>OZ012680.1:48438891-49815558 GCA_963942445.1 Argyra leucocephala | reverse complement strand
TTGTCGTATAAGGTACCAATGAATATCAAAATATTAAAAAAGTCCAAAAATAGGCATACCAAAAATTAAAGTAGTCAAAAATTGAGGATATGCAGCAAAGTGCAATACTGAATATTTCGGAAACTAATTGAGATACTTAGAAGCTGATTATAGATTCGAAAATATCTCATTTAAAAATCTAAGAAACCGTCATGAAGTCCAAAAGTATAAAAATAGCGGATACGGCATAACAATCCTCAGTGGACGATTTGTAATAAAAAAAAACAATATTACAGATTTATTTTAAAGTGTTTTATGAGTATAGGTTTAGGTACATAACATATGAAAATAACATTTAAAAAGTGTTGTATAGTTGGAATTAAAGGTTTTTTTTTTATTTTTGAATTGTTTTAAATAAGCGTAAGTATGCATACATGAAATCAAAACAGTGTTAAAGTTTTCATTATCGCATAAAAAGGATTAATTTATTTTATTTTGTAATTGATGAAATCTAATATTAGAGCGTAAATTAAAAATAGATTTTTTTTTATTTAGTATTAAATGTTTTGTTTTCTCTTGCTGTGGGTTAGTAATTTTAATTTAAATTTGTTTTTAGGAAACCAAAAAAGAAATTTAATTTTAATTTGATGACATTCGATTTAAATTAAGTTGAAAATTAGTATTTATTTATATAAATTATATAACGTATACAATATAACGAAATATTCTATACCAGCATTTTATTTTAATCTTACCTTAATTTTGGTGCTATTTGGTGCTGCGATAATACTATTAAGTTGAAAGTACATCTTAAAGTTCAACTTTTTGTTTTTTTTTTTGTGATTGGTTAATAATTTTTAATTTAAATTCCAAATTATGGCCAAATTAGTGATGACTATTAAATATTGTTTTATGTGTTACGAATAGGTAATGGTTTTTAAGATGATGCTTGTTCTAAATTATTATCATAACTACAAATATAGTATTCTATTGATTTTTTATGTTATATATATATATATATATATATAGTTGGCTCAAAACAAAATTGAAAAAAATAATAACAAACTTATATGTTTACCAACGTTTCGATTTTATTTAAATTTTGCATCATGGCTAAAATTAAAATTGTTATTCTATTTAATTATTTCAAGCTTAAATCAAGCAGTTAAATATTTACACAAAATTAAAATTTGATTATTTAATTTTTAACAAAAAAAAATATAATATACATTTTTAATAAAATTTATTATAGATATAATTGTAATATATTCATGCATTGATGTATTGATATACATGAGAATTGGAATGATACGGGAATATTACGAAAATACATACGACCAAAGATGGAGTATAATTCCCTTCTAAAAGGCTGCTTTAAGCTTTCATGATTGAGTACAAAAACGCGCTATTCGCCTCATATTGATGTAAATATTTCATCAACGTTTGCTTCACTTGATAATCGTCGTATCGTTGGAGGACTAATTCAATTTTATAGATATCTTGTGGGAGTGGGCAAATGCTTGGAAGAACTAAAATCACTACTTCCACATCTTAAACAATTCTCTCGAGGACCGTGAGAGGCTGCCCACCCCTACACCGTGGAAATATCAAAATGGTTCAAATTGTGGAAATTTTTTATAATCAATCAACACGTACCACTTGGTTGGAATTGTGTAGAATAGAACTAGAAAGGAAGGAAGGTCTGAGATAAATTATGAGAAAGTTGTAAAATAAAGGTATCTCTTCTTCAAAGTAGATTGTATGTTGGATGAGGAAACACAATCAAGGGAATATGGTACCACATTCTGGAAGCTCGAACTATGAACGACCAGTTTTGTGCCATCTTACAATTTTCAGTTTTATGTCATCAGTATATAGGTGCGCATTTGCGGGTTTTCTGTTTTAAAAACGATTAAAAAAATTATTTATAAAATTAAAGTTGTTTCCGCACTCATTGTGGAATTATAGAATCTTACACATATGACAATTCATCATGTGTACATTTGGTAATACACGTGGTAATCCCTGTTAATCCTAGTAACCCTTCACGAATGATTGATTTCCAACCCCGGTATGGTAGGATAGTGGATAGAAGAGAAACGAAGCATGGTGGTTTATAACCATTGAAAGTAGATTAATCATGCACAAAATTGAGCCACTTTAACATACCTATTGAATCTAAAAAAAAATTGGGATGTAACCAATCGAAAATAAATTTAATTTTTTATTTTCCGTCTTAAGCCTCAGTGATGGAGGGCTGGTATATATATATGTATCTATATATATATATTATATTGATTTTTTTTATGTTTAACCTAACATAATATTTAAACATTTAAACTCAGTTTTAAATGATACCTTAATACATGAATGAATAGCTGAACTGGTTGAGGATTGAGAAATGTCCCTTTGTTGATCAATAGGGTCAACATTTTGAATAAATTTGTTAATATTTATCTTGTAAATTGTATATTTTGTCCTTGTTTATTAGTAGCTTTATTAGTTCGCTATATTAATGAGAATAAAACAAAATATATGCTGTCGACAAATAAAATATCCTCATAACATCATATAGGACATAACATCACTGTCGGCTCATATAATTTTGAGATAGTTCAGGAGTTTACCTACCTTGGAACCAACATCAACTTCACCAATAACATCGATGTTGAAGTAAGGCGAAGAATTACCCTTGCAAACCGTTGCTACTTCGGTTTGTCCAAACAACTGGGTTTAAAACTCCTATCCCAAAATACCAAGGCACAATTATACAAAACGCTCATCCTTCCGGTGCTAAAATGAACTATACCAACTGTTCAACCACATGGACCTAGCTAAAAAGTCAGAATAAGACGGCTTCATTGGCTAGGCCATGTAAAGCGTATGGATGAAAATGCTCCGGCTAGGATACTCTTCGAATTCAAGCCCCAGAGAACGCGTCGTCGAGGGAGGCCACACCTTCGTTGGAGAGATGAAGTATCGGCAGATATGAAAAAGCTTCAAATCACCAACTGGAGAAATTCCGTTCGTGACCGAAATCAGTGCAGGACAATTTTGCGGCAGGCGCAGGACCTTCAAGGTCTGTAGCTCCCAGCAAGTAGTACGTAAAGTAAGTAAGTTATTAGTTCGCTAAAATTTTTGTATTGAACTAACAGATCACAACACCCTGTATATAATTAGTCTATACTAATTCAAATTATCAATAAACACCTAATTGATAATTCCAATTATCGTTAAAATATATATTTTTTTTGCGTAAGAATAACTGTATAAAATTATTTTATTACGGTATTCTTGACATTAAAAGTTATTAGTATTGTAACAGTTACTAAAGACAAGTAAAGTTATCAACTAAGCTCAATTAAGCTAAGTTATCCTTGTTTTATTTTTTCATTTTTAAAACCATTAAAATATTCATAAGAGAAATTTTAAGAAAACAAAATAAAACCCAATAACTGTAAGTTGTTCTTTTTGTAACTTTTATATTTTTATTGTTTTTGTTTTATTTGACTTTTACTATTGCTAAGGACCATTGACTCTTAACAGTTACTTATTGTAAATATTATTGTTATTTTTTTTTTATATATATATACAATATTGTGGTATAGTTGTATTAGTAATGTTAGGGAGTCCTGGGTTTTCCCATATGCTTACTTAACTTTTATTAAAAATGAAAATTAATTCAAAATATATTACATATACATTTGTAAATATATATATAAGTATATACTTAAATACTATTCATTTATATTATATTAACTAAAAAGTATACCGTTGTATTCAATTATTATGGTTTATTTACGGTTTATTAGATACTAACTTTTACATATGTATTTAAAGAACGTGACGTATATATTTTAGAATTATATTTTATTTTGTTAAAATGTCATAAAATCAATTCAAGTCAAGCATTATGACTTTTGGCAAGAGAATTATAAATTTAGTAGAAAAACAAACATGGGGTTGTGTTCAGAAAATCAATTAATTAATATTTTTGTTTTTTTTTTTATTCCTAATGTGAGGTAAGGGAGCTGAATAAAAAATATAGAAAAAATAAAAAAAAAAATTGGAATTTTATTGATTATAGTCTGATGTACATAATAACAAAAGAGAATGTTAGAAAATGTGAAAAATTTAAATGTTAATATATATAGGGTGTCCTTTGTGATTTTACGTAGTTTGTTTGTTACATTGCTTGTTTAAACGTTTAAGGTCTACATTCAACATGTTATGTTGTGATTTAAATAATAATATACTCATAATCGTATGCGGTATATAGCTACTATATTAAATGAAATGAAATTGGTTAAGCTTTCAAAATGTTGATAATTTATATACTAGTTTTAGTACGTTTGTAAGTTCGCCAATTTCAAATTTTAAAAAAGAAATACACATAGGTTGCGATTGTAGTGATCAGTAAAATGAAAGAGAACAAAAATATATTTGAGACGATTGTTGTGATCAGTAAATAAAATTGATTGCCATTTCATCAAAATTTTCTCTTCTGGGCAAATGAAACAGTGAAGAGATAAAATATAAATTCAGTAAAATTACAAATGAACAAATGAAATATTGAAGAAGGGGATACTTCAATAAACTAATTTTATTTCATCTGCTCAGAAAAATAAATACCGATCCGTCAAATGATGATTATATGAACTATTAAGATTAGGTAGGTAGGTACGTAGTAGGAATATGCCGAATATAGGAAAATTGGTATTTGCAAATACGAATACGAATAATGACTTCAAATATTTGGAATTACGAATAGTTGGAAAATACCAATAAATACCGTTTTTTTGCTATAAAAATATAAAATTAGAAATTGTAATAACGAAAAACTAATTGTCTTTTTGCGAGTATTATTATTATGTCGTATTGTAGTAAATAATCTCCAGAATATACACAAAAGTGAAAAAAATATTTGACAGATTTTATGTGTGCTAATTTGCATGAAAAAGTTCTTAGTAAAGTGAAAGTTTTGTCATTTACAACTGTAGTCACGGTATGACCAAAAGTTTTATATGTGTAACAATTATGCTTCGGGCTGAATTAGTAAAAAACCATCATACTGGGTCTTATAGTGTATAAAAAAATAAATAAATAAATATTTGAAATAAATTCAACGAAATGCTAAATTTTCGCAATATTCCAAAATGTAAATAGCATTACGTTGTGAGAGATGATGCTTCAAATATGAAGTGAGCAATGTATATATCGAAGTTAAAGGATAATGATTGCACTCACTGTCCATTCTTTACAACTTGTTGTCAGAGCTGACTTGAAATCAAATGAATCTATTATCAGTTTAATGAAAAAATGTAAAACACTCACCGAGTTATTCCCATTATTGAATAACCGCAATGACCGAATTAAAAAGGATCAAAAAACGATTAGAGCAACTAGTACTTATAGTAATTCAGGAATGTACAATCAGGAAGAATACGACACTTTATATGATGCAAAGAATGACTGTAATTAAGGATTGCTTGTGTTTGTATGCTTGCAGTAAATTAATTGATCAGCTTATGTCCACTATTCATTAGTGGATAAATGTGTCAAATTACACAAATACAAATTTAATCAAATAGAGTATAAAATTTTTGGAAAATGAGATCATCTCTGCATCGCAACTCAACGAAGCTATACAAATCTTTACTTTAAAATTAAAGAACGACATATGCCTAATATTTGCCGATGTATTAGATAACCTCGGCTGAGGCCTGAAATGCTACATAAGCTATTTTCACTTTTTTTGACTTAGGGACAGATTCTTAAATTTTACGACATGCTCTTTCTTTTGGCCCGAACCGTTTTTCGCTATGTTCTACCGTTTCGGAGATATTTAGTTCCGGATTTACCCATATTCAGCTTTGTAATACTTTGTTAATTATAAAATGACCCATACGCCTATTTTTTGGATATGGGTAATTTTTGTATGAAGTTTGATGTCAAATTGGCTTATTTCCCATATCCATATGCCCAACAAATGATCAAACCTGATTTTTAATTTTGAAATTTTTTAATACCATAAATATTTTTTAATATGTAGTGGACCATACATTTATTTGTCAAGTTTAGTGATAAAACAATCCATATCCAGGTAAATTTGACCCACGTGCATGGACTAAAATCAACTTGTTCAAGAAAGTGGATATGGGCCGTTTGGGAATCGATTTCGAAAAACAAAAATGCCTATAACTTATAAACTAAAAGGCGTAGGAACTTGAAAGTCATAAAAAATTGTATCGTACAGTTTTTTTTTTAGTAATTTTAAACTTCAATTCGCGTTTACTCGAAACCGAGTTGATGGCATATGGAGCCTTTCAGAACTCAGTCGACGATAATAATTTGTTGTGTGCAATTACAACTTTTCTTCATCCCAGTTATAAAGCAAAATTTCTCAATCAATTTACTTTTGAATAATTTTCTTGTTTCAACTCTGAAGTGTACATTTGGGGAATACGAATAGTGAAGTTTGAAGAATATTCGCCAATACGAATACGAATATTTGAAACATCCATTATAGGTATATACCGGCAATAAGCCAATATATTTAAACCAGTTAGGTTCACTGTAATACAACGGGAACTTTGCTCGCCCAAGAACCTATTCGTTTACCTATTTTCAGTTTTTAACAAAGCGATGCTGGTCTTGGATTTTAGCGCCTTGAAGGTCACAGAGTCAATTTTGGAAAGAAGGCTAAAATATCTTATATATAATACACAAGATGAACGACGTGGTGAGTAAAAAAGCAAGAATAATTGAATAGTAAATTACACCACAAAAATATTAAAATTTTAGCAAGTTCTTGGCGCTAAATACTTAAAACATTTCAAATAGTTACATCAAATAAATGACTGTTTTTTGCAAGTTGAGCGACATCTATACTCTAAAATAAATTTCAAATCACGGACAATTTAAAAAAAAGCTTCATAAAAACTCTGTCATTTTAAATAGACACACAAACTTATAGAAAAAAGTACAAAAACATAAACAAAAATTGAAAACAAAACAGAAAAACAAAAATGAGATCAGATCATACTGTTCAAAAATAATATAATAAATGTTAGTTCATTTGCTTCTGCTATTTTAAAAAAATATATACAGTAAAACACGGTTATAATCATTCGCTAAATTTCAGTAATATTTCTGACTATAACCGTTTTGTTGACTATAGCCGGAGTCAAAAAAAAATTGCATCTTTATAAACAAAATCAAATTCAATAAAATATCTTTCCTATAACAATTTTAAACTTTATTTTATTCATAAATAGAAATTATTCTGTTAAGTAATCACAAAATATACTTATTTGTAATAAAAAACAGAAAAAGACAATTTATAAATCATTTCATTACTTTAATTTCATTATATATATATTCAATAATCAAGCGTCTCAGAAAACAACTACAATTAGGCTGCAGTCATAGCGATCAGTAAAATGACTACGTAAAATTTTTGTTTTCGATTTTACAACCGCCGTAGACACAAAATTTTTGCAAAAAAGTTATAAGAATGCTAAAGAATGTTTTCACAAACAAATTCTGTTCAAAATTTTAATATTTTAAGTTAAAATTTTAATAAAAAAGCTATTTTATCATTTTACGGATACGTATTCTTTTTTTCTGAACAAAACAAAAAAAGTAAACAAAATGAAACAAAATTATTTCAATGAAGTACATTTCATTTTTTCACTGTTTCATTAATTCATTTGTATTTTATTGAAATTATGTTTCATTTTTTCACGGTTTCATTTCATCAGAAAAAAAAATTCTGATGCAATCTAACCTTAATTTACATTTATTAAGTTTTGTTTGTTGTTTACATTTGCGTACTTGGTTTTCGTTTCTGCATTTCAAAGTGCTTCAGTGTTAACATGGCATATGTAATGGTAGTAGCAATATTAATAAAACTTCAATTTTTCATTTTTAATTTAACTATGAAAACAACTACAACTGTATTCTTTATTATTTTAAATTCGAAACAAGAAAACGTTAAATCGAAATGAAAACAAATTTTACGTAAGCAATTTTTCTGATCGCTATAACCATCTCCCCGAAAAAATAAAATATTTTTCCATTGTTTCATTTTTAAGTATTCATTTTACTGATCGCTATAACTGCAGCCTTATACCATAACAAATATTTTTTTTTATATAAAATCGTACCTGAAAGAACTGCTTCTGTGCAATTGCACAGGGGATTCACTAGTTAAGATTAAAATGTTAAAATTTGATATTGAATTTATTTTTCATATCATTATGATTATGTTATTCATAGTATAGAGTCATATATGAAACAAAATGATATAAAATTATTAATGTTTATAAAATTAAGTATGTTTCATATTTTCACTGTTTCATTTGCTTATTTATATTTTACTGAATATTTAAATTAAATCGCGGCAGTAAAGTTAAAATTGAAAATTTTACCTATCCATTTTACTGATTGCTACAACAGTAACCATAAAAATTTTTTTCGCAACATAAAAACACCCTGTATATAAAAAATTATTTGACCTAGATAGAAAAAAAATACAAAAACCGGATACAATAAAATGCTTCTCTGATGAATGAATGGAGTGATGATGTGATGATAAAATATAAGGACGATAAAAATGCAAGAAAATTATTATTTCATACAGTTTCAAGCCAGTTTGGAATCTATTCAATTTCTTTAAATGTTTTTCTCTAAAGAAAATATTTTTATAATAAAAAAAAAAATACATATTTTATTATATTTTATTTTATATTAATTTATTATTTTTTTTTCACAGTATGATTCTTTAATAGAATGTAGAAACGTTTATTGATTTCATTTTGCGAATGGTGGTGTGGTGTGTGTAATATTATTGGAATTCTTAATTATACAATAATGGTTTTTATAATAATATTGCTTTTGAGTAGAGTATGTTATTACTATGTAAAGAATGAGCAGAAGATAATATACATATAACTAGGAATATTGTATATGTATAATGTTTATAAACGATTGTACAACTAAACGAAAACAATGATGCAACCTTATAAAATATAATATGGTCGAAAAGTGATGCTAAACAATTGTTATTTGGAAGAAGTTAAGTGAAGACTTAATATTGATTGGGACCTATTGAGAAATAAATTATTCGAAATTAAAAGTGTTGTTATATAGTAATAGTAGAATGCTAGAAGCTAATGGAACTGAGCAAAAAAATTTGATTTCAAGATAGATTACAGGAAGTGATGTGTAATGCAAAGAAATTGTTTGTAAGAAATTATATTGTGGTGATTATGGAAGAATTGAGATATAAAACGATCGAGGATGAAAACTGACCAAGTCAGAAAAATAAAATATGAAAATTTTTTTAATTGCTTTATTGTCAGTTACAAAGAATAATGTTATGTGCACAGATAATCAATGATAGAATTTTCTTCTTAATTAGGCATGTTATAAAAATTAGAAATAAAGTTGTAAATTATAAAAATCAAGGTTGGGAGTAATTGTCTAAGATTTATGGAACATTACATCAATAGTTGTGACAAACAGTTTGTGAGCTATAGCTTATTGTTTTGCACTGTAATTATTAGATTTAGCTACGAGTAGATATTTTTTGTTGATGGGAGCTATCAATGTGTTACTTTGAAATTAACACACTGGATGCTTCTCTTCCTCCCAAGCTCGATTACTGAAGCAAAAAAAATTTTTTATGGCTTTGTCGACCTGGTTCAGTACCCTTTGTTAATTGTCTTAAAAGAAATGAGTTTAAATAAATGACAAAAACTTATTGAGAGTATAATTTTAATAAAATGGAACTCTACGAGTACACGTTATTGAGTTATAATACGCTGAAATAAAATGTACAGTTTAAATAGAATGAAACTACGATATTTAAGAACGATTATATATAGATAACATTAGCAGCTTTCCACATTTAATGAGTTTATAAAACTGAAAATTTGATAAATAAATGCTTGAAAAACATTGTAGTAAAATATGTATACAGAAAAAAATTACGCTACGGTACTTAATTTAAGCACGAAAAGGTAATTCTATCTAAGTTACTGTCAAGAACATAACACAAAACTACATTGAATAGATTAAACAAAAATTAGAAGATAACTGATCAAAATAAAAGTATTAAAGTAGAACAGCAGAATAAAATGTTAGCTGTAGCTACTTTTGAATTGTCACACTTTGACATCACTGAAATCTAAATGTTTATATTATGCCAATCCGTTTTCGTTTTAATACGAATCTTGCTGTGTAATTTAATGACTTTATTTCACAAAAATTGTGATGTACAGCATGTAAAGGATGCTATTTTAAGATAGTATATTTAAATAAAAATTTCAAATAATGTCAGTGAACGTGGTTGGTACTAAAAAAACATAAAATTTTATAGATAGATAAATATATATATATATATAACATATAATTCCGGATCTCATAAAATTTATTGTGAAAATGCTTTTTCTTCGTTATTTAATGTGAAATCTAGATTTATGAGATGCTTTCTAATAATAATAACAATTTTTATTGTTGGTTTTTGTGACACTATATGAATTTATCCTTGCACTTTGGCATTTAGCTATTTTTGATTATTGAGCTATTTATCGTTTTCAATTAAAATTTTAAAACTAAATTTTTTGATGTATATAGGACTCATAAAACCTCGGAAAGTTATTTTTTCTAAATCCATTTAATTTTTTGAATGTACCTAATTTTGGTTTTTACAGTAATAAAACTGCTGGAAAAGTTTACTGGAAATGAACATTGATACATATTTAATATACGTTAATTTCAAACAGGTATGCGAATTAATATGAAAGGTGAAATTGTTACAAGTTCTTACACATTTAAGAAGACGAAGTAAAGTAACAAGAATGATAAAGATACAAATGACTGGCACAACAGCCAAACAAAAAATACAAAGTATTTCAGTAACTTATTGGACATATTAAAACAAATGAAAATTGTTGGTTTTGCTTCCATACTTTTTAATTTAGCCTTTGAAACAGTAATTTAATACAGAATTTCGTGATTGATTGTTGGATATGAAGATATTAATTAAAGTTCGATAAATATTTGATAAATATATATGCTTTCCTTAAACATAAAAATTGTCTTGCTCCATTATTATTTAACCTAGGCTCATTAGAAGCTATCAGTCGATAGAAATTCATTATTGATTTCAGTTAGCTAAAAAAAATAGTTAAAAGTAGGCAAACGATCTGAACAGCAAAAATGATTTGTAATGACGCCTAAGAAGTTCAATTTAGAATAAAGATAGATTTTCGGAAGGAAATCTGTTCCTTATATCACCACAGTCAGAAATTGGCTTATTATGATAAACCTTGTTTGTTAGTTATTGTGATAACCATCAGTGCCTAAGTCATTAGAGATATCTGGTTTTGTGATACCACATTGGATTAATGTTAAAATGAAGAAAAAATTAAGGCAATTGGATAAAGCATCAGGAACAGAAACTATAAAATTTTGTTGTAATCCAGCAATGAAGGACCGTAATATAATCAAATACTTGGGTCGACTAAAAAATTAGCAGTCAGAAAAAATTAACATTACAGAAATAAAAGAAAACCTTAACAGGTTCGAAAGAAATTTTCTTAGATGCTAAGCAGTTTCAATTTGTTAAATTAACGGTTATAGGATAAAGAGTAATTATAATCTGGATCAAATATACAAGAAATCATATAATCCATATAGTACTCAATAGACTATGATGGTGCGACATGTGGAACGCAAAAGTGGGAACAAAATTGTGTGAAAACTTCTTTATGGAAAGATTCATGGAAGCAGAGATGGTGTTGATGGGGTCATAACTAATGTATTTTAATTGCTCTACATCGAGACCGGCTGCCAAGTTTATACAACTATATGAAGAATTCTCATAGATGAGCGATTTAGGCTGTATTTGCACCATTAAAAAAAGAATGATATTAAGAACCCAAAAAATAACATGATTATTTGTCACGTACGAAACTAGAGTTGATTTGATTAGACAGTATCAATCTAATTAGTAATTAATTTAATTGATAAGATAAATATCAGGTTTTAAAGCTTGACTACGCCTGGTGTTGTACATAATATTAATTTAATTATTATTTTTATTGTTATTATTATTACTATTTTTATTGTGTTCAAACAAATATTTCCATTTAATAACAATTGTTTTGAATATTTAATAATGGTAAACTCTGAGATCCACATACATGAAAATATATCTAATAGTATAAATAAGGATTTTGGGATAATTAATTTTCTTAAATTATTTTACTATGTATTATGATATAATATTGTATATGTATATATGTATGTACATAAGTAAAACACCTATGGTGAAAACTATTAATAAATTTTCCACAAAATGCTTGACATTAATATTTATTTCATTTGTGATTCATTTTATATCTTATTTTTCTTTCTTGTATATTATTTTTGTTTTTGTAAATTGAGTAGTTTTGGAATTATTTATTATATATTGATATTAAAAATAATATCTATATATAAAATGTTTGTGGGGTTGTGATGGTGGAGTGGAGAAAAACTAAAGTTTTATTATTAAACTGGCGTATCAAAATGAAATTATTTTATTATTTTTTTTCTTTTTAAGAGGATATTAAGGATAATTTGAGAAAGTTTTTTTTTTTTTATTATTGAAGGATATTAAAATTATTATTTTTTTGGAATAAAATGGAAGAGGAAATTAATGAGACATAAGAATTATATGAAATAATTATATAAAATTGTCATAAGTATATTGTTTTAAATTCAAAAAAATGTTTTTGAGGCTGAAGATGGTTGAAGTCCGGAAAAATTCTTATGTACAGTTTTTAATGAAATGATCGAAATTTATTAATTATTTGTGGGGGATAACTAAATGCATGGATTCATAATTAATGCATGGGTGACTTCCAAAATGTAGTATAAAAAGTTTTAATACATTTTAACTACTGTTTAAAGCTTTTGTAATCACTTCAATGTTAACGGTGACATCGTAAATGTCTTAAAAAAAAAACTTCAACCTGATACAATATAAAAAAACTAAGTTGTCAGTTTTATCCGTAAAATCAGTTGACAACATTGTGTATTAAGAGCTTTCTAAGACATTGTGTTTTAATGAACATACAGAGTTTTTTTTACACAGTACAACATTGGGTTTTTAAAAATTTTTATAAACCGAAATACTTGTCAAACTGGTCGCAAAGCCATCGTCAACAACAATTGTGATCATGTAGAAAATGTCCCAAGCTTTTGTGAGCTTTTGTATACATTTAAGATCATGTGGACATTGTATTCAACTTTGTGTTGAAACATTTACGATGTCAAGGTATATAATAAAGCTTTTGCTACATTTTTGAATACCATTTTGAGAATATAAATAAATACACCAATACATTTTGACATTTAAATTAAAATTTTGTGTTTTTGTAGTCGGTAATAATTTGACTTTTTGTTTATCTTTCGATAAAATTACTTTTAGTACTTTACCTTTCATGTTACATTAATATTAATATTGCCAGAATTTTATAGGTTAGCACATATTTTCTAAGGAAAATATATTAACATATTTGCTGAAATTTGGCAATAAACTTATCTTTCCGCCGAAAATATATGCTGGCTTATAATTAAATGAATTGTGATAACTTTATCTATTTAATATACAAAATGTAATCTAAATTTTTTCGAAACACACTCTGGCTCTTTTTTTACGTTTCCACTACGGATTTGGAACCTTTTGGAATAGTGTACAAAGTCAAGAGCTTTTGATATGCATTTTGGGTGATGCTACATTGTAAATTTTACAGTTTCACTACATTCTGAGAGTCACGGTATACAAAACTGACTATAGCCTATAGGCTATAGCCTAATTAGACTTCCATTGAATGTTTTAGCCTAATTAGTGTAAATAACAAAATTAGTATACTGCAAGATGTTCAATCTGAAAAAGCTACACATGTAAAATGAGGGTTAGTCCCTAAATCCCCAAAACTCAAAATCCATAAAGGCTTTTGCCACTAAAAAAAATTATCATAAAACAAATCCACAAAAACTGATCCTTGTTATTCCTCTTACGCATTTCACTTTATTATGTACGGCACTTTATGCAAAACTCTGAGTTAGGAGAGATTTTAGAGTTGGATTTAAAATCAAAGTTCTACGCTTTTTACAGAATATTTATATAAATTATTTTTACGCATAGTCGCTTTTGGATACAGTGAGGATATCTTTTTTTTCCAGGATTAATTTGCCTCAATCTTGTGGATTTTGAATTTATGGATTTTTTTTTTGTGAATTGTTTTTTGTGGATTGTGGTTTGTTGGTTTGCTCACTAATCCGAAAAACGGTTCGCTGCTATTTGATTTATCACTTGTATGATTGTCGGATCTAATTTTACTATCACAGATGATAAATTAGTGTAACAATAAAAATTAACTATGTCTTCATAGAAAATTCAGTTACATTCATTCAATTTTATATATTAGTATAGGCCTCATTGTCAAAATATAATTAATTTTGTCAATATAGCAAATTCTGTGTTTTTAGCCTCTATTTGGGGAATCCCCCACTCCCATTTATTGTTTTTGATTCTTTTATTTTAGATTTTTTAATTTGGGTGGTATAACTTAAATGAAAATATTTCTAAAGTGGACTCATGATTCGAGTGGACACAAATCGAAAGAGTTTGAAAATTTAAAATATCTAAGGAGCGTAACGAAAGCCGGTGTACCACAATCCCATTCTATCAAAATCTGATTTTTAAAAATTCTACCATTGCTAAAAATCCGGATTTTCTTTCTTTTAAGATTTTTGAAAATGGAGTGCGGTTCGCAGAAATTTTAACAATGCGTGAACACAAAAAAGGGGTTATAAAAGGCCCACATCCCTTAAAGGAAAAGGGCTTTAAATTGGCTTGCAGATTTATCTGCAGATCCACTGCTAAATAAATAAATAAAAATAAATAAAGGAGTTATCTGATGTATGAAACTAAAGTTTTTAGACAAATGCTATATTGTGTGTAGGTGCGAAGTGCATATCAGTTTTGTTCTAAAAAAAAACAAAAAATAAAATAAAACGATTTTAAAAAGTCGAGTTTTGATAAAACAGGATTACGATAGGTCGTCTGTCGTTATGGTCTATTCCATCATAAATTAGGCAAATGAAACTCTTCAGATTTTTAAGATCTAATTATATATTCAGCTTTCATAGCTCCTTTCACAGTACGCCAATGCTGGAATTTTTTTTACTGGTGGGAACTTACTAAAATTTATAAATTAATTAACGCCCTATCAAAACAAAATAAAACTTTGTTTTTAAATCAATATTCCAAAGTTTATACTTATATTGATCCCTAATATAGAGAGATTGTGCCAATTGCCACAAAAAAAATTACAAATTGCGCAAAACAAGATTCTAAAAATTATCTTAAATCTTTCATGGTAACACAGCACGACGGATATACATTTGAAATCAAAAAGTCTACCGATTGCTGATAAAATTACAAACAGGTAAACAAAATTCAATAACAAGTGCGAATAATCAAGTAATTGCTTAGTTCGGAGTTTGGTTTATTATTGATCATTGACAGGCTGCGCTTGTCTAGTTTTACTGTCTGTACCGTTCGCTCTTAAGCTATAGTTATAGTGATAGTTATAGTTATAATTATAGTAATTATATAAAAATAAAAATAATCGAAAAGGTTTTTTTGTCCAAGTAAAAGTATTTTGTAATCTATAATTAAGCAGGCAATGTAGTAATATGTTAAAAAAATGTAAATTGTAGTTGATAAGATGATTTAATCTAAGCTCTAAATTAATATAAGTCGATAATGTCAGTATATGTTAACTATATTTTGGAATGAATAAACAAAAATTAAAATTAAATTAAAATTAAATTAATAAAATAATAATGGCAGTACCATTCATTACATTACATTTAAGGTCATTTTCATCGTTTCTTCATTTTGAACATTAAGTTAGTTCACATTTTTGCTACAACTAAATTATTTTAATAACTTAACTATCGCTTAATAATTATGTACAATATTTTGTTAATATTATTTAGGATCTATCAGCTAGTCAATTTTAGATTATTCACTAGTATCAAATTCTAATTTGAAGTTTTTTAAACAATCTCAGAATGACAGACCAATTTTCACCTGGATGTTATTGGTCAAAAGGATCATAAATTTTGCATTATTAGACTTCAAACAATACTTTGATCGATTAAATTAAACTCAATTTGTAATCCTAACCAATCTGACTTCATTCGACAAACTTTTAAAAACTCATCTTATTCTCTTCTATTATTAATCTAAGTAACCTGTTCCCGCTTGTAAAACTTTCAGATCTAAACGTTTTTTTTTATATGTAAGCTTTTATTATTCGCCTTTAAAATATAAACTTAAAACTATTAAGTTAACTACATTATTGTAAGAACATTTTGTGTACATATCCTATACCTTACTGAAATCCAAATAGATATGGGTACAAAAATCTGTAACTATTTAAATGATTTTATATTCTTGAATACATCAATTTTTCTATTATCTTATTAACACAGTTATAGATCTATAATTACTGATCTATGATTTATTACCGTTTTTCTAGATTGGTATTACTTTCTGGATTTTGTAAGATGTATATTCAATTCAGATGTAGATTCAGAAAAATTCGTTCTTATTTTATTAAACAATGAAGATGATAATTTAGCAAACTTTATTTGACTTTTTATTGTTTATATCCAATATAGTTTTTAATACTTCTTCTTCATTGGTAATTGTATAGTCAAATTGCGTATAGCTCTTACACAAAATGTAGAAAAAGTTAAAGTTGTCATTTAATACCTGAATCTGGTTCAATGTATATTCTAACCACCAGTCTCTGTTAATTTTTTTGTGTCCATCATGGAATTGACATATTGTATTTTATCTCCATATATGTGGTCCTGATTGTAATCTATGGTTTAAATGTGGCTTGTTGTGTACTATAGTGACATAGTATAGGGACCTGATTGTGGTCTTGAATATATCCATTATCTTCTGAGTATTGTTTTTTAATATACTCCTCATTATGGTAAAATTTATGAGATATTAAACCATACTGTGGTGTTTCCGAATCAATGTTTTTTAGTAAATTTTCGATTTTGGTTATATTTGCTTTCATATAATAATATTTGTAATCAAACTCGGGCTTTTTGGATATATAAATACAACTCACTAACTTATTCTCACTTGCAAAATCAAAACTAAACTTGTAATTTTATTAAAATATTCAAAATATCGTATATGATATGCTTCGTTTACGACATGTAGTGTAAAATATCGTAAATTTTAAAATTGCATTCATTTAATTGCAACAAAAACAACAACTAATTTTAACTAATACCTACTTTGAATAAATTAACGAACCTCTATTAAAGTATTTTTTTTGTAAATAATGCTCGTTATTCCAAAATACCTGATGGTCCAATAATAATTGTGATTATCTTTATATAATAAAGGGATACAATTTAATTTAATTTGAAATCTCTTTTATAATACTAATAAATGAATTTTTTAAATATAATTTTCATCCCTTTTAAAAAAAAAAAAATATTTTTAGACTTTAACAGAATTAAATAACTTAATTTAAGTCCTTCAATTCTTAGAAATTGAATCATAAAGGATCCTTTAAATTTCAGCATAGTAACAAGCAAAAAAAAAACAAAAAAACAAATAATTCTTAAAGGAATTAAGATTTTTTTTTTTAATTCTGGGATTTGAATCTGAAAGAGAAAATAATAAATTAACGCCCATTCTAACATGCTATTTAAGAAGATTTTCTTTTTTTTTGTTGGAGGTGTAAATAATTAATGAATTTTTTGCTCTTTTTTTTTTGTATTGTCAGGACATTTTTTTTTTGTTTTTCCTGGTAGTTGTATTCTTCTAATGTACATTTTGTTCTTCGAAACACAAAAAAAAGAATAAACATTTTTTTGCCTTATTTTAATTTTTTTTATTTTATTATTGTTGTTGTTTTTGAGTTTATTAATAATTTATCAAATAAAGAATTTTTATTTTTTTTTGTTTTTTAAGTTTCCAGTATCTGAGTAAAATTTGTTCAAAAAACAGAAAAAATAGTCCTTAATGGGCTCCATGAGATTTTACCTTTGTTTTTATTCTATTGTCTTGTACATAATTCATGTTGTTGTTGTTTTGTTTTTGTGGAAAACTTCAGAGTTGTAAAGTTTATAATTTACTTAGGAAATGTTTAGAAAATGAAAGACAAAAAGAGGATTTTATAAAGAAATAGAGAGAAAAATAGAAAAAAGCATAAAAATATAAAAGAAAAAATTTAAGTGAATGCATGTAAAGAACTGAAAATGTTGATGCTATTTACTTTTGAAGACTTGTGCAGATATTGTATAGATGAAGAAAACCAAAGACGGCTCTCTTGAATTAGATGGTGTACCCGGGTAGGACCTAATAATTTGGAATATATCACAAGATTGTACAATAAAACCCCACCAATATTTATACATTGTTGAAAAAGGTTTTATGGTAGAATTTTGAAATTTTTGGTTTTTCGAGAAAAATAACAAAGATTATTTTTTTTTCCAAATTGTTTTTACTTTGAACAATATCTGCGTAACGAGCAACACCTACCATCATTAATTAAATGTTAAAATAGGCTCCAGACCGTTATCTTACTAGATGAATATTATATATATATATACCGAATAACAGATCGACAGATATAACGGTCTATATACAAAAACATCAAAACAATAAGGATATTGAAAAACCTGATATTATATTAGTTGGGGTTTTTATGGTGATTTTGTCTATCTATCAAATTTGATATCCAAGATCTTGTACATTCGTGAAGAATATTAAATCAATTAGATGCTTGTCTTTAGCAATTGGTATATTGATATTATTATGGATTGGTAATTCGTTATTAAGCATTATTTTATTGTACTCTCTAATCAAGAAAATTTTCACGACGTAGTTTGGGTGGTGTTATGCTGCAGACCATGGATAATAGTGTCGGTGTTGGTCGTATTGTGCCTGTAATGAAACGCGTTGTTCTATTCAATACTATATCAAATCCTTCTTAGTGTATTTGTTGTCACCAGCCAAACTGGTGCACAGTATTCTGCAACAGAATATAATAAGCCCAGAGCTGCTGTGCGCAGGGATTCAGATGTTGCACTCCAAGATGTACCGGTTAACTTCTATATTATGTTGTTAAGCGTTCTCAATTTACCTGCCAAGTTGTGTAAGTGTTGCTTGTACGTTAAAGCAATATCGAGAGTGGCACTAAGGTATTTTAGAAATCGATTACGATTTATTATTATATATACGATTACGATTACGATTTATATATAGTTTACATCTGTTTTTGTTGGGTTCGCGTTCAGCCAAATTCTCCATTTATTCAATATGTATCTAAGTTTTCAAGATGTGTTCATGGATCATGTTCTTTCTGTAATTTTTAAAAAATTACTTTGGGTAGCTGAATTATCATGGTCACCAAATTTTTATGACTCAGCCAGGTAAGTAACTTATATGCAGGTTAAAAAGGGAAGGTACGAAGAACGATCCTTGATGAAGCCCATTATTAAGTTTTCTGTTTTCACTTTTATCACTGTTGATCCGACCCGAAAATATCAGTCTGTTATATACTATATACGTACTTATTTCTGTACCGTGTCGTAGGCAATTGATATTTTTATTCGGCTCTTAAAATCAGTTTCAATGTGAGTAATAAATGAAAGTTAAACGTTACATTGTATGCTACGTAGAAGTTATAGTAGGGTTTTTTGTATGATGGTCACTCTCAATGTACAATTATATTACATCGCAATATTTTTACACGTCAATGTCATATTATCGTCAGTTATCTGATATATGAGATGAGTCTTATACGAAGGAATTTTTGAAGTTGTATTAAAAATTGATGAAAGAATAATTTAATATGATTTAAGATTGGTTAATGTTAAATAATTAAAGTTGTTAACTATTTTAAAATATTTTTTATTTTAATTTGTATTATAAACTAACCTAAATTCATGGTTAATACAAAAATATATAATAGAGCCACATTCCGAAAAGGAAAATGACCTGTAAGTTGACCTGCAGATTTACCCAGTTGTTTATTTCTTTATTTAAGAATTTGCACCTGGACAGTTCAAACACTATATAACTCAGGTGCATCTAACATGTTGGAAAATTTCCTCATGCAGTGTAAAGCTGGCATCACTGCGTTATAGGAACTGCATTGGACAGGATCCGAAATAATGAGGAAACAAAAATACTATATATACTATAGCTGCCACGGAAAATGCCACATATTTGAATGCGGATTTGCAATCGGAGACAGACTAAGACGAAATGTTATTGATTTCAAATCCATTAACGAGCGTCTAGCCATAATTCGGATTAAAGTCACTTTCTACAACATCAGCTTAATATGTGTGCATCCTTCTACTGATGAAAAAGAATAAATAGAGAAAGGAGCTTATCTTCATCATGATGGGAAAGTCATACCAGTGAATTTCAACGCTAAACGCAATAGAGAGCAAATTTTCGATAGAACAATTGGTAAGTCTCCACCAACAAACCACCGATAATGATTACCGATTGATCAGTTTTGCAGCGTTATAGTGCGACGCACATTATAAGCAGCACCAAATTTCTCCATAGGGATATTCAAAAGCTACTTGGCTATCTCCAGATTGCCATACAACAAATCAAATTCGTCATCTAATGATACAAATACCCAAATAAATATTTTTAACAAAACTTAATTTGTTTCTTCATTTGTTTTCAAGCTTTAGAATTAGTTTGAGTTCAAACAAAACTATTCAAAAATTTTAGAAGACACGAAGGTGTACCAAGCTAAAGTATAGAATCACATAAGCGTTTAATTGTCACTGCCTTCTTTTAAGAAAATTGTAAAATATACTAACTCTACACAGCTAAATAAAACTGTCGTAATTAAATTCAAAATCTGTCAATTTAAAATCGAGCTAAAGTCCTGTATACCAAAGAAGAGAACAAAATTAATTTGTTTAAATAAAACGACAGTTTTCTGAATAAATTTTCCAATATTGAAATTATGTTCTACAACTATTTATATGTTTATTGTATATGTGTAGATTTTTCCCATTTTAATTGTCATCTTGTATGTATGTGTATGTTTATATGATATTTGGAAAATTCTTATTTCTATTTATTTTAATTTTACTTCTGAAGGAACCACTCTCACTATTGTATTACTTTTCCTTCCTTTATTTTTATTTTTTCTTCATAAATTACTCATTAAGTAAGTTTTATAAATATACTGTGTTTGCAGAAAGGATTAACACAACATTTATATATAATATATTTTTATTTATGTATTATGTGTAGAAAATATAGGGGAAATGTACGTAACAGTTATGTAAATTAGTGTTAAAATTATTAGAAGGATTTAAATGAAGAAGGGATTATTTTATGAAATAATCGAAATTAATTTGCTTTGCTCGTGCTCTTTGGATTTATATCATGTTAGAAGCTCCGAAGAATTTATTCTGATACATATATAATATGGTAAGGGATAATAGTGAGTCAATCTGATATACTACAAATGGTAAGTCTAATACCAACTTATATTTGATGATAATAGTTCTATTTGTCTTTTAGTCCGTTTTAAAAGATACTTTAGGATACTGTATTTCTCTAAATCTCACTTGTATCATTTAAATTTAAATTTATTTCATATTTTTTATTCAAGGTAGTGGAAATATGAAAATTAGGCTTTTCTTGGCTATTTTCTATATGACTAAAAGATATAAGATTAACAATATGTATAGAGTTCTTATGATGTAATAGATAGGACAATGTAAAAATGTAATATGAATCATCCCAAATATCACCAATCAGATGGAAATGTAATAAAGTATAAATAAAAACATGTGGTAATGATAAAAAAAATGTGTAGCATTAGTGGCAGAAATTTTGCAGACTTAGTTCGAAATCTAAGCACAGATTTGCAAAATATACATAACTGGCTTTGTATGAACAAGCTAAGGCTCAATGTCACAAAAACAAAGTGTATGCATATCAATATTAGATCTGCAGCTTCTGCTGTTCCTGATGTTTATATTTATGATGAAATCGAGAACGTTCTGTTATGGGTATTAAGCATTTAGGTGTTATAATACATAATAAACTGAATTTTGGACTACGTATGCGGAAAAATTAACAAAAAAAAATGTCTTGAATTCTATGTCGAATTCGAAGCAAGTCTTTCTTTTGCAACAGTGAAAATAGTGTATACCATATTTTGGTTACATGAACATGATACAAAAGCTACAAAACAAGGGAATGAGAATCTTGCTAAAATGTAGTATCTTTAACTATCAGCTGTTTAATTTTTATCAGACGTCTGGAAATGTGCCGATAAACCAGTCATACAACACTGGCTAATTTTTTTTAGCAGTTTGCAGTTAACATTTAGATCATTTAATATTGAAATGTTCGTATCGTAGGTTGGGTCAACAAAGCCATCATTATTTTGCTTTATATCTATAGCTCGAAGTTTTCTATATTGTTCTCTAAGCTGTCCAATTTTCGATGATTATCCGCTGTCAATAAAATATTAACGAATATTCTCGAGTATTGATTATGGAAAAATTAAAACAAACAAACATAATTGACTTTTAAAGTGTTTGTATTAATTTTACTTGATAATATTCGAATATTAAGATTTAATAAACCACACATTGATCAATTGATAAATTTTGGAGTATTATTGAGTATTATTGACAAAATTCTGAATCGATAATACTTGATAAAAGTCAAAATGATGCTCAAATGACTTGGTATTTTGCTGAATTATAAGTGTGTAGTTGATGAGTGGACTTAAAAACTATATGAATATATGTACTCAATAATTCTTAAATATTAGCAAATAAAACCATATTTATAAAAAATTAGGTATTAGCATTTACAAGTAAATACAATATTTTTAATCATATTATATAATAGTGAAATATGAATATTGGGTTCTATTGAAGAAAACGGGTCGTTTACAAAATTTTGTTTTTCAAAATCTTGTTTGCGAAGGTCCCGTTTTTATTTATTTATTTCTACTCCGAAAACGGCAAGATTTTGAAAAGCAATATTTTAAATAGACAAGATTTCAGTATGATTCCTTTCAAATGAACAAAAAAACTGTAGTCTTTATCAACTGCCAACTGCAACTAAATTTTTTAATTTTGATAATGTACATTTACTTTTAACCTTGACTGTTGTATATAATAAAATCTTATATACAAATTATTGTTTTCATGTTAAAGAGTTCACATATTATATATAAAACGTTCTTATAACAAATTAAATATAATATTTGTATTTAGTTCAAATAAGAGTGTGCAACACATTAATTTGTAGGACATTTGGTTATTTACTTTATTTACTTATATAAGTATATTAAAGCAAAGCAAAAAATATATGTTAGTTACATTGTAGATATATGTACATAGGAAAACATGGGGACACTTTATTTCAATTAACTGCTACAAAAATTAAATATATATAAATTGTATTGTTCGGTTCTTATATGGTTAATTGAACTACACTCATTATTAATGAAGTTTTCTAGTGTTCAACTTACGAAATTATATTAAAGGCTATGTGCTAAGTTCAAGTATTTTATTTGTAAATAAAGATTTGTAATTTATATAATACATGTTGGTATAAAAATTACTATTTATTTTAATAATTTATCTTAACTATTTGTATAGGTAGGTCTAGTCGGTTTTAATTATTTTAAATCACAGGAAAATGTAATTTTTTTCTAATTTATTCACATTGTAATTAAAAACGATTGAATAATCAATTATGAATATTGTGTGGTGATTCGGAATCGGAGATTGAGATAATGGAGACTATATAGAAAATTTTTGAAAACTAGAAAAGTAAATAGAGGACGGTCTCAGGACCACTTAGATTTTCTTCATTTCAGTTCCCTTTACAGAATATGCCACGTTTGAGGCAATTACTAGAATGCTTGGTGAAATAAATTTTAATTCAAGGTTTTTTGTCCGCCACTTAAGCGTTGGGACTATTAAAAGTAGGCTGCATGTAATAATGTATATAAAGCTAACTAGCTAATTAATATTTTTTTGTCTTGCCTATTGGTTAACTTTTTATTTAGTTTTTTTTTAATTTTATTTATTTTAAAATTTTTAAATTAATATTAACTTAGGCGCCGGTTAGGCGATAATTGAAATGAATCCATGAAATTTTTTTTCGATTTTGCAATCGCTGTATAGATGCAAAATTTTAGTAAAAAGTTCTAGGAATGCTATAAAATTTTTTAACAAACAAATTATGTTCAAAAATTTAACATTTTAAAAAGCTCTTTTGTTATTTTACTGATGCGCATTTTTTACGCAAACAATCGAAAACAAAAATTTTACGCATTCATTTCAATGATCACTACAACCGACGGCTCACTGTTTTAATATATTTTAAATTTTTGTAATCTGCAAACAGTATATTTTATCTATTCTACTAATAGTGTGATATAAAAGCTGTAATCGGAAATGTCAGGTGCGCATCAAATGATTTAGCAGTGTTACCTAAAACGCGACAAGCTAAAATCATTTAACTTTTATTGCAGACAGCTGGCGACTGTTTCTGTCAGTTAACCGAAATTGAAAAAAACAACAATAATCTGACAGAAAATGTCATTTGCAAATCACAACATCATAAAAAAAAGGACTTGTCCAGTTTTTAAAAATAGATGCAGAACTTTCGAAAGTTCAAATAAAATCATTTTTATTTGTTAATTAGTAAATAAAAAATTTCTTTAGTGAGTACCTAACTGGAATTATTACAAAAAAGAAAAAATTGAAATAAATTTTATTGAAGATTACCAGGTACGTTCAAAAAATTAGATATTACTTAATGATAATTATTTTTGGATTTTTTTTATTTTGATATTTTGCATCAATAATTCAATTATTTTGAATTTTTTTTGCTAATAAAATAAATTTTTTTATTTTAATTGTCTGCATTTTCAATATTTCTTCAAAAAAAAATTTTTTATTCATTTTAAATTTTTTCAACAAAATAATTATTCACCAAAATGCTTAAAGCGCTGTGAGAAAAGTAAAAAAAAGTTTGCTTGCTTTAGTCGTTAGATACTTTCGCATCTGCAGCAATAGTAAAAATAAAATTTTGCAAGCAATCGTCAGATGCTTATATTTTGTAAATAAATTTTTTACGTCAGGTGCCTTTGTATTTGATGTGCAGATGACATTTTCAATTACAGCTTTATACTCTATTAACAGTCTTTTACTTTCTTTTATCCAACGGTTGGGTCGGGTTTTATTAATCTTACTGAATATGGTTGTTGTTATTGCACAAAAATATAGCAAGCTTTTGTCAAGTCTCTAAGCATTAAATCTGATTGATGATCTGAAATATGATTCTGAAAATACAAGTTTTGCCGAACAATCGACTTTTCTTACTAACTCTTGGAAAATGAAAGATAGTTTTAGAAAATGGTTACTTTATTCCGGACATCATTAGATAAATGTAATAGGAACGTTCGACAAAATTGAAGAAATTTCCATATCAAAGCATCGAATAATAATGAATTAAGTAAGAAAAAATCCGTAAAATATCTAGGAGTAATTTAACAATATAAGCTTAATTACATGGAACATATTAATAATAAAATAAATTCGGCAAGAAAGGCATTTGCTATAATCCAAAAACTATTCAAATCAAAATTTTTATCCGCCAGAAATAAAATAATAGCATATCAAGCATTCATCAGACCTATTCTAATCTATGGTTGCCAAATTTGATATAACATTAGCACCTCACTAATTGAGATTTATAGGAAGTTGGAAAGAAAATTTCTCAGAGCATGCAGGCTATCGTAAGTCATAGATACTGAATTCAAACATTTTGTCTCAAATAAAACGCTGTATATTTCTGCAAACAGTTCTATAATTGATATTTTTATTTTGTATTTGAATAGGAAACACTATTATAAACTAACTACTAATATTACATATAACGGCTTAACTTCACATTCTGCATATCCGGAAATGAATACATTGAAGATACACTAAAATCAGGTTTTATTCCTACATCAGAAGCATTCTTTAAATCTTGATCAAAATAATTATATACAATTCAATTATGGCAATGCCCCCATTATTTTTCATGCCTTCAGATGAAGCACACAAAAACGAATAACCCCAATATTTCGCTAACAATACCTCAACCCCAATATTTCGTTTACGATATCGAGACGGCAAGTATAATATTATTAACAATAAATTCTGGTGGTTAAGCTCTTAACAATACAAAGAGGTATTATTTAAATATATTTTAATTTAAACTAAAACCATGACCATCTCTGGTTTAGTATAGTTGTAGGTTAATTAGTCGTAAGTTAGTTTAAGTAGATTTTAGGTTTTATAAAACAAATTTAGGTTTTATAAAATAACCTAAATTAAAGTCGGTTTTTTTCCTAGCCTCTTCCGATGTTCTAACATAAATTACAAGAATTTAGTTCAATTAAGAAATCATAACCTTTATAATATAATTTGAAAGATATAAAATTAATATAAGAGTCAATTAATAATAATTTATAGAGTAACAGTAATGGGTTCAATAAGTTATAACGTAAATCAATTTTTTGTATGTCTTAAGTTAGAAAAAAGATAAATATATGTATATAAAAAAAAAGCCATAATGTTGCATGAAACTATTAATATAATTTAATAATTGATATTAATTATTTAATCAATGATACTAGTGAACCCCCTATGCAATCGCACAGAAACAATTCTTTCAGGTACGATTTTATATAAAAAAAAATATTTGTTTTGGTATAATTGTAGTTGTTTTCCGAATCGCTTGATTATTGAATATATATATAATGAAATTAAAGTGTAATAGCTAAGCAGCGTTAGATGGTTATTCCATCTCCTAGGACCGGTTACTGTAGGCCAATCACCTGCATAATCGGTAAATCAATGGATTCGAAATAATAGAAGAAGAAACCTCGGATACACGAATGACTACCTGATAACGACCTTTGGCACACAAAAAAGGACCCGAATTGCACAAAGGAATGTAAGAACACTTAGAGAAGCTTAAAGATTCTCGCAATTTGAAGCTCAAATGGCTGCTTTCAACATAGACATCCTAGGTATAATTGAAATGCGATGGAACAACACGGGAGAAGTGAACACGGAAAATGGAAACATGGTAATTTACAGTGGAAGGGAAACAGGGAAGCAAACATTGGTTTCTTCGAAGGCAGTCTCGGATAGAATTATTATAGGGCGATTTCGAAATATGACAAGACATGTAACAATAATTCAATGCTATGCACCAACAGAGGTCGCTGAAGACCATATTAAGGATGACTTCTACGAACAAATAGGCCTAATACTTTATGACTAGATTACTACTAATTTCAATATAACTTAACACAATAAAATCCCATTACTCTCAACGTAGTAGATCGATGTATTTTAATTCGCTAATAGTCAAAAACGTTTGTAGTCACAATTCTGTTATAGCAATATGCAACAATATGTTTGAAAGAAAGTAATAAACTTCATAAGTTTATACAATTGATGTCGTTTATAGTCACATTAAAATATAACGCCAATTCATAAAAGAACAAAAAATAAGTCAAAAGTGAATTATTTTATTAAAAAACTGATTTGTATATTGTCTTTTTCTGTTCTTTATTACAAATGTGTAAATTTTGTGATTACATAACAGAATTGCTATTTATGAATTTTAAAATTATAATTAAAAAATTATTGTAGGTACGAAAGATATTTTATTGAATTTGATTTTGTTTATAAAGATGCAATTTTTTTTTCCTACGCCTATAAAACGGTTATAGTCAGAAATATTACTGAAATTTCGCGAATAACTATAACCGTGTTTTACTGAATATATTTTTGTTAAATAGCAGAAGCAAATGAACTAAAATTTATTATATCATTTTTGAAGAGTAGGATCTGATCTGATTTTTGTTTTTATGTTTTGTTTTCAATTTTTGTTTGTGTTTTCGTTTTTGTACTTTTTCTTATAAGTTTAAATAATTGTTTTTGATAATCAGATTTGTTTTTAGTGATATGTTTAGATTTATGGAATAAAAGTCGAGTTTCCTTTCACTAATCATTTGTATTTATTTTGCAAATATCGATATTTCGGAAGCAACTTACTTCCTTCATCAGTGCTTTGCGACTTATTGTCAGTACTTTGCGAAAGTCGCAAAGCACTGATGAAGGAAGTAAGTTGCTTCCGAAATATCGATATTTGCAAAATAAATACAAATGATTAGTGAAAGGAAACTCGACTTTTATTCCATAAATCTAAGTTTAAATAAGATTGAAATTTATTTTAGAGTGTAGATGTCGCTAAACTTGGAAATAACCATCACTATTTCGTGTAACTATTTGAAATGTTTTAAGTATTCAGCACCAAGAATTTGCTAAAATTTTAATATTTTAGTGGTGTAATTTACTATTCAATTATTCTTTCTTTGTTACTCAGCACGACGTTCATCTTGTGTATTATATATAAGATATTTAATACAATAAAATTCTGAAACAAAAATTAATTTTTACGCCTTTTGCCAAAAAGCATACTTGTATACCATACGAAATAGCATACTTGTATGCCAAAAGCATACTTCATACTTTAATCTACATTATTTTATCGAACCAAATACTGTTGAATTGGTACATACAGAATTTTTCTTCTAAAGTTCTTAAATTATTTAAAATTAATTTTTAATATTTGTGGTGAAATAATGACGCAATTATCGTATTTAATCTCATAAACACTTATAAAATTAGATATAATTATGTATAAGTATGTGTGATGAATTGTTATATTTTTCATTTTCACCGAAAACGGATTAAAGATTTCATTAAAAATTCACCAACATAACTGTACTTTTTTCATACCATTTTTATTTTTAGATTATCCTTTTACACCTTTTTCTTTTTTTTGCCATAATGTTCCTAAAATTTAATCCTAAGCTCATTTAATACTTAAATAATTACATTATTTTGTACTGCACCCATCCATTTTGTTAATGAATTAGAAAAAAAGAAAAGAGAAACTGAAACAGAAACAGAAAAAAAAATTACATCTGAAATATTTATTTAGGATCTGAAAAGGTTTCAATATGTTTTCCAAAAAATAACGTGTTTAATTTTAATTGAAAATGAAATATTTCTCATTTTATTATGTTTAATTACAAAGTTTTAGAAGGATTTACAATAGAAATTTTTATTGTTTTATTTTATTTAAATTAAAAAGGGTATTTACAAACTGATATTTGTTTGGAAATTTAAAAAATAAACAATTTTCAAATGTAACATTTTGGTAAGAGTAAAATTTAAGAATACAAAACATGCCAAAAATTATTAGACACAATCAAAATTATTTAAAAAATGATTTTAATTAATTTTATTGGCTCAAACGAAATAATGAAGCTCACAATAATTAAGAAGTCAGAATTAAAATGAACTTGAATGATCGCTAAAACTACCGAGAACAATAAATAGATCACCTGAGAGGTCATGGCTGAGTTATTCAGAAAAGCACAATTAAATGATAATTGTTTTTCCAAGAACAGTTGAAATGGTCATTTTCACCTCTCTACTACACACTAGAATAAACCTGGTATTACAATTTTTATTTGTTTTTTTCATATATTTTATTTCTATTTTTTAATTTGAATCAGAAAAATTCATTTATTCTTTTAAGAGAAATTAAAAACATAAACGTATATTTGTACAAGAATTCAGAATTACACATGCTAATGTCAGTAAATGTTTTGGCTCTGCTTTGGAGGACAAATATAGAAATATTATGTGAAAATTAATCCACCTCAAATGGAGTTGAAAAAGAGAGAATCGCACTGAGTGTTGCTTCAGAAATCAAAGTATCAACTGAAAAGAAAATATTGCTATATAAATGAATAATTAAGATTAATATGGACGTATAGTATACAATTTTGGGGCCATTCGAATCAAGAAGGTCGAATTAATCGAAAAGTCCTGCGATTGATTGTGAATGCACTATAGTTTGTACGGAATTCGACGTCCATAAAAACCTAAATATACCAACAGTTGAAGATTCTAGGCCTAGGCTATATTCCGTACCAACTGTCGAAAAAATCCTATAAAGCACAAGTTATGTATAATTTAAATGTATATATGTATACATATAATGTAATACTCACAGAGTAATTGTAAGTTATTCAATAACCGTTAATTGAGATTTATAATTTGTGGTATTGATTTTTATATGGAAAATAGTAATAGAGTAGTTGTAATCCAGAAGACCAGCAGTTAAGATCGTGACTTTTAATAATAATATATAAATATATTAGATCCGGACAAATTCTTGGCGCTTCCTTCACTTAAACAAAAAATTAACGAGAAGGAAGTATATTGTAACCAAAAGTAAACAGCTATATTTAAATATTTTTCAATTTTTAAGTAAGAAAGATATTTAAATATAGCTGTCAATTTTTAGGTAAGAAATTCGAACTCGCCCTTGAAAACAAGGTTCTAGTAGTCTACAAGAGAATATTGAGACTAATATGGCCTTACGGTACCAAGTTGTTGAGCGCATCAATTAACTAAAACAAAAAAATTATGGAACAGGTAGTTAAAGCAATAGTCAACACGCTTTGGTAATGTTCGGAACTAAGTCATATGAAATGACTATAAGTGAAGTCATTAAAATAATAAATAACTACTTCAAATAAAATTGCTTGGTTAGAAAACCATCCAAATCAACTGGTGGAAAAGTTGCTGTGGCAAAACATGTAGGTGTAGTCACCATAGAAGGTGAAGATGCCTGTCAACAGCGGACATTACAAGTCAAGATTTACCACTTAGTTATGTCAAATAGACTGTAAATTTAAGGAGTATGTGCTGCTGAAATGTGTACCGTCACAATACTAACTCAATATACTATTTAAAATTGTATACATTGTTATGATAATTTGCGGAATATCTTTTGGAGAAGCCTAGAAGGATTTGCGTAACGCACTCAACAATCCCTGAGATGTTTAAAAAAAATTCAAAAACATAATTTGAAATTAGTAACAACTAGCAGTAGAAGTCAAAAAATGAGCAGTATACTTGGATCATCAAAAGATAAAAAGAACGTGGAAGAAGTTAACGGCATACAATAAAATATGGCAAAATTGTAGCCAATGGATAGAATTTATCTCCGCCCTATGCCTTACGAATGGGGTTGCAGGACAATGATAATGATGATGAAAATTGTTCTAAATTATATATAGGGCGATTAAAAAGGCTAATTACGGTAGCAAGAATAACAGGTACAACTTATTTTAGGTTGATAATTATTGTTAAATATATAATTGAAGAATAAATTTCAAAAATATTATGATGGATTGTTAATAAACACAGAAGTAATAACAAAAAAAAAATATTCGACATAGCAGGTTATATATATTTTCAATGTATGTACATAGATCAGAAATTTGTTTTATTTATTGTAATTTTTTTTCTTTATGTTCAGTCGGCAAGCCAAGACTTAGATAGGGAGATAGCGTACGAAATGATTAAGAACAAATTATGGAAATCAGATTATTTGGAAAACAGATAACAAAAATAAAAATGAATTGAAATGAAATGAAAAAAAAATTGAGGGGGTCAAAACTTGATATTGCATTGCAGTGCATGTGCAGTTAAAGAATAATGAGAATTTTTGTTCTCATCTCTTTCTCACTCTATAATCTATGTTCTTCATGATTTTATATTAATATTTGGCAGATTATTGAGATTATTGATCTTTTAATATTTTTATTTATTAAAAAAATTCTTATAAAGTAAAGAAGTTCGAATCGCAATTTTAAATATTTTTACTATCTCTTTCTAATAAAATCAAACTTACCAATTCAAATTATTAGACATAGCATGTTAAAGTTATGCATAGCATAGTTATATACTTTTAATTAAAACAATTTCAAATTTGAAACGAATTTCACTATAGGTATTCATTATTTTGTAACTCAATAAAATTCACCTCCTAATATCCTCAATTCAAATTGATTCTATTATATTATATTACTAACTTTTTGTTTCATTTTAGACTTATTCCCCTCCTTATAATCAACTTTTAAGTTACCTATTTTAAATTTGTAGTAAAAATAAAAACAAAAATACCACCATTAATTTACTATAAAGTTTTATAAATGCGTAAAAAAATATTTACAGTTCAGGTGAATAATAAAAAAGTTTTTGAACTTAAATTATCCTTATAAATATTTATTTACTAATACATAGACATAAACGTGTAACATTATTTCCATCATTATAAACATCCTATCTACACTAACTGATTATTAAGTTCGTGTAAAAATTTGTATTCTGATCTTTTAATTAAGTGTGTTTTGGTTACTCATATTGAATTTTTAGTGTGTTTTAATATTATTTAACGGTTTTTTTTTAATGTTATAAATTAAATTTTCTACATAGTTTTTTAGATTTTTTTTTTTTGTTTGTTATTATAAAACTTTTGTTGTGTTTTTATTCGTTCATTAAAAACACTTCGAACTAATTTAGAAATAAGTTTTAGGAAAGTTGAAAACAAAGTGAACAACAACTCATTTAAATTTAAGTAGTACAGCGACAAAATAAATATTGTGCAGGGTAAAATGTTAAAATTTGTTTTAATTTTAATTTTATTGAATAGTATTTATAAATACTTGAAGGTTATAACTATAAGTTTTTTTCACCTCTACAAAGATTATAATGTTATTTTTGCAAAATATAACAAGAAAAAATTTAAATAAGACAAAACATAGAAAAATGGTAATTACAGTTAATAATAAAATAGTAGTTACGAGTATAAGTATTATTTTAATTTTTATTTTACAAATTTTATGCACGTCATAATCGTTTCAAACTAATGACATTGCCTGGATATTCTATAATATTTTGAACAAAGTTAATTTCATGAGGAAAAAACAATTCTTTACAATGATGTTGCTTTCAAATGGTATTTAATCTCTTATTAAATTAATTTACACATTTTTTTTTATACCATGGACAATGAAAAACGAACGCTGCTTTATTGGACGTTGTTGTCGAAATTCAAGAATACATTGGTAAAAGAAAAACAGTTGAATTGATTTTCTTTGATTTAGGCAAGATATTTAATTCTGTTGATTACAAAGTGACACTGAAGAATTCTGTGAGTGTGAAAAAAAAGTAAATCTTTTGTTTAAGAACTATTTTCAGAATAGAAAAAAATTTGAGGAATGTGAGAGAATTAAATGTGAAGTAAAAGATGTATATTTTCGTGTAGTTCAAGGAAATTAACATGGCCCAACATTTTTCACATACCATTTATTTATTTATTTAAACAGTGGATCCTTCCAGGCCAACTTTATAGATCCTTTTTCTTTTCGAAATGTGAGCCTTACATGCTATATAAATGACTTTTCTACGATAACAATAAAAGGAAACCCCTATCTATTTGCAGATTATTTGGTTGTCGTTTATGCAGAAAAAATATTACAGAACTGCAAAATGTAATAAATTCTGACATTATACATAGTTGGATGAATTTGCATAAACTAACTGTAAATACGGAAGAAACTTAGTCAAGGCCGATAATATACAGCATGCGTATCAGTTTTTTAAGAAGGAAAGTTGAAATTTCTAAATTTAAAAAAATTTATTCACTAAATTGAAGGTGCTCTATCGATTTTGGTTTTTTTAACTTGCGGAAAAGACGCGAATGGGTGTTTTTTATATTTTTGACGTTGAATCAGAATTCGCATCAACAAATACACCTCTTGCTATTTGAATATCTCGATTTCGGTAAATTTCCGGCTTAAAAAATTCATTTATGGTCCTTTCCGGAAGTTGAAAAAACCACAATCGATAGAACACTCAATTTAGTTAAAATTTTGAAAAAACGACTCCTTCCCCCTCTTAAAAAACTGATACTCATGCACTGGACTACCCGGAGTAAAAATTGGGGTATGAAAATAATCAAAAACTATAAATATGTAGAAGTAACAATCAATAAAGCGATTTGAATTGGAATATGCATACCGCGGAAGTTAAATCAAAAATCAGTAAAATAGCAGGAATATTTTTATTAAAATAGGAAACTGGGTATTTTCTGCTGTACAGAAAAAAAAAGTTATTTCATATAGTACCTTAATATCCGGAGTTAGAAAATGGGGTAACACTTTTGAAAGAAAAATTTTGGTAGATTACAAAGAATACAAAACAAAACCATTCAAAATCTCTGCGGGCTTGAGAAACGATCTTGGTCAAAATAAATGAATAAGAACCTGCAAAATATTAAAAGTTAATGATTTCATAATAATTTATTACACATAGACATACAGTAAAATCACATTGAAACTGCAATAACAAGCGGAACTCTATTACATGGCTATAATATAAAAAATGTACTCCATCTACGTTATCCTGATGGTACTACAAATTTATTTGGATTAGATAAGTCGTCTATAATAATCTATATATATAAAATTCTAAGCACTTTTGTTTGTGACCGTATACCGACACTAATCGTATCGTGACTATATTTACGTAATAGGTTGAATTGATGCTCCCGCTTGGCTTATGTCTATTTTTTGGACCAGTATTCTGAGTGATACGATTTACACTTTATTGTAATCGTATAAAAGAGCGCCATTTCTTATCCCGATAACAACTGTATTTTATTTTTCAAAAAATGTACTTTTTAATCCAGTTTTAAATATACACGTGCCTGCATATACACTACCCTATTTGTGTATATATTAAATTTATTAATATATTTTATACTAAACAAAACCTCAGCTACGTCAAATGTTGCGAATGTTGAAATGAATTAATCAAAATAATAATAAAAATATGTCTCAGATTCATTTACAATAATTAAAAGAAATTTTTCTCTCAATTTTTGTGTGTGATTTTATTTTAAAAAGAGTGAATCCAGTGATTATCTTTATCACAATAATAATAAGAACTGCACCATTATTAACATAAAACACGAACTGAACTATTTTTCGAACAGACAGAAAGCAGAAAGCTAGCTGATTAATCAGTAGATATTCTGAAAATAAAATTTTGAGATATCTGTCAGGGTTATTTGAGTGTAGTTTTCGCCAGACCTGCGCAGTCACAGGAAATAAGTTTGTTCTCTTCGTGATTGCCAAGATCATCACACATTCGACAGTTATCGGTAATGTATTTTTGTAAAATAATTTTGTAATGCATTGTATTTTTATAAAATAAATTTTTCAAAAGTTCATATTTGTGGTTGTAAAGTATCTTGATATGGACTTGGATAGGCGACTTACGTGGGAAAATAATATCCATGGTAAAAGAAAACAATTGGTCTAAAATTGAAGATAAATAAATTTTATTGGTTGATTGGGCATACAAGGACAATATCGAACAAATCACTTTTTGGTACTATACCACAAATTAATTACAATCTTATGATACAATACAAAAAGTTGTTAATTTATTAAGTTATTCGAATTGGAATCCAGCTATGAAAAGTTAAGAGAGCAATTCTAATATTACAATATTATAAGGATTTCAGTTGAAAGTATTTGAGACTGATAGCTGCAGCATCAAGGCTTGTGAGTAAACATATTTTACATGGAAACAAATGCTTAAAATGTTTATACATGTTTACAAATGTTTATAGCTGCTTAAAATTTTTTGAGATAATTATCTCCCTAATAATATTAAGTCAATTGTTAGCTTCTGCCTGTACACAAAAAAAATCGTTCAATTTCTAATTCTTTGTAATTGAATGAATGTAAATTATCAATTTGTAAATAATATTCTAACTAATATTTTTAATCAAAAGCGTCAAACAATTCTATTCCTATATTCTTAATAAATTATAAGATGCGACAGCTTAGGCTACGGTCGTTAAAATATTTATGTACAATGCTTGTCAAATCAAAATATAATACAGAAATTATTATTGAATCTATATTATACATAATATTAAATTGACTTGTAAATTAATTTTGTAATAATCAAATTGTAAATGAATTGTATATATATACTTAACAAAAATAGATAAAGCAAAAAAAAAATACAGGTGAAATCCATAAAGCAGGAAATCAAAAGTGCAAGCTTTAATTATAAGCTACGATTAGTTTAGAATATATATAAAAGCCTAACAAAGGGATTGTTGATTTGAAATTGTATTATTCGACTTAAGTATCAGAACATTTTGTGACTAACCAACATATATTATTAAAAAAATTGAGTGTAGCATAATGAAGTATAGCATAATGAAGTATAAACTAGATAGCCATCAACGGATTAAAATTGGTTCTTTTCATCATCGAGCCATTATAATTATGTTGTTTACATATTATAAGAACAGATATACTCTAATCTAACTACCCTGAATATCTCCATTATAGATACAGATTTTACAGTTTCATAATAAAATTATTAATAAAAAAAAAAATATTTATAGTCTTCTGAAGTGGACATTTGAAGTAGATTTTAGAGCAAAACACTCTAAAATAAAATCAAGTTTATTTAATTTTGTAGATTTTTATTTTGTTTATAAAATTAGGATTATTTTTAATTCAATCTTAATTGATATCAATTTTTTTTTTTTATTAAACTTATAAAATTATTTAGAAAATCGTTTTTCAATTGACTCTTATAGGTTTAATTGTACATCAGTAAGAGTATTTATAATCTCAATTATTGTTTAAGTAGTTTTGATTTATTTTTATCTAAAAAAATATGCTTAAAATTTTCACTATAAATAGCTTGAATTTTTAAATTTTCAAATTATTATTGTTTGTTTTATTTTAATTTGCAATAAAAATTTACGCTAATTTTCACAAAATAATGAAATTAATTTTATCTGTTTTATTAATTGTTGTTGCAGTTTGTTTAATAACAGTTGCTGCTGAAAATGAAATGTTTACTGGTTTTATAGAACATCCTGATAGATCTAAATTTTATTTTATAACCTGTGGTTCAAAACGTGTTGTTCATGTACAATCATGTCCAGTAGGACAGTTCTTTAATCCGAAACTTAGTGTAAGTATAAATATGTTGTAATATAAATGTTAAATATTTTAAAAAATATTAATTAAAAATAATAATTATACAATTTTTGTTTTTTTTTTTTCTAATTGATCTAGACTTGTAATCATGAATATTAAAATATACTAAAATATTTTTGAATGGGACTTGAATTGCATTTTCGAAAAAATGATATTAAAAAATGTTATAAATAAATTTATTAGAAGTAAAATTTTAATTTATTAATCGCATTTTTATTTGAACCTTGTCACAAGTGCTTATGAAGGAAATAAATCAAATATTAAAAATTACATATTAATGAATGGAAACCTGACAAAAATTAAATTATTTAATTTCAATTTTAGTTTTGAAATTAAATTTTAAATATTTAGTTTTCATCGACTTCAGCTTCTTGTTCTTCTTCGAATTCAGCATCTTCGTCAGCAGTTGCTTCTTGATATTGTTGATATTCGGATACCAAATCGTTCATGTTACTTTCAGCTTCAGTGAATTCCATTTCATCCATACCTTCACCAGTATACCAATGCAAGAAAGCTTTACGACGGAACATAGCGGTAAATTGTTCCGAAATACGTTTGAATAATTCTTGGATGACAGTTGAATTACGAATAAATGTTGCTGACATTTTCAAACCACGTGGTGCAATATCGCAAACAGCTGTTTTAACATTATTTGGAATCCATTCAACGAAGTAACTGCTATTTTTATTTTGAATATTTAATATTTGTTCGTCAACTTCTTTCATTGATATGCGGCCACGGAAAATAGCAGCAACAGTTAAATATCTACCATGTCTAGGATCACATGCAGCCATCATATTTTTAGCGTCAAACATTTGTTGTGTTAATTCTGGTACTGTTAATGCCCTATATTGTTGTGAGCCTCTTGATATTAATGGAGCAAATCCAGACATAAAGAAATGTAGACGTGGGAATGGTACCATATTAACAGCTAATTTTCCCAAGTCAGCATTCAATTGACCTGGGAATCTTAAGCATGTTGTAACACCAGACATTGTTAATGATACCAAATGATTCAAATCACCGTAGGTTGGTGTAGACAATTTTAATGTCCTAAAGCAAACATCATATAAAGCTTCATTATCAATACAATATGTTTCATCTGTATTTTCAACCAATTGATGTACAGATAATGTGCCATTATAAGGTTCAACAGCTGTATCTGATACTTTTGGTGATGGTACTACTGAATATGTATTCATAATTCTGTTGGGATATTCTTCACGAATTTTTGATATTAATAATGATCAGATCCAGTACCACCTCCTAATGAATGAGTTAGCTGAAATCCTTGTAAACAATCACATGATTCAGCTTCTTTACGTACAACATCCAAAACGGAATCAACTAATTCAGCACCTTCTGTATAATGTCCCTTAGCCCAATTGTTACCGGCACCAGATTGTCCGAATACGAAATTATCTGGACGGAAAATTTGTCCAAATAGTCCAGAACGTACTAAATCCATTGTACCTGGTTCTAAATCAATCAATACAGCACGGGGTACATATTTACCACCTGATGCTTCATTATAATACACATTAATACGGTCCAATAGTAAATCACTGTCACCATGGTATGCACCAGTAGCATCGATAACGTGTTCATCAGAAATTATTTCCCAGAACTTGGCTCCAATTTGGTTACCGCATTGTCCAGCTTGAATATGTACAATTTCCCTCATATTGAATTTGTTTTTCTTTTAATTTTAATATTTAAACTTATAAAATTTACAATAAATTAACATACAAATCTACGAGATTGAATATTTAAATACCTAAAACAACGATTTTCCAACGAGTTTTCTCCTCAACTAAGGAATTTTTGTGTATATAATAATATTTTTTGCAGTATGACAGATCGAATTGACTTAAGAAAAATAATTATTTTGACTACTAGTTTCAGATGTTAAATCTAATTTTTGAAATTGTTCAAATCATGTAGTCTGCAGGTGCACTGTGAGCTGCAATTACTATAGAAATTCAATATCATACTTTGAAAATAAAATTTTTTTCAATTAACCCAAAACTCATTAGTTTGCAACAAAAACAAAAACTAAATTTTCTCAAACTGTCGTTGTAAGATTCAAAATTTCAAAAGGAAACAAATTAATAAAAATTATTGAAGTCATTAAAGAAAATTAAATAGATAATTTCTCACAAGACATTATTTCATTAATTAATATTAAAATTTTGTTGAATTTCATTTTAGCATACACAATGTAACAACAGAAATTTCCACAAATTGTTGTAATTACGCAAAAAATAAAAAAAATCAAACAAATAACGCCTTTAATACCTTATAAAATGCTTAAATTTGAAAAAATAAAAATAAAAAGAATAAAATGAAAACAGTTACTCAGACTTAATTTAAGACCACCGATAAATTGTAAACAACCTTTTAATAGCTATTTAAGATCATATTCTTACATCAGCATTTTCAAAGTCATTCAATTTTTCTTTTTCAATTTTGCTTTCTCTTTAGTTTTATTTTTTTTAATTATTCAATTTTCCACTTTCCGTAGCCATTTTAGATTCTCTTTTCATTTTAAAATAAATTTAATTTTTAATTCTCAACCTCATTAGTTATGAAAGCTACTAAGCTATTGTTCAGTGCAATTACTGTTAAGTAAACAAAATATATTAATCTAACCCAACTACTTCTGATATGTAAAAAAAAATGTTTTCATTTCTTCAAATTGGTTAACTCTGTCAGTCTGACACAACAAACATTGACATTGTGTAAATATGTTGCAACCATTTTTTTTTTCTTATTTATATTTAAAAAACAAAAATAATATTAAAAAAAAAAAATAAATGTACCGTTACATCGATAACCTAATTTAAGGTATTACAAAAAAAAAAAAAAAAAAAATAAATAAAATAAAAAAATGTTATTTTATTTGTTTTCTGCAATTGAATGGGGCCAAGGGAAGGTTCAGAAACCCTTCATTTGTTTATAGAAAAAAAATAATAGAAAATAATACCATGATGACGGTTACAAATTGTTGAATCGAAATTGAAAATTTAAAAATTTTATTTTCGTGCATATTTTTATGGTTCAAGTCATAATAATTATATGGTTGAAAAGAAGAGAAGAAAAAAATAAATAAATAAATAAAAAAAAAAATATAATAATAACAAGAATACATTTTGAAAGCCATAAAAATTTTAAATCGCGTGCCATCTATTGATTGTATCGGAACGTTAGTAACGACGATTTAAATTTTTTTACTTTTTTGTTTGGTATTTTACAAGGTGTCAACCGATATCAAGGTACTACTATATGCCATTATTTTTTATATATTCTTGTTAAGAGGCAGCCGGTTTTGACCGGTTGTTCAAAATATACAATAAGCCATATATAGGGTTACAGGACAATGATGATGATAATGCTCAAAACATTGGGGAGTTAAAGTAAATTTTTAGTTTTTCAATAATTCTTATATGATAATAAGGTTATAACTTTGTTCAAGGACGAGTTCAAACTTCATTTAAATTGATAAAAACTGTCATTTCGAAAGAGTACCTAACCCTCCATATTTTTAGAATTAGTTTCTAAAAACCATATCTTTACATTCGTCATGAGTATTGGGGTTTCAAACAATGAATTCTGCAAATTTTTTTCTTATTTCTTTGTGAATAACAGTATTTTTGTACAACGGTAACATTTTTTTAAATTTATATTGTAACTCAAAATTTAGCTCAGAAGGACCTTTATACTTTCGTACCGTTGGCTTTTGAAAAAGTAAAAAAACCAGATTGTTAGAGAGAAGAAAAGGAGAAAGATATGTGGGATAAAGCTTTGGCGGAAGTGGAATAAGATTTTTTTACTACTACTAATTTTAATTCAGTGTAAAATACTAAAACTAACCTAATCTATAATATAGTCTACTAATTAAATCTTTATTTTTCCACATAGATAGATGTAGATTCCACATTCTAGAAGTTCTGACTATAAACGAATTTATATAAGCGTAGTCTTGAACCTTTTTGGTATTTCAACGGCGTAGGGTAGGGATTTGCAGCCTCTCTCGAGTTGCTTAAGAGCCGAAAGAAGTGACTTTATTGTCTACTCTCACAAGTAACCTATAAAATAAAGTTAGATCCAACGATACGACCATGACCAAATTGGGAAAATGTTAATGAAATATTAATTTCATCTATGAGGCTAATGGTGCGTTTTTGTACTCTGCCAAGAAGACTTAGAAAAGTCTTTGTGGTGCCCGCCCATACATTGGAATTATATTTCATCTTGGTTCGTATCTGGACTTTATAGATATTCCGCAGATCATTAGGTAAAAAATATACCTTACATCGACTTAAAAGATTCAAACATTTTTCTGTGCTCTTCATAATATTGAAAATTGATCATTCCAGCGCGTATTTACTTACGTATTTTTATTTACTCACATTCCGAAAATATTTAAGTTATTTAGTCGCTCTAATATAATCTAATATGTTTGTTTTTCTTAAATTTTCGGAATTTAATTTAATACAGGGAATGAGTAAATAGCTATATTAGAGTTTAAGCTTGTATGTAGAAGTCTCACAGCTTAATATATATGGTGGATGTAGCAGTATTATATAAAATGTATTCCAGATTCGGCTGTCGATGAAAGAAAAATGCCTTATGAGTTTTTGACATTACCCGGTACTCTCGTTGATATAAAATGAGTGATAAAACAATTGATTCGTATTTTGAAAGGAAAAATGTCTCTCACATTTTGCTTGCACATTGATGTGCACCTAAACTGAGGCTTTCCTTTAGGTACCAAAATATTCGATATCATTTCAAGTATTTCTTTACCTACAAACGAATCTCTCACCAATGACAAATAGTAGTGTATTGATGTCGGAAACACCCTATAAAATTTAATATTTTAAATTTATTTTGCATTTATTTATTTTATTTAATCCTAATGCACTTTGCAATACAAATATATAGTAAGTTTTCTTCTTAAATACATCACAGTAGCAGCGGGGATTGGGTAGAGCTATTTGAATGGAAAATGACAAAATATATAAAAATAAATACCTAGACAAAAATAATATACAGGAATTTGAAAAAAATTCCAAAGTGACATGAAATTTGAAATATGGAAATTTTTTTTTCGTTGAATTTAAAAAAAAAATTATTAAAAAATATTAACCTTGATGTTATCAAATAGGTACAATTTATTCACCGGTAAATATCTCGTGTTTACGAATCATCCAAAGTAGGTTTTTAATGGAAGTGATGAAAAAGTTTAACATATTTTGATAGTATAATTGAAAATATAAGATAGAGAAAAAATATTCTGATCCTTTTCAGAACTTTTGTAGGCATGGAAGCGTAGTTTAATTAAAGGAATGCTTCTGTTAGAATAGTGTTCCATTTTTGGTAAACACCTTATTTTGTTGTTTTATTTTTTGATTCAGAATTTTGTTTGCAATTTCAGTCAATCTATTTCAGTGTATTTTGTGATTTTTATGGTGTAAGGATAATGTAGGTGTAACTTCTCGAATCGGAGCTGGAATATTCAATAACATTTGTTATTTCAATTATGTATTCATCATTTTGAATTGAGTCCTTCATATGTTTAAGCTTAAGTAAAATAAGAGATTAATTATATGAAACAAAATATAGAAGCCAAAAAAATGTTTTTTTACTAAAATTAATCTCATAAAAAGATAAAATTGAAAACATATGAATGCACACTATGGATTATATTGTAAGAGCTAAATTATTTGTCAGTAACATTCTTAAAGCAGCATTAAATGTAAGAATTATAATTTTATTATATTTTCAATAAACATTAAGAAAAAAAACTAGAACTGGATCTAAAATAAAAACATTTTGTATTGGCTAATTGGGCGAACATCTACGCTTTCGATCTATAACAAAGTTTTGATCTTCAATCAAATATTAAAGCCATTCTGGGCATACGATATTCAAATGGCTAAATATAAGATATAAAATTGTGCTAAACAACTACATATTCAAACTATCCGAACGTTCCAAAACAAAGTATTGCGAAACAATGTCAATGCCCAGTGGTTTGTAATAAAAAAATTGGCTGTACGCCATAAAAATCATCTCTCTCAACATGTCAATATCAAAGTTACACGTTTACCTCACTGTCAAAACTTTGTTAGAAGACTTAAACGGACGAAACTGTTCCAACTATGTTAGGATAAAATATTTTATCTTACAATAATTCTATATTCTTAAATTTTCTTCTTTTTTTCGTTTTCCTTCTTTCTTGTTTCCAATTTCAAATATCAAATAATTTCTCTTGTGTTTTTTTTTTTATTTAGTTTAAAGTGAATGTGAAACAATTTTATTAATTTATTATCTATTTCTTCTCTTTTTTTCCTCTTAATTTAAAGAGAAATTGCTCAATCGATAAAGAAAACAATATACATATATGATACACACGTAATAGTAACATAGAACTATCCAGGTGAACGTGGAGGTGGACGTTGTGTGTATTATTATTCAGAGTGATATTATTTGTGAGTGAGTGTGTAAAATATTCTTTTGCCAATATTGTTATTCTCCTTCTCTTTTTTTTTTTTTTTTTGTTTTTGTTCTCTATCCGAGCTTAGATTTTTTGATTTTTTTAATTTTTTTTTTTAGTTTTTTTTTTTTTTGTTTAGTAAATTTATAATTTTAAATACAGAATGCCAGTACCTTAAGAAATTATGGTGACCATACAGCTTCGGCTAGGTCTTAAAAAAAAATAATTTAAGTAATTTCAGGTAATGTTTCTTATATAATACAAATTTTAAATTTTAAATACAATATCACTAATGCTATTTACTTTTATTTTGCAATCTAAATTGTACAAATAACAATTTCATAAATACGTTTATTTTTTGTTATATCTGGTCTACGTAATTAACTAAATAAAATTAGTTCTTAAGTATAATAAGTTTAAATAGCTAAGTAATACATTTATTTTTAATTTTTACTTATAAGTTACATAGAATTATTCATTAGTTTATAAGGTTGAAATAAAGAAAAAAAAAAAAAAAAATCCTAATGGAATTTTGTTTGATCAAAGATATCTGAAGTAATAGAGTCAACATTGTATTAGTGACTAAAGACTAGTTTTAATTTTAACAAAAGGATGGTAGTTTTTATTGCGTTAAAGTCGGCACAGTCCTTTACTTCGTTCTTCCGGTACAAGGACAGAAGTAGAAGAATCTTTTGATGATTTTCTTCTACCTGAAAATTTTTTTTTTTTTTAATATAAAACAATTGATTTCGGTTATTTTAGAAGATACTATTGAAAATTAACCGATATAGATATTGCTTGTCATCTTCAAGTTGGAAAAAAATTCTGATATAGGATCTGACCATATCCTTCTAATTTTTATATTAACTTATTATATTATCAAAAACTTTACGTTTACTATATTAATTAACAAAATAACCAACCAACCAAATTTGAGGGATTAACACAATCTAATCTACCATCTATCAAATGGACTACATTTGAAACAAATGCAGAAATTGAAAATAGGCCTCACAATATTTACATTGAATTAGGTTGAGCAAGCACATTTACGGAAATCAAAAAATAAAATGTAATTAAACTTGATGTCTAGAGAGGAAATAAAATAGACTCTATGAGACAGCTTGAAAGAGATAACAACATTGATTAATCTGCTGGAAAAAAATCAATAACGAGCTTAAAAGAAAAATAAGAGAATTTAAAAATAAGGCTTTTTGTAAAGAAATATATTTGAAAAGTAACGAAAAATACTTAGGAGCCTCCAAGATCCACCATTGAAAATAAACAAAAAAAAAAAACACCACTGAAAATAATTTGTAAATGATTTACTCCAATAATCCAAAAACGATAACTCATTTCACATTACTAATTTTGCTTTAAGGTGGATTTTCATTGAGCAATATTTAAAATCTTAAAAATTTTATTGGCTCTAAAAACGGAGATAGCTTATTGAATTTTTATGTAAGAAAAAAATAGACCGTTGCAAAGAAATATATAAATTTATATTTGGGAAATTTATTTTATACACAAAAAAACAACAATTCAACCGTCAAAAACATCTGTTGAAAATTTTTTTTTTTTTATAAACATTTACTCAAAAAATTGTTAAAAAAGTGTTGCCGGTGTAAGGAAACTATCTCCGATATTTTAAAAATATACTTTATCAAAGTATAATATGCCAAATTTTTTGAAAATATCCCCAATTTTTGTGAAAATATCCCTGGTAAATGATATTTTCTGTCCTTGTCGTACGCATTGAGCTCTCATATAAAATAATGTCATTTCATGTTGTCTCCCTCTTTAGAGCCGATAAAATTTTTAAGATCCAGCTTCTGAAGTCAACATACGGTCTATCAATGACACGTATAACTAACGTAGAAACGTCAAAAACCTGCAATGCAAACTGAATAGAAACCTTTGTAGGAAATATTTTGTGTCACTTTCAAATTCATAGAAAATTTGGTTAAAAAATATATAACATTTTACATTTAACATACTAGGTCCTGTTGTGATAAAATAAATGACACAAATCAGTCAATATATTAATTCAGCTTAGTGGAACATACCAAGAATTTCTAATTTGTATTATTAAAAACCTGGAGCCAATAGCCTATCTGATTAAATATAACAAAAAAAAAATATTAATAGGCCCACACCCCGAAAGGGTAAAAGTTGTGTCTCTAATTTATTACAAATATTTCACATGGTGCATATATATAGCGAAATTCATAGATACCAATCCTAGCATTCCTATTGCTTGATGACAGTTATTAAATATAATGAATAAATCAAAATTTGAACTCTAGGGTTAGTAAAATTCTTTGTGGGAGGTTATAATGTTATTCATTTGATGGTTTAACCCATGAACTCATTATAATTTCTTTTAATATTTTTATGCTTTTAGTGACGGATGCAGTATAATTAAGCAATTATTTACTATGCTATGACGGAAATGAAACAAATCCACATTTAAATTTATAATTCTTAATTCTTGCATGCACGTAGAACATTTGAATTTGGAAAAAAATATTTTTTCCATTTTAAATTTCATATCAGAAATTTTTTTAAGATAAAAAACAATGTGACATTTTTAAAAAATTAAAATAGAAAAAAACATAAAAAATAAAACGCGATAATGAATGGAGGAGGGTGTTTTGGAAAGTGAGTATATAGATTATAATACTGGTTAATAATTTAATTTCAAGAAGTACTCACACTTAAGAAATGGATTACTGTGACGTTCTATTGGAGTAGAAAAGGTAAAAGAAAAATAAAAAAAAAACAATTATTTCTATCACTTGTCATATTAATAAGGTCATTATTCAATGAAGGTCGTCAAACATTGGGTATAGAAAAAAAAAACTAAATTAAATTAAGGCATACAATGAATATAAGTTTAAAAATAAAAAAAGTTTGAAGTTTAGCTATTTATAATCTTTTCATCTGCAGTAATTAGTACTAAAAAATTTATTTGTTTTTAACTTTAGGTTATTAACAAATCAACTATTTTGAAAAGCTAGGCCTTGGTCAATAGAATTAATTTACATTTTTATTTTCAGTTATTACCAAATAGAAATTTTAAACAATATTTTCGAAATAATTAAAGACAGAAAAACATTTTCATTAAAATATCCAGGTCCGGGACTCGAATTTATGACCTTCGAATAGTATTTAGATGTTACAAACATTGTACCATATTAAAATTAATCACGGTTTTATTTGATACTGGATTTTAATTTTTGAATGAATTTTTGGTAAATGCATAGTATGTATATTTAAAGTTGGTTGATATCCGCAGATGCAATTCTAGTATAACTATCGGTTCAGTTCACTCAGGTCAACATGGTAGGATCGCTATAGGACTGTCTAATTATCCTTTTGTATTAAATTTAGTTGATCAGTTAGATTTTTCCGGGTTGTTTTTTTTTGGGGTATTTGAGATAAAGTTGATCGGTATAACGATCAACAATTATTTTGTTACCACATTAAAATGGTATTGAAAATATTAAATTAAATTAAAATGTTTTAATGAAATAATTAAAAATAATTCAAGTATAAAATCTTTGTTGAAAATTTTTTTTAAACTTGTTTTGATCGTAGCTTAAAAAACCGAAACCATGTTTACAGCAAAACCAAAGAATAAATAGAAAATGGAATTTTCGCATGTGGATTAGCTGTAATGATTAAGACGAGATAGAAAATCTTAAGCATTTCCGTTGCAGCTTCACATACTTAGCTAGACTTCCAACTTTAAATAGGGCCTTTCCATCAATATAGATCCTTGCTTGAAGCAAAATATATGATGTTAACGATGACAGGTTGCCTCTGTTATTCAGTTTTAATTAATTCTCTAAGATAACCAACAATAACAAATTTCTGAGTACTTGACTCGGCACATAAGAGTTAATTGGTTTTCTAAAAGCTATTCAAATATAATATATAATACCAGCTGAACTTTTGTAGGTGAATGAAATGAATTTTACCGAATTATGGTTCTAGCTTTAAGAATGTTAGTACATTCTCCTTGGTATGGTACGAATAATATTATTCATTATATAAAATACCAACACAGACTGCACAATCATCCAAACATTGTTGAATCTGGTAAAAAATTATTAAATATAGTTTGAACTAAGCAAAGACTCCAGAACCCTTCCACAGAATACTTAGAAATCAGATTTGTTTAAGGTATAAATGTTAGAGATGTATTACTTCTATGCCAGAATTTTTTTATATTTTTAATTTGAATCATCATTGGATTGGATCATCAATTTTTTAATCAATTATCAAATACGTTTGTTTATCGTCCTAGGTAGGTAGGTAAAAACAAAAATAAAACAAATTTCAAATTCTGATATCAATAGTGACGGACTTTTATTTCTTAATCCGATTGGTCGACTTTTTTATTTCCAATTTCGGACAATGAAAAGTCCATAAGCAAGAAAAACCGCAGTTATTTCAGGTTAACTCCGACACGTTATATGAAGAAGCAAATACATTCTAATAGAAAACAAAATACGAATATCCATCCTATCGTATGCAGTTAAGACAACCGCGGACAGATATAAACAAAGCCAAAAATACGAATTACAGATATGTAAATTCTAAGGCTTTGATATGTGAATACACTGAAACTGGAGAGATCATATAAATAGAATGGCAGAAAGGTTTACTTGCGAAGGTAGTAATGTATAGCAAAATCAACACTCTATCAGGAAGACCTCCAAAAATTGGAGGGATGGAATTTTACTATTCTTATAATAACAAAGTATAGACTAGATTCAAAACATACTTTAAAATAGAAGAGAAATTTATATGCAATAAATATCATGGTTTAGCAACATTATTAAAACTGAACTGATATATCAAACATCGGTTTAATTCACTGATAATTCACAATGATTTTACAGTACGTTTTAAGTCATCACATGTAATATCTATAACAAGGAATGCTTATTATGAGCCCTAACACCAGATAGGCCCCAAAGAGAAACTTAAATATATTTTATCAGATTTTCATTAAAATCATGAAAGAAAGATAAAACTCATAAATTTGTAAATAAAGATAAAATCCTACTTATAGGATCTGTAACTCGTAAATTTGTAGAACCTTAAGCCTGTAAATAAAACTAAAATCATAAAAAAAATGTGTGTGTGTGTTTTTTATCTATCTATCTTTTCTATATTTCACTTACCTCGTGTGCACATCTTGGATCGTTTTGTAAGGCTCGAGTTAAACGTTGATATGGTGGTGTTGTGGGCGATGGTGGGATAGGTGAATCATTAAATTCACTGGCGGAATCCACGACTGCAATTTTTATTTATTTCTTTTTATTCTTTAAATCAAAAACAAAAAAAAAAATAAACGATTTTGTTTTTCAATTCTCTTTTTGATTTTTTCAATAACGGTAAATAATTTGAAGTTTTTAATTTTTTTTTTTTGTATTACTATTTTTTCTTTATGTTTTGGTTTCTATGAAAATTAAATTGGAAAAATATACAAAAAAATGTTTTAAATTTTTAACATTGATAACTGGTATATACTTGTAGTTAACAGTAATGACACCACTTTGAAAATATTTTCTTAATAAATTTATTTTTTTCGATTATCGTCTGTTTTTCAAATAAATTTTCTTCTTTTTTTGATTTATTTTGTTGTTGTTGCTTTTGTTGTGTTGGTTGCTCTTGTTTTTCTACAAGGATCATTATTTACTGTTTATTCTACTTCTTATTTTTTTTTTGTTATTTTTACTGTTTTTTTTTACGATTATCTATTCTAGTAAAATCTAGAATTTTACAGTACCTATACGATACGATTATAGGTTGACATAAAATTTCCTTTGAATGACTTTGAAATCAACACTGAGTCTATTAATATGTCATGAAACATAAAACTATCATTTAAGGCAATATGTTTTGAGACAACCCAAAGAAAAAAATATATTAAATAAACTGAATAATGACCAATGTCTAGTGTATTCACCTTTGATTGATAGATTTATAGTGTTAAATAATTGAATATCGTTTTTATATATTTTACGATATGTTAATATCGTAAAATTTTGATTCTTATTTAAATTGTACCTTTACGAGGTAAGGCGAGTGGGGCAATTAGGTTTATTGTTTTTGTATTACTAAAATACCGAAATTGGATAGAACCAATTAAATTTATTATTTTTTTTTTAAGACCTTCGTAGACGTACAATTAGTGTTGAAGTTTTTTTGTTTACTTTGTTTTTGTTTCTGTTCCTTCTGATTCTTTTAATTAAATTTAGTTTTATTCAATTGATCATAATATCAATGATTTTGATAATGATGAATATTAATCATGTAAATTTTTTTATTTATTTTATCCTGGAATTCGTTGTATATTTTATACGCAGTTTTGTTTCATCCTCTTAATTGATTCAATTTACTGAAATAAAAGAAACAAATAACATTTTAGAAAGAAATATTTTTTTTTCTGTATATTTGTAATACATAATATAAATATATATTATTTTATATTATTTTATATTATATTATATATATTATATATATTATTTTATATATAAGTAAGTAATATGGGAAAACTTATTCTTTTATGTTTTAGGTTTTTTTTTTCATTTATTAACAGTAATTGAAGAGACCTTGTTTTCTTTTTATTTTTTTGGTATCATTAGGCAGAAAATAAAAAAAACTAAATGAAAGTTGAATTAATTGGAAAATAAATGTATAGAAGATCTAAGGCAGTTTTATTTTGTTGGTTTTTGTTTTCGGGTTGTTTCCTAAGATAAAGAAAAATTTCATTAAACAATCACAGGATATACGTACGTTTAAAATAGTATATATGAAAGAAAGTAAAAAGTACATAAAACATAGTAAGAAGATAGTATTAGACTATAAGTTTCTATATTTTGACTAAAACTTAGCTTAAGTTATTACATACGCTTTAATTGTTCTATTTTGTTGATATTTTTCTTGTGTACAAATTGTAGAATTTAGTTAAATTTTTTTATTGTTTTATCTGGAAATATTCACATTATTGATATAGGTGAAAACATCTTTTATTTTATGGGATAATAGATACTGTAATGAAAATTGGAGATAAGAAATGTAATGTAAAAATGTACTGACCGAAATACTAATTGATATAAATTCACTTACAAGATGTGCAATTATAAATAAGGCTTTTTTAAACGTTGTGAATTATTATATATATTATAATTACTCGAAATTTTTGAAGTATTTGAAATTATATAGGCAACATTATAAGAATATCCATAATGCATTGCAATACTATATCTTTGACATATAACAAGTACATATAGGGTGTTTTCGTGTATATTCATTCCGAATATTCGAAATATTCAGAATATGTCAAAAAGCGTTTTTTTATTCATTCGGAATATTCCAAATATTCTGTAATGTATTTTTTTATTTATTCCATATATTCCGAATGTATTCTTTTTATTCCATCTCATAGTTGGAATCAACAGAATAAAATTACGGAATGACAGTTCATTTCAATCATTCTATACGTATACAGTAATAACAATTTTACTACCTATATCTTATTTTAATTTAAAAAATGCAAAATATTGGTTAAGTAAAAAAAGTGTTTACAAAAAAATATAATATTATGAATAGTTGTACAAATATTGATATTTATATAAAATTAGTAGTTGTCTTTATTATTCAGAAAATTAAAATTTTTAAAAGTTTTATTGTTTTTTTTTTTAAGTAATGAGTCTATATGGTCGTAGAGAGATATAAAATGCCTGATAAGCCTTTACAAATTTTTTGTAAATATTATAATAATATTAACAACTAATTTACACAAATATAGTAAAAACAAAACACAAAACTTAATAAATAAATAAAAAAAACAAACAACTGTCTGTTCGTTTATTCTATTGGTTCATAATATTCTATTGTGACGTTATGAAGTATTCTATATTCTTTCCATTCCTTCTTTAGAATGAATAAACGAAAACACATATAATTTAATTTTAAATATATTTCACCAGAATTAGTTCTATCATAATTACAGCAAAGATCGGTTGTTTTATTTCAGTTGTTTTATTATTATTGTTATTGTATTATTATTATTACTAGGGGCCCCTGTTGAGTAATTATATTTCAAGTTGAAGTCAAATTTAAAGTTTTTAAAAAAACAGTAATTTACGTACTGACATAGACTTCGCACGATATAGCAGAAACCACTTTTGTTTAATAAAAAGTTTTGTGGTTAGTAAGTTTTATTTAGGACACATAAATACACGTCCCTCATATACTGCTTCGTTTCCGATATATTCCCTATAGTAAGAAGCATTTAGTGATAAAATTACTAAAAATAAAAAGTTTTGTCATTAAAGAGGTACGTATATATATACCTACATAATACATAATTTTAATAAAAACTATATTATTATTACAAATAAAAAAAATTTAGAAACAGTTACTTAAAAAGATAAAAATGAAGAATTCAAGTGACCTACTATATCAAAATAAATTTGCTAGTCATATGAACAATTCAACTGATTTTTTTTGTTTTTGCTTTTTTATATTTTTTATTTGAGATGAATTTGTTTCTTTGTTTTTTTTTGGCATATGTACATAGATTCATTCGCAAGTACATAATATAAAATATAATAACTGATTTGTTTACTTTTGTTTATTATTTTCATAATATCTCACTTATGCATAATGTATTTGCTGAATAATAAAATCGGATGTGTACAAAATGTTCAACTGTGTGCGCATTTTAGTTTTATATATAATCTTATATATTATATATATTAGAAGTTCATTAAGGAATAGGAGAATTGAAATAAAATAAAAAGGTGTCTACTGCGCAGGACCGTAAATGCTTGTCAATTATAATTATAGATTATTCTATTATTATTATTATTATAATTATTATAACATCAGAAACATTTACACAAAATATGGGGCATACATATATGTGGTACATCTAACAGTCATTTCCAAATATGATTGATTATTTTGAAAATAATTTAGATTTAATGCCATTATGCGAATTTTACAGCGAAATAGGTATAAATTCAATACAATAATTGAACCTAATATATTAATACGCTAATAATGTCTGTAAAACTTCCCCACTCGATGAATTAAAGAAGAAAGCAGTGACAGAAAGCTAAACACTTAAATCTGAAGGTTTTCAAAAATTATACCGCAACAAAATATCAATTAACTGCTCAACCTAAATAAGAGCGTACGACGTATAGCGTATAGATATTGACATATAAACATCTGTAAATTAAGAAAAATCTCTATACGTTATACACACAAACGCATGTAAATTCTACACGCCATACGTCGTACGCTCTTATTTAGGTTGAGCAGTACAAATAAAAATTAAAAATATTAATTTACAAATAAATCATTTATAGAAAAATATATCCAAGTCTTAAACCTACATATAGGAAAAATCGATATTTAATACAAAAGCGAAATAAGATCAACTGAATAATAGAAAAACATCATAAAATCAGTAAAATATGAGGATTTTTCAAATTAAATGCATTTTTCAAGTTACCAAAACAATTAAAATTACCCAAAAAATAAAGTAAATACCTATTAGGATTTTTTTAATTTTCCTGGTTTGTGTCTTTGGATTAGCTAAATCGAAATGTTTCTAATCTTTTGATATCATTGATTGATATCTTTGAGCTCAAATGAATGCTTATTTTGTAAAGCAAAAAAAAGAAATATTCCTATTGCTGACATGGTGGTAAATCTTGCTTTGCCATCTTTGAAAATTCACTAGATTTGCTAAAAATCCTTCTTATAAGAAAAACATCAGAAGCAAGATATTATAGAAAACATAATAAAGGTAATACTGATTATTTCTTCAATTGTTTTTAAAATTACAAAACTACCATCTTTTTCATCTCCACATGGGGTCTCCAATGAACAGTTTTACATCGATGAATCCCATAGTGGTAACAACAAGGAGATTAGAGGAACAAAAAAAATGTATGCAACAAAAATGTTATCCTTAAATTGGACGATATGCTAAGAAAAATTAATTTTTTACGAAAATAGAAAACTTTGTTTCGATGAACTTGATGAACCAAGATGAACTAATTTAAATGAAGTTGAACGGACTTGCATTAATATATTATTCTGGAATAAGCTTTCTAACAGAGAGATTGGATATAAAACTAGTAGATCTCATGATTCATACGATTCTGCGCAATTATTTATATTTAGAAAACTACTATTCAAAGAAACGTACTGACTCGATACCTAAACTTGGTGAGCAAGATAAACAAAATATAATTCGAAAAGTATCCAACATGACTTCTAGAAAAATTTTAAAAGATCTTTATCCAAATGTTATTTCTCTTTGAATTGAACAAATATTAAATAGCAGTATTGTAATGGACGAAAAGGCAATCAAAGTCCTCTTTAAAGCCAACCACACCACAAAATTAAAGGATTGCAGTTTGATAAAAATATTAGGTCGCGGAATTCAGAATGGTATCAATTTATTTATTAATGGGATCATCAACGGATCGATTTCGGAAATCATGTTTTTGGAGAACAATGGGTTTTTAAATATTTTCATTCTATCTAGTTATAAACACAAATTCCTCATAAGAAATATTTTGTAAAGAAATAAATACAATCAACATTTTCAACTTCATATCAATAAATTTTAAATGTGAACCTAATGGGGGGACATACCCAGAGTTGTAAAAGTAACTTATCATAGCTGTTGTTGTCGCCTACTTTAAATTTTAAATGATAAAAATAGAATTACGTTCAATATTGGATCTCCTCAGCTTTATTTTCATGTTTATCAAATCGCTCTATCAGCTAAGTTGTTTCAGAAAATAATGTAAATACTGTAATTGAAGTTGTGTGCTCATTATATATAAAACACTGCGTTTTATCAAAGGTCATTTCACTTTCAGTACTTTGCAACTTTTTCAAATGCATTTAAAACGATTACATGACAAAATTTCATAAGACAAAATTACATATGGACAAGATAGCGGGGGTCTATAAAAACGTACATAAAGTCCACATAAACTATGTATACAGTAGTTAAAGAAAAAAAATAGATAACATTATATAAATATTGTGGAGGTTTTATGGTAAAATCTTGAGATTTTTTTTTTCAAAAAATTTCAACTTTTAGCTACAATTTCTCTATAACGGCAGCATCAATCATATAATATAATATAAATACTAAAATATGCTCCAGATAAAAAATAAATATATATATATATCTAATAGAATAATAGATCAACAGATATAACGGTTTATATACCAAAACATCAAAACAACTAAAATACTTTCAAATGTTCTTTTCGTCCTTAAAGATATGCGCCATTAAAGATATATATTTTTGGAAAAATAGGAACAACAGGTATTCAGGTATTCTTGGTATATAGTCATTAGGTCCAACGCGGGTATCTCCGTCCAAACCCCAAATTTGTTTTGATATATAAAATTCATTCGAGATTGGGAAATTTGCTAAAAAATTTAGCAATAATTGATAAACTAAATTTTTAATTTATTTCTTAGTTTTTTAGGGAAGGTTTAACGGCAGTAGCTTACTTGCTCGAAATTGAAGAAAGTTTTAAATTATTTTTTTTGTATACAGAATTAATGGAGTTCAAGTAATTGCTCTTATCTAGAACTCATTCACGAACTTCAACTCTTTTGTTTAAACTTTGAATTTAAGCTAACTTTTAAACATTCCCATCCCGCCAATGTCTTATATAAATAAATATTAAATTAAAATATGAAAATTATTTTATCAATTTTTTATATTTTTTCCGTCTTTGTGAACATGTACATATACTCTTTAAAAGGAATACAAAATAAAATTTGAATTTTAAAGGACAATTTTGTATATTAAAAAAAACTTTTTATTGAAATTCTTCAACTGTAAATAATTACAGTTAAGAATGTCGAGACATTTTTTATTGGTTTCTTGTATAACAAAATAAAAAATATTAAATATATAATTTTTTTTTTTATTCGAAATTATTAGAAATTTCATTAATAGATTAATTTTTATAATGTCAATGACATTTGATATTCTTTATAACATTTATTTGACACTCGTAAGTAATTTGTTTGATACAAAAGAAGGAAAAATTGTTTTCTTCCTTCATCACTGCTAATAAAAAATTACAAAAATAAATTCAATTTTCCATGGTCAATTGATTTCTATATATAATGTACATGTACATATGTATATATATGTACATATAAAAAATATAAATTAATGGTATTGATAGAATTGGTCGGACATTGTCTTACAATATAAAGTCATTTGTCTTCTCTTTTCAAAATTTATTGCTTCATTATTTTATATTTTCAGTTTTCGGTTTTCTCTTCTAGATGGACACACAATCATTTGATTTGTATATAAATAACATTTCATGTATAGAAATAATGTTTTAAGGTTAAAGTTCAATTTTTGTTTTCACTTGTTATTATTGTTCTTTTGGAATTTGTTTTTAATTTAGAAATGTCTCTATTAATCTTTACTGTTTATTTCTGAGGTTCTATTTAAGTTTTGTAACCTCTTAAACTTAAATTTAAAGAAAATTGTATGGAAAAATTACAAAACCTGGAAAACATTTGAAAGCATTTGAAATTGTCCAAGTCGCCATCATAGATTAGATTAGAATAAATATATAAAGAGTAGAAGTCTGGCCCCACTGTCGCCGCAGTCTCAAGTTAGCTTATTGTGTTTACCCGTGTTAATTCAATTAGGCATCTAAGTCGTTATGGATGCCTGATTTAATTATCATACTCTGTATTCATTAGTGGTATATAATGCTAGGTAACATCCCATTGTTTAGGCAACACAGTTCCTAGATGTTGAAGTCGGCTACGAGTCTCTTATATTCCCTTTTCACATTCACAGAACATATATACAATATATTCTTCCTCTATTTCACATGTTCTGTGCAATTTTTTTCTGTTATGTGGATTTTATAAAGATGTTTCTTTACTAGATATTGACCAGTTAGTATCCTTGCCATAATGTGTATCTATACTTCCTATTATAACTTTTCTTTAATGAGGCAGTGTTTGGCAATACCATATTAGTTTGCCGTACACGTACACGATTTTAATGTATTAGGCTACATCATTGATCTACAAGTAATTTCAACATTGCAGTTGTCAAAACCCCATCACTTGGTGAAATGTCTAAAAAAATGTATCGACAGCAACAACAACAATAATTGTTGCCTCAACGCTTCAACGAACGTTTAGTACTAATTCTCGCTCTCAATGGCTTGTATTGATTTGAATATTGGCAGAATTTTCTGTCTTTGATTCCCGAAAATACCTTCAAAATAATATTTCAAACTGCTAGCTGTAAAAACAACACCACCGAACGAAAAATTTATTTTTGGTTCTAATTACTTGTGTGGTATCACATATCACATACAATTTAAAAAAATACCTACTATCACTACCTAATCATCATAATGGAAATATTTTTATATTATTTGAATTCTATAGATACCAGGTTACTAATATGAACTTTTACATTTAGATACTCTTTCAAAGATAAAGAAAAAAGACTGTTAACAATTTCGAAAATTTGGATTGGTTCAGGTTGCTGCCGTACAACTCCTAGCACCTATCAAGAATGTTTATAAAATAATTGTGATACAGACATGAAAATTTATACATAACTATACTCTATCAAAAATAAACAAATATTTATTTTACAGTTTCCCACGATTCTGGCTGGTTCGTGTAAGTAGCACACAACTCCTAAGACATATGAAGAATATTTTCAAAACCAAAGGTGTTATACAGACTTTAAGCTGAAATACATTCTGAAAGCTAATCAAGTCTTTCACCGGTTCCAAAAATTCTAATTGGGACGAGTAGTTGACATAAAACTGGCAGCACCCATGAAGAAAATTTTCAAAATTGAATGATGTTAGAGATCTGAAAATATCAATTGGAATGTACCCTAGTATAAAATTAAAAAAATTGATATATAAATAAAAATAATTAAATATAATGGCATTTTGATACCAGCCAAAATAATTTTTATTTAAAAATGTTTAAAAATCATAAACAGACACGCTTTAAAATAATAACATTTGCAATAAGCTAATGAATTTAACACAGCTTGGTGAAGGAAAAATTTCAGAAGACTTAAAAATGTCAAAATTAAATAGCAACGATCAGTACAACCATACAAGTTATTGAAGAGAGTCCATGCATTGACAAATCGATAGATACAGCTACCAATGAAAATGAAGCTGTTAACTAACCAAAAGATCTTCAATAATGCTGCTACGAAACTTGAAGCAGCCAAAACTATGCAATGATATCAGATTAATAATAAGAACTTTGCATCCTCATTTGATTGAAGTATAAATCCAAACTGCTTGTGGAAAAGATGTACATATCTTTATTCCTTGAATACCGTTAATGTCATCAGAAATGCCGTTTGAATTTAAACGCGCAGAGTTCCCGGTGAGATTAAGTTTTTTGACGGTAGTATAACTGATGGTATAATAATAAATAGGTTAATATTATTAGTTCATTATCCCACGTAACAATTTTATTGCTTTAAGAGTCTTGCACACTCTTAACCACTATTATCACACTGCAATTGTTTCAAAACGTTGTAAATACGTTATAGCACTAAAATGGAGAATGCTATAAGGCACTGCTGTAATATTGTTATAGGATTAGTATACTGTATACATATGTATACATACATATGTATTAGTGTATATGTTTTTATTTTGAAATTGAAATTCATTTGAAATAATTTATGTTATGCGAGAGTGAGATAGGTATTATTTTTTTATTTTAAAATAATAATTTTATGGGGTTTACATTTATTTCATGAGAAAGGGAGATCAAAATTTGTATGTAAACGATTTATAATATAATTGTTTTACTAATAAATAAAACTTAATTAATAGATAAAATTTGGCTGGGAAAGAAATTTCATTAACATTTTATAATAATCCATACTTCGAAAAAGTACATTGCCCTCTCAAAAATAATCAATTTTTACATAAATAAGAGAGAATATATTTTTAAATTGCATCTTTAAAATCAAATATATTTATTTATATATAAATATATAAATGCGTTCATAACATCAAATTTGATATTTGAATAATTATTCTTTAAGAAAAAATTATACTTTTGCGAAAAGAATGCAAAATAAAGCTTTGCGGTTTTTGCTTACTTAAAACAAATGTTGTTTTGTTTAACATATTTGTAGAAAATAATGGCTATCGCAAAATATTTATTCAAAAACTACGGTAAGTTTATTAGTCACATCATAGGAATACAGTAAAATAATAACACTACTACTGCTACTCTAGCAATTCTATTCTTATAACAACACTTAAACTCTTGTTATAGGACTCCGCACCTTAAGACTTATAACAACATTGCTGTAGCACTTGCTGAAAATCCCATTATAACAACTCCCGAAATTGATATATGAACATTCTTATAGCAATATTAATCACATTATTCCCATAAAAACATCATTATTGAACCTTCAGGTATAACAATAAAATGTTACGTGAGTAGTATCATTAATCTCATTTTTTTAAATACAATAAGGAGACTAATTCTTTCATTTTTTTGACTGCAGACGATAGAAGTAAACCTAGTTGTGGGTACTATCCGACTTTCATTTCCTTCTAATACCACTCAATTAACATGTATTTCTGGTTCTTATACTTATCATACTTATTATTGTCTAATTTTCATAATTGATTTTACCGTTATATTTTTTTCACTACAAATAATCAAACCGAACTAAAATGGAATTGAAACATTATTTATCATATACGAGTACATTATTTCGAATTTTAGATACACTCAAATTCAATTAACAACACTAAAAATTTCAATAAAATCGTATTAGTTGGATTCAATTTTAAAAGTGGATCCATCACAGCAAGCATTCTTTATTATTTAGTTAGATTCATTCAATTAGCTTTTTAATAATACATATACAAAATATTTTTATACGTAAATAAATGTTCATCCCAGTTGTTTTAGTATTCAGTTGGGTATCAATTGTAGTTTCATGCATATATAAAATGTAAATTGATGAACATTTTTTATTCTGTATATGCATCAAGTTTAAATTTATATTTTTCAAATTCTCTCTCTTAGAGATATATATAATACGAGTATAATTTAAAATACTTTTTATCCCTTAGAAAAAGGATTTTTAAATTTTGTACAATTTAAATCTAATACGAATGCAAGAAGGAGCGGAGCAACTTAATTTAATTTTATTTTAAAATGAAGGTGGTAATTCAATTTTTCACTGAATTTATTTATTTTTCTAATGGTTATGGATATAAACAATACCATCCAATATAATATATCGGAAGTGAATTAATATCGGAAATTGAGTTTATTTTCGAATACTGATATATGATGGTGATGGAAATATGGTAATTTGAAAATTGCTTTCTTTGGTTCTATAACGAAATGAAGAAAATTAATTTGATATGATTTGATTAATTATGAATAATGAAGGAATTAAAAATGAATTGAAAAAAAATTAAAGAAGAGGAGTAGAAGTAAATAAAAATAAAATTACAATTCATTCATGTAATATAGTCCAGTTTGTGTGTAGCAATGTATTGCTAGGCGTCCCACACGTACTCAAGTATTTTAGAAATGACAGATTACCATGACTAACACCGTCTTTCAAACGTACTAACTAAATATGTTTTACTATACATTTTTCCTTTTATGACATTTTTGTTTTTTTCTTAATAGGGTTGTGTATGCAAGTAAAATTTATATAATCCAGCCTTTTCGAAATCCAGTTTTACAGAATGTCGTTTATTTTTAAGTATTTTTTTTTTTGTTTTTTGAATAATTAAAAATTATCGAATTTTGTAATCGATTTTTTTATACATAACAAAAGCATTAAGCAGAAATTTTTTATACTAGTCAGTTTCGTTTAACGATTCAAGGAAATAAAAGTTGGAAAAAAGAACAATGCAAACCGAACGAAAATTACGACCAAAGGTGTTATTTTTCGTCTTGAGTTTATGGTAGGTCTGCTTAACATCTATAAAGCCTACATACGACTGAAGATGGAGTCTAATACATAGCCATACATAGCCAAAACACTAGGTAGGGACCTTTTATACCGATTGGTACGTTTGGCTAGGGTGAGAAAGAAAAATTAGGAAAAGGGAAGGAGGAAAATTACGAACGAATTTATTTAGGTCATAAATATAGAATTCGTCATGTTTTGGGAACACATAAGATGGAATTCGGTTCCACATTAGGGATGTTGAAGTTCTAAACGAATTTCCATAACTTGTCTTTTGCCATCTAGGGATTTCAATGGTGTAGGGATGAGCACATGCTGCTCTTCGTCTTTCCCGGGAGAAACGCTTAAATGGAGGTAATATAGATTCAAAGACTGATTATAGAAATTGGTGTATAGTTAGAACTTCTATCAAGTCGCATTCCACTACAAGCATTTTCACAAAGGGGTAGTTTTTATATGTTAAATTTACAAAAATTGAAATTGAACATCAATAACATAGTTCGCAAGTTCCCGACGAATTTTTTTCTTTTCTCTAACCATCCCTTTTCTTTTCTTTTCTAAAAGCCAATGGTACGAAAGTATAAAGGTTTCTCTGACCTCACTATTGACTGACAATATAACAAAAAAAGGTCATACGAATATAAATATTCTTGTTTGGGGGACATATTACTTATCTTTTGCAATTTAGTGATTTTAACAGTGTAGGAATGAGCACATGCTTACGTTTCACGATGTACCCATGTTTACGAAATATCTATAAATAATTATTTATTTATTCCGAGCTTAAATCTAGCAAGCCACAATATGTAGTTATTATATTTCGGACTCAATTATATATCAAATTAAATTTATTTAACAAAATTGTACGAAGATGTTCTAGATAAGCTAGATTAGTAGTAAAATTTGGGTCTTTGATAATAAGAATAAAAGATTTTTTAATCTACCCAAATGCTTTAACTAGAAATATATAGTGCATATATTAGAATGGCACTACTCCTTAGAACATATGACAGTTTTTAATGAATCACCGGAAGAAAAATACGCTTTTCAGCGACTAAGAAAATCCAAACAGTTGGATGCATTTTTTTACAATATCGAATATTCTAAATCGACGTTTTTAAGTGTAATCTTTTACTGACTGATTTTAACGCATAAATATGCTTAACATTTCTAGTAGTATATTTTACCTACCCGAAACGAAATATCGACATACAAAATAACAATTTTTCGGTAAATAATATAGTTCCAAATCTCGGAAGAATGAAATTCAACTTTGTTTTTTAAACCCATGGTTTTGCATCCAGGCCACAGTTAAGATTACTGATTATAATATTTCTTTTGGTTGAGACAGCAATATAGGTATATGTAGCTTCAAATTTTTATGAAAGTTATATAGGTTGCGACTAGAGTGTTGTCGTTTACAAAATTATAAATTGGATTGAATGTAGCAAATTAATAATAAATATTAGGCATAGCAAAGAACTAACCCTTGAGTGAAATAAGCTTATATTTGGAATTGATCGGATCTAAATTTAACACCTAACACTTGAATTGAATGATTCGAAATAAAAAATTAAATTTATTTGAGAAAATAAGAACACAGACATATAGTTTGGTATTTTGCTAATAATGTACCGTGCCATACTTGTTAGAAAATTTTAGAAATATCTAGAGTTGTAATATCTACTTCATCGTAGCTCTGCAAACAGGTATTTTTTTTTTCTAATTAAGATATTTCATCAAATCACCGGTGTGGGTCGGTATTAATTCCATACATTTACCCAAATATTTGCATTTACATACCAGTACATTTTATTTTACGGAGATCAGATCTAATACTAATTAATATACACAACTGAAATATAATTTATTTGTTTTTATTAATTTCTACGATTTTTTGGTATTGAAATTTTGAGCAGAACAAAACGGACAAATTTCACAAAACATTTGATGGTTTCATCAAATTCAAACCTAAAATTGTCTTACATTATATTTATAGCTATGTACAACTCTTGGTTGGCTGATTAGATGGGTAAGATAAATTTTTATCGCTTCTGGTAGTCACCACACTCCGTCATAGAGTTTACTTACACTAATTATTATTATTTAAACTATGTTTAAAAATTTCTTGATATACATTTTTTATTTGATTATTTTCAATTACTAGGCAGAACTTATCCATAAGTTTTCTAGTTTTTAATGCAATTTTATCAGAAATGAGATTGATTTTTTGTTTGGTGATGATGTTTTTTATTGAAATAATAAAAACGCGAATTTTAAAATTTTGCTTTGTGTTATCTGCAACGTTTTTATGTGCATGACAGCAATGTTGTGACACGCATAGAGTTAGCTGGAAAATTACTAATTAGATAATTGCTAGTTTATTGGTTTTAAATAAAAGAGATCTTATATTGATAAAAACGTACAATATAGAACAAAAAACTATAGATCAAATTAACAAAATAGTTAATTATTAATTTGATCTATAGTTTTTGTAATATGTTCTTTTAATGTAAATTTTTTGCTCTTACAACGCCCAGATATTTGACTGAATCAACCTACACAATATATCAGTATTATATCGGCGTTGTAATAAATTGTGAAATCATCTAAGCTGTAGTAGAAAATGCCTTAAACAATAATAAAAATAAAATTGTAAGGAAATACAAATGTATATAAATATATATATTTCACATTATTACAATGTACCTTCAGTTCTTTACTGGTACATATTTATTTATTTTTACATTTCTCATTTCTCTTTAACTGTTTCTGTTCTCATTCATTCATTTTTATTGATTCAATTCAATACAAAATTGCGTATAAAAGAAAATTTTTATGGTTTTAAAGGAAACAAAATGAAAATTCCCAGAAAATTATTTTAAAATATTTAAAAAAAAAAATTAATTATACCATCTAAACTATTTTAAACCTATTATTTTGAAAGAATATTAAATTTCAAAAATTACCAAAATTTCTAAAAATAACAAAAATTTAAATATTTTAACGTAATTCCAGTATAGATATATTATTACACATCCTTTAAACTGATATATTCAAGTAATTTCCATATTTAAAAGTAATTTACAGTTCATTTTTTGAATTTTCTTCAAATTTATTCATTGTGTTATTCAGGCGGAAATAATAAATCTTCGACAAACATTTTGGTTACTTCAACAAAAAAAAAGAAAAACATTACATTACAGCCACAACAAAAAATTAACATAATTCAACTATTTTTGTATCAGAAATATACAACTACCATATATTTAGTAAACTATCAATTTTGAAAAGGATATAGGAAAGGATATATGTATACATATTCATAAACTCAAACAGTGATGTATATACATACATTATATTTACATCTATCGGTAAATTAAAAATGTATTATTTTATTTTTCTTCTCAAAAATTGTTTAACACCAGTTTGAATCTTGTTTGTTTTTTGTTGTTGTTGTTTTTTTAGAAATTCCATAAATTGATTATATGAGCCTTAAGTGGTATTAAAATTATAAAAATTTTATTGTGTCAGACAGGTACACAAAATGTCATAACACAAAATACTAAAAATTGTTCAAAAGAGAAGAACTGAATGTAGGTGTCCGATGTGAAAGTTATTACAGAGGTGGGAAAACTAACATAAATTAAGTATGCAGTTGGCTACTAGAATTTACTAATTAAATCACATATAGTCTTTGAACCGATGTGAGTCAATTTCTACCGATGTGCTGATAATGATAATGAGTATTTGAATCATAAAATATTATTTTTTTCAAGTTAGTAGACTCTATTAAATACAGAAAATGTTTGGACATTCGTTCATATCGTGAATATCGTGAAATTTCAGCTTATGTGTCCCCCAAATTTGAACATATTTATACTTATAACCTAAATAAATTCAAGACGAACAATAATACCTTCGTTCATAATGGTTCTACTTTCCTTTGCCCTTCATTTTTCCCCAAACTACCCTTTTTCTCCCTAACCAAACGTATCAACCGGCCTTAAAGATTTCAGTCCTAAAAGATGCAGCATAATTTTTGGCATGTACAAAAATCCAAAAAAAAAAAATTTAATAATGACACAAGGTTAGTGGAAAACCTTCTAGATATGTGGAAAATAGTATATTCTAACGAAATATAGCTGTGATGTCTACTTCTAGGCTAAATGATGTTTATTAAATTATCAATAGATAGTTATGAACATCATCTGATACTGCTACAGAGAATGCTGTTTGCAAAAATTGCAATGTATTCTATCAAATTGCAATGTATTCTATCAAATGTAAGCAACTATGTACTAAATTATTGAATGATAAATAGAAGTAAATGTATATGTCTCGGAAAAATTATTTCGTTAAATATTACTAAAATTGCTGATATTGATAAAAATTAATAAAAAACACTCGTGTATCACCTACTCACTTTTGAATTTGAGTGTACTTTGAATATTTTAACATAATCTAAAACAAAACGATTTTCATAGTTTAATAAATTTTCTTCGAAAAATATTCAGAAAATATTTAACTAAATGAAAGTGTAATGCGTAGCTGGGCTTAAACCTGTTGATCCTCGAATGAATTTAACATTAAATACAATTCTTGCACTGAAAATTTTCTGCATCCAGTTTTACAATTTTATTTTTATTAACGTATACAATTTGAAAAATTATACAAGATATTCCAAGTTTAAAAATATTCCTCTAGTACTGCATTATTGGAACTGTATCTTAGGAGTTATTGATTAATAAATAACCATATATACTTTTTTCCATTCAAATTCAACATTTTTTCAAACAAATTGTTTTAAAAAAATTATGAATTTAAATGAAAAACAGCATAGTGTAGTTAATATATTTCTGTGATTAAACTTAAAAGTCTGAAAAATATTATCAATCGTAATAAATAGATCATTGGAGCATTCGTGGCATCGAAAACATATAATTAATTGTCTTCCAAAAGCAACTGGAATAGCCAATTATATCTACCAACGTAGTTCTTAACAATTAACCAAGTCTGTACTGACAACACAAAAATTTTATAAAGTACTGGTTCTACAAAAATATGGAACAATGCAGTCCACCCAATACAGCCCAATGACAATTTCAAACTGATATTTTCATTTATGACACAATATTAAAAGTTTACCGAATCACATATGTATACAATTTCTGATAATTGTGTAATCTTATACTTATGTGTATTTATTATTTTATTTATTTCTATACAAATGTACATAAGCCATCAGCTAGTCTTTTAATCTATATTTATAAAAGGCAAAGTTTGTTTGTTTGTTCGCTAAACACGCCCACAGTTTTAAAAATAGTGTTTTGAAATTTTCCCACTTATTCATGATCAAAAAAGGAAGCGGACGCTGTACAGTACATAGCTATCAAATGTTCGAAGGTTCGGGTAGCTGCTACAAAATTTCTAGCGCCCAACAAGAATAGTTCAAAAGCCAAAAGTTTTTATGATCTGAAAATTTACACTTCGGTACTCTTTCAAAAATAACAAAATACAACTGTTACCGATTTCGAAAATAACAATTTGCAATAAGCTAATGAATTTAATACAGCTTGGTGAAGGAAAAATTTCAGAAGACTTAAAATGTAAAAATTGACATAGCAACGATCAGTACAACCATACAAAATATTGAAGGATTGACTGACAAATTATTTCCGAATTTAAGGTGAATCACTATCAAAATTGTACATGGCTAGGATTTTCTCTTCATCAATTGGAATTAAAAGTAGCAGCTCTAATACTGGTTCTGCGATGTTTCAAGCAGCCAAAACTATGGTACTAGATTAAGAACTTTGCATCCTCATTTCATTGAAGCGAAAATTTAAACTAATTTTGGAAAAGGCGAACACATATTTATTCAAGAATACCGTTAATATCATTAGAAATACCGTTTGAACTTAAATGCTTACAATTTCCAGTGAGATTAGATTTTGCCATAATCATTAGCAAATTGCAGGAGCAAACTCTAAAACTAGTTGGTGTGCAACTGAAAGAAGATTGTTTTATATGTGGGATGTTCACTGATAGGAACAGCAAAGAACGTGTTTATTAATACTCCAGCAGGAAAAACTCGAAATATTGTAGTTTAAGTTATAGTATTCTTGATTTTGTTATCGTAGTGAAAAAAAAAATATTAGAACATTTCTGATAAATAAATTTATTTCAATTTGATTCATAAATCAAACTTTATTGAATTAAATTCTATACATTTTGTGTTCGACCCGCACAACATCGGGTAAATTTGCAGTTATTCATAAAATAGACAAAAATACTTAAAAACGAATCGATTGAATCATTATCAGATCTTCAAGTGTAATCAAAATGATATCCACTTTACTTTATGATTTGTTAAGTTACAAAATATTGCCCTATATTAACTGACAACATTTTAATTAGATTTTATATATATTAATAAAAACAAGATGACAACTTAAAATAAATAAATATTTTATATGAAAATAATCTATAAATATATTTTCATAGAAACAATTTTGCTACACCCTGCATTATAATATATCCTTTTACACAAAATTTTTAAACATGTACATATTTATTATTCAACAAGTGATAAATTTTATAAAATTACAATAAATTTCATGTAATTACAAGACAATGATATTGCAAAAAATATACATATTTACTTATATTATATATTTGCAATGAAAATTGCTAAAAGGACTAACATTCAATTTTCTTTTCATACCATAAGTATACAAAAAAAAAAAAAATTTTTTTACACAATTATCCTTTACAACTTTATTAATAAATATTCTTTCACAATAATTTTTTTTTCATTTAGTGAATTTTATATAAAAAAAAAAACAAAATAATAAGATTTACAATAATATAAAGAAAGTAAATAATAAGGATACAAAAGAACATAATGTGTGTGCATTTAATATCAATAAATCTATTTTAAAGTCAACTAACTATAAAGTAAAGTCATTCAACCACAACAAACAAAGGATATACTAAAACTATTGTTAATCTTTTTATTGTTGTTGTTTTTATTATCGACTTACTAAGCTTTTTTTTTATTTTTTATTTTGTATTTTTGACAAATGATTATAAATTATTATCATTTAAAAAGTGCCATTGTGGACAGGATTTGATATTCATTTAAGTTAAATTCATTATCAAATGATGACAATCAACATAAAATTAATAAAACAACTTACTAAATTATCTCCTACGGTTTGTTTTTTCTTTTATTCAATAATTTCTTAGAATGATTTTTGTATCTTATAATTTGAAAAATTAAAAACAAAAGTTCATCACTTTCACTTAGTTAATAATTTTTACTATGTATTGCGTACATACACGAAGCTAATTCAACTGTGGAAAATTTCCTTAGTAATAAAAATAAAACAAAAAACTAAGCTATCATCAGTAGTTGCGGGGTCGACCGGTTCAATGAAAGAATTAATAGTACTAAATTTAGGGGATAAAAGTTCAACTAAGTAAATCGGCCACGGTAAGTGTTTAAAAAGGCTTTTATATGTGTGATTTTAGGTAAAATTTAAAAAAAAAAAAAAATCTTACATACGGACACAAGAATAATGTTGACAAAAATTTCTTTGCGGCCTGATCTTATTTTTTTTTTTTTGAGTTTACAACGAAAATTATTGTGTTGTGTATTATAATACACAAATAAAAAATGGACTACAAATGTTGTTTTTTTTTCAATAAAAATGAAAATTAGAAGATAATAAGATTCACGTCGCCGCCACGACATATGATGGGCTATTGTGTAATGTACATAAATACAGTACAAAGTTATATCTGTTTACTATTCTAGGTTGAGATGTTTTGAAAGATATTTACAAAGTTAATCATCCACGTTAGTTTTATTTCATATTTTAGGTGGCACTACCGTGTCGTTTCATGGTCTCTGACGAATATTATGAGGTTTTAGAAATCATCTGGTATTCTTTTCTATACGTTGGTACAGTTTGATCTTTTCTTTTTACTCCATTTATTTCCACAATCTGTTCTATAGAAAATTAAATTAAATTTTGACAGTTATTAACTTTTTTATATTTTAATGAGTATTAAAATCTATAACAGAAACACACAGTTTAAATTAGAGGTAAAGAGAAGAGAAATGGAAGATGAGATGGTTTGATAATTTAAATAAAAAATCAGATTCTTTTTTGTAACACAAATATTGAAATTATTTGGGACACTTGGTATATTGTTTTCTATTTAATTTTGTTAGTGAAACATTCGCACAATTCTGATTATAAACAAGTTTTTGCTTTTTTTTCAAAATAAAACTGAATTGGTATCCTGCTCTCATCCTAACAATCAATTAGTAAATACGAAGGTTGTTGAAAGTTTGAGCGAAAAAAGCTTTACCACATCAGGTTCCATTCTACATATTTCGGAATCATTCTAGATAGTGTACGTAAAATTTTATTGTAATAAAAAAACAAAATTAGTGCTATAAGACTCCTATATGACTCCCCATAAGCACTAAAGGTGTTATAACGATGTTTTTATGGAAATAATGTAATTAATATTGCTATAAGAATGTTCTTATAGCAATTGTGGGAGTTGTTATAATGGGATTTTCCGCAAGTGATACAGCAATGTTTTAATAAATCTAAAAGTGCGTAATCCTATATTAAGAGTTAAAGTGTTGTTATAAGAATAGAATTGCTGGAATAGCAGTAGTGGTGTTATTATTTTACTGTATTCCTATAATGTTACTAATAAATTTACCATAGTTTTTGAATAAATGTTTATAATAAATATTTTACGACGTCCATTATTTTCTAACATGGTAAACAAAACTAATTTTGTTTTAAGTAAACAAAAACTGAAAAGCTTTATTTTGCATTCTTTTCGCAAATGTATAATTTTTACTTAAAAGAATAATTATTTAAATATCAAATTTGATATTATGAATGCATTTATATATTTATATATAAATATATTTGATTTTAAAGATGCAATTTAAAAATATATTTTCATTTCCTATTATTTATTTAAAAATTGGTTGTTTCTAAACGACAATGTAGTTTTTCGAAGTAGAAATGGATTATTATAAAATGTCAATAAAATTCTTTCCCAGCCAAATTTTGCATTTTGGTCACAATAATTATAAATATTAATACACAATTATTCTTAACCGCAAAATATTATTTATTAGTCAGAAATTTTTTATATTATAAATCAGTTACATACAAATATAAAGATATGTAATTAATATCTATCTTCCTTTCTCATGAAATAAAATTATTTTTTTAAAATAAAAAATAATACTTTTCTCAGTCTCGCATAACATAAATTATTTCAAATGAATTTCATTTTCAAAATAAAAACATATAAACTAATACATATGTATACTAATCACAATATTACAGCAAATGCTCTGATGCATTATATTCTCCATTATTCTCCATTTTAAGGCTATAATGTATTTATAACGTTTATAACGTTTCGCAACAATTGCGAAGCTCTCAAATTAACACTAACACTGCTATAAGAGTTTTATAGCAATAAAATTGTTACGTAGGAGGTCACTGATTTATGAAATATAACTCGTCAATAGTAGAGCTAAAATGAAAATCAGGAATAATAATATTATCCATAATTAAGTAGGTAACAAAACAAAAACATTAGCCATTTCACCGACATACACAACTGCAATATTGTGATTGGTTGGTGAAAGAGTTACGTTAAATATTTTAACATAATTATTAGGGTCATATTCAGAACCATTAAGTCTATTACTCTGAAACTGTTACCAGTATTACGTAATATTCAATCATCTACACAGTGGGTGGCGCAAAATGTAAAATGTCTGCCTTTACCAGGTTCGATTTCCAATGAAAGTATAATACTTTAATATTATACTTAATAATAACGAAAAATACTTTATGTAAAATGTACGTGATGTGAAATACTTTATGTGTAATATATGTGAAGCGAAAAATTCTTTATGTCAAGTTGACCCAACCTCTAGTCGCAGCTATTATCATTTCCTGTCCCCACCACTTGTCATTGCGATAAAATGAATGACAAAATATAAATGAGAGTATAATTTAGTAGCAACATTAAGAAAATGGAACTACGCTATTTAAAAGGACCTGGTTTCTGGCAATAGTAGTATTATTCCCCATTTAATGGGTTAACAAGCCAAAAATTTAATAAATACAAAACGTAGTAAAAAGTGCAGGACCGTACTTAATGCATGAAAAGCTATTATTATTTACTTGATTCTACTTAAGTTACTGTCAAGAAAGTAATAAAAGAAAAGCAACACGACAAAAGATTTTTTTATTTCCAGGATACAAGTAATAATTTGCTTGGTTATCTATTCATAATGTCAATATTAGAACAGTATTCTTGAAGTTTTGCTTGCACCATTGTAAACATTTTAATGAACAACAATTTCAACTGTACCGCTGAAAGTAGTCAACAATAGTGCTAGTCTCAAGTTTCAACAAATCCAAAGATTACTCTAAGGAATTCGTATACATATTCTATAAATTTGACAAATATTGAACCATAATGATTCTGAAGGGCTTCCAAAATGTTTACATAATACAAAAACAATATTCCCACATAGCTATAAAGTTAGAATCTAAGAAAAATATGAACTTCTTTATTTTTTGATTATTCACTAAACTATATCAATATTGTTCCTTCTCTCTATCTAACGGTAAGTAAAAATTAAAGGTCATATTTTACGACATAGGCTGTTTCTTCAATTACTTCTAATCTAAACTAACTGATTATCGGATCTATAAGAATATGTGGTTCATTTTCAACAGAGTATGAATGATTTAAGAAGAGTGTATGAATGATGTTATATCCTCCATCAATATGACAATCAGACTGTCACTATTGCCGCTGTCACAAGAGAAATTAGAAGCTTAATTAGAATATTAACTTGTTATAATCGATTTTTTTTTTTATTTATTTTATTATTCTCTCAAATCCATTAATATTTTATTTTGCAAGTAGTTATACATAAAAGCGATACCACTACTAGAATTCTCGTATTTGATAATCTCATTTTTTGTTTAGAAATCTCAATTTCAAATTTCCATTCATTATTTATTTTTATTTAGCTATTTATATATTGCCATGATACATATTCATAATTTTTTTTTCACAGGTTTTTTCGCTATTAATTTTTATTTTCCATTTGTAGTAATAATCTTGAATATCTTTAAATGCATTTTCAAGATTGTTTGTAATTTCAATTGGGCAGTTAGACGTTGTTAAGATAACGGTGTCATCTGCATATAACCCAAAAGTGCAGTTGTTTGGCATAGGCAAGTCTGCTATGAAAATATTATATGAAATGGGTGATAATATTGAGCCTTGTGGGACTCCTGAGCTAAGTGCCATAGAATACGATACATCCGATTATATTTTAACCAGAAATGATCTATTTTTTAAGAAACTAATTTTTATGATATAGGTAGGACATTGAGAAATAATTAACTTATGAACTAAGCCATATTGCCAGACAGAATAGAAAACTTTTTCAATTTATTTTTGATGATAGTTTTTATCCTACGAGCTTGATGAGAAGTTTAGTGTTTACTTCTGAATCCGAATTGCTCATTAGGAAGTATATTTTTAAATTTCCATTTATTTTTCTAAAAAAGAAAACTTAAATTTCCCAACGCATAAGAAACCTACTGAGTGAGCTTTGCTTGATTATAAAATTACTCAAATATTATTTCTTTCAGTTTAATGAAATTAATTTGAAATATACATAAATCCACCATTCATGCCATGCACTAGTGAAACAATTTAAAAAACAAAAAAAATAACTAAAAAATTATATTGAAACTCTTTAAATTCACTCATTGAAAGAACTCGATACAGTCATAACAACTACAAGTATACAATTTAATATTTCTAGTATAAATAAAAATATTTACAAAAAAAAAAAAATAAAAAAAGAATTTCTTTTTAATTTAAAAATTAAATACAAAAAGAAAAAAAAAAAAATGTTCAACAAATGGATGGGTCTTAAATTAAATTTTATGTTTCCATAAGAGTTTTTATTTCCTTTACAATTTAATTTCACATATGTATTTCTTTATATTATTTTGTGTCCTTTTAAATTTTAAGGATGAAAAAAAAATATTAAATTAGAAAAGAAAACATACACACACACACACACACACATATATATTTTCAATATTGTGAAGATTTAATTTCCGTTTTTAGTTCTTATGGCTTTATTAGAACTAAAAGCATAAATAAAAGCAAGAAAATCAACAACAACAACAACAACAAAAAATAACACACGTTTCTAATACGAGTAAGTGAGAGCTCAAAAAACAAAAATAAAAATAAAAACCATTTTTTTTTTTATTTTTATTGAATACCGAGAGATCTTTTAAAGATATAAAAATGAAACTGTCTAAAATTTTCCCTCTTTAAATCAATTTTTTGTGGTTGTTGTCGTCGTTACCTTATTATGGTCCTAAATTTCGTTTTTTTTTGTTTATTTTCTTCTTTTGTTTTTTGTTGTTAACTGTTACAGTAAACAAAATAATATAGTATCCTTAGGGATGAAAGTTATAGCATAATATATATATATATATATATATTATATAAGCTCTGAATATTTTAAAATGTGCTAGAAATTCAATTATGTCGCATGTGATTATCATTTGTTAGAAAGAAATACCTATAATAGATGTTGTTGGCATATGCCATGGCTTAGAAATTTAAAAATGATAAATGTAATATGAAACCGTTAATTGTGTAGTAGGTTTAGTTTATCAATCTAAATATATAAAATTTGAATATTTAACTATACAACATCATATTATTAACACTATTAAATTTAATTGTTCTTATCTCATATTTAATATTTAAAGTTTTTGAATATAGAAAAATATTCTTAGAAAATACAAATGTTCAAGAAAATATTATATTCCACCTACATACATGTTCTTGAGTGTAGGTAAAAAATTTGAGAATGAGGATGAAGGACAAAGTTTGAAAATAAAATACAAAAATTAATTGAAAATTGGCAACAGTTTTAAAATGGTAAACAATTTTCAATCAGAAACTATAAAATTGTAAATGGCATGGCTACGAGGCTTGAGAGAAACTAAAAAACATTTTTAAGGTTATGTGATGATAAGTGAAATAATGAAAAATAATAAATTATTGGTAATAGTTTATTTTTTGGAAAATTAACTAAATTTAGCAATTGAAATTGGAAATATACAAAGTACAATTTAGATGAGAGCTATTTATTTATGTCTTGTTTAGATAAAACAGATTATAATAAATTTTTAATCTGAAAAAAAAGTATTTAATAATCAACAAAATTATTCTAAAGTAAAGTGTTCTACAATTTACAAAAGCAAAGAAAGAAGGAATTGAGAGAACTTAAACTACGCATTAACAGAGAGTTATAAGGGATATTGTGTTAATGTGATGTTAAGACTTATAACAAAATATGGTAGAATGTTTGTTTTTTTTTGAATAACATCTTCTGTATTAACGCTCGCACTCAAACAGATAATTCCAAGAAAACTGTAGCAACAAAGCCTTTTTTAATTTGATTTTCACTTAATGACAAATCTATGTAATTTTTATATTTATTAGTTAACATAAACATCCTATTAATTGGCTCATAATTCCTGTAATTTGTCCGATGATAAAAGGTATTAAAACTGTTCACTGAGCGAAACTGTGTACTTGTATTAGTGTCGGCATTCATCATACTTTTAATGTACCGTGAATCGTCTTTCATAACTTGTAATAAGAAGAAAATATATGAAATTTCTCTTCTAAATCCCAAAAAGAATAAGTTAACTAACTACCGGGTGTTCCAAAGCATGCCTATCAGCTTTTTACGAGGGGAAGGAGACGTTATTTTAAAATTTAAAAAAAAATGTTATTAAGTAACTCGAGGGTGCTCTATCAATTGTTATATTTTCATCTTCCGGGAAGGACCGGAAAAAGGGTTTTTAAGCATAAAAATCGCCGAAATTTGCCCGAAATCGAGGTTTTTAAATGGGAAAATGTGCTTTTTTATGCAAATTTAAATTTTACGACAAAAAATAAAAAACTTATGTTAATAATTTGATGAACCAATGTTCTCAGTATTTTTCCTTAAAATTAATAAAAATAAAACAAAAATCCACCGTATTTACCTGTGGTAAACTAAATTTAATAATAATTGTTTTATTAAAAAGTTTGTTTTTTTTTGACGTAGAATCCGAATTTGCATAAAACAGTACCCCTTCCCATTTAAAAATCTTGATTTCGGCCAATTTCGGTGATTTTTTGGCTTAAAAAACTCTTTTTCAGTCCTTCCCGGAAGTGGAAAATATCACCTAGAGCACCCTCGCACCCTCGATAGAGAACCCTCGATTTACTTAAAAACATTTTTTTTAAATTTAAAATAACGCCTTCTACCCCATTCAAAAAGCTGATATGCATGCTCTGACACACCCGGTATAAGCGATCTTTATATATAGAGGTATAATCAGTCCAGCGTGATTACGTAAAGCATACATAAGAAATTTTTTCTGAATTTACTCAATTCACCAATATGAATATGTCGCAGCCACGCTTTACTAGCATACTCAAGATTGGGAGAAACTAGTGACATATCTGGTAACATATGGATCATGGTCCTTAGTCCATCTCTTAACAAAATCCAACATAGAACTTACTTTATTAATAACTTTGTTGAGAGGCTCATTGAAAGACAGTTTCTTAATCTAACATCACCCCCCGGTCCTTAAAGTTTTGTACTCTTTTAATAACACTGTCGCTGAAAGTATATAGTTACCAGCAACTGGTGTTGAACGATGAGTAAAAGTGATGACTTTACATTTTGCAATATTTAGTGTTAAAATTCTTAACTTTGCACCATTTCAAGAAGATACCTTCAAGTCACCTTGAACCAAGACCGTCGTGTCATTTGATGTGACAACTTCTTTAAATAATTTCACAAATAATAATAACCATACTTTGAGCGGTGCTTCGAACCTAGGACCTGTTTGTATTCGCAAATAATTTTAAACTAAATTGAAAAATAACTCTCTTTTACAACATCCATGCATCTTGTTTTTTGTTATGTTCTTGAGTTTTGATAGTAAGTAACTTAGGTAGAAATACCTTTTTGTATTTAAAGTACACATATGGGAACTACGCGATGCTATTCAAGTATTTAGTTATAAATTGTTGTAGTATATGTAAATTTAAATGTGGAAAACTACCACTACCTTGAGTCGGGGCTTTCTGATTAGTAAACAAATATGATCACTAAATCATGTAAATGCGCTTCATATTATTTGAGTCAGATGAGTCAACAATTTTTGAATTTATGGGAATTTACCATTAATTAATTTACCTGCTTGGAATTCGAATCTAAACCTATGTTGATATATTATACATACTTTATTCTGTACATGCACAGGCATCAATTCAATTAAAAACTTGGGCCCAAAATAGAATGATTTTAAGAAAAAGTTTAAAGTCTAATGGAATACTACAATAATTGTAGAATTATCATGAAATTTCCAGGGTTAAAATTATGACAGATAAGTATATAAAATAAATGTAAAATCGGTTTGATTAGAATAGAACTAATTAAAATTGACAAAATAGAGACAGAAAAAGAAATGCAATTGAATATTGGTTATTTTAAATACTAAGACTATGGATCCTATGATATACGTTAAATACTATAACTGCTTGCAAATTCTTGAAATATTATTAATTACATATATATACAGTAAATTTTTGTGTTTCTGTTTTTCAGTGGCAAGTAATTTCAATGTGGAAAACTACATCTATTATAAAGCAATTTCACTTTCATGATAACTTCAAATTGGATTCCCAAATAATTTGGGAACAAGGGAATTACTTTAAAATTACCTTTTGATTAGTCGGCAGATGATATAGCCACTGCACCATAATGGTTAGTAAATTCAATGGATATAGATTTACCCAAAAAACAATGGTATGTGAGTGATTTTCAACATGTAAATATCTGCTATCTGCCCTATGCGCCACTGATGGGGTTGCAGAATAGTGATGATGTACTCTGTCGCATGTAAATTGTAATTAATCTTGGATCGTATAATGATTTAATGTTGTTAATATAATATATATATATATTTATATTTAATAATTATGATTTAACTATACATTGTTATTTATTATGGTGTTCATGGAAACAATTTTAATTCAAATTTTAAAAACTGAAAAATTGTTGAATTTTTCAGCATTAAGAACCACTGTAATTGGGAATATTTCTTATTTTCAGATACATTTTAAATTTCTTCCCATAATAATATGTTCTATTTAATCTTATTATCCCCTTAGGCAATCCAAGCATTTTTTTTTCAAGTCTATTCACGCAGATGCAATAATATAGCCAAAAGAGTGGTTTTTGGATATTTTTGAAGCTAGAATCAAACTCTCGACTTTAAATAAACCTGTCCTAAACAGTAAAAGGCAAATCGCTGTTAAATATTTATATTTTAATATTTCAAATCTGACTGATGTCTTTAATCCGAAATGTTGATTCTAATATCGATTTTAAATAAAAAAAATTTCCTAAGAAACAAACAAATAACAAAAAAGGGTGGTTAGAATCGTGATTTCAAAAAGACGTTTACGCAACATCCATATTGTATATACTATGAAATTTTCACCTATCTACTTACGTCATATTTATTTTATTATGATGAGTTCTTATATATTTGATGTTCTAAAATATCCGAGTAATTAATTCATAAAATTATTTGAATAGACAATGGAGTGAAAATAGATGCTCTTTAAAATTCTGTGAAATTTACTAATGAACACTGATACAAAACAATTTGTAGGTGGTGTATTAGTGATTATCCTAATTCAACCTACGTTTTTTATTCTTGATTTACCTTATATGTGATTATTAATAAAATTAATTTTCTCAGAAAAAACGAAAAGATTATTGAAAATATTTTATCGTATGAGTGTAGGTTTAAATATTTTAAATCAATTTTTGTTTTTCAGTTTTTTAAAAATTAATAATGAGAAATTCTAAAATTACGTAATAATTTGTTTAAAATTAACTTAAATTCTTTCTAAATAATTATAATTTTCCAAAAAAGTCTTAAAAAAATCATTTCAAAATCAATTTAATTATCAAGGACTCATAATAAATTAACTTTAAAGAATATCCAACTATAAATAATAAAACTAAAACTAATTTAAATTTATCCATGAATTTAAATTTGAATACAAAATGCAAATAAAAACAAAATTACTTAATAACATAGTGTGAAAATAATAATTAAATTACAAATTCAACAAATACACAGACACATGCATACACCATTAAAATATAAACTTAAACCAAAAATAGTATTATTATATTATACTAAAAATAATAATATGGAAAAAATATGAATGACCGGAAACTTAAGTTTCACTTCCGTTATAATTTTCTATTTTTTCTTTTATTTTTTAATTTTTGTTTTTTATTATGTTGTAATTTCAGGTTATTATTTTGTAAACGTCATGTTCACTTATTGCACTTCAAAATTTTCTCATTGTAGTAATTTAAAAGTGACTTCTTTTGAATATACATTGCGATATATAAAGATATATTATTATATTGTACATAACTATAGAGTGAGTATCGAAATTAAGTGAACAAATTATAAAATAGTACATTTTGTTCAATTTTTTTATTTATATATAGTATTTATGTTAGGTTTCAAAACATAGAAATAAAATAAAATGGCTATTCATGAGTAGAATGTAGAATAAATAGAATGAATGAATAAATATAACAATTTAAAGATACGATAATCAGAATGTAACACACATACGAATTGTTAATTTAGTTCCGAATACTCTACCATTGCTTAATATTACTGTTGGCTTTTACAATTCAAATTAAATAATAAATCATTATTATATATATTATCATTATATTTGAACCATTTTGATGCCTTTCATTATTAATCTTTTAAATGGCAAATATTTAAAAGTTGACGTGGCGAATTCAAATATATTTTAAATTTTTTTTTAATTTTAATTAACTAGAAGTTTCAATTTTAAATTATCATTTTAACATCTCAACACACAAAAATTTTAATTTATCAAATTGCTGCAACTCACCAATGTATATAATTTTTTTTTTCTCACTAATTTTTATTTAATTTTCTTTTTTTTATTTTTCTTTTTTTATTACATATTCGGTTGTTGTCTGAGATTAATTAATAAAAACAGTTATATAGCGCAAAGAATAAATTAAGATGATGGAAAACAATTCATACTGAAATTCATTACGATTTTTTATCAAACTTCCTCAAATTTTGAGTGGCGGACGAATACTAATTCCACATTAATTTGGATCTATATATTTTCAGAAAATATAGTCCAGTTTCACAATAGTCGTTATTCACTTTCCGTAATTCTTGTTCGTATTTTGAGAGTATTGGATGTCTGTTGCAATTCGTTATCAGTAGATTCGAATCTCAAAAATATTTTTATGTATGTAATGAATAGGTCTATAGCTATAGCTCTATTTTTTTTTATTAGAACAGAAAACTGGAAGAATGTTAAAGAAAAAATGTTTCGATAAAGAATACTTTTTCGATTGAACTTTTTTAGTGCCACATAACCACATATTTAGTTCAGAGTTCGCATTTTTGTTTTGATTTAGATGTGTCGAGCTCACAATTTGTTTCTTCATATAACGTCTCGGACATAACCTGAAATAGTGGCGATTTTTCATGATTGGGTTCTTTTATTGTTGTTTCCGTGTTGCGAGAGCTAGTAATATTTACGACCATAAATTTAAAATTAAAAACTTGTTCGATAGTTTAATTTTTAATTGATATTTTATATCTGATGGGTTCCTCCGAAGTACAGATCATCTAAGATTCACCTATTGCTTATTTAATTTTTTAATATAATTCTTCCTGGCCTATTGTTTAGAAATAACGATTCTCATGTGTATTTTGAATAAGTATTTATAGTATATATATAGTAAGTATATAAAAGAATTTGTTCTACCAAGTTTTTACTACGGAATTCCATAGAAATAAGAATTCGTTTTATTTAATCCGTAGAAATGAATAAATAAAATTATTCAGTTCAAATTTTTAAAATACATTATTTTCTGTTTATTCATTTTTAACACTCACTCTAATTGTTATTATTACTATGAATGATGAAAAAGTGTATTAGAAAATATTTTTGAATTCAACAAAGTAAAATTTTATTTTCTATTCAAAAATTTAAATGTGTATATAGGTAAAATTGAGCATATCCTTTTTCTACATATACCAAAATACAAAGAAAAAAATAAATAATTTAAAAGTTATGATATTCAGGATCCTTTCAAATTTTTATTATCATTATTATTATTAGTACAGTTTAGTATAAATAAGACATTAATTGTAATATAATTTTATAGAACCGGAAATGTTCAACAAAACATTACGGTTAATAAAAAATAAAATATTTTATATTTTATTTAGATTGATTTGTGTTTATATATTAATAAAATATGTATATACGTATATTATATATTAAATTTTCTGTATGAATAAAATGTAAATGTGAATATTTATTTAGTTTTTAATTTGAAAAAAAAATCTTGCAGATCATTAGTATTCAAATATAGAAGAATAAAGTTTTCTTTGAAAGGGAAAATTTCAAAATTCATTTGATATTTTCGAAAAAATATCAATCAAAGATTGTCTAGATCTCTAGATGTCTAGTCTTGTATAGATTGCCCAGAAGTACAATTAGAAAGAGATCGATAACAAAAACTGAAACAGATCATGAATAACCATTGTGTAGGTAAAAACTAGTTAAAATTCAAAGATGTATATCAGGACCAATTGATACAGAATTTGGGGACTCAATATTAAATGTTGTATCTGCGTAGGATGAAATTAGTGTATCTTAATGATACTTAATATTGCCAGCTTACCATAAATATATAACATTATTTTTTAAGGACGAAAAGGGAATTTGAAAATATCCTTGTCGGCTTAAGGTTTTTGTATATAAATTGTTATATATCTGTTGATCTATTACATATTATGTATATACCTATATATTCGATTTTTTATCTAGTAAAATAATTGTCTAGTAAAAATTTATAGTATTATAACGCTACCCAAACACTAGGAAAGGATTCTTTTATACAAAATTATTGTAGGTGTGGGTAAAAAAAAAAGGATTAGAAGGGGAAAAAGAGTAATAGAAGAGAATTGGACGATAAGCTGGAGACGAACCTGAAGAGGTTCTTTTTGAAAAGTTTCAGGTAGTATAATGGAGCATTTCTATCGAAGGGGAACACGTGAGATGGAAGCATGTTCCGCATTTTAGCAGTTCTTACAATAAAAGAATTTCCGAAATCAGTTTTGGACCACATAGCTATTCTCACAGTGTAGAAATGGGCGATAGAAGCCCTCCTAGTAGAGTCGCCAAAATAGGAGTAAGGGGCGATTTTGGATATTGTCCAGGAAACCTAGTGAAGTTTCGGAGGCACCAGCCATATGTGAGAATTGTACTCCATCTTAGGTCGGATATATGCTTTATAGATATTGGCCAGATCTCTTGGAGAAAAGTAGGCTTTACATCGAGAAAGAAAACCTAAACATTTGGCAACCTTCTTAATTAGCTACATCAAAAATATGCTCATTCCACTGCATTTTTTGATTTAGCTGCATGCCTAAAATATTTAGATTTTCAGATCTTTGTAAATTATCTCCTTGAAATCGCAGGGTTGAGACGAGTTGATTTTGGACGTGTTGAACTCAACTCTTTTTATGTTACCTCAATCGGTTATTTTTGTTGGGTCATGGTTAAGTGAACTAGTCATTATGTTTCTCTTGGAGCTGATTGAAGTAGAGGAGACATTTGATTTCCTTAAAAAATCGTTATTACATAATTTTCGGACACAAAACTGTCGACAACGACACGTATTCTTCGGTTCGAGAGAAAGTCCTCAATCCATGTGCAGAAGAGGCTGCCCAAACCAATAGTCTGACATTTGCACAGAAGAGCAGAATGCAAGACTCGATCGAAGGCTTTTGAGATATCGAGAGCTACAACTTCAGATTCACCGGTACAATGAATGCTGGTGCTTAGCTTAACTAGTTAAAGCTTAAGAAGTTAAAAGATCGCCTGTTGTCCGTTGGCTTCTAAAGCCGTATTGGCATTCAATAGCTTTTTGTTTAAAATGGTTTCCATTATTTGGGAAAGAATCGAAGTAATGGCTATTGGTCTTAAAGTTCAAAATTGAAAATTTACAGCATTTACAGTCTAATAAATATATATTGAATAGATCAAAAAACATAACGGTTTATGTACGAAAACGTTAAAACAACAAGAATACTTTCAAATGTCCCTTTCGTCCTTAAAATATAATATATGTCATTTAGTTAAAAATGTATGTTTATACGTACTCAGTTAATATTTAGGTATTAATTCAGATTAATCTACATCAACATTTACAGTTCTTCCAAATTATCGTCCAGAATAACCAAATTATCGTCCAGAAAGAAAGCAAATTTCATTGTTATGCATCAAAATCTGAATAGCTCTATCTGATTCTGCATGAGCTCATATGTTTGGTTCTTCTGAGGTTAATTCGAATAAAAAAATATCAAAAATAAATAATTTAATGTACATAGCAGTAGATCGTATTGAATTTGGCCCGTATAAGACATTAAAGTATGTCATTAAGCTTGTCGGCGTATTGCTGGCAGCCATTACCTCCTTCTTAAGATATCCAAGGCTTCTTAAGATATTGAGTGACTTACAATTATCGAAAATAACAATTTTTACTGTTTATAACTAGCCTTATTAACCTGCGACTGATACTATCAAAAAATTTACAAAAAAAAGTCAATATGTATTAAAGAAGATACAAAAATAAAATCTGGAGCATCCCTAAAACTTTATCGACTACTTCAACCTAGCATGATGTAATACTTTTTTTTCAATCATTCAACAAAATCTTCAACATGCTAACAACGAAAGTGAGTGTGAGTAAACAAAACTTTGTCTTCATTTTAATGATCCATCATCACTCTTTAATACAGTCACTGTGTTCGAATATTGAGAAATCAAACTCATTTCATAGAATTCCGATAGTAAAAAGAACTTTTACTTTTGATTTAAAAAATACTTCAGAAAATTTGTATAGAAGTAAATAATAAAATCGTAACCGAATCTTAATTTTGTAATGAAAAAGTTGATATCGATTCTATTGAAATAAATTTTTGTTTTTATAATAAATAGAAAACTATTCATTCATTATGCTAGATCCTTTTCGAAACGAATGAATTGGAATTTTAATGAAAGGATACATGAAAGTTCAAAAAATTGCATGTTTTTCAATATATTTTTATTTAATCACAATTTTTTTTTTTTTTAATATATTCAATATGATTTACGATTTCATTTTAAAAATAAACTTTCCTGAATTTTAATTTCTGAACTCAAACCGCATATTACTTTCTTTCTTTAGTCTCTTGTAAAAGTTTTAAATTTTTTTTTTTATATTGGTATTTAAATATAAAATAAAAAATTGAAAATCAATGCATTGAAATGTTTTTGCGTTTTCTTAAACTTATTTTATAGTAGTCATTGATGTGAGTCGATAAAGTACAAACGTGAGTACAGTAAAAAATTTAATTTCAATTTTGGAATCTGATCTGGTTGGTTTTTTTTTCAAAAATGTATATGGGATTGAAATATCATGTACAGTTTTTTATTATTTAGAATAAAAACCCATCAGGGACGTAAATGTGGATGATTTGTGGTAAAAAATTAAAAAGGAGTTATTGATAATATAGGACTGAATTTGTGGAGATCTTCTATATATTTTGACTATATTCAGAATATTGTGTTGAGGTAATTAAAGAGATTCGCATGAAATAATGAATTATTTTTTGTCGATAACATCTTTATCATCATTTGATTAAATACAAGTCAAAAACGTCCGTGTAAAATTTAATTTAATTTAATTTATATAGTTTTATGATGGGCCCATCCATCTCCAGGGTTTCGGTACATTTACATTTAATTTATAATTTTGTTTAAAATTCATTATTAAATGTATAAGATTTGTAGATATTTTCAGGTATATTTTTGTTAAAATCGAGTTCACTTTCGCTTATAATTTTATTTGATGTCTATAATATGAAAAAGATGTGTTTGTTTTTTTTTTCTCCTATTACTCTGCGTGGGAGCATAGGGCTTCGATAGTGATTGTCCATTCCACTCTGTTGGATACTGCTTCCTTAATGTCGTCCCAGGTATAATTGTTGATTATTGTATGCATTCTATAACTCTTCTTGCTATCCATTTCCATTTTTTCCTATTTATCTGTCTGTTGATCGGTTCTTCTCCAGTTATCATCCATAAATCCTCGTTGCTAATTCTTGCCGGCCAGAATATTTTGCATATAATTCTCAAGCACTTGTTGATGAATACTTGTAGTTTCTGTTTGATTCTGACCGAAGTGAGCCATGCTTCATTGCCATATATTAATGTTGACTTAACACATGCTCTGAATATTGTTAGTTTTGTCGTTCTCGATATTTGGTTGCTTCGCCATATTTTCTTTAAGCTCCCAAATGTTCTTCTTCCCTAATTTATACGGCTGTTGACATCTTCTGTTGTACCTCCTCTTGATGTTATGACACTCCCCAGGTAGTTGAATTCTTCTATGTATTTTATTAGTTGTCCACTCACTATTATTGATTGACTATCACTGTTATTTGTGACTATACTCGTTGCCTTGGTTTTCTCGATGTTTAATTCCAGTCCCGCTTTCTTTGCTTCTTCCTGTAATCTGTTGATTTTGTTATGTAGGTCCCTTTTATTCATTTCATTTTCTTTTTCATTTACGTGATCTAAGTCTTCTAAATTGCCGAAGAGATCACAATTTTTTGTTGGTTTTATTTAAAAATTACGATAATGAAATCATATATCTTATGCCTTAGACTTGCTATACGGTTTATTAAAATCAGTTTGATTATAAATTGTATTCCATCATTATAAATTAAAATTATGAAATACAATTTATAATGATCTTTGTAACTATATTTTATTTTTTTATTGATTTAGTTTAGACATAAACCGCATACGTAATAATTTATTTAAAAAAAAGAAAAAAACAAAATTACTATGTTTAAATTTCTTATACATGGGATGGGGTGCAATTTTATTATATTTGAAATTTCTAATTGAAAATTAAACAAAATTTAAAAAAACATATATTTTCGCTACGTCTCCTTTTAAATATTTATTATTTAAAAGAATATTAATGGAAATCGGTTGTAAAATGGTTTAGATATTTGTACCGAACGGTCAAAATTACCTAAGGGAGTTATGACACGTCAATATATATTGATGTATACAAAGTGGTCCGGCTTAGAGCAAAAATATTTCAAGGGGTGATTCTTTGGAGTATTTAAGGGAAAAAATTGTTCTAGACGGAGGGGACTATCTTTAAATTTAACCTAGGAAAAATTATGTCTAAAGAATATCTACTAGAACTCCAAAGGAATTGAAACTAGAGCAACATCGTTTTCATAACTATTTTTTTTAAATTAATGCACCTAATCAACGGTATGTGTTGGACGATTATCAGACTTACCGTTTTTGAATAATAGTTGTACAAACTTAAAATTTAGCTACTGAAAATTTTGTAAAAAAAAACGTTGATTTTTTTACTGTGAGGATTCGATACATCATCCCCTACAACTTTTTCATACACAACTTTCATATCAGACTTGCTGTTTTTCAGGTAAAGTCATATTTAGTATTTGGGTAACCCAGTAAGAAAAATAATAACTGAAAGTTGAATATTGTAAAAATTTTATTTTTTAGTTAAAATTAGTCAAAGACACTGAAATTAGTTAAGGTTACCGATAATTTACATGACAGACTGTTGTTACATCACTGATTATAATATGGTTGACTTTATAAAATAAATTCTTGGAATGAGAAGTCATTGAGTAATTTTAAATTCAAAATTTTAGTAAATTTTATTATCATTTGTTTTTTTTTTTTTTTTTTCATAAAATTGAGTATCGATATTGAAAAAAACTTTCAATAGAATTTCAATAAGAATTTTATTAGAAGTTTAAATTTGTCTAAATTTCTATTGAAAACTAAAAATTTCATTTTAAAATGAATTTTCCGATCAATTTTATGGTTGGCTGGTGAATTATATTCAGCAAAAGTTTTTAATAAGTTATTTAAATATGATGGAAAATTAAAAAAAAGTTCTGTTATTTTTTATAAAGCAAATTAAATTTAGAAAAAAAAAAACAGTTAGTGTGGCTTTAAAATGTTAGACTATTTGGAATGTTTAATTGGTGTAACTTTCAGTGAAATGTTTTAAAAACGAATTGAAATGCAATTATGGTTCTGGCTTGTGAAATAATTTGAAAAAAAAAAAATATAAATACCTAAACAGCATCAGCTTTGCTTCTTGTAGGTAGTTGGAATAATAAGATTAAATTAAATCAAATGAGCTTTGTTAAATAAAAAAGGAGGAATTGATTAAAATTTTGTTGTCAACGTTGCTCTAAAACAACTGATGGTTAAATTTGATATAAATAGTGTTTATTTTATTAGGTTTGACTTTTCTAGTACCCGCAAAGGCCACAAGTACTGTTGCGGAACTAATATTTATAAAATACCGATAGTTATTTTTTTTTGCTCATTTGAGTCAAACTTATTTGGAGCTTATTCAAAAGTTTGTAAGAATTTATGTTAAGATCCACTATCATTTAACCAGCTCTGACTTTAGGTTTTTTCTACAGTTTCCTGTAACCTACTGTAACCTACTTCTTAAATGGAAATGTAACAATGTTTTTCGTTTTTTCATACATTAAAAAAATAGATGGCTCAATGCACAAGCCAAAAGACTAGGAGGGCTGGTCATGTTATGAAACTCGAAAACACGCAGTGGTGATAAATTGAAAACCCGAGATAAATCATGGTCAGGGAAGACCAAGAAGAAAGATGGAAATACAATGTTTAAAATTATGCTCAATCCCTACAAATCCCAAATTGGAGTCAAGCGCCTCAAGATCAACCCTTTTGGAGGAGTACTGTGATAACATTTAATATGCAAAATAGTTTGTAACCAGCCTTCATTTGAAAATTTATAAAAATACGACTTTTTGAAGTAAATTTACATGATCCATTATATTTGGACACGATCTAGATTACATTAGAATATTAATTCAGTTCGTTAACAATTACGAATTAGCTATGGACACAGATGATTCAAAATGCAAGTAAGCTCTGTAGTATTTATTGATAAGTAAAATAATTAAGAGGTCTATCAGATTTTCAGACTATAGTAGTATTTTCCAAATCTAAAGTATTATCACTACTGTAGGCTGCAAAACTTATAATATCAAGTTTACATTAAATTCGGTTACATATGTTATGATATTATCACGTATAGTTACACTTAAGCGGTATTGATTTTATCATTCAAAGTAAAAAAATATTGGTTAATTTTTTAGTAATTATTAATAATTAATATAACAAATATTTTATGTTTAATTGTTCCTGAAAGATAAATATTGTCAATTAGTTGACAATATCAGCATGAAATATAGAGTGAAACTATGAGGTTGTAATTAAAGCATACAATATCACTCTACTTTTTATGACCATCCGTATATGTTTCAAAGAGTTTTATAGTGACGACTATGATAGATTACCAGAATGAAATGACAATCCTAAGTCTGGAATAAATTAAGACATTTGTGAGCCTTACAAAGGGTTATGTCCGGCGGCAACTTGAAACAGTATATACTGACATACTGACATAAAACGAGAATATACTTTTACATTATAATGATGAAAGATAATAAATTGATATAAAGCGTCTAAGAGAGTGTATCATATGCCTGTATTTTCATTTGGCTGCATTTCACTTAACTGGATACTGAACATGATAAATATTATACATATATACGTATATTATATACATATATACGTAAAAAATATATGTATATGCGACAAAGATGTTAGAGTTGAATTCAAAATCAAAGTTTGTTTAAAGGTGTACTTTTACAGAATACTTATTTCAATTATTTTTATACGTAGCTGATATTTGATATAAACAAAAAAAGGATTGAATTTTAAAACATTATATCTGGTTTTTGTATTTTGGGATTTTGAATTTTGGTAATTTGGAGTTTTGTATATTTTTGGTAGCTTGAAAGTTATCTTAAAATACCGTTCTTTTAGTAATATAATTTCGCGTATTTATAGATTCATTTATCTATAGATTTATTATGATACTCTGTTCTATTTGTATTGTACTTGTACAAATATTATAGAATTCAAGTATAGATTATAGTATTCTATAATCTTAAGTCATAGTGACAAAAAACATATTATAAATATTTTTCAAGATTCATAGAAATTTTACTCTTGAAAGAAACAATTTACCCTTGATATTATAATATGACTTCTCTAACTAATTTAAATTTCGATGAATAAATAATATAGAATACTTTGTTGATAAAATTGAAATATTATAAATTTAAAAAATCTTATTTTAATCTACTTAATTTTAATAGAATTAATTTTGGTAGAATAAAAATACATTAAAACAATTCAACACACATTCAAGATAAATTTATAATATTTTGAAAATGTGTGAGTAAAATTTATAATTTTAAAGAAGTTTTATTTTTCAATCAAAACAAAACCACAAAAAAAAAAATGAAATTCAAATGATAAATTATTATTCTCATTCCTATATATTATTTAAATAAATTGAATTTAATTTTATAATGGCCTTATAATGTTCATAAATGATTCTCGACTTATAATATTATCTTATTAATTTTAATAAAACATTTTTCTTCATTTTTCAATTCAATGAGCACAATATTCATTTCATTGCCATCATGCCACATAAACATTTTCATTCTCATTCTCTTTCTGTCTCTCTCTCTCTCTCTCTCGTTCTCACACTTTAATGTTTGTTTTGTAAACATGTTCTCTTTATAAAAATATTCAAATTTCAATTGAATTATATTTAAAAAGAAAAAAGAAAATTTTTTTGTTCCAACTGAGAAAGTCCTTTGAATCCTTAAAAGAACAAAACAATAACGGGAATTATCAAAATGGCACTTATAAAGCACTTCATAAATATAAAAACAAAAATAATAAAATTTCCAGAAGTGACGATTACAAAAAAAGCAAAAACAAATAATAAAAACAAATCAAAAATATTTCCATAAAAAGTATTTTAGTTACTGCCTTTCTGCTTCATGTAATCAATTTCAACAACTTCTTAAATCGTTGTGATGACAAAGAATTGATTTCAGACTCATTCGTGTAGATGTAATTTAAAACTATTATGAAAAAGTCATTAAGTTGAATGTTACAAAATGAATATATATAGTTTTCATATACAAATTTAATGAAATTGGAAAGTCCTTAAAATGTAATCAAAAATTGATTTGAAGTTTTTTAAGATTGTGAGTTATAAATGCACGATGAGTGTGTGTGAATGTGAATGCAATTTAAGAAAGATGTATATGTATAATATGTAACCGCAGTTATGTAATATGATATTTATTTAAACAGTAAAGTGAAATCAATTTAATTTGAGTGGTTTCGATTTGATGCTAGTAGCATTCGAAATACACAAAAATTTGACCATTTAAAAAGGATTCTTTAAGGATTTCAAAACAAAAAAAATTATAGTTTAAATTTTTAATATTCAAGGATTGTCAAAGATATAAAATTTTTAAAATCCACTTTTATGTTATCGTTTTAGATAATTATTCGATTCTGGTATATTCTATAAAATTTTAAGCCAATATTGATTTCAATGCAACAACCACAAAATGCTCAAAGAACCTATGAAAGCATTGGCTTACTTTATCCGACCAACAAAAAATTATATTTTTGTATTTTCCATTTACTTTATAAAATTGCCTTCTACATAATAATATTATTTTCCAAAGAGCAAATTTAAAATTTTTCCATTAATAGATTATAGCAAACCTAATTTTAAATCTAAACTGTAATAACAGGAGCAAAAAAAGGCAATTCGATAGTCAGTTTTAAGTATAAATTTGGAAAATTTTTACATTTAATTTGACTTGCAATATACACGGATGATAATCCAATGGTGCATTGCGCTTTGGTTAGATTTTTAGTATTTTAATTCAATTTCAATTTTATTCAGTTTAATTTTTGCATTTACACTTTAGTTTTATTACATTTATATACAGAGTTCAGGTGTACTTACATAACTGAAATATTAAAATATAGTTTTTTTTACATTTTTGTTTAATTCACTAATATTTATTAGTTCATAAGGAAACTTTAAAAAACCTTATAATGATTTTTAGCAGTGTGTAAAATTTCTGTACAAGTTCGATTTCGAACGGAGGATATTGTGGCTTAAAAATAGATTTTTATATTAATTATTTTTTTTAAAATAATTTCATAACTTTGTTTAAATAGGAGTTAAAATTTCAATCTTTTTTGAATAAATGAACCAATATCTTTGGAATGAATATCTACTAAGTATTCTACGAAGTCAAATGGAAAAGCAAACCTGCGAACTAAACATTAAAACAAATCAAGCGGCCAATGACAAATTGGAAAAAAAATATTGATTCACATAAACTGGAAACCCGAATGCGTTTACAAGGATATTAGGACAGGTCAAAATGGGTACCTACGGGCTTATGAGATGCTCAGACATTACTTATAAATGCATGTGTGCATGTATGTATTCAAAATACATCGTATTGAGATATTAAAGTAGCATTCAACAAGATACCGAAGAAGTGCTGGACAACATACTCATAAAGGCAACATGCTATATTATCGCTATATAGCTATTTATTATAATTTGTTTGTGATTGTTTAACAATAATTAAAACATAATTAATGAAACTTACCTATTATTTTGTTCAATCGAGATTCTTCATAGAGTATGTTATATAATATATAATACTTTGTAAAAGTAATCCTCTTTAATTATTTAATCAAACTGTTTATTCCACAACCTTAAACGAAAAGAAAAGATTTTTTATAAATAATTTAATTTGTTCTTTAAAATTTTCAAGCGTACTAAATTGAACAGAAATTAAACTTAATTTAGTTACTGTGATTCAAAAAGTTCTCATCCAAAGCATATAAATTTCTTTACTAATCTTACTAAGAATGAAATCAATTTGAAATTGACAACAGAAATCAGGAGAATTACAGGTAGATTATTTCTACATAGCCTATCGTGGCTTCTCTTGTTTCACGTAAAAAAAAGAAACAGTGTTTTTATTTCTACTGCTGAGCATACATTACTACCTACTTAAGCAATAAAACCGTTGACCATGGACATAGACCTTCAATGCTAAGATAGTAAACGGAGAAGTATATAATGTCGCTTTTACATACAACTGCCCATAAAAAAAGATTAACAAAATTGTTCCTACCTACGAAGTATCTACAAAACAGAGAAAGTACCACAACTATATGTCGATAGCCAAGAAAAATTGACGATGAAGTTATATTTAGGTCGTCGGTTAGACGAAGAGCATGATTTTAAATGTGGCTAAGATAACCTAAGGCTGTAGGAGGAGCTCTGAAAGAAAATTAAATTAAAGCCTTTGCTTGTTCATCTTGGAACGTATAAATGATTTATAGATATTAAGGACTACCAAATAAAGCTTTACATCAACTTAGATAGTCCAAGCACATGGCCTTATTCTAAATAATTTTTGGATTCACATGCATACCTAAAATGTTTAAAGTATCCGTGTTTTATTATATGGCATACCTGGGGAAAGAAAGATTTGGTTTGTTTAGATTATAAATAAATCTTATCAGGTTGCATGTTATCAAACCCTGCTATAATTGGTCGTTGCACAATAATATCATAAATATCATAAATGATGAGTGTCACAGAGCCAGACTGGCATAATCCACATACAAAAAAAATATTAAGTAGCCTAAACCGCAATATTTTCATATAAAGAGAGGGTTAGACCACTTTGGCTCTAAAAAAATATAAATATTTTATGAAGTTAATATAAGTTCACTATTAAATTTTTTGAATTAAGCAATTTTGAGTTAAAAAAAAATACAATTCTTATCACAAACATTTGTACAAGCGAAAGTTATGGGCATACTACATAGGTACGTACATAATTTTTATGAATAAGACACCTTATAATTAACTATATTAGTTTTAATAATATTTTTCATATTCTATCTTTAAGCAATAATCGTGCTTCTATGTATGTATGAAACCATAGCTTCAAGAGGTGCTGGTGAAGTCGCCAGTTGCCATTATATAAAAATAACGTAACATCATCCGGTATAATTATGTACCCTCACCAATGTGGCTGTCAAAACAAAAATATTAAGATTCCCTTATTTAGCCTAAAAATGATTTTAAGTTAAAATTATAGTATTCATACAATTGTTCACAAATTAATTGATTCTGGTTATTCACATTTGTGCTGTGATCAAGATTTCGGATTGATTGAAAGAAATAAAACATATTGTAAACACATTTATGTACCCCATGATTGGATTACAGTAATTAAAACTATGAACAAAAAAATAACATTCATAGTGGTTGAAATGAAGCCAGAAGATTTCATTTCATTCAAACTAATGATACATTGAATAGCACATAGAACTAAAGCCTCCGTCAATTGGTTCAAAATTGAAATATGAAAAAAACGTTCGAGCTAAATGATTTTTAAATATTAAAATAGTTCGGTAAAAGATTTTTTCATTTTAAATATCAAAAAACAAGGATGGCTTACTCCCGATTTTGAATCTGAAACTTTAATATATCCAAACGGGAGCAAAATTTTAAAAGAAAAATAAAAAGATTTGATGGAACTCATAAAATATCTTCCACTAATTCCTCATGAATTTTACATAAACTTTCACACACAAGCTGCTGTTTGTTATTTTTTTTATGTAGATGTTCTTCTTACAAAGTCGGAAGAGGAGTAAAAAATTCAACATTTGTTTTTTTTTCATTTTGTTATTAGTTGCCTATATACACAACACATATATCTTTATTTCCAATAATGACATTAAAAAAGTTAAACTATTTGCCTAAACCACTATTGTTTTTTTAATTTTCACCATTTATATGCCAAAGTGGCATAATCCACAAAATTTAACGTATTTTCAAGTTAGAGGTAAATAACAAAAAATGCGGTAAGTACTGAAAAAACTAAGACTAAAAAGTTTTTGTTGAAAGTCGGTACCATAAAAATGAAAATTTTATAAACATTCCAAAATTTCGTTTTTTTTTTCAAATTAATTTGTTGCAATAAAATGTGGGTGTAGGTTAGGCCACTCTGGTTCTGAGACACTCAAATATCATATTTGCAGATAAATAGTTCAGTGCAATTCATTATTGACCATAACATTTTGAATTGACTTTGAATTTATACAGTAGTTAATTAATGACAGGAACAATGTTAAAAAAAACTAATATTTTATTGAAGGAACGAATGAAAACATCAAATTGACATTATTATAAAATTTTCAAATTTCATATTCAATTTTACCAATTTTACGTTACCAATTTAAATTGCCATTTTTATTTTTTCAATAAGAAAATTATTCAAATTTTATTTGAAGATTTTACAATCAACTAATCTTACATTTTGTTTTTTTAAGCATCGTAATTTTAATAAAATTTTATCGAGAAATCAAATATTTTCAATTTTTCTATTTGAAATAATTTTTTTTTTTTTTTTATTTGTCTTGGGAATAAAAAAAAATGTACCCTAAGTGAATGAATTTTCTAGTAAAAGGCAAATCAAAATAATTTTTTTTTTTTTTTTTTTACTTTTATAAACGAATCCGTTTTCTCATGAATATTTTATAATTAAATGAATAAGAAAATGAAAAAAATTAACTTTGACAAGGTAATGTCCGGTAGTTAAAATACTAAGGGACACTAAAAGAAAGGACTATTGTTGAAATTGGGATAAGAAAGAAAAAATGAATAAATAATAAATCGCAGGCACTCAATAGCAATTTTTTTACTTTTATTTCTTGGAATAATTTTCTTGTCAATTAAATTTTCCAGGTTAAATTTTAATTCAACTTCACTTTCAATTTTAATTTGAAATTAGTTTCGACTTTTTTTTTAAATAGGGAAGTTAATTCGGTGGTAATAATGTATATATATATACAACTACCGAAATCGAAAAAAGCGAAAAATTAAATATTGTTACCATCAAATTCTACGTGCAAAAATGCGCAAAAATGAGGGTTTTATGAATTTTCAAGGTCGAGAAAATAGCATTCTTCAATTTATTGGCTTAAATCAGCTAGAGTGTATATTACAGATTATACAAATACACCAATTTAATCGTTATAATATAATTAGTTATAATCTACAATGTCAAATATTCTATAGAAAAAGCAACTTATATTGAGTTAAGCGGTTTTTTTAAATTTTGTTCTGTTGCACCATGCAAAGCGATTGTACTAAAATTATTTTTGTGATTTTATCTTATCTAAATCGCTAATATATTCATTTTGCTCTTATATTATATATAAGCTTATTCTTGTTTAACCAAATATATTTAAAACTTTAAGTTAAAATATAAAAATGAGTATTATAAACATACACTGAAATTTTTAGCTTTTTGCAATATTTTGACAGACTAATTTGAAAACTCATTATCCTATCGCAACTCGATGCGAGAACGAAAAATAGAATAGTTCATACGGTTATCACTTAATGGTGAAATATTTGTAGAACTACTTTTCTTATACAGGGTGGTCCGGTTTAGAGCAAAAATTTTTAGGGGTGATTCCTTGGAGTATTTTAGGAAAAAAGTTCTAGAAGAGGGGTCTATCTTCAAATTTACCTGGGCTACAGAGGGTTAAAGGAAATCGGATTAGAAAAATTATGTCTAAAGAATATCCACTACAGCTCAGAAGAAATTGAAATTAGAGCAACATCTTCTTCATAGCTTTTTTTAGAATTAATACACCTAATTAACGGTATATGTTGAATGAGTATCAGACTTACCGGTTTGAATAATAACTGCATAAACTTAAAATTTTGCTTTTAAAAAATGAAAATTTTGTAAAAAAACGTTGATTATCCCGAAAAAATTCGCTAATTTTTTTTTTTTTTTTTTTATTGTGTTGATGCGCAACATCATCCCCTACAACTTTTTCATACACAACTTTCATATCAGACTTGCCGTTTTTCATGTAAAGTCATATAAAATTTATAATATTCATAACTTCACATAGTCTACAGCATTTACAATAAATCTCAAAATTAATTCTAAAATAATATGTCACAATTAGAAGTCTTTTCATTATGCATACACACTAAGTACAGATACGATTTTGAAGCAGCTGAGAAGGAAAATTTTTTTGTTTACGCTGTTTTGTTTTATTTTTTTTTGTTGTAGCAACCTAGCAACGGTTGCTATGCTAATATATTTTGTCCACTTTCTTCTTAATTATTTTCTTTTGTTTATTATGTAAATTTGTGATCTAAATAGATCTTTTGATATTTCTCTTGTTCTCATTGAGACAGCTTAGCGTTATTGACAATGATAGAAAAACATGCTTCAATCATTTTTGCATTCTATTTATACCGGATCATAACAGAACTATAAAATAATGATTTACCAAAATGTAAGACTACAGCTTTTTTTATATTTAGGCTGTAAATAAATGAGACTGTAAAAATTTGCCGTTAGTAAGATTTGAAAAAAAAATATAAAATAAAAAAATAAATCTCAAAATCTCAAATTCTATCTTCCTTAATTTATCATTTAATATTTTAGCTTTTTCTCAAATCCCAAAACTTATATAATTAATTATAAATAAAGTATAATTGATATACTTTATATACATCATCTTTCTAAAAATATAATTAATAATAATATTTTTTTTCAATTATGTAATAATAATCAAAAAATATGTGTATATATATATATAAAATAATTAATTAAAGTAACTTATACCGAATTACCTCAATTCAATCATCTCAGAGGAATTTTGGAATTTGAACTTTTCTATTAGGTATTCTATTGAAATTACCGTTATTGATGTATTCATTTTATTTATATTATCCTTTTTATGATAAACAAACAAAAAACAAAAAAAAAACAAGTAAATGCGGGTAAAATGGTAAAAAGATAATCATTGAATACGCGCGATCATTGAACTGTCCTTGTTGATATTTGTTTTTATTTTTTGCTTTTTATCAATTTTGTATTTGTGTTGAAAATTTTTCAAAAATCATTCATTCAATATTCAGAGGAGCAATAACATAGGCTAGCTAGCTATAATAATATCCGTAACCAGAATATAAAAACAAAAAATGTGTATATAGTAACATGTCCTTAACCACTTAGCATTCATTTTCTGTTTAGGATTTCAAAAAAAAAAAAAAAAACAACATAGGCCCTATTATAGAATTACATTCATAGTATAGGTACCATTTTATGTTATAACCACTTCTCTCTGCCAATTCCTCATCAACCATTCTTTTATGATTTATACGTTAGTTGAGTCTCTTACAGAATTTAAAATGAATGAAAATAATATGAGTAGAATTTCTAATAAATTTTTGTATATATATATATATATGCATAAATAAATATTTAGGTTAGATTCTTTCTAATATTATAACTAAGTTGGTGTTGCCAGATTATATTAATTAAAAGAAAATTTTATTATAATATTGTTTTAAATATTCTTTTAACCTTCAGTTGTTATTTTTAATTTAATATAAAGAATAATGTATTTAAAATTAAATTTAATGATTTTCAGATTCAAACACGGGACCTGTTGATATCGATACTATACAATAACATTGGTAGAAAATTAAATTAAATACATTTTCAACTGTAAATTTATGAACAATATATTTTTTTCTTAATTTGTTTTTCTTATTCACAATTATATTTATACAATATCTTTTTTTTTGATGATTCGACACAAATGTAGCGGGAAGGAACTCGTAAATTCAAGGAATAAAAGTTATAAAATATAGCAAATGAATACAGAGCTGAAAGATCACCAAAGTCGATTCAAATTACGTATGCACTAGCAAATAAAATATTCCCCCCTACAACACGTACATATATATAAAATTAATTAAGTAAAAATTCCAAAATAGGGAAATGTGACAAATGTGTTCGATTAAATTATCGCTAAGAATAAATTAATTAAAACATATTGAAAGGCAAGAACAAAACTAGTGTCTAATTTATACTGCAAACTTTATACAAAACATGGTAATTGATCCCAATTTAATTTATGAGACTGAGTCTCGGTGCAAAAATGTCCACTTTATTGGCTTGCCAAATAAAGTTTATGCGAACTACAAATGAACGCATATCAATATGTCACGAAGTTAATAAAAATACCATCAGATTGCAACAGTAACACCTCTGCTGTACAGGGAAGAACATAAAAACTTTAAAGCTTCCTTCACAATGTAGTCAAATGAAAGTATATGAGAGTTGAAATACAGATTACTTTAAACACTTATAAGTTTGGCTTACTAAGTACTGAATGAAGTAATATTTTTTATGTGCTAAGTAATATTGTTTTAAAATCTTAGATATGTTAAAAAAAAAATTCACATAGTATTAGACTTGTTAACTATTTCAGGGAAGATATAATTTACAAAAACAATTCAAATGGATTTAAACGCAATACATACAACATATATAATTTTATTGGAAACACATGTTGAGATTAACTAATTTAGGTTTCTTCAAATTAAACGTTTTCTCAGTTCTTTTATGCGTATGAAAAATAACAGGAAGAAATCATCCCACCCATATATTTGATTTATTTTAATTGAATTCCAAGTCTATGGGGTGAAGCCAGTAACTGCTTTAACACAGAGATTAGAATACATAATCCCATACAATAGCTTTTCCTTCGAATTTTTATGGTATATCTACTAATATAAATGCGGAAAACTATATCTATACTGTAGAGTACTTCGCCTTCATAATAGAAAAATTCCAATTTATTTTTAGTGAGAACCAAAATTCTCAACTATTTATAATTTATGTTATCCCAATGATAAAGGGTACTAGACCAGATCGAAAAATCCAGAAAGCATTTTTTTGCCTTCATCGGGATTCGAACCTGGAACGTTTCGGTTGAAAGATAGCGTGATATGTCAACAAATGTCACGGACATGGATTCTACCAGTGTTTCGGGAATAAGAAATGTTCAACAAAGAACTGTCTTGACTGCTTTTTAAGAGATCTGAATTGCAAAACAAGGTGCTGTGCAATTAGCTTTGCATAAACCTAACCTAATATGATGGTACGGAATTCAATTCTGGGGTGCTGCAGTTAAATCCAACATTGATTTTCAGAACAAAATCCTGAGAATGATTGTCGATGCTCCGTGGCTCATGCCAAATATCCACAACGATTTGTACTGCTCTTCATCAGTACATGATAAAATAACAAAATATGGCACAAATTACAAAAATAAATTTGAAATACATCGAAACATCCTGACAAATAAGTCATAAGAGACCCAGACCCTAGGAGATTGAAAAGTAAAATTCAATGCAACCTGTAAAATTATATAAGAAGAAGTGAACTACTATCATAGGATCATCTTCTTTAAACCATTATAATACATAAAACTATTTAGCTTATTGAATTGTAAATCATTGAGATTGTAAATATTAAATTGGAAGAAAAGAAAAAACAAAAAACGGTAGAAACGAACAAGAACTGAAGAAATGAGTAAAATGAAGAAAGCTTTGCAAAAGCACCTCTTGAATGAAATCCGAAAGGTCACAGAAACCATTGTCGAAAATAATGTGATTCCGAACAGTAACAAGTGAGACATTCGTATCTGACAAATAGTGACATCTGAAAATCAAACTGAAAGCACTGGCCCAAAATGGAGTTCAGAAGTTGGTTGAAGAAAGGTTGATAATCGAATTGGCTTACTTTTAAATTCTAAAATTTGTATTTTAGTAACAGTAGATCATGTAATTTGTTGGATAAACTATTTTGATTCTAGGAGTAAGAGTTTGATGAAAACTGTAGTCAACTAGACCACACTACTTTAATTAACTGATCCGGCTAAAGCCTAAATACAATTCAAAAATTGAAAAATGGTCCTAAGCATATCTAAACAAAATCTTAGCATATTTTAAATATATATTTGCTCATGATTTTTAGCTCTCTACCAACAGCATGTATCTGGCTTAGTTTATTTTACTTACATTTTTCTAATCAACGGTAGTGGTGTTTTACTAACCCTACTGGGTGATGATATATTACACAATCAATTGTAGTAAGCTTTCTAGTAATAGACGGCTGTAGCTTGCTCTAAGCAGTAATCAGTATAACTGTTAATGACTGAGGTATCATAAGCAAATAAAGATTGTATCTGCTCGTGGAACTAGTAATCTTAATTAAACAGTTTTTATGGGATTAAAGGTAAAGATAAAGATGAAAACTTTTACAAAAAATTAATTATTACCTGAAAATACACAAAAGAAAAACCACTGGCACAGAGCTTTAATAAATCTTCAAAAATAATAATAATTATTTTCAATAGTTCAATCCAATCCACGTGAATCCCAACCTAAACATAATTCTCTATATTTCTAAATTATATATTTATAATACTTTGTAATCAAAATATCCTACTTCAATAATTATATCCGTTTACTCTTTTCCTGAACAAATCACAAAAACCACACATACTTACCCACCTCTATAAAATTCTCTTTGGAAATAAAACAATGTAAATACATATCCACTTTTCTTTTTAGACTGGTAACGCTAAATCTCTTGAAACATGACCATATAAACTTTACAGTTTTTTTTTATGATAATTTAATAAAAAAAAAGATAACATAATAAAAAAAACAAGAAAAACAAAAAAAAATAAAGTAAAAAAAACTTTATTCAATATTGAAGCGGAAAATTTAACCCACCTCCACCAAATAAAGAAAAATATAAAACACATTCTTAACGGAATGTGGGTCTATAGATTGATTGGAAACGATTGATTGATAGATGGATAACGGTAATATTATAATAATAAAAAAAAACTGTTGTATTAGAAAAATAACAACAACAACTATACAAGAAAATCGGGTAAGAGTCGTAAAACTTTGATGGTTTCCATTTGGTGTTTTGTTTTTATTTTTTTCGATCTTCTTTTTTTATTGTGATGTTTTTGTTTTTTAAATGAAATTTTATTCTTCGATACTACTGTTATACAAGATGTTTTGAGAATATTCATCTATACATTCAAAGGTTACTGGAGGTTGCAACAAGATTGAAATTATTATTTGGCAACGGCGTTTTCTGAACAATGAGACCTTATTCAGTCACTGTGGATAATTGTAAGTGTAATAATTTAAGCTGGCAGTAACAATAAGCCAATTTTTGGCTGCGGTGACAGTATGGATATACTCCTACCTGTTACAAATACATAGATAGATAGATAAATAGATACTATCTGTATAAGGAGGGGTGACCTATGCACAATCATTTATGGGAGTTAAAATAGAGCAGTAAACTATTTGTCAAAATCAAATTGAGCTTTTTACAAAGCGAAGAAGGCAATTCATTTTAACACCTGCAAGATAAACCACGAAGTTTAGAAAGTATATTCCTAGATGCGTTTTTCTTTTGTGTAGGATTATTTTGCGCAAATCATTTGAGGACATTCTAGCCTTCTAAATGCTTGCTTTTAAGGCAGTGTCCTGTGATAATCCCTATCGTCGCACTGATATTTAATCTTGTTAATAATATAGTAAGTTGTGAAGCGGTTGGATATGTTACACTGATCCGCCATCTCGCTGAGAAGAATACAGAAATACGGCAGTCTATTTTTCAATATTGTTCTTTAAATTGACAGTATAACAGATTCCATTGATTTAATTGCTGCATGACTTTATGTTAAAATACATACATTTGTTACAGATATCATACTAAGTTTGAGCCAATCTAAAACTTTTTTGATGACCATCACTTCCACCTGGAAATTAATGGAAATTTATAGAAGCAGGTTTCAATAAGACTTCATACTTTCAACTGGAGCAAATCTGATTAAAACCCCAGTCAATAAAGGACAACATTACGCCAGCCTTAGAACGTTCAAGTTCTTTAGCGCCCCCCAAAAAGTAAGTAAGTAAGAAAGATAAGCCAACATTAAAATTTTCTTCAAATTTTTCTTAGATGATGGGGTATCGGTCAATAGTCAAAAAATAGATGTTGAGATGAAAGATGGGCTATCGGTCTGGTACTACTTTTCAAAAAAGTATTAAGTTGAAGTAAAATTCGAAATTTTCTGGAAGAAATATTAGATCCATATCCAATCCAATCCAATATCCAAATATATCATTATTGAGTGGCCATTAGACATTGTTTTCAAGTGCACGTTGGCGTGAAGAAATAGTGACTCTGGGTGCTATCATTTTTCCCTTGAAATCCGATGCTAAGAGATGGAATCGTATACCCCACTTAATATTCGAAAAAATAATTCTACTTAAGCTGACAAGAACATAAAAAGACTTTAGTTAAAAACCGTGAACAAACCGTTTCGTTCTTTCTTTTTCACAAAGTGAATCACAATATCCTGTAGACATCATAGGTTAATTATTCCAAAACACTCTGTGTACCTCTTTATATATACATATATACATATATATATATATATATATATATATATAGTGAAATTATTATGGATATTTGTGGGTGTAAAGTTGGTTGATTCTCATATCTTTATTTATTTAAAGGCGCGGTTTTTAGCACCATTTTTTTCTTACGTTTTTTTTTTTTTTTATTTTCTTTTATTTTTATTTTTCTTTTTTTTCTTTTTTTTTTGTCGTAACAAAAAATATGTATGAATAGATATGTGGTAGCGTGTGTATTTATTTCTAAATATGTAGCAAGGTGTATATAAAATCGTTTTTTTTTATAATATGTTCTGTACACGAATCCTTTCATCCAAAAAAATAACACAACTGTTTTAGACGCAAGAATAAATGACATGTAAATAAAAAAAAAAAAAATAAATAAAAAAAAGCAAAAAAAATAAAATAACAAAATTTTTGTGATATTTCTAAATATAAACAAGTGGTAAAATATACATCCAGTGAAATGGATGTGTGAGTAAGAAAGCACATGTGTAGAGAGAGAGAGCTATTAGAGTGAAATGTCAATATCTTATAATGAGTTGGCGTTTTCCGAAAAAAATTTCAAATTCCGTTTTTTTTGCTGCTAAATTTTTTGGGTTTCTAAACTGGAATAAGGAACATTTAGAAAACATTTAATTTTTTATGCATTATTTTTTTATTTTATTTTATTTTTGACTCAAAAACTTATCCAGCTTTGAGTATAGAGTATATAGAAAATAATTTCTGTTGTATTTGTATGTTCAATGAACATGGTACACTACACCACAGATTGACCAGCACGTCATACGAAAAAGTAGACAGCAACTATTTGTATCCTAATACCACATTGCATAAAAACATGTGACAGAAACAGACGAGTTAACGCTAATTATTTAAACGTCATTCGTTTTAAACTGGGGACGTATAAAGTTAAAAAAGAAAATGCAATAATTATTGACATTTTTTCATGTACCTATTTACATATACGAATGGTATATTATAAAACATTATTTTACTAGTATGTACCTATACATTTGGTACCAACATTGATTTTGACTGTTGCTCCTACAGAAACATTGCAAATTTTGATATGATGTTCAATTTCACTAACAAAGCTTGTTTTAAGTTTAAATTCTAATTGTTAAAATGGAATGTTTCTTATAAGAGAAGTTTTACTGGATTTGAGTTGTAATACAGAATCAATTTGACTCAAAATTTTTTGAATTGTCCTTAGTATCGTAAATGATGTTTGAACACAGTTAAATACAACGACCACATGATCTTAAATGTTTACAAAGGTCACAAAAGCTTGAGACATTGACTAAATGATCAAAATTGTTGTTGACGATGTATTTGTGACCTGCTCGACAGGTATTCTGGGTTATTTCGGTAATTTTTTTAAAAACCTAATGTTTTACAGTGTTAATAAAAACTTTCTGTTCATTTTGCTTGATTACAAATGAATTAAAACACAATGAGATGCACGACATTTACGATATCATTTTTATCTTGAGCCTTTTGTTATTGTAAGTTTTCTTATTAGCCTAGATCAACTTTCAAACTGACAGATTATGTTGTTCATTTACAATTTTGGCTTAACCAAATACTATATACAGTATTTCACGTGATTTATTATCAATTGCGCGCTTGAGTTTTTAACAGGATAGATGTTAACTTGTCAATCCAAAGCTGGTACATAATGAAAACAGAACCTGTCATAAAAAAAGTCATAAAGCCAATTGATATGTCTACGGCAACCATATAATACGAAGGAGCGGGTGAATTGTGGTCACCAAACGCTTAAGACGTTGATAAATCAGGCCTTTGACTTACATATTATAAAAAATGTGTGTAAAATAATTAAATTATATAATTTTATACCTATTTAAATACTTGACCAAATCCTCAAGCAGATTTTTGCTAGCTTAATATATTTTCTTTTAAATATTCAAATATTTTTGTTATACACTTTTCGTTTTTGTAGTTCTTGGATTAAACTCTTGATGGTATAGACAATAGATCACATAATAGAAATTGTTAGAATATGCATTCTTGGAATACAAATCTTCAAGCTCAAGGACCTATACTCCGTTATCAGCATGTAAATCAATTGTCGGTAAGTCTTATGAATACTATAGTGGATACATAATGAACGGATTAAAAGGTAATGCAATCTCGATATTGACCAAATAAAAAACTGTTATCTTAATTCAAATATCGCAACATTGCAAAACAAAATTGTTATATACACTTGAAAATATTTATTATGGCTGGAAATTTTGTTGGCCAATCAAGAACATAAAAAAACCAATCAATCAAGTTTTGATAAATCAGTCAAGTAATTTAATCCGACCAATCAAACCACAGTAAAATTTTTCGATATAGTAAAAATTTAGTTTTTTTAGAAGGCAGTCCGAAAAGTTTCCTGTATTCATATTAAAAAACGGTTCTGAAAAAAATTCCGGCTGAAAATTTTTTTCAAGATCTTCTTCGAATGCTTCAGTTTCAGCGACAAATATTTATTTTGATGTAATTTTTTTAAATTCGGAAACATAAATTAATCACTTGGGGCTAAATCTGAGCTGTAAGGTGGATTGCAATTGCAATTTCGATGAAGCAATTTCATCATCATCAACATTAATGTCCTGTAACCCCATCCGTGGGGCATAAAGCGGACGGAAGCAATTTTATTCCGTAAATCATTTAATTTTACTGTTGTTAAGCCTGATGTGTGTGATGGTGCATTGTCTTGATGGAAAAGCATTTTTTTCTTCGCTAAATGAGAGCGTTTTTTCTTGATGTCGTAATTCAATGGATTTAATAATCCACAATAATATGTAGAATTTATTGATTTTCCTTTTTCAAGATAGTTGATACGTTGGTGCATCGAAAAAAACAGTTGCCAAAATATTTCCTGCTTTTGCTTTCTTTGGCGAATTTCCACCAGGTTTTATCCATTGCTTGGACTGATTTTTTGTTTCTGGTATATAGTAATGGACCCAAGTCTTTTCAACAGTTATAAATCGACGTAAAACTTCATTTGAATTATGCTAATATATTGCCAAGTGCTCCTCACAACATGTCCGACGAATTATATTTGTGGTAATGTTAATAAACTAGGCACCCATCACGCTAATAGCCTTTTCATAAGAAGTTCGTTATATGAAATGCGTCCAACGCTATCTTTGAATATTTTTAATATATCTGCCAGCTCACGAACTTTTACTCAGCGATCGTTTGTCACTACATCATCTAGTTTTCTTGTAATTTCAATGGATGTAGCTATTTTTTATGTATCACTTCTTTCTTCATCGCTTCCACTTTTCTGGCCGCAGTTTAATTAAGCAAACCCAAAAACGAATGATTTCATAAGATGGTGATGAAGTACCTAAAATACTATTCATATTTTTTTGGATATCAGTTGTTGATAAACCTTTCAAAAAAAGATAATGAATTGCAGGACGAATTTATCCATTATGTGAAAAGAACAAAAATTAACAGCTGTTTCACAATAAACTATTTGACAGATCGATTTAAAAATTTAAAACAGACAACATAAAAAATTGTTCTTTGAAATGGCAATCATAAAAATTTTTTTAAAATTAACAAAAAAATGCCGTTACAGGTAACTTTTCGGACTGTTTGCATATAGGTTTTAAATAGTAATTTGGTATAGGAGTATATGAATTCGGTACAGAGTTCGAATATTGTGCTTCAGTCGATCATCAATATTTTCACAAGGTAGTTGATTAGTCTACTTTTGAACCCGTGTTATTAAATTGCCCGATTAAATTTTTCGATTGACTTGACTAAAGGGATTTAAATCAATAATTGATTAAATGTTCATATAAGGTATAGTAATATGAGCAATAAATAAATTATACTGTTTGATTTAAATCACTTTAGTTAAATCAATAATAATCTAATCAAGCATAATTGTGATCGATCAAGGATCGCTGGACCCTAACATCATAAATTATTCTATTTATTTTCCACAGTTAAAATGATTTGTTACAAAAACAGACGGCCAAATTTGTTTTACAGTAGTTTAATCCTAAATTTATAATATTCTATAAAAAAAAAATTATTTTTATATTTACATAAGCATTAAAACACCTCTATAATAATAATGTAATGTACATACATACATAAAAAACAATGCCATTGCCAAGGATAACAACACTACAATAACAAAATTAAATATATAAATATTATATTATATATAAGTATATATTATATTCGAGCCCAGAATTATAACGATAAACTTTCTATCGAATAGGCTGTTATAAAATGGATATATGATATATAGGTATATCGTATATATGTAGGGTATAAGATTAGAGGTTGAAAATTAATTTATAACTTCTCGTGAAAATGATTTTCTTAACAAAAAAAAAAATATCGAACAGCAAAAACAAAAAACAATGTTGATTCGTATTTCGTTAGAATTAAAAGGCGGTGAAGTGAACATATAATTTTTTTATATATGTATATATATATACATATATATATGTATTTTGCGATATATTTAGAGTTAAAAATGATAAAGGATATCAAAAATGATGTGTGATGCGGATTAAATTATGGTTAATTCTTCTATCAAATTGATTAAAATGCCTATCATACTAACTACAATTTGATACAAAATTAATATCATGAAATAAGTTTTATTCCCATTTTATCTATATAAGTTTTTTTTTTTTTGTGTTTCATAACTAATTTAAGGACTTTGAATATAATACTCTTCTATTTATTGCCTATATAAAATCCATTTATCCATTATTGTTGTTTTTCTCATTCTCGTATATATTTTTTGGTTCTATTTATTATTTTTATTGTTATTGTAATTATAAGAGGACGTACAGAAATTACTTTTTTAATATTCAGAATTTTCAATAAAATGGGGAAAAACACGAATAAATAAAAAAAAAAATAATAAGAAATAATTAGTACGTGAAAATTATAATATCTTCATTACAATTAATTTGAAAATTATTTGACCACTTATAAACTGATTAAACGCGAATATTATTAATTAATTAGGAGGCGTTATGAAGTTTGATAAAACTGTTTTAATTTTTGACTATTTGAAAATATGAAATCATTTCACGTCTGTCGATATTTTGTCTCTAAGAACTTACAGAGTGCAATTTTTTCAATCTAAGGTGCCTGAATACATCCTAATGTTATTTTCATGAAACGATTTTTGTATTTTAAAATTTCTAACTCTCTAACACAAAAGTAGCATAGATTTAATACGAATATTATTTGACAGCAACATTTATTAATTTTTAGTACCGAGAATCGATTCATTCTGGTCATTTTTATTACTTTTTTTTCTTCATTAGCGCATTGTATCAAAAATTAGAGCGCAGTTTACCAAAACTGCCATTGCAAACATCACATTGCAAAAAATCTCAATAATCCCGAGCAGCGAAATGTCACAAAAAAGTGACAATATGTTGACAAATTTTGGGGAATTGTCAACAAAATTTTGTGACAATTTTTGTTGAAAAAAGGTCGGTAGGGTTGATCCCATTTATCACAGTGTAGGTGACAATTTCGTCACCAACCTTCTCAACATTTTGTGGGTTATTTTGTTGACAATTTGTGAACAGTTTTTTCAGTAATTTAGAAGGATTTTTAATAATAAAAACAATTTGTTTTTTATATATATTATATATTTTATTCTATCTATAATTGATTCTATATCAGTTCTATTTCAATTGTTTTTAATTACAAAATTCATGCATATTTTTAAATAAACTTTGTTGTATTTTCCAAAATGCAAAAGGTCAAAACAACACCGATTTTCAAAAGTGTTGAATATAGACTGATGAAAAGAATACTAAAAAATATTAAAATAAATAAAAACCTTACAAACCATGTCACCCAATTGTCACATATTGTTGACGAAAAATTGTCCTAACAAGTATTTGTCAACATTTTGTGGAAAAATTGTTGATAGACTGACAGCCACAATTTTTTAACAAATTTTGTCGACAAAATATGTAGACGATATGTTGACAAAAACTTGTATTGAAAATTTTTGGTTACTGCGGATTTCACAACAACGCATTTGTCAAAAATGGTTAATGTCAAAATTTTACTTTGCAACACATCCGCTTCGCAAGTTTTAAAATGATATCAAATAACATAAATAATGATACATGTATATACAAATACATATTCTGCAAAGGCAGAACTCTGATTTTTAACAAACTCTAAGCTCCGGATTCTGCTATATAGGTACATAAATATTCAGGTCTCAAATATGGATAAAAGAAATATTAATTTACTCTATTATAATTCTCAATGATTAATAGGTTATGGGATCGTTGGGAGTATTGAATTGATGCGTCGTCTCGTAAGAGAAATACAGCAGCGGATCGCAGTCTTTAAACTGATGGTTACAGATTCTTGTGATGTAATTGCTGCCTGACTTTATGTGAAATTTCTTTACATACATTTCTTACAAATTATTATACTAACTTTCAGCTAGTTTAAAAATTTTTTTATGGCCATCACTTGCGTTTGAAAAATGCTGCAGTTTTAGAAGGCAGAAAGATAGGATTCAAAATAACTTTATATTTGCAACTGAAGCAAATCTGTTCGTAGCCGCAGTAAGTGAAGGAGAAATCATTGCACCATGCTCATGACGTTCAAGTTGTTCAGTGCCCAAAAATTAGGTAATTAAGAAATATAAGCCAACATTAATATTTTTGGCGACTTTGGCGATAGGCTATTTAGCCACTAAACATTTAACTCATGATTTAGTGTATACCCCACGAAGTTGGATATCGAACAGTTAATACTAAATTAACAATCAAAATGTTACCGGAGATTTAATCCATCTGTGAAGGTGAATTACGTAAATGTTTTTATTTGTTTCAAACGGAGTAGGGAACCAATATGACTTTACACAATAGCTCGGACTAATTGCGATTGAAAGTGAACTGATTTATTTTACACAAAAAAGATGATATGTCTGCTGTTAGAATTGTTTCCCTACTTATATAGTTTAGAAGAAGAGACAAATTGTATACATAATTTAGACCATTTGTCACATTGCCAGATTTGTAGATTGTAATTTTTTCTGCACTCCTGCCAATTTTAGGGTACAAAAATATATCACTTCCACCCAATTTGTCATAAGCGGCATCTAAAATTAATTAAATAAATCTAGTCACTATCGATTAAAGAGAAAAAATGTGCTAAGCAATCAAATAAGATCATAAAACTGTAATGAAAAACTAATGATCTAGCAATATCTACTCTACGGTACGGATCATTAATTTAATTTAGATTATAAGATTTGAAAACAAATTGTTAGGAAAAATATATATGTATAATAAAGGAAAGAATGACAAAAAAAAAATTAAATAAAATAGATCTAGAAAACAATATCGAATCTAAAAACAAACTTTTATTAAATGTTGTGATGGTGGTGTCAAAAATAGTCTTTGAAAGCCATTTTAAGTCTGTGCTAATTTAAGTAGTGGGATACGCATAAAATTTGAATTTTGATTGTTCCAAGTATTTTCTTATTTTCTCTTATAAAATTAATGTGTGATAAATATTTTTTAAAGTTACTGTACATACATATAGAAATAGATACATATACAAAAATAATAGATTAAAGAACAAAAGAAATTAACAATTTGGAAACAACAAAAAAAAAAAATTCTCATCATGATGAAAAGTTAATTGATTATCGTAGCTAAAGAGGTTTCTAATTATTTCAAAAAAAAATTGTTTGTGTATTTTGTTTCTTATTATTTTTTTTAAAGGTTTTTGTTTTTTAGGATTTAGTAAAATTGAGTTTTATAAGAATTATAATGTAACATGATAATTACTTCACAACAAAAAAAAAAACAAAAAAAAAACAAATAAACAAAATTAAAAATTAATTTTGACATTTTACTTAAAAAGTTAATTTGAATATCAAATTTTAAAGTATTTTTTTATGGAATATTTTTGTTTTGTTAAATTTGTTTTTAAATTAATAATTTAAAATATAAAATTATCTTTATTTTATTAAAAATAGCTTTTAAAAAATAATTTTAAATTTTATCTAAATTTAAATTAATTTATTACGATTAATAAAAAATATTTGAAGTTTAGTTTTGTTTTTGAATTAATGAAAGCTCTTAGATTTTTCAAAATGAGAGTTGGTGTCAGGGTTCTAAAGTCCTCAAGTCACTCTGTAGCCGTTACCTCCTTTCTTAAGGTTCCTTCATTTATCTAATCTATGTTATCCGGAATCTTTTGATGAATTTGGAGATAATTTTTAGTGAATTGTATAGACATTGTTCTGGTTGAAGAGATTTTTGTCCAATATGAAGTTATATGTTCCAATGCCTTACGTCACATATAAAATATATCACATACTTCTCTATGTAGTCTACGTCAGGGATGGCAAATAGGATTTTGTCAAAGTCGAATTATAAAATAATTTGAAATGCTATTTTTTTCGCGTGCCAGTACCTATATAAAATATTTTTGTTGATTACAAATAAAAAACATAGAGAACGATTACAATATCTGCGTTTATTTGATGAAATTTATTAAAGAAATGAAAAAAAAAATTATAAATTTTAATAAAATGTAATTAGATTTTGTTAGAAGTTTTTAAGTAAAATTTTTGTATAATAGTTGAAAATAGTCGAATATTTTAATTTTACTTATATGCTTATCATACAGATACGCGTATTTCGTCTACCACTTGCAGACTTCTGCTTCGGTAGTTTTTGCTTTTTTATTTGTACAATTTCAATGTAGCAAATATTAAATTTTTTTTATATTTAACACCAATTTTATTGTGATTAGTAAACCACACCAGTAGAACTTTAATTTGGTACTAAAATCTCAAATTAAATAAAACCACCATACTACATAATATAATATATACATCAGTGACGGGGCGTGGAATTTTTAACTGGGGAAGCACTATAAAGGGAAAAATCAGTTTGCTTTCGCTTTCCTTTTCTATTGAAATTTTTACTAAATTCGGCAGTTAAAATTGTTCACACATCTATTTCTCAAAGTAGTTTTAATTCTGTTTAGGCAGAAAAACGATCGCTCAACTGAAATAATTGTTATAAAGGAAGTGTTATTATCAATTAACAAAGTTAAGACTATTCATTAAAAGAGTTGTTTAATTCTGTTCAATTAAAAATGTTAATATTTCTGTGCAAAATACTGCTTTTGTTATTATGAATGGGAATTAATATTCATTCCTTGCTACTTTTTTTATTTGTAAATTGTTTTTGTGTCATGCGATATTTTGTTGTTGTTTCCCTAGATAATCTATTTTCTATCAGATATTTTCTAATTATATCAGGTAGATTTCGAATGAATATCAGCTACTCATTCAATTTTTATTCCTTCTAAGATTTTATTTTATTTTAAGGATAGGGTTTGAATAATTTTGACTCAATATCATTTTGAACTTCGACTATGTTTAATAGAGTGTCGGGACAAAATTACACAAGATACAATCACATATGGAAAAATTTTCACAAGACAAAATTACGTATGGACAAAATATTACAATCTATTAAAAGGCCACATAGGACAAAATTACACAATGACAAATTTCCACTGGACAAAATTACATAGAGACGAAATCACATATGGACAAAATTTCATATTTAAAAAAATTACTGTGCCGTATGCGTTTACCTGTCGTCGGCAAAAACAGGATCATATTTTTTTTAAATATGAAACATTGTCCATATGTAATTTTGCCCATATGTTATTTTGTTCATACGTAATTTTGTCTTGTGAAATTTTGTCCATATGTAATGTAATTTTGTCATATAACCGTTTAATAGATTGTTTTATTTTGTAGCTATATTTGTTGTGCTAGTAATACAGACTTCATTTTAAGATACGAATTTTAAATTTAAAAAGCTTGGTTCATTTTAAATTAGATTAAATTTGAAAAAAGCCTTTAAGCCTTGAATAAATGTTTTTCTGAAATTATAAAGTAGACCACAAAAAATCCATCGGGTATCCAAAAGTTAAACAGATTATTTTTTATGTCCTTTTATATTCATAATCAGTGGTCCTATCATGTCACAATTTAACCTAGATCAGTAATAAGTTATTTCTACTTATTTTTTACAGTACAAAGTGGACATTTTAAAATCTCACATAAACTCTTCCACAAAGTAAAAATTTTTTTCATAAGTCCTTGTTCGCTTAAACTTTTCGATGTCAAATAATTTTATCTCAATCCGCTTTGATAGATTGTGTGGGTTCAAAGAATGTTTAATTTTTTTTTATTTATTTAATAACTCCTACACTATTCAAATATCTATGATAAAAATCCCTTACAGATGTCCTCTAAACATACATATTTATCTATCAATTTAATAGATTTAATTTAATCCTTCTTTCCCTCAACAAATAACGTACTAATATTCCTCCTATTCTCATCATTCTTTGTTTCAAGTTAAAGATTATTATTAAATATATCTTATTATTGAAAATATATTTGTGTCTTTGTTTCTATGTCCTTATGACACGATCATACACTTTTTTCATGTTTTTATATGCTATTGTTGTTATTTAAATAAAAATATATGTACATCCGTATATGTATATCTATACTGTATCAAAAACAAAGCTACAAACAAAAATAAATCAATTATCCTTGAACACACCAATAATACCCTCCTTCCCCCAAAAACCAACAAAAAATGTGATCGCAAAAAAAAAAACAGAGCCTAAAAATTAATAGGAAACAAACAAAGCAAGGATACTACTGAATAAACTTGACAAATAGAAAGAGAAAATAGGGAAACACAAAAAAAAAGTATATAATATAAAAATACGAAATGAAAGATTTTTACTTCCTGATATTTGTTTTTTTGTGTTTATTTTTTAAATTTAAAAATGAAAATGTTGTTGGTTACAATACAGCAGCATCAGAATACAGAAATTATAATACAAATATATAATTGAAAAACGAAATGTAAAAATTTATTGAACTGAGTCGATATTATATCAAAGCCCTCCTCAGCAATCAATTAACTAAAATCAATGGTGGGATTTCCGGATTTTAATGGGCTTTGATGAGCTCTTATGTGTCAGTGTGGATTGAAATACTGTCATATTTCTTTAATATTCGGTATTGGAATTTACAGTACCAGAAACAGTTATGTGAACCTCTTTTGGGCAGTTGAGTTGGTAGTAAAATATATTAGAACAATTTTCTTAAGAGCAAGTTTTTCCGATGAAACATTGAAGCCTAAATACCGATTATAACTGATAAACTGTCGACTGCCAGTTTTGTGTTTACCAAACTGTATAAAAACTCTTTAGCCAAATTTCTGCATTCTTATTAACCACAATGATTAAATTTTAAAAAATCAAACCTATTTCTGTCATATCTGAAATAGTTGCGGTTTTATAAAGTTAAAACTAAATAAATTCAAAAAAAAAGTTAAGCTTAAATCCTATATACAGCGACTAATAAATCTTCTCTTCTTCCAAACGATAATTTGTTCAGTTTCACACTAGTTATCGTACTAAATTCACAATTTACCATTGAAAGTGGGATACTGTTTTAATGTTAGCTTCGCATTGCGCTTCATTGAGTTTCTTCATACTAACGATACTTTAGTTTATGTGATGTGAGAAGTCATATGGAAAAGTTAAGAGAAAAATTAATGAACAGTAAATTGTTTAATTGATTTTTTATATAAATAAGTTCTTCTAACAGTTCCTCTAAACATAACGTAGAAATAACATCTAAATGCAAATCCATCAATCAAATTGAATTTGAAGTTGAGAATTTTTGTTTTTTCCGTCACAATTGCACTCTAACATTTTACTTATTTCTATAACAATTGAAATAAGTCGTAAATAATAAAAATATCAAACATAGTAGTAGAACACTCTCGGAACTTAATTAACAGTACCGTAAGTGAGAACTACCATTTCCCAAAAAGTCAATATTTATCAATATTTTATAAAATTTCGAAAAATCAAACACTCAAGCTTATGAAAGAAAACAAAAACCAAAATGGGCTCACTATAGTTGCATTTAGAATGGACATACAAAAATGACAACTAATACGAAGTTGTATTTTTTTATTGTCCAAACTTGACTGGCCCATTTGTTATTATTATTTGTTTTCTAAGGATTATTTATGAATTAAACTCAATACTAGTGTTAACTTGCGCAGTTAAGATGGTCAATCAGAACCCTAATTTTACTCTCCCAAAATATCTTCCATATTGTTAATTATCTAGACTCCATATAGCAGCGGGTTGGGCAGCTGTAAATGAAATGTTCAAGAGTTTCTCTTCTTCTCCTCTAAATCGTACCAAATGCGGCAATGTAAGATAGGTATACTCAAAATATAAATCGAATGGGATGGGCAATATTTAAACTGAATACTAGAACCAACTTGCGTGGTTGAGTTGGTCAATCAGAGCTCCCCAAAATATATTTTATATTGTTAAATTGCCTAGACTCCAAAGCAACTGTCAAGGAAATATTTAAGAATATCCCTCTCGTCTAGATCGTTACATCTGCAACAATGGGAGATAGATACTTAAAGTATATAGAAAAAATATTACAAAACATCACATTAATACTTTAAAATATTTTAAAAGCGGAATTCACTTCGGGATTATATCTCTACCCCTAACTCTTAATCCAAAAAATGTAATATTATGTCACAATTTATTTTCAGTACAATAAATTTCGTATCAAAATCTACTCCACTCCAATCGAAATTCCTTCTTAGAAGGCAAAGACAATATCTTAATACAATTACAAATTTATTTTGTATATATATAGATATGTAAGTACATACGACATATCAAATATAAATGTATAACAGAGAGAGAAAGTGAGAGAGAAAAAAGAAAGGGAAGAAAATCAATTTGTCAGTTATTTTATTATTATTGTTTTGTTATTTTTTCTTATATTATTGTTATTTTTTTTTTTTTTGAAAAATACTAACACGTGTCATATTTAAACTGTGTTGCTTTGCTGATGAGGAAAGAACCTTCCCAAAAAATTTCTCATCATTCTAATAATTTTTATTATCCTTTTCAAGTGATTTCTCTTCTATTTTTTTTTTTTCAATTTGAATTCAATGCGTTTCTTTGATTTCAAATCAAATAATTTTCTTTTCTTATTTAGTTATGTGTGTGTGTGTATGTTTTTGTTTTTTTTGTTGTTTTTTCTTATTTATTTCAATTACTTAATGCGTACAATTTTATTATCCTTAGTATCCCTGGTGGTTGTTATTATTATTATGATTCTGAAATTGATTTTAATTAAAATCAAATATTAAGTATTGTATATGTATGTATAAACTTCCTTTGGCATGCATATGTGTATGTGTATTGAATATTAAAATTTGATTATTTTACGACTTTTTAATATTGAATTAAATTTTATTTGATTATGAATGAAAAATTTCGATTCAAATGAAAAGAAGATTATTTTTAGAACACAAATTGAAAATACGTATAAATAAATTTTAGTCAAAAACCTAGTTAAAAAAAAAATTAAGAATAAAAAAAGTCAAGGATTTATAGAATTTCCTTAAAAAATCAATTCGACTGTTTGAAATCAAATTGGCTGCCTACTTACACAAAATATTGAATACAACTTATGTGTAAAATTAAATTTTTTTTAAATTAAAAAAAAAATTGGAAGTGGATTACTGAATAGCTAGCTATTCATGCTATTTTGAAGTTGAATTTACAAGATATTAATTTAATTTGCTCATTCATGCAATTATTTAAAAAAAAAAAAAAACAAAATGTTTACACTACTAATACACTTCATTGGTAAATCAGATATGTCAACCACCACCGCAAGGAATTTAAAATAACTTTTTTTTAACAATTCAGAATTGGCAATTCAATCAATTTTAAGTGTTCTCCTTCAACATTTCATTAACAATAATATGCAGCTAAAAATATTGTCAAGGTTAAATATATTGCGAATGCATGTTTGTTTAGTAAAAAAATTATTAAAAGTCGTTACAAATCATTCCAGGAAGGTTCAAGTAGTTTAATTTGGCGCAAGAAGACGTCTGTCTGTCATCATGACATTGTTTAATATAATTCTGACATCTGCAACACTGGTAAACTAGATAGAAAAAAAGTATTTTTACAAAGATGTATCAGTTAATTGCTTGTACTGCTGATACTGTGATTAGCCGGTGTACAACATATATTTAACCCACAGATCTGTTTAACATCTATAAAGCCTATACATGACCCAATATGGAGTATATTTGGGATCTATGGGCGGATCTATAAAGCCTATACTAGACCAAAGATGGAGTATGATTGGAATCTATGGGCGGTTGCTTTAAATACAGCTTTAAGACATCAGAGTACAAAAATCCACCATTTGTCATATAGATGATTTAAATGTCTCATCAACACCTGTTCTACTTAGCATACTAACTCTATCTTATAAATTTCTTATAGGAGTAGGTACATGCTCAAGAGAACTAAAATTACTATCCTTCCATCTATTAAAGAATTCAGTCGAGGAACGCGAGAGGTAAATGCCTACCCCATAACTGTGGAGATATTAAGATTTTGTACAGTATTTTACCAAGTATGAATTTTATTTGCCTGCATTTTATTCGGTCTGGATTTTGGAAATCTGGATTTGCTACTGATTCCATTTCATATAAAAATTGAAATCCGGATTTTGTCTGTTCTAGATCTGTGGGACGTTTTGTATTTAAATCTGAATCTCGTCCAACTTCCATTAGTTTCCAATGAATAGAAGAAAAACGAGTAGAATGCAATGATTTGATATAATATGACTACTACAACCCCAAATAATATGACTATTCCAAAACTGCTAATTATATAAAATTTCTGTTAAAAATGTTATATTATTGAAAATTTTTAAATTTTTTGATATTCGAAATTGATTTATATTTTGAGAACATCCAAATTTTATGAATTGATATCTGGAAAATGTATTTCAATTAAGTATATGGTACTCAACGGTCTCTTATATAATATAATTTTTTTTTTTTTAATTTAATTAAAATTAATTGAATTCTCGTGCACTCACTTGCAATCATAAAAAAAAATGTTTTTCATCCGTTTTTTTTAATATCTAAATTTTGCTTTATTAACTTCTAAAATTTATAGCATAAAACATTTTGAAAATTTGGTTCTTTAAATATAATTTTTTATTTTTCTACAATTACGAATATAAAAATACAAAATATAGGTACGTAGTTAGTAAATATAGAAAAATAACAATTTTTTTTTATTTTAAAAAACAATTTCATTAATATGCTATTCATAAATTTTACTTGTACAGAGTATGCCAACTAAACCAAGCATGTAATTAGAGTTCAATTTGTATACAAATAGAACCATTACAATTATTTTTCAAAAATCAAATTTTAATTTGGATTTAAAACAGAATTTACAAACTCTTAAACTGATTATAATTTAAAACAACTGTTTTGCATTTCTGATAATATAAGGGCCTCTTTGATCAAATATAATATTGTTTTTGTTATATTTGCGCTTTATTATTCGCAATTTAAGATCAAATCGTGGTTGGATTAGTAAAAACAAACACAGTTTAAATTACAATGATATCTAAATAAGTTTTAAGCCTGTGTAGGTGAAAGAACATGAATTTATTTTATTTAGCGTATGGAAATTACAATACGTAACACAATAATTATATTCATTTAAAACCCTAAAGCTGATAACATGAGCCTATCAGACTCATTTTTTTCTTAAAACTACGTGTTTTCTACATTTTTTGTAACATTGTAACGATTCTTCTTTCTAATCTTCATTTAGGTCAATATTTACATATTACAATCACAAAAATACGTTTTTTTTTTTTTTTTTTTATTTTTGCTTAAAAAAACTGTCACGCAAATTCATAACATGAGCCTGAGAGGCTCTCATGTAATATTTCATAATGATTTCCTAATAATGCAAGTTTTGACATGAATAAATAATGAAGTGACTGACGACATAGAATTCGATGATGTGGCAATTGACTCTGAAGAGGATCATTTATCTGAAGCTTCAGAAGCAAATTATTTATAACAGGTGATGTTTGTAAGACTATCCTGAAATATACTAATGAAGAAGCTGAAAGAATATACATTAATAATAATCGTAAATGGAAAGCTGAATTGCACGCTCTCTTCGAAATCAAATAACCAAAGTTATCGATCGTTTTAGGAGCCTATGGCTCAACTATATTCAAAGCTATACTATAGGCGTTAACCGCTTTGACGAAATTTTACGTTTTGTTCGATTTGATGAAAAAACCAAGAAGTATTCGACGTAGATTTGACTAATTAACAACAAATCGAGACGTGTTTGAAGCAATAAATAAGAATTTGGAAAATATTATATACCTTCAGAAAATCTTTCCGTCGACGAACAATTAATGGCAATATATGCAATTAAAGCCTGACAAGTGTGGTATTAAAATTTGGTGGCTTTGTAACTCTCAGACGGCATACCCACTCAAAGAAATTCCATATACTGGGAACAAATGTAATAACAGAGCAACAAGATTTGCTCAAAATGTTGTGGAGAATTTGGGTACACCATATTTTGGAACTGGACGGAATATTACAATGGATAACTATTTCACAACGTTAGAACTTGTAAAAAGTTTGTTATCTAATGAATTGACGATTGCAGGAACTTTACGTCGAAATAAAACTATTCCAATTAATTTTCTTCCAAGTAAAAATAGAGATCATTTATTATTTGGACAAAAAAAATTTCAATAAAAGAAATTTATTTCTAAGAGCTAGTGCTAGTACTAAAAGCTACAATTAATCTCGTACTGTAATTTCAAAACCGGTAGCGTTTATTTTGTTAATTTTTTTATTTTTAAACATCTAAAAATTAATTATTTGAAATAAAAATTTTTAAATTTATTAAAAATAATATTTTTCTATTACATTATAAGGTGAGCGAGCCTGCCAGGCTCATGTTATGAATTTACGTGACAAAATATGTTATGAGGCTTAGGGTTAAGCAATTAGGTACAAAAATTCAAATGTTTAAAGGAATAAACATAACAGTGTATTAAATTCTAATATATATGTTGTTGTTTTCTATCCTTTCTAAGGGGATTGTGAATAGTAAATCGATTCACCGTAGTGCAACCTGAATATTACAAAATGACTTATTACATACGGAAGGCCAAACAAATTTCCAACAAGTGATTACACTGACCTGGCTAACAATACACTAAAATGGTTCGATATATTTTTTACAATAATAATATCAATAATGGAGTACAGTACCACCGTATCAAAGATATCGGACTTTCAATCAGAATATGTCAATTAAACATAATCAGCAAACCAAATCAGAACTTAAATTCAAGTTATAGTATGAGTATAGCACCATAAATCGAATCGAATTAAAAATTGACGATAAAAAATATTTTTGTTTCAAATCGACAGGCGTGTTCTTCTGCTTCTTTTTATTAATTATTTATTTAAGTTTTAATTGATATCCCTTATAAAATAAAGTATTTCATCAAATTTATGACTCTGTACAATTACGTCCTGCAAAAAAAATTAATCATAAAATTTAAAACGTTTTTCTGAAATTGAATTGAATAACATGTGGGTATTTCATACATTCTACATACTTTCTACATTCTACATACACATACTTTGTTTCTATATACTTTTTAAAAATTCCAAATACAGCTGACTTATAAAAAAATAATATCGTAAAGGTAAGGTCGGTGATACAAAATAAAATTAAATAATAAAAGTAATGATTTTCTAAATTACTATTTTTTATTTTAATGCATTATTTTAAGGAATGCCTGAATTTATTTGTTTTTTTTTATTCAATTTTCTCTTTCTCAAATTTAATTTTTGGAATTTAGTATTGTAGGAAAATTTTCAAAACATTGTAGGTGTATATAAATAAAATGAATTCTTAATCGTAAAATAAAATTGTTGTATAGTCAAAATTCTGAATATAGTCAAATTTGAAATAATTTTCAAAATATAAATAATCGTAAAACCTAAAGTTCAATGAAAACTACACGACAGTGTAGTCCTTTATCGGCATAAATTCCGACATAGCAAGTCTAATGAATGTGAAATTTTAATTTTAATTTCCAATCAACAATTATTCAAAAACAACAAAAAAAAACATGAAAAACAGTTTTAATTTAATGATTTAGAGCTGTCAAAATGAAATGTAACAGTGCAAGAACGATAAATTTTGAATTAGGATCAAATTTTTGCGATGACATTATTGTAGTGCACTATTTGCTGTGCCACCATTTAAATACATTTGTTCAAAACATAATTTGAAATATTTTGTAGACGATAATGCCGTGTCATTTTCATTAAACTTCTGGCTTCAATCAGAATTTAAAATTTCAGAAAGAATTGCACAAAATCAAGATTTATAAAATATTTTAGAAGAATATTAGAATACAGATTTCGATATATTCACACATACTATGATCCCAGGCGAAACACTTAAAAAAAGAAGGAAACATACAAATGGCTATAAAAACTAAATCTATATATATAATAAAATAAAAATGTATATTTGTAATCATTTTCCGCAAGAACTACTGAACCAACTTTGAAAAAAATTTGTATATAAGCTCTGTCGCTTATGAAAAAGGTAGACTTATGAGGTTCACTCGATTTACCAGGAATTCCACCACATATTCTGCAATTAAAAATTGGTATGCCAATAATTATGTTACTCAATTTAAATCAACCAATGTTATTTAATGGCACAAGATTGTTAGTGAAAATATTCTATGCTCGAAGCAACTATCTATGAACTGGCAAATACAAAGGAGAAATTAATTTCACAAATACCAATTATTCTATCGGGTTTCAATTTAAACGTATTTAATTTCCAGTTCGATTACCATTTTCAATTTGCATTTGCATTTTCATTTGCATTATTTATATTTATTTATATAACCAACAAAGTTTACTTTAATCCACATTCTACATATAGATATCACTATACTGCGTGTAATATGAATTAGATTTTTTAAACTGGGTGTTGCAAAGCGCACCTGGTTTCCTAGTAATAAATAAAAACATAGTATATACCATATTAGAAATTCATTTAAATAATAAAATACTACGAGGAACCATGCGGCGAGGGTTGGGCTTTATAATTATTCAAAATGAAAAAAAAAAAAATAATATACGTCAATGTGCCCAAATTCATCAATTATGCACAAATCTCTAAATAAAAAATTTGGGATATAAAATTGAGCAATAAGGATGAAAGGTATAGGCAACAATATGTGATATTAGAGAATTAACTATATATACCCATAATTCATTTGACTCAAGGTGGTTTGTTTGAATTTAATCGAAATATTTTTTATAATTGACTTGACAGAAAGAACCCAGAACACTTAGATATAAGAACTAAAAGCGATATCTCGTAAAACTAACACATTTGGCACCAATTTAAAATATGGTATGGAGGTGTCAAAAAATTGTATGGTTGTACGGAGGTGTATGTATTCAGCAAGATGAACTTTTAAATATCCTGGGGTGCAAAAGGTAAAAAAAAGATCATATGAAATATTTTTGATATTACCAAAAATGCGTCAGTTGCTTAATTCACTGAAAAACGTTTTCTTTTCATCCAAGGACATGCATAACATCAATAAATGTTATATATTACCTAAGTTGGAATACAATTTAATTATATGAGCCGGGACATTACCAAACCATATTAAATTCTTTTGACAAAGCTCAAGAGACTACCATTCGTCTTATTGACAATTCTAATACTACATTATAACATTTGAAAATTGTGGTAATGGTTTTATTTATTTGTGTATTTATTTATTCGTCCACAAAGTAAAGTCTTACAGGCTAACTATGTTCTAGCACTTTTGCTATTTTAGTACTTATTAAAAATGAAACTTTAATACCATCTTTTAAACATTTCCACCGAGAAAGAAAGAAGAGAAGCATTAATTATCCACCCCTTCTAAGTGGAAATTCTTAACTGGATCGAAACGGCTGTGAAAATTTGTATTAAGTAAGTTTTTTTTACTATATTACAAATGAACGTGTTTCTACAATGTAAATATATACCAACATATAATCTTCAAAAGTTTAAGAGAAATATTGATAAGTTTATTTAATTCAGTTAGTTAAATCTGGTTCAAACTGTGCATTTATTTATAAAGATATCGTTTAAAACCTGCGAATTGGCTAAACTAAAACAACAAAATGTAGCTTCTTTGATTTATGCTATAATGTAGTTAAATAATTTCAAAATAAAATTAACTTTACAAACTCAAGTTGATTTGAAGCAGTATATCTTTTTCGATAGCTTTTAAGCTGATATTATAAAGCACCTCTTGAAATTCAAGCTAATTTCAAGTCTTCTGGGATAAAAATAAACGGGATAATTTTGTTTAGATTTATTTTTACGTACTTCCTTAATTTTTTATATTGTTATTATATTTTATATTGTAACTGTTGTATACCCAGCCTATTTAATTATTTATCTTCCATGATTCACTACAACTGTGTATAATAACAATTTTCATATACGGAAAATTTATTAATTCAATTCAAATAACATTTTAAAATTTTATAGAGATCATCTTGTAAAGAGGTACCTATTAGTCTATCACCTAAAATTCTTCTTTTTTTTGGCAAAATTTTAACCATAAAATAATTTTATTTTCTCTACAATAATACTCAATTTTTTATTTATTTTAGTCCTCGAACATGAGATTAGGTACAATAAACATTTTCAATGTTCATTTGGTAATATATTTTCAATATCTCAATTTCAAATAAATTGTGTATACATACATTAAAATATATATATGTATATTGTATACATATATACTTTTCTATCCAATATATATATATGTATATTGTATACATATATACTTTTCTATCCAATATATATATATGTACATTACATCGTATATGCATGCGAATTTGTAATAAAATAAAGTGACTACCCAAAATGGATACTATAAATAAAATAGACAAAAAAAAAGAAAATTTTTTATCTAAAAAAGCTGTGCAATATTCGTTATTCTCCTTTAACCTACGGCGGTGTTAGTACACTGTTAAAATTGTAAAATTTAAGTGTCTTTTTCTGTTTCTGTTTGTTTTTGTTTTTTGTTTTTTTACAAAAATGAAAAATTTCACAATTCGATAAAATCTTAAAATGGATATAAATCAGTGTTTGGAGAAGTGGTGGGTTCTATCAATGAGTTTATTTATTTTTTTGTTGTTTTTTGAGTGATACATCCAATGTGAACATTTAATGAACACAGTTATAATCATTGGATAGATAAATAAAGATAAGTAAACTTGGCTCTAATTAATGTGATATACAGCCATTGATTTATTGATATTCTTTTTGAAGATCTTTTTTGCAATATCCTCTTTTAGTTTAAATCAATGACACGCGAGAATAATGTCCGGTACAATATTTTGAACTGCATCGGAAGTGAAAAGTAAATTGAACATGTTAGTTTTTCTAGCTTCATTCACAATCAAAAACTATCAAGACTACTTATAGGGAAGCGGTTCTCGATCTCTCTACTATGGGTTCCTGGTCACAGTACCATAGATGGGAATGAGAGAGCCGATGAACTGGCAAGGTAAGGTTCTAATCTCGACATGCACCTTGAGGAAGACATTCACTCTCCAATGAGAGTCGTCAAGGAGCGCATCCATTCATAACAACCACCTAAAACAACCAATAACAAAAAATAGGCCACTTGAGTCGTGGTATCAAAAAGGCACAATTAAGTACTAATTGGAATTGGTCTTCCAGAACTGAAATGGCCACTTCTACCTACCTACCTATCTACTTATGTTAAGTAGATCAGAAGAGACTCTGTTGGTAAAGCTTTGTTGTATTCTTGATGGTTATTCTTATATAAAGACTAATAAGTTAACGGATGGGCTAGCTGGAGAAGACGGTGTTTAAATCGATCTCCGCTTAACAGATTTAAACATATAAAACCAATAAAAGGGGCTTATTACAATATTGATAGGATCACTAGAAGACATGTGAACAAGCCAGTGGCCCGTACTGCTCGCGCTATCACTCTTGATATAGTAGTACAGGATCTGACTAGAAGTTTTTTGGTTTTGTTGATGTCATATAAGGGCCAGCTCTGCGTGTTTCACGATAAATTCCAAAAGTTAATGCATGATCGGAAGTTGGTAAAACTATAGTGTAGGAGGTAACACTAATTACTCACTACCAGTTATATTATGGGTCAACACTGTTGTTTAATTGACATATAAAACGTCAACAAGAGAGAATAGTTTAGTTTTTAGTCATTCTTTGTGAAGAGCAGAAGCTGTGTGCATCGATAAAAAGAAAAATAAAAACTTATATTTTAAAAATCATTCAAGCTTACAACAGAGGACTTCTTTGGGCTTCAAAGAAAGAAGCTTAGTAAGATAATGGTTATATTGACCGAACACAGAACACTCAATGCAACTGGAACTTGTAAATACTGATAAATGACGCATCTGCGCGTGGCTTGAAATTAATGAAATTGCGACTGATGCTCATGTATGAGGAAAAATAGCCAAATGTGGTTCGGATATTGTTAACAGCCTATAGCAAAGATTTCAAAAGAATATTCACAGATTTTCACAGTTATGAATCTGCTCAAAGTATAGATTATGGTCCACTTTACGTTGTTTTTTGTGATGAATGTGATTTTGGTCCACACAGGTTGAGTGTCTCGGCGGTAATGGATTACTGTAATTGCCTGACATTTTTAAACTAACTAACTAAGAAATTTTTTTGTGGCTCATAAGAGCAATCGATTATATTTTTAAGATTAAAAGTGAAATTTTTATTTAATTCTGTAAATCGTCACACTGAAATTTTGGGAAATATCTATTTTTACTACATATACGTTTTTAGCTAAGTTTTAATTGAGGTTATAAAAAGTTTTTAGTTTAAACCGTTAACAACTTTCTTTAGTCCTTTTCTATTAGATGCTCAGTACCTAGGTACCTTATTATATTTTATATCAAAAAAATAATTATTTCAGAAATTATTGATTGAAGTATATCGCATTGGATTGATCCTACGTTTAAGGACAATAATATAAAAGGTATAGCTAGGAGGAGACCATCAAGTAAGTCCTTTTGGCTGGGGCAGCAACGTCCTCTATTTTTGCCGGTCATGAGCAATTTCTCTGGAGTTGAAATCACGAATTTTTTCATCCAATGTCACTCCAACTAAGGTTTAGTATTTTCGGAAGTCTTGTACCGTCAGATCTGGATTCGAAGATTCTGTTGACTGAAATATTTTTAAGCATTCGCCTTAGGTATTCGATCTACTGTATTCTCTTGACTTTAATTTTCATGACTACATTCACTTCATTATAGAGCTCATAGAGTTCGGTATTTTATCTTCTCCTCCAGATGCCATTGTCCTTTTCAAGACCATATATCCTGCGAAAAATTTTCTACACGAAGACACCAAGTGTATTCTAACTTGTGTTGGACATTGTCCATGATTCTAAACTGTAGAGTGGAACCTGGAGTATGAGCGTTTTATAGATTTTACCTTTGGTATTTTGGGATAGAAACTGTGACCCATCTCGAGCGTTTTGACAAACATTGTTAATTAATGACAAATATGCTTGATTCACTGCCAAGAGTGTGCACTTAAATACAGTATACACTGAAATTGGTGTGCATTTTTCAATTTAAATTTTACATCTGTGACAATTTGACAGAGTGCATATTTTAATAAATATTTTAAAGTGGTTTATTTATTAAACCTTTTTACAATATTGTCAACTTAATTTTGTCCAAAAAAAAATAAACTTTAAAATTGCAATTCAGAATACATTTAGCCATAACCCCAGGTATGTTAAAGTTAAAATGAAAATGTAAACTTCTTAAAAAGTTTGCACAAATAAAATTGTACATAAAACTCATTCTTGCAGAATTATAATTCAGGTGATGGTAGAATTGAAGACAATAAAAATGTAAATACTGTAGTACATTAAAGTTTTAAGACCAATTTCATGAAATCAAAACCGTGTTGCGACATGGTATTTCTCTTATACAACAAATATAATCAGTATCCCAAATAATAAGTATGCAATATATAAATTTTAGGAATTATTTTTTATTTTTTAAATAATAAATAAAAATTCCCAAACCTCGAATCAATTGAAAGGCAATTTGCTTTTATTTTGTTTTTGTTTTTTGTAGATTTTCAACCCTGATTATAAAGTGGTTATTTTTTTAAAAGTAATAAAAACAGAACGAAAAACTTTCCGATACCCCCTCTCCCCCGAAAAGGATATTTTTTAGTTGATATATGGTACTAATGTAAATGTGTAGATATGTATGTACGTTGGTATGAATTAATATTCGTACATTTTATTTTTATTATTATTATTCTTGTTTCTAGTTAATTTTCCACTTTATCTATTTCTAGGTCAGATAATACTGAAAATTTCAAATGAAATATTTCAATGTTGTTATTTACTTTTTTATTATATTCCATTTATATATAGCTATATACAATTTGTTTTCTAAAAATTCAATTCAATTGTTTTTTTTTTGTAAATTTAAACACATGAATGTTTGTATACACGAGAATGAGTATAATGGGTATGTACAGCTCATGGTACCCAATCAATAGTTCAAGTGCCAATTTGACTCAAAAATTTAAGAAGAATTTTATTAAAAATTGTAATTTTATTTTTAAATTTTTGTTGTTGGACTTAAAAAGGTTTAATAAATTTTCTGGTAGCAGGAAATTGATAAATTTCAATCTTTGTATGAATTTATAATATAAAATTTTTTTATCCGTAAGGTGATTTTGTTTTGCTTTTTTTTTTTATTATAAGAAGACTATCCTCTACTCTATGCCCAAATAAGCCTTAAAGGTAAATAAAGGACGGTAAAAAATTTAAATTTTGATACAATAAACTAATTTTATAGTATGAAATGCCATAAGAAATTCATCAATTCTACATAATAATACGCAGAGGTACATTCATATACGTTAGGATATCCATAGTGCTTTAACTCGTCTGATTTTTTAATAAACTTAGGTGGTTCGATCCGATTATTTGAAGTATTTTTGGAGAAAAATTATCCCTCATCAAAAACATTCATTTAAAATTAATCTGGGCTGTAGGAGGTTAAAAAAAATAATAACAAATAAAATAATGTCTAACAAATCTTTACTATATACACATATGGTGAAAGCTAGAGCAATCTGTTCTTCAGAATTTGTTTTTTAAAATTGATGTACGGTACATATTGGATGGTTTTATTGGGCGGATATTATAATCAGTAATTGGGTTTCACAAAGTATTATCAGCAAGTTTATATAATACAATAAATTAATTTTATAATATAAAATATCTGAAGGGGTTCAGCAATTCAGCAAAACAATATACAGCGGTGTATGCGAAGCCAATGAATATTGTTCATATCGAAAAAAATACAATTTTTAACCACCCTTACTTTAACTAAATTATTTTTGTGAATCGCCGCTATGTGACCCTTTATATTTCCCAACATTTTTAATGACTATTTTTTACCACTGTTGTAAATCTTCTTTTCTTCTTTTTCTTTTGGCTTCCAGCCTGTTTTTTCCTAGTTAGCCTGTTTATTGAAAAGTTGATATCCAACATTCGGTCCATCTTTTCGGTTGTTTGCATGGACGTCTGGTGTCTGTCATTTCTAGCAATTTTCACAATGCGGTTATTTTGTATTCGTGAGACATGGTCATTCCAACCTTGACTGTTAGCTCTGGTCCATTTCACAACATCTTGAATATCACAGGCTTTTCTTATTTGAGCGCTCGGAATTCTGTCTCTTAATGTGTGCTTTGTAATTTTCCTGAGCACTTTCATTCCGGCTGTTTCCATATAATGTCATTTAAGCATCCAGAGAATTTCGCCATCAGACCTTTTGTTTGGTTGTTGCATATTCTCAAATTTTCGGTCTTGCGTAGAGGCAACCTTTATTCCCAAGTACTTAAACGTCACTACTTGTTGTATTATTTGGTCGTTTACAGCCAGTTTGCACTTTTGGGATATTTTGCAATAACTAGTGATAGCCAAGATCACCATGTTGAGTTTTGTTGATGTTAGGTAAAACTGGTGCAATAATTTTTGCACCTCGAATTCATTTTCGGATTTAGCGTAATTAGCAAAGCTTATGATTCTATTTTTATGGGCTCTAAATCCGCGTCCTCCTTTATTCATTTCTGATATAATTTCGTCCATAACTAGACTGACAATAAATGGACTTAAAGAATCACCTTGTCTTATACCTGCTGATATTGGAATTTCATTCGATATGACGTTATTGGTTAGTATGTGCGTTGAAGATATTTGTTTTTAAAGCTCAATTATTTTGATTATTTCGAGTGAAACATGTTTTGTCTACAATATCTCGATAATATCATTTAGCTTAACGCAATCAAATTCATTTGTCACATCGACAAAACACATAAACACATTAACTGTTGTAAATAAAAAAACAAAATATCTCCTTTTTCCACAAGTAGTAGCCACTGTTGATCAGCAGATCCAAATTCAATGTATATAAAATGCTTTCCGTCCAGTACTGAGATATGCCAGCGAAAAGTAGACAATAACTCAAAAACTGAATTAGTACAATACAAAAATTTTAAGAGGAATAGCTGGTCGGTTTCTCAAAAATAATAGATTTAATATTAGGATCGCCAATGAACTAACCCAAGCACGAATTATCCAAAATTATATAATTTCACAGAATTATACACAGTTGACTAGATATTTAGATTGAATATCTGAGAACCGATCCATTGTGAAGAACCTCATTGAAATCGATCAGCTGGGCGATCCAGAATTAAATGGATTGATGCGGTTATAGCTAATACGTGTTCACTGCTCAACTTCAGAAAATGCTGAGTGTCGGCCAGGTCTAGAGAACTATGCAGAAGGTGTATAGAAGAGGAGCAGGCTCCATTTGAACTATACCACAATTGAAAGAAAGTCTCATACCGACCTCATCTTGTCTACATAATATATTTCGTAAATAAATTCATCAAACGATAATTAATTTATTATTGTTCATGTTCAAGGACAAATCTTCAATGTTATTCTATTAAATTAGTTCAATCTTTGTCTTAGGTCAAATTTATTCAATTTATTTACTATAATTGTATATTTCCGAATTAACTTTACGATAAATTTATTTTCATTGAAAGAAAGACCTTGTTTAAAACATAACCTTAATTAGGCATAATTACAAACTAATTAGGTATTATCAAAATTACATGAACAATTTAATATGAATATGGATATGTATTGTATTGTATAGAATATATTCTTAATAATATGCATATATTTAAAAATAATAATTAATGATTCTATTTGTAACCAGTAAGTGAAAGGTGTGGAGAGAGGTTGGTTGATTTCATGCAACCTTCTAATATCAAAATTTCATTTTTATTATCTTGAAATTAAATTGAAATCTATTTCTTTTTGTATGTGTGTGTTAATAGGTGTTTGAATTTTGAAATATATTATCTTACATGTTATTACTTACTGTTATTTATCTTTAATTTGGTTGCAATTAATAGATAAAAGCAATATAAATCTACAACAAATTAACTAATTAAAATATTACTAATTATTCTTGTTTGCATATCGATTGCTTAATTCTATTTAATTACAAAATTTATGAATAAATTTTACTAATACATAAACACTTTATGCCAATTATGTATACACAAATGCATATTGTAAATTCGATTTATAGTTAATTTATAATACGAATATAGGATATCTATCTAATTTATAATATCTACGTGCTGATTTTCTCTATGGAATATTATATACATAGTAGATTTTAATCATTGATCAATAATATATGTACTTACTTAGGTAAACAATAATTAATTTAGGTAAATTTTATTTTGAATTAAAACATCCAATTGGAGGAGGTTTTAGGTTGGGTCTTTAGAGAATTGTTGTTGTTATTTGTTATTTGTTGTTGGTTTATATATTATATATTAATTGATGATCTCCGACTAGTTGAGTAATTATCTAAATTATTTGTTATTATTGTATTCTAACCGGCGGCTTCCCATATGAATTATATAGATATAAAAATATTTAAAATCCATGCTTTTTTTCAAACAAAAACTTAGTGAAAATTCATAAAAAAGGTATTGTGCAGTTTATTTTTGACAGTGAAACGTGACATGGAGGATGAAAAAAGATGAAAGACATTGTTAAAACTGACATGTCTTTATAGGTTCATTTTTTCCGTAAGCTTTCTGCGTGTGTTGTCTACTAAATATTTATTGTTTATTCCTACAGATTTGTCTAATTAACTACGTTAAAGGTGAAGCAAGATGAGATTATTTTCCTGTGCGATGATAAGGTGGTGCATATTTAGCCAATTAAGTCTAGTGGAGTAATTGGGAAGGTTAGAAAAATCTGATTAAATTGATTTCTTTCCGGATTGAGGTTCATCTATTGGTAATATTAAACTATCGATAAAAACACCCTGAAGAGGGAAACAAACATTCTTTGGGAGCGTATTGAAGGCCTCAGAGTCTCCAACATATATGTACCAAGAACAAACACCAAAATAACCAACTTCCTGCTAAGCTTGTTGGAAACGAACTACATAACCTCAGAAAGCTGCTGTAGAATAGAACCCACAAACATATTAGCCTTTATGAAAAGAGTCGACTAAGTTGAGGGTGGAGGAGGGCATAAAGAGCTAAAAGCCTACATGCCGGCCCTGACATATTAGGGCCATCTCCGTATTAATAAAAAAAAAGAAAAAAAAATGATTTCTAAAGCTGAATAAAATAAATTGCTTTTGGATTTGTGAAAGCATTATCTAGAAAGTTTTTAAGAATATCTCCCTTCTGTATATTATTGCATTTCCAACAACGAGAGTTGAAAGGTATAGTGAATTCCTAGTAGTCAATGAAACGTAATGATCGTTACCATCTTTCACATACTAACATGTGCTCAATGCAGGTTCCGGTTGATAGTTGGTTTGTTTTAATATTGTTGAAAGTAGCTATTCCATTTGCTTTAATGCCTTTCAGTTGCCATTGGTTTGTTAATGTTATACTAGGACAATGTTTTCGTAGAGCCTGCACAAGTATTTAGTCGACAGTATTATGAAGTTAAAAAGATATGTCTATGATATCTCCTGAAACGGCCCTAAAAAACTGTCCTCTTTTTCTGACCGATTTCAAAGATGATTTTTTGCTCTTTTTAATGAATATTCTAAAAATAAGTAACAAAATAAAGTTAATTTCAAAAATTTTGATAATTCACTATTTTTGTCAATTTTTTTTTATAGGTTTTTTTACGGGGTTGTCAAAATTGATAGAATGAATTAGATGATACTAGATTAGATTAGATTGTAGTTTTTGGGAGGGAATCTGTTCCCTATATCACCGCATCCCCAATTAATTTTTGTATCACACTCAGGATATTCTTCAATGGAATGCTGGATAGCTCCCATGGTTCGGCGAACGAAGCGGCGAAGTTTGCTACGACTTAGACCATCGCATTTACAGAGCAGATGTTCAATAGATTCTTCCTCTATTTCACATATTCTGCACAAGTTGTTTTCGGTTAGATCTTTTGTTTCCTCCTTTGCCAGAATGTCCTGGTACCCACATGATTGTGACTTTATTTGTTTTTATCAGGGCTTTTAGTATAGCTAGTATGAAATTGGCAAGTAATAGTCGGATAATGCTATCGAAAGTGTCTTCTGAAGTACACCAATTAGTTCTGGGTGTATCGATTTTTTAATTTGCGGATCATCACCAGAATTTGATGTTATGAAAAATTATGTAACCGATCCCAACAGGCAAAATACTCTTCTCAGAGCGGCTGTGAAAATTTAAAACTAAAGATTAGAGATAATTTTCAAGTCCATATTTTATTGTAGCAAGAAGCACGTACTTTATACTGGTAAACGAAATGGGGTCAGTTATGATTTCAAATTTGTCACGACACTACACTTCTATTGTAATTAAAGGTTAATACTCTTCTTTAACGTAGGTTTAGTAGTTTAGTTGTCATTTTAGTCCTTCGTAGTACATACCTTATATTTGAATTTACAACGATTTTTATAACTAAAAGTTCAAATTTATTTATGAATAAAAGGATATTTGTATCCTTAATACTTAACTCATCTCATATACATTATTTTTTTGTTTATTACTCATTGTTTGTTATACACTGTCAAGCTTCTTTTTGAAATAATTATAATTTATTAAATAACCTGTATATAAATCATAGATTTTTCGTTTAAATTAACCTGATAAGATTTAACTGTATAAATAACACGAACATTAGACAAGTAGTCTTTGAAGGTTGTTAATACACAAAATTGATATGATTTTAATGTTTTCATACTGTATTCAGATATATCAGAGTTGATTAATGGGTGTGTGTGTGTAATACCATATAAATTCCAAAGGGATTAAAATAATCTTTTTAAAGCTTTTTTCTGTTTTGTATTTTACAAATTTGAGGACGAAGTGTATTAAGTAAATTTTTGATCAAAAATCTGGGACACCTCAATAGTACAGAACAATTACTTTGTTTCAAGGATATTTTTTTTTTACAAAAATAGGTAAGTGTTAGGCGAGTAATTTTTTTATTTATGTTTTTTAGGAAATTGGAACGTATGTCAAGTTAAAAATTCAGATAAGGGTAAGGACATTTTTTTCTATTTTGTGCAACCTCGTCTAATATTTGGCTAAGGTAAAATTTTTCTTCAAAGGCATAAATAATTTTTGAAAACAATCGGGGTCGAGTTCGAAATCTTGTGTTGTTTGATCAAAATCATGCTTTGCCAATATCGTTTTTCAAAACATCGTTTTTTAAAGTTTCGCTTTTTTTTAAATTATATAAAAATTCTGGAAATAGGAAATACCACATTGTAAATATTCCGGAAAAAGCAGAAATCCAACCCTTTGCATCCAACAATGGCTATGCACAAAAATAATTAAGATAAATTAATATTATGTAATTAAAACGGTATTTTGCGAAAACGATACTTTGAAAAAGCGACATTTTAAGAGGCACACAATTGGTAAAACAGATTAATGTAATATATAATAACTAGAACTTCGAAGATATACAAGCTAAAATAATGTGCTCTTCAGAGTTTTTTTTGTACCTAAGTAACGGTACTTTCTGGTTGGGTATCAGACTTACGATTTTTGAGTAGTAGTAGTACAACTCTAACCTATGTTTGTATGAAAAAATGATAGTTGTGTAAAAAATGTTGTTTATCGTAAAAGTCCGATAAATTTTTTTTATTATTAATTGTTCTGATACATTGCAATGTATTCTCTACAACTTGGCGATTTACAACGTTCATATGTCAAACTTGTCATTTTTCAGGAAAAGTCATATCTAAATTTCAGTAATAACTGCAGGAGGGTATCTATACAATCGCAAAGAGGATTTTTTTTTTTAATTTTCTATTTATTAACGTAATTTTGTTCTACTATATAACTGTTCATTTAAATAAATAGTATTATTAAGCCGCTAGTCCAAGCAGCTAGAACTTTTAATAGAAATTTAATAGAATTTTAATTGTAAATTTTTTAAAACATTTCCTCAATTTTTGTTTTCAATTATGCATTTTTTAACAATACATGTTCAATTTGACAGCGTACTACAACAACATACTGAATTGTATAACACAACTGAATTCGACAATATATAACACAGAGAAAATCTAACTGAGTAGAACAGATATACACTACGAAAATCTATACACAAAATATTACGAGAGCCGGTCTTAACTGAAATTCATATGGTAGTATAGCTAATGGTATATCATGCAATAACTATACCTAGAATCAAGGCTTAATCATAATAAAAATTATCAATTTAATAAATTCGGAATCGAAATGAAACATACACAATTGATTGCCTATATTCTACCGCAGAATATAATAATGTCAGATGATTATGCTGATGATAATGATGATATAACAATATTCTATTTATTTATATTTGTACAATTAATAGATGTCAACTAATTCTAAGTAATGCAAAATAAATATAAATTAATGCTGATGAATACTTCAGCGGCTCAAAAGTAATTCAGTGCATAATAAATTCTGCATATTATTTTTATTTTGGATTACATGTAATAATCATGTAATGCTAATGCTTTCAATAATGCATTATGAACAGTATCTTACAGGGCTGATCAAAATTTGGTAGTGAAAGGCTTTAAAGTTTTAATCGGTATAAATATAAAACACAAAATAACATGAATTCTGTTAGTGGACACTTTAGTTGGGTGGTCAAAACACTCAATTTCCCCTTTAACTTATCTATTATTTTCTTGAAATTAATTTTTTTTTGTACAGAACATGTTCATTAAAGTTATTGCTATTGAGTTGGGTCAGTTAAAAATAACGGTACTTTTTTAAATTAAGCCTGATACCATTTGGAAGCGTTATCGAACTACAGAGTGTAATGATAAATTGTGAAAAGTAATATTATATAGTATACACACAATCGACATAATCACTTTTTGACTTTTATGCTGTTGGTTGAAATATAAAACAGAATTTCAAATTTTACATCTCACATGCATATTTGTACTTATTCTGAATTCAAAATAAAGCAAACAAATAATTAAAATGTTCTTCTTTAAAAATAAATAAAATTAATTCAAATTTAATTCCATTTTCTGTGCAATGTGCTTCAAAATATAAATTGATGCTCCTGCCTGACCAACACACTATCTATACTCACAACATTATACTCAAATAATAAAAATACTATAATGCTATAACAATTTTGCAATAAAAATAAACCTTCTTAATTCATGTATTGCAGAAATATAATAAAATTGTGTGTACTCAATATAAATCATAGCTCAAGCAAAAATAATAACGAAAAAAAAACAAAATTAAACTCCTTTTTAAGGATAAACTCTGATGGACATCATCATCAAAATATACGTTTATGACCATAATATCGTAACATTCGTAACACATGTCCTACTTTTCATTTCTTCTTTATTTTTTACTTTCTCATCCTATTTTCATTTTATTTTCATTTGATTTTTATATTTTTTCTTTCATGTTCATTTGTTTGTATATAAATAATTTATGGAATACTCGCTCTCAAGCGAGATATAGCAAGATTATCATATGCATGAATGTGAGTGTGATTGTATAATAATACATATTGTGTTATTTTGTAAAGAACAAAATTTATATTGTGGTGAAAATAAAAATAATAAAATAACAAAAACCAAAATAAGAGATATAAATAAAAAAAAAAAAATGAAAAAATTTATTAAATAATTATGTTATTGTGATGTAATAAGTATTTCCTTTTTATGACCAGGAACATTTTTTGTGTATATGTGTATAGTTCCATATAATACAAAATTAAAATAATGAAACAAAAAAAACGAAAAACGAAATAAGGTATGTGTATTTGCTTTATGCTAATTTAAAAGGATTAGATTTTTATTTTGTAATCAGGATATGAGATATGAGATTTAATTCCGGCCAAACATTGTTGTTAGTAGTAATTAAGTAATGAATTTTATATTTTAATCTTGTTCATTTTGTGATGTAAATTAAAATTATAGTTTTAAAGTATTTTTTTTTTTTTTTGTTAAGTTTATTAAGTTACAAAAATATTTAGATTTTATTTGGTTTTGTGTAGAGATTAAAAATTTGGAATTATTTAAATGATAGTAAATCAGTTTTTATAACATTTTGATATTTTATTGAAGTTATATTGTGGATTGAGAATGTTTTTTTTTTTTATTATTTTATTAATACTGAGCTCGTGAGCCAACAAAATAATAATTTTCCATAATTTTCCATTTCTTAAAGTTTAAAAAAATATATGAGGTAATTTATTAATGGGATGGATTAGATATATTTGAAAGTTCATCCATCCAATTTTAACATTTTTGGTTTAACAACAAAATTTTATTAGTATTATTAATATTAATATGTGACTTTTGCTATTATTATATAGCATTAATTCAAAAGATTATTCAAAAAGTTTTTTTTTTAAATTCGACAAAATAAAATGAACATTTTGAAGAACTCTATTCTGTTTAATTTTGAAATATTTGGCAAAAATGTTATGTAATTTTTCTTAATATGAAATAATACTAATACATTTACTCAAAAAAGAGACGAATGCTAGCGAATAGGACATATTCCTTGATTTTTCCAATAATCAAATGCACAGAAATTCGCATTTTTTAGTAGACAAAAAATACATTCATAGAAAAACAAATCTGAGAATATATAAGAAAATGATAGGATCGATGATGTGTCATATATGAACGTGATATTATGGACCTTTGCAAAAATAAATCAAAAAATAGTCTGTGGCAATGGCTTTGGTTGAAGTAGACATTTGCAAAGAATATCAAGATGTTCTATAAGATAAAAAATATACATCAGAGTATATAGATAGTATACGGGGGTGCTGAGATATTACCTGGTGTTCCAGAGTATGCGTATCAGCTTTTTAAGAGGGGAAGGAGTTGTTATTTTAAATGAAAACAAAAAAATATTAACTAAATCGAGTGTGCTTTATCGATTGGTGATAATTTCAACCAATCGGCTTTATAATTTAGTACCTCCACCTTTAGCTAACAATTGTTATGATTCTAAATTACTCAGTTTGGTTAAACTCTGGCTTTTTAATTTCAATCATGATCAAGTAAATGATTTAGTACGCATAGTTACGTAAATTTTTGTATTTAATTAAACTTAATTGTTTTTTTTTTTATAAGATATTGATTTTTATTTTTAGTTATTTTTAATAGGTTTATAAGCTCTTATTTTCGGTTTTATTCGTTATTATTATTCTATATTTTTATTTTGGTCAAATATTTTTTTTTGTAACTACACTCGCTTTTGCATGCTTTTTGCATAGAGTGTTTTTAACTTTTATTTTTATTGTTTGCTTAATTTAGTATATAATATTTTGCCTTTTGTAGAACACTTTTCTTTTGGTTATCTTATAATTCTTAATATATAATTATAAGTTTAATTGATATTTTAATCTCTAACTTTGTTTTTGAATACAATTTTATAAGTTTCTTTTTTTCGCCTGTTCTATAATTATATTGAAATACTTACGTTTATTTTGTTAATTGTTTAATATATAAAATATGTTAATTTGTATTTTTTTTATTTATTCTCTTAAATTTTTCTCTTAAAATATCACTTTAATTATTTTATGTATATTTTTTTTTTTACATATATTAAAAATCGCTTGTCTATAGAACAGTTATTATATATTAATTAAACAATGCAATAAAAATAAAAAATAAATAAATAAATACAAAAAAAAACTTCCGGGAAGGCCACAAACCCTTTTTCAAAGTAAAAAAATCGCCGAAATTGGCCGACATCGAAATTTTCAAATGGCAAGAGGTGGCTTTTACGAAAATTAGGATTCAACAATAAAAACCAGAAACTTATTTTAAATGATTTTTTTTTGCTTTTTCAGTATTTTTCTTTAAGATTAATAAAAATAAAACAAAAGTCCACCATATTTTCCTTGGGTAAACCAAAACTAGTATTAATAATTTTTATAAAGAAATTTGTTTTCCATATTATCATATTTTTTATCTCAGTTTTGGGCACCTACAAAGCTTAAAAGAAACAAAATTTACCTTACAAAAGGTTCTTATTTTGTGACATAGAATCCGAATTTGCATAAAAAGTGTCTTTTCCCATTTGAAAATCTCGATTCCAGCCACTTTCGGTGAAAATTGAGCTTAAAAACCCTTTTTCGGTCCTTCCTGGAAGTTGAAAATATCACAAATCCATAGAGCACCCTCGATTTAGTTCAAAAAAAAAAATTTAAGTTTTGAAATCGTTTCCCTTCTTAAAAAGCTAATACGTATGCTCTGGGACACCCAGTATATACAACATTATCTCATTTCACACAAAAAGAAAACACAAAACTATAAATCTGAGTTGATAAAGAAAACAAAACCTAAAAGTGATCAAAAACTGAAACTTTTTACTTAAAAAATATTTACAATTAAACTAGGTTTAATTCAGTGAATTTGAGTAATCATTTTTTTTTTCTATTTTCAATCTGTCAGCTCGCTAGCAATAATCAAACTATTTTCCTGATCAAAGTGCCCAAAAATACGTAAATTTTTTTTAATCCTTTAAATTTTATACCTAGATTTAAATAAATATTAAAACATGCTAAATGGCAAATTAATTACTATTTTTTAATCAATTCATTTAAATCTCAAAAATCTCTTAACTTTAATCGGCTAGACTACTTAAAAACAAAAAAAAAAATAAGTCAGTCATAAAACCAAAAAAACAGCAATCGTTTTATTTTATTTTCTGTTTTTTTTTTTGTTTTGTTTTGCTTTTATTAATTTATTTACAAGAGAATTACATAAAAGAAAAATTTTAATTAATTAAATAATTAACATACCATTGTATTGTTTTAAATTAGTAAAGCACATTTATAAAACAAAAAAAAATCAACCGAAAAAAACGGTTTTTCCTTTTTAAAAAGCAAAAATGAAAAATAACGGTATCAAAAACTATTGAAATAATTCCTTTTAATTTTCATGAAAGTTTGAAATTCTTTAAAAACAAAAACAAAAAAATTTAAACAAAACGATGAAATGTGACGGTAATTACCGTTAATCACGAACATGAATGAAAGAATAAAAACAACAAACACACTAAAGAAAAATAAAAAAAAAAACAAAAACAAAAAAAAATTCTGAATTTTGAAGTGACTTTTAAAGCTGTTATATTGAAATTTACAGTACTACCTCAACATATGGTACATTAGGATAGAAAACGACATAGATAAAATAAGAGCAATATATTATGGGAAGAACAAGTGATACAAAAATGAACTTATCACCAAAAAGCAATAGCACAAACGAATAATACCAAACACTAAGAAAATGGGAAATTTGACAAATATCGATATTTCGGAAACAATTTACTTCCTTCATTAGTGTTTGCGACTGATGATGTAAATTTAATTTATCCCTTATAAATTTAAAAAAAAAATAACAATTTGTAATACAAAATAATAATGTACAAAAATGTTAGGGAAATGTTATCTTTCTATCAAGAAGAAAGGTGTTAAATGACATTCTGCTATAACTTTTTTTACTGGGCATTTGCAAAATTGGGTTGGATTCATTGTCGTAGACTTATTATCACACTTGATTTTTAACGAATTTTCATTAACTTTTCGTTATATGAATGGTTTTATTCTAAAAGGCAAGCAAATGAGTATTACAATTGACCATAATGTATTAATATTAATGAATTTTCATAATTAAATTATAACATTTAGTCATTTATAACTAAGCTGTGTAAACTATTCATGAGTAAATTATTAAAGGAACGTTCATTTTATACTCATGAGCAAAACATAATTAACATGACAAAAAAACATTTTTAAAATTATAGTTTGGTTTATTTTACTTTGACTTTAGTTAGTTTTGGTTTTGGAAATTTATTTATCAAAAATAATTTATCAAAAAATTCTTTTCTTTTCTTTCGTTTTATTTATTAAATTTGGTTTTAAATTAAAATGGTTCCTTATCATATTTAAATTATTTTTTTGTTAAAAAATATTTCAATTTGAATTTTTGTTTATTTAAATGTCAATATCAAACTTCAAATTATAAATATGACATTAAATAATTATTCAGTAAAATAATTTTTATTCAGCACCAAACGGAAAGTAGATCGTTACTAACATTGTTTCTACACATTTACCAAGAGGTAGTTGTGTTAAAAAATGTGGAAAAATGGTTAAATTAAACAGCATAATGGAACGCTACTATTATGTCTTCGATATAATCAAATGTATGTAAATTTTAAAATACAAAACAACTGCTTGATTTATTATCCAAGAGTTTAAGTTAAGTAAAAGAACCAGGAAACATCTGTGGTCAGTATAGTAAATATCATATTGTTGATTTGAGAAAATTAACAATAAAATAGCTGTGTTCTTCCCATCCGGTTTAAGGTCCAGGCCAATCGTTTAATATGAAAATCAGCAACTTCAAACACACATATTTATTTGGTTCTTATACAGGTCTCAAATATTTATATCTACTTGTCACGAGTGGCGCATGCACTGTTTTTTAATAGAAATTTTTGATAATTCAATGAAAATTTAATATAAGTGTTTTATTTAACTTTAATAAACATAGAAGTTATAATACAACAATATTTTTTATTTTTTTTGTTTTTGTATTGAATTATTTTCACTTTTCTTTGAAAACTTTTTAAACTTCATAAATATTGATTTTCATGTATATTTCAACTTAAACTGAATAGAATTTTGAAAACAATTTGTATACTAAAATCGACATATGTACATAATCATGAACTTAATGAGAAAACTTATTTTAAGTATGATTATATATGTACATATATGTAATTTACTTATGCCCATAGTCAACCATAGATAAATTGTAATAATAAAAAAGTGTTATTAAAAATGTTTATTCTGAAAATATCAGTTTCATATTGAAAAAAACACGAAGACTGAATTCAACGGAGTTTCCAAATTATAGATTTCTATTTGATTTTTACTTTCTTTTTAAAAAAAAACATTTATTCGTTTACAAAGCCTACGAAAAACCTGATAAAATAGTAATAGTCGAAAATATGTCTTGCCGCCCTTGTCTTTCGGAACGTCAAAAAAAAGTTGAAATACAAAGTCTTGTGTTAACATTCGTCAAATCAAATTCTAAAACAATATGTCGAGTTTCTAGACACTTGAATTATGTATATGAATAATTTTCTGAAAGAATTGTTTGAATATATTTTATAGAATATATGCTGCAGGCTCTATGTGAAACATTATTAAAATTAAGATTAAAACTCTAGGTATGTTTCACTAATTTTATTCAATGTCTTTTAATCGATTTCGTTTATTAGACCATCATCATAATACCGACTCGACTGATAAAGTAATTACGGTTTTGTTAATATTTATAGTATTTTTATTTTTTTTACATAATACCTGTAATATTATTTATTCAATACCAGTTGCAAGGATTTTATAAATTTTAAGAGATTTAACTTTATTAGGTCTACCTATAAGATTTTTATTTTTTTTTTGAGCTGATAAAATTTTCACATATGTTAACCTCCTACCCTTTTCCGCAAAATGTAAGATTTTCAAACTATTTATTGAACAATCATAATTGCTTTCTAAGAGATGTTTTACTACGTTTGAATCATGTTTTCATTAAAGGCAGGTTTTCAAAATTCCTTAAATCCGATTTGAAAACTTCTTCCAGTTTGTGTAATATATTATGTAATCACAACCAACAGTTTAACGTTCATAGTAATTTTGAATATTTCAAATATGACAAAAAAATGGTGCTTTTATTTTCCCAACTAACTGAAATTTTTTGATAGAGAAAATTTTTGATGGACTCACGAAATAAAAATGTTTTCCTTTCATTTGACTCGCTATTTTTTTTCTCTTTAAAATAATTTTAAGTAAATTCATACTGAAATTTTCTTTTCTAGAATAAAACATGTGTTCGTAAAATTTCAAGAAGTGTTTATCAACAAATAATACGTACTAAATAGACATTACAAATCAAACACATGGTTTTGATATTGTGGTTAACAGCCCGTTTCGCAATTATTGTATTTTTTACGTTTCGAAAGTCATCGAACATAACTTACTCAAATCAAAATAATATTAAGGTTCTACTGTAATATATTTTGTTAGTAGTTCATATGAAATTTTTGTTGAATTCGTTTAGTTTTACTCATACGATAAATCATTTTTGGTAAGGTAAAAATTTCCTGTTTCAAGTACCTACCCATGCATGTGTGTGTAGGCAGTAAAAGTTAAGCATGTCACGATTCTGTTTAAGCATTATAATATAACTATATACCATGTGTACATAATGTATGTATATTAATATGAATAAATATGAGTTTTAATTAATTTAAAATAATTGTTTATACCGTTAACTATTGTATATATAAATTATATAATATTAATATTTAATGTATTAGTGTCATTTTATATAATTACACATTTATATATGGTATAATATATTATGATTGTATTTAAGTATTTGTATACATATTATATTTTACATATATAATCTAGTACTATTATTTAATTATATTTGTTGATTAATGAAGCGTGTGAACTGAATTATTTAACTACATTTTATTTATTTAATTTTTTTTTAAATTTTTCATTTATTTATAAAATATGATTTTAATTGAAATAAGAAAGAGACAAAAAATGTGTCATTTAGCAAAAAAAAAAAGGAAAATTGAATATACAAGGAGAAAATATTTTTAAATTGAAAATGTTACAAGAATTAAAATCAAAATCTTTGTTAATTCTTTCAATTTACATTTTTATTTCAAATATTTATGGTATTGTGATCAAGAGCTTAGATTCAGGAGAGATGTATTTCTAAAAAAATTTTTCCTTTTTCATTTTGAATTATGTCACATTTAAAAATTCTAACATTTTTTTGATTTGATCTTGTTTTTTGGTTTCTTATTTAAATTGGAAAATGTGAGTGTGAAAATGTTGAGTTATTTTAAATTTCTACCCACTTGAGAATTAAATTTTGATTAAGATTTGAAAGACTACAGAACATATAGTTTAGTACATACATACAGTTTGGTTTGTTGTCATGTAAATTTTACTAGTAGCAAATTTTTTTACGGAAATTATGAAATCTATTAAACTAAAATATTTTGGCTACGATGATGTTATATGAGTAAATTGAGAACGACTGAGTACGAAAAATGTTAAAAATTCCAATATAATTAAAATAACAATCATGTTAGCTAGTCTACAATATAATATAAGGCACACAGAGAAAAAAAAGTACTTTTAACAACAATTTTAGAAACTTACCAAAGATAATAAAACAATAGTAAATCATTTCAGTCCATAAGGTTATAGTTAATTGGTGATATAAGTGATTTCAACAGAATGTGTGGCAGTAATCCATAATGATTATTCAAAGTCAAATTAATACTTCCACAGATAATACAACATGGAAGGGAAATATAAAAATAATTGTTGAAAAATATGTAAATATAGATTGATGAGTTTCTGTTCATATAAATTAATAGCTGGAAATGTGTTTATTAAGTTTTCTCTTATTTGCATATCGAGTAGAAATTTCTAATACACTTCTAAATGTTTTCCTATGAACCAAATCTTTATATTTTGAAATTAGTTAGTTTGTTAGATTATATATATGTATATAATATATATATATATCGATTTATGTTCTGGCCCTTTAGCACTACAACCCCAAATGAGCATATTGTAGCTACCAGTAATAGTTCAATCGTGCATCTGAGTCCTTAAAGATACCTAATTTAATAATGGCATTCTGTAATAGTATATGTTGAGTAGTTCAAATCGCTGTTTCCGAATCGCAAAGTCTACGAGTCAGACCATCGCATTCACTGAACAGATATTCAATAAATTCTTTCCATACTTGACATTATTCTGTGCGAACTTTTTTTCTGTTAGGCCCATATTATGTCCTTTACTAGATAGTCAACAGTTAATATCCCGTAGATACCGTAAACCTTGAAAAAACTTCGTTTTCTTTAATTTGCACTTTGTTATCCGCCATTTTGGCTTATCTATTTTCAGGTATGTTGACCCAGAAATCCTTAGTTTTGTTGTGCTCAAGCCAAATTAAGTTCTAAATTTTGACTGCTTTTGAAAAATTTTGTAGTTTCACATAAAATAATTTGTAAATAATTATATATTCATGAAAACAAAGTTATCTTGGATCTGAAAAACTGTTTATAAAATCTTATTTTCTGACATCAATTTAAATCCTATATACCTAATATACGAATTATACATTTCTGTGAAATAGTCTGCATTAAGCCAAAAAGGTCCTTTTTTGATTTGAAGTGCTTCCTAAAAATTTTAGTTTTAAAAACAATATTTTCCAATTGAGTTTCAGACTTAAGGCTAATTGAATTCTCTGTCAATAAACTAGATATATACACCCAATCATATACAGTAATAAATTTTACCTTTTATTTTTGGTTCATAACTAGGATAATTTCGGATGTTTTCTGCAAATATGCATTTTTTTATAGAAATTTTATATGAAAAATAAATTTTAGTTCTTGGACATTAATTAATTAATTTTATCATGTTCTTGGCTTTTATCCTTCGGATACAAATGATTAATTTTTATCTTCAACAGGTGAGTTTTTAAACGAGCAACTTTATTTGCCCTCTAATAAAGGTAGAATTTTTTGTTAAAGCTAAATTTATGTATACATATTTGTATATTTACATTTCCATTACCAAAATCAGTAAATTATATTAAGCTTAAAATATTTGGCTGTTAGAGTAAAAAAGATGTAGGTAAGTAGGTCGAAATGACTATTCCAGTTGCTTCCACGACTCGATTATTATATTAAGAGATCACTTTCCCATTATCACTTTTCCAAGGAGCTCAGTACTAGGACCACCCTATGCCATTGAGAAGGTTGATTAGATCATCAATTTTGCTTCCCACAATAATTACTATATTTTAAAAAGATACCTTTGTCAAAAAGTTTCGGATTAAAATATACTTAGGAGTTTAAGAAAATGAAGATGTATGTATATTATACATTAAATACAGATCAGAATGCATGTCAACGAAATTCGTTTTATTTTTTATAAGCATTTCTAAAAGAGCGTTTTTATAAAGTAAACCGGAGCATACGCTCCGAACACTGTCAGAGTATAAAGAGTGCAATCCGATCAGAGCATACCCTGATTTAATAAATAAACACGAGTTGTCATAAATGTCATTAAATGTATAGTAGTTTTAGTCATTCACATTTATTATGTTATTTACCTCCTTCAGTTTTCATGAAAATAAATTAATTAACAAAAAATAATTCACCAGCTCAACAATTTTTATTAAATTTCAAAATTTCAATTTAAGTATATAAAATTTTGACAGATAATAATTTTATATACATGCTCGGCAATTTTTTAATGAGCATAAGAGAACACGCAGCGAGCGCAATCTTATTGCAAAAATTAACACAATTTTTATACTCTAAAGTCTTTGTTCTACAAAATGAACACAAATTTTTCTCTAAACATTTCCCTCTTATATAATGGAAAAATAAATAAATAAATCAAAGAAAATTTTAAATTTAAAAAAAAAAAATGTTTTTTTATTTTCCTTAATATTAATTCAATTTCCAATGTTTTCCATCTAATAATAATTAATGTGTATTTATTTTGAAGAAGAAAAAAAAATTATTTCCAAATAAAACCCATATTATTTATACATTAAACAAAAAAAAAAAATAGAAAAATATATTATATACCCTCTCTAGGAAATCAAGAGTTGCCACAAGTTTTTTTTTTGTTTTTTTGTTCCAAGTTTATATTACCAATCATAAAATGACAAACTCTTATTACTTACTGCAAACCTACAAATGAAAATAAAATTATTTCAAATTATTTTCTTTCATACGTCATACAAACATATATGTAAATGTATATTATGTATGAATTGGAAAGTTTATGTACTTTATTTACTTTTTTATGTTTGTCATAAGTATAAAAAAACAAATGGCAACAACATAAATATGACATTATTAATGTCATTAGGTTTTTGTATATTGTGTTTACATCAAATAAACGATAAATAGACAGAAAATAAGAAATAAAACAAACCACAATTATTTTGTATATGTATACATATTATGTGATGTATTAAAATTATGTACATAATATATATACAACTCATATTAAAAATGAAAAGAATTTTTTATAAAAGGAATCTATAATTTTTATTAAATAAAAAAACAATTCCTTTTTATGGTAATCAGAAAACGAGAAATGAAAGATTCATAAATCCTCTTTTCTTTAAATTTCTTCTTTGTGTGAAATTGGTAAGAGAAAATTGAAAAATATTTAAAAATACTATAATAGCTAATCATAAAAATATTTTAATTGAATTTTTGAGACTTCATTAAATTTTTATTATTATATACTTAGTCATAATAATCGCTATTTGATTCAATTCATGCATGATGAACTTTAGAGTACACTGAGCAAAAAACACTATATATTTAAATCAAAACATATTTAAATTAAATACTTTCAAATATGAAAGTCGTCCATATTTGAAAACTTTTAATTTAAAAGTGAAACCTTTAAATTAAATTTTTTAATCAATATCGCTTTTGATTTAACAACTAACACTTTTAAATCTAATTTTACAACGAAATATTTAAAACTAAAAGTGAACACTTTAAAATGTAGTTTAATATTGAATAATTTATAATTAAAAATGGAAACTTTTAATTACAGTTTAATAACGGAAAATTTAAAACTAAAAGTAAAAACTTTAAACTGCAAATTAAGAATGAAGAATGTAAAATTAAAAGTGGGCAGTTTTAATTGCATTTTAAAGATGAACAGTTTAGTATTAAAATGCGGCCTTTTTCTGAAAAGAAATAAAAAGACAGCAAACTTTGTTTTAAAACTATTTTATTTATATTTTTCTTTACTTTATTACATTTTTGTATTAAGGTATACATAAACATGGCGTTAGATATTTTTAGATACCTATCTAAATATCTATATCAATAGATATTTTTAGATAACCTTCCATTTACATTTCTAAAATAAATTGTTTGCAAAACATAATTTTTTGAAATTAATATCCAAAGTTTTCAAATCGTTTTTAACCTTTTCATATGAAAATAGGCTAAAAAAATTTTTAAATTAATTTAAAACGGTAATTTTAATCTTAAAAAAATATCTTGAAATTTAACATAATAAAATAAAATAAAAATGTGATTAATAACAGAACAAATTCATAACATTATTACATTAATAAATTAAAAAAAAAATAACAGAACAATTTTCATTTCTAAATATACTTATAAATTATAAATTATTTAATTTCATTTAATTTAAGTATAAAATTTTATTTTTACAAATTCTTGTTTCTAACGTAAGTTTTACCATTATTAATTTGGTACAAATTCAGTGGCGAACTTGTAAAAAAATTTAAATTTTTTATTTTTATTGATTCAGTTTTGCTACCAATTTCATAGGATTGAAAATGTCTATCAAATTTTATTATTTCATTATATAATTATATAAGTTTAACAGCTCATTATCCTCCTCATTTACTTTAGCATCACTAACACCGGATTCTAAAACTATTTGGCCACTGTCAAATAGCTCCTGTAAATCACTTTGACTAATCATTATTAAAAAATCTTAAAAAATTAAATTTAATTTGCTTTTTAAATTTTGGACTTTTTTTCACACCTTGTATATTCCACATTCAAAATTGAACTGTTATAATTGAAATGAAGCCATAATCATAATAATTAACATTAATCACTTTTGTTTTTAACACGATCACTTTCAGAATAAAAATTATTTCCGTTAAATTTAAACATGTAGGCGTTTGATTTTAAACCCGAACACTTTTCTTATAAATATGTTTCCGAAAACTTTTGAATTAATAGTGTTTCACTATAAAATATAATTCAATTTTACTTAGAATAAGATAACACTTTTAAAATAAATGCATTTACATTTAAATCAAACTCTCTGGTAAAGATTTAGTTATTTTAAACATGTATTACATAGAATTTATAACGTTTCACTTTAAAATTTAAACTTTTTAAACACATTCAATTCAAATGTTTACACATTTGTTTTTAAAGTGATATTTTCTTCTCAGTGTATTCAATCTAATTAGTCCTTAATAAAGAACTCATTTACTTAGATAGGGGCTATGTACGGAATCTATTAATTTGTACAATACAAAACTGGGAAGTGTACTTTTAGTTTTGTTACATCCCATCCTACGTTATGGTGTAATTGCTATGTCATATGACTAATAATTAGAATGCCCCTGGTTCGAAGCCGGTTTAGGACATGAATGGAAAATAGAATTTTTCTTTCAATGCTCGTAAAATTTAATTCAATCAAAATTAGTGAGAGTATAATTTGACAGTGGGTCTTATAGTGGTAAACGCAAACGCAAGCGAAACGTGGTAAATTTTGATTGCGGTAAACGCGCGCGCAAACTTGAAGTGAAAAATGTCAAACGCCATTTTCAGAATTAAAAGTGAATATTTTTTGGTATTGTTCAAAACGTATTGTGACAGTTTTCATTGTGTTGCTAAAACGTCAAGATTAGTTCGCGTTTAAAAAATTTAGAACAATAAAATGTAAGTAAAATATAGATTTTTTTATGCTCTTGTTCATTTGAGTTAAAAAATTTAATTCATAAATAATTTTTTGATAAAATAGGAGAATAGTTACGAATCAAGATCAATTCAATCAATTGGTGAGATTAAAACAAAATAAAGAAATTGCTCAGGGGTAGCATTATTTTGGGAGAAAACTGCTGGAGAACTAAATAGCTTAGGACCGCCAACCAGAAATCACAAGAATAGCGAAACGTAACACTTTAAGTAATTAATTAGTAGCAAGTATACTAATTGATTTGCTTTAGGTATGGACTGATTTTAAAACATTTATAAAAAAAAAGTAGTAAATAAGAAAGAAAGAAAGAATCAACTGCAACTGGTGGTGGTCCAAATAAAAATATCAAATTAACACCAATAGAAGATGATGTAGCATCAGTTCTCACCTTAAATGAAACCATTACAGGTATAATGGGAAGACCGTGTGTATTAAATGAACCAGAAGATGTTGAAACTAATCTTACATTTGATAGTTCTGTTGCTGTACCACCATTATTCAAATCGCCCAGACCATATATTAGGCCATTAAGTAGACCTCGAACAGAAAATACAAGACCATCGGTTTTAATCGAAAAACAAATAAATATTCAGCAAAATTTGCTTGAAGAAATAAAAAAGTTACCCGAAATAATGAAGAAAAACAATGAAGAAATATGTTGCAACAGAATCTACAAGAGTCTACAAATCACTAGAAAAAAATAATGAACTGTAGTCAAAAATATGTGATATCAAAATGGAAAATATGGCCGAAAATAGACGCCATAACTTAGAAATAGAAAAATTAAAATTAAAAAAATAAATTGCGGCAAGAAAATATCTTTGTTAAAATAAACAAAGATATTTTATTTAAGATTTAAATATTTAATTCGACTTTTTATTTTCTAGCCAAGGAGGCATTTGTGATTTTATATTAGAATTGCTATGTAAATATTTAACTAAACTTCTAATGTTTACTGTTTTTACTAATTAGAAGGAAAAAAATTAGAGATTTATAAAAACCATAATATTTAGATTTAGGATTTTTATGAATTCATTTTAAATTTTATGTTTTGTTTTGGCATGGAGGCACTTTTTTTTATTTAATAAAGACATTCTTTTATAATATAAATATATGTATTTAATTTTAGTTAATTAAATAACAAAGTGAAGTGAATACAAATACAAAGAATCACTCGTCGCGTTTGCCGTACGTTTACCACAATAAGGCCCAATATTTTTCGTAGATTGGAACTATGCTATTGAAAAAGGTCCTAATCTATATTTCAGTTGATATACAAGAAAATGAATATATAATTCATCCAATTAATATAAATAATTTCATTACTCGTTCAAATTTATGTAATAAATTGTATAGTACTGTACTTAATATTCGGAAACATATTTTATCTGAGTTACTGACTAAAAGATGGTTATATCATTGAGAATATTGACATCAGTCGATCCAAAGCCTATCAGTCGGTCAATTTGTCTATCAATCGACCCTATACCCAGCAAGATCGTTTGCTTGAATCAATAGAATCCAATTTATTTATTTATTTATTAGTTCGTATCAAGTGCTCTTCCAGAACGTTTTTCGGTAAATAAAGTATATTATGAAGTGTAATTACGTTATGCCATAGAAATTAGATTAGATTATGTAATTTTGTGAGGGGATATTTTCCCTACATCGGGTGCAGCCGCAAATGGGCTTTTTGTGATTACCCGTGTTTGTTAGTGGTATTATAGTCCTTTGAGTCCTCAAGAATACCTGATTTTGTGATCTCACTCAGGATATTCTTCAATGATATGCTGAATAACTCTTATTGTTCGAGGAACACTGTTTCCAAGTGGCGATTGCCAAAATAAATACTCCATGTGGATCCATATATACTATACAAGAAAAAAAGAAAAACTAACATCAAAATGGTGGGATGAAGTCAATGATAACTGTAAAAATTAAAATTAAAGCTCTTCCTAAATCAAGATTCACCCCAAATCTTTCTACCAACATATGAATTGAATTAGCATGAATTGAAGAAACAATATTATTTATTTGAAGTTTATTATTAGGGTTCTGATACCTTCCACTAGCTTCAGGGAAACTTTTGATTTTGGTAATTGATAGTTAGTTTTGGATAGATAGTCTTTGATTTGAATATTTCATAATGAGGTGGTTTTTACGGTTAGGTGCATGGGTGAAATTAAAAATTAAACATGAAGAGTCACACTATCTCAATTTTGTTTGTAACATTTGTGTGAGGCTGCAAACTTGAAATCATGTGAAAGTCGTTTAATGAAATATGTGGATAGAATACGAAAATTGCGTAATTATTTTCTATAGTTTCAAATAAGAAAATAAAGCCACGGAAAATGCTAAGATTGAGAAATTATTTGAAATCGGTGGATAAATACCTATCCCAACGACTCTTTTATGCTCCCTTTATGTTGGAACGCTCTACTTTCTTACGCTCTACTTATGTTGGAACGCTCTACTTTCTTCGTAAGTATAAATATTATATTCATAAAAGAATAATTTTTTGTTTACTTGGTTTGTTTATCTGATTTCATGATTTTTCTACACTTCCCTATAAAAGTATTATCATTTCTTTATTTACCATAATTAAAATTACAATAAATGTGAGCTCTAGCTGCCAGTGATATCGGCTTCCTATAAAAGTAAATACAATAAAAATAATTTTAATTGGTTTCTTCCATTTTAAACAAAAACAATAAAATTTCAATATTGTCAAAAAAAAATTAAAATAACTTGCAGCAACATAAAATCTCATGTTACTGATATTTACAAAATGTTGACTTAATGTTGCTACAACAGTGTTTCATAAAAACTGTTTGTTGCATGAATAATTTTTAATTTCATCACCTGCAACATAATTGCAACACTCAGGCAGTGTTTCGTTTTTGATTTCACCCTATGTAATTAGTCTTCAACTTGCAACTTGTAGTACAAAAAGAGGTAAGAAAATTTGATGGGCTAAAGCTTGTTTCACACACTAACAATTTTAGCGTATTACTTATAAGTGATACAAATTACATTCAACAACAAGTCCAACAAACTACCGACCGATTTCTGTACTAAACACTAAAAATATTTGAAATTATTATCAAACACCGCCTTAATTTATCTTTTACAATTAACAGTATTTTACATGAAAAACAATCTGGCCTTTAAAATAATGCTAACACAACATCAGCATGTCTCAGTTTAACGAATTTTATAACCAATAACATGGACAATATCGGAACTTTGTAGCATTTATATTTTTGACTGTGCTGTGATTGAATTTGGTTTTAGTATATCTGATATAAGCTTTCTTAAATCATATTTGAATGATAGGCTACAAAGAATCAAAATAGGAAATTATCTTAGTAATTAGTAATTACATTACTATATTAAAAAGAGGTCCTAAATTGGTCTATCATAGGATCGGATCTTTTTAAGCTTTACATTGATGATATATCACGACTAAAGCTAAATTGCTCAATTCGAAACTTAGACATTCAGCAACAAGCGAATTCGAATTGAGGAGGAAAATCGAAAACGATTTAAATATGATAGAAATATGGATTACTAATCCCAAACTAAGCTTAAATGTAAAATAAAACCAAAATTATTTTTTTTGCAAATAAATTATATATAGGTCGGAAAAATTCTTTTGTAAATCTAAATTAGTAGAAACTATTTGGGGCTAATTATCGATAAAAAGTTGAAATCGACTGACTACGTTTACCATATTATTAGCAAAATATCACCCTATCTCTTCATATTACATAGAATACGGAAATTTATCCCAACCGAAGCATTACAAGCAATATATTCGTCCTTTATAATGTCATACATTGTATATCCCAACCCCGTATGGAACGGTGCTAGCCAGCAAACCCTATGTCAGCTAGGTGTCATTCATAAGAAATCAATAAAAATAAAAATTATTCACTTCTACCCACGTATGTATCCAAAAAATTTATTATAAGCCAATAAATACTTAAATTTCACAAATATTTGTAAACGAGATCAGCTATATCATAATTTCATTTTCAGTATGAATGATAAATAGATTGAGTGATAGACATTTGTCCTTGCCTAAAACAAATCAACAGAAAAATAAATGTCTGTATGTATAATTGCTTGAAATTCTTTAAGAATAAATAAAATAAGGAAAAAAAAATTTTTTTTTAGAAATATTTGCCTTCAATTTAAGCGTACTAAAACTACAAAAATAAACTTTAGAATCGCAGCTTGATATAATGTTTTCATAGCAAGTTATGATTGTAATTACGGAAAAAGAAAATTAGCCGAAATTCTAAGAATTCTTGAGATGAGATTAAGAGATTTGGTAAAAAGTTCGGCTAAATTTCTTTTTCCGTAATTACAATCATAACTTGCTATGAAAACATTATATCAAGCTGCGATTCTAAATGATAATGATTTGTATTGCACACTATTTTGTAAATATTCCTTTTTTGTTTTTCTTTTTTTGCTTCTTTACACCATAGAAATGTCAATAAATATAGTGAATTTAAAGAGAAACCAAATTTTAACTTTATCAAATATCCATATTCCATTATTAGTACACACACATATGTAAATTTCACCTTAGTTGAATGCAAAGAATATCTATAATCTATATTAACAAGAATATACACTCCCATTTTACGTAAACCTAATTTTTAAGAAATACCAAACCGAGCAAAATATCATTAGTTAAAAGAGGTAAAATTTACATTTACTTATCGCATAACACATTTATTATGAGAGAGAAAAGGTACAAAACAGATGTTTGCCTTTTGCTTTATACTGTAAAATAATTTTGCGTTCTCATTATTCTCCTTTGAATTTGTTTACGTTTCCTCCCATTATTTATATGAGGCAGGGTGGCAAGAAATGTTAGTTCTAATTTAGTTTGTTCCCTTATACGATGATTAATTTTGATCTTTTATTATTTCAATATTTACGTTTTAAACATTATTATTGTCTTATATACCTATTAAAAATATTAAATTATAATTACATTACAATAATATAAAATATTATTAATATTTTTGTCAGTAATAATTTGGAGTTACAAACATTATTATTTTTTATTAATTATATTAGTAAACCTAAATATTTATTATATGTATACGATTATAAAATAATACTGAGGACAACATCTATTTACAAATCACAGAATTTAAAGAATATGATAACGCTGTTTTAGTTAGGTCTCCTAAAAATCTTATGCATAGTTGATACAATTTAGAAAATAATATTGTTAAATATTTCAACGAAATTTTGTCGAAATTTTTTTTCAAAATTATAAACTTTATTTATTTAATTTCAGTCAACTTTTTTTGTTACTCTCTTTTGTTTACTATATTTTTTCTTTTTCTTACACGTAAAATTCTTATTATCGTCTATTTCTGACAAGGTTTATCAAATTTGTATATGAATTTGTGTGCAAACAAATGAATACATACATGAGTTCATACTCTTTTTATGGATATACTTTGGTTAAATGGTTATTGAAATGGGTATTTTGTTGAATTGAAGCAAATTGAAACAAACATATAAAGTCCAAGGCAAGTTAATTAAGGCAAATATAATAAAATACAAGTACATTAAAATGATCAGATTGTTTATTTTTATAATTTCGAGACTGAACAAATAACAACTTAACTGCTTCAACGGCTTGGTATTTACAATAATATCTACAAGACATGACATAGACAATAACATTATGTTGGTACAGCGGAGCAGCCAATTTAAATGTGGAAAACTACATTGTAAAGAAAAAATTTGCCTTCATAATAGCAAAGTTCCATTTTATTTCAAATGACAACGAATATGTATTCCAAATTAATATCAAAGAATAATTGAAAAATTTTGTAATACTTTGTATTCATATGGCATGAGCGGGATTCGAACTCAAAACTATCCTTTTACAATTACATAAGATAATGAATAAAATAACCGGTACACTATCTTAGTCCGTCTTAATTAACGGTTGTCTTTAATGACGAATATATTTTGATTATATAAAGAACCAAATCTGATGAATTAATTGTTTAAATACGCTTCAGAATATATTCTACAATAAAATCCTAGACCCAGTTTAATATCTTATGCGAAAACCGATCTACTACATTGATAGTAATGGCTTTTTATTGTGTTAAGTTATAATGAGATTAGCATTCATTTAGGCATTATATACTTTAATTTCATTATTAAGTATAAATATTCAAGAATCTAACGATTCAGAAAACAACAACAATTATAAAAAAACAATTTTTTTTTTGTGTATAAGATCGTGTCTGACATACTACTACATACAAATGAGTAGATAAGCCAGTAATTTGTTAAAATAAAATACTCGAATTATTGTAGATATTGTAGTGTAAAATTACAGTACCGTACTTAATTAAGCTCGAAAAGGTTTTTCTGCCTAAGTTACTGTCAAGATCATAAAAAAACAAAATAAATAAATAACAGCAAATGAATAAAAGAATATTTTTTATTATTACAAAATAATAAAAATGTTTGATAGTAGTAATTTCAGTAAGAATAATAATGTTAATTTCATAAGTAGTTTTAAATAGTCTTTATATTTAATGGTATAGTAAATAGAATTAGTTCATTTTGGTTCTTTTTTTTTTAATTTAAGCATCGAATTTTATTTTATTTTTTAAGTTTTCCAATAATGTAATTTATTTTATTTTTTATTTGTTCTATTTTTTATTTTTTATTTTGTAACAGTTTGCTATTTTTAACAGTAAGCTTTTCTTTGTATATTAACTGTTTATTTGTATTTTATTTTTTTAAATAATAAGATCGGAAAGCCTACGCTAGCATCTACTACATACAAAAAGTTTTAAGCTAATTAAATTTTATATCAAATTTAATGTTTGATTGAAATAAAGAAAGAAAAGTGTACTGTATATCTATATGAGATTAATCTGAATACTACATTAACCAACAAGGACGAGCTTAAAGCTTAAAGGACTATTATAGCACTTGATATAATGATAATATAAAACAAATATGGAAATTTTTTAATATTAATTAATTCGCAAAAGCATTAGCGAGCAAAATCATATAACCTTATACGCCATATCTCATTTATATGCTCCATCTTCATTCATACAGGTAAAAAATTCGAACTAAGTATAATTAATTTTCGTGGAAATACCCAGGTGGTTAAAAACTAGTTTCCGAAATTCATAAGAACTGCTAAAATGTGGAACATGCTTCCATTTCATAATAGAAATGATCCATTATAGGCTTTGCAATTTTTGAAAAAGAACATCTTTAGGTTTTTTTTTTTCTTTATTTTGTTTTCAATAATACATTTTGTTTATAATTCATGTATATCAAATACGTGATAGATAATTGAATTTAGTTTTATTGATCATAGCTTAGGTTTAAGCTGTCTGATTTTATTATTTTTTTGTATATAATTCAATTTAATTTAAATAAGTTAATGAGTTTTTATTAAGAAGACAAAAAGGAAAATTACATAAAATTAATAAAAAATTAATATAAAAAAAAAAAAAACAAATTTGTAAATAAATTTATAATTGCCAAGTTAAATAGTTTTTTCCTGTTTTTTTTTCTGTTTTTTCTTTTTTTAAGTAGTACATTATTTATTTATTTATTTGATTTATATAAATTGTACATAAGACGATTAGTCTTTTTACTATACAACTACAATATTCAATTCAGTTTGATTTGGTTTAATTTAGTTTACACACACATAAAGTTATAGTTAACAAGAAAAACAAAAAAAGAAAAAAAAAATTTATTTTATATAAATTTAAAATAAAAAAAAAAAAAAAAAAACAAAAAAGAAAAAAAAAAACGGAAAAAACTAAAATACAAATGAAAATTTTAAAACTAGAAAAAAAATTAACAATTAAAACTAAAATTAGAGAAACAAAAGAAAAGAAAAGAGAAAAAAAAAATTAAAACAATTAGGGAATTTAAAATAGAAAAAAAATTAAATTAAAAGTAAAAATTAAAAATAATAGAAAGAAAAAAAATAAAAAAAATTATTAAAAAATTAAAATAAAAAATAAAAATTAGAAAAGTTAGATTTGATTTAAACTAAAATAATTAATTAACGATTCAATTATCTTACACCTGATTTTTAAAATATTCTCTGCAGAGTTCAACAAAATTTTTGTACCGACTAACACAACGAATATAGTTCGGCATCATATTCCACATAGTAGCAACTCGAACAAAATACGATAAATGTCTAATGCGACCTTTGTGACGTGGAATGAGTAAGTTTGAATTACGAGGTGATCTACCAAACACTAGCTTGTCGTTTAAGTATTCAGGCAGTAAATTTAGCATAATTTTTTTCATGAAACATAGATAACAGAACTTTAGAAAGCTATCAAATGTTAAGCTAAGTATAATTTTCGACACATCTCTAATACTCTCGTGCTTACGTCTATTCGTTACAAAACGTGTACATGCATTAAATAGAAGTTTTAGAGTATTGAACTCTCCTACACTCATGCCAGAGTAAACAACATCGCAGTATAAGAAACGTGGTATTATAAGTGATTGTATTAGTTTTTTCTTAATCCAACCGTTTAGATAGAAAGAGAACTTCCATAATTTGCGTAAGTTAGAGTAGACCTTATTGGATATATGATTAATGTGGTCTCGCCAAGTTAAAGTATTATTGAAGATCACCCGAAGATTTTTAGCTTTCTCAACATATTGAATAACTTCGTCATTCATTTTGATTTTAGGTAAATTTGATGTATCTATACCTCGCGAAAATATGATCATTGCATGTGATTTTGACATTATAAGTCTTTAATTTTTTTTCACCCCTGCTAACCAAATTACAACAACAAGATTGTTTCCATACAATTTTATTATAATAATTATCACATAGTTTATTATTCCCTATTGATTTTGATTTATTGAGTTTTGATTTAATCGTCTAATTTGGATTTGGGTCTCCAACTTACCTACTAATTATCTTTTATCATCCTATTTCCCTCATAATCATTTTTCTCTTTACTCGAACCTACAATAATTTTGTATATAGAAATCGAATCCTAGAGCTTAGGAGTATGTAAAAAAAAAGTGCTTCATTCACCAACACTATACTTTAACTCATTTGTAGGTATTGTATGTAGTGTGTTAAACCACCTAGACAAGAAGATTTATTATAATCCTTCCGATTTATATATTCTAAATATCGTTCTAAAGTCTATCAAAACACTTCTTCTTCCAATCTGTTTTCTTACATAATCTAAGTATTTTTAATGATTCCCATTAATATTATTTAATACAATATGAACCTATGACCTTCATTATTCTTTTTATTATTTAATTTTATTCAATTTTATAAAAAAATCAAAATGTTTACTTTAAAGTTGAAAATTTTTTTGTTTACTTTAAATATTTCTATATATAAATTGAAAATTGTATATACATATACAATATTATATATGTACTCATAATTTACTTGTAAGAAAATATATTGCCGCCAATTGAAATTGATAATGTATATCATTTAACTGTATTTGTATTATGAAAATTAAATGAATTGTAAAATTGTTATATATATACAATATGACTTTGGTAATTTTAAATTTAAACAAATTATTTTGTTAAAAATTTTCATGTCTCCATAATTTTATCAATTTCTATTCAAATAATTTTACAACACTCCCACAAAGAATTCATGAATAATTTTTCTTCCTTTATTCTTCTTTTTTTTTCTTTTAATTTAAGAGAAACATTTAATATCAATATATTATTTTATATATAAACACAATACACATATATATGTACAAAAAGACGACAATATACGAATATTATTTTTTTTCTCATTCATATTTTATACAAAATATTAAAAGGAAATTTTAATACCGACTTTATGATATGCCATGCAATCATAAACATAATCAACATAAATTTTAAATATATTCCACCTTATTGGGGATACTTAAATTAACGTAAATGATATAAGTACGTAACACCACGTAGTATAGGTATACCTACATTGATGATCGAAGAAAATTCAAAATGAAAATTTGCTTGAAATGAACGGTTATTTACGAGGAGTTAAATAAAATTGAATTTTCTATAACAATATTCAAAATGATTTATTACCATATTATTTTGAGAGGGACTCTTGTAAATTGTGTGGTGATCGTAAAGTGAGGTGAATATAAAAATTCTCAATTTATTTAATATTTTTTATCATCCTGTAATTTAAAATAATTTTACTATCATTCTTCACAATGGAGAATTTATTTGTTGTTCAGTTTTATATATGAATCATGTTGAATAGGATTTATATCATAGTAAAAGTAGAATAGTTTAGGTGAGATTTAAAAGAAGTGATCATTATTTACTTTTGCCTAGCTTACAATGTTTAATATTATGTAAAAATAATTAAATTAATTTAATATTTTCATCATGGATTGAAATTAATTAAATTTACGGGTTAACCTTCGAGAATTGTTTCATATTTGATCAACTAATGTAATAAGCTATAATTGTCAGTGCGGAGAACAAGCCTGGCTCAGCTGTTTTTCGTACCTTTTTTCCTACTACAAATTGCAAGTTGAAGACTAATTATCTAACCTTTAAAACCTATGTAATTATATCAATCATCTCATATATCACAATCTAACTATATATCAATATTCGAATCAAACAGTCTTAAACAACTTCAATAAAAATCTGTTCTTAGACTAGCTTTTTAGTCTATGTATAGAAACATTATGAGAGTAATGATAAGTTTAAACTATTTCAAATCATTATATTCAAATCATCCTAATTGTCATAAGTTTGGTAAAAAAACTTAAGGTGAACCTATATTGTTAACAATTATTATCCATTCCGATCAGTAAAATTGAACTTTTCATCCGTTAATTAAAATTTCTCGACAGTAGTTGTCCTTTCCATAATCATACCATCTTGAATAAGTTATGTGCCGAATATGTCGAAAATAGCGAAGATAATTATGATACCAAAGCCTAAAAATGAGGTGAAATCCTACAGACCATATATCACAGCTACCAATAATAATACCAAAATTATTTGATAAACTACTATTGATACGAATGAGACCAATCATAAATGATAGTCCAAATTATCAATTTCGTTTTAGATCTAAGTACTCGATAATCGATCAAACAGACATAAGTACAAAATTTTGATAAGGTAGGGAATCGAGGCTTAATACCTAAACTAAATTATAATGTGTTACTTAAACAATACGTAGATATACTCTCATCACATCTAGAAAACAGACTATTTAGAATTAAATAAGACGAAGAGTATTTTACTATATCAGAGATATTAAAACAGGTGTGTCTCAAGGTAGTAATCTCGGTCCCTTACTGTATTTGCTTTACACCAATGACTTAACACAAATAGAAAATATAACTGTATTCGCTGACGATACTGCGTTAATGACAGTATAGGATCTAATATTGACGAGGCTACAAATAAATAGCAACGAGCAAGCGACAAGCTATAGCTTTGGACAAAGAAATGGAAAATTATACTTCATGAGTTAAAATCGGTACATGTAAACTTTACAAATTAAATAAATCATCTCAAATCTGAATGGGGTGAATATACCTCAAGAAAACAACACTAAATACCTAGAAACGACATTAACAGTCAAATTTTGGTGGAAAAGCACATAAAAAAAAATATTTGAGCTTGATAATGAATATAGAGAAATGTACTGGATTCTAGGTCGAAATTTGAAATTGCCCATTCATATTGTTATATATTCAGATTTTAACAAGGGATATGACAAACAAACCCATGTACTTTGTATACAAAAACTCCAAAATAAAGTCTTGCGCAATATAGTAAATGCTAATTGGTATGTTCGCAACAGTGACTTGCACAGAGATCTAAAAATTCTTTGTATAGCAAATGAAATAAAAAGATATGCAGTAAAGCATTTAACTTATGTGGAGGGTCATGTTAACGTTGAAACCACTTAACTGCTGGAAAATGAAAATCGTACCAGCAGGCTTAAAATAACTAAGCCACTAGATTTAATACGATCGAATTTCATAAACTTTGTCTTTAACAAAATAATACTAGCAACAAATTAATGATTAGTCCTTCGGACTAGTTTGAATGGGAGGGGTGTGGTTTAGTCAGTAAAAATCTGATACACAATAGAGGCTACGGGTCTCATTGTGCCTATGAAGATCAATCCATCCCAACAATCCACGCAAAACAAAAAAAATCTTGATGTTAGATTGTCTCTTACTTTTGTATTGTTATGCACCGAATATAGAATTTATTTTTGGCATCGTTCCACTGTTCATTTTCATCAAATGCTGGAAATATTATTAGCTTTTGTGCATTAATCAATTTTACAATATTCCGACTTACTTAGTGTCTTAGATTCCTCATTTGATCTGGGTTTGCTAATTACCATCTTTATTTATTTTGAAGCCAAATATTTTGCTTTAAAATGCTGTTAATCAAATTTTTAGATTAGTAGACCGACAGACGGACACTATTTGTAGATTATTTCCTCAATATTTTTCGACTGTTCTTAATGTTTTTATATTTTGAATTTGAATTATCCTGTGATGTTTCAATTTCACTTCAGCTACACTTCGGTTTGTTACAGCCAATTGGCCATTCTTGCTTATTGTGTTATAAGTGAATGTATGTGTTAGATTAGAATGATCATATCTAATGATCAGAATAATTACGTTCTCCTAGTTTCTTTCTTAACAGTCTATAGAAAAAATTTTAAGTAAAACGTAATTTAAACTCAATATATGTAAAACTCATTCAAAAATGTGGTTCAATGTAAAAACTCATCAAAACTGTGACCAGCTTTAGATTGTAATAGCCACCGACAGTAATAGCCATTGTAAAATTTTCCAATTCACTATAAGAAATTACAACTCTATTCTCTATAAGAAAATACAATCTCTAATTTCGTAATTGAAAAAATTAAATTATTTCAGTGGAAGAGGCTATAGCTTCTTTAAGGAGAGCCGGTAAAATCTGATTGATGACAATCTAATAATTAGGTTCACTTCCATGTACTAGTTTGATTTAAAAATGTATGTTCATTTCTGATATTATTAAAAGCACCTCAGAAACAATTTTTTGATCATTTAACTACACCTACACTCCCGTAAAAATTTTGCATTACTGAAAAACTTACAAAATAGTTTTTTTTTACATTCAGAACAAACTATGAAATTTTATTTCCTCCTACCTTATTTTTCTATATATCCACCTACATCCATATCACAAAATGTATGCAACATAAAAAACAAAATAAAAATATAAAATATTATACTTGAACTCATCCTTGAATGAATGTCTAGTCCTGATTTCATAATATTTTATACAATTATGGAAATACATATAGCATAAATAGAATAAATCTTATTACTATTTCTTTCTTCATATTGAAATTTTTATAATACTATACTTAAAAAAAAAAACAATTCTATGGAAGTAAATTTAAAAAAAAAAAAAACAACAAAAAAATCATTCTTAATATGAAGTAACTAAAATGCATAGATTTTATTTTAGTATCAAAATATGTTCAAAGGAAAAATTACCACAATATTAAATAGAAAAAAATATGTATATGTACGTAATATATGTACTTTATAAATATAACATATTAACATAAATATTTTCATATACTCTCTTTAATTCTATTTTCATACGTAGGTGGACTAATTTTCCTTTTTTTGTTTTCATATAGTTTTAACTTTCAATTATGCATAGATAATAATATGAAAATATATATTACATTATTAGCTATTAAAAAAATTTTAACCCATAACGGGGCATGTACCATTTTTTTTTGTAGTGACAAAATTTTAAGTATTAATACTTGTACTTGTAATAGTTTTTAAGTACTGTAGTAGGAGTACAAATTATTAGTATAAAAAATTTCCAGTAATCAATCAAAAAATACTGGTACTGATCATCACAAATATTTTTTCAGTATAAAACTAGCAAAGTAGCGGAAGTACTTTTTTCTCAACAAAGAACTAAAAATTAAGCCTCACAATATACGATATAGGAAATAACAAGCTAATATGTATAAAATTTAATTTTTACTACAAGAGAGTGTACCTAGTTATCGATATCCAGGTCTGTAACCCTCTTGGTTTTTAAATATTTGTAATAGAATTTTTATGACAGTTACCCAGCGAGCCGAAATTTTTGAAAACGATAATAGACGTGTTTCTTTATTTTTGATAAAGTACTTAATTACAAATTTTAGGTCTGTAACCATTTTGATTTTTAAAATATTCCTAATAGGTTTTAGGAGTTGTACCGCAGCTACCCGAGCTTGTATTTCAATAGAATCGTAAAATACCGCGTTAGTTCGCTTTCTTTATCACAGGTATCTGTACAATTTCAGAGCTCTATTCTTAAAGCTGTCAATGTGTATAACGAACAAATAAAGTCTTTTATAAGTGTATATTTTATAGTAATAAAAAAAACTTAACAAAACATTGATTTTTATCCGTGCTAAAGAGTTAAGAAATCGTTACATTACTTTAATGCATTGTATTTGTAGATTAAAACTATATGATTTATTACAAAGTAAAATGAATACGGAGATTGAAAAGATACAAAAATGGATGCAAAACCATAAACTAAATATTAATACTTATAAATATACTTACATAAAAGGTAAATAATATATTATAAATGGCAATAATACACCCGAATTATATATTCATTCTGATGATACGTTAGAAAAAGTAGGTACAAGGACCATGTTATGTGGACACATATAGAAATAGTAAGTATAAAAAATTATCATCAACTGCAGGAATATTTTATAAAATTTCTTACCTCCTACCCATTGGCCATTACTCTAAAAAAAGTCAGTTTATTGTGCTTTATTCCATAGCCACTTTATTTACGTTGTGAAATTGTGTGGCACAAATTCAAAATATCATATATTATATAAAATATTCAAATAATACAAAATAAAGCGATAGAAACTTTATTTAATTGATAACTGAAGGAAAAGAACAGATTTTATTTACAAAGATAAAAAACTTCTAAGAGTTAAGAATTTTATTGTTATGCAATTAATTATGCATATGCATATGATACTGCTAATGGAAATATTGATACAGTGAAAATTTATAAAAAAAATTACTACCTTGGAAGATGCCGTTGTCCTACAAACTGATTTAAATCGATTTCATAGTTGGTGTACAAATAACAATCTCCATTTAAACGTAAATAAATGTGCACTAATTACATTTACTCGTCACTCTTGCCCTATTTCGTTTTTATATTCTTTTAATAACCAAACTATTCCGAAAGTTGAATTAATAAAAGATTTGGGTGTATTTTTTGATAGTAAGCTATCATTTCATCTTCATTATACTGCCATATTGAATAGAGCTAATTCTTTGCTTGGTGTTATTAAATAATGTACTGAAATCTCTTTACACCAGCTTAATAAGACCTAATTTGAAATATACCAGCCAGGTATGGAGTCCCTTTTACAACGTTCATATACACAGAATGGAATTAAAAAAACTTCCTCAAATTTGCTTTATGCAATATCCCACGGGAAGATCCATTAAGATTACCTCCATATGAGCCCAGATTGAATTTACTACATCTCAATACACTTAAAAAATATAGCACTGTCGCTGATATAGTATTTTTAACCGAATTAATCAAAGAGAATATTTCTTCTACCCAATTACTGGTTCAGCTCAACTTTTGTTCTTAATTCTAGATTACAATCTAATAATATGTTTACCTTACAGTTTCATAAAACTATTTATGGGAAGTATGAACCATTAAATAGAATGATGTCTTCATGTAACTCATATAATTCTTATATTAACCTACTACTAACAAAGCAATCTTTAAAGAATAATTTATATTTGTGTCAAAGAGCATATTGTATCCTATGATATGATCCCTTGGATTTAGTATATTTTTATAGATTACATATTTATTATGTTAACGTCATAACTCAAATTATATTTTTTTATTATTCCGCATATCAATTCTATCACTATTATATAATTATTAATTTTAGTATTTTGTTATTTATTTATTTTTATCATTTTTTTTTGTTTTTTTGTTTTTTTTTTTGAATTAGAATAAGTTTTCAGTTTTGCTTTTTCTATTCTTATTTTTTGTTTGTTTTTTTTTTTCTCATTTTTATTTTTTTTTTATATTTTTTCTCACGTTATGTTTATTTATTCATTTTTTTTATTAAAGCTATTATTCTTTTCTCTTAACTTGTCATCTTTTATTAATTTAACTTAACCTAAATTGTAATAAATAAATAATATGTATTGTAACTTGCTTGATTTAAGCTCGGGATAAAGCAAAACAATGTCTACTCATACGCAGCAAAAGGACATGTATATAGGGCTAATACAAGAAATAAAAAATTATTTACAATAAAGGGTATTTTGTTTTATTCATTCTAAAGAAGGAATGGAAAAAATAGAATACTTGATGACGTCAAAATAGAGCATTCCGGACAAATAGAATAACGAACAGAATAGAATAAAAAGAATAAACATCAGAAACTGTAGCTTTTATGCTTTCACTTGTACACTCTTGGTGAAATTTAATAAACATTTTTAAAAAATTAAAGACTCTTGTTAATTTTACAAAATTATTTTATTTCGACACGTATTTCGACCCTTTGGTCTTAATCATGGATCATAAATGGATACAAAACAAAATATTAGAAGCGATCAGAAACTGTAATTGTTTTTTTTTTTATTTATTTATAAATTTTTGGGAACAAAAGCTATTACTATTTTTTAATTTGTGCAAATTAGTTAATATAGTTATAATAGTTATAAAAAATTTGTAAAGACTTATCAGGCATTTTATATCTCCCTACGACCATTATAATGACAAGAAAGACTCATTGCTTGAAAAAAAAAACAATAAAAACTTTTAAAAATTTTTATTTTCTGAATAATAAATACAACTACTAGTTTTATTTAAATATCAATAATTGTACAACTATTCATAATATTATATTTTTTTGTAAACACTTTTTTTACTTAGCCAATATTTTCCATTTTTTAAATTAAAATAAAATATAGGTAGTCAAATTGTTATTACTGTATAGAATGATAGAAGTAAAATGTCATTCCGTAATTTTATTCTGTTTATTCCAACTCTGTAATGGAATAAAAAGAATACATTCGGAATATACAGAATAAATAAAAAAATACAGAACAGAATATTTGGAATATTCCAAATAAATAAAAAAACGCTTTTTGAAATATTCTGAATATTCCGAATGTTCGGAAAAAATTAACAAAAACACCCAAAATAAAAACATCATAATTTGGATCTTGCACGATCGTTTACATTGTTACTAAGTTGTACAATAAACTGAATATACAATTAAAAAAATAGAATTCAGGTAAATTAAAAAATATTAATATAATCGTTTATAAATTGCTATATTAATTAGCAATATATAGTTTCTATATAAATATTGTTATATCAATATAATAGTTTCTTAATATTACATAATTTTACTAAATTCATACAGGATAAATATTAAGCATAACTAATTGTTATAATTTTTGTTTTTCATTTTCCACTTTTAATTTTTATATTTTTTATTTTTCACAAATTTAAATTTTCCTAAATATTTTACAATTTTTACACTATCTATGTCTGATATATTAATTTTTAGATTTTTATTTTTATTATTTGTCTATAATTTAAATTTTTCATTATTATATTTTTTGCACTTATATTTGTATAATTTAAATTATCCTATTGTTATATTTAAAAGCCAAAACATAAACTTGTATATATAGAGTCTGTAAAAAGATAACTCTCTTTAGACATTCTTTTGAAATAAAAAAAAAAAAAACAAATTATTGCAGTTAATGTAGAAAATATTTAAATCGATTTTCTTTCAGTATAGGTATATTATGTCTTAAAATGTTTCAAGATTTAACGAAAAATTTACACACACTTTGAAAAAACTAATATAAGGGTTAAAAAATTGTTTTTTATTTTTTTTTACTAAGTAAATTTATTCGAAATTATTTATTCAAATTTTTTATTTATTTTTTTTTTTATGGATTTGATTACTATTCTCGAATTTGAAAAAAAAAATATGTTCTTGTAATAAAAACCATAATATAAATTATGATGAATAAAAAAAAAAATAAAAACTCTATTTTAACTCTATTCGTAGAAAACATATTTTCAAGGACATTTCGTTTGTTTGGGGTTTAAATTTTGTGACATAAACGATAAACCGCTTTTGTTTGTTTAAAGAATTTAATTTTTTATTTTGAAATGAGGGAAATTTAAATAAAAAATTTTCTATTATTGGTAATAAGGTTAATATTATGACATAAATTCAATGGAAATTATTAAAAAGAGTAAAGAAAATAAGAAAATGTCAAATTGATTCCGGTAATTAAAATTTTTGTAATAAGAAATTCTATTTAAATTAAATTTTTAAATAAATATTTTTTTTTACTTTTCTACAAAATATTTCAAAATTTCATTTAATTTATTTTCTTGAAAATTTTGTTTTAAAAGTTAGAAAATTATGCAATAATGTTAAAAGAGTTTTTAAATTACACATAATAAACTGGGTGTTTTTTATTTTTGTATTTTGTAAAAAATTTCATACTCAAATATTATGAATGACTTTTTTGCTTATGAATGAAGGCATGTATGTGTATAATTTATTCGGATAATAGTTGGGTAAGTGGAGATTAGGAAAATGATTAAATGTATGATCATATATTACAATTTTCGTTTTTTTTTTCTATTGAAATAAATATAAACTAATTAAAAATATATTTGTGAATATTCTATATATATTTTTTTACTATGTTTTCTTTTATTTTTATAATACAGAACCATCTACTAGTGGTCTCTACTTTCTACTTTCTCTTGTTGTTTACTATAATATGTATATTTAATATGTATATTGTATAAGTAGTATATTTAACATTTAATTTTAAATTTTAGTATTAATAATCACTCTGTACGAGTTACGGCTCTTTTGTTTTATTCTCTACAAACAAACAAATAAAAATAAAGAAAAAATAAAAATAAAATTAATGTATTTTGAAATACTCAAGTAATATTGTATAATCACTATTTGTCCCATTATTCGATTAATTTTGTAAGCCCTTTAAAAACTACATTATACTATTTAGGATAAGCCTGGAACAGTTTTCATTTCATTTTCTTTTACCCTAATGGTGTAGTAGTTATAATGAATCCAAAAGATCATGATTGATCATGATCAATTACAATTCAGGTTAATAACTGTATTGATTTGATTGAAAGGGTTACAGTCACAATCCAATAAATCTGGCATTCTTATAACTGATTGATCTGATTAAAGTAGTAATTGATCGACTGATTAAAATAAGATTAATGTGATTGAAATTTTATATGAAAAAAAAATGTTTGCCATGAATTGAAATGGTGTGATATTCTGAAACGTCATCACTTGCAAACAACTGAATGACAAGGAAAATAATTGCAGCGGTACTGTTTCACTATAATTTTTGCCCGATTAAAACTCTGACGTAATTTATTTATTTGCGAGGAACCTTAATATAGTTATCTTTCCATTTTATAAATCTTCAAATGCTAACCAATGTTAAATGAGATAATTTGATGCATCGTAAATGTATTATCAATTGATTTGATGCTTATTGGCCATAGTAAAGAGAAAATACAAATAATAAATCAAAACTGATGACCGGTATGGTGTAGCCGTTATGGCTACTCATCATGAGGTTAGGAGTTCAAATAATCATTCCCGATTAAGGACATGGATGTTAGAAAAAGATTTTTAAATTTATTATTTCAAGTTAATTGGGAATAACTGGGGATCAGTAAAAATAAAATGGGATTATGCTGATATGAAAAATAAGCTACTCTATAATAAATGCAATTTTCTATATTTAAAAAAAAAATTTGCAGATAAACCAAAAAATTTTAAAAAGAACAATTTATTGAAGTTGTATGATTGCTAATACACCAAAACTCTACTTAAAAATAATTTGAAACTCCCTACCATAATTCATGTTACATTCTTAGAATTCTTTACAAAATAGGATATTTATATGGAGACAGTCTGATCTGTGGTGATAATTAAATATCTTTTAATGAGTAAAAAAAGCAAATAATTTGTGATTTTTTTTTTCTATTAATTTGACATGAGAACCGAATTATTAGCCACCAACAAATTTGTGGAAAAATAAAATTCTTGTTTCTTTTAATTATTTTAAATATCATTTTAAAATTTCTGTTAAATTCAGATATCGGTAATATTTTAACACCAATTCAAAATCAATTTAAGTACATATTTTCATCTTTAAAACGTCTTTTATTTGACTTAAAGGTCCGTTTTTGATCGAAAAATTGTTTTTTTTTTCTTGAACAGGCTTACCATTTGTATTTAAAAACCGATAAAAAAAACTATTTTTAAAAATAAAATTTTGATTTGATCAGATATCTGTTTTCCACATCAATCGTAATCCACTCTACATAAGATTTTTCGCTTCCCCCGATACTCTTCGGATTTCTTCAAGGATATATTTGCAAAATTATTTTGTTTTACATATAATTTACCAAAATATTGGGTTTTATTGTCTGAATTATTTATTATTGTTTTGAATTATTTATTGCTATTATTTAATTAAAATTGGTGTCGGATAGTATAACTGGTTTTTATGATTTCTAAAAACCTGCTTTTTATATGTATTTTGTAGAGAAATTTATACATGAATTTAGACATGTCTTGTTACAAATTTGCAACATTGCACATCTGGCTTTAATATAATTTTGGCAAATGTCAAATTGACACATTGCAATATATCAATCAGTTGATCAGTTCTAATAGAGCATCGGACAAATCAAGTAAACTTAATACAATACAATAACGGTAATTATAATAGAGTTACGCTGGTTTAAGGTAACTTAAATTTTGTTGTAAAGTTTTGTTTAAGCTGCTATCAAAACTTTACGAATTTTATAGTCAACTAGAATTTGAATTTAATAATCTTAAAAATATTATTAATTATTTACAGTTTAAAATAATTAAATTTTTGTAATTATCCAATATTTAATTTAAATTTTTAGAAATAATTTCAAGTTCAACATTTTTCAAGTAATAGTGAAGTTTGCTATGGGATTCTTTGTTCCAAGAGTGTACCATAAAAATTTACGAATATATTCATAAAATTAACCGAAGATTAGTAAATACATAATTTTAATACTTTTAGATTTGTTTAGTTCATTATAAGTAGTTTTAAATATGAAGCTGATCCCTAACACCAATTAAATCTAGTATAATCAAAGCTAATATTTGTTAAGTACGTCAATTTAAATATAATTTTTAGATTATCATTTATGTAATACTATTGCAATTTCAGATTTTTATAAATTATTTTCATTTCACTTTTTTTATGATTCTAAATCTGAAATTTTTTATGATTCTGAACATTTACGTTATTTTTCTATGTACAACTTTTACCACATTAAATTCCTATTAATTGTATACAGAAAACTCATTAGAAATCTATGAAAACAATGCAGTAAAATCAACTTTAGGTTTTATATTTATTTTTATTATTACCTATAATTATTATCGTTAAAATTATTACCACTAACCAAATCATCTTTTTTATACTTAAGCTATAAATAAAAATGGTTTTAAAAGAAAGCAAAAAACAGAAAATAAAAACCTCTGTCAATTCATTACATTAAAAATGGCAGTACATTATTTTAAGTTGCGTAATTTTTATTATTTATAATATTAATTTTCATATAATAAAATATTAAACCTAAAGGTAAATAAAAATAAGTTTTCACATACTTATATAATCCTTATTTATTTACTTTATATTATTATGATATATAGTAGCTGTACATTATTATTATGATACCTTAATTGAGTTTTAATATTATGTTATTGAAAAATCGCTTTTAAGGATATTCAACATGGAACCATGTAACCGTATATTAATATAACTGTATCGACAATTTATATAATATTTATAACATTTATATTTTGCAAATTACTGTAAAATAATCAACTTTTTTTATATGAATAATAAAAAGAAAAGATAAAGAGAAAATATAAATTGATTCCAATTTATTGTCATAATAATACACAGTTTTAATGACTTTATTTTAAAATCAGTATAAATAAATTAATGTATACCTATACAAAAAAAAAATATAATAGGTACATATATGTATATGATATCAACATACAAAACATACTACTACCCAAGGAACCATCTCCACTGAGTCAAATACAGAATGCCACAGGAGCATCAAACCTTCTAGCAATCGAATTAAATTACCCAATAAAAAACAAAAAATTGAACGGAGTCTATTCTAAATTGTCTATATTGAAGCTTAAAGATTTGTTCAGTACCGATATCTTTGTTTAGTTGCTTTTTGGCTATAAAATCACAACCAGATACGATAAGATTTTAAGCTGATTTGACTGATTTGAGACCTGTCTTGTAGCTCATTATCAAGCATTGTCAATTAATTCTTTAAATGAGGGTTATGGCGCCAAATATTATGAAACGTTTATAAAGTTAAAAGTAAAATTAAAGAAAAAAAAAGTCTACTAGACTTTAAAAATAACGGTATTAACATAACGTTTTTTTTAAAATTACGATTGTTCCTTTTTTAAAACCCAAAACAATCAACTTCTATGATTTTTGATCTATAAAATTGCTGTTATACTATTGGCAAAAAAAAATTAAATAATCGGAACTAAAAAATAGAGTATTTTCATATAATACCGTTATTTTTTATCATATTTTTCTAATAAAAATTGATTGATTAATATTTAATTTTTTAACATTGTAGCTTCTTATAACAGAAATTCATAATCACATTTTAGAAAGTGTTAGTAGAGAATTTTGATTCGCTTTAAGAAGCCATAGCTACTTTTACTTTAATTCATTTGATTGAAATTTTATGACTAAATCAAGATATGGTCTACTATTCTAAGTCTAAATCGGTTGGAATTCTTATTTCCTATGTAAATTTTTGTTAATTTTACAACATTCGTATTCCATTCATGCTTCAATTCTGTTTATCAACTGTTTAGCAAGTCGATAAAATTTTTATTGACATTTCTCAAGCTTTTGATAAAGTGATTTAAAACTCCCGGCACACCCTGTGTATATAACTTAATGAAACATTGTAATATTATAACAATTTAATGACATCTCCTTTGTTTTCTTTATCACTGTCTCTCTCTCTCTTTCTTTGAAAATATTTATATTGCATTTGTTTTGCTTCTATTATATAGCTATCTCTATCTTTCTTTCATGGTTTTTGATTTTCTTTAAATTGAATTATTCTATTGCAAAATTTATCACTATTTCCTTTTCCTATTCCTATTCAATATCAAAAATTCAGTAGTTTTTCAGTATTCTAATTACTTATTTGAATCCTGGATATTCAAATATACGCGGTATCAAAATTAATTACGGTACTTAAAATTCAATTAAAATATAATGTCTTTATTTAGATTTTATCAAGATTGAACCAAACGTGATAAAAATAATACAATTTTTATTGAATTTTTTCAATAACTGCATATAAAATGGGTTAGGTTGTATTAAATAGATACATAGATATAAAACGGTTAAAACAACTGAGGCGATAGAATAAAAATATAGCGGAACTAAAGTATAAGCTTCATTATGAACAATAATAATCAAATTTATGTTATTAACCACAATATCAAATTTATAGTATAATTTGATTGTAACCTTGTAAGATGGTCCACATTTCAAGTTTAAAATACTTTAATGTGGGATTCGGTTGAGTGCTTTAAAAACAAAAATAACTTTAAATTTGAAATGGTATACCGTATACATGGAGAGAGGGGGTATTCAGAAAATTGATATAAAGCTCTTGCGCACTCTTATTAATAGTGTTATATACTCTAATAGAAGTATTAGTGTTCATTTGATTCAAAACGTTATAAATAAGTACGTTATAGCACTAAAATGGAGAATCCTATAATTTAATTTTTTCTCTTTTTATTTTTTTTTTGTTGTAACATAACGCTTGCGTTGCGGATCGCTATATTTATTTCATTTAATTATTTTTGGCCCATTATCCTATATTTGTTAGTATATATGTTCTTATTTTGAAATGAAATTCCATTGCAATAATATTTATGTTATGCGAGAGTGAGATAGGTATTACTTTTTATTTTAAAATAATAGTTTTATAGAGTTGATATTTATTTCATGAGAAAGATATATATTATTCCCATTAGATCACATTATTCCCATAAAAACACCATTATAACACTTTTAGTGCTTATCCGGAGTCATAAAGGAGTCTTATGTTACTTATTTTGCTTTAAAACAATAAAATGTTACGTGGGAGATAGTAGTGCCTACCGGCAATATACCAACAGACTCATTTACATTGTTAACGACGGTAGGTTAAAAGGCACTTCAAAGTTAGTATAGGTTTCCTTTCAGTATATTTTTTTGTGATGCTGTAGTATAACAAAAGTTGAAATTTTTGTTGAAAACGTTAAGTTGTTATTTCGAAAAAGTATGCTAACATTAACATATTAAATGTTTTGATGTGTTGCATATATGCAACTTTCATGTCTTACTTACATCAATTTTTTAAAACAAAATATCACACTTTTTATATATGATTTCAAAATTTAATTAAAATCATCCTACAACCCTTACTGTCATCACAATAAAAACACAATAAAAGTATATAACTAAATATTTATTTCAAAGTTGATCAAATATTACATATACATATATCTGTGCAAATAAAAATAATATTTGATTTGGTGAAACATCCTGTATGTCACTATACTCAATTAGTTACAATAATTATTCAAATAAAAAGCTAATAAAAATATTTATGAACCGATCCCAGCCTTCACAAAATTTATTTATAATTTTAATACATGTACATATACATATATTAATATACCCTTATATCCTTTTTAGATCCATTTCTTGAAATCATAAAACTACATTTTCATATAAGTATTATATAAAATTTCATATATTGAATATATATAACCATCTAACTCTAACCCTATAATCATAATTATCTCACAGTTATTATTACAAAATAACACTACCACTACGAATTATTATATCTGTAATTTTCCAAAAAAAAATTATATTTTTTAATAATGGCGATCCCAAAATATACCCAAAAAAGCAACTTCATCCATTTTCATTAAATTTCTCTACTAAAAATATATTTTTCAGATGGTTGATAGATAGAACCATAGATAGATGGTTGGTTACTAAAAATGGAAATCTGTAAATGAATAAGAAAACAAAATAAAAACCATATTAACAACAAAAATAATAAAAATAATACTAACAAATATTTCTAACTTTAAAATTTATTTTTGTTATATTATATCACCAGTATATCTAGCTAAATATCTAGCTAGGCTAAATCATCAGGCTATTATTAGTGTCATTATCATAAATATGACTTTGAATAAATATGAAATGAAGTTAATTTTATTCATGTTAGAAAATATATTTTTGGAAAATTTTTTATTAATTTTTTTTTTGTTTTTTTTTTATTTGTCTTTTATTAGGATAAATTTATAAGGACATATTTTTTGTATATTATTATTATTTCCTAAAAATATTCTATTCACAATAGTATAGTTTTTATAAATTGTTTTGTTGACAATGTACGATGGTATGTTAATAAATTATTTATTTTCTTATATGACATTGTAATGTTTTAAAGATTTTTAGAAATTTATCACCAACATTTAAGCTAATAAGTCTTAAGCAATGATGTAGGAAGCAAGGTGCTTCCGAAATGTAAATATTTGCAAAATATAAATTAATTAGTATTCGCCAAGTATAGTGTTAATACTACTAAAATGTTATACTCAATTTCATTATAAATTGTTTCCCATCAGTTCAATTTGTTCTTGGCACTATATAATTTTATTTTATTGATTTATTCAAGGCAATGTGGCGAATATGTAATAATCTATTTAAAAAAAAATTAAATTAAATTTAAGCTTCTGTCGAGAAAAAAAAGATAAACCAGTACATTGATGAACTGCGGCAATTTGATAAATTAAAATTTTTATATGTTAAAATGTTAGTGTATATAGATGCGTAGTGTATACGCTATAGCTTGTAGATGCGTTGAAATTTTAAATTCAAATTTCTAATTAATAATACTAAATATTATGATAAGAATATTCTAATATTCTCTATATCATAATATCAAAAGTACTATGGCAGACACAAATATAGTTTTATGGAATAAAAGTCGAGTTTCCTTTCACTAATCATTTGTATTTATTTTGCAAATATCGATATTTCGGAAGCAACTTACTTCCTTCATCAGTACTTTGCGACAAATGATTAGTGAAAGGAAACTCGACTTTTATTCCATAAATCTAAACATATCACTAAAAACAAATCTGATTATCAAAAACAACAAATATAGTATTCATATTTCATATTACAACAACTAAAAGGGAGGATAAAATTAAAAAGAAAAATAATAATTATTGTTTTAAATTGTATTTCAAATTTGCCTTTACCTTTTTAATTTGATTTGAAAATAAAACAATATAAATTTTTTAATGCAAATTTTTGTGTCATTTTTAAAATAAGTCAAATCAATTGTTTTTTAGTACTAAAAATTAAAAAAATGATTGACGTGCTTGCCACCAGATTGCTCTGTTCTGAACAATATTGCCGTGTTGAATTACAATATTATACATTTAATATGCCTTTGTTTGTAATATCAGTACTACGTTTCTATTTATTAATATCATGATATTAGGTGGCACACATGGAGCGGTATGTATCTCATGATATTAGGAATATTACAATATCGATATTACATGTCTGTCAGTATTATAATAGAAAAATAAAAAATAAAAAAAATTAAAAAAAAATAAATATGTAGATTCGCTACGTCTCCTTTTAAATATTTATAATATAAAAGAATACTAATGAAAACGGGTTATGAATAATGATTCAGATATTTGTCCAGTACTTTTTTCGATTCATACATGTAATATAATGATCTATTAGTGACAGGAAATTCGACTTTTAAATGATAAATTTAATATATCAATAAAAATAAATCTAATTATCAAAAATAATTAAGTAAATGCAGTGTTTTTAATCATATGTCATTTTAACTGCCAGGCCAATAAATAATTAAAATATACTTAAATCATTCTAGTAAATTTAGCTAGAATGAATAATAATAGATTAATCAAAACAGTAATCGAATTATTCTATAAAATAGCGAATATATATAATGTAAATATAAATTATTATCAATGTGGAAATATTCTTAGAAATTTGATAACAATTTCAAAATTAGTTTGAGTAATGATTTTGATTTTTTAAAATAATACATAGATAAGCATAGGTAAAAATTTAACTTCTCCTTTCGCAATATCATCAATATGGTTATTCCAACTAATATTTTTGTGTACGTGTACACATTAATTATTTAAACTACCCGAATTGGTGTAAAACAAAATTTGTGAAAAGATTCGGCTCAATTTTTTTTTTCAATATATCGTTCTTTGTAAGAGTTGCAATATTATGGAATGCACTGCCAAGTACTATTAGCTGTGAATTATCTCTTAACAAGGTTAGGGAGCTATCTTAGGAATAATTTAAGCTAAAACTTTAGATAATAGTTAATATAGCAACAATATATTGTTTTATTTTTTATAGCTGAAGGAGGAAAGAATGAAATGTCTAGGCTAATTTTTTATTTTTTTTCTTTCTCATGTTTTTACTAAACATGTTTTTAATAAGTTACTTTGAATTGAATTTACTTTAATTGAATTAAATATTTTTATTGTTTTACTTTTTATTTTTTTTGTGTTCTTTTAAGTTTGTTTAATTTAGTCGAATGGAATTAATTGCTTTTTTATTTGGCTGGTTTAGTTGTAAGTTAAGTATATATTTAAATTAATATTTTCTTTTAATAATTTTTATTTGTATACACTTATAAAGACTAATCGTCTTATGTACACTAACATTAAGAATTGAATAAATAAATAAATATTACCCTAGTACTATCTTCTATAAAACTGTCAATTGTATTGAAGGTTATTTGACTTAAAATTATATTATCATATTATCATACCATAGATTATTCATTTACTCCCAAGATATTTAATTTTTTTTTTATTTTTGCCTTGATTAGACCTTCAATAACTTTGAACAAATTCGGAATAATTGCCATAGATTTATACGTGGAATCACTTTATTACCTTTTAATAGAATTGGATGAACGTGCGCAACATTCTACTGACTGTTATGCTAATTAGTAATTAGTTGGACAATAGGAATAAATCTTGTAATATTAATAACTTAGATATCGGAAGTTATAATGACATAAAATCAAATATTATTAAATAATTCAAACCCATTTCAAGTAACTTCTATAAGATTTCAGATTACAAAGATACACAAAATGTATGGGAGAAAAATTTAAAAAAATCAAAACTATAAAATGTAAGATTTTTTAAGATAGCAGTATACACTTAACTCTTGTATAATAAAAAAGTTAAGATAACTTTTAAAACACAGTTATTTTTTAATTTTTTTTTTTTCAAAAAATGGGCTTTAAAATATTTTTTATTGCAAATAATTTAATAATATTATTATTCTCTTGAAATAAGGGCTATTTTACTATTATAATTAGTATTTCGTCGACTGAGTATTGGTATACCGTATTCGCCATTTTTGCACTTTCGGACTTAATGATGGATTCTTAGATTTTTAAAAGAGATCTTTTCAAATCTGTAGTCAGTTTTTAAGTATCTCAATTAGTTTCCGAGATATTCAATTTTGCATTGCTGCATATCCTTAATTTTTGATTTCTTTAATTTTTGGTATTCCGTATATCCATTTGTACCTGTTCATACGGCAAAAAATGCAAGTATTTTGTATGTTTTCTTACTATTATATTGTTTTGCTGTATGCCCATGTATCATTGATAATTGTCAACCAATATTATTTGATTTTTTTTCTTTGTTTTTACTTTGTTCTATATCCATTGGTTTTATTTAGTGCTCACAGCTTTTGTCTATGCACGCACGCCTTAAAAAAAATTATTGTTGTTTTTTTTTTGTTCTGCTTTATGTTCAAACGTATGTTCAGATATACTGCACATTTTTGTATTACGTTTTACATACTATACCTTTCAGTTGTACTTATTTAAAGCCAATGCTGTAGTTTACGAAAAACCTAAAACTACTTACTGCGCAATTGCTGCTTACAAAATTTTGAAACATAGTTTAAAAGATTATCCACATACGGATCATATTATAATTTGGTCCAATTTGAAAAAAATTTCTCTAAAAATATTACGTATGTAAACTTATCTTTTTCGTTTCTTAAAACTATTTTTAAAGGCTGTGAATTAAAAGCCAAATTTTGTTTTCTTATACTTAATACTCAAATTATTAATTATATATTGTATTATATATATTGTATAATAATAAATAAATTTATTCAAAATTTCCTACTTGTTTGGATATTTCTTTCGTCTGCTAGATAAATAAACATATTATTTTATTGGCTTAACTTGCCGTACGTTAGTCATATTTGCCGTATGTGCATAAAGTTTATGTATTTACATTTTTCATTGACTTTGTTTTTTTTTTTTTTACCTTCTTGACAGTAACTTAGGTATCAATCACCTTTTCGTGCTTAATTTAGTACGGTACTGCAATTTTACACTACAATATTTCGAGTATTCATTGAACAAATTACTGGCTCTACTCATTAAATGTGGAAAACTAATGCTATTGTCAGGAACTAAGCCTTCTTAAATAGAATAGTTTCATTTTATTTGATTTGTTACCAGATTATACTCTCAATTATTTTTTGTCATTTATTATATCCCAATGACAATGCTTATACGGCAACCAAATAACAATCATTATTAAATAACTCTAGTCTTTATTGAGTGCAGTACGTACAAATTTTTGCACATACAGTAATATTCTCATTTTTACGTTATATAAATTTTCGGGTAATTCTATAGACCAGTTTTTTTAGCAATCATTCAAACTTGAACATTGATTTTCCAACATGTAATTTGGAGTATATACGGCATATTAATACTCAGTCGATGATTTGACTAATAATTTCCTATAATAGAAATTTAAGACAATGACTGATAATGCTATAGAGGCGTTCAAAACTTTTTACAATGCCATGAAGCAGGTTATTTTTAAAGATCCTTTAATGAAATGATATGAGACAATTGTACCTTTAATCTTTTATACCTTTAGTGGAACTTTATCAAATCAATCAAATTTGTTTTTTTTTTTAATTTTCAACTCAAAGCTTAAAAGAAAATTTAATTGAATTTGAAAGTTATTAAGATACCTAAGTGCGTGTGTCGAAAGTAATTTCCCAATGAGTTTTCCTTGACAACTTTTGATAATTTTCCTTTATTTACGCACAGTCAATTTATTAATCAACCTTCGTATTTACATGGTGTAATACAGAAAAAAAAACCTTGAATTAGAGAATTAAAATATGTCTGTTTCTTCTTCTGTTTTCCATTTTATATTTTTTTTTTTGTTGTTTTTGGAACAAAAAACTTTGAGTAGTTTTTACACTCTAAAAATCAAAATATCTATTTTTGTGGCAAAATAGAAAAATCCTTAAACAAAGTATCTAAAGTTTTGGACAGCTCTATCGATCATCAGTGTTGTATGTAACTGTTCATTATTATAATGTGAAAATAAAAATAAATAAAAATTGTAAATGTTTACATTTTACTAATTGGGATTGACATTGATCTAAGAGCTCTTTAAACCATTCAAGTGTTGAAAGTTCATCATGCACTGGAATGTTACCAGAGAGAAACAGAATTAATAATTTAAAAAAAAAAATGTATTTTTTGATAAATTATAACTCTATGTATACATATTTTAATTAAAACTTCTTTTTTAAAATATTTTAAAATGTTTTTTTTTTAATGAAAATGAAAAAAAAAAATTAAAATTTTCCAGAAATTTTATACATAATCCTAAAAGTATGTAATTTTTTGTTCATTAAAAATTTTAATTTTTGTTTTTTTTTTCATTTTTTTTTATTTTTAAGAGCACTTAAAGAAAATTTTCCTTTTTAAGAAAAATATTTTAAATTTATTTCAACAAGATTTTTTGTATCCGAATAGTAATAATGTATTTTATAAAATAAAATTTTTATTACCTGATGTCTTTCTTCAATGTGAATGCGGCAGGGTGTTTAATTTTAATTGATTTTGTAAAATTTTAAATTTGATCAATTTTGATGAAATTATCTGCCTCTCTGCGACTATTTTTCATTTACTGTTTGTGTATTGAAAAATTGCATGGCGACCTTTTATACTACTTAGAACTCTAGGGAAATATGGACGACGGAGAAATAAGTTAGGGAAACAATAAGGTAAGGAAATAATAGAACAATAACGAATGAAATTGTTGATTCTCATCGTGAACGAGTGCAGGCCTCAAATAATGAATACTGTTCATAGTTGGAGAGCACATAGCATGGATAGAATTAAGTTGTAAATGAATTTTGATAAAGTATTTTTACTTTACCGCAAATTGGTGCTCATGTGTCATATATATCATGTATGATGCATCCTCTGAACACCAACTCATGTGTAGAAGATACATAGGAAATAGGGAGAGAGCTTGCAAAATATGATGAGGATTTTTAATGTGAGCAAGATGAATATTAACATTTGGTTAATTGATAAAGCGAATAAATCATTTTCGACCTTTATTTGCATGTTTTAATTTATTAATAAAGAACAGCAGGCTCGTATATGAGAATTGTAATACAACTTAGGTCGGATAAAAATTTTAAAAATGTTCATGACACCATAGCTACAAAATTAAGACTTATATGGGGTCTAATGGGGTGGTGATGTGTTTTATGTTCGTTGTATCCAACTTACGCCACTTAGCCTCTCCCACCTAGCAACCCTTACGAACGATCGTGTTCTAAACTCGGGACAAGAGAAAATGGAACAAACCGTGTAGGAGACAGTTAAAGAGAGTAGGGAACAGAAGAGAGGGGAAGCATGGCGGGTATCGGACGACGGCGGCGATAGCAACCAAAGGCGGAAAATCCATGTCCGGAATTGAGCCACTTTCACATTTTTCGTAACCATGTATGCAGCGTCTGCATCCGAATTGAAGCGATTGCAAAAGGCGTCTGTACTCACAATGAGCGGCCTGTAAGAAGATGTATCTGACCATCCAACGGGCGGGCGTGCCTGTCAGGTTTGAGCTTATGGTTTTATCACCCATATCTCAGAAAATTCCAAAGGGTCAATCAGCTGATAACATTTCATGAAACATGACAACAAACGGTAGGTCCCTAAGAGGTAATCGAAATGAAATCACGGTGAATCCTCCTACAGCCTCGGTTGAGCCGCACATCGGATTTGGGGGTGCGGCATATTTCATGTGGTGGTGTCGAGCGGAACACCGAGATAACAGAATCGGAAGTAAATTATCGAATTGCGCCCTATGCCCCACAGATGGGGTTTGATGATGATGACGAATTGATTTTACATTAAACTACATATATATTAAAAAAAATCACATTTGCATAGAATAATAAAATGTGTTAGACAACTTTGAAATATTGCAGAATAATTTACAGTAAATGATTAGATCTAATCATTCATATACTAATATATAACCCTCTCTTTAATATTACGAAGCTATAAGAAGTATATACTCGTTCTTATAAATATTTTGTATTTAAAAGTTTTTCCAGGTGATTTTGGTTTAAAAATTTGAATTCATACCTAACCTCTACTTCAAAAACTTTTTTAAGTAGACTTCAAACCCTTTTTTTCAGACATGCCGACTCTTTTTTCAAATATGATTATCAAATTTTTCAGAAATGACTTTAAATTTAGTATTTTGAAATAAAATGTTCTTCCAACCCAGCTCTTGTTCCACAAAATCTTTACTTAAATTTTGTCATTCAACTAAACTCTGTTGTCTTTTATATTTTTTTCCTTAAAATCCAAAACTAATGTTTTCAATTTTCATTTAATTTATTTATCACCTGAATCCTATTATACGATGGATCAACTATTATTTATCCTCGTTTATTATATTAAGTTTTTTTTTTTAAATCTAAAAATAGATTCTTTTAAAAAGAAAATTAAAATTTTGTTCCATGGTTAAATAAAAAATTAAGTACAGGTAAGAATAAATGAATTTACCGTTAGAATAATGTATATAGAAATATATAAATATATCCATGTTAATACACATAGTTACAGTTATAGAATAAAGTTTGAATATAGTTTAATAATTTTATAATATTGATTAAGTACAATGATATTGCATTCGAAGAATAACGTTGGCCTTTCTATTTGTTGACAACATATATTTTGCCTTTTCCTCATTTACTATGAGACTCATTCGTTTTGATTTTTCGTTAGCGATTACCACCCGTTGTGTACTGGAGATGATGTCAATGTCGTTGGCACACCCTAGTAGGTGAACAGATCTGAAAAATATAGTTAAAAATAGCCGCATTGATAATTGCCAATGACAGCATCACAATAGGCAGTTGTCACAAATTAAATAATATTGAAAAAAATTCACAGGTGCTCTGAGTCTCTTAAAATGGAATATGAAACTTCGGATGGTATTCCAAAAGCGTTAGATTTAACAATAATTCCTATCCAGTCAGTTCAGTCCGATGCAGTATTCATCTTATTAGATTTATATCTCATCCAACATTATTAATTGTACTTTACATTATTAATTATATCTAATTGTATCTCTTTACACTCTCTTGTCCATTACCTGAACACATTGTGGTGGTATAATTAAGATAATAAAAATTTCATTTAAAAGTGGCACATACTACATGCCAAGCTTGTTTCAATATTTCTATAACACTAATTATTTCCTTATCTATAATTATAATTGACAAGCATTTAAGGTCCTGCGCAGTAGACACCTTTTTATTTTATTTCGATTCTCCTACTCCTTAATGAACTTCTAATATATATAATATATAAGATTGTATATAAAACAAAAATGCGCACACAGTTGAAATTTTTTTACTCATATGATTTTATTATTCAGCAAATACATTATGCATATGTGAGATCTTATGAAAATAATAAACAAAAAAACAAATTCATCTAAAATAAAAAATAAAAAACAGCAAAAAAACAAATCACTTGAATTCTTCATTTTTATCTTTTTAAGTAACTGTTTCTAAATTTTGGTTATTTGTAGTAATAATATAGTTTTTATTAAAATTATGTATTATGTAGGTATATACATACCTCTTTAATGGCAAAACTTTTTATTTTTAGTAATTTTATCACTAAATGCCTCTTACTATAGGGAATATATCGGAAACGAAGCAGCATATGAGGGACGTGTATTTATGTGTCCTAAATAAAACTTACTAACCACAAAAGTTTTTATTAAGCACGAGTGGTTTCTGCTATATCGTGCGAAGTCTATGTCAGCACTGTTTTTTTAAAAACTTTAAATTTGACTTCAACTTGAAATATAATTACTCAACAGGGGCCCCTAGTTTAGAAAGGCCAATTATTCTACAAACCCAAATATTTCTCATGTTAACTACAGACTTTTCAGTATGATATTCCAAAAACTGTATTTTTTCTTCTTCAAAATAGCAGCAAACAGGTTTTATCATTTGCTATTCTGATTATCCAAAGGATAATTTAATCAACTAACGAAGCCCAATAAAATATGTTGTCGTTGAATATGTGCTTGAATCAACAACCTTGAGTCAACCGGAATAACTCAATCTTATTAATCAAAAATACAGATGAAAAAATGAAGATTTTGAATTAAAGGAAATCATTACACACGAATTATACGATCAATTAGATGAAAAAAGAGAAGAAATAAAGCTGGGTGTAAAAAAACAAATCGAAAAAATTCAGAATGAAAACAAAAAATCTTATAATTTTTCGAGCCCAAATCGCAAACCAGAAACTATAGTCCAACTTTTTAGGACCATATGAAATTACATCGGGTGGAAGTATCTATCGGTATCTACATCATAATATCGGCATAATTCAATCGGCATATCGGATAAATCCATCGGCATCGGCCAATACACGGTGAGAAAAGCTGGACATGACGAAGGGCCTCTATAACAAGCTGTAACAATATGAAACTATGAGCAGATTGTAATAATTAAAACATCATCATCTGAGGCACACGATAGTTCAGGATGGTCGAATGTCGAGCTCTGGCTCCTTGTAATATCAAATATGGACGCCAACACTATTAACAAATGTCAGCTATCATGATAACATGACGTTAATTAAATACAGATTTTCAATTCAAATCACTTCCTGTGAACCGGTCGCGATGGATTGCAGCAAAAGCTTCTGAGTTGTATAATCTAATATTGGTAATAAATAATATTCGAAACATTTAACATAAATAAATAATCCATCATATTTGCGAAAATTCAAACAGTTTCTAAAAACAAAAACCAGTAAAAAATGTTAACAATTGCCAAATGTTCAGTTGCAATTTGGAAAAGAGAAATGATTTTAGTGAGTTAGAGTTCAATTCAGTTATATTCAATGTTCGTATCTCTTGAAGTTGGCTTTCGAAATATTGTTCTTAAGTTTTGAATTAAAACCCCGGCTCTGCCGAAAGAGATGGTGTAAAATAAAAAACAAATTTATACTTAGATCTACAATACCTTTATAACTGCAGTACCTAATATTATCAAATAAATGTTAAAATATGCTCCAGACCGTTATCTTACTAGATAAAAACCAAAATATATATATATTTAATACATCAACAGATAAACGGTTTATATACAAAAACATGAAAACAACAAGGATACTTTCAAAAGTCCTTTTCGTCCTTAAAAGATAAGCGCCATTAAAGCTCATTTTAAAAAAAAAATAGCAACACCAAGCATCCTTGGGATATAGTCATTAAATACTATCTACTTCAGAATCCATATATCCTCCAATTAAATTGGCTACTCAATTAACAAAAATAACTTAAAAAATTTAATTTTGTTTTCGCTTCCATTATTTCAAGATACATTTCCCCTAAAGTCGAACAAAATCATTTAAAAAAAATGTTCTTTCATGTATTCAAAAAATTTTGTCTCTAACTGTATATAATTGATGAGTGAAAATTTTAATTGCCTTGAAAATGTTAAATTGTCAGGCTCGTGTACTGACTGAATTATTTTTGATTTTTGTTTTTCAAAATACAATTTTCACGATTTTTCTATGCAAAGGAGATAAAGTGAAAAATAAATTGGATGAAATCAAAAGAATAAATAGAAAAAAAAACAACAACAACGAAAAAATTAAATTTGAAAAGAATAAGTTTAAAAAGATAACTTCTTGATTTTTTTGATATAACTTTATAAAAAGTTGTCTCCATACTTTTAAATTTTCTTTTTTTTATGTAGATGTACATATTGTAAATAATGTCCTTTTTTTCGTATTTTTGGTAAATCAAAGTCAAAATAATTTATCCTTAGAGTATCTAAACCGAAAATAACGTTACATTTTTTCTTTTTTTTTTTTATTAATTTTAAGCACTTAAGATCACAAAAAAAAGCAAATAATTGATTTCTATGCAAAACGTGTACTAATTTTAATTCTACTTATAGAAATATATAGAAAACTAATCTTCTAGAAATTTATAATATTTTCATGGAAAAAATATAATACAAAATTTAATTTTTTTTTCTAAAATTAGCTATGACTGAAAAAAATTTAAAATAATTAAAGTTTGGATGAATTTTTCTAGTTTTCAGAAACTTGTACTATCTTGCAAATTCATCCGGAAAGGAACAATCTGGGTTCATTTCTAGCTGCCTGTAATCTATTGCCTCGCAAAGATGCAATAAAAGACATAAGTCTAACGTACTATCTTTGAAAAGGTGTGACATCAGTACTATGGTAGGGGTTATTACTGGTAGGGGTTAGACAATGCTAATTGATAAACATGCCAGAAGGCTTGGACTCCCCTCAAACTACTTTTACAGAGAGAGGAGTATATATTATAATATGGTAACAAATTAAATTATGCTAATTCTAATTAAAATTTTCCAATTACTAATAGTTTAACTTAGTTCATTTGTCCTTATCTGTTATGAACATTTCGAATTTTAATTTTTCTCCATTTATATTGCCCGCGTCATATACATATGTTTTACATGTAGTCTGTCTATTATAATTATATATCGTTGTCATAGAGAGACATGATTCCGGCTTAGAATATAACCGTTTCTTGTCTAAAAAGATAAAATACTCAGGAGTTATAAACCCCGTGAATAAAGCCTCATTGTGGTAAAATATATGAGATATCAATCCATTTTCTGGAATGTTTTTAGTTTTATCATAATGTTATCGATTTAATTTTATGATAAAATTTTTACAGTTCTAATTATGCTTGCCTCCTTACATTCGAAATTGGGCTTTCAATATTAGTACAAACTTTATGTACTTTCTTTCAAATTTACGAAGAGTTGCCATTAAGCTTGAACTGTTGCCTGTACCATATTGGTAAACGAAGTAACCTTTTATCGTGTCCCATATCACTACTGCCAGCAATATCAAAGCTGTTCGAGAAACTAATTATTAAACGTTTGCAACCGTTAATTAACATAACTGATATTAACTTTATCGCAGTATTTCTTGATGCTTGCAAATGCATCTTGATGCTTGCAAATGCATCTTGATGCTTGCTCTTGATGCTTGCAAATGCGCAAAACCTTACCAGGAAATATTTATAAGATCATGCAGTCTTAAATTTCAAATAGCAAATTAAGAGTAGCCCATGGAGTAGTAAGTTACAATTTATGCCCAATACTAGCAGGGGCTCTTCAAGGAAGCATTCTAGGACTCATCAAATACTTGTAATGTACCTCCGACATCCCGATAACACCACAGGTTTAAATTGTAGTATTTTCAGATGATATGGCTCTAATGGCTATAAAGCTATTCCCAAAGACAAGCAACAGGGCAACTTCAGTAAGGGCTGTATAAAGTAAAGAAATGGACCGAAAATTGAAAAATCAAACTAAACGAGCAAACCCCGGTTCAGATTACTTACGCATTAAGAATAAAAGCACCTAAACATTGTATAAGATATATAAATGATATTCAGGTACCAAAAGTGGTTAGCTTATAATTTAAATGAATTGTATGTATTGGTTTTTAGTTGCTTATAAACTATTTTAAAGTTAAGTTAATACTAAAATATAACTGTACTGTATTTGATTTGTATAATTTAAGTTATGATGTAATTTATTGTACTCCTAGGTATTTAACTACCTTTTTATTGATTAAGATGACATTATTTCTACTGATTTTATTGCAAAATATTTCCAGTGTTTGTCATAGTGATATCTACACTGGTTTTATCAACCGTGTCACGAAAAAAAATTATCTCACATTTGTGTGTTGATCTTCTAAAATCATACTTTGCAGTAGTCACGAATAATATTTTTATACATTTTTTGTACTTTATTCTTTAAAATAGAACCTACTGAACTATCAGCAGAGTAGAATATGATGTGAAACCGGCAAAGGCCACTATTGCATTTAACTCGGTCTAGTAAAGTAAATAAATCTGACAAATATATATATTGAAAAAATTGTTGATGCATTGACTGTACCTTGGAGCAGATTATCATCGATCGAAAATTTGTCTGATAATATGAATAAAAAAACCTGCTTTCTGCTCTTTAACAATTCAAACGTGAAATAAGTGAAGCCAAAAATGTTTGTAATTAGTTAATATTGTGATAAATTAGAAAAGGTATCACAAAATAAATGAAAAAAGTTATGAACGTAAACTGGTTTACCTTCTATTCAAAATTGACAGATTATATTATTTCTGTTCTGAATTCAGTTCTGAATAAATCTAAAATGAAAAATTTAATGTATTCACTCGTATTATTCTCAAAATAGCCTCACATCTTTTCTCTTCTAATTTTCTATTTCAACTATGATGTCAAAGCTATAAAAGTTTTTGGCTATGCAAAAAAAACAACACAAAAAATAAAATCTATGTAAAAAAACTTTTTTACATACATGAAAATAGGTTTGGGAGTTACTTTCAAAGCTAAATTTAAAATCCAATTATCCCACAACAACAACAAACAAATCAATAAAAATAAAAAAAATTGTGACTGTTAAGGAATCCTTAAAATCCTCTGTTATAAAAGTTTTCATAAAACAATCATTTTCCATTTTCAGATCAAAGTTTCTAAGAAATCAAATCTACTTTATAATGTGAACCTAACGAATGCCTAATTTTTGTTTTTCTTTTTATTAAAAAATATATTTATGGATTTCTAAAAATAAAATAAATTTGGTAATATCACAAAAAAAAAAAACCAAAACAGCACATTGTCATTATTGTCAATACCCCACTCCATCTAGTCTCTAATTATTATATATTATGATGTGTAGCTGTAGGTTAGGTATATCAAAAGATTTTTGAATACAAAGTTTATTCCCTTTTAGTTAATAAAGATTAATTCTTCTAAAAATAAATAATTTTAACACAAGAAATCCATTAAAAGAACAAAAAAAAAAAAAAAAAAAAAATAATTCAACATACTCAAGTTTTTTATTTTTGGAACGAACAAAATTTTTTTGAAGCAAATTTTCGATGATATTTTTACAATTTATTAAAAATATATGACCCTAAATGAATATACTTGTATTCAATTTACTTTGTTTATATTCAATTTATGATTAATTGATAATTTAAGGCAGATTTTTATTTTATTTGTATACAGATCGATTTTTAAATATTTATAGTTACAATTTTATGGATATTTTTAATTTTCATATCTTAGGTTTAGGACTCAGCTTAGGAGCCGGTTCAATGTTATACAGAGTCATTATAATGTCCATCATATTCATTATTAATAGAATGAGTTAATTCATTGTCTTTCATTCAGTCAGCCTCACTTGATACCCCACTGTTATTATTAATTTGTAGGTAGAAGACTAGACGTACATAAAAGACAGTGTAATAATATATCTATTGGCTGTAATATATCTAATACAATGCTTCTGAACAAAAACAATTAAAATTATGTTTTTTTTTGTATAATTCGATACAAAACAAATGGCAACTTTATCTACAACAAGGATTTGTCAAAAAATAATTTTTCTCGTTATAGGCTATAATGTTTACAAATTTTATCTTGATGAAACTGCAATGTATTAATATTTAAAAAAATAAGTGGAATTCAAAATCAAATCTGAATCAAAAATGAATCTTAATCTAAATATTTTTTTAACCTATTTTCGGCCAGAAAAAAAACACATCTTGATTACTAAGTAATCCATTGGTTTTAGAATAATTGATGCCCAAAAAATTCAAATCCGTTGTCAGATTGGGGCTAGCACGGTCCAGAGCCCGGGAAAGGGCTGTTCGAAAAATTGAACACTGGCCGCTATTTGACTTTTTTTTTTGTTCATGAAAATCAAAAATTAAGTTTATATTTTTAGCAATTTGACTCAATTTCAGCGAAATTAAAGCTTAACAATGAATGAAAATATGAAATAGAGTTAAACAAAAACTTTTTTGTGTAATTTAGTTAATATATTAATAAAATTAATGAAAAATTTATTAATATAAAATATTATAAATTATGAAATCTTATACAAAAACTATTTTTCATGATATTTTTCAAAGCATTTAATGTGTAAATAGACGTTGCACTTCCTGCACATGAATTTCTTTGGCTTGTAGCATTTTTTCAATTGACATCGACGATATTTTCCTTCTGCTTTGGAAACAACAACATGTCTCCCTGATATTTTTGGTAAAATATTCTTCTTGAGATAATTCATATTCAAATCCCAATAATAATTTTTCAGCAACGAAAACACGAAAACTTTTTTGTGGCATAAGTTTTTCATTTTTATATTTCGCTACAAAAGAGTGTAGCTTCTAGGCATTTACTATTGAAGAACTCAAACCAGCAATCCACAATGGTTAATACTATTTTTTACTCTGATATTGATGCGATAACTTGCTACTCCATTATCATGCAAATCGACACCTCCCATGCCATACTTAATGTTATGTGGTAGTAATGGTTGCTGATAGTTGACATAATCCTTCTTTTTTCCAGCATTTAACTGTATTCATTGGTTCGATTTGGTCAAAGGTAGAACAAACTGCAACCTCTTTATTATCAGGCTATCGACACAATAATAATTTGTTTGTTGCATCAAGTATGTAATCATGCTCACCACGCTGTAATTTTTTATATTTCAAATGGTGCGCTTCCTATTCGATTTTTCGAACTGTTGTGACAATGAAACGTTTTTCACCAAGCAAGCCCATCATATAGTATGATGGCAAAAAGTTATCAAAATACATATTGTGTCGATTTGGATGTTGAATATTTTTAAATAATCGAATGACAACATTGGCAATTTACTCATTATAGTTGTCCATTAAGCCAGGGTATGGTATGCATGAGAACAAGTGTCCATCAAAAAAACATAGGCACCATATTTTACAACCGAAACGGATTGGTTTATTTCTAATATACATCTTACAGGAGTGACCACCAAAATAAGACACCATCTGTTTATCTATTGAAAGATTCTCAGACCAAGCATCAAATTAATCTAGTTCTGGCAAAATTTCTAATATTTTCAATTTTTTATTTTTTTTTTTTATTTAAGTTTATTTATTTATCTGATTATTTAAAGTAAATAATTACAAGTTTTAAAATAGTCTGATCAAATATCTGATTTACCAAATTATTATGTTGGTAATCTTATAGACTTTATTTTAAATTTGTATTACACAAAGTTATGATATTTTTTCTTAAATTTTATATCATTTTTATATTGCAAATGTTAGAAACCTTATTTTAAACATTTATAGTATCTACGATTAAAAAAAATTGTTCTGGATTGAAAAAATTTAACAATAATCATAAATAAATAAAAAGTATGAAAAAATATTAAAATATTGGTCGTAAAAAAAAATGTCAAATAGCGACCAGTGTTCGATTTTTCGAACAGCAATAATTATACGTATATGACACATTGTGGTGGGGTAAAATCGACCAAAAATATAAAAATATGTAAAATATGACTCTTTGACAAGAAAACCTCATCATTGGTTTTTTGAATTAAAAATTTAAATTCGTTTTGTTTTCATTTCCAAAAAAAGTTAAAATTAGGAGTTTTTTCACACCCCCACTATCTTGTGAACGAGTGAGTCAATTTTAAATCTAATACACTAATTTGAAAGCCAAGAGTCCAAAGTTTATTGAAGTATTTAATTTTAGTCAAAAATATACAGCTATAACAGAAAAAAACTTTAATAAAAACAGGCAATTTTGCTGTTCGGAAAATCGAACAGCTGCCGAAAATGAGTGCCACGTGTTTTTTGATTTTCAGATAGCAGTAAATCATCGGAAGACTGAAGTCTCTTAACCAACTATAAAATCTTATCATTATTGTAATATTAAAACTAGTCTTACAGACTAACCATTAATTAATTTTTTACGATTTAGTCGAATAAAATTGTTACCAATTGTACTGAGGGTACCTATATGTGCCTAATCAAAGACTAATTCTAATTATAATTCCTTAGACACCAAATGGCCTATTCAAATTGGCAATTTGAATAGGTAATAAACAATATCAAAATTTTAAATTATCAATTAAAAATATATAAATTAATCCAAAATAAAATATATTTAATTTTATTTTATTTTATTTTTGATTTACATGCTTTCAATTAGAATTGATTTAAAAAATTTCCCAAAAACACATTTTGTTCTAAATTTTAACATTTTACTACAAGAATATGATTAAAAAAATATATTCTAAAATTGCAACGGAACATTAAAATAATAAAATAGATTTTATATCAAATATTGAATGTACGTATCGATACGGTATCGGTACGTATCGGTATAACTGCAGCTTAAGTAAAAATTATTCAAGCAATTATACATCGGCCATATCAAAAAATTAAACTATTTGAGACAATCTGTATACCTAGCTGAATACCTAGCTTGGCAGCAAAGCTTCCTATCGATTATAACCAGTACCGGACCTTGCTAAGAGTTGTTTGGTTTTGTTGATGTTATACAAGTGTCATGTTTTCTTTGAGATCGCACAGGTATTTATTCTACGCCACCCTGCATTATGATATAAACGGTCAACTCATAAAACTTTGTAACACTTCCAGACCTTGCCTATCTTGTAACTTGATCTGACGAAGGGTTTTGTAGGGATGTAGAAGGAAGCAATTTGCTCACTTAACTTGATTTCAATTTATATCATTTATCAGTAACAATGTAGAAACATTTGGTTCTTAGATACAGTACTGAAATTCATTGGGAATTAAGAACTTAATTCAATTTTCGGTTTATTACTAAAATTTAATATGAAATCCATCATTTTTATTAACTATAGGACTTCTTAACAATCACCAACTGTAATTAATTATCGAATTACACTCTCATACAACCATTTTTTTTACAATTTAAAACATACATGCTGGGAGCTCATATTTTCACCTTTATTTAGTAGTTAGACTACCAATTCTGATGACCTACATGATCTATATCACCTACAAACATGCTAAAATCAATGATGATAATAAAATGATAAAATAAAGTATACCAAGTCCCACTTTGTAGCAATTGATAATGTTAGTAATGAATTTCTAATCCTATTCATTGCCATGAACATTTTATTTATATTATTACAAGTTTACTTTATTTTTATTATAATCATATAAATTGTATTATTATGAACTGCAATTATTTGGTAACCATTTTTGTCGTTTTATTTTTCTTTTTTTAGCTACTCTTAAAGAAAAACGAAAACATAATTGAATAATTAACTAACTAATATGAAAGTAAAATATTACATCAAAAAAATAAAACAAAAACAAATATACTTATTTCATATTTTACAAACTAATTACAAAAGAGGAATAAATAATTTCATCAGGATAATGTCATCAAGGAGTACAGAAAAAAAAAAACAAAGAATTAAGGACTTGTGTTTGTACTTAACGAAAGTAAAATAAAATACGAAAAGAAGAAATTTAAATAAAAACAAACCAAAAAAAAAAAAATTAATGAAAATAACTAAAATAACTCTTGCGAAACTAATTACCGTAATTATACCCACAAGGGGATTGGTGAATGGGTTTTTCTATACAAATCTAACTTTCATCAAGTTTAAAAATTTATATGTATACATACAGTTTATTATTGTTGTTATTTTAATGTCATAATAAATAATTAAATAGTAGTTAACATAGAAATAGAAAAAAAGAGAGAGAGAGAGAGAAAAAAGGAGAGAGCGAAGGTTAAATTGAATATAATTGTTACCTGAATTTAATATAAAAAAAGCAAGGTTAATTTAAATCAATTTTGCAAACAAAACTAAAAAAAAGCTTACTACAGAATTACAGAAGGTAAAAGGACGACTTTACACCGAATATATAATTTATATTTAAATGTAACAGGATATTCGTATAATTTGATTTATTATTTTCAAATAAAAATAGTTTAGCTTTACTCCAATTATTTCGTAAACTATTTCTTCCGATTTGACGTTTTTGTTTTTTTTTGTTATTACTTTTTTTACAAAATATTTCATATAAAAATTCGTCAAGCATGAAACCGGTTTTTAAAGTATATATATATATATATATATATACACAACTATAATATTGATTCTGTATAAATGTAAATCCCATCATGGAAAAAGGCTTTAGTTATGAAACTACCAAAGGAAGGCAACTTGACTTACTGTGAAAATTGGAAAGGTATATAAGATAATAACAGCGATTATTCGAGGCGGCTTGCAAGAAAAATTGGAGAAAACAATTCTTGTCTAACCGCGTAATGATACTTTTGCAAAATTATTTTCGGATCTTAACATTTTGTACTATGAAATAAAATGTACTACCTATTGTAGTTTGAGTGGGAAAATTGTTATGTGGTACGGATACATTTCATATTAAATGAAATTCACATACTATGTGTATTTGAATTTTTTACGCAGTTAGGCCTCTGGTTTTCGTCTTCACCGAAGTTGCCATTAGATCACCAATATACATGCTCTTCACCGGCCTCAAGAAGACTTTCGACACAATCAAGTGCGCTTCAATATTGAAAGCGGGACAAAGGAAACACCAAAAAAAAAGTCCATCTAATCCAAGCAATGTACGAATAAGCCGAACTTTAAGTAATATACAAGGGGCAAAATAGCGATTCCTTCATCACCACATCAAACAAGGACACGCTTTCACCATCGTTCTAGATAATATACTAGAAACTGATTGTTCAAAAAAGAAATAATAACTTGCAATCTCAGACAACAACTTGAAGTCAATTTTGTGATATTAGTTTTTTAAATTTCCCAGAAAAACGAAATGTTTCTCTTTGAAGACCTCAAATACGCTTATGATATTATTTTTTTTAAATGTTGCTAATTTTTCTAAAATTTCGCATAAAGTTTTCTAATTTATTTTTTTATGATTCACCTCGTTGCTTGTCTGAATCCCATTTCCGATTGTATGCAGACGATACTCAACTCTATATCAATGGTGCTCTATATATTTCTAAATTGAATGATGATCTGGATGCTGTTGGGCTACCTGGGCTCTAAATAATTTTTAAGCTCTAAGTATTCAATTAAATCGGGAAAATTCCTAAGTTATGTTAACTTATCTTTGTAATATTGATACAACTAATCTTTTTAATATCAAATTAAATAATTTTGTGGTAAAATTTGCAAATAAAGCTGAAACTTGGATCTTCTCGTCGATTTAAAGATAAAACTCATTAGGTTGCATATTGCTGTTAAGAAGAAAACAGTGATTTTCTGACAAAAAAAACTCTGTAAATCAGTGGAAATTTCGTAAATCGACAAAATTGTGGTTTAAATGAAAATATGTATTTCTATCAATAACTGAGTATATTTCTTTTTATAATAATGTAATTAGAATATCAGTAAAACGAACTTTTGTACTTAATGAATTTTACCTAATAAGTAAATTGGAAATTTTCAAACATAATAACAAACTTAAAAAAATCAATTATTATATTTATTTATTTATTTATTTATTTTAACAGTTGATCCTACAGATAAATCAATTATTATAATTATTATATTTTTAAATAGCAAAAATAACAAAAATAACAAAAATTTATTATTTAAGTATCAAAGTAATGAAAAAAATAGTAAATTTGTGTTAAACAGTGTTTGAAAATCAAAAAAATCACAGTATTTTAGCTCAATTACTTCATATGGATAATTATTTGGTTTATTTTTTGATCTTGCTTTTTTAAAAATTTCTTTCCAGTCATTCGTGAGGATTTATAACCGATTTATTTATCTTGGTGTGTTCAATTGCTAAATGTATAGAATCGCATTCCATGTAAGAATGACCTGAATCCAAAAACGTATACTCTATTACATTACTTGTTGGATGATTTTTAAGACAGTGTAAAAGAGCTGCTACCACATATTGGTCTCAGTTTTGGACTCCCCACGTGTCTAAGAATATTGATAAATGGCTTATACTGTTGGGAATTACGATCAATGTACTTCAAAAGTGCTGTTGGTATTTCTTATGAGCCTATGTTTTCATTTAGTTCTTCCAACAATAACAAAAGCCTCTCTTTTATTTTCCTCCTTCATATAGATGGTTGAGCTAGACACACATAATTTTCTACTGTAATAGAACTGCCCTATATCTGCTGAAGGCAATTGAAGAACACTTTGCAAATCAAAAGTAATTGTTTGAACGTGTTCGTCTTCACTTATATTTATCCTCTTCTTTCGGCCTATAGAAATCTTCTTTTCTGGAAATATAATTTTCACAAATTTTTATTAAATGTGGACTATATTTTGTACATATACTGCACTGTTTTTTTTTTTGGCGTAAAAAAGGTAAAATTATATTCTGTACAACAATTTTTTCTATAAATATGGGATGGCACAGATGCAACATGTTTCTCTTTACAAAAATCAAAGTAAAGGAAGTACATCTTAAGTATACTTAATTTTTTATATAAATATTGCTTACTGCTGTTCTTATATAATGGGGATATTCAATGTGATTTTTTACAAGTATCCTTTTATCTTCACTAGTAGTATTTCCTGTAGTTTTACGTCTCCTCTTATCCAATCCTGAGAATGACCACTATTATATTTTTGTACCAGAGCAGTATGATTGGTCCGTTGGATATACAAAGAGTATTTTCAAATAACTTTGCACAAACTCGAAAAGTTCCATTGATATTTTTTAAATAATAATGCTTAGACCTAACTCTATGCTTTTTTGCTTCTCATCTATACACACTTGTCTGTTGTATCTATCGATCTTGCAAAAACACGTTCTTATTTAAAACGATTTGTGCAAGTGTAGATGTTAAACAGTTCTTTTTCATATATATATATATTTTTTTTTCTCTTATTTAAAATATAGGAAAAAATATTATGTATGCGTTTTAGCTTTAAAATGATTTTGAATTTTTAAGGTTTCAGGCATTGCCTTTTGTCCAAACTTGTGAATTATAATATTTACAAAAATTCATTACCTAAGTACAAATAAAATATATTTTATAGTGGAAAAATTCATTAAGTTACTTTAATGAGTTTTACCATCGTCAAAATAATATTTTATTGTAGTTACTGAATTTTACTTCTCTGGATGATACTGTAGAAACAGAAAATACTATATTAACTGTGTTCCTAATTGATAGAGCATATCTACTGTGGTATTTTTAACTTGGTTTTCAAAAAATGTGTACTTATGAGTTTTACCATTAACCCGACGTTGTATTCAATAAAAGTCTAACCTGGAATGAGCACATTAATTTTTTTTCTAGAAATAGTTACACTAAATTACTAAAACTATCTTATACAATATGAACGAGTGGGCAAAAACAGAAGCTAGCTTTGTCTTTGATGGTTCCACATTTCATTTATTGTGGTAATGCTGGGATGAGTACAGGGATGAGTATACTTCTTTATGCTGGAATGAGTATAGGTGAGTTTTCCACGCTCAAGGTTTTTTTCAATGATTGCACTCGAAACTAATCGTCGTAGATTTTTACTAGATGGTACTTTCGAAAAGTACCTAAACTATAAGTAAATCTATTTTATGAAAAAAATTCTATCTAAAAATACGCCGGTATATTTTTTACAGAAAATAACCCCTGGGCGATCATTAAGAAGTGCAAATTTAAAATTTAATTCAAGACACTCTCTTACATTAAAACATTCATCACTTTTTGTAAGGATAGTCGTAATTCTGTATCGAATGTAGTCAGATGTGATTTCTCTATTTCTGAATTCCTTGAGCTTTGTTGGGTATTTTTTCTTTTCTTTTTTACACTATATTTTAACGAAAAGGTGTAGTCATTAATTAAGATTAATACAATTTTTGTAGAATAATGTTTTGTTATGTGTGTGGCGGAATATAGTTTTGTTTAGAGAATTAAAAAACTTTTTGAACTTTCGTTACTTTATCTCCGTATTTCATAATTTTAACTTTAATATTTTTTTCATTTTATTATTATTTTTTTTTTCTTTCTTTCTTTCGCTTTACAAATTTGTTTTCCTTATTGTATTTCTGTAGGTTTAGGTTTAATTTAAAACAACGAATTTGCTATATATTACACCTTATATACTCGTATAGAGACTGACCGTCTCATGTACATGTACGAAATAAAATAAAATAAATAAAAATAAATAAAAACAGAAACCATTTTACTCATTGTTTAGGACAGCAGTTGTTCGACATTGAAACATATAATTAAGCCTCAGAAACTTCCATTGTACCTATGTATTTTTATTCATTCAATAATAAAAAAGTAAACTAGCCTACAAAAATGTTTATGATTTTGTTATTATTCAAATATAAAAATGTAATAAAAGAACAGTTATTTTACAAAATTAAATAACATAGATTAAACTTATTGTAACTCACACTGCTTTGCTGTTTATCCCAATATCAAAAAACAATGCAAAAACAAATTTAAATGCGTACTTTTTATGATTGTCGGTACTAGCTTCTATCTTAAAAATTTCTCTGAATTTGATCTTCGTAAACTTATCAAAAAATCTCAAATTTTTAATTAAAAATTTGAAATTTTGAATATTCAAATATAACATGGCTTACATTCACACACATCAAATACAAGTAGAGAACTTAATACAACATTTTGTCAGATTAATTAATTTTTTTTCTTTTTCACACTAATCAAAAAATCTCAAGCACAAAGTTGAAAATAAAAATTAAGGACCTCTTCTTCAAAAAAAAAAAAAAACAAAAGCAAAAACAAAGTAACAATAACAAAAACTTTTTGATCATAAAAAAAGATTTTTTTTCCACCAGGGCAATAACATCATTAGTACATAATTGCTTATTGTTATTTTTTGTTTTAAGAAACTCATAAAAAAAATGTTAAAACAAAACAAACAAAATTTTTAAGACCGTCAAAATCACCACCTGAATTACTCGTAAAGATATTCTAAAATTTAATAAAAGTCTGCATTCTGTAAATTTTTTTGTTTCATTTTCTTTTTTCATGAAAAACAAACGTGTTGAAGTCATAAAAAAAGCGAAAAACTGTAGATCTACGTACGTACGATTAAATGAATTAATAATTTTTTTTGCTTTGGTTCGTTTATTTTCTTTTTTTAATATTCTAAACGTCTGTGAATTCCACGTGAATATAGGTATAAGAATAGAATGAACAAAATAAAAAATGAAATATTTTGAAACAAAGCTTTAAGTAGATACACTAAATAGTACTAAAGTTAGTTGGGTTTATGATGTTTTCGTCGCGATTCTACAATCAAACAATATAAATTTACGATAATATTTTAATTCATTATGCAATAACTATACTCAATAATTTAATTTTAAAATTAAGATAAATGATTTTAAATCTTCTGAGGAGGTCAAGAATATCATAAGATATTGGTACTTGAATTTATTAAAAACATAAGCCATTAAATGAGGTGATGAATTTTTTGTTACAATCATAGTGATTCTATTTTTTAAAAAATTTCAAAAACAGAAATTTTACAAGTTTTACTATTAATAATAAATTTTAGTGATGATCTTTTCTAAATCTAATCATTTAACAGTTAAATGTTCCTAGTTCAAAAGGGCCTCAAGTCTCAAAAACCACCGAATAATCATTCAGTTAATATCATTTTACGAGTTATAACAATGAATAATTTGCCGTGAAAGATAATCAAGATTATATCTCAGGGAATGCTTCTACAGTTTCTGGTGTTGTCATTATATTCTGGGTGTCATAAATGAAAATTTTGTAAAAATCCTTTTGACCGATGCTGGGAAATACCAACTGAAACATTAGCTTCAGCACAATCTGAAATCAAAATATGTGAAATAACAAAGTAAACCCTAAAATGTCAAGTAAAACAAATTGCATAGAGTGTAGAAAAAATTTAAATTTAAAAAAATATACCGTAATTCAGTGCGATGGGGAATGTAAGAAATGGTTCCATTACATCTGTTGAGGGATATCTGTTGAAGAATACAATCAAATCCAACAAAATATGAATAAATTTTGGTTTTTTTCTCCATGCACAGAAAGGCGTCAGAAACAAAAATCTATTGTGTTGAATACGACAACAAATGTACCCATCAAAACGAATGTGAACACTGACCAAGTCTTACAAAAATTACATGAAATTTTTTAACCACAAAAAACACACGGAAGTAAATTACTGGAATCACAAAAGGCAGTTTATATATACAAAAAAAATAATTGAATCTATAATTGATGAAAATATAAATTTAAGGAATAAAACTAAAGTGTTAATATCGCAGATTGAAAAAAAATCAATAGAAATAGAAAACATAAAGCAAGCAAAATATTGGAAAACATGGGAAATATCAGGAGTACCTAACAGTAAAAATAATGATCCAGTCACAACAGCTGCAAAAGTTATAGATGAACTGGGTATAAGCGTTGGCATCAGGTAATATAAAAGAGGCGTTCTTAGTACCTCATCAATCAATAAATTCTGGTGAGCCTCTAAAGATTGTTGTTAAATTTAAGAATTTGGAATTTAAAAACAAGATGCTCAAAGTAAAAAAAAAAACCAAAAAAATATTTAATTGAGCAATATTTAAAATCTTAACAATTTTTTTGGCTCTAAAAAGGGAAATAGCTTATTGAATTTTTATGTAAGAAAAAAATTGATCGCTGCAAAGAATTCTCTAAATTTCTATTTGGGAAATTTATTTTATACACAAAAAAACAACAATTCAACCGTCGAAAACATCTGTTGAAAAAAATTATTTTTTTTATTTACACTTACTCAAAAGATTGTTAATAAAGTTTTGCCGGTATAAAAAACCTATCCCCAATATTTTAAATATATGCTTTATCAAGTATAATACCCAAATTTTTTGCAAATATCCTCAATTTTTGTGAAAATATCCTCTGTAAATGATATTTTCTGTTCTTGTCGTACGCATTAGCTCTCATATAAAATAATGTCATTTCATGTTATCTCCCTTTTTAGAACCGATAAAATTGTTAAGACTTTAAATATTGGTCAATGAAAATACAGCTTAATTCGTCAAGTTCTAATAATATATATTAATGAAAAATTGACTAAATATTACAGTCTTTTATTCAAAAATCTAGACGAAAATCTTAACTGCTGAAATGAACATATGAAGAAAGTTAAATCAAAGGCAAGTCGAAAAGCGGGAATATTTAGAAATCTAGGGAAACGTGTACCATCAGAAAAAAACAACTTCAGTTTACTACAGTCTTTTTCATATCATATTGACTTACGGAATAGGAATATGGGGCAATATATATATATGAAAAATATGAACACATTACAGAGAATTGAAAATAAAACGATAAAGAATTTATATATGTTAAATTGGAGCACAGCAACAAATGAAATGCATAAAAAATTAAATAAACTGAAGTTGGAGGATCATAAAACTCTAATACAATTGGTTAAAATTTACAATATGCAGGACAATTTAATAAAATTGAATACTTCAATTGTAAGAAAGAAGGATTTGAAGCAATAATGAACATTGCAATTAGATCATATAACATGTATGAATGGATCACCTGAATTGCATTGCAAATATATCACCTGAACATGCTAAGGAAATAAATAAGCTCAAATGAACCATTCAAATGATGAATCAGTTCAAAAAAGAATGCGAAAAAATATTCATATCAAAATATTAACAAAATATTTATTTATAGCTTTTTAATTTAAATTGGAATTTTTAATTTTGTGTTTTTCTTTTTTTTTAGTTTTATTATATTTAAATTATTGAATTAGAAATTGAATAGTGAATTATTATTTTTATAGTAGGTAATTTACATTTTTTTTTTTGAATTTTTATTGTTACTATCTAAATTTTGGATATTATCTCGGCATTTTTATTTTTATGTTTACTTTAATTTTTTTTTTTTGAATAAATTAATAAATAATGAACTGTATTAAGTACCCAACTCTGATAGTTCCTTTTAGATTATAAATAAATAAATAAATACATTTTAATTACTTAAAACAAATCATTATATCGAGATTTTTTTTATAGTAGACAATTAAATGGAGAGCAAATTTTTGAATTCGTTTAGGATGCGCGATTAGAAAATGAGAACAAAATTTGAAACGTATAAAGACTTGGCAGAAGTAAAAAAAAAATGTTTGTTTTGTTATATCTCACTGAAGAGATTCTAAAGCAATCAATAATATTAATAACAACAACAAATAACAGTAAATTAACCGTTCAAATATTGTACAAAGATTCTTTGTTCTCAAATCCAATTTTCTACAACTGTTCTATACAAAATTAGGTACCAGTGTGTTATATATTAATACATTATATTAATTTCAAATTTAATAGAGTTTTGCATATTTGATTCAATCATTAGAATGTCCTTGAAGTAAATTTTATCGTCATCTAAGTGTTTTAATTATTAAAACATGATTGCGTAAAACATAATAAGGTATAGACGTATAGCTAAGACTAACTAATAGTTTTTGTTTTCTAGTTTTATTATTTACTGGTTTGGTTTAATTTTGTAACACATTTGATTTAAGTCTATATCTACTAACACATATTTAGGTCTCTAAAACAACAAAATAAAATCTGGTTGACATTAACATTTTTAACGTTGGCGATGTTTACTTACCCTAACGGATGATAATATATTAACAATTAATTACAGCAAGCTTGCATCTAGTAAAATATAGACGTCAAAGCCGATCAGACCTGAGTGTTACAGACAGTACTGAATATTACAATTGTAATGAAATTGGTTTTTTTTTTGTGAATTGTGTTCTAGATATTAGGTTTAGAAAAATTAATTTTAAAACTTCTTACAATTTTTTAATAAGTTTTTATTTCTATTCCAATAATATTTTTTTACTAATTTTATAAAAAAAAAATTCTGACTTAGGTTTTAATATTGAAAAAGGGAATAAAAAGTTTAAAAGATATATTTCTACAATTTAAAATTTAACTCTTAGAAAAGAAACAAATGCATAGTTAGGAGAAAATTGTTAATTTTTCTATCATTTTCATTTTGTATTGAAAAATATTCATTTTGACGAAAATTCTTTGATATTAAACAAAAAAAAAATGCTATTGCATAGATTCAGGCGCATTTTCCAATTTTCCTGAAATTCATTGAAATTTCAACATAAATACAAAAAAAATTAATAAAAAGAAGTTAAATTCAAGAGTTTTGTTAAAATTCAATCAAGGAAAACAATAAAAACTTGATATATATTGAAAAACATAAAATACAAAGATATCGTTAAATTATGGTTTAAGCGGCAATCAACAACTGAATCAATATCGTAACTGACAAGTACTAATATAATGAACTATTCAATTTGCTATAATCTAAAAAAAAGCTTTTGTTAAATCGTTTTTTAAAAATTTACAAGTATTTTTATTAAAAAGTAATTCAAGTTATTTAAAAATAAATAAAAACTAATAATAATATTGACAGTAAAGCGTAAAAACTAAGTAAAGTTAAGTTAATTGCATCATTATTTGATCTGTTCAACAGTTCTGAACACAATTAGGAAATGAGTTCGAGATTTTTATTATCTGAGTTCAAAATATACACATAATTATTAATAAAAAATGTTGATTGAGGTAGGAGTAAAAAGCAAGTTCTCGTTGACATAACTTTTATAAAGCTAAACCTACCAAACCAACACAGGACAATGATATTTGAAAATAATTTGGTGAACAGTTTTAAATTTTGTATGTATATATACAAATAGTATGAAGGAATAACTGGTTGAAAAAATTCTTATTTGTATTTCCCAGTTTTAATTTTTTATTAAATTTTTTACGAACTCAATTTTTTTTATATTTTCTTATCTTCCAAAACAAACTAATTGTATCTAAATAGCATTAGACATCATTTACATTATATCAAAACCAAAATATTTACGACAAATAAAATATATACTTATATTTCTGGTATGCAGATATGTAGATATGCAGCGGTGCATAAGAATCCGGTATATTTTTTTCTAGCTTATCAGCCCTATATATTACCATTTTTGTTTTTTATTTTATAAATTTGCTTAATTACAATCAATAACAGATTGAAATGTCATAACAATATCGATGTCATAATAATCTCAGATACTGTTGTATAATTTTATAATATTTTTGAAGATACTTATTTCAATAACAAATTGGTCTATTTAATAGTAGGCATATACACTGAAGATAGAAAGAAGGAAAAATGGTTTTTACTACCTCTAGTAAAATTTGTTAGGGTGAAGGATCACGGATTGTATATATCGCCATCTATTTTGTTCATTATTTTATTTTATTCATAATTATTGTTATTAGTATTGAAAAATAATTTATTATTATTATTATTATTTTTATCTTTAATAATATTAAAAAAAATTAAACAAAATACTTCATGCATAAATAAATCAAAATACCCTTCCTGTATTAAAATACTTTGATGTAAAATTGCCAAAACTCATATTATATTTCTATATGTCTCCAGATAGACAAACAAAGTCATCAATTTGGATTATAATTTTTTAATCTGAAGTAATTCATTAAAATTTAAATTGAAGGTTTTTGGTTTTATTGTAGCTGAAGGCTGTTAAAAAATTATGTTTATATAATTTAAATTTTTTCTATTTTCAATTTTTATTGTTTTTGGTTTTAATTTACAAAATAAATTAATGGTCTGAATAGCTTAAAAGATAAGATTCTATTTGTTTTTTTAAAAATTTATTCCTTTAAAATACATAAAATTGGAATAGAATTCTAAGAGGTCCCGAAAATATAAAATTATGTTAATTTATTTGTATTTCTTTTTACTCAAGGAAGGTATATGTATGTAGGTACAATAAATAATTATAATATTTTCTGGTTTTGTTACGATACGATCTTTAAATATTAATATTGAATATAATATCTTTAATTCAAAGAATTTTATATAATACGAGTATCATGTAATAATGTTGAAGGACTTTTATAACAAATACAAAAAAAAAATTTATTTAAACAAAAATTTTAAAATCTCAAAAAAAAAAACATTATTTTTTAAATAAAGTTTTAATTCCCTTAGGAATTTTCCAATTCAATTTTGACTAATGCTTTTCGAAAAAAATTTATTATTTAAAAATAAAAGGATAAAAAGAGAAATTTTGAATAACCAATTTAGACAGAGTATAAGTAAATTTAAATATACATGAATTTATGAAATAAAATTCGACATAAGGATAATATGTATATAATAATAAAAGAATTTTATTTGGCTCTAATCTCAAGTCAAATATGACAAAGACATGCATATATGTAAGATTATTATTATTTACTTCCCTTCTTTCATTATTATTATACAATTTTAAATGTAATCTACATATAATATTTTTATAACATTTATTGAAGATCTATATGTATACTTATACATATAGGTACATTTAAACAAATACTACCGATTAAATTTTGACTGGCTTGGAGTATTATATTACACAAACTAACTAAAGACCTACCCTTATAAGACTTCCTTCTATGAGATAATGACTTGATATCTTAATTTATTTATGACTTATTAGAACAAATATCTTCATTTTTCCTCTGAGGGAATCAGATTGGGATGGATTGGGCTGAGTGATTTATATAAAATAAAATGTCTGTGTAGCTAGTGCTAGCTACTACAATGGAGGTGGATCTTGTGACGAAATTAATAGTTTGGTATTGAAAAATATTTCACTATATCAGATGTTCTGTGTTTTATTTTTAATTTAAAGTATTAAAAAAGGAATTTTTCCAGAATCTCTAAAAACATCACTGGTTATTCCACTTCAGAAGAAAGGTGACACTATGTCCTTAACTAATTACAGACCTATCTCTCTGTCTTCAGTTTATCTAAGGTTTTTGAGTAAGCTGTTCAATCTATAATCGTATCGTTTCTTAATAAAATTAATTTTTTGAGTGATTTTCAATTTGAATTCAGAAGTGGTAAATCAACTGAAGACGCTCTGTTGAAATTGTGCAGTGAGCTTTACGGTACCATAAACGAGTCGAATATACCAGCTGCTTTATTTATAGACATCACTAAAGCATTTGATATGGTGAACCATGTTGTTTTATTAAATAAATTGCATAATGGGGGCTTCAGAGAATTTGTACACAATTTGTTCACATCTTATTTAAAAAATCGAAGGCAAAAATACCGCATTAAAAACCTCACAAGTTCAGAAAATATTATTAATATCGGAGTTCCACAAGGCTCTGTTTTAGGTCCTATTTTATTTCAGATTTTTGTTAACTCTTTGTTTCATCAACCGTTTAAGAGTAAATTTACGGCCTTTGTCGATGATACTGTCCTGACTTATGCAAACAAGAATATTTTAATATTTTTACTGATATTAATTATTATTTGGAAATTCTAAGAAGTTTGTTTAAAAGACACAAATTGGTTATAAGTGATAAAACTAAATATATGTTGTTTAACCTTTCTGGAACAGACTGTGAGGATTTGTCTTTTGTATATCATTCTCCGTCTTGCTTGAAAATGCGTCTTGTAAATTTGTGTAAAAATGATTTGCCTTTGTCTTTGATAGTAAGTTGAACTGTATTGATAATTGCTTTATTATTGAACATGCTGAGTGTTTTAAGTATTTGGGTGTTACTTTGGTTAAGTCGGAGAGAGCACACCAGATACTTGACTTATTATTTAAATAATGTGGTTAGGTAGCTTTATCACCTCAGCCTGTACTGTAATCATTCAATTCTAAAATTAGTTTATAATGGTTTGTTTAAGTCTAAATCAAATTACGGTATCTGTTGTTGGGTGGTATCTATTTCCATAAAATTGAGCTATTGCTTAGAACCATGTTTTGATAATCACTCTATTGAAAATGTTTTTAACCCATTAGTTTCACTTTTTTTTTTTCACTGCCATATTTTGTGTATGATAGCCTATTTTTGTAATGCTTATGTAATTGTAAGAATTCTGTAAGGTTAATCAAAATAAATGATTTAAAAATGAAAGATATCTATGTAAATAAACTCAAAATCCTTAACTTCAGTTCATTAATCTTAACAAGTAGGATCAACTAATATAGACTCAACCTTAATATAAAAGTATATTAATATTGGATAACAAATACATACAAGAGCTTAATTGACTTTCCTCTTTCAAGGCCTAAGAAATTGCAACTTCTCTTATCCAAATTTCCTAATTAAGATTTCAATTAGTATATCTTGTTAACCCTAGTTACCGATATAAGCAATCGAGTAACCAAGTTAGGTGTAGTATGATTGATAGTATACAAACGAGATTTAAACCAAGTTTCTAGAAATAAAAAGTAAATGTTTTGGACGAGATCGTATCGTCTTTATCTCCAAAAACATAATCTTGTTAAATTTAATTTGACAAAACAGAAACCCCAGAATCAGAACCCAGTTTTGCATTTTTGTTTTGAATTCACAAGGAGCAGTTTTGAATTTTTGTTTTTCAATTTCAATGAAGGAACCAATTTAAAGGAATAAAATTTTTTAATAACTTCTCTAACATAATTAAAAGTATTTCAGCGTGATGTTGATGTTGGTGTTGATGTTAAGACACGAATTCTACACTAAATGGCTTTTTGTTCTTAATTCAGAAAAAATCAAGCAATTGGGTGGGAGTAAGCATTCACTTTACAGTTAATCTTTGGTATATTCAGAAGAAGGAGAGCTTAGAATCTAATCAACAAACTAATTTAAAACAAATTAAAATTATAAATATCTGAACAACACTGATATTATAATATAAAATTTCGGGTACAGTACATTTGGCAAATTCCACATCGCAAATGAATATTTAGTATGTTTTGACATTTCGTAAAAAACTTATCTGGAAAATAAGTGGATAAGCAAAGTAAACACTTACCAGAAGGATGATTAGAAAGTGGACATTTGGCATATGGCCATCGATTCGAAAATTTGGGTATTCGAGGATTTGGTCCTGGATTCAGGTACACCTGACATTCAAAAAAATTTTTTACAAATATTGCTATTAAGTTATTATTTCAGATATATGACACATTTATACCGAAGGCTTTTGTTCCGACTTCTAGAACACCAAACGTTCCGCCAGACGGTACAACAAAAAAAAAATTAAGTACGGTATACAATCTTCATTTGTCGGGACTTATTTCCAATTTTTAGGAGCAACAACTGTAATCCCAAGGCCTACTTTTAGTTGAAAACATGCTATCTGCTGGAAAATAAAAAGGAAAAACCGTTTAAAAAAGTACCTTTCTGTCTTAAAGTCTTAGGTTTCAAAATCGCATGGCTTATGCTGTAAAAGATGGATATGTTTGTTTAAATATACGTCAAGTAAGCCTAATATTCTGGAAAAAGGAAATAGAGTAATTTTAAACTCAGCTGCAAATTCAATTTTGATTCTAGTTGCAAAATTTCTTCCAAAAGAGTAGAATAGAATGTGTCGTTGTCGCTGTCGTCTCTTGTAACAAAAAGTCAAACGAAAATTTAAAAATACATCTATAATTATAATTGACAAGCATTTAAGGTCCTGCACAGTAGACACTTTTTTATTTTATTTCCATTCTGCTACTCCATAATGAACTTCTAATATATGTAATATATAAGATTGTATATAAAACAATAATGCGCACACAGTTGAAAATTTTTTACTCATATGGTTTTATTATTCAGCAAATACATTATGCATATGTGAGATCTTATTAAAATAATAAACAAAAGCAAACAAATCAGTTATTATAATTTACATTATATACTTGCAAATGAATCTATGTACATATGCCAAATAAAAACAAAAAAACAAATTCATCTCAAATAAAAAATAATCTCTCCTCTCTTAAATGAAATTACTGTTTTTTTAAAAACTTTAAATTTGATTTCAACTTGAAATATAATTACTCAACAGGGGCCCCTAGTATTTTATATCTTACGATTAGAGCATGTCGTGCATCGGGCTGTCATTGTCGTTGTATTTTAATTTCCATTTGAAAGTTTGACTCTTCGTAAATCTATGTTTAAAATTATTAATAAATAACTATGGACTACATTATGTTCTAAGTTGCCAGTCAATAGTATTTATTGTCTATATTCATAAAAAATAATTAAAAAAAGTTAAAAAAAATTAAATTATTTAAAGATCATAAATAAAAAAAAACAATATATTATAAAGAATTAAATACCATTGCGATACACTATGTTTGTTTCAGCAACAACAGCGACCCGCGAAAAGCTCAACGAGAGATGACAATGATAACGACACATTCTGTTACACGCTATAGATGGAACATTTAAAATTACCGGTTCAATTTCATGAAGCGATTATAAATTGATACTGAAATTATATATACTGTCAAAACTTCACTTATTAAATGTTTAGTTGTGAAAGTTTTTTGTACCAAATATTTATTTTGTTAACTGGATTCAGCAAAATGTCCATTTGCTAAGTGAAGTTTGCTAAAATGGTGGACATCAAAATTTTGCACAATAAACAGCAAATCCATAAACTAAACATGTACGAAAATTTTATTACAACTGTTTACTGAAGTTTACAGTTTACATTAGCAAATAATTTCTTGAATCTACCCTCAGGTAAACTGAACTTTTTTATTAAATCATGTAACATTTTTTATATGAATCTAAAAAGCTCACAATAACATAAAATTGACATTTAAAGTTTCAAAATATAAATATAGAGGCTACACAACACATAATATAAAACTATTTTTATCAATGCAGAATTCATCTCTGTATATTATGTAAGTATGTATGTACACACGATGCTACATTTTATTATTAAATTTTTGTTGAAAATAAAATTTCAAACTTTTTTCAAACGTATGTCAAGAAAAGAGAAAACAAAAACATAAATATCAAATTTCTTATCCGAAGTTTTACATTGAAATCACTTAAAAAGTTTCATTCAACTTGAGAAGTTTAAATCGAAATTAAAAAAAAAACAACAACAACAAAAAATTTAAAACTTAAAAATTTTATCATCTCCAAGTCAACCAAAACTTGTAAGTTTTTTCTCATCCTTACATTATTGCAATAACAGTAAAAAAAAAAAATTAAAAAAAAAGTACAAAAGAATGACGAAAAATTTAGATTTACAGAAAAATTGTATAAGGAAGAGAACAATCAAAATAAGAAAATAAACTTTTCTTCAATTATAACTCTTTTTTTCTTCTTTTTCTTTTTTTGTTGTTGTTTATGGGTGGTGAAATGAAGGTGAGAATGCAGAAGTTAGAAATAAAATTATATTTATATATATATTTTTCTGATGTGTTTGATATTAAATTTGTCTTAAATATAAAAGTCCTCAAATCCTTGAATTTTCTTAAATTTACTGTTGAGCAAACAATTGAAAATTTTTTTTAATATCAAAAACAACATTTGAACAAAAAAAATTAAAATTGAAAACAATTTGAATTCAAAACATATATTTGAGTTGAGCTGATTTTCCTGATATGATACACATACATATATACACAAAAATGAAATTTTATTTTGAACATTTTTTATTGTATGAGAAAACACTTAGATTAAGTCAAATTTACAAGAATACATTTTATTTCTTTTCCACTAAACATTTTTTTTAACTCAGATATCGTTTTTTGCAAGAATTTTCACAATTTTTATTGCCCAAATTTTAATTTATTCTGAATAAAGTGTTTAACGAATAGTGATTCGATTCTATATCAAAAATTTATTTTCAGAATTACTTTTAATTCTTTGTTTATACCATATTTAAACCTATATTTATCTAAGTTCTGATGGTTTAGTTAGAATTGTCAAATCTACTGCAACAAATCTATATGAAACATGTTATGTTCTTTCCCCAATTTTTGTCATATACTACCTAAAACTTTCTTCTACTGTCTATCTGACGACCATCATTGTGTGATATAATTATTATATGAGTTATAACTACTGTCATAATATAGTGGTTATATCAATCATCGTAATATAATGGTAATGTTTTGTTAATACTAATACGTAGGACTTGAGTGCAAATGATAATGATCTTTTAGTTGCAAATGATTTCAGATAAATTATTCTGTTCTCACCGAAATTTCCACAGTAAACAGTAATTTAAAACCGTTTGCTACATCTAATATTAAAATTTAACCGAATCCTGGAATTCGTTGCTGAGTTCTAGCAAAACTGTTTCAGATAAACTGTATATAACTTGATGCAAAAAACTCACCCCCAGTTGAAATCATAATTTTTTTTATTTTTATGATACCAACAAAGCAATTTCGTAGCCGACTGGATAGATATCTAGTCGGCTCAATAACAAAACGAGCATGTTCAAATACAAATTGGTGGTATAAAAGAAAATTCGGATTTAATTATTAAAAGAATTTCGGAAATTGAAACCCCCAGGTTTCGTATGAAGCCCCCATATCAATGTTGCTAGGTTTCGTACGTCTCGTTATGGCATTTAAAATACCCGAAAAAGATTTCTTCTAAATTTCTTATTAGAAATTGCAACAATCTGTAAAGGCAGGATGTGAGTACGATGGGTTTAAGCGGGGTCATGAAAAGTGTTGTATTACGGTTCATTTGAAGATTGTGTCAATGTCCTTCGTTATTTGTGTGTATTTGGATAGAATTAAAATGATCAAATTTCGCAAGGACTCTAAATATTTATATTTGGTCACCTCCACGATTATCTTGTGTTTATTTTCTTAAAAGAAACTCATCTGCAGTTCTTTTATATGATTAGTATTGTTCAAAAGGTTAGTTTAAAATATAAAGAAAAAGTACAAGTACAAGACTTCTACGAAGTAGCATTCGAAAATATACAAAATAGACGAATTTTCTATACTTTAGAAGATCGTATCATAAAAAAAAAATTATATTTTCATAGTTTTGGTTCAAATTTATTACAGGAAATCTAAAAATCATCTTGTATTTTTTTAACGAGATTTTTGTTTCATAACTTTGTTTGTTTTTGATTTGAACATTACTCAATATATACTGCGTAAAACTTTCTTGTTGCACACAATTACGATTAGTAAGAATTGAGCAGAAGTAGGAAATATTTTATATCTCCGAACTTCTCATTAATATGCAAAGCATTATACATTCGACCTTGTCTTGAATATAACTCGCATATTTAAGACGATGCACCTAGTACCAGTCTACAGTACTTAGATGAAGTATAAGAGTTACCCATCAAAATTATCAATGATGGCGATGTTACACAATACTTAACATCATTAAGTCATCGCCGGGTAATGTAGGAGTACCCACCCTGTTCTGACGAAATAAAATGTATTATGTTCAAATTACAACAATTCTAGCGTAATACTCGCATGGCAGTTCTTTCTCTTCAGAACTGTGAAGTATAAAAATTCTTTCATCCACCCTACTATTAAACTATGAAACGCTTTATCAACTTATGCGTTCCCACAAACATATAACTTGATAGTTTTCAACATAGGGGTGAATATATATATTTTCAACTGTCTGTAAATTTTATGTATACTAATTCTATTTTATTTATTTTATTCTACTCTATTCTATTTATTTATTTATTTATTAAACAGCAGAGCGGCTAACTACTGACCTTTTTCCACTACTAGATGTGGGTCTTTAAAATATAAAAGTAAACTTACAAAATAAAATATATAATATCTACTCTATTCTATTATTTATCTTTTATATTATCTTATAATTTTGCTTATTTGTTTACTATCTTTTTTTTCTTATCTTTAAATGGCTTAAATTCTGCGAAGGCAGTTTTTATTTTTATTTTATTTATTTTACAGGCTTAATTCAAGCGAGTAATAATATCTTTTGTTTATGTGAATTTAAGTTAATTTTAAAATAACAACAGTATAAACAGTATAAATAACAATCCAAACTAAAAAACTAATTGAAAAAATTATGAAATAAATAAAATGTGAATTAATGAATAACAATTTAATGAAAGTAATAAAAAAATGAAGTATCTACAAAATGTAATTAATAAAATACTCTTATATTTGAAAATTAGTATTTATGGATTAAAGTTAGTACTATAAGAAATTAGCAACTATGAGAATATTGAAGATAAAGAGATGAGATTAGAATTAACTAAAAGTAATATAAGAGCTTCTTTAGGGTGTCTTTGGAGAGAGAGAGAGAAATCAATACGGTTCATATATTTGTTACCCACAATATGGATAGGCTCATTCATTCCATAGTTGGTTCAATGAAATGTAACGATAATTAGGTTAACAGAGCGAAAGCGATTAGTAGTATATTCTGGGCTAAATTTGAAAGGGGAGTTAAAAGTATAAAAAAATAAGATTTAGGGTGTATTTCATTGTTTTAGCCTCAATTAAAAAAACCAAAATTGTAATATAGAGATTGCTTCTGAGAAAGAACTGCATGTATTACCTCGGAATGATTGCAAATAAAGCTTTAACAACATATTATGTGTAATGTGGTCATAGTAAAGTTACCCATGCATATATACGTGTATATAAAATAAAACTGGCTCCTCCTGAACTTTCACTATGACTTTATTATTCTGTCTGGGTAATTTAGAAAACATTTTTTTTTGTATATAACAGTTATTTTGTATTTTAACTTCTTTTCTTTATATATATTTGAATATTATCAATTCTAACGGTGATATAAGTTATATTACAATTATTTAGCTCGTGTAAACATAGCCTTATGAAAAATTATAAACGGTTTTATTTTTTCCTTTTCCGTTATTATCATTGTTATTGTCGTTATTATGATTATTATTGTAAAAAAAAATTGTTTTTTTTTCGCTCTGAATACTCGTGATAGCTTATATACTTTTTAATATTTTATTTGATGAATACTGTTTTGTATGTAAATATTTAGTTTAAAAGAACAAAAAAATAAATAAAATAAAATAAAAAAATTCAGCTTAAAATAAAAATAATATTTATTAAATAAATATTAAACTTTAAAATATTTATTAATATAATTTTTATTTGATTTAATGATATTTATACATTCGTAATACCCCTCACATTATATATTTAAATAGCATTTAAAAATGAGAAATTTCAAAATTTCATATTAAATGTTATGAAGTCTTGTGGATTGTATTTGACTACCAAATAAATCAATTTTTATTAAAATTAAATTAGCATTTCAAAAGAGTCAAGTTTCATTTCAAATTTTTAAGTAATTTTTTGTATTAATTTAACATTTATTTTATTATTTTTTATTTCTAGATTTATTTACAATCAATAGGTTTATTTTTAAAATTTTAACAAAAGCTTTTAATATATATTCGGTACATTTTCATGACAATGTATATTATTTTGATTAGTGTATATTGGGTTGTCAAATCAATAAATATACTTCTAGAATTTGTATTATATTTGACAGCATTTAGTGGTTAGACCTAGACGGAAGATCAGCTTCTGAGAAGCGTCTAAATCTTTTGTGTTGACTACTTGGTTGTAGCAGTTTTTCCTCAGCCGCAGCAGTTTTTCCATCAGTGGACTTAGGTGGTTTTCTAACCGGGTCCATAATATTTTCATTTTAGCAGTTATTTCCTCTTTCACAGATCTGACTTGTAAATCATTTCTTATAACAGTGTTTCGAACATACCAAATCGCGTTGATGTTTACAAGTACCTTTACTTGAAACTGTTCAATAATTTTTATATATGAATTTCATGTCGTAACCCACCACAGTTCGATTCCGCTAGTTCATATTGACTTCAGTTTACAGACTGGACTAGGTTTTTAGTTGATAGACTAGGATCTTGCTTTCCACAGATATTTATGAATCTCTGATTATCATTGTTAATATAACAGGTGAATGATCAAAAGAAAAGTCGAAAGCCGGCTTTTCAAATAGGTATTTTCTGCGACTCTCTTTGTTATATCAAAGTCAATGACATTTGACGTTTTTTTTTTATCAGTAGGTCAATAAATTTGTTTCACATTAGACCCTCTATTTAAATTGAAATCTTCTGTAACCATTAATAATTTTCTTCGTTTATAAGTTATTGTTGGGGAGAGGAGCAACGAGTGTGGTTCGTATTATAGTCTTCCGCGCCTATAAATTTATTACCAAGCATCTGAAAACATTCAATAAATTGTGCTTTCCTTATGTTATGTTTTGGTGTATAGTAAAATGCTGATATTGATAGGCGGATAGTAAAATGCTGATAGTAAAATGCTGATATATTGGTGGATAGTAAAATGCTGAAATGGGTGATTAAAATATTCCACTGACACACTTCAATGTATTCCTTGGATGTATTGTCAAATTTATGTAGTTCATAATGTTTTGTGGAACATCTAATATCATAGGCAGGTAGTTGGAAGTTACCATTTTGTTTTTGCTCTCACGAAATAAGTGAATTTTCAGTTATTGTTTGTTTTAGTTGATCACTCAGAGAAAGAAATCAGTACTAGAGGATGATGTATTAGAAATACCATAGAAAATATACATCATGCTTCAATTTATATCACAATGAAATTAAGAATTTCAGTCATTTTCTACACACTGTAGCATTTCTTAATTTAAACCTTTTGGGGCATATAATCATCATATATATGCGATCTCAAAAACGCATTTCTATAAATTATATTTATTTTTTCACTAAATTGAAATTTAAAATCGTTCAGATAATATTTTTTGTTCAAATAATTTTAAGACTGTTAAACATTTAAAATATGTAAAAAGAAATATTTATTACAATTCATGAATATGTAACAGATTAATGTAGTACTCAATACAATGATGCTACATGCAAAATATTGCATTGTAAATGGTGACGACAAAAACCAATATTTCAACTGGCTACTAAAAATATTTTAAGTACCAGTAAATAATACTGATACTAGTACCTAAAGTACAGTTTTAACAGTTCTGGATAGATCCAGTTAAATGTAAAGTATTAAAGTTTTTGTCACAAATAGTATAGCCTAAATAAGTATTTTATATAAATCGATAACCACATTTTGATTTAAAAGTAACATACCTGAATTATAACACTATAATTATTATTATTTAATGCAATAGAAACTCACCTGAAAATAAATAAAAAAAACATAAATTAGCAAATAGATTTTATTTTTAAAAATTTAGAAAAAAAAATATTAATATACAAATGAACATGTATTAATTTAAAAAGTTAAAATTGGCACTAGAATTATTATTATTGAAATTTAATAAAAATTAGTAAATAGTCGTAAGAAGTCGTGGATTCAATTGATGAAACAATAAAAAAAATTTTCAAAGTTCCTTAGAATTATAACGAACGCATTTCGCTATGATTCAAACTAAGTTAACCACTACTGAATTAATTAGGAATTATGGAATCAAATATATGAAAACAGATTGATTCAACATACTAAAATAAAGACCATCAGAAGGTTGAAAAGATTACAACCCTACGATTATAGGGGAGATAGGTATAGGAACCAGAAATATTGATTGGTGTAAGCCCAGAGAGTTTTTGCTTTTTTTATCAAAGCTTAAATCTAGTAATAATAACCTAAAAGTTTTTAAACAAAAAATCATGCTTCATCATTACACTTTTGGATACCACTTCAGAAAATTAATTTGTATATGATTAGTAAAACAAAAATAAAATGAAAATACAAAAGTTAACAAAAAATAAATTTATTTAATTATAAATTTTTTAAGTGTGTTACTTTTAATAAAAAGAGTTCGATTTATTAATTAATATTCAATCTTGATCCATAGATATTTTCTATCACCATTGTATCTATAAATATTATTATTATTTGTGCTAACAAACAAAATTATTTTTAGGAATTTTTTCGTTTGTTTTTCGTTTAGGAATTTTTTCGTAAAGCCTGTATTACATTTACTTTGAAGATTGTTACTTCGTAAAGACACATTCCTAGTTTTATTCAGAAAAAGGGTAAAATAAAAAAAAAAAAAACAATTTTTTTAATAAATAATAAAGTATAAATTATAAATTATTTGAGTTGTATGAGTTATAGAAAAAAATATACCTTTCCAACAGTCTATAAATATTGGCGTTGTTTTGTGGTAAAATCTTAAGGTATTTGGTTTTTCAAGAAAGAAAAAAAAGATTTTTTTTTTTTCCAAAATTTTCTACTTTGAACTACAATATCTCTATAACGGTAGCACCAATCATCATCAAATAAATGATACAATATGGCTCAGACTATTATCTTTCCAGAATATATAACTGAATATATATATATATATATATATCTAATAGATCAACAGATATAACGGTTTTTATATAAATACATAAAAACAACAAGGATACATTCAAATGTCCTTTTCGTCCTTAAAGGACGAGATTCGTCACTAAAGACATATATTTTTAGAAAGCTAGCAATTCCAGCTATCATTAAAATATGGTCATTGGGTCCTACGTCGATTAAAACATCTCCCTCAGAACCCTCCATATTTAAAGCAGCATCACTGTCTGTACAATTATTTATGATCATGGTATTTAGTTTTGCTTAAATTTAATTTCAACTTGTTCATACAGAACAAAAAAAATAATCTGGTCAGATCTGCATTACGTTTAAAAGTTATGTAGAGCAGAGTATTATCAACAATAAGAAAATTTTGCAATCCTGTCTACACAATTTTCAACACCATGTAAAAGATCGTGCAAAAAAGGCAATAAGTAAATAGAACCAATTGTAAGTTATAATTTCATAAAAATAAATTAACATTTCTGTGATTGTTACCTACTACACCTGAATGTTAAACCCTTCCACAACACACACATAATAAGAGTAAACATTTTAGTAATTCAATACACAACAATTTACTGAATTGTAACATTTTTTGTTACTTTTCTTAAACTACACAATTAGAGCAACTACTTACTGTACTGCACCCTAACAAAGCATAAATATTAATTTTTTTTATAAGGATAAAATAAAAAAGTTAAATAATAAAAGTAATAAAAAATTATAAAAAATTTATTTTATAAAATTCAATTTAAAAAAAATTAAAAAATTCACATAAATTTTTCCAAAAAAACAAACTTTTTAAGAAAAGAATTTTTAAATCAACCTTAATAAAAAAAAAAAAATAAACTTCTAAAAAAATTCAGTAAAATAAAACAAAAATACACAATCTCAAATCACCATCATTCCACCACTCTCTCACCTATATTCCCAAATTTCACTCGACTATTCATATTAAATCATTTAAGTTGAATAAAGTTGTATAAAGTTGAATAACTTAATACAAAGTATTTATTATAACTTAATATTAAAAATCCTAAATATGTGAAATATTTATTTTTTGTTTTTGTTGTTGTTGTTGTTGTGCTCCTTCCACCATAATGAAAATACGAGTATAACCCACTGAAAGTTTTTATTTATTTTAATTTTATTTTTTTTTTTTTTATAGACCGTTACGATTATGAATAATAATTGCACGTGTAATAATTTGGTAATATTATGAAACACCCAAAGTAAAAACAATAATAATAATAAGAACAGGATAAAAATAACAGAAAATCATTTTTGTATCCTTTTCTTTATGATTAATTAGTTTTTTTTTTTTTTGAATGACCTTCTCCTGCTCAAAGTCACATTAAAATGTTATTCACTTAAACAAAAATACTTTTCAATATAGTACAATTAATATTATGACTATACTTTACTTCCCTCCCCCTCTCGTAATATTTTCTAATAAATTCATTTTATGCTCTCCACTACCGTTCAGCCATAAGAATAATATTATCTCTGAGTCATAAACAATTTATTTCCAAGAAAATAAAAATTTCCGAAAATCTCCTTCCAATTTAATTGTTGAGAATTTTTGTTTGGATTTGCTCTTTTCTCATTTTTTCTTATTTTTGTTATTAAACTTTTTTTTTTGTTGCGAAATAATTGCGAAATAGATAGAAACATCCAGGTATGTAGGTTTATCAACTAATATAATATTTTGAGAGTACTTATAGTATAAAAATATATCTATAAGACTACCTTAACATTTAATCCTTATTTATAAATACAAATACTTATAATCGTTCTCTGGATTTTTATAGAGCAGCAATGTTCAACAGTAGAATTTTGATGTTTGAAAATTTAAAAAAAAATTGTATTACAGTTTCAAAAACAGAGATAGATTGATATTAGGAAGTTGAAAAATAAAGGTATTAATATTTTCTTTAAACTTTTGCAATAAGTTGAACGTGGAAACATATCATACCTCCATTCACGATATCACAAATACGGTCATTCCAAATAATCTTTTTCTTCACAAGCATTCCTAAAATATTTAAATTGATATTTAGACGCATTCCTAAAATATTTTTGACTATTTATATTTTGTAAGGTAACACCTTGGAAGATTAGATTGAAATCCTGGAAGTTTGCGTGAAATAAAACAGTTTTGAGTTTTAGACGAGTTAAAATCAACTCTGTTTTTTTTGCCCCAGTCAGCAATTTTAGTCCGATTAGAGCTAATCATCTTAACCATTATTTGTCTTCTATTGCCAACTTCAGTACTTGCAGCATTAGATTTACGGAGAAAATCGAAGGATGTCACCAGCGTACTTTCATCAGCAAAACTGTGGATTGGTTTGAAGGTTGTTTGGAGTGAATCGTTGATGAAAATCAAAAAAATAGTGGATCAATTAACCGATCCTTGCGGAATACCAGCATTTATAATAAGTTTTTGCAGACATGAATCCGTCTACTAAGAACCATTCAAAAGGAAATCTTCAATCCATTTAGAAAATACAGACCCTAGAAAAATAGCTTGACATTTGGCTATAACGCTTTCGAAATATCTAAAACAACAATATCAGCCTCACCAGAATTATTTAAGATGATATTGAACTTTCCGCAGTAGACCGGTGCGATCTAAAATCATATTGTCTATCTGAGATTATGCTTTTGCTCTCAAGATTTCTATGGAAAGTTTCATCTTAATTCAATATCTTCAATAGCTTCAATAACTTTGGAGAGAATCGAAACATTAGCTTTAGGTCTATAATTTGTGTGATCGGTTTTATCATCTTTTTTTGGAACTGTATGAACGTGTACAACTTTCGATTGACTGCGATATTGACCAGTCGAAAAGGACGAATGGAACAAGTTCCGGAGTGGTCTCGAAATGGCGAAGGCAATATTTTTGAAAATCATTGCAGGAGTTGCAGATCAGGTCCGGTAGATTTATTTACATCAAAGTTATCCTTAGGGAGTATAACAGTAGAGTGTTTCAATTGAAAACTCTATCTGAGGTATTGCGGTAATAGCTGTAAGAGGTAGTGAGGGGTTTGATTCAAAGAGTTTTGCAAATAAGTTGGCTTTACCGGTTGGGTCTATTACGTTTCCATCATCGTATCAGTGCAGAACACTTTTAGCAAACGACCAGAAGTTTCGTTATTGAGTTATTCTTCAATTCCATTATTTACTCCTCAGTTGTAATAATTCAGAAATAACGGTGTAAATTTAATTCGTAGATAGAAGCTTAGTTGTTATAATTTAGATGTTTTAATCTGTAGATTTAATTCGTATATCAGAGTCAAGGTGTTACACTTTAGAAGTGATATTTTTTTAGATTCAACTCCGATATCAGAGTCAAGTTGTTACAGCTCAGACAATTCAGAAATATCATTCCGTAAATTCAATTCGTAGATTAAAGTCCAGTTCTTACGATTGAGAATTGTTACTCCAGTCTATGGACTTAAAATGTAATTCAGTTCATACAATTCAGATTTTTTCAAAAATATTTTAATTGTCAAATGCAGTGAATTTTATTATGACTCACTATAGATTTTAAAAATAATCCAATGTGTACAATAGACTTACAGTGACAGTAGTAAGATCTGTACAACAGCCCTTTATATTCTAGTCTAGTGTCACTTAAGATCTTCAGTCGATTAGCCAATATATTTTCTTAATGTTTGTGCTGTATTGGTTACCTTTTTTTTGCAAGTGGTTTCTACAATTCAAAGTGTGATCGAATTCCAAAACACTTGAAATATTATGTCTGTAAAATAGTAGACAGGTAAGTGAACCATTCCAGTTACTTCTGGAAAACCAATTAACATTTAATTGCGCCTTACTGATTCCATGACTCAAGTGATCTATTTGTTTTAATTTGTTATACAAACTCATAAGCAAATCATAATTGATTTTTTATAACCCCTGCAATGGTATCAAAATACAATAAATTAAAATGGAAATTCTAAACCAATTTTTGTATTAATTAAAATAAGTATGGTAAGAGTTTATAAAATAAAGTAACCCAGATATTAGTTCTCGGTCGCCGAGGCATTTACCCAGAATGAAGTGAAAGCGGAACAAATGGGTATCAAGGTAAATGGAGAAAACCCAAATATAAGTTGTCGGCAAATAACCTTTTAACATCATATTGGTCAAAACATCACTGTCGACACATATAATTTCAAAGTAGTTCACCTAGATTAATGGAAACAACGTTAATCCCCCCGGCGAAGAATGACTCTTACAAACCGTTTTTGCTTCGGTTTGTCAAAACATCTCGGATCAAAGATCATATCACGAAGCACAAATATTCAAATCTACAAAACGCGCATACTCCCGGTTCTACTCTATAGACCAGAATCATGGACGTGCCCAATACAAGAGACCTTACATTTTGTGTCTTCCAGAAAAAAATTCATCGACGTATGTATGGTCGGTGAAAACGACGATGGGATCTTGGGAAGGAGACGTAATGCAGAATTATATAGTGAGGGGGACATAGTCATGAAAATCAAATTCAAGAGACTACAGTGGTTCAGCAAATGAACGAAAAGGATGCCCCAGCCAAGAGAATCTGCGAATCTAAACCCGAAGGTACATACTACGAAAGTATGTAGGACTTACCAAATTCTCATTTAAAAATATTATTAGGAGTTAAAAACAGTTGAAATTGTGTCATTAAGTTTCAAATATATTTTTTGGCTAGTATCCTCATACATACAGGATCTTTTAAAGAACGTTGGTTCTGAAAGCCTTTTTAGCTGTTAGCTCTTAAGCTGTTTCCTATTGTTTTTTGTACGAAATCTTGACTGGAACTTCTTGTGACCTGAGCATTGCTAGAAGGTCAAACTTTGAATCAAACGTTTCTATATACATTTTGGCAGTTAGTTAGCACTTCATTCAGATTCATAAACCATTTCTGCGATTCTCTCTACATTCGCTGTATGCATGTGGCCTCTATAAGCAATTTTCCAGCTCTTCCTCATCGAAATACTTCTTGAATATCACTTTTTTTTATATCATCACTCTGGACACGGTTCGTTAAGTTTTCTAAAAGCAAAAAAATTCATTTTAGGTAAATTACTTGTTCTTATTTCAAAAATGCTTTCTGTCAAAAACATTGTGTTTTTGTCCTATCAAATTCGTCAAAAAAAAAGAACAACAACAAGCAAAAAAAATATTTTTACCTGACTTTTATATTTTTTTACCTAAAAAAATTTTACAATATTTAATTTTAAGGAATTTTCAAGCAATAAGAAAAAATAAAATAAAAATTTAATTCTTTTCGCACCCACGTATTTTTTGTTTGTTTTTTTCTTTTCACCTTCGGATTTTAATTTTTGTCCTTTACAATTTCTGTTTTATATGTTTTGTTTCTATTCTGCCAGAATGATAATTTTTGTTTTTTTTTTTATATTTTTTATTTTTTTCTTTTAATTTTAAATGCCAAAACAAATTTTGCAAGACAGTCTACAGACACAAAATCTTGATTTTACTCTTCACGTAAAAAAATATACCAACCCAGAAACACATTTGGTTTCAACTAAATTGCGTAGAATTTTTTTAACCTAAATCATTTTAAACTTTTTTATCCTTTTAAAGAATATTTAAAAAGGATAATGTTAATTTGATTTCAAATGTTTTTTTAATATAAAAATAACAAAAATAGGAGACGATTATTTTTTGTCTACAATTTTGACATTTTTTTATTTTATAACTTCAGGTGTTTTGGTTTGCTGTCCAGTGCCAGTTAAATATCTTTATTACCTTGAAACCAAAAATTCTTGGAATTTTTATTTTATAATTTCAAGGATAAAAATCTACATAACTGTTTTGATGTAGAGACTTGGCAAACACAAGCATATACAATAGTTATTTCCTTTGTTGAATTTTTGATATATTGTTCAGTATTTGGGCCAAAAATATAGAAAATTACATCTATTGTTGGTGAGAGTGAAGATGAGAGAACGACCACCTACAACAACCGACAACATGAAATAGGTCACTCGAATCGTGGTATCAAAAAGGAACAATTAAGTGCTAATTGGTTTTCCAGAAGTAGCTGGAATGGCCACTTCTACCTATCTACATCTATTGTAGAGTAGGTTTTCGCCTTCATAATAGCCATTTGTTCCATTTTATGTTATTCCAAATTGTATTCCAAATTAATTTCCAAATTATATTCCAAAATTAAAGCATTATAGAAAAACTTTTTTACAACATTCATTACCTGAGCGGGATTTGAACGTAAGACCTTCTGGCTTGTAGTTAGATGAGAAAACAACTGCAATGACTGATACCGGTCGGTATTATTATTGTTCATCGCTTCATTCAGTTTACCAATTGTTTCTCTTCGTTTTATGGTAATTGTTTGGTACAACAAGCATGATAAAAAGTCTCCGAAAAAATTTATTTTACTAAATACGACATCTCTCGTATAAAGTGAAGCAAGTTGATAGAATAGAAAAACAATTTTTTTTTGTTTTGGTATTACAATGGGCCTTGCTGGTCTAAGTGTGTCGACGTACTATCGGCAGCTACTACTGCCAACCTACCATTACTCAAGCACTACGTAAGGATTCTTTTATACATAAATATTGTAGATTCGGGTAAGCAGGAAAGGATTAGGAGAGAAATATAATAGCAGAGTATTGGTATTAATTTGGAGACGAACCTGAACAGGTTCCTTTTACAATGTTGAAAATTGTAAAATGGAGTATTTTTATTGGCGAAAAAACACATTAAATATAGAAGTATGTTCATCATGTTAGCAGTTCTAATGAATGTTCCACATTTTTGTACTTTTAATTGAATCTGTATAGAGTAGTTTAACCATTCTATAAAATTTATGCTAATGCTCTTGCTCTTGTCAGATTAAATTTATTTACAATCTCCATAATCAAAAACGTATATACTTAACTAAATTTTTGTCTAAATTTCTTTCACTTGTATTCACTTTCACTTCTTTCATAGTATTTGTATGATACTCCAATCTGTCGCAAATAATTATTGATATATACCTCTGAACCTCTTTATGAACCTTCATAATTTTTAAATCCTTATTGTTAAGTTATTCGACACAAACCATTATTGTTCGTACTGTTTTATTTTGAAATCGTTGAATAATTTCAATATTTGACTTTTTCGCTGTTCCCCAAAATTTGATTCCATAAGTCCAAGCATGTTTAAGTATGGCCTTAACAATCTGTTTTCCAGATCCATTATTTCTTTACAATTTTCTGAACAGCATATGAAAATGTAACGTTTTTGTAAAAATATGTTTTCTCCAAGTTAGTCGGCGATCCGATTGCATACCACTGTATTTGATGTTGTTGTTTAGGAAAACAGTGGTACAATGTTTTCGTTTTAATGGGAACGTTATGTGTTGATATTTTGTTTCATTTGCTTTAACTATAATTTTTTTTAGTCATCCTGATGATTTTTAGCGTTTAAATTGTTGTACACTAACTCCAATGCGGTACTTTCATCATTGAGAGACGCAGGAATACCTGTGTTTCTAAACATGTATTTGAAGTCTGAAGTAATTCACCAGTGTACAATAAATAAAGATTCGGCCCTATAACACTTCTTTGTGGTACCTTATTGTTATATGATATTTATTGTTAAATGGTTTACTTTTACAACCTGGATTCTTACACACCTTAGTTTAAACTTTTTTATAAATTTTTAACTTAATTAAATCCTTTTTTTCATAAGAAATAATTTAAAATTAATTTTTAGAAATATTCAAAAAAATTCTTGGAACCTTACAGTTTTTAAATCCCGGAAAAATGTTCGGAAATTTTTCATGAATTTTTAATCTGATGAAAATCCTCTACTACGAATTTTCATTAAAAACAATGTATTTACTTTGATAATTTCCACGAATATTCCAAAAATTGTTTTTTTTTCATTTCATTTCGAAGAAAACCAATTTTATTTATCTTACGAAGGAATTATTCAATTTTTTTTGTACATAATTTTCTTCTTTTGTGTTCTTTTAAATGAACTTTTCAAAAAATATTTATTTTAAAAGGATTTTATTCTGTTAATGTCATCACTACAGTGTAGTAGTTATGACATTTTACCATAGCGACTAATAAGAAAAATGTCTATTATAATAACTGTGAACGGTGGAAGTGAAATACGACAAGATAAACAATCTAACAAAAATTGAAGACAGTTCGTTTTGTTAAAGGGCAACGTCTGCGATCAGCCAGCCATTTTAGGATAGTAGGCGAAAAAAGAAATCAGGAAAAAAAATATTTAATGCGATACCCTCCAACACATCAGACCAAGAAGAATACCAAAATCAAAGTGGGCTGATAACAGCTGTTCAGACGGCTGATCAGACGAAGATACATTAGGGATACGAAATTGGTAAGCATTTGCGAAGATCAGCAAATTTGGAGGAATATATATTTTTTTTTATTTATTAATTTTGCAAATTTTTAGCATAGCTAGCATCACAAAAAAATGCGAAAATTTTCAAATTTTCAATTTTTCCAAACTGGTTTTATTTTGTTATTATCTTTTATAATATTTATCAAACAACAAAAAACAAATGAAAAAACATTGAAATCAGTCCTAAAATGAAGATTTTAGAGTATTTTTTTATTTATTAATTTTGCAAATTTTTTGGGATGCTAGCATCACAAAAAAATACGAAAATTTTCAATAAATATAAAAAGTGTTCATATACGAGTCGTATTAATTTAAATAATAAGCCGGTAGAACTATTAGTTAGGGTTAACATTTATTATAATTTAAATTTTGTAAATAAAGAAATAAAACCAAATAAATAATTGACATGGCTGTGTTTTCAATATCTTGTATTTTGAATGTTATTAACATTAACAAAGAAAAATATTGAGTGTGAAAAATCTTATGTAATAATATGATAAGCCTGACAACACTATTATATAATAGATTTGAACTATTTTAAGCATAAAATGGACTAAACTTTTTCTAAAAGTTTTTAAAAGAGTTAATTTAAATACCAAAATAGGGTTTCAAAGTTTTTTTTATTATTATTTTTTTTTTTATATTTTCACAATGGATTAAATTTACTTTCCGAATTCTTCAATATTAAAAGTAAAATCGATTCTCTAAAGAATGTTTTATAATGGAATTTCAGGAAGTCCTCTAACTGTAAACTATAAAAGTAGCTACCAGATAATAAAATTATGGTGCTATACAACAATTTAAAAAAGTTCAAAATGACTTTTGCTTTAAAGTTTATGAATTTTAGTTCGACATTGTTACACCACCGTGAATATTATTATTTTTTGATTGAATGACTTTGATTATGATTATTCAGCAAAATTTCCTTTTTTTTGTTTGTTTTTTATTTGTTTTCTTTTTTATATAATATTGAGTGTAAAATAATCAGAAAAGTTTTAGTAACTTTAGCAAGGAAAAGAGTAAATAAAATATTTAAATTCTAAGCATTTATAAAATTACAAATATTGACTTCAAAAATTTGATTTATAATTAAATTTTTAGTATTAAAAATATATACTTTACTAGAATAGTTTACAAAAATAACAGAAATTTAATAAATATAAATCATATCTTTTTCATGTAGTAATGGAATAAAGAAAAATTAAACTAAGCAACGAATTTGAAAATTTAATCAGTAAGCTGCAAGAAAAATAATATAGAAATTGAACAACATTCTATTTAAAATGTTCTTGCTTCGGCAGAACATATACTAAAATTGAAACGATACAGAGAAAATTAACATGATGTCTGCCCGAGGATGCCACGCAAAATCGTGAAGCGTTCCACATTTTTAATTAAAGATAACTTATTTTGGAATGCGGAATTTTGATCGGTTTGGATATTATTTAGACATTAGATGGGAACATTAAGGTAGATTTTGAACCAAATATTGTGGCCAAAAGCCCTCTGACAAGAGGTTCAATTATGTCATACCGCCATGTTAAAATGAAAATAACAGTCTGGAATTCTTCCAATCGATTTATCAGAACTCACAATCATAATGCAAAACATCTCCGGACCCATTAAAATACCTATACACAAACACCTATATACAAACACCTATATGAAAGTATTTAGGTTTTTCAAGGATTTCATATAAATTAGTGTGAAAATGTTATATTTTATTGTATGTATAAGCTAGCTCTTAAGTTTTGTATCGTTGAAATGTATTTAGTTTATGTATTTTTCAAAAAGACCCACATCCTGAAAGGGAAAGTACCTGAATTTGCCCTACACATTTATCTGCAAGTCTGTTAATAAAAATAAATAAATCAAATTTTTTATTTTTAGCTTAACTATAATTTTATTGAAGCTCAAATTCAAGTAAAATCAAATCAATTACAAATTTTGAATTGAACCCAGCATGTGTAAAATAAATATTGGTTACGATTTGGTTAAATAAATAAAACATAAATGAAACTTTATTGAAGTAAATTTTAAACATTTTGTGGTGGATCTGGACGACTTTATATGTCTTTAAAATTTACTTAAAATTTTATATAACATTTACGGACTTCAGTAATGGTGGACGTAAATAACGATTATTAATTAATATTATCTAATGCAGAACAATGCTTGTATGTTTGTATGTATGAATGTGTGTGCTCCCCCATACGCATTAACCTATTTCAACAAAATTATATTTAATATAGAAAGAAATTATATTTAATAGAACCAAATTATATTTAATACATGTTGCGTGTACTTGAAATAGCTCTATGAAAGAGGTATATTATGAGACATAAAAAATTTACATAATTTCAGTGCTTCCAAAAAGAAAATTTAAGTAAAAAATAACTAAAGTATGTACTTCCAAAGTTCGAACATTGCTTTTAATGTGAATGTAAAGATTTGAATATCAATTGACATTCGCACACTTGATTTGACACTTTTCTGGTTGAAACTTTAGAACATATACAATTTTAAATTCTAATGACATAGAGCTACATCTTTGTCACCTTGAATCGAGCACAGGCTATATTGAATTCTAAAAGTGTGCCTGGTTCGGGTACCTTTCATAAAACTTCTAGCACCCGCCAAGAATATTTTAAACTTTAAAGATGTAATAGACCAGAAAATCTGTACCCTAGTGCTCTATAGAAATTAAAATTATATGTATTGTACCGTTTTCCAAAATTGGGATTAATTCAGTTAGCTGTCATACAATTCCGCCAAGCGTTTGCCAAGAATATATCAAAAATTAAAGGCGTTACAAATCAGTAAATTTAAACTCAGGCGTTCTATTACCAACAAAAGAGCATAATATGAAATAAAAAATTATATTTTAAGGGTTTACGGCTTCCAGGCACTTGAATCCAACCACCGATTATTTATATCAATAAAGCTTCTATTCACTAACAACCAAAAAATTAAAAACAAAAATTATGGGAATACAGCAAATTGCAAATATAACGCGGCAATAAATAACAGCTTATCAGTAGATTAACAAAAATCGAGGTCGGAAAAACCGAGTCTCATTTACCGAAGATTAGCAGTCGAGTCATCTGGTAAGATAAAATTGTCAGTGGACGTTTGTAATTTATTGCCGTTATAGATGCAGCTTATCCGGTGGTTCTCTGGTTGTGAGAGTGGGCCATTCTTGTTGCTAAAACAATAAACTAATAACTAGAGACCCCTATTTATTAGTTATAATTCAAGTTAAATCCAAATTTAATGTTTTTAACAGAACAGGGACTTTAATATACTGATATTTTTCACTATCAATGAATAGGTATAAAAACAAAACAATAATAATTTTGTATACAACTTACTACGATACACATTACATTGTCTATACCTAAGTACCTATATCTACATTTAATGATGAAAATAAAACTCATATACTACCTATGCTATGCACTCTATTTAAATTTATATAAATAGGGTGGTGTACAGGTATAGGTGGGTCGTGGTGTGGTGATTTATTTTCTCTCATTTTTGGTGAATAGATTATTTTGAGTTGAAATGTTGACAACTAACTCTATTATAATATCTATATGATTACCAAAAACCAAAAACAATAAATTAATAAATACAGGTCAATCGGAACTATAGTAGCTGTCCATGAGATCACAAATTTTCCAGCGGGGTTCTTACTTTCACTTGATCCGGCTGGATTACCACAACAACATATTTTTATTCAAAGTGGGATCACCAATAAGATTTTCCTACATATTCATTCCTGGAGATTTGCCTTTTAACTTTAAGAGGTTGCAATTTCGAGAAAAATTTGCATTCTCGATCAAAAAGGCACCGGGATAGTCTATTAAGTATTGGATTTGAGGTTACCATTTCTCTTCCTTACAATAGTTTTCAACTAAAACAAAAATTATAAATTTATACTTGAATATTGATATTTGAACATGATCTGATTAATAAAATAATAAACAATCAACATACATTTTAGGCTCAGATAGAGAAGTAAGACTTTAACATTTGAATGCAATAGATTCACTGTGACTGTGACGTCAAATTCTTATCGACGAAGTTACTTCTACCGTGGGGAAATGTTATCAAATTATATTTTCCTTTCAAATTTAAAATAAAAACACCAACAAGCTTTATCTGGCAACGCCGGGTAAATGTGCTACCTTACAATCTACCTGTGCTACCTTACCAAAAAAAATAATGAAGTGAATGATAAATTTTAGAATAATTAGAAATAACTATAATGAGCTGGGACATACCAATAAATCATATTCAGACATTAGATATGTATATTGAAAGGTGTTCAAGAAATTTTTCTTTTAAAAAAAATTACATAACAGACAATTTTTTGATATTTTTCAAAAAATCAATTAATCAAAATTGAACCTAAATATTTTTTTATTTCAATTTCAAAGGAAAAAAATATAAAATATTTACTTAAAATTAAAAAAAAAAAAAATTCATAACAATACCTAGACTATAAAAAATTCATTCAATAAATTAAAAAGTTTTTTCAATAAAAATATTTCTTTTCCTTCCTTATACCAACAGCTAGGCCCCAATTTTTCTTTTAAGTTTAAAATATCACTCTATTGTTTTGTTATTTCAGATATAAAAAATAAAAATTTTAACACTTTCCCTATAATACATTTCACTTAACAAAAACAAAATTATTCTCAATTCATATCAGAATTTTTAACCTCAATTGAAACACCAACTGAAAAAGAAAAAAAAAACAATAACAAAAACAAAATCAATTGAAGAACAAAAGAATTCTTTTAGTTTAAGGATATATTGATAACCATTCATGTGAAATATATTTCCTTTTTTCGGGATTTATGCTATTAAAATAAAATGAAAAACAATAACAAATAAAAAAAAAATTTTTTCTTTTTTTAAATTATCATGGAAAATTTTTCAAAAAAATGATTTACAAAAAAAAAAAGAAAAAAAAATGTGTTTTCCTCTTCCTCAGTATATCTCATAAATATTGTATAATGAAAAACTTCAACAATAGAAGGATATTGTTTTTTTTTTTTTTTTATAAAGATCATAGTTTATAAATTTTTATTTACTAAGTAAAAAAATGCAGGATAGGTTTTAGTTTCTTTATGAAAAAGATCTTAAATATTTAATATAAGACCACCATGTTCATAGCTGTTAGTTATAGTTTAAGTCATTTTCATTTTTGCTTATAATTATACTAAATATTTTGGAATATGCTTGTGCTAAGTAAGTAAATAATTTAATAATAAATATATTTCAAATAAATTGATGGATGAATTGTATGGTATTCAGTACGGAATGAACATTGATCCTTTAAATCCAAATAAATCGATTGTACATCTTCTTTATTACACTAAGAGAAATAATATGTTTATCCAATGGTTGAGAGAAATATATTATGGTTACTTTAAACTTATTATATTAGGTTAGATATAGTTGAAACAAACATTTGGTATGCTAATGAGGAATATAACCATGATTGATAGAAACATATTATATTTGTATTAAAAATATTATAGTTAATCGAAATATATACCTACATTGGAGTAAATTATGGCAATATTATTATATTATGGTTTTGGGTAACATAATATGGTTAAGAAGCTCATAATTCAGTATCTAGCTGTAACAAACATATTTGGGTTAAAGAAATAATATTATAGTTGTTTTATAAATATTTGTAGTAATACTAATCATATTATGATCGAAGCAATCATGTTGTAGTTGCCTTACGGTTGAATTAATTATATTATGGTATAAGAAGTAATCATATTATGGTTATAATATTCATATATTACTTGTACTCGATTTCCTTCGTCCAATTTTTTCACCCTAGTGTTTTATCGTCCTAATTATGGTGTGAATGAACCTCTCCATTGAATGATGATCATTACCAATAAGTACAAGGATGTAATTAATTTAACCCTCTCAAAAGATGCACTAAGGAAGCGTTTATATTTATGCCACCCAACTAATAATTATCTTTAGTAACCAATTTTTTTTCTAAGATAATCCAACTAACTCATACATGTTTATACTAATATCTTCATAAAATAAATTTTAAAAATTTTTGAATATTGTTAATCTTTTTATTATAATTTACAAATTTTAAAGTTACTTGATTCATTGTTTTTCTATCTTTTTAAATTGTTTGATTTTTTTAATTTTTTTTTTTTTTCTTATTAATTATGTTAAAATTATATTTTCAAAAATCTTGTAATTTGTTTGATTTACAGGAAGTAAATAAATAAATAAAGATTATAGCTGACGTTAAAATAAAATGCTTCAAAAATAATAATTTACTTTAATGTTCAGTCTTTAGTTCTTCTTTGCCATGTTAAAACATGCTTTCAAATATAAGCGTAATATAAAAACTCTTAGCTGATGGATATAAATTGAACATCACAACATTTTATAAACTAACCACTCATTTTTATCTATATAGATGTTGATAGACAATGAAGTGTACTTTATGAGAAACTGGATAAAATGTTGTCAGAGGAAATATTTCAATATAAGTTTGGAAAAAAAAAATTCCAAAATTCAAAATTCACAAACTTTTTTTTATCTAACAGCGACTACGCATAAACATAATGAAGTTAAATATTCTGGAAAAAACAGATATCCTCTTTTTTGTATCCAGAAGCAGTTACGCACAAAAATAATTATGTAAATATTCTGTAAAAGGCGTACAGCTTTGATTTTGAATCCAACTGTAAAATCATTCATTCCTTTGTGGAATTTCTTATTTTGGAATTTATTATTTTGGAATTAATTTTTTTCGGTGTTTGCTCATCACAATTTCTTTCGAAAACATATTAAAACGATTAATTTAGTGCGCACTCTATTTTAAACAAATTGATTCACCTTTAAACTACTCACAACAACAAAATATTTTATAGACAATTATTGCCAGTTTTAAGTTAAGTCAAACATAAGGTTTTAAACAATACCTAAACAATAATATACACGAATGCACAGTTTAGACTAGTTGAGGATTGCAGAAAGAAAAATGTTCCTTTGATCAAAAGGGATATTTTCCATAAATTTTTTAATAATACTTTTGAATTTTTGTAGATTGTATGAAGGTATATTTTTCCTAGGAATTCGCACCGAGTAGGTTTAAACATTTGATGTCTCTCTTGTTTCTTAGCGGAAATATTTAAGGGATGACATTGAAGTTTTGATTTCGTCTGAACAAGTGTCTAAACCTATGAGATATCTATTAAATAGGAAAAGTTTTTTTTTTTTTTTTTTAAACAGCCGCGCGCTAGGATAGGACCTTTGATACTAACGTACCGCTTGGCTGGGATAGAGAAGGAAGAGGAAGAAGGAAAGTGTGGTAGAAATTTATAGGTAGTGTGAGCAAAAACCGGTTAATGTTTGACTTGAACCTCTGGAGATTATAACAAGTTGTTCTGTTATTATTTGATTGTGGAAACACGTCTGGATGGATGTGATTCCACATTCGCGACGCTCGGACTATAAATGAATTTCCATAACCATTTTTCCACTGTGTAGGGGTGAGCATTTTCCGCCTCTCTTGTTGCGCGTTGGAACTGTTTTAGAGGAGCAAGTAGTGATTTGATTTCTACTGAGCAGGTGTCCACACCTACAAGATATCTATAAAACAGAGAAAGTGCCCCTACTGTACGACGATGTCCTGAAGAAGTTAAGAATGAAGTTACATTTGGGTCGCCTATGAGACGAATGGCGCGATTTTGAACGCGGTCAAGGTAGCCTAAGGCTGAAATGGGAGCGTCAGCCCAAATGTGAGAATTGTATTCCATCTTGGGTCGTATAAATGCTTTATAGATATTAAGGAGTTCCAAAGGTGAGAAGAGCTTTACAACGACTTAAATAGCCTAAACATTTGGCAGCTCCTTTCGCAATATCAAAAATATGGTCATATCAAAAATATAGTCATTTTGTTCAAGTCATGGTTAATCATATTCACCATGACTTGCCTTGTATTGCTAACTTCGACGTTTGAAGCATTGATTCTGCGGAGGAAATCAAAGGAAGCCACCAGAGTGCTGCCATCTGCAAAGCTGTGAATTGGATTGAAAGTTGATTGAAGTAGATCATTGATGAAAATCAAGAAGAGAGTGGGGGAGAGGACTGATCCTTGCGGAATACCGGCATTTATGTGAATTTTGTCAGACGTGATCGACTAAGACACGAATCGAGCGATTCGAAAGGAAGCCTTCAATCCATTTAGAAAATACATAACCTAGAGCAATGGCTTGGCATTTAGCAATTAAAGCCGCATGCCATATTCGTTCGAAAGCTTTGGAAATATCTAAATGAACAATGTCAGCTTCTCCAGAATTTTGTAGACTGATGTTGAGTTTCTCACAAAGGCATGTCATCATGTCACCGGTAGATCGGTGCGGTCTAAAACCATATTGTCTGTGAGATATTATGCCTTTACTCTCAAGATATTTCGAAAGTTTCTCATTGATTAAGCTTTCCATTACTTTGGAAAGAATCGAAGTAATAGCTATTGGTCTATAGTTTGTGGGATCGCTTTTGTCACCTTTTTTGGGATTTGGATGAACGTGCGCAACTTTCCATTGACTGGGATATTTACCAGTTGAAAAGGACAGGTGGAATAAGTTGCGTTAAGGTTTCGAAATGGCGAAGCCAGTTTTTTTAAGTACCATTACAGGAATTCCATCCGAGCCGGCAGACTTGTTTACATCTATATTCCTCAAAATTTTCACTACAGCTCTTCTTTTAAAGCATATTTTTCTAATTGAGAAATCTACTTGAGGTATTATTGGTGGTGCAAGAGATGTAGGAGGAAGTGAGGAATTTGATGCAAAAATTTTTGCAAACAAGTTTGCTTTACCGTTTGGGTCCATCACGATTTCATCATCATCAATAATTGCCGGAAATGAGGACTCTTGAAAGTTGTGCATAACATTTTTAGCAAAGGACCAAAAGGTTTTGCTATTTTTCGGGAGTTGTAGAATTTTTTGACTCAACCGTTGGTTATGCAACAACTTTTGCTGGTTGATGACATGTTTGCATTTATTTCTAGCAACATTATAACTCTTCCTTGTGGGTTCAGATCTATCCAGTTTAAATTTTATAAGCATTCTTCCTTGTCTTTAATTGCTTCGACACAGATATTATTGAGCCACGAGGTGGAATTCTTTTGTGAACTCTTATATTAATATGGAATAAAAGTTTTCATTCCAAGTAATATTGTTTTACTAATAATATCAGTGGCGAAACACAAGTTGTGCAACACACGACGATTTTCAAATGGTAAATACAAGGGAGGACCTCACATTAGGGTTGTAAATAAGACAAATGGCATGCTTTTAAACTTTGTCAAGAAAATTAAATTTTGCCGATTCGTGATGTTCGGTTTGTTATTTAATGAAACCGATTATTTATTTTTTATTATTATGTCACGTCATTTATTTTCTATATTTACTTACAAACTTCAAATTTAATTTTCTATGCGAATCTCATAAAGCTAAATAACGATAGTTTAGAATATGCATTCACATATGAATATTAAAATTGGTCTTAATATTCGACAATCAAATATTAATTTAAAAGTTGTTTCTAGGTCGCGGGGTGCGTTACTACTTACTATAAACTATGAAACTTATTATTTAGAATTAATAGAAAAGTGTAATTTGCTATGGGGCAGGTCATCACATTACTATCTATAAAAGATGTTATCACTGATATACTGATACTTATAAGCAAAATAAGCCTAAAAAAAATTGAAAATCATTATTCATAGTACTGAAATGGAGCTTGTATAGCATGACGAGGGCCAACTTTTGAGCTGTATCACATGATACAGAACAAAGAAAATATCGGTTTTATTCATTGAGCTCATCTTAAGTCAAGTTCTTTCCGTTCGTATTTTCAACATTTCTATATAGTTTTGCCCCATTGGCTCGAACATCTAATCTCCTAGGTTAGATCCTGAATAATAGTCATCATCATAATACATTTTAATAATGATATTTGATTATGAGATAATATAGTGAATTTTTGTATAAAAGGTAAGTTCAACCTGTTTAAAAAATTTCTATAAAAAAAAATAGAAAAAATAACACAAACAAAAAAGAAGTAGAAAAAATATACAATTTTCACTATTAAATACATAGAATATAATATGACAAAGACATGGAAAGAAAGAAATTTAATTTTCCATTCAAAAAACTAAGTTACGTGGAAAACTTTAACGAAAGATTTTTTTTTTTTTTGTTATTTATACTTAGGCAATATATAAAACAAATAATAACAATAAAAGCAAGAAGAAGATAAATCAAATTTAAAACAAATATTTGAACAAAAGTAAAACTAGGTTTCTTCTTTTTGAAATACTTACTACACAAATTTCATAAAAAATGGATTTATTTAAATTTGAATTTTATAAATTCCAAAATATTGATGGCATAAATTTAAAACTTAATAATATATGATTAGAAAAGCTAATGGAGTATCAGTACTGCAATAATGCAACATTCTCTGTCGCAGTATCAAAAGAGAAGTCTTTTTGCAACTGATGACCAGCTAGAACTAAATTTCGAGCTTTTGGTGTGGTCTTCACTAACAACATAGAAGTTATTGCGGGATGCAAATTATATTATCTGATCAACTTCTCAATCAAATATGGTGGCTCTGGTACTGAGTTATTTGAATGAGCGATCTCAATAACAACAAATAGATCAATCTGAAATAGTCGTGGCATCAAAAAGGCACAACTACGTGCTAATTTTAATAAAAAAAACGTTTCAATTATAATTCATAACGGTTATCTCAAACATTATAATATATTATACATGAAATATTATTCTATCAAGTAAATCCCAAACTGTTTAAATTTTAACAAAGAATGTGAGTTGTTGCTTCGAAAGAAATTATGAAATGGGCTAAATTATAAATAATTGAATAGATATTAAAATATGATGTACATTTAAGTCAAATTAATTGCGTATTATAAATTAAGAAAAATTAAAAGCTGGCTTAGTAGTGCTTAATTTATCACACTTAACTGTGTATAATAAGAGATTCGATTGTAATCAATTTAAAATCGATTTATTCGAATGAATAATTTCACCGACTGAAATTTATATAAAACAATTTTCAAATAAAATAAAAAGCAAAATGATTCAACAGTCACAAAAACATGAAACATCTTAAAGTGTAATATTTAAAGCGCAAATTTAGGACATTTGGAGGTTAAAATAATTATCTATAGTGATATATGAAGATTATAGTATATAACCGATAAATGTTGTGCTTGTTGGTTCAACGCGATGGCAAACTGTAATTTAAATTCGTTTCGTCTACTAGACGATTGATCTCGGCAATGACAATTTTTGGAATAACGACTGTGTGAATAATCATTTACTTTGTGAATATTTATCTATTTAACAAAAACTCGGTCTTTGCTTGGTACTTTCAAAAGTTGTACTGACAAGAGATAAATAGAATAAAAATTGAATTGAATAAAGTTTATTTCGGGCCGCTGAATCTAATTAGGTTTTTCAGGCCATATACTAAATCTTAAACAAATTACTTCTAAACATAAATTGCAGAAACTTAAAAAGAATATGAAAAGTAACAATGATAATAAATAAAAAAATAAATGTAAAAATAAACAAATATAGTTAATTATATAAACTAAAATGGAGAGAAAGAAAAAATAAATATAATAATAACAAAAACATTTAAATTTCACCGAAGATGTTGATATATTTGGTGAATTGAATCATTGGCAGTCCAATGACTGCTCAGTGTTCTCAGCTAGAGTATTTAACCCCCCGATACAATGTATATACTTTTTGCATTTCTTTAGCACGGATAGCCCTCAGAAATGTACTGAACACTTGCTGGCGTCTGGCCATCACAGGAACATGTAGGTAGACTTCTGGTCGGTCCGTCAAATAAATACTTATGCATCAGTCGCAAGTGTCCTATCCTCAGTCTTCTATTATTATACATCCGTTCTTTTGGCTTGCAGAATCATCAATTATTTTCCACCAATGCTGCAGTTGACCTTTTTATTTGTTTTAGTTTAGTAGTAGATTATAGATGATATTAATATCTTTTCCTCACCAAAAATTAGTGGTCATACCATACTTACTTATTTTTACTTACTATAACCTACTACCTATACCGAAACATTCTACACATAAAAATTTTTGATTCATTTCGGAATTTACACTGTCAAAGGGTAGGCTTTTGTGACCTCTCGTGTTATGCGATTAAATTGGTTGAGAGGAGAAAGAAATTATTTTAATTCTTCGGAACAAGTGCTAACGCCAAGTAGATGTCTATAAAATACTAACTATGTAGCACAAATATCTATAATTACTAATTTATTGTCCGCAATTCACTACTTAGGTACAATAATAGTACAATGAGTAAGAGGACCATTTGCAGTAGGCAACGCAACATTAACTCGGTTTTTTACATTTCATTTTATTTTACAATTTATTGTTATAGCAATAACTACAATTCATCTTCTATTTCTACATCAAACCGGCTAAAATAGTCTTCTAGGAATTAATTCTAATGTAGATAAAATTCAATTCCAGTGTTTCAAAAAGTCCAAACAATTGGCAACTTTTCGCAATAGCGAAAATCACATTTTGATTCACTCGCATTTTGAAAATGTTCAGGTCCTTGAGTCGCTGAATAAATTCATTTTGAAAGCAGAGAGTTGGTTCGAATGCTGTTAAACTTGATTCGGTTTGATTTCGAAAATTTCTACAATTTTGGCTAGGTCGTGATTAACGGCACCGTTTACCATTTTTTTTTGAAGTTGACTGCGAAGATGACTTGAATTTAATTTTTTTAAGAAAAGTATATGATATGCTGCTATAGTGCTGTCATCACAAAAACTATGGGTTTGATTGAAAGTTAATTTGTGAAGGTCATTAATGAAAATGAGAAATAGGGGATGAACACACGAAGCCTTGTGAAACATCAGCATTGATTTGATGTTGGTCGGAAAAAGAACAGTCAACTTAAACTATGATAGAACAATTTGAAAGAAAATTAAAAAGAACAATATATCAGAATACATTCTCAAACGATAAGAAACAAGTCGTTATAGTCTAATCATTGTGAATTTGGATAGTAAATATTAAAGCGCATTAACATCATTGGATTCTATTAAAACTTTCATATATTTTTCAAAAGTAAAATTAATTTAAAATTAAATTATCAAATAAGTATGAATGTACGTATGTACTTTAAAAAAATAAATAATATATAAATAAATACATTAAAATTTAAGATGCTTTAAAAATAAGAGAAAACAAAAATTTTTAATTTAAAATTTTGACATTGAAAAAATTTCAAAGACATTGAATAATTTAGGATGATTTAAGATTTTTATTAGATTTTAATAAAATAATCAACAAAAATGATAAATTTCCAAAAAAATAAAGTGTTTCATAGCAATCATTCATAGAATTTGGTCAAAATTCACGATGTTGTGTTGCAGATGACATAATTAAAAATCTTCTATTACTTTGTACATAAAAAATAATTAATTAATTTGAAAAAAATGGCCACCTAAATTATCAATTTTACATACCGGCTACATCTACATTGTAAATTAAGTCAATAAATTACTGGTGCACCTTTTGAAAAGTCAATTTTTCCACATGACTTAAGTTTCAGCAAAATAGATTAGTAAAAAAACTTAAGTTAACTTAAGTTTCAATATATCGAAAAAAAAAAATATTTTTGTCCTCTGAAAACCTATAAAAAATTACTTAAGTCCTTTAACTCTGAAACCATTCAGATATAATAATACTCTTCTGTGTATTGTATTCAAGTTGAACTTCAGCAAGTCGATTTACGCTCAAATATACTCTATAGGCATAATAAATACTAAACGATTAATTATTGAGCAGGTCAACGAATGCGACAATCAGCACTAGAGCTATTTTTGGTAAATTACAATACTGTTTTTAATGCCTTGTAACGAGAATAATATATATAGAGCTTTTTAAGAGACAGAAGTGTACTAAACAAAATTTAATTTGCAAAGAGTTGAATTGAATATATTAGCTTTTTTATAGTTCTGTACTATTTTGGAAATATTTTTGCTACTATTAATACTACACATGTTAGTCATGCATTTTTTACAATTACTTTACGCAATACAAATTCAAATTTGTGGTTTTTAAAAGGAGAATTTTGAAAGTTGCCTAAAAATGAACATAGAATGAGTATCACAATTGATTGAATTTGTAAATAGTAAATAAAATAATTTTGAATTAAAATTTATTTGAAAGAAATTTATTTGCACAGACAACTCTTAAGAACTTTTCTCGCAGTTTTTTAATTGTTTCACTTGTTAAGTCATCAATGCAAGGCTGTTCACACCAAACAATTTTTCGTCCGGTATCATCGGTATCATCTTCAACTGATAAACAATCGATAAAACTGCCAAATAAATCTTAACGAGATTTTTGTATTTCATCACTAACTGGAATCATCATTAACAGATTGACCTGACAGATAAATAATTTTTTTTAAATAACTCGTTCAGTGTGTGTCAAAACACAGATAAATCGGCGAATAAAAATTGAAATATACTAACTGATCGATCGTTGATATGTCAACCGCTATATTATACGGTTGTCTCGCACTGAAAGTATTTACGATATCTTTTTATTTTATAAATCTAACTAATTGATCAATCTGATAGATAAATAATATTTTTTTAAATAACTAGTTCAGTGTGTGTCAACACGCAGATAAATCGACATATGAAAATTTAAATATACTAACCGATCGATCGTTTGATATATCTGGTATACTATACGATGAAAATCTTTAGAATATATTTTTATTTCATCACTACTTAACTGGTAAATCTATGATATAATTTTTTTTTTTTAAATAACTAGTTCAGTGTCTGTTAACCCGAAGATAAATCGGCCGATTTCAGTTAAATCTTAGTATTGTAGTATGTTTCAATTTTTAGTATGCCAATCGATAATTTAATATTTCACACAGATATATAATACGATTATGTCGTACTAAAAATCATTACGATATATTCGTAATCTCTTCGTCTTCTGTATTTTAGCAGACCAACTGGTCAAACTGTCACATAAAAATCTTTTTGAAATAAATCGTTACGTATGTGTTACATAGTAGATAAAATCATACGTTTTGATCGTTTATATACATACTAGCAAAAAGGCCCGTCATATGACGGTAGTAAATAAAAAAAAATGTTTTAAGACACTGCCAAAAAAAATTAGTATTAATAAACGTACTCAAATATTATATAAGTATTTTTGTGTAGTGCAAAACTTTACAACAAATTTAAAAAAAAAACACTACATTTCCCAAAAACCGCGTACTGAAAATTGTAACAAAAAATTGATTTTTGATTATTTATCGTGTAAATTTTATAAGTCAAGATAAATAAAAAAATGAATATTTTTATTATTTATTTATTTAGATTACTTAATTCCAAAAAGAACAATATTTGTTAAACTATAATGTTTTATCCATATAGATTAGAAATTAGATATTGCCATTTCTTTATATCCAATGCTTCTAAATCTTATATTTATAAATTTGGTTGGTACACACGTATTTTTTCAACACATTCAACAAATTTATTTGACTAAAAAACCAAAATTTTTTAAGGTATAGTTACAAAAACTATACAGTTGTTTTCTTTCTCAACTCCTACTTTTTCCAATGTCTAACCTTGTGTCCTATTTAAGATAATAAAAAAGGTTAATTTAACGGGGAATAGTCAAAGTCTGAGAATAAATGACAATTCTGTGGTAGTTGGAGATAAATATATTCTGGGGATAAATATAATTTCCCTTATAGCTGTACCGATTAGGACTTCTGCGATTATTAAGTTTGATTTTAAATTTTTGACTGCTAACCGGCTTTCATTGCAGACACCACGTTTGGTATTTAGGTTACTAAGGAATATTATTATAACTTCAACTTTCAAATTAAGTTTATGTGGAAGCATTCCACTTGGACAGGAGCCATTTAAAAATCCCAAGGGTTAATTGTTGAATCTTATTATAGTTTTTCTAAAATGTTTAATACTTGTTCGTTAATTGTATTCGATATCAGAATTTTTAAAGCAAAGTATCTACTTTTTTGAATAGGCAGCAAAACTATCTACATTCAAACTATTTCCAAAAATTTCTGGTAAAATTACGCTCGTGTTTTTCTTTTCTACATATTGTCATCATATACACATATCCATGAATTGAATACCTATTTCTTAAATCAGAACAGAACAAAAAAAATTGATTCAAAACAATATTTTTTTGTTATTTCCTTTCGACATTATTCGCCGTTCTCTTGAAAACAATTCAAAATAAAAAAAAAAGCAAAAACAAAAAAAAAAACATGAAATTTCAAAAGAGAGAGATTAATTTTATGTATACAATTTTTTCCAAATGCATGTGATGGAAGTGATTATTTTTGTGTTATGAATTCTGCTAAATAATTTCTGTTTGTTATTATTGTAATACTAATAAAATGCCATGCTAACGCAGCAGCAGGACATTGCGTTTTATTATATAAGATATACGAATTATATCAAATCAAACAATTTTTATAAAATTCAACGTGCAAAGAAAAGTCGGAAAATATCTGCTAGTATTTACTGCATAATTTTTACACAAATTCTATTTCCAGTTAATCCAGATTTTCTAGATTTTTGTTGTTAGAAATATTTTAATATCAGCAGCGCACTAATGTAAAAATATTTTCACTGATCATCGTACGGTTTCTCCGAATTAGCCGATAAACTTTTTACATATGAACGATGGATGGGTCTACTGAAATATTATCATTACAACTTTTGACCATTATTTTTAGTTTCTTCTGCATTGGATAAGATAAGTGACATATTCTTTTTTGAGCATCAAAGCATAAATTCTTTAAAAATTTGGACATTCTTCAATAATCTAAGCAAATTTTATATCCTGTTTAAGACCGTAAAACAATATTTAACAATTATCCAACAATATTTAACAATAATCAAGAATACTGAATTTCTTAATTTTTAAACTTCTTGAAATAACCATCCTACGTTCTTTAATCAAACAAAAATATACCATAGAAAAATCTCTATAATAATATTAAAATATCAAATTATGCCAATATGCAAATAAATTCGTTATCCCATCAACTACACTGACAGATTTTATATAGTAATCCTCCTAATTTTAAAAAATTTATTTGGTACGAACTAAAAAAAAACAAAAGCCATACACAAATCCAATTTTAGTTTATATAACATAAAAAATGAATTCAACTTTATTTTAAAAATAACCAAATTGAATTATTTAACTAATATCAGAAATTTTTTTAAGAAGAATTTCTATAAAAAATTGACAAAATTAAAAAAAAAAAAATTTGTTGGAAAAATCTCAATTGAATTCAAATTTAAATTTTTCTTCAGAACCATTTCATTTTCACTTGAATGGGTACTCATATATTTTCAAAATATTTTCTTTTCTATATATTCACACTACACACACACACATACATATCCATCCTCTCAATTTACATAGTAGTTCATTTGTATCGTATATCGTAATGTTATATACGATATTATATATTTTATTTTATTTTCTATGACTGACTATAAATCGAATTAAATCACATGGAAAGATTCAATTTAAAAAAAAAAACAAAACACAAAAAAAAAGGGAAGGCATAAAACCAGAACACAAATCAATAGGAAAACAATCAAAATCAAAATAATAAAAACAAAACACAAAAATAAAAAATATCTACGTGCAATGAAAATTCTCTTCTACTCCCGTATTAGAAGTACCTACAATATTTATGTACGAAAGAAATTTATATCATGCAATATTTAGATTTTCACTTTTTAGCCGATATCATAAAATAAATCAAGTGGAAATTTTTATATTTTATTTTTGTTTTTTTTCTGTTTTTTTTTTTTATGGAATCAAATTTCAAAAGTCAATTAATTTAGTTGAGAGATTTACATACTACCCTAGATTTAGAAGAATTGAATAAATTTATTTAGTTTAATTTTTCTTTTATTTTTTTTGTTTTTTTTTTTGTGAAAATAAATACAAATTAAGTAGAAATATTTTGTATTACTTAGTGTCAGGCCTAAGTAAGCTAAGAGAAAAAAAAATGTTTACATGATATATCATGATAAATTTTCTATTATACTGAATAAAATGTCGTCGAATATGATATAACCATTACCAAATATATTATATTTGATATATGTCATTGTCAAATTATCTTGTTTTCGGATATAGATTACCGATTATAGGCTATCTGAGTGGTTAATTGAATTAATTGGGTTTTGGAAAACCAAACTGTTGATTTTTTTGATGAAAATTATATTGATAAAATTACGAATGTTGCTAAAATATTGTTCAAGCATTTTGATTGTTTATCTTATTATTTTCGTCAGACTAAGAGGGGGTGTTTTTACCCATTAACAGAATATATTGATTTTAGTGGCTTTATGAATTACGGCAAATTATTGCGTTTATGTTAAATCAACATGCAATTCAATAATTATCGATAACCCGCACAAAAATCTGCTTAGTATATACATTTTGAGTATTTGTGAATTTGTACAATTGGTCTATACATCTACAGAAATAAATCTATCTATATTATTTATATGATGTTGAACCTGTAAATATGAGAAAGAATGTGAAAGTAACTGCACACGTTTTTCATACTAAATTTGTTAGACAAGTCATATCTCAAGTAGGTATAGGTAGGTAGAAGTGGACATTCCAGTTGCTTCTGGAAGACCAGTTAGCACTTAAATGTGCCTTTTTGATAACATGACTCGAGTGACCTATTTGTTGTTATTGGATGTTTTAGAGGATCACTCTCCCATTCTTACTCTCCCCAGGAGCTCAGTACTAGAACCAGGCTGTGTGATGCAGCAGGTTGTTCAGATCTCCGACTTTACTTTCTGCGATAATACTTATATTGTTGAGGAAAACTTCACCTAAAGTTTGAAGTTTGACTCCAGCTAATGCTGGGAAACGGCAAAGGAATTGTTAAAGAGTTTCTGTTTCATTTTCATTTTTGTAACTGCGACAATTGGGGTTAAGTGAAATGCCTAGCTTGGCAGCGTATCTTCTTAATGATGGCTACTGCTCATCAGTACGGAATCCAGCTAAGAGTTTTTTCGCTTTGTTGACGTTATACAATGGCCATGTTTTCACACATATTGCACAGGTATTTAGTTTATGCCACTTTTCATTCGTTCTGGCCAGAAAGTATGAATCAATGCGCTCTTTGACGATTTCAATTGGAGAGTGAACGGCCTGCCAAAATTTCAACCTTGTTCCCAACTATATTATTGTGATCAGGAAGCCAGAGTAGTCAGTTCGAAAAACGGCCAGCTACGCTTTCAATTTCGTTTTAGCATTGTTCTACCTTAGAGCAGATACTGTCTGACACCAAAGCTTTGATAGCGGCTTGACTATCCGTAAAGATGGTTACTTTTGTTTTGGTTGTATGAACATGATAGTCATATCTCAATTTGCTTTCGAAACAATTGAATACCAAAATCGTCCAATTCGATATCATTGAACTTATTTATTTATGATATTTAAAAAAAAACAAAAAGGATGTATGATAGGGGCTTTCACTCAATTCAAGCACTATAAGATAAGATTCCAGGTGTTCTTGATGAAATTGAGGCAAAAATTTGTGATTATTTTTTAAGGAAGAATTGAAAGTTTGTTAATCCAGTTGTAATAACTATTTTAATGATATTATGTTGTATGCAAACTTGTATAATTTTGATTACAATTATATTTAAGGTACAGTATTTACATATTAATTTGTGTATCATCATTCAAAGCTAGTATGGGATTGTTTAGGAATGAAACAGGAAATGAAACTGACAAGAACAAACAAAATACAAATGATTAAATACAATAAGCTCATTTGCGGCTGCGATGATATGTACCCTAGGGATTCTCTGATGAAACATTATTTCACGATTGTTTTGTCAGTTTTCATCAGAATGTGTCAAATGAATGTGGATTTTCATGTCTATTTGTTTTTAATTATAGTTTTCTAAGTTACGGAAAGTAAAATAAAAAATAATAAAATATTTAAAGTTTCTATTAAATTTAAACTTTAAAACAATCTGGATTATTCTCAAATTATATTAAAATAATCTAAAAATAATCCACAATAATCTAAAATCCAATGAAGATTATTCTTAGATTATTTTCTATTAATTAAATATAATCAAAAAGTAATCTGGATTAATTTTAGATTATTTTTAACTAATCCATAAGTAGTAATCTAAAATTTATTTAATAATTTAATAGAAAATATATATATATATATATTATTTTTTTATTTTTCTTTTGAAATCGTAATTAGAAAATTTGAGTCCGATTATTACAGTAATTGTATAATCAAAAACTTGTAAAAGTTTAGTTTTATGTTTGGTTTTTACACACACACTCAAAATTGAAATAAAAAATATTAAAATTTACAGTAATTTTATATTTTATTTAATTCTTTACATTATTTAAATGTTGAGGAGATATTCCTTAGTAGCTCTCACGTTGTCTCTCTTAGCTCTTATAGTGATGTACTCTTTATTATTTAGCTCTTATAGTGATGTACCCCTAATTCGTCCAGAGAAATGCGACAGGCCAACACTGTTTTTTAATTGATGATAACCGATTCTAGTGCTTTAATTGCAGCCTGATTGTCTGTGAGTATACAATTAATTCTAACAGATAATGCCCTGGATATCAACCAGTCTGAACCTTCCTTTACTGCCATTATATTCGTCTGAAGCAAACTACAATGTTTTGGTATGCTGAAGGATAGACTTAGATTTAAGTTTTCGAGTAGACTCCAACTCCCCCACTCTGTTATTCAGTTTTGAATCATCAGTGGGGGTGGAGGTGGTGGTAATTTAATTATGGTTTCCTCTGTCGGTTGTCTTTAAACGTGATTGTAATTCTGGATGCCATCTCTTTATATCTATATTAATAAAAAATGAAATAGTGTATCCAGTGCTGTGGAAGGAGTTGTTCTAAGTACTTCACTTATCCATCTTTTAAGCTTTGCTAGGATATTGAGGTTTGTACTAATTTTTAATGCATTCCTCCACACACACTATGACACCACTATACATTAGTACAGGCATGGGAACTGCTGTATATACCCAGTAGACAATGTCCAACAGCGCGTTTGTTAGAGTACACCGCTGTTGTAGCTTTGTTTAATCTTTCAGTTATATTTAGTTTCCAACTTACTTTCTTGTCTAAAATAAGATCCAAGTATTTAGCTCTATCTTTGAAATTTAGTTGTGTGCCGTTGAGTTTATACTAAGGATACCTTAAAATAAACAGCAACAACAAATGTACCAATTGAGTTGTTACATCAAACAGCCAATCCCATTTATTTTTATACCCAGGTATCTGTTATGCAAGAGCATTATTTCACCTCGAAATACAATTTGAAAATCGCTGATGTAGAAATTTGCACAAACTCATTTTAATATACCTTAATACCAATAAGTAAGTAAAGTATACATAAAATCTACTTAATAAATAGAAAAGGATATATACTTCAATAAAAGGATATTTTCAATATTATTTTTTCACTCCTTCTATTTTGTTATCATTCTTATTCTTAAAATCTTTTATGAACTCAAAATCTTTTAATAATTTTAAAGTTTATAAGTTTAAATGAAAATTATTATTATTATACTACTGTTATACTACTGTTATTTTTTTTTTAATCGGTTTGTGTATGGTAACACCAATTTCTACAGAATTTTCTTGAGATCTATAAAAACAAAATGGATTCTACTTGATTTTTTTTTATATTCAAATTTTATTAGAACTTTTATTTACTGCTTTGGATTAGGCTGCTCAGAGTTAGTGCAAGATTAAGTTTTATTTTTTCTTGTCTGAATAATGAATAGAGTTGCTATAGAAATTTATAATAAAAAAAAATTCCCTTAAAAATAACTGTTAAAAATAGAAAAATAGGAATTTCAAATTTAAAAGTACTGTCTTTGAAGTTTATATGAATTGTTGAGTGAAAATTACTCACACAGCTACAAAAATTTTATTAATTTTAAAGTTCGCTGAAATATTCTTAAACATGGTCCATAATATTTGATCAAAGGAGACCCGATTTAAGTAATTTTAAATTAAAATTGTTTGTCCTGTCATATCACTTTTAAGCTTGTAACTAAAACATTTGGCATTATAAAATTTGTAGATTTCAATTTAAATCTTAAAAATTTACGATGAGAAAATCGGGCTACTCCAGAGTATAATAACTGTCATAAGATTTTGTAAGTGTAATAAAAACCTTAAAAACTTTAAAGTAAGAAAATATGAACTGCTAAAAAGTAAGATAACTGTAAGAGGATTTTCAGGCACATAATATAATGATATATTAGAACTTCTATTACACGTTTAACTCATGTTAGCAATAGAAATCGAAATCTACTAAGTAGCAGTAGAAAACTTTTAAGTAGGAGTAGACATCAACTAAGTAGCAGAACAAATTTACTGAGTAGGAGTATAAGTCTACTGAGTAGCAATAGAAATCTATTGAGTAAGAGTAGAAATTTACAGAGTAGGAACTGAAGTCTACTGAGTAACAGTGCAATTCTATTGAGTAGTAATAGAAATTTACTGAATAGAAAAAATTGGGTATCATTAGAAATCTACTAAGAAGCCGTAGAAAACTTTTGCGTAGGAAATTGAAATTTGCGAAGTAGCAGTACAAATGAAAGAGCAGAATTCTACTGAATAGAAAGAAAAATCAATGGGTATCAATAGAAATCTGCTAAGTAGCTTTAGAAAATTTTTGAGTAGGAAGTTGAAATTTATGAAGTAGCAGTAGAAATGTAGTGATAGGAGCACAAATCTACTGAGTATTACAAATCTACTGAATAGGAGTTGAAATCAGCTGAGTGAGAATATAAATCTACTGAGTATAGCAATAGAAATCTACTGAGTAGCCATAGAAAACTTTTAGTAGAAGAAGTAGAAATCTACAGAGTAGCATTACAAATGTATTGAGTACGAGTATAGATCTACTGAAATTTATTGAATAAGAGTAGATATTTACTAAGTAGCAATAGAAATCTACTGAGGGTGATTAAAAATTTACCGAGTAGGAATAGAAATCTACTGGAATTTATTGAGTAGGAGTAAATATTTACAGAAATCTACTGAACAGGTAGTAGAAAACTTTTGAGTAGGAGTAGAAATCTATGGACTAGCAGTACAAAGGTACTGAAGGGGATTAAAAATTCACTGAACAGCAGCAGAAGTCTACTGAATAGCAATAAAAATCTACTGCATAGCCTGTGAAAACTTTTGAGTAGGAGTAAAAATCTACTGAGTAAATATTTACTGAGGAAGGTTAAAAAAAATGTTTAGTAGCAATAGAAATCTACCGAGGAGGAATTAAAATCTACTGAGCAGTAGTAGAAATCTAGTAAGAAGAAATAGAAATCTACTGAGAAGGCTACTAATCAAACAAAATTAAAATAGTATTTTGTGACGGGCGAACCTACTGATAATTGCACTTACTACACTTTCAATAAGTATTATTTCATGCCTTTAAATGTAATGTACAAGTAGTAGAGAATATTAATATCAATACAATTTGTCTATATGGAAAAATACATATAGGATACACGATATGCAATTGAATACATATTACAAACGTACCCAAAACATCATTGTGTTGTACAAACACTCACGTATAATCATGGCAAGATTCTACAAATTCAAAATTAGAATTACGTAGATGATTTTTCTACTTGAGGAACTACCATAAAAACCGTGGTTTAAAAAAAAAATTATTTTCCTTTTTTGCTTAGCTTACACTTTTTTTCTCCCCATTTTTCTTTTTGTTTTGATTCATTGTAAACGAGAAAACAATAACACAATTTAAATATAAAAAAAAAAAACAAAAAAAAACAAAAAAAAAATTAAAAAAATGTACTCTGAATTAAAGTTTTTTGAGAATGGAAGAAAAGTGAAAAATAATTGTTAAGAAACGTGTTAAATGTGTTAAAAAATGAAACAACAACAACAATAACAAAAGCAACAGCACAACAAAATGTTTTAATTGTGAGTGCTGAGTTTTAGATAAAAAAAAAGATTTCCATATTTATATATGTGTATTATATATACCCACATCTATATATACGTAAATAAATAAATTATTTAGAATAATATTTATTGCGAAAACAAAATCTCATTTATATATACACAATTATATAGGCAATATTTTTGTATTGTTTTTGTTCTATTTTTCTATTTTAAATTAAATTGTAGTCCTTTGAAATGGTGGAAAATTAGAAAATTTTATTTTGTTTTTGTTTTTTTTTAGATTTTCTTCTATTTCAGTAAATTTTTAAGTCACGTAAATAGAAAAAAAAATATTTTTTTTAACTATCAGCGAAACAAAATAAAAAACGGAAAAACAAATTTTAAAAGAATAACAGTAAAATAAGTAGAGATAATCATGGTTGCCAGGATATCAGTAAAATTTTAGATTTTTTGATAGTTTAAACTGATTTTTTTTTTTTAACTTTATGCCCGTATGACACTGGCTGAAAAAAAATTTAAATAAAATTTTATACTTTGTATGAGTGAAATAGATATATTTTAGAAAGAAAACAAAATTCTTTTTTTCTTCAATTTGTTTTTTTCAGTTCGAAAAAACATATACCATTCATTTAAAATATTTAAATGAATGATTTATTGTGCTGATGTTTACTTTGTTTAAAACACAATTAGCACAAAATACAACTGACACCTTTACATTTAGTGCTTAAAAAAAATCCTTAATTGTCAAAAAAAAATGTGAAAGAAATCTAAACTTCCAAAAGATTATTTTTGACAGTATTGGATTTGTTGCCGAAACAAATGTCTAGAAAAAATCGTAATTTTTTATGTTTAGTTTTTTTTTTTCAAAGTAGTTGGCACTTTCAGAATTTTTATATAAGAAATTTCTCATCTCACTCTAAAAAGTTTTTTTTTTATTTTGTAGCCAGTGTGGGCATAATTACTTAAAGAATATATTATGGCTACACCAGGGTTGTAACTTGGGTACTGTTGTGCTAAAAGCGGTACATTTTTTTTATATTTTTCAATTATGGTATATGTACAAAATGTGCCAGAATTGCTCAAAATGGTACAGACTGGGTAGCGCAGTAGGTAGAGTACCTGTCTTTCAACCGAAAGATCCCAGGTTTGATTCCTGACTAAGGCAAAAGAAATGTGTTTCTTAAAAATAAACGATAAAATAAATGATAAAAATCAGTTGAGAGTTTTGGTTATGACTAAAAAATAAAATGTAGATCTATGCTATTATGAAGGAGAAGTACTCTCAAAAAAACAAAACAGTTAAGGTGTGTTTGTCCCAAAGACTTGGAATTATATAAAATAAAATAAAAAATAAAATTTAGTACTGAAATGACTATTTTAATTTTTTTTTAATGCTTAGGTGCATCACAATTTAAAGATTTTTTTTTTATTATAATTTTTCTTTACAACTATCTTATTAATACTAATTTAATTAGCGATATTAAGTAATTATTTTTGGACTTATGAATCTTGAAATGCGGAAAGTTGATCCATTGATCCATCTTCTTCTATTGTCTTGACTTACTAATACAGATTTTAGTATAAATACAAATTAACAATTATTATTCATTTTTAATTCTGTCTATTAAGTCTGAAACCTTATACCTTTTCAGCCTGCGGATTTCTTTATTTGTGTCTAATAGTTTCAATGCCAGTTCGTTTGGGTGAGTCAATAATTTCTGCTCGTTATTGTTATTGTCTCCCTGTCAGACATAATATTTAGGTTTGCTCTTATTTAATCGTTTCGCACGTACCATGGTGCATTTACGAGTGATCTTAAGACTTTTATTAATTTATATATTTTTGTATTGCCAGTTGGCACCGATAACCAAGCCGTATGGATTTTAGTACAGCCTTCCATATAACGTTATTTTGTTTGTCAGTGATAGCTTTGAAGTACGTTCTATTACCCAATATAACGTTATACGTCCTTTTAGCCAATTAACGATAGCTTTGAATTACGTACTATTAGCCTGCCAAAGTAAGCGTCTATTTATATGCATTTCTAGATATTTTGCTGATTTAGCGTTAATGTCACATTGCTTAGGGCTACATCGGGGCAGTTCTCTTTCCTGGTAATAAAAGTAACGTGTATAGACTTTCCTTCATTGGCTTTAATTCGTCAGATCTTTAACCATTTTTCGATGGTAACAAACAGGATTTGTGTGTGATGCCAGTATAGTTGTAGCATCTGTAAATATAGCCGTTTTTGTAGAGTACCTATTCATCCTCAAATTTTACTATAAATTTATTGCTTACATATTGATAGCAGTAGCTGGTAAAATTCGTGTGATAGTTTCATTTTTAACTTGTAAAGGCCACCTTCAGGCTACACTTTATCAAATGCTTGTGCGGTATACAGAAATGCAGCGGAACAGTATTTTTTCTTTTACTACTTTGTGTGTTTGTTGAATTGAAGGATTTGACTAGTTTCGTATTCGATTCAATGAGTCTTTCTCATAGTTCAGCTAGCTCAGTTGGCGGAGTGTTTTCTGATTTAAATTTGACGAAAAGTAAAATAACCAATAAATTGTTAACATAAATGGTTGAAAATATAATGTCCGCTAAAGAAATTTAAGGGCCAAATAAAAAATTTATATAATGGTCTCCTTCAAAAGATTTTTAAAATTAAAATAAATTGTTAATTATTATAGAAAGGATATGGTTTTGCAATAGTTACTGATATATGTTATCGTTTTATTTATATCGTTAAATACATGAATTATTTTAATTTATTTTTTACTGAAAAGTATTATTATTTTATTTTAAGTATATGGATTGTAATGATTTTTTGTTTAATAATATAACAAAAAATTTAAATAAATTTAACTTTATAATATTAATCTTAAATATAGTTTTCTTATATATGCTTACACATATAAATAGATTTATGTTACATAACATTGAATAAACTACAGCTCTAATAATTGTGCAGGTACATTTGTGATACATTTTTTTTTTTAAATTTGGTACATTTAGTTTTTGTTAAGTGGCAACCCTATAAACCATTGATTATTGAGTAAAAAAAAATCCGACAATTCAAAAAATGACTCAATATCATTCGATTTTCTATATTTTTTTCAAAAATACAATTATACCATGGTTATGACATGTTTTGAAATGTAATCATCACGGCAATGAAATTTGCAGTTTTCAATAACAAACATGCATGACTACAAGACTGCTGAAATAATATAAATACTATCCTTTTCAAAACAATTTTAAAAATAATGTTCTAAAAAATATTTTTTTCCTGTGTTCCTTCTTTTCATTAGGGAGTAAAGATATAAATTAAAATTCAAGATGTGTTTTTCAGAATACAGAATGAAAGATGATTTAAGATATTTGGGGCATTAAAGAAAAAAAAAAATAAATAAATAGAAATAGATACAAATGTGTATATTATATTTAATTAAATTTAATAAGAAACTTTAAAAACAAAATTAACTTTTCAAGAATATATCCAAAATTATTTAATTATTTTTAATTAGAAAATTATAAATTTTCAAAGTAGTTGTGTGAAAATTTTCAAATGCCAACATTTTTTATATAATAAAAACTTACAGAAAAAGAAAAATTTTTTACTTATAATTAAATTTGTGTTTTTTTTTTTGTTTCGAAAGTTAAAATATATGTAATTTTTAATCGAAGTTTATTTTTAAATTACAATAAATTAAACTCGTTTTATAAATTAAATTAGTTCAATTGATGACAACCAAAATCGATTGGAGAAAAATCTTAAGAAATAATAAACTTTTTATAACACATTTAATGTGAAAAATAATAAAATTGGTAAAAAATAAATGCAATAAAAATTTAAAGGCAAAAATATTCTGTTTAATTTTATAGGAGTGTTATCAAATTGGTATAGTTACGGTCGATGCCCATTACATCGTGATTTGATTTGATTTTATTCCAAATTTATATTTTTTATGAGTATATCCAGATTGAACGACAACGACATCAAGAACGTACCGGTATCGTACCGTGATTGAACGTTCTGAACGATATTTTTCTTATGACAACAAAATGTCTTAACGTTGTCGTTGTTGGTATAGTGTGAATACATTTATAAGAAATATATTATTGTCGTCATATCCGATATCGGTATAGATGTGAACAAAAATACGTTACCGCCATAGTACGGTATCATCACGTGCCGGTGTAAGGAAAATCGAATTTAAAAATTTTAATTTTTAAAATTCAATATTTGGAACTTAAACCTTCAAATAGAAATTTAAAATTATAATATTTTCATTCTTAAATTCAAAATGCTAAATAAAAGAATTCTATAATTGTAAAGTAAAATTTTTAATTAACATGAGTACTAAATTCAAAATTAAAAACTCTTAAAAGGGCAAAATTATAAATTTTAAATTGAAAAAATAAAAAATTTTAAATTTTAAAATTCGAATTCACAATATTCAACTGAAGAATCCTTTTATTTTAGTAGTTTTCAGACCTTTCAGTTATTTGAAACGTTAATACTATTTTTAATTCGTTAATCTATTTTTACATTGTATTTATTAAATTTTTATTTAATCAATATTTTTTATTTAACAATTTCAACATTATATATTACACTTCTGGACTAAGATTTATCTAAATTTATAGTAAAATAAACATTTATACAAAACAGGTCCCTAAATATATTTAAACAATGTTATTTTAATAAAATGTTGTAAAAACTTACTTTGAATATGAATTATTCACACCATTTTAATTTCAATTTATTATTTTATTCTGTTTAATATTGGCAAATTTGATTTTTGATTTTCGAATAAACTTACCTAAAAATAAAATAAAAAAATTTATTTATATTTTGATTTAGTTGAAGAAGTTATTAAATTTATTGTTTTAATAAATTATTATATTAATTAGATTTCAATTTACAAAATATTAACAATAAATTTGTATTTGTTTACGCAGTTTCATTTTATTAAATTTTACTCAATTCCAAAAACAGAAATAAATTAGTTTTCTGAATAGTATATGCATCTACCATAGCAATATATTAGATACATATGTAATATAGAAAATATATACATTTTATAAAAAAATGTAATTGTCGTTTTAATAAACTCAAATTAATATTGTTCTGCTCTTTGAAATTATTGCCATTTTCTTACCTACTCATTCACAATACTTTCCACCTTATCATTTTCTTTAGTATTACACTAGGATTTATTATTTAAAACTCAAACCTCCAATTAATATTGACTCCAAATAGTTAAAATCCAAGTCTTAAAACATCTATTGACCAAATTTTGTGTGGTTTGGTATATATGAATGTGTGTATGTGTGTAAATTATTCATTTCTTATTCCATTTTTTATATAAAAAAAAGTCTTTCATAATATTCCGGTAACCAATTTATAGGATTAATAGGTTACTTTTCGCCCTACGCACTTCATACAATACTTTTATTTAATTATTCCACTTCAGTAACTGTTACAGAATTAACACGCAGTTAGTTGAATCTACAATAAAAAAAAAAGAAATCTCAAAAAAACAGCAGGCTACAATGGTATTTCACATAGAATACTGCAAGAGCTCGCAGTTATAGCTTTTGAACATATCACACAAATCTTCAATGCTATCTTCAGAATAAGTTATTTTCCATCATTGTGGCAGCAGTCTTTAATTATAATGATCTTAAAACCAAGTCAAACAAAGGTCAACTCATATAGACCCATCAGTCTATTGCCTATGCTGTCAAAGGTATTTGAGAAAATTATTGTACATAAAATTACGCACTCGTATATAAAACACGATGAAGCGATTGCCCTGCATCAATCTAGTTTTCAACGTGAACATAGCACGATCGAACAGGTACATAGAATAGTTGTCCAACAAGGATTTGAAGAAAAAAAGTTCTGTTCAGCAGTATTTTTGGATATCAGTAAGGCATTTGACAAAGTGTAGCACGATGGGTTAATCAAAAAAATACAATAAAAGTTGCCCGTTCAGTTTCATCTACTCTACTAAATTCTTATATAACCTAGTATATACATCTTATCCACCGAAAAACAGGACACCACATTGACATCCACCTTCGCAGACGATACTGCCATTTTAAGCGATACCGCCATTTAAGTGTAATGCTTCATTACACCATAGGAAAATTAGAAAAGAAGGGAAGTATCTTCAATATGACAACCAAAATAGCAGCATTTGCGGATGCGGAAAAAACTACAGACGTATGACAGAAATGTTTGTGCAACTACAAATCAAGACAAAAACAGTAGTCTTAAAAATCAACGAAGATAAAACAAACTGTCAAAAAATGTCAAGACAATATCAAAGAAGAAGTTATCAGAATACAACACTATCGGAGAGTACCACTTTGAAGGAATAACAAGTTTCACATATCTTGGGAAAACAATAAGAAACGATAATAGTATTAATAGCAGAATTGAGGCCGGAATCAAATGTTACACAAAAATTTGCTGCAGTCAAACAAGAAAAGCAAAGATGATAATATATAAAACTCTAATGCTACCCGTACTGATGTATGGATGCGAGGTATGGACCATAATTGTAGCCGATGAGAAAGCCTATGTACATTCGAAATAAAAATTATTAGTACGAAAATATTGTAGAATAGAGCAAATATAATTAGAAATAACAGCAGTTTTAATAATATAACTAAGAATGAACACATTGTAAGGTTTGCAAAGGCCTAAAGACTAAGATGGGCACGTAATTAGAATGCCTGGCACTCTAAAACAGTGAGTAGTGTTAAATAGAAAGCCCGAAAGCAATCGTGATAAGGGAAGACCAAGAAGATGTTGGGAAGGCAATATTCCAAATGATTCCCAAATCCCAAATTGTAGACAAACGGCGTAAGATCGACCCTTTTGGAGAAGTATTGTGATGAATATTAAAGCTCACCTAGAGCTATAGCGTTTTAAGATGATGATGATTAATATCGGGGTTTTGAATTGTATTTTCATATTAAACGGTTCTCCTAGACGGATGAAAATAACATGTTATACGTCGCAAGTGTCGATATACCAAATTTTGTAATTTGTACAAACAATTTACTAATGCGAGTTAACTTGTGTTTTAACTACAGTTGCATACAATAATAAAAAGAAACAAAATAACAAAAAAATTAAATCTAAATGTGTCAAAAATATTGAAACCATATAAAGAAAGCAAATATAACAAAGAATAAAAGTATCGAAAACTTCTAGAATTTTAAAGATAAATTCAAGAGATTCAAATGATACTTTTCAATTACTTATGCCGATGATTATGACACTGATATTGATAATAAAATATTCATAAAAAACATTTTTAAATTACTTTTTTTTTTTTAAATATATATTTTTTGATTTCTATATTTTCGTTCAATAATTTACAAAAAAATTTTCTTTTTCCTTTCTTTTTTTTTTGATATTTTTGTATTTTTTTTTTTCAATTTTCCTCAAAAAAAAAACTAATTTCTGTATCAAAATTTTTCAACAAACAAATCTATATAAATTTTTCTGGAAAACTTTTAGAAATAAAAATAAAACTTTTTTTTCCATTATTTGTTTTTACATTTAACTTTTTTTTCTATTTTGTTATTTTTGTGTTTTTTTCTATATAAAAAAATTTTGCATTTCTATTTTATGAGTTTTAAGTTCTAACTTTGACATATTTGACAACTATATTTATATGGAAATTTTCTCAAATTTATTGTTTATTTGTATTAGTATGCAATCAACATAAAAATCAAAAACAAAAAAAAAATAAACAAAAAAATCAACTATAAAAGAAAAGAAAATAGATAAAAATCAATGCAAATTATGTGAAAATATAAAAATATCCTTTTCTATAATATTTTATTAACAATTTATTATTTTTTTTTCCAAAAAAAAACTTTAACGTTCTCATATTATAGAAAAATGTTTGTAAGACAATAAACAAAATGAAGGATAGACGAAAAAATTTACCCCTCTACTGCCTTTCAGTAACAAAATTTTTAAAAATATATTTCACATAAATCAGCACAAAAGTAAAATCTATGACGTAATAAATAAACTTTTAACAATTTTACTTTTACAAGTGTATTCTAGATATTATGTAGAACTATAGAATATCGATGAGCTGTAAGTTTATTATACAGAATTAAACAAAACTTGGCTTAAATTCGGTGCTGCTGATTTATCCTAAATGAATAACATAGCAGAAGATATTGGGTTATAAAAGAACGAAAATAGGTAAAAAAATGCTGATTTCAAGATCACGTAGTAACATAATGTCAAAAATTAAAATCAGAGAAATCAAAAAGCTGGAAGGACACCCCCCCGGTAGTGAAAATCTCGAATATAATAACAAAATTTTAGTAAATTGAGCAAACAGTTTTTTTTATTTATTTTTTATTTTTTCTATAGTGCAAGTTTTATTTCTATGTTTCTATATTTACTTGATATTTTAAATCAATTTTACTAAAAATTCAGTTAAATAAAGTTCTGTCACACTAATGTTTAAAATTATAAAATTCAAACAAAACTCCTGGTTATGATGGAACAAAGAAAATGATCAAGGAATTTCAATGAAGAAACATGAGTTATGCTAAAACTATTCACATATATCTTTAGTGCTACTTTTCGGATCCCTTGAAATTAGGCCAGATTATAATAATAGCTAAGCCGGGGCAAGATACCGAACGAAGTAAGTATATAGGTACCGATATTACAGACAGATCAGTCTACCTGTGATATCAAAAATATTTGAAAAACTAATAGCCAACAGATTGAATAGGGTGATAGCCGTACGAAATATTCTAATTAGTCATCAGTTTAGCTTTCGCAACAAACATGGAATAACCGAGCAAATTTCTAGGGTAATTAATCAGATAAACAACTCACTTGATAAGAAAAAGTATTGTTCTACAGCTTTTCTGGATTATACTTAAGTTTTCGACAAAGTTTCGGCACGAAGGACTCCTGCACAAACTAAAAACTTTTCTCATCATATTTATCAAAAAGAAGATTCTTTGTTAAGTACAATGATGAGCACACTACACTAAGGCAAATTGGATCTGGTGTTACTCAGGGACATGTTCTAGGACCTTTGTTATACCTCATTCATTTCAGACCTTCTAACATCATCGAGTATTTTTACTTCTACTTTTGTCGATGACACAGCTGTCCTGGCGTCGCATTCCGTTAAGGTTCAACCAATTAATAACGAAGCGTCAAAGTATCGTAGTAAAAAATGTATATATAAAGATTAAAAAGTGGCGACGGGTATTCCACGATGATGGCTACTCTTAAGAAATCAGTCCAAAATCTGTGTATGGATAATAATTTAATTGAAATGCAATTAAATTTCTTCTTCTTTTTCTTGAAATAAGCATTAAGTACGTGTTTTTTCAATTTGTCTTAAATTCTACATCAGTTCTGTGATGACGGTGTATAACATTAATACCATATTTTGGGAGGTATTCTTGGTAAACGTTTGATGTTAAGTAGCCATTTATTTCTACCATCTACAAACGATCTTCTGCCATTCTGTTCACATAACCTCTCAAGTTTTTTTCTTTAAGTCGACGCGAATGGACAATATCTTATATATCGCATGCATCTCTAATTTCGGTGCAACGTTTCTGATCTCTTAACATCAAGTAGCCAAATTTTTTTGTGTTAGAATTCTGAATTTTTTTTTTCTTTAGATGGGTTCACGGGCTTATTTTTTTATATTCAGCCAAGCATTAGGATGTAACCTTTAGTACTTTTGTATATGTATATTAAGGATGGGATACCACAGGATAAGAAGAAAGAAGAAAATGATTGAAAGAATTAATAGGGATTTGCAAAATGAGTTGTTTTGATGACTCAAGTTGTCAAATATTTGATGTTTTTCTTGAATTTCAGTACACTCTATGTTGTAACTTCTAATGTTACAGTTTTGAAAGTGAAAAGATAGTTTTACAGCGAATCAAATATCCCAAACACTTTGATTTTGTATTTCACATCGATAGCGATACTATTGGCTGAATATAGCTTTTTAATATTTGGACTTTGTTTGCTACCAGCGTGTATTTATTTCTCTTTATAATGTGTCGTAAATAACCTAAAACGGACCCTGCTTTTCCTGCTTCGTTTGTTGTATCTATTTCCGTGTTGCGAGAGCTAATATTTACACTTTTATATTGTTAATGGATATTTTACACCTATAAAACCTAATTAAGTCCTGTGTGAGATTATATGTTCCTCATCTCATCTTCCTCAATTCTTATTTTAGTGTGGGACTAAATAATTATAAAATATAAACTTCAAATTATATCATACTTCGCTTTTCTAGCTTGTTCCTATGATAAATCAAAAAAATTCCAAAATCAATTTTTTACAATTTACAAAAATATTTCTGACTTTTTTCGATAAATATTTTCTTTTATTGTTATTTCTCTTCTTTCTTTCAAATCACATTTGATTTGAAAATTTCAATTATGTTCTTGAATATTTTGAATATAAAATCTGTTTCTGGTTTTTCTTTTTTGTGTTTTAATTTTCTTGTTATTATTATTTTTGGCAACAAGGACATTCAATAATAAATCATTTTCGAAAAAAAAAACAAAAATTTAAAAAAATAGAATAATTTTTATAAACGAAAATTTTCGATGTCTTATACAATCTGCAGAGTAAGTATTGAGATGGGAGGTTACCTACTTGTCTTATAAATTTTTAAAAATAATTTACTGTTATCACATAATAAGTTGTTATTAACGAACTTTATCAAAAATATATATATGAATATATATACAAATGATATACATTAATATTACATGTGCTTGAGTCTGTCATACGACACATTTACAAGATGGATAATACCACATATTTGCGGATGATTAGGACTTTTATTTTATTTAAAATAATTTTTATATACAAGTAAAAAAAACTAGATTTGAAAAAGTTTATCGAATTAATTTTAAATTTAAAAATATTGCTACAATTTTTGTATGTATCTGCAATGTAAATTTATAGCTAATTTAATTAAATTTAAAGACTATGAAAGTATTGATAGAATTACCAGAAGACAGATGAACTCTGACTAACGTAACATTAAGTTCTGTATGCTTTTATCAGTTTTAGCTGGAAACGGATTAAAGTAAAAATATGAAATTGTTTTAGCTTTATAGATGGAAGATTATGAGAACGATAATATGCTATCTATGTACATTATAAAGGACAAAGTTATGATCGAAACACCTTTAATTCTACTTTTTTCGTCCCATACTATATAAGAAAATAATTAAGGGCAAAAATATTTTTATTGCAATATAATTCGGTAGTGAAAGGAAAACAAGCAGATAATACGACTGAGGACTATCAATACTGATAACTGTCAAATCTACGATGGTTGATACTCAAGAGAATACTCAGCATATTCTCTGCGGCTGCTGCAAATAGTCTCAGGTGGTTGAAAGGTTATATATGTTTGAAAAAAAACTTTACTTAGATTTCAAAGTTTCCTTTCCAAGATATTCCGAGATTTGTCACATCTAGAGGTCTGCTCGGAAAATATATAGTGTTCCAGTTCGTGATTTTTATGTCGTGAAGGGGATTACTATGAGCTCATACGTAGCCTAGTGTTTTTTACCAGACGGATTACTGTGACTCAAACTGCTCTCTTAAACTAACTAACCAACTAAATAAGTTTAGGCAAATTATTTTTAAATTTTACTCGTTTTTTTTTATTTTGTTCAATTAACTTTTCTGAGAAAATTTACATATAAAATTTTCTTTTACATATATTTAAAATATTTCTAATATTTCAACCTATTATGAATTTCCCTCCCTTTCTCTAATACTGTTTATGAAGTAGGAGCATAAATACTGTACTGGGATAATAATATATGTATTTATTTTTCTAAACAATACCATGTGTACACAGTAAGTACTTCTCTAAAGGTTTTCGTTTAGATTTCAAGTGATTTTTTTTTGTTTTTAATGAAAAAAAAATGTAAGAAAATCCCAAGAGGTAATCTAAGTAAATATTCTCTACATGTATATGCATATGTACACATACATATATTCATAGTATATGAGTATCTAAGCTACAAAATTTCGTAAATGTAAGCTTAAAATATTATATTGTCATTTAATATGTATGTATGTAGATAATATGTAAGTACAAATGTGCGTATTTTTCCAAGTTTATTTTACATTGTTTTGCATACTTCCAGTCTTGCCAGTTACAATAAATTTATTATTGTTTTAGAATAATTGACAGAAAATATAATTTTTACGTAAATTACGTATTAAACATAGATGAGTCAGAATGAATATAGAGATGAGCTTAGTGGATGTATCTTCAACACACTATCAATAATCCGTATGGTTGAGGTGCTTCGTAAAACCCAGAGAGTATCACTTTTGCAATAAAACGAAATCTAAGTATCATATAAGAATGTGAATAATTCTTAAAATTATACATTTCTGAAATTCTGACATTTTAAAATATTATTTTTCGTTTAAATCATTCATTATATTACAGCTCTGTATTAAGTTTAGGTTCTTCTATTATATTAATCTATTCTAATCGATGCAGTGCTTCGTCCATACAACACTACTGGAACTCATCAATATGTAATACTACGCTGCACTAACTTAACAGGCTTTTCTAATCTGTAAGAACGCATTTTAATTTGTTGAAATATCATTGGCGGGTAGTATGAACTGTAACAATCAGGTATACTATACCCAATAATTTGCTTCTATGTGCTAATATTTATATTGTTTTGACATTAATTTATTTTAGTATTAATAATTACTTTTCTGACATTGGTTGCATTTTTAAGTATTTTTCTTTCAAATACGTATTGGTATATGAAAATATATTTTATCACATTTTTCGATATATTATGTGAATTATGTTAGATCTTATATTAATTCAGAGTGTATTTATGAACAACATTACTACGATTAGACTGAAAACGTGATCTGTTGAAAAAAGCTATACCGGAAAGTATAACCACTTTATAACTAAATTCAGAAAATATTTATTGAACAAATGAAACAAATGAAAAACAAAATTGCATAACAAGCACGCACTGCAACCGGGACTTGTGCATACGGTATCAGTCGAATCTGCGACCCACGTCTATCGAAATGTGAGCTTAGGTGGTTGAGAGGGCATATGTTTGACCGCTTAAGAGATCTCAAAGGTTCGTTTTTAAGATATCCACAAACTCGTTACAACTACGGATCTGCTCGGACAGTAGGGAAAGATGCACTTCGAATTGTATTGTAGTAAAGAGAATCGCTATGGCGTCAGACATGGTCTAGTGCCCTGGCACTAAGGGATTGTTGTGACTGCCATTCCATTTTTTACTAAAATTAAATTTATATATTATATAAATAAATATTTTGCGGCCCATACACGAAGCAATTTGTTGCAGCAATTTGCCAAGTTGCATGATAAATTGCTCTGTGTATGGTAGAGTTGCTGCAATTATATTCAAGTTGCTGCAACGGTTGCACGAAAATCAAAATTTTTTGATTTTGGTGAAGGTTGCTGCAATTTGTTGCTTCGTGTATGGTACAGTTGCTTAAACTTAGTAATAATTTGGTAGTTGAATTTGAACTTTGAGTTGAATTGACATATGTATGTATATATTCCGCATTTAATAAATTTTCTACAAAACAATTTTAAATTTAATTAATAATAAAGTAGTGATAACGGAGTAAGTAATAATTACAATAATATTATGTCGCCGCAATTATAATTTCATTATTTTTTGTAGAGCTTAAAAATGGCTGGAAATTAAGATTGGATTGATTTCCATAGAAGAATAAAAAAATGTACCAGAATTATGGGACATAAAAAATGACAAATACAAAAACAAAAATTTAAAAAATAGAGCGTTCCAAATTCTTTTTACAAAATATAAGTTGATTGACAAACATGCTACCGCAGACACCATGAAAAAAAAAATACATAATATCAGAACATGCTACAGACGGGAAAGAAACAAATTAAGAAAAAGCGAAAAATCTGGTGCTGGAAAAGAGGATATTTATATACCATCTCTCTGGTATTTTGATTTACTGGACTTTTTAAAAGACCAAGAAATTCCAATAGAAGGAGTTACTTCACTAAATTCAACACTCTGCAAACAACAGATCTCAGCCTAATCAATCAAATAAAAATACAGAAAGAAACTTACTATTAAGCAAAGCAATAGAGCACTTAGATAAAATCGTGAAAGAGATGAATAGAATATGTATGCTGATGCTCTTTCACCTTGACATTGACCTTGACTTTGACCTTGACTTTGACCTTGACATTGACCTTGACCTTGATCTTGATATTGACCTTGTCCTTGACCTTGACCTTGACCTTGACTTTCAAAACTACAGTTGACTAGTTAATGAGAAGATAACTTTTAAGACTTTTAAAAGTTATTTTTTCATTAATTTTTCTTCACCATTACCTTCAGAATTATAGTAGACTACTTATTGCCAATTCGCCCCAAATGGGATAAGAAAACGGAAAAAGAAACTGTTTAATGAATCTTGAAGAAAAATAAAGTGAAACGTAAAATACGAAATTGCAATGATATAAATAATTTTTTGACAACTCAAATGGAAAATCATATTATGACTTATCAGATAGCACTCTTAAGGACTTAAGAGTACAAAATTATAAGACTTTGTACGTTTCTTATGGATTACTGCTTTAAATAAAACTGAATTTCCTTTTTTTTGTATCCAACATCGACTGGACAAAGTAGATATTTTTTCCCAACTTAAATTTTCTATTTTATACCAAACAGTAGCACGTAAAAGAAGACTTCGATAAATTTGTTTATAGCGTTTTCATTTGTAGGAATTTTGTTTTTGACGATTTTTTCAAATTTTGACTTTGAGATTTTTTCTTCCTGGTGGTTTGGTTTCCCACTGCTAATATACTGAATTCATTTTATTGTTATCAATTATCTACAGTGTGAAATTTCAAAAAAACAAACCTTCTTCCACTTTCAAATGGGAAATTTCTATAATATTGGGTGATATCGATTGCAAGAGTATACTCAATTTTAGTGTGAATAAAGTGAATAAAGTTTCTCTTAAGAAACAATTTTGAGTGAACACCTTATTCACACCAGATTGAGTACTCACTGTGAAAAATTGCATCTACTCGAAAAATTTGATTCTGAGTACTCACTCAATTTTTATTCACACCACCCATTATCAAATGGCTTCATATCGATTTGAACAATATTCTAAAATTTACTTTACTATAAAGAGTGTAATTTGAGAGACTTGAATTTGGTAGTTTAATTTTCCATTTTTTTTAAAACTGAACCAAAGAAAACAAAGAACCACATCGTGCTATGTAGATCCGATTCAAATATAAAAATTATCATTTGTTTAATATCCTTTTTAAATGTTTTAGACCAATACCCAATGATTTGTGTAAAATTGAAAGTTTTTCCTCAACAAAAAAAATCGTTTGATTATTTTCGAGTCAAAGAAAAGTCTCGTACAATCATTTTCACGATCATATTAACCCTCGATCATATTAACCCTCACTATTAAAATCATAATATGTTATTATTATGGTACTTCATTAAATATTCAAGATAATTCTATAGGGTATAACTAAATCATAACCAATCACTACTTTAACTATAATTGTCATACCTAATCATATCAAAACGTCAAAACCAAAAGATTATTGCGCTAATTATAAAAACATAAGCCTATACATATTGAAATGTCAAATTGCCTAACGAAGCTGACATAGACTTGCATTTATCAAAGTATATCTCTACCCATAATGAGAGTGACATAAGAAAATATTTCTTAAAAAAACAACAATTCAAAAAATTAAATTTAATATATGAACTTTGTAACTCTTAACGAAAATTTAACGAATTGTGAGATTCAACTTAATTGCCGCATATGTCTATTGTGGGCATTTGCACGTATTTTCCATATATGAAATATTACATATTATAATGTCATGACATAATGTAGTTATACTATGTCACTAGTTAGCGCATAAAAGAAGTGAAATAAAAAATTCATATTTTTTTTAGTTTCTAAGTTAAATATTTTATTTTTTTATTTGCAAAGCTAAGCTATGAAAATTACTTATGATTGCTTACAATTTGTACGCTTCTTCTCATATATACTTATAACTTAACGAACGATTTCAGGAATTGGTTAATGTTATAAAGCAGCCCTTAACTAACATAATAAATAAATGTTTTATAGAAGGAATATTTCCTGATTCATTGAAAAAAGCCTTTATAGTTCCAATGATGCCTTTATGTTTACAGTAGGTTATAAATTAATCTTTAAGTGAATATTAAGTTTTCTTTCTTTTTTTAGTTAATAATTTCTTATACATAATTTTATAATTAATATTGTAAAGTTATCTGAAATTTGAAAAATTAGAAAAAATAAAAACAAAAGAAAAAAGATTTTCAAAATTCAACGAATAATGGTTGGGACTATTATAGTTGGTTAAGAAATACATGATAACTTATGACTATTATAGCTAGGGTAGGTAATTCTATAATACGATAAAAATTTTAATACAAAAAATTCATTTGAATTGGCAACACTGTTCTCTCTTATAAAAAGTTTATTAATATGTCTTTAACATAATGCTAACTTTTAGCTCTTTCACAGACATTTTAGTGACAAATTTTTATTTTATAATTTTCCTTGCAAAATATTTCCCAAAATATTTCCATTTTATAATTTTTTTGTTTTTTATATGTTTGAAAAAACAAAAAACAACAACAATAATAAATAAATTTTCCTATATTTTCATTGTACTTATAATATTATATATATATATGTATAAATTTTCCTTCTAAAAAATACGAGATAAAGTTAATTGGATTTGGAGTGTTCGTGATTGAAATCACGTTTTTTAAATTATATCAAATAAAAAATAATGCATATTACAATAATGTTGATCATCAACAGTATTATTATCATCATCATCACCATCATCATGAACATCATCATTATCATCAGTATACTATAATGAATAATGACAATATATTATTATAATACGTAGTCAACTCATCCCCTATGATAAAGAATACTATTCTCGTACATATTAGATACATTTTGTGAAATCGAATATGTTAAATAAGAGAATCCTGCATTATAAATTGAAATATAATAATGTAAAATAATGTGTGTATTGTATATAGTTGTGTTGAATAAACACTTATTAAATCAATAGGTTTAGTTAATATGTATTTGTATTTTTGCAAAATTATAATCTAGCTTTCAAAGGTTTTTGATGTAAAAAAAAAAAAATTAACTCAATTATTTACAATAAATGATTCGTTTTTTTAGTTTGAAATTATCCAATACTGTACACCTACAGCATAATTTTTTATTAGAAAAAATTTAGAAAATCCTTTAAATGATTGTATATGTATGTATTTTGCAAATATTATATTGTAGATTTAGCCCCTACATCTCAAACTAAAATTTAAAGTGAAAATGTAAACAGAAAATATAAATACAAGCAAAGCTCATTTTGTATGTTAGTTAACGTGAAGAATTATGATGATATCTTTGTTTTTATAGTATTTACTATTTAGATGGAAAGTTAATGGCTATTCCTAGTTACGTCTCCAAATAGAATTAAAATTCTAAATTTTGTTTTTTTAATGCGACTATTTGAAGTATTCATTGAGTATTACAATTTGGTTAAGAAGACTTAATTAGGTGAAGCAAGTGAAACAGAGAACTAATACTCCTCCCTCACCGATATTTTTGTTCCCTATTGTAATTTTGGTAAGTTTCCATGGTAACTTTATAAACAAAATATTTACTATCAAATAATTTAATTAGTTTTTTGAATAATATTTTTGAATTTAATATTCTTATTTTGTATTTAAATTAAAATAAATTTAATAATGAATAAATTGTAATTCATTTAACAACAAATATGGAATGTCAAATTATATTAAATGTAAAACATGTGTGTGTGTGTACAAGGTGTTTAATTAAAATGATTTTAAAAATTGCGTCTTAAGTTTTCTATCCTAGTTGTAATTGAATATACTCTTCTACGTATGCATATATTTAAAATAGAAAACTCAACCATAGGTTGTTACAAAGGAAAATGCAACAACTCATACTCAAAAGAGACAGAACTCATACGTAAAAATAGATAAATAAATTGCGTAATTTCGGAAGAAAATCTATCCCCTGTATCACTGCAGCTGAAAATTTGTTTATCATGATTACCCGTGTTTCCTTCTTCTAGTTAGTCCTCTGAGTCCTTGAGGATACCTGATATTGTGATAACACGCAAGATATTCTTCAATGGTATGCTGGATAGCTCTCATTGTTCAAAGAACGCTGTTCCAAAGTGGCGCAGTCTGCTACGAGTGAGCCTTCGCATTCACAGAGCAGATGTTCAATATATTCTTTCTCTATTTCATAGTTTTTGCTCAAGTTGTTTTCGGTTAGAACCATCTTATAAATATGTTTCTTTTTTAGAAAAGATATGTACCTATTACTGTGTACTCATATGTAAAAAATTACATCGTAAAAGAGACAGAAAATCAGTGGAATACTTTATTCTTTACATACTTTCCGAAGATGTAAAATTTTATAGTTGCTCAGGATGTCGACCAATATCCATAATAAGAAACACAAACAAATAACACAAAATATTTGCGTGTATATAAGCATTTATTAACTAAAAGAGCAAAGATGGTCCAACAAAGTCATTAAAATCTTTAGTGACAGTCAGGCTGCCTTAAAAGCTCTTGAAAATAACCTCATCAAATCCAGATTGGTGGGAAAATGTTCGGAAGCCCTAAACCTCATAGGGCTCCGAAACAAGGTACAACTGATATGGATACCGGGTCATAGTAACTTTACTGGAAATGAGAAGGCTGACGAACTAACCAGATCATCGGCGGGAAACATTTATGGCCCGAAGCCGGCAGCTGATATATCTGTTGGTAATATCAAACTATCGATAGAAAACACCCTGGAGAGCGAAACAAATATTCTTTGGGAGCGCATTGAAGCTCACAGAGTCTTCAAAATATATGTACCAAAAACAAACACCAAAATAACCAACTTCCTGCTAACTCTCAATATAGAGTAGACTGTAGGAAGATGGTGGGCATACTTACTGGTCATAACCACATGAATAAGCACATGTGTAGACTAGAGCTAAGGGACGACCCAACCTGCAGGCTCTGTCTGGAAGAGAAAGAGCTCTTTCAAGGCTGAGACTCAGTTTGTTGGAAACGCACTACATATCCTCAGAAAACTTCTGCAGGATAGAACCCACAAACCTATTGACCTTTATCAAAGGGGTCGACTAAGTTGAGGGTGGAGGAGGGCATAAAGGACTAAAAGCCTACATGTCGGCCCGGACGTATTAGGACCACCTTCGTTTTAAATAAAGAAAAATAAGGATTTATTTTTTATACTAACAGCAAACTGAATATCGATCAGTAGCATTTTAACTTTACTCTCCCCATTGATCCAGAAGAATACAATAGAAAATTCTATTTATTTATTTTAATTATAATTTTGATTATATTAACATATTTGTTACAATAATATTGTCACTTAAAATCAGATTAATACCAAAGCTACACGCTGCGTTGCGCTGTAGATAGAACAACAGCTTTTATGCGAAATGTCCCACAATCGATTAAACTAAAATGTTTTATGGGTTAAATAATTTAATTGTTTATCAAGTTTTTTTTCACTAGTAATTATTAATAATTTTAACATTTGATTGCAAATATCGATATTTTGGAATTTGAATTCCTAATTTTCTTAATTGTTTTTTTTTTCATTTTATATTTTAATCCATAATTTCATGTTTATACGAGGCAGAAATCTCTGCCACAGAAATCTACCTTCATGTTCATACGTAAAAGAAAACTGGTAGATTTCTGCCATTGTTGCTGTCAGATTATTGAAATATCAAGATGGCCGGAATTGAAATTATTGGCAATGAAATAAATAAATAAATTTTTATTATTAATCTAGTGTCAATCCAACATTATTATTATTTGTAAATTTATATTTTTTTACTTGATTCGATCCGAAAATTACGTTGTCAACAGAAATTTCCTTGTTTTTTTGTGAATAAAAAATAATAAGAATATTTTGACACTGACATGTTCCCAGAAAAAAAATTTATACGTCAAAAAAATACCAGAAATTTTAAATTTTTGGTAAACTTGCTTGTCTTTTTCCTCTTCCTTACCACTTTTCTACCCGCATAAACATGCATTAACAGTCACAAATTTTACCTGTACTTTTGCCAATTAGTTTATATTAATTTAAATAACGGTGAATATCCATTTCCTAAGCCATTGCACAATCACACGCTGGGTAGCGCCATTACCGACTAAGGCAAAAAAAATACGTTCTTGATTTTTCAACCTGGTCCAGTAGCCTTTTTCTTTTTCATTCGGATAAAATAAACGATAAAAAAGATTGTTGAAAATTTTGGTTATTACTAAAAATAAAATCGAACTATACTATGGCAAATGGAACATAATAATGAAGGCGAAGTATAACACTCTATACAATAGATATAATTTTCCACATTAAAATTAGTAGATATACCATAAAAAAAAATTCGAATTAAAAGCTTTTGTAATTGTGTATTCCAAATCTCTGTATAAAAGCGGTTGAAGTTTGTTTATTCTATAGACATGGAAATATATAAAAAAAAATTTATTATCTACTTGTTCCCGTGAATTTGCTAAATTTTCGTATGTGTTACAATTTATTTATTTTTTGTACCTCCTTTATTGATGATAAATTGGTTTTACCATTGGTTCTTATGTTTTATAGCGTTTTTCGACTTGCTCCAATAATCATTGTTATTGGGATAAAATAAATTAAAACAAAACATTATAGGACCTGAAATTTTACCTAAATATAAATATTCAGGTAAATTATTAAATAAATAAAACCCATAAAAAAAATCATTTTTATTCTAATTATTAATTAGTCTGCCTAAACCTCAATTTTGCTTTAATATTTTGCTCTTTCTTTTATGTCTAGAAAAATAATAAGGCGTGTAGGATTGAAACACTCAGTAGTGTACTCGATGGTGTATATGAAATATAAATTTTAATTTAACTTCATTTGTTATTTTAATTTAATCTTAAAGGAAAATTTATTATATTTATATTATCTACATATAAATATTATATATACATTATATGTACGTATATATTTATTTTATTAAAAATTAAAAAAAAAAATAAGAACAATTTTGCTTCTATTCTTTAAAATTAAAAAAAGAAAAAATATTCCAAAAGATGTCACTGCAATTTACAATACATAATACATTATAATACAATAAAAATATATCTGTAAAGTAAATTTAATTCTTTTGTACTATTTGAAAACTATTTTTATTATATTTAATTTTTTATTTTTTTTATTTTTTTTTTTTTTTTTGATACTTTAATATAAATAAAACTAATATAAAAAGAATCAAAAGATTTATTTATGAATATTTTTTTTTAATTTTTAATATAAAGAGGGTTGTAAGAGATCAACAACGTCGGCGGCAGCGGTGGCGGTGGCATATTGAATCGAATAGAAAGAAAATGACGAATACAAAATAAAAAAAAAAACTGTTATTGTTATTGTTCTTATTCGAATTCATAACAGAGATAAGGAAGCGTCCAATTACATAAATTAATGCATACAAAATTCACAGTAATTTATATATATATGTATATATATATATATAATTTTTAGTAAACTTCACCGAATAAATTATTTCAAGTATATAGACCCCCGTTTTACGTTGCCTAATGTTCTACAATATCTATATTCTTGTTTACCGTTATTCCTCTATAATGGAAGAAAAAATTTTATATATAACAAAAAAGAAAAAAAGAAATGGGAATAAATTCAGTTTGATTTTTTTTTTCAAATATAATGGGTTTGGTTTTTGGGAGGTTTTTATTATTATTTTTTTTTCCTTTTAATTCTAACTCTAAATTATTTTTACACCATTTTTTACACCTACAAAAAAAAATTGTATCATTTACAATAAAATCGAATGCTTTGAGCCCAGTGAAAAAAAATAACCCACGCATAGCTACCCGATACCAAAATTCATTCCATTTTATGATTTAATTCAATTGTGAAGTAAACAAAAAGTAATTAGCACCCACAATCACAACTTTTACTATTATATTATACAACCCCAATGCTACCCTGGTAGGAGTATAAAATTATCGAGTGTAGTAGATAATGGATATATTCTGTCTACATTCAGAGATTATAAAATTCATGATAACGCTCGTTTCTTCCTAGCATATTTGCATGACCACCCTGATATAGTTGGTAATCCATGATTTCAATATAACAGGCCCGCCCCGTCCGCCGTCCGATTATAAAACTTTTTTTTTTAATTTTTATTTCATAAATGCAACTGTAGGGGCAATCATATGAAATCAATAACATTAGCACAAATATAGGTCTAAAAATTTACGTTAGTAATTTGAGAACATAAGAAGAAGTAATAAATTAGTCAAAATTACTGTCGACAATCCCCCAATTGAATATAAATGTAAACCGAAAAATAACTTTCTAATTAAATTTCAAAAAATACGCTAAAAACAAATATTTTTCTAAATTTGAAGTTTTTAAATTGATATCTTTTTTGTTGTGCACTAATAAAAACTACCCTTTCTTGGAATTGCTTGTAGTGGAATCCGATTCAACATTCTAAAAGATTTGATGATAAACGAATTCCCATAACCAGTCTTGAATCATCTTGGTATTTCCACGGTGTTGGGATGGGCATTTGCAGCCTGTCGCATTCCTCAACGGAATTGCTTAAGAGGCGATAATTTTAATTTTTCCGAGCATGTGGCTACTCCCACGAGATATCTATAAAATAGAGTTAGTGCTCCAACGTTACGATCATGGTCAAGTGGAGCAAGCGTTGATGAAAAACTTACATCATCAATGAGGCGAATGGCACGTTTTTGTACTTTGTCAAGAAAGTTTAGACAACTTCTTGAGGTGCCCGCTCATAGATGCGAATTGTACTCCATCTTGAGTCGTATGTAGGCTTTATAGATCATAAACAGACCTTTAGGTGCAAAATATGTCTTACACCGATTTAAAAACCCAAACATTTTGCTTTGCATTGTTTTTCGCAATATCGAAAGTATGATCATTCCAGAGCATATCTTGCTTACTTGCATTCCGAGAATGTTTAAGCTTTCTAGTCGCTGTAAGCTTTGAACTTGAAATTTTAGAATAGGTTCGAGTTTTCGCTTAACTAGACAGTTTTGAGTTTTGGAGGTGTTAAACTCAACTCTATTTGCTTTACTCCACTTGGAAGCTTTTTATGACCTCCTCCACCACTCAACCGTCAGCATTCGACCCTTTTGATAAAGGCGAATAAGTTTGATGGTTTTATCTTGTAAAAGTTTTCTGAGGTTATTGGAAACGTACTACTTTCCAACAGCCTGATTATGCGGGACTTGTGAAGTGGGATCAATTTTGCACAACATTAAAACTAATCTTACCATTAATTTGTGATCTAAATGTAAGGCAAAATTACATTAGATCATGATCTAAATTTTTTTTTTTTTTGGGAAAGATTTTAGATCACATTTGATCTGATCTATTAGTAACTATTGATATCTATTGGTAACTACTACAAGTGTTTTGATTTTTTTCGTGATCTAAATCAGATCATAGATCTTGGCTTCAATAAATTGAGACCCAAAAAAACTTATTTTCTATGATTTGTCTGATTTTTCAACATAGAAGATATAACCGAAATCAGGTGACTGCTATGATACAATTATTCCATTATAAAATTTTGTATTTTAGAAATTCGTAATTGATATTTCGAAAATGGGTTTTTTGTTTTGGGATTTAGATACATACTCCAATCTTTATTTTTATATTTATTTTCTTTTTTTATTTTCATCTTTTTTTTCATTATTTTACAAATAAAGTATAAGCAAATTAGAAATAAAATTTTTTTTATTCTGATGCTAAAGACCAAGTGGCGAATGACATGTTATAAATCTATTAATCTACATAAAACCATTATAGTAATTCGGTTTAAAGACGTTTTCGCTATATTTAAATATTTTTTCTTTTTTTTGTAACTAATATTATTTAAAAATCTTTTAAATGTTTATAAGAAAACACTATCACTCTATATATATATATATATATAGACTAGATAGATAAAAAGGAAGTATAGTAGTTATATTAATTATTATTTAATAAAGTCTTATTTAATTAAAAATTAGCATAGAATAAGCGTGTTGTATATATATCACGTCTATGTATGGTATGTGTGTTTAACAAAACTTTAATTAACACGAAAACAAAGAAAAAAATCGTGAAAATTTAATTTCTCATGTAATAATTTTTATTTAAGATGTAAACATTTTTAAAAATAAAATAATTCAAATGAAATATTATGGAACACTGAATCAGTTTAAAATTAATATGAAATTTTTAAATACTGAAATTATTAATAATTATAGTAGTGTTGGAAATACATATGCATTTGTCAAATTAATTCGTAATTCAATTCAAATGTTGAGTCTGGTCATATTTTTAAAATAAAAATGGTCTGTTACAATTTCATCTTCTAAATTATCTCTACAGGCTCTGCAAATGTAATTTAAATAAAGTTTAACGATTTTTGCATTCGTACCAATAAAGTTTTTTTTTATTTTATTTAGAATTTATAATGCCTTAACTTAAAAAATTGTATAAAAATGATTTTGATTAGCTTCTATCCAATTAACGTAAAAATTGGTTTGCTCTTTGTTTGTCAATTTTTCATCTTTTTGGTTGTTAACTTTTCATCAAAGTTTAATTTGAAAAGGTATGTTTTAATATAAAATTTAACCTATCTAAATCTACCTTAATCAACAAAAACTATTGACTTGGCTTTATCTTTTAACAATAAATAATTCTAGCTGCTGTTTAGCCACCAAAACTTTCGTTTCGTAAATCTTTAAAAGGAATGCCCATGTCTTGTTTCATTAAGTCTCTGTTAATATTGCCTGGAGTGAATTTTATTTTTTTATTCGTAGTCCGTCTATAAATAATATAGGGACGAAATTTTAGCTTTGGATATGACTATCTAGAAAAAATAAAATGTTTCGGGTGCTATAAAACCCGTTTTCAATGTGCTTTCTATGTATTCCTCATTATGGTAAAATACATGTGATATTAAACCATTTTTTCAGGTTTTTTGAGCTCTATTGAAATAACTTCAAATCAATTTTATAATAAAATTGTCGATTCTAATTATTTTAGATTTGACTAACTTGAATAATTCACTTTTAATGTATGTGATAGTGATAATAGTTTTGAAAATTTGAACTTTTTTATATCGCATAAAAATATTAGAATCATGCGTAAGAGTTTTGATGCTTACTTGGTTCAATTGCAAGCTCTTGATACATCAATGCCGAGTATAATTTTTTATAATTTAAATTGAAGGTTTTTTATTAGAATTTTCTAACTATGGTAATAAATGTTAGGAATAAAAATTGTATTATTTTGGGTGATATAAATATAGGGGGATTCTGAGGGAGATGTTGGATCGGCCTAATTTAGGACCTAATCACTAAATCTCAAGCTAAAATGTTGAGGTATTTGGTTTTTCAAGAAAGAAAATAAAGATAATTTTTTTTTCCAAAATTTTCTACTTTGAATTACAGTATATCCATAACGGTAGCACCGATCATCATCAAATAAATGTTAAAATATGCTCCAAGCCATTAACTTTCCAGAATATATAACTGAATATATATGTCTAATAGATCAACATATATAACGGTTTTATACACACAACAAGGATACTTTCAAATGTCCCTTTCGTCCTTAAAGGATAAGACTAAAGATATATATTTTTGGAAAACTAGCAATTCCAGCTATCCGATACAATATCTCCCTCAGAAGAGCCAAATATAGATATACTTGGTAATACGAAAATTATGAAAGATTGTTTAATTTTGATGGCGTCAAATGGATTTACTTACTTATTAATGAACCGACAAGAATAACATCAAATTCTTCTGCATGTATTGACCATCTGTTTTTTGTAGGAAAACAATAATCATAAAATTGATGATTTTCAAATAACAGACCATTCTACCATAATTATTAAATTCCACATTCCTTCTATTAACCTAAAAGTTAAAGATTACCTTGACCTCAATGTAAGAAAATTTATTATGATAGATTATTTTTTTTTTGTTAAATTATGAGATGTGGGAGAATGTTTATTCTGAAGAAGATTTCTCGGCTGCTTTTGATAAATAATTTTTTAAATATTTTGGTCATAAATGTTGAGGATTGCTCTTCGAGTACTAATGTCGGTCGGAATAAATCAAGTAAACTTAAACCGTGGATAACTGATTCGGTGTTAAATAAAATCAAAAAGCAACAATGCTGGAAACAATGTTTGAAGCATCCATTCGCCTAAAAAACTTCTATAATAAACTCTGTAGTGTGGAGAAATCAAAAACAATGTTAAAAGCTGTAAAGATAGGTACAATATATTATATACTGGCTTTGCAACTAATAAGGGAAATAAGAAAAAGGAGTGGCAACTGGTTAATAGTTTGTTGAATAGGGACTAAACTAGTTGTGATGGACTAAGTATTTCTTTTAATAATGAAATTTTAAATAATTCGTGATGACTATACTTTTGCAATGTAATCGATTATTTAGTGAGACAAAAAGCATGTAATCGAAAAATTCATATGTACGCCATTTACGTTATGTTGTGATTTGTGAACTTACAATTTGGTCAAAATATTATTTTATATAAATAGTCCAGTTGTGTATTAAAATAAAAAAATGAGTGAAAGAGACATTAGGTAAATAAAAGACATAGTTTTCCATGCTGTAACAATTTTTTGTATTTTAAATTTTCAAATTAATTAGCGTTTAGGTATCAAAATATGTTTTATATTTTTATGTTCCAAATACTAATTGAGTATTTTCATTATTCTATTTCTATACTTTTTTTTTTGTTGTTTGTATTTTTGTAAAAAATTCTTGATTTCAATTTTATTAAATTAAATTTCTTAAGTTCTTTTGGAAAAAAAAAATTGTGACAAACATCAAACGTTGTCAAAAATCCAAAACAAGAATGATCACATTTGCAAAGCAATTGAAACAAAGCATTGTCATCAACATTACCAAGCTTTTATTTATTTTAAATTTTAGTAGTTTGAAAATTAATAAATGTGTTTTGCTTTTATTAGTTGTAGTTTATTTTAAGAACAGTCTGGCATATACCCTACTGATTAGTTTAAGTATATAACTTTGAAATTTACACCGTAAAAGTAGTTCCTGCTAAAACTATTAAAAAGCAAAAGCCATTTTGGAACTTCAGCAAAATATAATAATTAGGCCTACGCGAGTCGTACTGAAACAACTGGGACAGAAAATATTTTTCATAGATATTATACAAAGTTTCTCTTGCGGTCGAATTGGCTAAAATAGAAGCGTTTTCTTACAGGCACCATACAGAGGAGTAAATTGCCAAATTGTAAATTAGCAAAAGATAATCAACAGAAAGTACATACAAGAAGTACTTTGCTTTAAAGTTTTTGATTCATATTATAGGTATTTGTGCGTTAACGTCGAAGGATAATACAGTCTTATCATTAGCTGTAATATATTTGGTTCTATAAAACGTTTTGATCTAAAAATGGCAAAGAATTTTCTTCTTGAAGACACCAAGTGCATACCCACTTTCACTGGGCAGTGTTCATGATTCTGATTCGTAGATCATGAGTGTTTTATAGATTTGAACTTTATTGATTTGGAATTTGACCCAAAATATTTTGACAATGTTTTGACAAACCGAAGCAACAACAGTTTGCAAGGGTTATTCTTCGCGGTATCTTCACATTGATGTCATTTGTGGGATTAAAAATAGTTTAAGCCTAAGATAGGTAAACTCCTACGGAATTTTTATGTACGAACAGTGTTGTATTGACCAATATGATTTTGGAAGGCCTTTTTGTTTATCGAAAGCTCTTCCAAAAGGTTCAATTTGATTTTTTAAATACGTTTTGGATTTCATGGAGTCAAAATCTACTTAAAAATATTTTTTGTTTGTCGAAAGCTCTTCCAAAAGGTACACTTTGATTTTTTAAATACGTTTTAGGTTTCAGGGAGTCAAAATCTACTTAAAAATATTTTTTGTTTGTCGAAAACTCTTCCCAAGGTTCAATTTGATTTTTTAAATACTTTTTGGGTTTCAGGGAGTCAAAATCTACTTAAAAATATTTTTTGTTTATCGAAAGCTCTTCCAAAAGATTCAATTTGATTTTTTAAATACGTTTTGCGTTTCAGGGAGTCAAAATTCACTTAAAAATATTTTTTGTTTGTCGAAAACTCTTCCCAAGGTTTAATTTGATTTTTTAAATACGTTTTGGATTTCAGCGGGTCAAAATCTACATAAAAATATTTTTTTCAATGGAAAAAAAAATACATGCGTTTGAAGGAGCTTGAATAAAACAGCAACAAAGCCAAATTCTAGAATAACACAAAAAGGAACAAATTCATTAAATATCCTATAGTTAACAAGAAATAATTAAAAATAAAATTAAATAGTTTTTAAAAATAAAATATTTTCCTAAATGACACTTAAGTTTACTCAAGTAAATTGAATGACTTTAAATTTAATATTGTATGTTTGTATATATATATATTATATATATATGTATAAATGTTTGGTTAAATACGTATGTATATTTTCTATTATCATTTTATTATCACACTATTAAAAATTAATTTTGTTTTCTTATTTTTATTTTTTAATTTTTTATTCGAATTATTTATCCCAACAAATCATAATAATTTGAATGTCTCCGTCCAGTTGTATAGTGAGTGAGTGAGTTTACAAGGGAAAAAAAATAAACTTTTTCTTTTACGATTCTGATCAGAATCAGAATTTTAATTTAGCCTTGGTCTAAATTTTTATTTTCTTTTGAATTTCTTTTTTATTTCAATCCGAATTGAAAATGAAAAGGTTATAATTATTATGCCCTTTTTTTTATTTTTTTTTTATGAATATTTATGGGATTTAAAATGAATTGGGTATAAATATTACACGCAATACAAATATATTATTGTTATTATGTTCAATTTGTGTGTGGTTAACAAAATGTATATATACACATATATTATTTTTGTATATAGTTTTTCTTATTTTATTTTGTATTTATTGGGATTTAATAGAATTGGGTGAAAATATTTGAATTAAAGTGTTCTTTTTTTTTTTATTATCGAATATAATTTAATATGTGACAACAAGTCATTAATCATAATTTAAATTTCTAACCAAATTTATTGTGTTTTTTTTTAGTTTTTAATAAATATAAAAATGGAAGTAATTTGAAATACAATTTTAATATAATTTAAGATTTAAATATGCATAAAACGTTTACTTAAATAATAATTATTTATTTAATAAATTACAAAATTATATATTATAAATTATTATATTATATTTTTATTTTTGTGGGATTAAATTTCGATATGACATTGAGAGCATTTTATTATATTATATGTATGTATGTAGGCTTGAATGCCATCAAATGTTCAAATAATTCTTGGAAATAATTAAATTCAAATAAAAACCAATTGTAGAGGTGAGTAAATATTAGGTAAAAAATCTAAGTCATTGTAAAAAGAAAAAAAATAATATACAAATAAAATTAATAATTAATGTATTGAAGACTAATTTTAATAAATAGAAGTATAGTAATTTTATATTTAGTTTATTTATTCGTTTGACTAATTGGTATTGCTTGGATTTGGGAATATCAATTAATTTTTTTTTATTTTATTAAAGTTATTCAGTTTAGATACCAGTATGACGTGACTTCTTTTTCGATTTAAATTATATAGCAGGGCTTTTTAAATCAGTTGCAAGAGATATATTATGGTGTTTTGAGAAAAATTGGTAAAAGAGTATTTAGTACAAATAGAACTATCAATATACTACAGTATGTTCCATAGCACATTTTCATATGGTCTTGGAATATGGGGGGAATACCTCTCATAAAAACATCGACGCCCTACAAAAAATACAGAACAAATCTATAAAAAATATATTTTGCTTACATATCAGAACGACTACGAATAAATATAGCACTTTAAAATTAAATTATATTAAACAAATGTCACAGATTATCCACATACATAACATAGAAAATCAAAAAAAATTAAACACACAAATTAATAAAAAAACAATGACATACATGGTTCCAATACTATAGATCTGCAAATCAACTACAGTGTCAGCCAGGTTTGTGACTTAATACACTAGAGGCAATTATCAACTGTAGCTACATATTCTAGAGTCAAATCCAAGATGAAATTAAAAGCTTGCCTAAGCAGAAATATAAAAAAAAACTATTAAAAATTCATTAAAACTGTAAAATATAAAAGTGCGTATCGTTTCGTTCTATTTCGTATTTATTTCTATTTTATGTATACTTTAATATAATATAGTATTGTAAATACTAATTATGTATACTTTAATATTATAATACTTAAAATATTCTATTTTATGTATACTAATTAATATGAATTTAATTTTTCTTGTCTTTATATTTTTAATATTTTAATTTGTACTGAATAATTTTCTTATTTTTTTTTTTTTAATATTATGTAGTTAGTATATAATGTACCGAAAAAACAAAAAATACAATATGTGTACGAGCTTTTAGCTCTTTTTTGTAAATAATATAAATTTAAATAAATAAATAAAAAATAAAAAGAAAATATTCCAATTTCATAAAATTTTCCATGAAAAAAAAACTAGTGTAAAACAAACATTTTTGAGGCCCTGGTTAGCTAATATGTGGCTTTAAGAGATTAAAATATTGGTCAAAGTTTTACAGATAACTTTTTTTTCAAATATTTTTTTTATTTGTTTTTTTTTTTTTAATTTACAATACAACTTTTCTTAACCCATTAACATCTTATTTATATACTTAGTAATGCAAATTAAGAATGACTATACAGTAGTGGAGCTCCACACTACTATTATATAGTGTTGTATTACAAATAAAATTTCAATTAATTAATTTATTTATAATAAGATAAGATTAATCATATGAAATATCTCTTAAACTATTATATAAATGATTAATCTAAGTTAATCTAATCTAACTTAATATAAGTCAGCTAACCAGGAGTTTATGACATTTTCTTTAAATCAAAATGTAAAAGGATAGAAAGTGTTCTAAACAAATACTTCAGAGTGGATTACATTTCAATACTAAAGGGGAGATAGGTAGATAAAAGTGACCATTTCAGCTCAGTTCTAGAAAACCAATTTGCACTTAATTGAGTCTTTTTGATACTACGACTTTTGATACGAGCGACCTATTTGTTGTTATTGGTTGTTTTAGGGGGTCACTCCCTTATTATCACTCTCCAAAAGAACTCGCAACTCTGTGTGATTGAGAAGGTTTACCTGATAAATTATGATTTTTTTCCGCAATAGTACCTATATTATTACGGAAAGCTTCACCATAATCCGGAGTCTTGCTAATGCTGGACAACTAACTATAACGGGAGTGTTTAAGACTTTTTGGCTCAATTTGTTTTTTAAGTTAACAAAATGTGTATCGGTCAGTGACGCATAATGGTAGCTACTACTCTTAATATTAGTACGGGACCTGGCTAAAAGATATTTGGTTTTGTTGATGTGCATTATGTTTTCCTAAAGGTTGCACCGGTGTTTAGTGTATGTCACCTTTCGTTTGCTCAAGATAGTATGAAGGAATGCATTCCTTGACGGTTTTCAATGGAAAGTGAATGGGTTTCTTCTAAATGGACCTGTCAAGATTGAAACCTCCCTTCACCATAATTTGTCTCTCTCACTCCCCTCTATGTTACTGTGATCAGGAACGCAGAGCAGAGAAATCGAAAAATGGCTAACTATGTTTTCAAATTCGTTTCGGCAATGTTTCACCAGCTTAAAGCAGATAGTGCCTGAGATCAAAGTTTTGATACCGGCTTGACTATTTGTGAAAATGGTAAATTTTATTTTGATTGGCTGAATATGATTAAGGGTTTAAAATATATCACTTCTTGAATTTCAAATAACTTTGCTTAAATGATACCAACATATTTAGTAAGACCATTTGACAAAACTCCTGTACCACACTAGAGGGTGAATAACAACTTTTTTTTACTTTGTCGGGGAAATTAAAATTTGTCGTAACCCTTTTCACTCATTTTTTTTCATTTATTTTATTTATTTTATTTATTTATTGCCATGCTACATATTCATAATTTTTTTTAACAATTTTAAATTTTTTAGAGCTTATACTATTGTATTTACACCTATGACTACTCTTAATTATTTTTTAGCCTAACTGACTACTTTATTTATTATTTAATTTAGTATTTGAAATGGCTACAAAAAAACCATTTTTAATATTTATGTTTTTTTCATAAAACTTACCACTAACATACTAAGAAGTAAACCTAAATTTTCATTTTTCAATGCAAATTTTTTGAACTATAATTTTTTATTTTTAAAATAAATTGAGGAGTATTGTTTTCTTTAATGTAATGTACAAAATATTAATGAAATAATTTTCTAAACTTTTTGCTGTAGTAAATTAATAAATGAATTAAGATTGAACAAAAATATAAAAGTAAGTGAAGCCTAATAACGTAGTAAAATTTCTTATTTTTTTATGTAGAATCTAAATTTCTAAAACCACCTTTTCCCATTTGACAATCTCGGTTTCGGCGAATTTCCGTTTCAAAAAAAACTATTTCCGGTCCTTTTCGGAAGTTAAAAATATCACCAATCGATAAAGCATCATCAATTTAATTAATGAATTGTTTTTAAATTTTAAAATAACGGCTCCTTCACCTACTTAAAAACTGATAATTTTGCTCTAGAACACCCGGTACGTGATTTTATTCTTTGAGTAACATACTCAGTAACCGACAACTGCTGCCTTTGAGAATAAAAAATTGACAAGCGAAGGGTAGGTGTAAATTGAAAATATTTAAAATAATGGGATATTTTTAATCTATATTATATTCTGATCTCTGATTCCGTAGTTGTGAACACATGCTCAGCAGAAATCAAAGCGCTGCTTCCTCCTCTTAAACAATTCCAACGTGAAACATGAAGAGCCGCAAATGCTCACCGCTACACTGTGGAAATCCCAAGATGGCATTAAGTAGGTTATGGAAGTTCCTTCATATAGCTCGCATTTCAAGAATGCAAAAAATTTCCAAAATTTAAAGAAAATGTTAATACCTTTATTCTTCAACTTTCTATTACTAATCTATTTTCCTTTTTTTTCCTAATATTTTATCCTATCCCAACCGAGCGTCACGTAAGTGTGTTATTTTCATACATAACGTTTTGGCTGTTTATAAAAAAAAAAAAAAAAACTGTTCATAATTTGTTTATTGTCTTGAAGTTTTTCTGAACCGAGTACTTACAGTACTTAATGTTTTCAATGTAAATAATTAAATATAAAATATTTATTGACTCTTTGTAATTGAACCAAGTTTTTCTTTTATGGTACAATTTTATACTAAGTGATCATTCGCACAGCCAGCTCTGTTTAAGTTATCATTAATGGGTAAAATTTTCATTTAGTTTACTCCACTGGTTTACGAAATCCAAAGAAAGTACTTACAACAAAAGTAAATGAATTTTGAACTCTTCTTGTAACCGACTTATAATTTGGTGTATAAGCATCTAAAGCTTCCTTAAATTCTAATATACCTTGAGAGCCATTCGACTATAAACGAAAATTCGATGGGAAAATTTTATCTACTAATTAAGGCGTAAAAAATGGAATATAAAAATTCACAAAAGTTGATAACCCCCTGTATAACATATTTGTAGGGAAGTAAAAAGCAGATTTGAGGTGAAATTTGTAACACTTTATTTTGTAAGACATGCATTTTTTTGATATAGGTACATAGAGACACAATAACTTGAAAGTGAAGCTTATAGAACCAATATAATTTCGGTTTGAAAATAGATCTTATTAAATTTGTAAAACAGTTTATTAATTTGTTTTCTAAAAGCATTAGACATATTTTATGTCAATAAATTTGCTAGAAGAAACAAACTGTATTATTTATTTTTCGAAAAGAGTATTAACACAATACTCTTTCAGTGTTAAAGAATTTGCTAAGCCAGTTAATTGATTGCGAATTTTTCTTCGTATTGTAATCAAAAACTAAGTTCAAAATTTTAACTAAACCTCTCTATCTCTTTATATTCATATTGAAATTTAACATAATAAATTATTTAATTAATTTTCCGATTAAAAATAATTAACTGTAATATATCAAACATAATTGAACTTAATTGAATTCTTTTCAATTTTTAATTAATTATCTGTAAATATTTACAAATATTTATCTAACTTGGGTAGATATAGATACATATATTTTCTTCAACTTCATAAATTCAAAATCATTATATCAATAAAAAAACAAAAATGTTAATCAAAAAAATTGCTCTTATCAATAAAATTATCAAACCACGAAATAATTTTCAATATCTTGTCATGTTTTATGGATTAATTATAACAAAACACATTTAAACAAACATCATTATATCATATTTTTTTCTTATTAAATTTAATTATTATAGACAGTGACGCGTGGCATATTCAGATCAACTTTAACAAAAAATATAATTAATATTTTTTAAAATCATAAAATCAGTACGATGAGAGACATAAGAGAATCTTTTAATAAAGAATTAAAAGTTGATAATTTTGACAAAATATCTATCAAAATTAAAGAGAATATAAATATATAATAAATGAGAGAAATCAGTCCAATGAATCAGTAGTAAATTGTAATAGTATCAGTTAAAATTATTGGATAAATATATAATTTTAACGTGATGTTATAATATGTATGTATGTATGTCAATTGCGATTATATAAAATTAATTAATTACAGTTAAAAAAAAAACACATCTCAATAAAAGTTTTCATTCTCAAATCAATTAAAATTAATAACTATTTCTATACTATAATTATATAGTATAAATAAATTTAATAATTATTTTATTTATTTTATAAAATAACAGTAAATATTTCATTTTCATTGAAGCGTTATAATTCAAGCATTTTATAATTAAAATTAGATTTACTAACACAGTAATAACGGTTATTAAATTGTTAGATTCTTAGTTACAATAAAAAATTAAAAACATACTCCATCGTCGGCTGCATTCCCATATATCTAATCGACCAAAAGCAAAATGTTGAGAAAAGTGATTTTTTAAGTTTGACGGAAATTTTGACTAGAAAAATTTAAAAATATTCAAACAAAATTTGAGTAATTTTTTAACATCTAACTACATAGTTTTATAATTTTGATATTTTGAAATATCAAAATAATATATTTAAAAAATGTTAGTATGTATATAGTGTAAAACTTCATATGTGTTTGGGCATTTGGGAATAAAAATGGTCTGTTAGATACTTAGGAATACAAATTTGTATGACTTCTCAGTACATAAACTGTAGTTTGGATAAATAGGTACAACTTGAAGGCCTGAAAAGCAGCAAAATATAGGTTGTTTGGATAAATCAGACAAAAGTATTTCAAAAACTATAAGAAATACGTTTATTTTGATTGCAAATTCGGATAGAGCATAGTCGAAAATGGTATAGTACATTGAAAAGTCAATTTCGGAAAAAATGGTCTGTTGGATACATAGGAATGCAGCCGACGCTATATTAATTTCTAGTATTTTTTAATTGTAAATAGTTCTAACCATAGTATCTTTAGATAGTTCTAAAGAGTACCCTTTGGTTATTATATATACAAAAATCTCAAAATTTTGATTTTACATATACGATTTAGTTATTTTCAGCAGCTAATAGTTTCTGAATAGTTGACCTTGAAACTATATGAGTAATTTTTGCATATCAAAAATGCAAACAATTTAATACATTTTCCCTCGAAACATCGCTTTCGTATTTATTAGGTAACATTTTGTCAAATTGTTCAAAAGCGTAAAATGTATCATTCACAGTTAATGACGAAATTAAAAATACTAGTTCAAAATAGAAATTAAAAAAGGAAGTGCATAGCATTTTACAAAAAGATATTATCTCATTCGAACAAGAACAGTAAGACGTTAATACTGTATATACAAGTGATTGTTTGTATGTTTGTGCCAAAACTCCTCCGAAACGCATCAAGCAATTTCAACCAAATTTTACAGAAAGGTAGTCGAAGCCCGTGATATGTTTTCAAAAATTCCAGCTGATTCAGGTACCTGCCATAGAGCTCCTGGCACCCATCAACCATATTTCAAAAACCGAAGGTGTTACAGACCTAAAAATTTGTATTCTAATGCTCTATCAAAAACAAATAAATATGTATTTTACCGTTTTAAAAATTGGGAATGCTTCCGGTACCTGCTATACAACTCCTGGAACATATCAATCATATTTCAGAAATCAAAGGTGTTACAGACCAGCAAATTTAAACTCACGTACTCTATTAATTAATAATAAACAAGCATAATAAATAATCAAATAAAAAAGCCCTAAAACTTAGGCTCCATTGTCTCCAGAAACTGGACCCTGAACACTGGGTACCAAAAATTAAAATTTCACCTACTTATATCTAGCATAATTAAGTTTTATACAAAGATGGAAATAAGAATTTAGTATTTAAATGCGACGTCAAATTTTTATCGCGGAAGTTACTTGTACCACGCGAAATGGTTTTGGTGGGGATGGATATCGCACAGTGACAAATACTTTGATATAAGGTAGTATATAAAAGCACTATTTTATTATTTCATCAGTTTAATTCATACAACTAGCTACAACAGTCAACCAATAGGTAGCAAACAAATACAAAGAGCAAATCCTAAGAATTTCCAGTTTTCTCGTGTAACGCCGGGTACCTCTGCTGTTAAAACAAATTAAATCTAAATATAAAACCAATAGACGCTTTAGAGAAATCAAATCCTATTTAACAGAAGAACATGAAATCAATGCTGATGAAATCAATGCTGAAGCAACTAGGCTTCACTTGTATACTTATTATATACGTCTGATCTACCGGAAAATAGAAATACATTAACATCCAGCTTCATCACAGATGATTCTAAATTTTGAAGCTGCCATCCAAATTCATGTACAACATTAACAGATTTGCAAAAACATTTCTTTTTTTTTGTGTTCCTTTTGCAGCAAATACAGGAATAATTCGAAAATGAAGGTCAAGGAGAGTAAAAGTGTAACTGCCTCGTTAAAGAACAGATTAATGCTCACCAGTTGGTATAAATGGGATAACTATTTGGTATAAGTACCGCAAGCTAACGAGGTGAAATACCTGGAACAAAAGGCTAATACCTATATTTTTGACTTATTACGAAAAATGTATTTATTGGCTTATTGGGAAAAATTCTACACTAGGTCTGGAATACAAAGAGTTCCTATATACCTAAGCCATTCTGAAACAAATCTGGTTTTATAGGTGTCAGTTATGGAGAACTGCTTCTAATAGTAACATCGAGACATTTCAAAGGATTAATTAAATATTTATTACGTATGGTACCAGGCCCCTTGGTACCTTAGAAATATTACTCTACATATAGATTTGGGTATACCCTTGATTACCAAAAGAACTTGAAAAATGCGAAAACAGATATGCAACCAGACTGATTCAACACCCTAAACTTTTAGAGAGATCTACAATAACCAGCAGCTTAAAAAAAAGTCGCTATAGCAGTCATGTAAGGCAGAAATTTGAATTAACGAGCAAATATAAAGTGTCAAATCAATGAACTAGACCTTCCAATTTTTTAGATTGAAATATTTGAATACACCAAAAAGGTCACTATTATTATAAATTATTGTCATTTACATTTAGAAAGATTCAATAAAAACAGTGGAGACAGAAAAACAAAACAGATAATAAACAGATTTAAAATTGCTAAATAAATTAAGACAATATCGTAAATATAAAAACGAAAATATAAAAAAGGGTGACTATAACATAATGATTGTAAAGTTATAAATTAGCAAAAATGTATAAAAAAAATACTAAGTATTTATTAATGTTACTAAGGCAGATGTACTTAAAATACAAAATAAAAAAAGGATAGAATTATAGTGGTAATAATTTAGTGATAATTTAAATATTACAATTAACAACTTGATTTTAATAGTAGATTTCTGACTAGATAGATTTCATCAACAGAAAACAATAATAATTACAAATTATTGATTTATATGTTTCATTTAATTGTTAAATAAATTTATTTTAGCTTTATATAATAAGAATTTATATGAAGATAACGGTAATAATAGTAAAAAAATATGTCAACTTATAAAAAACAAAAAACAGTGATAGTATTTTTATTTTGACACATAATTTGTCATAAAAGAAATGACGTAATCTTAAAATAACTTTCGTTACCATCAGTTTTATTAGAAACCAAGAGTATTTAAGTATCTCAATTTAAATGTTATTTTTTGAGTACATATAAAAATATCTCTACGCTGTGAATACAACAAAAAAAGAAATGAAAATTTATTTGTATAGATGCTATTCTGGATATATCTATATATATATACAATAAATAAATGAGATTTTGTATGTATACAGTTATTCTGCATTACGATATTATTTTTCGAAGGTGGATACCTGAATTAGTTCGAAATAACTTTTAATGTAGTGTTTAAAAGCTGGGTTCAGTTGTTTGGGTTAATGTACTGGCTTGTTACAAATATATATTGCTTTACACATGCATCAAAACCGCCACCGTCTCTACGTATTTATATCACCACATATATATTATGAATAGCCAAAACATTCAAGCTAAAAAAGCTTAAAAATGCTACCACTATAGAGAAATGTACACCCAGTCTTATGGTAAATTATATTGGTAGCACTGCAAATCTTGAAATATTTTAACTCTTTCCGGTTAGGTGATTAGCGATGTTAACCACTTATTTAAAAGTCTTTCTTATCCAATCAAAGTCATCTCTTGGAAATTTTAACTGTTATTTAATGAATTTATATAATTTTTAAAGTAATTTAAAAAAAAATTTGCAATAAATTCGAGTATCTCACTTTTAGTTTCAATTAAAAAATTGTCCCACGTGAAATCTTTAAACGGTTAGTTTTATTTTCAAATATAAATGGATAAGCCACAAGATTTTAAAAATATTTTAATTTTTAATATTAAATATTATTAGTATAAAGTATATAAAATGTAAAAAAAATTAAATTCCAATAGTTTTTACATTATAATAACGTGAAAGAAAATTGGTGGTTATTGTCAGTAACCACTATGATATAATATAATGTTTTTGCCTAGCTTTTTTTGTTTTATTTTTTATTTGAGCTTGCAACGTGAAATGATATCGTGTTTCACATCATGTAAGGAAACTTAACTGCTCAACCAATTTACTTTTTTTTTAATGAGTCCTCTGATAAGGACAGTAATTTTGGTGGTGATTATGAAGATAAAAATAAAGAAATTGTGCCCCCAGGATTATTAAAAGAAAATCTTTCTAATAAAATAAAACATTTGGAAGAAGAAGATAACACTCCTTCAGCGTAGTATCCAAATATAATAATAACACCAAAATAAAAAAAAATAATAAAATAAATGGACCTGAATAATTTGTTAGAAATGCAAGTTTACCTAACCATATTCCTAGTATTGAAAACCCTACTTCGCTAAAAAGTTTTAGATTGTTTTGGCCAGAAGAACTCAGTCAAATTTTGTGTTTCTAAACAGATCTTTATACGCCACTCAAAAACGAAATTACTTCAAACCATTGAACTAGGTGATTTTGGAGCTTTAAATTTAATTATGGGTATAATGAGACTATCCAGCTATAAAGATTTTTGGTGATCTCTTTCGGATTTGAATTAACATTATATTTCATCATATATATTAAAACAACCACAATTTACAATTCTTATTTTTTTCTATTTGTTATATTCTGTGTCACATCAACTCGTGACCACTGACCTCTTCCAATACCCGTTAGTTACTCCTAAATCTTAATTTATTCTTACATGGCATTAATAATCATTTTATACAGAAATACGGAACATTTTTTTTATAACTGAAAACTCATGGCATACTAAGTAATATAATTTATTCGATTCTCTAACATATATGTCAGTAAAAATAGATTTAGTTGGTTTTTATCATATTAGTGATAACACTATAATACCTCCAAGAAATATCCGTGATTACGATAAATTGTACAAAGTAAGACCCATGCTAAATATTATTAGAAGATGTTTTCAAAATAATTAAAATGCATCAGAAAAATCAGCAATTTGATCAAATTTGAAGGTAGGAACTATCTCAAGAAATATATCCCGAACAAACCGATCAAAAGAGGTTATAAGGTATCAATAAAATGTGCTGATTCTGGTTATTGTCTTGATTTCGATATTTATATTGGAAGAACAGAAGATAAGGTAGAAAAAGATCTTGGTGGAAATGATGTAAAAAAAATTTTTAAAAATTTTAAAGGTCAAAACCACAAAATGTTCTTCGATAATTATTTCAAAAACTACAATTAATGATTTATTGAAAGATCAAATTTTTGCCAAACTAACCAACTTTGAAAGACAACAAAATATTGAATCAGATTTTAGAAAAAAAAAAAAATTAAAAATTAATCCAAATAAAAATAAAAAGGACTTTCACATGTATTTAAAAGTTGCTAATGTGCTAGTGGTTAGTGTAGGTCACCACCCGATTTCCTCAAAACCTCACCAATTTACCTGATTTTTAATTTTATTATGCTTGTTTAGTTCTAAATAACACAAAACTTTAACTTTTACTAAAAAAATATTAGTAACGTAAAAGTATGGATCAAAAACTTAGTATGAAGACCGACTGTTTCCTATTTTGCATTAAAATTCCATCTGTTTTACATCATTTTTAAAATTTGATTTTTTCATTCTTAAACATGCATTTGGAAAAATGTCTTCCAACTATTTTTCTGATTTTTCAAACAGTTTTCTCTCACAATACATTCACTGTATTTTGAAATGTCATAGCTTGTAATTATATTGTATGTTGTGATATATATATATATATATTTACATATACAGACAAATAATGTATCACAGTTTCCTTTCTATGATGGCAATTATATATATACAATATATAATTATAAATAATATACAATTTTCTTAATTACACAAAATATATTATTTGACTGTTCAAACTGCATAAACACAATTTTTCCAAATAAAAAAAAACTTTTATCACAACTTCACCTTCTTAAAAAACAAAATAAAAAACGCCAATATAAATCAAAAACAAAAACAATCATTTTCGAAAATTATTCGTGACATTTTTAATACACCCATAAGACAATATCCTTTTATTCTTCGTTTCTTGGTTTTGTTGTTATATATTATTCTAATAATGAGAAATTTACCGTTTTAAACAATTTCTTGACAAAAATACATACACACATACATATATATAAATTTTTAATGATATATAGTTTCCATATTGAAAGAAACATAAATAAACGGCAAATTCATAAAACTTAAAAAATAAAATAAAAACTTTTTATATCTCTTATTTCCTCAAGATACACGTTATATTTATATCTTTAACAATATCCTTTAACTTTCTTTTTTTAAAGGTTATATACTAAGATTGCCAACTCTTCTAGCCACCGTTTTGCAGACAAAAAAAAATATTTTCGTTAAAATTATTTTATAATATACGTGCTAAGTTTAACGTAAGGGATGCGTGCTAAGTATATGTATGTCATGAGTACCTCAGCTATTTTCCAGAATTTTTTATTTAAGTACGGTGGTAAACTTGTCTTCGAAAGATATTGTGAATGTGTACTGTGGGAATTAAATTAAAGCTTTAAAAAGAAAATTGAAAAAAAAAAGAATCTTTTAGTCTGCACTGTCTAGTGGAAATGACAAAAATGTCGTTTGATTTAAAACCTAACAAAACCAAAACAAAAGGGAGCATGGCGGAATAAAAAGAAATTTATTTAAAATGGTTTTAGAACGTGCTGTACACTGTGGGAAATCAAATTAGTTGACAATTTTGACTAATCGTTTGGACATACAGTGACGGTTTTTATTTAATGGATTATACCGAAATATGTTACAGATTGCTTTAAAGTGAGGCAGATAATTATGCTACTAAAACTAAGGAAAGTCAGCAAATGAAGTAACCTCTTATCGTCCCATATCACTATTGCCAGCAATATTAAAGCTGTTCGAGGAACTAATTCTTAAATATTTATAATTCCCTTCATCAAAATACCTGATATCCAATTATAGGATTCAGAGAAAAATATTCAAATAAACAGATGATTACGTTAATAGAACGTAGAATTTAAGAAAACAAAATACTGTACGGCAGTATTTATTGATGCTTCACAAGCATTCTGTAGAGTCTCAGCCAGAAAATGCAAAATCCAGGAAATATTTGTAACATCAATGAGTCTTAACGTTCAAATAGGAAATTCAGAGACATGGAAAAGCAAGATTCAATTTATACCCAATACTAGCAGGGCTTCCTCAAAGAAGTATTCTAGGACCCATCCTATACTTGTTATATACCGCCACATTCCGATACCACAGTAGGTTGAAATTGCAGTATTTGCAGATGCAGATTTGCAGTATGTCTCTAATGGCTATAAGCGATTCGCAAAGACAAGTAGCGGAGCAACTTCAGGAAGGGATAAAGTGAAAAAAATGGACTCAAGCTGGAAAATTAAACTCAACGAGCAAAAATCGGTTCACATTACTTACACATTAAGACGAAAAGCATCACAATATTGTTTATATATAAATGATAATCAGATACCAAATACGGAAACAGTAAAATATCTTGGACAACACCTTGATTCGCGTTTTAACGATAACATCAGGTTAAGCAAAAAGCATTGCAAATCAAATAGAAAATTAATAGAGATATGAACTGAACAATAAGTAAGCAGTTTAAGATCAGTATGTACTTCAAGTTGGAAGTATATAAAAGTATAATTAAACCAATATGGACTTACGGTATCCAACTGTGGGGATGCACAAAAAATTTAATTTATTAATTATAATGCGTTGTCAAAATAAATTTCTTACAACTATCACGAATGCATATCGCTATGATTAGCCTGAAAAAGCTAAAACCGTACGATCTAGTGTAATAGAATAAAATGTAGGGGAGCAGAAATATAGATTTCTGCAATACCATACAAGTTCTGATTATAAGCACATTTTAAAAGTAGTAATGATTTCTTTAATTATAAAAAATTAGATTGCACTATTTAACCTTAAAATAAAAAAAATATAGTGACGGTGGCGATATTGATGTACATAAAAATTTGCAGACTGCTGGTGTTCCAACTCAAACTACTAAATCTAGATTTTAATCACTAGAGTAAGCGCTAATCAGCTCAATCTAACATAACGTGATTTCTATAACACGGAATTTTTCTAGAACTTAAACTCCGCGTTATACAAGGACTACCTATATAATTTGGCTGCATATTGAAGGAATTCACTTGAACATTTTTTTTATTATAAGCCAAAATAATTCGATAACCACCCTGACCGCCTTCGCAGAATTTAATACATTTAAAGACGAAGGAAAGAAAAATTGGACAGTAAAGAATAATAAACAAAACCCAACCAATATCAATTACCCAACAAATATTTACAAAACAGAGTGACTACTCCTACATTACGGATATGACTTTATGATGTTACGTGACGTGTAATATCTTCATCATTGATAATTTTGCTTGTCCGCTTTTGTATCCTATTTAAATACTATAGATGATACTGATAACACCGTCCAAAATATGCAAATTGTATTTAAGTCGTGGTCACATTGTACATTAATAGACGGTTGCAATGTATTTCCTACTTCTGCTTAAGAATCCTAAATATTTAGCAGCATGTTTAGCGACAGAAAGCATTTGATCGTGCCACGAAACTTTGCTGTTTATTTCCATTTCAAGAATTCTTAAAAGTTTTCTATATTTACATTTTCGAATAAAATAGTTGGTATTTATGGGTTTTGCTTTGTTGACTCTGGGTTTTTGGAACATTCAATTTTACCTTATTTACACTTCCTCAGTCATTTATTTTTTGAAGGTTTCTGTTTAGACAACAAGATTTATTTAATTCGTTATCAATGAACTGAAGTCTGGGTAGGTAGGTAGGTAGAAATGGCCATTTCAGCTACTTCTGGAAAACCAATTAGCCCTTAATTGTGACCTTTTGATACCACGACCCGAGTCTGTGTCATTTCAACAACAAAGAAATACAAAGGAAAAATAGGCAGAAATACAAGGAATCAAGGGTACTATCATCAGCAAAGCTGTGAGTCTGGTTTGAAGTCGTCAATAGGAGAGCATTTAAAAATATCATAAATAATGTTGAAGAAAGAACTGAGTCTTTCCATTTAAAATTCCAAACCCGATAAAATGTACCATTCGATTAACTGACGTAAAGATCTGTTTTTTACTAAAATAATGAATGTATTTAAAAAATATTATTTTTTCTTTTCAAGAAAAACTTCAGACATGAAGAATCTTGAAAATTATTTAAAAAAAACATAAATTTTCTTAATTGCACCACTTCAGTTGACAACCCCAAAATAAAACTGCAAAATGAAGAACTTTTGAATATCAAATAATAAACTATAAATTTAACTTTTATAATATTTTTACTATCTTTAAAGAAAATTACACGCATATTTTATTTGTATATATACAAAGCAGTATAGCTTGAAATTCTTTAATTTTCGATAAAATCAAAATTAAAATAAAAATGTGGTATGAATTTGTCACAACACAAAATTTCAACTGAGTTCCTTAAATACGAAAATTATTTGAAATATTGAAATATAAAAATTTTAACTTTTGTTGGAAGATTTTTGTTTTATTTAATGTAAAGAAAAATAGAAAATATTTAATGACTTTGAAAGATTAAATTATGTATGTACATTTGTTTTTTTCCAAGGAAGTACTCGTAACATCGAAAGGGATTAACAAAACGAAACTTTCAGCATTTTATTTCTGAGTAAATGTAATTGCCTGCTAATCCTAATTTGCTACTCTATACCCACTAATGAGGATGCAGGAAAATGAAAATGGGCTATTCCTGTGGAGATATTTGGGGGGGATATCGGAGATATTTGACAAATAAATAAAAATAAATATAAAATATTTGGATTTTAAAACATACATTTTGAATAATTAATACTGTCAATGCCTCAATTTCTGTTGTGAAAAACAATTGGACATCATTTTTTGAAACTAATCATATCTCCACTAATATCAATTAGATTTTTTACTAATTGATTTACATAATTATGCAATATGTCCTTTACTTAAATATACCATTTCCTGTTTTTTTTTTTTATTATAGCTTAGCCAACAAATCATAACCGCTTATGTCAACAGACGACTTATATGGAAAATCCATATACAAGGAGAAGAAAAACAACAAGGGCTGAAATCACATAAAATGTATTGGATGATTAGCCGCAACTCAGTCGATATCGCTGATACAAGCTTCTGATTTATAAAGCTATTTTCAATCCAATATGGATATTGAGAATCAAATATTGAAATATTGTAGTGATTTCAGTATAACACTAATAGCACGCGCTTTATTGTTAGTATAGGTAACGATATTTTGCATCAAGACCTACAGATAAAAATCATAAAGAAGGAATTTAGAAATGTAACCTGCAAATACCAAACAAAATTAACTTCTTATTCAAATACCCTAGCAAACAACTTGTTGCTTTCAAATGGAGCTAGTCAACTTGAGCGTGACAACATTCTGAAATTACGTAACAGATACCAACAGAGTATAACTACATTGTCACGAATGATTTACCATTGCGTTTTTCATCCGCAAGTCATTATATGTTACTTACAAATAAAAGCATAAAAGTCATTCAAATTATCTCCATTAGAAACAGATTGTACAGTTTATAAGGAAAAAATACAAACTTATGTCAACATAAGAAAAAGTAACCACCATATTCAGAATTTTAGAAAGTTTTATCTGTCAAAATTTGGTTGGATTCTGACAACACTATAAATTACATTGTTACTAACCCACGTAACATTTTATTGTTATAAAAACAAAATTAGTGCTATAAGACTTCTATATGACTCCCGATAAGCACTAAAGGTGTTATAATGATGTTTTTATGGGAATAATGTGATTAATATTGCTATAAGAATATTCTTATAGCAATTGCGGGAGTTGTTATAATGGGATTTTCCGCAAGTGTTACAACAATGTTTTTATAAATCTAAAAGTGCGTAATTCTATATTAAGAGTTAAAGTGTTGTTATAAGAATAGAATTGCTGGAATAGCAGTATTGGTGTTATTATTTTACTGTATTCCTATAATGTTACTAATAAACTTACTGTAGCTTTTAGATAAATATTTTGCTACGGCCATTATTTTCTACAAACGAGGTAAATTTTTTTTAAATAAACAAAAACTGAGAAATTCTATTTTGCATTCTTTTCGCAAAATTATCATTTTTACTTAAAAGAATAATTATTTAAATATCAAATTTGATATTATGCATTAATTAACATACAGTATTAAATATTTTAAAGATGCAATTTAAAAATATATTTTCTTTTATTTATTGAAAAATTGGTTATTTTTGGAGTGCATTGTATTTTTTCGAATTATTTTTATAATAAATGTCAATGAAATTTCATTCCCAGCCAAATTTTGCATTTTGGTCACAATAATTGTAAATATTAACACAATTAATTTTTACCGAAAAATATTATTTATTAGTAAGACATTTTTTATATTATTAACTAATATATATCTCCCTTTCTCAGGAAACAAATATAAACTCCATAAAATTATTATTTGAAAATAAAAAATAATATCTTTCTCACTCTCGCATAACATAAATTATTTCAAATGAATATCATTTCAAAATAAAAACATATACACTAATACACGTATATTAATCCTATAACAATATTACAGCACTTGCTCCGGTGCCTTATAGGATTCTCCATTTTAGTGCTATAACGTATTTATAACCTTTCGCAGCAATTACGGAGCACTCAAATTAACACTAATTCTGCTATAAAAGTGTTTATAATAGTGTTATAAGAGTGCGCAAGAGTCTTATAGCAATAAAATTGTTACGTGGGAAGGTACATAATCGCTTATTTAAGTTAAAATATTTAACATACATTCCTAGAGCCATAAAAATTTTTAATTAATAAACGTTTTTTACAAATTTAAAATATCATTTTGAATTTTACAAATGTACTGAGTGTTTAAACGACTTATTATTACTTAAGAGATTTTTCCACAATTTTATTTATTAATAATATTAACATATTACAATAAGGGTCTATTACAAAATACAGTTTTTGGATTGCATATAACGCTTACATAATTTAAGTCATTTGAAAAAACGAGAAACTAATACAATTCCGTTACCATATTTTTTAGCTCTTATTTAAAGTTTAAAATTGATTTTGCTTGTAACAACAATTTCAGACATAAGCGGTTATGACTTGTTGTCACACACAGGTATTTCAAAGTACTCTAAATGTATGTTCAAATGAGTATCACAAATATATTTAAATAAAAATAAATATATATTTAAACAATGTATGTATAGAAATTATCAGTTTTTATGAACATGGTGTTCCCGGTCCAATGGTATTACTTTCGTAATATATAATTAATATGCGTTAATAGTTTCAAAAGAACAAAAAATCATGAGACGAGTATATTTTCAGATAATAATTAGATAAAAATAGAATTAACGCTGTATTTTACAAGCCTTTCAAATGACAGGTTTGGGTTAGTAGCTAAACATACAATTCAATTCCTAGCATTCATAAAGAATATTTTATAAACCAATTGCTTTAAAGCCCTCAGAATTGTATCGGTATTATGAGCCTAAATATTTTAAATTTGTGTTATGTCTATAAAATCTCAAACATTATAAAATCATATTATCAAATCGTTTGAAAAAGTATACATTAGGTACTTTAGTTACTTTTAAAAGAATTCCGCAAAACTCTTTTTGGTATGTCGCTGTACCGTCGCTTGATTATTATTTTAGTCCATACGACAATTTTTATATTGTAGATTTTTTTTGGTAATTATTTTATGCTATGTACAGGTGGAACAAAATAATAATAATAAAAATTTTAACTAATTTTGCTTGGGTATGTACTAAAAATTTGATAAATGTGGATATGGAACAAAATTAATAATACTAAACCATGGCAGAAAGAGCTACCGGGATTAGCGCATTTAATAGAGCAGCCCCAAAACTCAAAGCGTCATTTTTAGTTTGAAAACATCAAAATTGGTGTACGGCACAAAATAATAAGCAAGCGATGATAATAGTCTAATCGGTACAATGGCAGACAAATGCAATCTAATGATATGCGGTAAGAGTGAACAAATAAATTTCGATAACAAATTTTTCGATTTATACTTCTAACAAGCATGGGCTCAAATTCATTGGGAAATAAAATTCGTTTCTTCCACTAGATGATAATGATGCAAACGACAATAAATAGAGAATAGCTATAGAGGACTAATAAACTATATACTTTTATGCTTTCGTACCATTCGCTTTTGCAAAAGAAAAGAAAAGGGATAATTAGAGTAAAGATAAAGATAATTAAGTAGGAAAAAGGTTCGGTGGGGAGTAGTTGATTGATGTTCATTTTGAATTTTTGTAAATTAAACGCATAAAATTGTTTGCCCTTCTTGGGGATACTTGTAGTGGATTCCACATTTTAGTAGTTCTGACTATAAACGAATTTTCATAATGCGTCTTAAGCCATCTTCGTATTTCCACGATGTATGGGTGGGCGGTGTAGTAGTGATTTTAGTTCTTCAGAGAATGTGCCCACTCCTGAATCAAAATCAATATCAATATGACAATATATCGAAATCCTATACAGCCAAGTTAAGGTAAAAAAAAATTTGTGTATATCTAATATATACTAAATTTGTTTTTGTCTATAACAACAATAATAAATACTGAAAGAACTGTTAATCATTAATGAAAGAATGAAAATTGAGAGAATAAATAATTTTTTTTTAACGTATTATGGAAGTATGTGTATAGGCTTAGGCAGGCAGAAGTAAAATGTAGTGAGAAAATAATATTATAATGCATTATGATGAGAGATGATACATATATTTATTTTACATTGTTGTTAGTGTTTTGAGTTGTAGTTTACATACGTTTTTAAACTGCACCCAAACTTTATTAGATTGACAATGGCATATACTGGTATGAATAAAACTTTAATTTTGCCTTAATTTTGATAATAAGCTTTAATTTTGTTTCTTAGTCGAGAAATATTTCATAATCAATTTTGACGTATATCCAAATCTGTTATATCATAAATTTTTATGTAAGTACAAAATTTATTATTATTTGAGAGACACGAAAACTGAGAAATAAGTATTTTAGAAAATAGTATATTAGAAAAAAGCATTCTAGACTGAATGGTAAACAAATTTATTGATATTTATATTATAACTTGATATTTGTTTGAAGATTGTTTAAGGATAAATTTTTGTTTTTAACTTTAGAAGTTTAAAATCAATAGTTTTAGGTCAAATTAAATCTTTAAAATAAAAACAGTGATATATTTTAAATCAATTTAGTACAAACTACAATGAAATACAACTCCTCAGTGTCCTCTAAATTCTCCAATTTCATGTCAAAATTAATTCTTTAACTTGTTTTTAATAATTATGAGATCCTACATTCATACATATATTATTATTATATCTTTATTACCAAAATATAATTTAAAGTTTTGTTATTAAAATAATAATGGAAGAAAACACTAATGAAATTCATAAATCCATTATAATTTTTTTCCTCATTTAATTGATTAAATCTAATTAAAAATTTTAGGTGTGTTTGACTAAGTTTAATTAATAAACAAATAAATTAATAAACAATAATAAAAATAATCTTGATCGATTTCCATTATTACACAATCATAACAACACCTTAGTCGAAATCGGAAATCCATAAAAATATTATTATTAAACTTAAGTGAAACAATCCTAATTTTTATTTTATTATATTTTTGCTATTTAAATCGATAGCGCAATCTTCCAGACATAAAACTAAAAAAAAAAAACACATTTCGCACTTCAAGAAATCTTCAAGACACCCTACCCTATCTTATTATTATAATAAACTCTTATCTAATAAATAAAAGAATACTAAACAAAAAAAAACATATCACAGAATGGCAAAAATATAAGAATAGTGACAGGGGTAGAAAACATTGAAATTTTAATGAATGTTACATTATTAAAAATTATAATATGCTTTGGTATAACGTTTACTACGTTAAATATTAAATAGGTAAATAATAACATGATTTTGGATCTTTTCAAGAACATATCTCAACTCAGTGAAAAATGTTTTATCATATAATAACATCTATGTATCCTTATCAATTTTTTTTATATTATTAAAATTCTTTAGGGACCTTAAACATCAAAATAATACAAAAAAAAAAAAAGAAGGAGAAAGAAATAAAAATAAATGAAATGGAAAACAAACAAATCCGTAATATTTTATATCCTATATTTTAACCTGGTAATCTCTAAGTGAAATTTTTCTTTTTTTTTTCTTACTTAAATATCTTGTCCCTCGTCATACCCATTATAGCTTGATAATATTATCTTACATGTGTATTCTTCTATTCTATTTTTAGATTCCTAAAGCTAATATTTATTCTTCATTCATATTATTTAATAGTTTTATAGAACTATAAACATTCAATATGTATTCTAAATGGATACATAATGTACATATATGTAGAAGATATAGAAACGTGTCTGTATGTTACAGGTATATCTCGGTCTTAGACAGTAGTTTATTTCGATGGAATGAAGGGAATTTATTTATTCTTGTGTGTTCTAAATTACATTATCAGAAAAATATCCTAATTTTATTATAGTAATTGCTTTTAGAATTTATAGGCTAAACTAAAAATTAAAATAGAATCTAAGATAGGAAGTCAGATTAAAGAAGTAACTAATATTCGTCCACTCCTTGAAATTCGAGAAAGTTTTATAAAAAATCGTAATAAATTTTATTGTGAATTGTTTTTCATCATTTCAAATTATCTTTAGTGCTATATAATTTTTTTTTATTGGTTTATCTTAGACAACAACCGCATACGTTATAATTTATAAAAAATTATTGTGGTGAGGAGAAACACAAACTCTATACATTAGTGAGTTTCGGCAATTTGATGAATTAAAATTATTGTATGTTAAGATTTATTTGCACATATATTTATACATACATGGGATTAAATTTTAAATAGAAAATTCTAATTGAAATTGGATGCTCTTACTCTGGTAGTTCTATCTGCCATGGTTTAGCGTTTACCTAACATCAATTTTGTTCCATATCCACATTGTTTTTCTTCAACTAATTGAATTTCCAATTGAAAATTTGAAAAAAGAATATTTAGTTTCGCTATATCTCCTTTTATTAAAAGTATGTGATTTAAAATAATAATAATAAAAATCGATTAGGAAATGGGTCAGATATTTGTAGCGTACTTTTTTCTATTTACAGATTAAATTTAGTGATGATGATAGCTGTCCTAGAAAATAAAATGAAGTTTTACAACAATATAGCAATAAAAGCACAAGGATCAGGAGCTCCATGCATTATTAAATATTTTGTTAAATATATACGTATCTACATTTTGAAGAAGAGGGCGGGAGGAAGGTAGGAGAAAGAGTCAAAAATCGGATAAAGAATATTTGTATAAGATTTAAAAAATTAAAAAATAAATGTCAAACAATATTCAAAAAATTATAAGACTAAATTAGATAGGAAATGCTAAGGTTGTAACAAAATGAAAATATAATTAGTAACAATTTCAAAATTGTCATAAAATTAAATGGTAAGGCAGCGTCGTTTTCATTTATGCATGAATAAAGGAAAAGATGGAGGGAATAAAATGAAAGGAAAATAATAATGAAATCATGATACAAATGATCAAAAATAGAAAGGTTCAATACAATAACATAATCCAAAATCCGCCTTAAGTGAAACAAATTAAAGAAGCACCAGCTGAAAAATAACAAAAGTAAAGCAGATTATGAAATACCAGCAGAACCATTAAAACTCAATTAATGTATCTCTCAGCACAAATTCTACAATCAATCTCACTAAAAATATATTATACACAACTGAGGAAATACTACAATGCTGGAAGACCGGTCATATAATACTCGAAATACTTAATACAAAATTTTTAAAAAATGTAGAAACAGATATTGAACTCAATTAAACGTCTTTTAGCTTTCTTAATGCTCTACAGAATTGAAATCAAAAATTGATGCAACAATTCGATAGAATTCCAATAGAACGGATTTAGAAGAAAATTTAAATACCTTTTAAATATACTAGGAAATATTACAGAACAATCGAAATTTTAACTCTCTTCTACCCATAATTTTTGTAGATTTCAAAAATCAAACTCAAAGGCATATGGAATTTATGGCTCAAGAAAGAAGTGGAGTACAAAGTAACGCAGAATCAAAAGTCTATATGTTAAAAGTCTATATCAATAGAAACGGAAAAAATAAATGCATTAACACTACAGCGCCGGAAGTTAATGAATTGAAACACTGAAAATTAATATAAATAGATAGATAGATTGTGAATTTCGGGAGACAATCTGTCCCCTATATAACCCCAGCCGCAAATGGACTTATTGTGATAACCCGTGTTTGTTAGTTATTGTTATAATCCGTGACTGAGTCATTAAAGATACCTGATTTTGTGATAACACTCGGGATATTCTTCAATGGTATACTCGACAGCTCGATAGGGCATGCTGTACAAGTGGCAAAGTCTGCTACGAGTGAGCCCTTCTCATGAAAATCAATATAAACAAGATCAAGTCGAGAGAATAAATACAACGAATATGGAAAAAACTAATATGAATAAAAATAATATAGAAAATGTAACGAACTTCAAAAAGACAGATTCAAAGGCGAAGATGAAATTATAAACAACCAGGTTAGTAAAAATATTGCGAAATGCCGACAAATAAGCTCGATACGATGTGTAAAAAAGCAAAACAAATTAATACAGAAAAACTTAACGCTTAAATAAAATAAATAGTGGACAATCGAGTGCCTTGTGGATAGTACTATACTGCAAAAATGTATAAAGACGGCTTTTACCGACAACATTTTTGCACATTATATTCGATATTAATAAACTACAACACCACACAAAACTATTTCCCCCCATACACATTCAAAAAACTTCAAACAAAAATGTCTTGAGCTCAAGTAACAAAATTTAAGAAATTTGTGATTTTGAAATTGAACTGAAATTGAGAATGCAAAGCTTAAATATCACAAAAAAATAAAACAACAACACATTATTTTCTCATCTTTCATATTATAGGTTCAAGGATTCATTTTATTTAGGTCAAAAAAATACCGTTATGTTATTTTTCTTTTTTCTTTTTTTACATATAATTTCAATGAATTTTATATGCAACTATACATAATGGCATGCCACAAGGATATAAAAGGATATTTAAGGTTATTTGATACTTAACCGAAAAGTCATTCTTTACATATTATTAGCTTAGTATATGTAATGATGAGAAGCTGAAGTGAATATTAATATTGATCTTTTTATGTATAATAATAATAAATTAAAGACATATTTTCCTTCATTGTATTCAATAACATTGCATGGCAAATAAGATGTATTTGTATTAAGCCCAGTTCAAGGTAATTTTATCATAGAATTCTGTTAAAAAATATTGTCAATATGTTTTGAAATTTAATATCCATTTATCCCTATTTTCCATATTTCTTTCAAATAGTTGAACCCAATTCTGTTGTGTATACATAATTTTCTATTGTAACTATTTTTACAAAGAAATTAATGTTTCATAGGACATCTAGTTGAACTTATTTTTTTTTAGAAAAAAAACGAGAAAACAAACACTTTCTTACACATCTACATTTTTTTTTATGCACGACTACGTTATTTAAATTAATTTTCTAACCTAATTGCATTGGTGTCAAATGAATTAGTCCTGCTGAAAATGCATTATTTACATTTGTTGTGTATCCAACAAAATATTTTTTTTTATTTTTGTACGTAGTACTTTAGAATAGAATTTTTTGTATCAAAGCATTGTTTAGACTATTTTTACAAACTACAAAAATATGTGAGGTGATTTAGGACGGGGAAAAAAGGAAGAATATAATATAAATGCAACGGTTAATATTAGTTTTTATTTTGAATAAATAATACAGAATATTATGCTTGTACATGCAAAGGCTAGTATACAAGCAAATATTTAGGATGACCTCATATGAACGTGAAAACGAGTTAATTTAAACTTAATAGATTGTTTGAAATATTATTAATGTACAAGGTGGTCCGATGCAACGTTACAAATTTTTTTGAAAAGTAATTGAATAAACACCCTAGCCTGGAGGGTATTTCATTTTATTTCAAATTTTAATATTTTAACTTATTTAAATTTTCTAAAATTACATCTAGTTTGTGAAGTAACTTCGTCATAATTACTAACAAACTTGATTTATGATCATTGTACTTGTTTTTTGTAGTGACTTACGTTGTACTAGACTTAGTTTTTCAAAAAAATACAAAAAATAAATAAAATATCTTACCTTTTCAATTTTAGTTGACAAGCTATGATCTAAAATCACATGACTGAAAAAAAATTAGAAGTTTATGTCAAAATTACTGAATTTATGAAAATAATAATACAAATTTAAAATAAAATTTTTAAAACAAAAATTTAGTGCACAAAACAATATTCAATTGTAGAAAAACAACTTTTCGCCAATCTCTCTTTGACATATACTTATACTAAGTTATGCTGCTCAAAGGGCTTATAAATTTGTATTAATAAACAAATTGATCTCATTCTCTATAACAAAACAAGCGGTTGTTGCTCTCTGTGTGACGAAAATTAATAATAATCTAAATTTTAAAATTTTATGTAATTATAGGTAGTTTGTTCTACAGTATGCTACTTTAGGTCTATAGTACCGTACACTAATATCTTTCGCAAAAACTAAGCCGATGAATTTTACCCAATATAATTTTTTTTTTCAGGACAGTTACAAGATTATGGATAAATCTTTTACACGCTTTTAGAGCGTCTGCATTTCAATCGAAAGGTCACAGGTTCTGCTTTCTAGATTTTTAAACCTGGTCCAGTTATCTTTATCATTGGGATAAAATAAATGATAAATTGTTAAGTGTTTTGGTTATCACTAAAAATTAAATGGAACTATGTGCTATTATGAAGGCGCAGTACTCTACAGTAGACATAGTTTTCCACATTAAAAATTCTACAGAAAAGCTATTGTATGTGATTGTATATTCCAAACCTCTGTGGAAAAGCAGTTATAGTACTAGCCACTAATCAGTTTGTTGTTTATTGTTTGTTGAAATTAATTTATTGCAATTACCCGTAAAATTGAAATCATTCATCTGAATCTCAATGCATGCCTGATTTAGATTAAACTCAGAACATTCTATAATATGTTTGATAATTTGAATTGTTTTGATAAAAGTATTTCCAAAGTAGCGAAATATACTTCAACTAAGACCCTTGCATTCACAGAGCAGATTTCCAATGAATTCGTCCTCAACTTCAAATATTCTGTATATGCTGTTATCATCTCGGCCAATTCTATATAGATGATTCTTGACGAGCGACTTTTTCCTGAGCCCCAACCCATAACAGTTATTGTTTCTACCATGATGCATACCTAGCTTTAACTAAAACCTAAAATTTTGGTTTTTTGTTTTATTTTTTTTTTTTGTGCGAAAAAGCCAAGTATGTTGGCTTTGCTTTTTTCAGCAATATTTTAGTCAGCATTTTGGATAGCCTTCAGAATAGATTTAGTTCTGTAAAAATTCCATATAGCCCTTATGTCTATAACGACATACCCGAATATGTATTTAAACTTTGATTGAAGATAATTTTTAAATATTTCGCGAATGCTCATCATTTTAGTTCGTTGTACTGGGCCATTTCTTTCGCGCATGATCAAGTGACTATTTACTCTAGATGATACAAGGGGATAACTTTGTCACTAAGTACCATCTTTGCCATACTACAACCCTCTAGATGTTGATTGACTATTTCTATCAGATGTTGTAAAAATTTCTTCATCACTAGTAGTTTTATACATCTTCAATATCTGAGTCTTCCATTTGTATCCATTTGCATCCAAGACATCCTCAATTTGAGTATCATTAAGAGCACTTTATCTCAGAAACAAGATGTAGTCATCATCTAACGTTACATCAGAAAAGTATGACGTAAAAAAGCTTGTTTCTCTTGCGGAGACAATCTAACAAATGAATAAATATTTGGGCGCGTAAATTTATTATACTTAAATGTAATTAAACTGTTCAAATTAGATTTAATTATAATTCTAAGCCTACCCATAAAAATCATAATCATCAGATATTTCATCCATATTACCAAAACAGAAAACACTACTACATATAATTTGGAACACACTTAAAAATACTTCATGACAATAACCTTTTATGACAAGTTCTTCAGCAAAACTAAGCTTAATTACACGTAAAAAATTTCAAAATAGAAAAAACTGAAGAAGGGAACTTCCCGAAATAATATTTTGATCAAAACGGCAGCATTGCTTTTAAAAAATGATGTGAAACTATATTCAATTCAACTTATATTCAATTTTCATACAAAATGTATTGCATACCCGGGTATGCTGGTTATTGAAGGAAATAAGACGAAGAATATATAAAAACTAAAACAAGTAATGTAACACATTTTATTAGTGAACAAAAAACTGGAAAATCAAACTGAACGAAATTGAATCTGTACAAATTAACTTTACAAAAGGAATTTAGAAATGAAAATAGTGATAAATATCTAGGAGAGACGTTGGATGCCCTAATTGAATTGAAAAGAGCATGTTTATTGTGTATAATAAAAAATTACAGCTCGAGCTGCAATAAAGAGAAATATATTGATTTTCAGACCCCAAATAAAAACTGGAAACACATGATGAAATTTTATTTAAAACCAGATCTTGAAGCCTAAATTTTTCTATGGGATGGTATTGTGTTAAATCTATAAACAAATAATAAAATTTTAATTTACAACCAGTGCCTGAAACTCAATTTGGTATAAAATATATGTTTTATACCAAATTGATATAAATTATCTGTTGTATGTTGACAATAACAACAACTTATATAGAAATTCATTTGAAGTAAATGAATTATTTTAATAAAAAAAAAAATAGAAGATCCAGGATCACCCGAGTATCAGACGAGGTTATCAGATATGCGTTATTGCATAGCCCAAGAAGCATTTTATTTTCCAAAACAGTTTCAAGAACAATCGTTATTAATTGGGGGATTTATCAGATTTTTAAAAACAATAAAATATACAGTTGAAGAAAAATTAATGGTTAATCTGTCTAGTTTTAATAAAATAATACAAGTTTTAGGTGTTTTTAGTGAGAAAACATCTCACAGTGTATCAGAATACGTTACGATCTTTTATCGCTGTCAGGTTTAACGCTTAGAGTAAGCACATTAGACGTCGATTAGAGACGAAAGTTTGCAATATTTTTGTGCAATACTTTTGTGCAATATTTATCATTATTCAATGAGGTTAGTAGAACCTGACACCGTTACATAAAAAAAAAATAAAAAAGCACACTGTTAGTGGTAATTACATCATCACACTGATAGTACAGTAGATAAAACAAAAATTTCAAATATATTAAAAGACTAAGTTCATATAGTAATTATAAAATAAACAAAATAAAGAAATAAATAAAATGAAAAAAAAAAGTAAACAAAAAATATTAAACAATATGGGCAAGAAAGAAAAAGAAAAACAAAAAAATATCATTTAGCCGATAAAACGTAATAAGACGCAGTCTAATTTTTACAGTCCCAACGCTTATGTAGCGGCCAAAATTATTATTTAGAAATTAAGAATTTACTTCGCGAAGCATTCTAGTAGTTGGCTCAAATCTGCCATATTCTGTAGTGTGAAATGGAATATGAAACATCTCAGCGGTACTGAGATTATTCCAATTGAATCTTTCAACTAGAAAATTTGAAATTACTGTGATTAACAGTTTTCTGTGAGTATATCTGGTGGATAAAAGAGATATCCGCAATTACCAGACGATCAAAATAATAACTGTAAATCAATATGTTTAAGACGGATGGGAATAAGGTGGAAGTGTCAGTGGATAATTCCACAGTAAAAATCTAAGAGCGAAATTCAAAAAATCCCACTAAACCAATTCTAATCACATGAGTCAAGTAATGAGGGCACCACATTTGACTGATATATTCAAGAATAGGCTTTACATATGTAACATAGAGGCGTTTTGTCAGGTAGAGGTCTGACAAGTTTTTGATCAACGCTTGATGAAAAGAAGAATTTGCTTTACTCATTATTTTATCATAGTGTAACTTCAAATTAAGTTTTGGGTCAAGTGTGACATTTTCAAAAATATTTGTTGGTTAACGACTAATTAAAGTTTTCTAAACTCATAATTTTTTACTAATTTATTCCAACGTTTTTCAATTTTTGTTTTATGTTTAATTTCATATATTCGTAGTATAATTTCAAAACAAATCATATTGTTTGTAAATTTTAAAGTGTTTTGTTTAGAAAAGCTTTATAATTTAATTAATCTTTAACAGCCTCTCTCTCACATTCAATTCACGTGTATTATTTAAAAAATAAAATAATTTTAAAAATTTCAAAAGAAAATCATTTCTTTTAACTTGGATTTGTTTTAGAAATTTTCAATTTATAAATTTCACAATTTTATTAAGAGCAAAATTAAAATATATTATAAATGTACATACATACATACAAATATGTACTTAATACTGTAAAAACTAATAATACATTAATTTATTTTTATTTTTTCGTTTTTAAATGATAATTTCATATGCAAATAGAATCCAATTTGATCAAATGAATGGCATAGCAAAGTAATTGTTGTTGAACTAATCAAATAGCATACCAAAAATAACAAAATACAATACAATTCTATTATTAGTTATTAACTTATTATTATTAAAGTTAGCTTTTTTTCTTTTCTTTTTTGTTGTTTTTGTTTTTCTGATTGTTGTTATATTTTTATAACATATATACCTATATAATAATACCTATCTAAATAAAAATTTGATTTTCTACTTATTTATCAGTCTAAAAATAAAATATAAAAACTAAATTAATATGTATGAATGTATGTACACAATAAGTATGGTGAAAAGCACAATTGAGGCGCTCAAATCTATACACAACATCATCATCCATTTCTATTTCTATATTGTTATATTTAAAATGCCAAACTCGCTCAAAATGCCATCATTTTGATTATATGAAATGAATACGTGCAATGCAATATAAAAATTTATTTTCATTCGAAATATACAACAACAACAACAAAAGACAACAAATGAAATTAGGTAGAACTTGTAGAAGCCATTTGGGGAGTACTACGAACATCATAACATATACTCAAATTTATTTTATTTTTATATATGGATATTATTTTCACACGTTTATGATAATAAGATTGCAAAAAAAAAAAAACGAAAAAAAGCAATAAAAAACATAAAACGAAGAAAATAATGTTTTTTTTTTCATAAATTTTTAATAAATTAATTAAAAAAAATTTACTGTTAACGATTATAAACGAATGGTAATTGAACGGAAAATTAATTTTTAAAATCGATTAAAGAAATTAAAAAGAAAAATAACAGTTTTTTGTTTTGTTAAATATCATTGGAGCTTATACATTTTGTTTTTTTTTTTTTTTGGTATAGATAGCCAAAACATTAGTTGGAAATCTTCTATACACTGGTTACAGTTGAACTAGGAAGAGAAAGAAAATTTAAGGAAAAAAGAAAGATGAGAGGATAAAAGGACGAAGGTGGCTATTAATTTCAATAAAATTAATAAAAAAAATTGCTATCACCGCTATCACCTGCCTTAGTCAAATCATTATAAATATTATTTTTTAAACTAAAACGTTTCCTGATTGTCTCGAAATTGTCATTGTAATAGTTGTTTTCCAAAATGGAATTGCCATAGAGTGTTCTAACTATCTTCCAATATCATTTCAAAAATATTTAAACAAAAAATATTAAAATAAGGTTAAAATTGTTCATCTGTAAAAATCATATTCTAAGTGGTTAAGCAATTTGATTTCGAATTCCAAATCCAACACAACAGCTGCCTGCTTATATTTGAATAACTTCATTTCGAAAAACATTGATTGCGGAAAATTTGTTAGTTGTATTTTTCTAGATATTAAAAATTATTTTAATTATGTGGATCATGACATACAGTTAATAAAACTATCTGAATTAAGTCTTACCACACTTACCACAAATGGTTCAAATGTGCTTAGTAATGGAAGAATATTCGGATCAATACTGTTAAAAATATATATTAACGATATCACTCATCTGAACATATAAGGCTCTCAAATATGCAAACCATTTTCTACATAATCTACATTTTCATCCATTAAATATGATCTACATTTAATTGAATAATGGCTAACTAATAATTGGCTTGTATTAAATAAATTCTTACTTTCAAAAGTATACAATTTAATATAACAAATTTATTTTCGTTCAAAAATAAGTACTTAGGAATTATTAAAATTGTTACTTATCTTGCTTTAATTATAGATAGTAAGTCTAATTGAAGCTTCCAGATAGAACGAATAATAACAAATAGTATACTCAATAGTTATTTATACTCAGAATATTACGTAAATTCTTAACCGATAACGCTTTACTATTTATTTATCGTATATCAAGTTCAATATGTGTTTTATTCCTTTTAAGATATATTTGTAAAGCTCTGCTACAAATAGGATTATGGTAATGAATATGGTATTTGAACCAGTACCAGAACTCCACAAATTTACCTAAATAAGATAGATATAAATAAAAGAAAAATGATTTAAATAGCTCTGAGCTTTATTACATTACATCCTAAGCATTTTATATACTAAAAAGTACGTCAGCTTATCAAACATTATTAACTTAGAATTGCTAACTACTAAATGCATTCAAAATTATAAATAATCGAATAAAGCACAGTGTGCTATTAAATAGAAGTATAGGAATCCACAATCATGATACCAGAAATGAATCAAAATTCGAACTAATCATCAAAAAAATAATTGTCTTTATAACTGCTTAAAAGTTTATAATGATTTGTCATACGAATTAATATTGAATCTAAAATTATTTATCTATAAAAACTAAAGCTAAAATAATTGCAAATTAATAATGTTAATAAATGATGTAATGATGTCTAAAGATAAATTATTTAAATTTGTAAATGTAATTTATTAGACCATATGGCTATGTGCTAGAGTCTAGCACATAGCAGCTAGAGTCATAAAAAAGCAAAAAAATACAACCCCCGACCGACTCATAAGCTTTTGAAATTTTTTCGTTTGTCTTTTGTACTTTGAAGCATATTTCTCCTAAGTGCCTTACTTCAGATTGCTGGAAATAGTTTTGAAGGAAATCTAATAAGCTTATTAAAATCATTTGGTCTGATTTTATAACTCACAGATGTATTAATAACATCAATAACATCTTTTAATAAGTTATAAAATCAACCAAAGCCTGATTTTTACTGTTTTATATAGATAATCTAACACTACAAACACTTACTGACGAGTTCAAGTAGTGTTCTGATGACCGAAACAACTCTTAAAACTTATTTTTAATTAAATAACGTCATTTTTTACGCTAGTTGGGTCCAAATTTTATTTTTATTGAAAAATTTGTACTTCTTCAACATCCAAGACTTACATTTTAAAATAAACTGAAATTTTTACATGTTAAAGTTTGATATTTATTTATCATGTTTGTATAGAAGTAGGCTTAACTACTGTTCAAATAAATGAGATAATGTCAAATTGAAACATCTAAAAAAAGATAGAAAAAGGATGAAGAATGGTAATATATTAATTTATTAATTAAATTATAGTTGAGTAAAAAAGAGTTAATGTTTGTCATGAACTTCTGCAGATTACATTTTCGACTACAAACGATCTGTCTGTTAGTCTATTCCATCTTGGGATTGCCACTGTTGGATAGGCGTTTTAGGTAGTTATATATACCCGTCTTGTTTTGCGTTAGAACTATTTTAGAGAAGGGAGCAACATTTTAATTTCTAATGAAAAAACGTTGATAGTACTCTAGATGTAAATTAATGTTCTTCTTTCTTTTTTACTCTATTTACATACTTTTATATTAAATCGCCAGCGTCTATTTACTAATTTATCTAATTGTTTTTTTGTACATATTATTTATTTATTTATTTATTTTAACAGTTGATCCTACAGATAAATCTGTAGGCCAACTTTATAGGTCCTTTTCCCTTTCGAAATGTGGGCCTTTTTATTAAATTATATTAATTATTTGGAATATATTTTTGTATATTATATACGTATTTATATTATTTTTTTATTAGTTATATTATATCTTTATTAATTATTAAATTATATTTGAACCGATGTGGTTGTATTGAAAATTACATTTTTCAGTAATTTTCACCATTTGAAGAATTTTTCGGTCCTCACGGGGTTTGAACCCGTGCTCGGTCGTTACATTACTACACTCGAGTGCTTTACGACTCGGCTACCGAGGCCAGTCTGTACATATTATATTTTATTTTTATTTTGTTTTGTTTATTTTTATATTTATTCAATTAATTCATTTTTTTACGCTTTTTGTAATTATATTTTTTTAATATAATTTATTAGTTCATAATATGTATTATATTAATTTAATTGATTATAGTTTTAGTTAACATTGAATAATGTACATATACCGGGCGTTCCAGAGTATGCGTATCAGCTTTTTAAGAAAGGAAGGAGCTGTTATTTTAAAATTTAATTAAATCGAGGGTGGTCAACTTCCGGGAAGGACCGAAAAAGGGTTTTTTAAGAACAAAAATCGCTGAAATTGGCCAAAATCGAGATTTTGAAATGAGAAAGGGTACTTTTTTATGCAAATTTGTATTCTACGACAAAAAACAAGAAACTTATGTTAAATAATTTTTTTTTTGTTTTCTAATTATTTTTCTTGAAAATTAATGAAAATAAAACAAAAATCCACCATATTTTCCTTTGGTAAACCAAATTAATAATAATGATCATTTTTATAAATAAATTTGTTTTTCATATTAGTATATTTTTTATCTCATTTTTGGGTACCTACAAAGAGTTTAAATAAAAAAAAATTGTTATTTTCAATATTTTCTTCTAATTGTTTATTATTTCTTCCATAAAGAAAAAGAGACTTGCAAATCAATTTTTATGACACTGTTCTTAATTTTTTTCCATATACTAATTTTCGTTGAGGTATCAATTTTTACTGGATTTTTTCCAAAATTTCTGTAGGTGCCTGTTTGGTCGATTTGGAAAAGGCTTTCAACTCAGTATGGTTGGATGGTTTAATATTCAAACTAATAAAATATGAATTCCCATTACATTTAATTGAGCTTATTCAAAGCATGCTATATGGAAATAAATTTCAGATCTACAACCAACAAAATTCATCAGATAACGTATTCCCCATCGAAAACGGTTTACAGTAAAGAATTGTTAACGCACCAATCCTTTTTTCAATCTATATAACAGATCTGCTCCACTTATTAGATAGAGTAAATTGTAATAATTTTGCATTAGCCTTTGCGGACGATATAATAGTTTATTCTGCGGATATCAAAGTTAGTTCAAAAAATGTTTAATACTATTTTGGCTTACTGCAAGGTATGGATACTAAAAGTGAACTTTAAAAAAAGCGAAACCGTGCTATTCCGTAACACGGTGGACAAAACAAGTTCAGACATAAAAAAAAATTGGAAATCTTTTTCTATAAAATCTCCAAATAAGTCACTGCTAGCAAACAAAAAAATTATGAAATATCTCGCAGTTTTTCTTCACCGTAATCTGAATTATTCCGAGCATATAAAATACACAATATCTAAAGGCAATAAGTCCTTCATGATGGCAAAAAAACTATTTTACAACAAAAACGTAAGCACTAGAGTAAAAATAATATGTTATCAGATATTAATAAGGCCAACACTTGCATATGGTGTACCCATATGGTACAACGTCAGTGCAAGCTTAATGGAAACACTTCGAAAATTTGAAAGAAAGTGTATAAGAGTATGTACTAATATTTATAGAAAGCCTAATTCCGACTACAAGCATTACTATTCCAATAAATACTTGTACAGGGAAGCAAACAAAATTAGAATCGACAGTTTTATAATAAAATTGATTCGAAAACATTATGCAAGCACAAAAAACTCCAGAAAATGGTTTAATATCGTATATATTCTACCACAACGAGGAGTACATTAAAAATACTTTGCTCACAGGCTTTATAGCCTCTGAGCACTTTATCTTTTTGGATAAACACTATATCACTATAGTAGACGGCCTACATGTAAAACTATAGAGTAGAACCCGGGCAACATTAATGGAGAAAATGTGAGGTATGACATGTCTATACCGAACAAAGATAAATTTATAAAAAAAGACTATTGGTGGTTGAAAAATACATATAGTTAGCACTAAGTATTACAAATACATATTTTTTTTCTCGTTTTAACTAGGCTAAAGCAGTTTTAGTTAGGTTAAGTTTTATCTTAAATAATACGAGAATATATTGGTTTTTACATCCCAGGTTTTTTCCAATAGATTTATATAAGATTTTAAGTAAATTAAAACTAAATAATAAGAATAATAATAAGAATAATTATATAACATAAATTATCACAAAAAGTAAACTATTACTTTACATGTTAATAATAATATCACAAAAACTATTTTTTGTAAACTTTATCTAGGCTAAGTAATTATAAGATTGTATAATGGGTAAAATAAAATAATTTTCGTTGACAATTTGACACTGTTCCTAATTTGTTCTATATACTAATTTTCATTGAGGTATCAATTTTTACTTGGTTTTTTTTCCAAAATTTCTGTATTCGATGGTCTTAACCCTCACTACAATACAACTCGAAACTAGTTAGAACAGGCATTAAAAGTACTTTATTTTAGTAAGAATACTTAATTATATAGACCTAAGTATTTAGATCTACTCATAACAGCATAGCCTTATCAAAAAATAGTAGGTAGAGACTCTTCTCTTCGTAAGGGTTTCGAACCACATTTCCCCCTTCATTCTCTTTAATTTGATATTAATTTTTAATAATTTTTGTTTTTTTATTATAACTGAATTGTAGCATAATAGAAGCTCTATTTGAATAAACAAATTTCTCCATTTTTAAACAATTATATTCTCTCTCAGTTATTATGTTTGTATAATTATAATACTATTAAGTTAGCTTTAAATGTTGTTAATTTTCATTTTATCATATTAATTCTATATATTTTATATGACTATATTTAGGTGAATTAAAATATTATTTAATTTAACAAAATCTGTAATAGTCTTGAAGCTTTTAAGTTCAAGAGCGGTTTTCAAACAAAAACAAAAATAAAAATAGAGAAACATATACAAGTGTAGGTATACTAAATAATTTTATTATTTCCTTAAAATCTAATATCTCTAAACCCTCAGTTTTAATTTTATTTGAATTTGTTTTTTTTTTTTTTTTATTTATTTATTATTAATTCTATAAATAGAAAGCTTTCAAAGAATAAATTAGCTATTATTAAACTTTATTTATTTTTACTTTTAATTTACATTTAAAATTAAATTTGATAACATAATGTGTTTTTTTTTTTTAATTTATTCCTACATTTCTTATCAAAAAATTCAATTTACATATCATGTTATTACTATTGTTTTTTATTTCTTGTTTTTGAATTTTGTTTTTTTTTTTGTTTTTGTTTTAATTAGGTTAACGTACTTAATTCAAGATGATAAATAGACTAGTTTTAACTGAAATTAACATTTACTGAATATATTATTAAATGCTTAAAAAAGTTTTGAAGTTTTTCATTTGATAATTTCTATATGGGGAATTTTTTTAAAATCAGCTAAAAAACCTTATGAATTTTTGATATCTACTACTCTATTGCAAAAAAGTTGTCCAATCTTTAAACTTATCACAATGAAAAAATATTGTACGAATATAGGCAACTACTATTTACAAGTATTCTTTTAACGCGTGTTTTTAGAATTTCAAAAATAATTAAAAATAACAAGAATGATGGTAGGCAAGTGGTAAAGCACTCGAATATAGTAATGTAACGACCGAGGAGCACGCGCTCAACCCCCGTAAGAACCGAAAAAATTTTCAAATGCTGAAATTTACTGAAATGTTAATTTTCAATAAAACCGCATCGGTTTTAATAAATAAAATAAATAAATAAAATAAGGAAAAAAAAAATTTTTTTTTAGAAATATTTGCCTTCAATTTAAGCGTACTAAAACTACAAAAATAAACTTTAGAATCGCAGCTTGATATAATGTTTTCATAGCAAGTTATGATTGTAATTACGGAAAAAGCAAATTAGCCGAAATTCTAGGAAGTCTTGAGATGAGATTAAGAGATTTGGTAAAAAGTTCGGCTAATTTTCTTATTACGTAATTACAATCATAACTTGCTATGAAAACATTATATCAAGCTGCGATTCTAAAGTTTATTTTTGTAGTTTTAGTACGCTTAAATTGAAGGCAAATATTTCTAAAAAAAATTTTTTTTTTTCCTTATTTTATTTTCGACTTTTTAGTGAAAATATTTTTTTAATGAAAAATAATATATTTTCAAAGAACAACACATATAATCAAATGGCACTAAAATTCACTCTAACGCAATTTGGTTATTATTGCTCATACTTCAAATGTATAATTATATTTTATATTACTGTAACAAATTTTATAAAAATATGTGTATTTTTAAAAAATGTTTGGAGATTTTTGATTAGATACCTTTGAATTTTTTAATTTACGTATTAAAAAATTACGCACTTTATAAAAAGAAAACCTGTTAAATACAAAAAATATTTGACGTAAAATCGTAGATTTAAATCTGTGGAAAATTCTAAAATGTAAACACTCATCCGACTTTATCTACGATAAAATTCGATTTTGTCCGAGTTGTATACGCTGCCTAAGCATAAATTGGCATATAAAAGTATAATATATACATGCATAAATCGAAATTGAACTTTTTTTACATGCGAGAAGAGTAATTTGTAACTGAGTGATAGATAACTGATGCTTGATTGGTTCAAATTTTGTTTTCTTCCATAAATAATGTTTGCATTTTATTTTCAATTAAACTAAGCCATATGATTATGTATGTAACAAATGCAAGCCCTATATGACACATGTACGTACATTTGCATATACTTAGTCAGAGAAAGAGAAATAATAAAAGAAAGAGATTAATAAAAGAAACCAAATTAAAAACACAAAAAAAATATAATGAAAATGATGATTGAAAATAATTGAAATTGAATAATAATAGAAAATGATTGAAATATAATGATAATGATTTGTATTGCACACATTTATTTTGTATTCCTTTTTTGTTTTTTTTTTTTGCTTCTTTACACCATAGAAATGTCAATAAATATAGTGAATTTAAAGAGAAACCAATTTTTAACTTTATCAAATATCCATATTCCATTAGTAGTACACACACATATGTAAATTTCACCTTAGTTGAATGCAAAGAATATCTATAATCTATATTAACAAGTATACGCACTCCCATTTTACGACAACCTATTTTTTAAGAAATATCAAACCGAGCAAAATACCATTAGTTAAAAGAGTTAAAATTTACATTTACTTATCGTATACCAAATTTATTATGAGAGAGAAAAGGTACAAAACAGATGTTTGACTTTTCCTTTATACTGTAAAATAATTTTGCGTTCTCATTATTCTCCTTTGGATTTGTTTACGTTCCCTCCCATTATTTATATGAGGCAGGCTGGCAAAAAATGTTAGTTATAATTTAGTTTGTTCCCTTATACGATGATTAATTCTGATCTTTTATAATTTTAATATTTTCGTTTTAAACATTATTATTTTCGTATATACCTATTAAAAATATTAAATTATAATTACATTACAATAATATAAAATATTATTAATATTTTTGTCAGTAATAATTTGGAGTTACAAACATTATTATTTTTTATTAATTATATTAGTAAACCTAAATATTTATTATATTGGTATACGATTATAAAATAATACTGAGGACAACATCTATTTACAAATCACTGAATTTAAACAATATGATAACGCTGTTTTAGTTAGGTCTCCTAAAAATCTTATGCATAGTTGATACAATTTAGAAAATAATATTGTTAAATATTTCAACGAAAATTTTTGTCGAAAATATTTTTCAAAATTATAAACTTTATTTATTTAATTTCAGCCAACTTTTTTTGTTACTCTCTTTTGTTTACTATATTTTTTCTTTTTCTTACACGTAAAGTTCTTATTATATCTATTTCTGACAATGTTTATCAAATTTGCATATTTTTTTGTGTGCAAACAAATGAATACATACATGAGTTCTTACTCTTTTTATGGATATACTTTGGTTAAATGGTTATTGAAATGGGTATTTTGTTGAATTGAAGCAAATTGAAACAAACATATAAAGTCCAAGGCAAGTTAATTAAGGCAAATATAATAAAGACATAATAATTAAAAACTAATAAAAATAATACAATATAATATACAAAAATATATACCAAAAAAAATATTGTATATATATTATACAAAGACCCACATTTCGAAAGGAAAAAAGACCTATAAGCTTGCCTGCAGATTTATTTATATGTAGAATCCACTGTTAAGCTGTGTTCTTTTCATCTGGTTCACGGTCTAGGTCAATGCTTTAATATGAAATTACAACAACAACTTGAAACCCAGATATTTATTATACAGGTATCAAATATTTAGTAATTATATTTATCACGAATGGCGCTTGCGTAGTTTTTCAATACAATTTTTTGATAATTCAATTAACAGGTTTGCCAATTTAAAAAAAAAAATATATATCGCATTAACCAACATCGTTCTTTTGAATTTAATAAAACCTAGACCTTGAACCGTATGAAAAGAACACAGCTATTAATAAATAAATAAATAAAAAGAATGAGTCCCGTTTAAATATTAATTTTACGAGAAGGCAGTGGATAACATTATTAATTTATGCTCTTGCTGATGTTTTTAATGCCATTTTTGTTAGTTAACAAGTTCCATTTTTTTGTCATGATGCTGAAAAAAGACATAATGCAATTGAATACGGCTTAGTTGTTTGAATTAGTTGTATTCATAATTTCGCCAATTTATGGATTGATTCGTATAGGTATAAAAGTGTTTCATCTAATGGAGGAATATTTACAACTGGAACATCAACAATATTATTTGGTTTATTAGATAAAATTTCTGGCCATATTCCTTTCATTTCTCTAGCGTTTGTGATTAGAATAATAGAAGTACTTGGTAATACAGGTTTTTTAGTTGCTTTTCTATAATAACAAAAGAATTTACCCAAAACGTGGATGTAACATTCTAGAATTCGGTTTAATTTTTGTGCCCATAGTTGTAGAAGCACTATACTGGTGGATATTTCGTGCCTTTTGTAGCTCTAGGATGCGCTTTGTTCATTATGTCTTTATTAACGCTATGCGTTTTACCAAAACATTCGAAAGATTTGGATGAAAAAAATAAAGAACTTTAGTTTATTTTATTAAAATAAACAGCTTATAAAATTAACTGATCTAAAAATATAATAGACTATAATGGTTCGGACATTCGTATCAGCTTTTTACGAGGGTTATTTGAAAATTTAAAAAAAATTGATCAACAAAATTGAGGGTGCTCTATCGATTGGTGATATTTTTAACCTGCGGGAAGGAATGAAAAGGGGTTTTTGAAGTCCAAAATTTGCCGAAATCAGCCGAAATCGAGATTATCAAATGGGAAGAGGTACTTTTTTATGCAAATTTAGATTCTAAGTCAAAAAACAATATTCTAATTACGGATAAGAATCCGAATAAGAATCGAAATTTGAAAAATTAAAAAAATTAAATTTGAAAATAACGGTTCGTTCCCCTCTTAAAAAGTTGATACGCATGCTCTGGAACACCCGGTATATACATAAATTCATTTCATTCTTCAACACTGATTAGAGATTCTTAAAGCAAAAAAAAAACACAAAAACTAAAAAAATTACGATAAATATTTTACATTCCGATCTTTTCTAAAAAAAAAAAATATTTTTATCCTTATTTTCCGATGAGTTTCCCACTTTAATATTTTACCAATCTTTTATTAATATATGTTTTGTATAACTATACCACAGTGTGGACTTTAGTCAATAATAATTTATATGTACATTGAGTCTATAGTAAAACCAAAAATAATTTTTGTTAAAACATTTTTGGATATAAATTAAACCCAGTCTAATATTCGGTTAATATCTAGTAGCTAGTATATAATCTATTTATGTGGATGTACATTCTACCTGTATAGACATAACCTAATCCATTAGTTTTAATTTTCTTACCACCACCTTAAATTTAAAATTAAAAGTATTTTTATTAAAATTTTTGAAAATTATTTTATTTCTATGGAAAGGATTAAGTTCGAGATATATATATATATATATATATATATATATATATATATATAACGTGCGTACATATTTAAGGATTTTCCGTAATTAAAAAAAATAAAAATTAATTTTCTATTTGAGAACTAAATTTGCTAAAAATTCCTTGCAAAATGTCTTCATAAAATTTATTTTTTCATTTTGGTTTTTCGTTTTGTTAAACCAAAAAAATGTTTTATAATAATTTTTTGTAATGAAAATGAATTTTTCCTTTCCTCTTTTAAATTACTTCCATAAAAAAAAAAAAATATTTTCTAATCTATAAAGTGTTAATATTGAAATAGAAACATAGTGTTATAAAATTAATTTTCCAATTTAAAACACTCATTAGAGACGCTTACAACCTCTTAGTAAAAAAATAAATTGGAAAAGTGCAAGAAGAAAGATAAAAATTTATTCAAAATTTTTTCGTCATCTTATAAAATTTGTGAACATTTGTGGATTAGATAGAATGGCTGCTACTTTAGGGAGAATTAGCGGCACTAATTTGTTAAAAGCAAATATTTATTTAAGTTTTCTACAGCAGGTTTCTAATTATTACACAACAAGGCATTGGACTAATAGCCAGAAGAAGCTTTTTGCTACAATTGATGCTGGTATACGAGGATTAGGGATATTATTTTTTGCTTTGGCACAAAGCTTCAGGTACTGAAGTGCATCCTACGACATGGCAATAGAGTCATAGTGGGCTACTTTCATCTTTGGATCACGCTAGCATGCGGAGAGGACATGAAGTATACAAGCAGGTTTGTGCAGCATGTCACCCTATACGTTTTATTGCTTATTGTAATATTGTTGGTGTTACCCGCACAGAAGCAGAACAAGTAATGGTGACAGACCGCCCAGATGATACTGGATTAATGTGCCAAAGACCAGGCAAATTGTCAGATTCTTTTCCAAGTCCCTATCCGAACGAAAAGGTAGCAAGAGCTGCAAATAATGGTGCTTATCCACCACATTTGAGTTATATTGTATCAGCTCGTCATGACGGAGAAAATTATATTTTTGCTGTGTTTACATACGTGAAGGTCAATATTTTAATCCATATTTCCCTGGTGGTGCTATTTCGATGGTTAGTCAAGTCAAGTATAGTCAACCCAAGTCTTATACAATGAGGTTATTGAATATGAAGATGGAACTCCTGCTACAGCAAATGAGTTAGCTAAAGATAGAATCTATCTTAAAACATTCTTAAAATGGACATCAGAACCAGAACATGATGCTCGCAAACAAATGTTTATTAAAGCTTTAGACATATTTTCATTCTTAATAGCCTTTTCATATTATATTAAGAGACATAAATGGTCCGTCTTAAAATCAAGAAAAATTGTTTTTACTCCAAAGAAATAAAAATGGATCAGCAGATATTCAATGTTAACTTAAACAAATTTAAATTTATCGTTTTTCAGTAAGATAAAAAAAAAACGAACTAAATTGTTTGGCCTACAGACACATTTTAAGAACGTACTTAATCCATTATTGAATTTCAAGCCATAAAAAATTATGAAATTATAAAATATCTAAGAGCATGTTGCCAGTTAAAGTAACTGATTAAATTAAATAACCAATTAAAATAACCGTCAAAATAAACGAATAGTCGACAAGATTTGAACTCAAGAAAATAAAAGGCTATTTGACTGGCTTACGATTGGGTAAATCATTAAACTTTACTGCACAAATTTTATTTTATGCATTTTACGAATTATCAACTGAAATTTTCCGAATCACATATACACAACCGAAGACAAGCAGTTCGTCTTGAAAATTCGTATAGCTCTTTTAAAATGATAAAGAGAAGTTTCTTTAGTATTTATGTCAGGGCAAGAGTTATTCAAAATTTGGTATAACAAAAATGTATCTAAAGGGTTCATTGCAGATCTCCGCGGATGATTTCCTAAATATGTTGTGAACAGTGAAGAGGAGCTAAAATCTGCAATTGAACAACATCTTGTATCTATAAGCGACTGAGTTACCAAACATCACCTCAATCATTAAATAAGTATCAAAAAGACAAAAATCAGAAAAAAATTTATGATTTATAATTCATAGTTACCAACATTTAACTACTTTAGGCTAGTTCTCGATATAGCTCATTTTGAACATGCAATAAAAAATATTTACATAATGTGTTTTAATACTTATAAGAGCTTCGGAATTATTTCAAATCTGCAAGGTTGTATTAAATTTTCTGTTCCTACATTTTATCGTATATAGTCTATCTGAATCCAATGTGAAGCAGAGCACCGAAAATTACTTTTAAAAAATTAAATGTCTCTTATAAGAAAGCAATCGAAATAATTCATAAGTACCTGCCCAGTTATATTTCCCTGTAATCAATTGCAACATTATTTTAGTTTCGAAAATATTTGTATAACAAAAAATTGTACATGAATCGCTTTTAAGCTTGTAAATAATTTAAGACATAATTTCATTTCAAATAGAATGTAAGATCTTCTATAACACCACGAAAAACATAACTAATATAGATGATGATGCATAGCTACAATAACAGACAGATTCGAATCATAGATTGAAGGTCCAACGGACAGATCTGATAAATCTGTGGATATCTCAAAAAAATAATTTTTGAGATCTTTGTCAGATTTTCAAACATACCATCTCAACCACCTTAGTTTAGTTTTCGCTAGACCTAGGATAGTCGTACGCAATGTGTCTGATGTCCTTCTGAAGTGTAAAGACCCTTACAAATTCGATATTTATCATTACTGACAAGTTCCAATCGTATTGTACGCTCACTCTTGTCAATTTAAAACAGGAAAAATTATTTTTATTTGTATTGTTCTATTTTATCTCATACTAGCAAAGTCAACTTACGTTCTCCGGTTCCAACCCTGAATGTATAAAATTTTCTTCAATAAAATTTTATTTATGAACCAAATTTAAAAAAATTGGTTCCTGAAAAATATTCTAGAATTTTCCTAACAGATATTTGAGTCGAATTTAAAATCTGTCGTAGTTAGGTTTTGATGCAATACGCAGTTAGGTATATTAGGATGCAATACTTTTATATTTCTACTTTATTATTAATCTGGAATTGTATAGTTTTCACCGACTGGAATTTGACTGACTGACTGAAGAAGCATAAATCGAGCTCTTACATTTGGTTCTGGCTGGTGGGACAAAAATGTCAAACGCCATGTTAATTCATTTGGAAATTCCAATGAGTAGCAAACGTGTCAGTTTCATTGGTGATTGTATCGTCGCTATTTCAATTTTAGTATTTAAATCTTCAGAAATTCTTCTTCCACTAAGCTATACTAAGCTTCGAGTTATGAATACCAAAAATTCTTCCTAGCCTGTTTAAGTTTTGTAAAATGGTAAAAAATATGTTTGTCTATTTTTAAAAGATTACCTGATTCAAAAATATTCGGTTTTTGAAATATTCCCAATGGGTGCTAGTTTTATAGCACCAATCCAAAGCTGCACGAATTTTTGAAATATTCCTAATGGATCCTAGCAGTTTTATGGCACCTATCCAAAGCTGTACGAATTTTGAAAAACGGAAAAATACGTGTTTGTTTATTTTTGTAACAATACCAATACAAAATTGATCCGATACAGCTTAATAAACTTTTGTTTGGAAAACTAAAACACAAATTGTGACAAATACCAAATCGATTCAATGTTGACTTAATGAAGCATATCAGATCAGCACTAATTTCATTTCCAAATTAAGTATGGAATTTTTATATATATAAACGCTTCAAAAATCATTAGTGACATACACAATAAAATACGATTAATTAAATTTGAAAATATTACCTAAGATTTTCAGACCATCCTGTATTGACATATAAAGAACCGCCGTCATTTCTTTTAAAAGAAATTCTTGAAATTCTTTAAATATTTTTTTTTATCATTTTATTTTTTTATTTGTTTGTTTTAAGGATACTAAACTTAAAATTTTCATAAACTTTCTTAAAAAATTTATAAAAACCAAAATGAATTATTACAAAATGGTGAATATTTTAAAATTTGTTCCTTTCTTATAGTCGATCGATGGCGGTGGTAGTTAGGTGCTTGAAGAAAATAACAATCTAATTGATGGTGTAGGAGTATAGTATATTACTTGTAAAAATAGTATATTTATTATTAATATGTATATATTTTATATTATATATATATATATGTTATATTACAAATGTATAAGAATTAAATGTATATTTATATATATATATGTATATATAAATAATGTAGAAATTGTTTACTTAAATTATGAATATTACTTTAAAACAGATTAAAAAATAATTTATTTGCTTTGGTTGTTGAATAATCGTGTCAAGCTTATCTATACATATAGAGTGGACCGGAAGTATCGAGTGACACAACTAGGATTGATTTAAAATCTTGATACAAACCAAAAAGTTATATGGAAGAAGGGAAGTCTATTAATTATCAGCACTTCAGATATGTTGAAGCCATAAAGATTTACTTATTGTTCAAATTTTTTTGCTTAATTTTTTGTTTATCGAACTCACAACGTGGATGGTTTCGATTCACAGACAATTATTAACGTGTAATATTAAAATTAGTTTTTTCAATTTATAATTTTTTAAAAGGTTGGTTTTAAAAAGTTGGGGGCTCTCAAAATTACAAGACTACGCTAATTTTTCAATGAAAGTCTGTTTTTACCAGACAGTAGTCTTGCAAACTATTTAAGAATTGTTCATGCCAAAATAAACCTAAAACATTGATAACATTTAAAAAAAAAACTTTAATCTAGGTTTTAAAGGTTACCACATGCTCAGGAGCTGTTTTAGTAAACACCAGTTGATCATCAGCAAGAAAAAAAAATATATGATAATTATTTAGCAATAAGAATACATTTTTTATAGATTTCAATATTTACTATATTAACTCTTTATTTAGCAATAAATTACCACTTCGACCTGTTATCTTAATTATGATTTTGTATACATCAAATTAAGATAAAGTATTTTGATAAATCTTTAAAATTTAATTACGCCTAAAAAACAAAACGACACCATATGCCCTCTTTTCATACAATATTCAAGACCGTAGAGGTGTTTTTGATTATTAAATTTTCGAATATTGAATAGTCTCAACTATCAATTAAACTATATAATGAATATATTGAACTATCGTCTCTATCGAATAATTCATTGCAAATAAAACTTAATTTATATTGCTTTTGTTTGAGGGCATTTTTGCCGTTTTATGCGAGATCGTAAAATCGAGAATTATTGTAGTGTAGTTATATATCTTAAAACTACATAATTTTGTAAAATAAATTTATAAATATATGTAAACCTGTAATCATGAATTAAGCGATTCAGTACATAATGCTTGAACCATAATGATTGAACAATATTAATTCTATAATTTTTATTAAGTTGCACACACTAAGAAAAGACTTGTTGCTTACGGATGTCCATATGTCAATGATAGTAACAGAAACAAATGTTATATTTTCAAGTTTTAATTTTAGTTTTTTCATTACATAATTGTACAGCTTTAGAATTAATTTGGATAATAAAGTTTTTCTAAAGGGTACATAACTTGGGTTAAGAAGTTTTGAATATTTTAAAAATACGTAGTTTCTACTATTGATAATGGTTTAAGACCCTACCATTTTTGTAAGTTTAATATCCACTTAATAATCATGTCTTTAAGATCACTCCAAGTTAATTTGGGTTGAAATTTATAACTGTTTGATTTTACACCTTCATTTTTATCTGAAAGTGAAGCTGAAGACAGAATCAGAACCCTCAATAGCTGTAGAATGTCTTATATGATCCAAAGGATTTGATATATTTCCACTATATTTATTTATATGTTTTCTTAGATATCTGGCATAGTATATCTTTACCTTTTATTTTCAATTTTATCCTAAATACTTGATGTTTGTTTGGCTATTCAAATTCGTTTTGTGATTGTGAGCTTGTCATCATTATTATCATGAATAATGATAATTCATAATAATGTATTAATTGATAATACTCATAACTAATTTTCATGCATCAAATTTTTAAAATTTTTCACCTACGTAAATTATTTAATACAAAAATAAAATTGTAACTGCACACTTGATAATTTGACAGTCTAGTGCTGATCGTCAGATTGTTTCTATCATACTTAAATCTTCATAGGGTTTTAAGATACAAATTTTACATAAAAAAATACTTACTTAAAGCTAAGTATGCTGTTAAAAATTTTTGCCAGCCAAAAAATGAGTACAAAAACTAGTGCAAAATGGGTAGCAAAATTTTATCAGAAATTAGATTAATCAATAACACCTGGTATTATTTGTTCATTTGACAATCAACAACGTGTGAAAATAAAATCTATTTATTTATCTTAAATAAATCTAATAGTATTAATTAATCTATCTATTATCTTAAATAAACTATTTAAAAAATAAATAAATCGTAAGTTAAATAAAGTGAGCTTTATAAAATATTATTTAAAAATGGAACCTTTAAAATAATATTTTTAAATGATATTTTTTAAGATTTACTTTATTTTAATTAGATTTACATATTTTATTTTACTATGTATACTTCGATTATTCACTTTATTTTACTAGATCAAACGTTGCGTATTGTCTAATATCAAAATTTTGCTGAGCAAAAAAAAATTTTAAATACCCGGGTGGAGCAAAAATTTTGAAGCTTAATATCTGTCTGTCAAAACAAGAACTTAATTTTTTTTTACTCAGCATACTAACAGCATACTACAAAGCAAAATTTGAAGCAAAATGTTTGCTATCATTTTTCTACAACAACAAATTACATGAAATAATGTTAAATTTTTGCACAACATAATAACAGCATACGTAGCTTAAGCGAAAAAAAATTATCGAAATCGATTATCGAATGAAATTTTTTAGCCATTTCGAATGAATAAATATTTCGTAATAGTTCAAACTATTCAATGGTAGATATTCGATGCGGCCCATCTTTTCTATAGACCCCCCCCCTGTTCTCATACAATTTTTGTTGAATTTTGCAATTTTTTCCTCTCAATTCACCCTGTACATATTTACTTAATAGACAAAAAAAAATTTAAGCGATATAGCTATAAGGACAAATTTATTTAATATGTTTATATTAACATCTCCATATGCAATTTAAAATATTTTTTCCAATTTTCAAATCAAATCAAATTTTAACACTAATATAATAAAAACAAATATTCCCAAAAATATGAAAATAAAATCTGACTAAACTTTTTTAATCAAATATTCATATTTAATAGACTTTATTCGAAACTTACTATAATTTTTCTAACATTTTCCACCAATCACAACCAATTTGTACTATTTGAATCACTAAACCAAATTAATTTTATAACATGACAGAACCTAATATTATACTTGATGAACTCTCAACTTGTATTTTATGAAACAAATTTTTATTTAAAATAGGATCAAATTGTCTCTCAAATAGATGATGTTCAAAGTGTTCTCAAATAAAGAAAATTTTATTATCCTTGAGAAAGCTAAAATATTGCTACCTGAATTGAATTGATAAAAAAAAAAAACAAAAAAAAAATAAAACAAATGTTTTAAGGCTTAACTTATTTCCTGATTTGACAGTTCATATTATAAACATTTTCATAAATAAACAACAAAAAATCAATACAGGTATCTATTTATTTATTAAATAGAATTTTAACGTGGAAATTTTTTCAAACAGTATAAAACAATAAAAAAAAAATAAAAAAATAAATAAAACGTAGTTATGAAACAAATATATACATACACATACCTACACAACAAAATAGATTAACTCGTCAAATTTACAAACAAAAAGTGTTATTTTATATCTATAAAAGAAAGGATACTTTGATTTATTTACTTTGTTGTCAATCAAATCATTTTATATAACCGGAAATTTATAGTTAAATTGGAAAATTGTGAAAAATGAAAAATCATTTTTACAGAACAAAAAAAAAATTTTTTATTTTACCGGTGTATTTGGATAATATAAATGGAACTGTATCAAAAATTTAAAATATGCCGAAAATTACAAATTTTTATCAAATTTAATTTAATAACTCGGAAAATAACTAAGAAGGGGTATTGAAAGAATTCCAGATGAATAGTAAATAAAATTATTGAGTTATAACCATATATACAAATTATATTACATTGTATATATATCCATCAATAACAGTTAGAAAGTATGATAATTTATTTAGGTTGTATCTACCGTTTCAGTTAGAACAATTGGGTTGCAGTATTACAGATCCCTCTGTAAGAAGTTTATAATAGGTGGGGTATATCTGTATCCGCGACTCCGGAACTGTCCCACTTTTATATATTGTATTTAAAAATATTTTTGGAACAATTAATGCAACATCCATATATCCTCGTTGGAACAACTAGCAACAAAATGATTTTATGACCCATATTTTAGTAAATACCAAAGAATCAATAAAATTATAGCAGTTACAAGTACTTGTGATCGAATTACAGTTAATTCTTCTAATCCTTCGGATATATGTCCTTTCGTGGCCTAATCGGTGGAGCACAGAAATGTTTCAAATACGATGTGGTAGTCACGGGTTCGATTCCCGTGGGGGTATAAAATATAACTAAAAAAAAATAGCAAAATATTATATATAAAATTTATAATCAATAAAAAAATAATTAATAATTATATTAATAAAAAAAATATTACCTATATATCAATATTCATATATCTCATACAACATAATAAATAAATATTAGACAAACACTACTTAATAATAATTACACAATAATTGTCAACAACTGACAAAAAGTATGTGACATGACGTACCCAGTAAACATAGTAACGTCAGGCATCTTAATGTCAAATATGGATAAAATCGCAGATAAGCTGCATATCGGATTTAAGATTACGCAGTATTTCATCATCGTCGTATTGTTGGAGCACTTATTCTATTTTATAGATATCTGCTTGGTGTTGGCACTTGTTCCGAGAAATTAAAATCACTTCTTCCTCCTCTTAAGCAATTCCATCGCACAACACTAGAGGCATCAAGTGCCCACCCTTTCACAGTGGAAATTCCGAGATGGTTTAAGTCCGGTTATGGAAATTCTTTTATACTAAGAACATCCCGATTGTGGAATCGCGTCCCAATCGAAGCATTCCCAATGAGAGAAGAATTTTTTATTTATGACTTACAGAGGTTTAAGACGAATATTAACAACATTGTTCGCTCTTTCCCACAAAACTTTTCTTCTTTTCTTTTCTCTAACTATCTTTTCCTTTTTCAAATAGTCAACGGTACGCAAGTATTTAAGAGTTCAAAACCTAAGCTTTGGCTATAATATAAAAAAAAAAAAAATTTTTACTATCTAGCGGAGCAGCATCAAGCGAATAGAATGTAAAATCGTTCTATGCCCGACTAATGGGATTGCAAAACAATTATTAATAAGATAAAATTATTGCTTCCAGACATCCCTGGAATTGTCTTCATAAAAAATAATCAATTTTATGAAAACTAAGGAATGTTAGAAACTTTGATACTACTTATGAAAAATTTGAAACTCCGTGATGCTTGATAATCATAAAATATATATATATATAATATATTTATGTTGGTGATAATACTTTTGATAACAAAATATTTCAAATATCTAGGTACTATTATAATATGCTTCATTCAGCGTGATTGAAGTGGCGTTATTAAATAGACATTCTTTTCGAATTCCACAATGCCGTTGATAATAAAATTTATATATAAAAGAGGTGTGAAACTATAGGTATGATCTATGGTGTTAAGTGATTGACAGCAAAGAAAAGGTTCATGAAAATAAAGTAAGCCCCAAATAAAATGAAATTGTTGAGAATAAAATGAAATTGTTCAGCTGGTATAAAATATTTGTGTAAAAATAGGAAGGATAAATATACACAAATACATAGATTTGAAGAGGTCTATAGACTGACGCGATACCATTAAATAAAATAATCAAAAGATCATATTACAAAAACGTATTACAAATCCTAATAAGTCCAAAGAGCACCCACAAACTAAATCATGGTGCTCCAATATAAAAAGTGAATAACGGGCAAAAACTAATTACATACCAAATTTGCCTAACAGCCTAAAGATTATACACAATAATAGCCTACCTTAAATAAATGAAAAGAAGAAGAAATGCATGATGCAATGAAAACATCTACAATTTTATTTACAAGTGTAACTTGCTCAAAAATTATAGTTTTTAAAATCATCAATGAAAACAATCAAAGGTATAAAAATTTTGTTTAAAATAAATAAATGAAATAAATAAATTTGAAAAAGAACATAAAGTATACCTATTTTAAAGTGTTTTGCAAAAAAAAAAAAACAAAAATAAATAATTAAAATTAAAAAGAATTAGCTTATAAATCTACATATATAAAAATCAAATAGCATTTTTAAATATCCAATTAAAATTTTATAGATTATATTAACTAATATATGTATATGAAAACAAAACTAATCAAAACAAGGATATTTTATATTCAATTTATAAAGGATATAATCTTTTAAAATATATGTATACATTATCTATGTAATTATTTATAGATCTATTGTACATACTTTATATATCATAAAATTTTATTTTATTATAAATTCTTTTCTATCTTAAAAATTTTCCATAAATAAATATCAATTTTCACAATTTTATATAGCTTTAAATTTTCCTTTGAAATAAGAAAAATGTAAAGTAGGTACAGTATACTCCATTTGTATTTAGACAAAGCTTTGTTTATATAAGTAAAACTGTTTAATAATAAAAAAAATTGAGATAACCCTATATCAACATAATATAGGGTCTGTTTGTAATTTTCAATTGTAAAAAAAAAGTAATGTTCCCGACATCGGGACTAACATTAAATTTTTAGTAGCTTAAAAAATTCAAGCCTAGACAATAAAAATTGTATAATGTCAAGGCAACCAATAGAGTAAATTACGAAAATTTATTTGGTTATTAACAGATGAGTTAGAAACCGTCTTTGATGAGTTACAACACGAGAAGTTAATATGGAAAACCCCTTGGATATAATAATAAATTGATATTGGAAACAAACTGCAAATTCCGAATCGAGAATAAATTGACAAATAATGTAGAAAGTAAATGCGTTGTTTCTCAGGGTTATATTCTTTACCCACTTTTATTTAATGTATACTCTAAGTCCATAAAAGTCTTTAGAAAACATAATGGGAGGTGTATGAGTACACGATGTTCCAATTAATAACATATGATACTTATGATAATACTGATGGTACCATTCTTACAACAAACACACACAAAAAATACTACCCTCATGTAGTTCATAAGAAATTTGAAATTTTTTCTCTCTCTCTCTTTCTTTCCTACCTAATAAGCAACATAAATTAATTTTTACGATTATTATGCATAATACAAACTATTTATTATATACGCATTGTACCCATTTTCAAAAATAATAAATTTTCTATATTTTTTTTTTCTTAAAAATCTGAATTGTTTTAACACTTTGATGTTGAAATTTATTAAAATGCACGCATTCAATTAATTTTCGACTTTATTTTAAATAATTTTTATTTAATAATTTTTTAAATGTCACAAATAATATTAATTTTTTTTTATTGCATTTTTTTTTAATTTTATTTAATACACATTCAAACATACATACATAATCTAAATAATTTCTGTCCTATATATAAAATAATAAATTAATTGTTTTAATTGAAAAATTAAACACAAACAATAAAAAAAAAAAACAAAAAAAACAAAAATAATTCCTGTTCTAAAATAATTCCTTCACTGCGAAAATTTTCTTTTTTGTTTTGTTGTTGTTTTTTTTTATTTTGTACATATATGAGAGAAAACTTTTTTGATATAATATAGATAGCGCCACCTACACAAAGCTTATATATACTATATTTATTTGTTTAATGCAGATAATAGAAGATGTATATTAAAATTTTTATTCAAAATAATGATGAAAGAAAAAAAGCAACGACATTCAGGGAAACAAAAAGAAATAAAATGTTTAAAAAAAAAACACTGAAATAATTTAAATTTATTTATCTCTTTTCGTGGCAAAATACCAAAAACTATACCGATGACATGAACGAAATTCGGCATATCAATTCTGTTGAAGTTATAACCGCTTTTGTTTGGAATTTATGTTTCGAGTAAAATCTTTATAAATTTATTTAATAAATTAGAGTTTAAAAATAACGGTAAGAGGGCTGTTTAAGTTTGTGGTTTTTAAAATCGCTTAAATTATGTAAGCATTTGACATCCAAAAATTTTATTTTGTAAAAAAAACACTTACGATGTTGTAAGTAATGTGTTCTTTAAAATTAATTAAACCATGTGGGTCTATTTAATAATTCAAAACCGGTATTTTATTTAATACTCTTTATGGGTCAATAACTTAATATTGTCTGATCTAAAACTTATCTCTATATTTTAATTCTATATACTATATTTCTGTGATTCAGTATTACCAGACTTTCTTAATATTAATACTAATAACTAATAATACATATTAGTAAGATGTTAATATTAATAAATATAATTTTGTAAAAATCGGTTAAGTAAAATAAGCCGTTGAAACATTCAATAGGTTTGAAAATTTGAAAATGATATTCCAAATTTGTAAAAAACGTTTAACAATTTATAATACACTTATGTTTAATTGTAGGAATATATTTGAAGTATTTTAAGATAAAAGCGATTATGACAAAAACATTTAGGTCATATGGACATAGCGATTTTGTCATATTGACCCTACCACAAATGTGACATATAGTTGTCAGAATCAAACTTCATTTCAATTTCGACAGGTAGATCATGGTAGTCATGAAAACACATTCTGGATGTGATTGTTATTTTATTTCGATTTTATTTTTATCTCGATTTAGTCGGTTATGATTTGTTGACACAGAATTATTCTGTAAAAAAAACTTAATGATTTCAAGAAATACTGAGTAGTACTGTAATATCATAATGAACTCGAGGTATACCAAAGCTTAATGCTGTAGTTTAATAATGCAAAATCAAAAAGCCAATCATATAAATAACATAAAATTTTACAAATATCGTAATTTTTTTCTCTTCAGATTTTTTTTCGTTTTCGTAAATTTATTAACAGTAAATCAACTTTAATATCAGATTAAACAATCACCCGATTTTAGTGAATGATACAATTTATTGAAATGTATAAGTATATCGATTTTATTTTTAATATCATATAATTCAGTTTAAATGGATTGGTCCACAAATATTCATGAGACCGTTCACATAACGGATTTTTCAGGAATGTATAGTATAAATAATCAATATACGGAAAATAGAATTTAATGACAAAAAATTCACGGTTTTGTGAAAGCTATTGTGAAAGAAAGAGAATATTTAAATTAATAATTAAACACGCTCTCATTTTATTTATTTTGATCTTCATTTTGAAAAGAGACTCCAATAAGTGATTTGTATTTAAATCAATTTTTTTTATGTTATTAGGATTACCTTTTTTTGCATTAAGTATACGGTACGGCATACTTCACTACACTGTTTTACGTCTAATATTTTTGGAGGTATTTATTTATTAAATTTCTGTCATATCAACTAATTAAATGTACAAAACGTTGTTACCAATTATTCTCTTTATTTGGCCAGTATTATATAGAGCCTGATTTCAGACCCTTAGTAAGGCTTTCTCAAATCTAAAAATATTTAATTGTATTTCTCAATTGCGTAAATTTAACTAATTTTCAATGAATCTACAATGAAGGTCACTCGGATCATGGAATCTAAAAGGCGTAACATAGTGCTAGCATGTTTAATTAGCATAATTAGCTAATTGTATATTCAAGCATAATATTGGCATAACAATTTCACGTACCTACTAATATTGACGCAGCACCTATTGGATTTCGGGGCCCAACAAATGGCATTATAAATGTCTATAAGAGTTAAAGCTATAAAGCAAAGTTAAATTCTCATCCTTAAAACTGACTGAAATAAGCCGAGAAGGGGTAAATTTGAAGTATGAATTATAGATTCAATTTGGACTTTCGTGCCTAGTCTATTAATAGAAAATTTTTTGTCTTTATTTTACTCTATTTGCAGTATATTTTTACGTCAAAGACTAATCAAAATTTAATTTAAAATAGTTTCTTGTTTCTGCTTTTGCAATGTAAATTTTATTATACTATTAGATAATAGTGGGTTTCCCGAGAGCATCAAATTATAGATTCAGTGAGATGACTAAGAAAATCAAAACTATACGGTACGGCCAGTGAGCCTATTCTCAGCTTTTTAGACGTTATGAGGTCTTAAAATTTGTTCAATGCTCAAGTACCTTTATTTAAACATACTCATAATAATATGAATATTAGTTTCTAGAAGTACTCATCATCATTATCCTGTGACCCCATCCGTGTGATATTAGGCGGACAAGAAGTACTAATGAATCATAAATAAAAATAACTAATACTGAATGTTTTGCAAATCTGATATCATAAAAAAATCAGCATTATTCACGTATAGTACGCAAATCCATAAATATCCTAGAATATCTTAAAAGTTCCCAGAATTATTATTAGTGTTTACAAAATTTTAATAATTTGTAATTTTGTGAGATATTCATGGTACTATACAATGTGCCGGTAAAATTTTCCGGTAACCACTGCTACCTCTTCACTCATTACCTAAAAAACAAATATTTTTACATTTATTTATTTATTTCCCTCGGAATAAGAATAAATATTTACTTGAGATGAAACCAACCTATTCCGATCAGAATAAGGACCTGAGACCTGTGACATGTAATTAATGAAATAATTAATACCACTAGACCTCATATTGACCTAGTTGAATAAGGAAAAATTGAGGACTTCAACAAAATGCTTTTATTTCTAATACCTTTTTTTATTTTCGATTCTTAATACATAATCAGAAGTTATTTAATTTGAATAGCATTCAGTATACTCGGTGAAAATTTATGTACTTACATTATATAAAATTATTAAATTTTTGTTTAATTAAATAAATTTCATTAAGAATATTTTCTAACTTTAATCAATTAATTTAAAAACAAAAATAATATTTTAATAAATTTTATTTCTCTTCTTGGTACGAGAAGGGTTAAGATTTTGCAAACATTGTTTGTACTTACATTGAGATAATAAAAATTAATTTTAAAAATAAATAAAATATTAATTTATCTTTTGTTTTATTTTTATTTTTTTTTATTTTTTATGTTTTTATGTTTTTTTTTTAATAGTAATTTATATTATTTATATTTTACAATAAATAAATTTCTTTAATAAATAAATATTGTAGTTTTATTGCATTTTTTTTTTTTTTTAATTATTTTCTTTCTATTTTAGAACATATGTTTTGCTAACAAAAACAATAACAAAAAAATAAACACATTTTTAGAATTAACTATTTTGTAAATAATATTTTCTTATTTAATTGGAAAAATTTCAAATATTTGACCAAATTATTAAAAAAAATTAATTTTTCTTTTTATTCAAATATTTTTAAATAAAAATTTTGTATTTATTATTTCTTTTTTTTCAATATTTTTATAATAAATAATTTTTATTTTATTTATTTATTTTTTTGAATACTTTTTTGTTTTTACTTTTCTCTTGTTAAGCCAAAATACCGTTAAATAAAATAAATGAAAAAAAAATGTATTTTATTAAATTATTTTAATATTTCTTTGGAATTTTTTAATTTATTTGTTTTTTAATTTTTGTATTTTATTTACGCGCGCGATTTATTTCAATAATTTCTGTTTTCATTTCTCTCTCGATTACCGTTTTTTTCTTTAAAGAACCTTATCTGTTCCTTGGTTAAAAATAAACTAAAAATTTTGATAGAAAACAAAAAATTAGAAAAGAAAATTCTCCTACATAGCTATATTATAAATTCTGAAAAATCTCATTGTCAAATTACCACCACTAAGAAAACGGGCACTATCTCCCTAAATCCCAACAACAATAATATTTATGTTATTCTCATATTTTTTTTTTCTTCTACACCTACACTATAAATTAAGGTTGTTGGCTATGATGGCGTTGAGATTGAAAACAAACTTTTAAAACTTTCTCTCTTAAATTATTTATTCGGAGAGTTTATGTTTATGCAAGAAAATTTTTTAAACCGGGAGCTTATTACAAAAATGAAAAATGAAAAATTTAATTTTCTTCTGCTTGTGCATGTATCTGGAAGTATTGATGGATTTTTTTTTGCCTTATCTCTTACGGTTTTTGTCTTTGCTACTGATACTATTATTAATATTATTATTATTATTATGAACAAAACAAGCACAGGAGCAATACAATGATAATATGGCAAAAACACTTAAGTAACGATGAACCGGGTAAATTAATTCCTCAAGTAGAAATCTGGGTTAATTGACACCACGGAGAAGTCAAGTTGCTCATCACACAGTTCCCATCCGGACACGAAAACTTTCGATCCTACCTTTATGGGCAAAGTTACCAATCCAGAATGTGGTCACGCAGCGTATGACACAGCGAATCAGACTTTTTTGCGGAACCAGAAAGAAGTACTTTAACACTCGCAGTAGGAATATTAACATCAGAAAGTATAATTCCTATATTGCTTGAAAATAAAAAAAAATGGAACGCAATAGCTAAATAAAGAGAACTAATATACTACGCAAGACAGATATTTAGAGGATGCAAATGAAGAGCCATAGAAGAAAAACGGAACAAGCACGGCTCAACTTGAAATAATTCAAATTCGGTCAGCAAAATTCAAATAATCCAAAGTCGGGTGCCGGCGTGCGAACAAGAGGTGGTGTATTTGGTGCGTAACCCGAACAAAATTTTATACTATTTTATAATTAACTTTTAAATAACTTAAATTATTTTTAATCAATTTTTTTAGAATTTAATTCAATCAACTATAATTTTTTTTATAAATTTGTAAAAATAATCTTGTACATATTTGAAAAGACTAAGAGTTTATTCCTAATGAATTAATTACAACAAGCTCATTTGTGGCTGTGGTGATACAAGGGATGCAGACCTCCTCCCGAAATTACATACATATATGCCTAATAAATAGACTACTTCTAATTGTGACACATCTTCATATATAGTGTATTAGTAGTTGAATTTGATTTAACTAATTTGATATTTCTCTGGTTTGTATCTTGTAATTAGCCAACTCTCGAAATGTTTCTAATTGATAGTATAGCTCAATGCTAATTGAAAACATATAAATCAAAAATAAAATTAATTCAAATGTATTTCCTTTTTAATTAATTTATATATTTTTAATTTATAATTTAATATTTTATATTATTTCTTGTCCATTTGCTGTCTAGGAAATTAGAATTAGAATAGGTGTTTGATTAGACATACACTCTTAGTCTTGTTAGTACATTTTTTTGAGTAGATAAATAATTAAATAACATTTGATTCATTATCAAAAATTAAGCCACTCCCACAGAGATTAAAGAAGTTTTGAACAGCTGCATACACGAAGCAAAATATAACAACATCAAATTGTATAACCAGAATATGTATGGTAGAATGTATGAAAAGTTGAACAAACAAAAAAAACATCTTAAAATTTGTATTTCTTTAATTTTTTTACCTACTGATGTGGGTAACTAACCATATACATCTGTCCTTAATTTTAGCCGCAAATAATTTCTCTAAAGTCTCAGATAAGAAAATGTTTCATATCTGCTAATACCTAATCTTTTCAATGAAGGCTTGTTCTGCCCCAACGTCTTTTACTCTCGGGTGAAAATTCGAAGACTCTCTTAGCTGGAGTTGTTTTTTGTTTACAAAAATTTAATTTTTGACATTTGTTTGAAGTTTTAGAATAAAGATTGTACATACTTCTAACTGATATACGATTGTTGTAGGGTTTGTGTCTAAGAATAAGTCGAAATGTTTTTAATTGATGGTAGCTCAAACCTAATTGAGAACATATAAATCAAATATATTTTGTACGATTTTATAATTCAATGGTTCATACGACAAAATACCATACACGATATATACAACTTTTATTCAAATCACAGTATGAACGATTGCAGTACAGATTGATTCAAAATTTATTGAAATGTATTAATTTTGTACCTATCACCGTTTTTCAATACCAAACATCGGTTAAGTTATCCTCCGGAAATAATAGTAAAAAAGAGGATGAAAAAAATAAAAATCAAGAAGGCAAAGTTATTTTAAGTCAATGTATCTGAGCAGTTAAAATAAATCTATCAATAGATTTCTTAATAGTCTTTCAATGAAAACTAATACTGGCTTTGAAAAGTTAGAGAAAGGTATTAGATTGATTCTCGAAGAAAACAAAATGTTTTATAGGTTTATCGATCCGGTCCAGTATACCAATATTTTATTGGTATAAAATAAATAACAAAAAGTGAGACTATGATTTTATAACAACTCAAATAAAATGGAACTACGCTATTTAAGAAAACTTCATAACAGACTATGGTAGTTTTTCACTTTTAGGGTACTATTCTGATTCACAACACAACGTTCAAATAACAACACAACCTAATTATCTGTCAAAATAACAAAACCTAATTTTTAAGTTGAGTTGTGTACAAATATAGCTCTTCCGATTGACAACAGTTTATGTTTAAGTTATCTGAGACAACGAAAACGATACAACTGGTTAAGACCAATAGTTTTTATATATTGTTAGAATTAAAGAAAAAAAGAATAAAAAAAAGAAAGAAAGATAGCCATGTAGTAATATTTTATTATTTTTAAAAACTTTATTTTTGTCAATACTCTTTGGTAGATAGTTGATTTCGTAAGTTAGCTTAGAGTTGTTAGAATTCGTAAAGAAAAAAAATAATCAACGCTTTAAAATCAACTTTTATTATAAAATTGTCACTTAATGTCAACACTGTTATGACATACAACCATTTTACAACAGCAAAAAGTTGTTATTCAGAGTAGCAAAATTCGGTTGTGTTGTCTATTGGGTTGAGTTGTGTACGAGACAACTCAACTAAATATTGTTGTCAATGGGATTGCACCCTCAATGAGTTGATATTGTTGAGTTGATTAACATTCAACTTCTGCATTCAAAATGCATCAAATAATTTTATTATAAAAATAACTGTCCGCTATTAAATAACTGCAAATGGCTATACTTTTACTAAGCGATTTGTAAATTTAAAATAAATTATAAATACTACATAGTAGCAGAGACAAAATATGAATATAATCTTAAAGCTGCTTTCATGATCTATTTTACTACTAACAAGCGGTTGACGTTGATTAAATATAAAATCTTGGTAATGAAAATTATAAGTTTAATTATTTTAATTGCTTAAATTGAGTTTTCCATCTGCTCAGACCATTTCCTGAAAACTGATTAGTAAATCAAATTTTATTTATATTAACTTAAAAGCAACTCTGATAGCTAAAAACGATGTAATTTCAATCGTTCAGTTAAAAGATGAAACTAATAAAGAATATTCTTAAATTTTACCTATATCTACGTATAATATATAGCAGGTACTTAAAAACTAAGCCAAACAAACTGAATCTAATAACCTTAATAAGACTTAAAAAAAATCTCTTGAAAAAAATTATTTCGCATATTCTATCTTAGATTACCAAAATAAGAGAATACATTTTGTTTTTGTTAAATTATTTCTATTATTGTACGTTACATAGATACTTTGTATAATAATAATTTTCACCAAATACCACATTCACACACATCAACTCGAATCGTAATCAAAATTAAAGAAAAAACAAAATGAGAGAATATAATAAAGAGTAATAAGTAAAAAATAGAGCAAGCGCAATAAAACATTATTTATTTTATACAAACAAAAAAATAAGAAAAAACTTTTTCATTCCCAATTAGAACCAGAATTACAGAATTAGTAAAAATGAAACGAAATACAGAAGCTATATAGTAAAAGTAATCGAAATTATGTTGGAAGTTGAAAGTGAGAACAAATAAAAATGTATATATACTTTAAGATGAAGTCAAATATCAAATTTCATAGAGATTCTGTAATATTTGAACTATCCGAATATTGTAATTTTCTCTCAGTTTATGATTGCATTACTTCACCACACCACATTTATTATACAAAGTAAAAGTGTCTTAAAATACATTTTTTTGTTTTTTTTTTTTGTTTTCCAAAGACTTCAATTGAATTATGATTTTTTCTTTAACATTACAGTCATTTTGTCGAATTGTAATCTATCCACAGATTATGGAAAAAATATATAATTAACCATTTAGACATCTATAATTAACCAGTCTGATCATTATGGTGTAATCGTATAATAATATTGGGTTGTGCTATCCAAACGTCTTAATACAAAGTATTGTATATAATATAAATAATAAAAAAAATTAAAAGAATTAATCGCATGAAACAAAAGTCGAATTTTCCAACATGTCAGTGTAGAAATTTTACACTTGACTAATAATCGGAATTTTGTTGTTGTTCTTCTTCTTTAATTAGCCGCATGCATTTAGTTGCCGTTTTTTCAATATACATAAATCAATTTTGTGATGACGACTTCTAGCAATCATACCATCTTTTCGGAGGTCTTCCTGGTAGATGTTTGATATTGATTTGGTCATTCATTACTACCTTCGCCCAATCGATCTATTGCCATTTTATTTATGTGATATCTCCAGTTTTTTCGCCTATTTCGACTTCAACGGACAATATTTAAATGTCGCATGCGTCGCGAGACCAAAGTATTGAAGTTTTTAGTGTATTAAAGTTTGACCAATTTTTTTCCCACGTTCTGTCCTGAAAAATTAAACTGCAAATAAAATTTCTTTCGATGGCTTTCTTCTATCTACAAAAAAAATAGCTTTTTGAACGTGATTTCAATTGACCGAAGAGCAGCACTACGTTAATTACATTACTAATACAATACTTTCCCTCCGGCTCCTTTTTTTTCTAAGTTTTCATTTAAACTAAAAAAAAAAAATTTTTAACAATAAAAAAGCTTTTTATAAAAACAAAAATTTAACAAAACAACAAAAATAAACACAAAATAAAAGTAAAATTTCTTCATAATTTTATTTCTCTATTGTGAATTATTTTTTTAATAATATGGATTTTGATATTGTATAAGAAATTGAAAATAATTTGACAACACTATCAGGCGTTCTTAATTCAATATTAGGTACCATTATTAATTTCATTATCATTGATGTCATTCACAACAACTTCTTCATTATCAATAATTATTATGTTATAAAGCACAATACATTTGCCATGATTATATTTTTAAGTAAATTGATATTTTGTAGCTCTAAACGGTTTAACATTCTCCATTTTTTTTTTCTAAACACCAAATGCCAGGCCGTAGTAAGTCAAGACCGTATTATATTTGCTTTCGTCTTCATAAAAATGTACGGTTGTCTTTGAAGGGTGTCATTAAATATATTTGTAAAGCATATGCTGCTTCACCAACTATAATTATCACCCACCGTCAGGTGAACTGATCCGTACTTTAATCCGTCACCAACTAAGTGGTTATCAGATGGAATTAATATAGTGCCTGAACTGAAAATACATTTAACTAAGCAGATATATTTTTATACACCTACGAACATAGTTCTTGTTTAATTATGTAGGTCTAAAAATTAAACCATTTGTTTTGTTTTACTATCATTCCACATATAGCTGCGTCATGCCAACTTTCTGGATATCCGACAAATGCGTCAATAAATTTCATTTCACCATATACTAATAGCCATATACCCTAGAATAATAAAAATATGAAGAAAATTACATATAAATAAGATAAAATATATTTTTACCTGTACAGGAACGAGTAAAAGCCTTTGCGGCGGGTTATAAAAACTTATCGCACTTTAATGGTTTAATAATTCTAGTATTCATACAGTTGATGCATCCTATTGTGACGGGAGAAACTATTTTCAAATTTTTCAATTACTTGCCCTTGGGTAGAGCCTCAGTTCTCGGCCATTTTATCATTTTATTTTTTAGTTGTGATATCAAAATTGTAAATTTTATAAAAATATGCTGAACCTTGTCCTATACTAAATCTGATAGGGAATTCCTTTCTAGATCTAAGGGAATCTAAGGGATCTAAGGAAATACTTTTGGATTGCTGATTTCTTGAAACATGTTTTGGTTCGACAATTTCCTATAATATATAAGCAAAATCTAAGGAAATACTTTTGGATGTCCAGTATTGATGCTTTCCAACGGTTTCAACAGATTAAACAATACTTGAATTCAATTACAAAATAAATATGACTATACCTATTTAGTTTTAAAGTTCATCTAATTAAATATTCATACTTACTTCAAAAATATTTTTAAACATTCGAAAACGATTGTAGTTGTCTGAATATTTTTCTATTACACTTATATTCATTCTATTTAAATTAATTAAATTATTGGCTTTTCATTCATTTTCAAAATTATTATTATTATTATTACTATTACCCATTTATAATACAAAAACACAAAAAGCGGAGGTGATAGTCATAAAAGAATCCTCAGACTGGCTGACATCCAGTGTATTATCTGTTAGAAATATTTCTATACTCACAGAAAGCTAGACTGCAATTAAAGCACTAAAAACAGTACCCATCAACTGAAAATCCTCGTTGCACTGTTGCAGTTCTCTTGACGAACAAGCGAATTGGTTCAACATATAACTGCGATGGAAGCCTGACCACAGTAAGATTCCGGGTAGCTGCAATGTAGATCAACTTGCTAAAGAGGGTATTATCTTTGAAATCCATCTGGAAAGGAGCAATCTGGGTACACATCTAGCTACCTGGAATCTATTGCTTCGAAAATATGCAATAAAAGCTTCAAACTTCAGATAGTCAAGTGGACAAAACTGCAACATCACCCAGCAAATTTGGCTGAATATGCTGAACCTGAAGCGCTCCCTTAACCTATTGTAGTGTCAAATTGCAGTACCGAACTTAATTAAGCACGAAAAGGTGATTCTACCTAAGTTACTGTCAAGAGTGTAAAAAAAAAAAACAACCTACTCTCCTAGAAAATATGGGGTATCAGCAATATCGTAGGAATCATTACGGTACATTGTCTTATTGGTAAACTTGCCAAAATACTTGGACCCTCCTTAAACAACTTTTGCATAAATTTTAAAGAGGAGGAAGAAGATGAAGCTATCCAACACCTACTCCGTACCTGGCCTAGTGTCTCGCATAAACGGAATATCCATCTTGGAGTAGTTTTTCTGAACTCGTTGGGTGACCTTGAAGGCATTAAAATCAAAGACCTCCACCGCTCGAGTTGTTTCAACGAGTAGAGTCTAATGCGAGGAAAGTTTCCATGATATTACAATAGACCCTACTGGCCTAACTGTGTCTGCATACTGTTGGCAACCACTACTTTCTACTTACCTAGATGTACTCTTCCATAATTGGCAGTTATATGACTATATTGGTTTTGAGATTGTATAAAAGAATTTTGAAGTCAATTTTGAGTGGAAAATTTTTGCAAATTAGTCATTACATTTTATTAATTTTTACCGTTCATTCTCATATCATTTCTATATATTTTGTCCAAATAAGTCTTTTATCCAGATGGAATCCTAATACTTCTTTTGCCTGTGGGATGGTGATTCCATTTAGTTTTACTTCATTTTTTATTTCTGTAGATTTTTGGAATTAGCATTAGGGTTTATATATCAAAATAACCTCAGGAAATGATAATGTTAGTATTTCCCTGCTATTAGGTAAATCAGTAGTATAGATTTTATAGAAAGCGGCCACACTTCTTAAACGGTACACCGTCAGCTTTGATAACATGCTCTTCCGTTTAATAATTATTTTATTTAACTTTAATTTCTATTGTGAATGAAAGTTAAAAGAGAAACATAGATGATATATACAACAATATATAATCATTATTATTATATTATTTATATTATTAAGAGCAAACAGGGAGTGTAAAAATAAAAAGAGAAATAAAGCTTATGGTTAAGGTAATATACCTAGGTGTATTATTTTATTTAAAAATTAACCGTAGCATTGTAGCAAATCAAAAAAAAGAGTGATTTTTAAAATAAAAATTTTAAATTAATATTTTGTGTGTATTATGTATGCAGTTATATTTATATAGAAATTAAATATAAGCACTAGTTACCTTATCATTAGATATATAGATAGTATCTATATTTACATGCACTTATATCTATATTTAATTACCAAATGTATTTTATTCCGAAGAAGACCAAAAGCTTCTAAGCTTATTTAAATTGTTTGTTTAAAAGAAAAACAAAATAATAACAATAAAAATCTTTAAGTGATATAAGTGTAATACCGGTTAAAGTTTTGATATTCATATCCATTTATCATGAATATACACATAGATTACAAGTATAAACATAAAGAAACTTTGAATACAATTAACTTAACGGGAAAAAGGGTAATGCATTCTTGTAGAACGCAATAAATTTTTTAAAAGAAAGATAATAAGGGAATTGTAATTATCAGTGATAAGAGATTTAAGCATTAGATATTCTAGGAGACAGCGATGTCATATACATGTATTTAATTTGTATTTTCATTTGCCTGCATTCTATTTGGCTGAATATGCTGAATACTTAATACGATAAATATTATCTATCTATACCTACCAGCTTATATATATATATTTGCAATGAATATTTGTATATGCCAAATTCTGAGTTAGGAGAGATTTTAGAGTTGGATTCAAAATCAAAGTTCTAAGCCTTTTACAGAATATTTATATAAAGTGAAATGCAGGCAAATAAATTTAAGTCAAATAATATACTGGCATGTGATAGTAGCCCTATTCTAGTCCTAAATCGCTTCCAAAGAATCCCTTTCGAAACGAATGAATTATCAAACATTCAATAATGAAATAAAAACTCTAGGTTTGTTTAATGAAATTTATTTAATTAATTAGTCTTATACATTTAATTATAATTAACGGTAAAAAAAAAAGACGAAATCAAAAATTATTTCACGAAGTATTCTAGTCATTGGTTCAAATGTGCCATATTTAGTAGAGTAAAAGTGAATATGGAACAAAGTCGCAGTGGATCAATCCACAAAAAATATTTTATTTAATTTTAGATGGACAGATTCAAATTGATTAATGTCATAGCTAACATAAAATTGTTTGATAAAATAGGGGTAAGTCAATTTTTACGTCACCATTTAATGAAGCCTAAAGAATTAACTTAATGCAATATTTTGTGATAGGGTACTTCGAAATGAAGTTTTAGGTTAGTTAGTTAGTCAGTTCAAAAGCGGGTGGCAGTCACATTCATCCATCACACTATTCCACGTGTAACACTATATATAGTGATTTCCCTTGCAACACGAAATGAACCATTACCTAGTCTTCGAGCAAGTTCATAGCTATAAGAAATCTGTTTCATTTGAAAATACATTGGCCTGTTTTTCGCAAGCGACGGACATTTGCAAAAAAATGTTTAGACATTAGACTCTCACAAATTCGATAGTTACAAATCTCAGACATACAGTAATAAGTTTCAAACATTGTGTCAAAACAAACATTATCGTTTTTCAATTTTTCCTATTAAACACAAGCAGTTTTCTAATTATCCCTGAATTTTTTGCTGAAGTATAATCTGAATATCTGCAGCAGAATGGACTACTGTAACAAAACAGCCATTTAATTGGTAGTAGTAGCAAACTGTCCAAACAGGAAAACGAAATGATAAATGGTTGGCATTTTAAATTTTTCAATTCAAGTTCGGTATTTCAACGCCAGAAGAATAAATTGTTCACATCATTGCGTAAGATTAGGCAATCCAATGATAATAATAATAGAAGTATAATCTGCGTAAAATATAGCAGCTACGTATGAAAGCTGAGTAAAATATGGCCCAGGACAAGAGCACCTACCGATAAGAAAATCTTAACAAAGTAACAAAAGAACTAAAAGTAATGTTGATCGATATGAAAAATTATGAAATCTAGAATTACCTACCAAACTGAGCCCCAACTGAAGCTACAGATTATTCTTTATGGAAAGCCACCAAAAAAGTTAAGTATCCAAAACAATACAGTGCACCAATCAAAAAAAGCAACGACGATGTTTGGGCAAGATCGAACAAAGAAAAAGCGATGACATTTTTGCTGATCACCTACAAAAAATCTTCAATCCATATGAACGTGAAGTCACCAAAGCAGAAAATTATGTAATAGTAGTATTCCTAGACATATCACTGCAGTTAGATGTTCCAATAAAAAAATTTAGTATTTTTTAGACGTCAGAAACAATAAAAAAAGAATTAAATGTATAGAAATCTCCGAGTCACGACAAAATAACTGGTAAGTTAAGAACATTTAAGTAATTTAAGCAATTCCCGACCTATGGAAAAAAAGCCCAAATTATTTTGATCGGAATACCAGGGAAGGATTTAAACATGGTCCAATAAGCTTACTGCCAATCACATATAAACTTTTTGAAAAACTCTTTATGAGTAGACTGAAACCAGTCCTGTTATCAAAAAACTTGATGTTGTGTCACCAATTTGGTTTCAGACAAAATCACTCTACAATAGACCAAGCCCATAGCAAGACAAAAACAAAGACTTTAAGGAAAAAACATACTGCTCAGCTGCATTTCTCGACGTAACACAAAGTATGGCACGAAGGTCTGCTCTACAAATTGAAAACAATTTTATCTTATTATTACTATTTAATTCTCAGATTTTGCATGAAGCATGTAAAATCATTTACCAAAAGATATAAATTCAGAAGTACATCAAGGCAGTGTGGTTGGCCCGATGGTGAACTTAATACACACTGCAGATATTGCCACGAGCGAACACACGATATTGTGCCAAATTTGCAGAAGATACTTTAATACTGTCCTCAAATACACGGCGGGTGGTCCAGTATGTTCAACCGAAAGGTCCTAGGTTCGATTCCCGATGAAGCAAAAAAATGCCTTATTGATTTTTCAACCTGGGCTAGTACCCTTTGTCATTGGGATATAATAAATGACAAAAAATAATTGATAGCATATAAATCTGGTAACAAATTAAATAAAATGAAACTATTCTATTTAAGAAGCCTTAGTTCCTGACAATAGCAATAGTTTTCCACATTTAATAAGTAGATAAGCCAGTACTTTGTTAAATAAATACTCGTAATATTAGATGTAGTGAAAAATTGCAGTACCGTACTAATTAAGCACAAAAAGCTGATTCTACCTAAGTTACTGTCAAGAGTGTAAAAAAAAACCAAATAAAGATCCAAAGATGGCAACGCAGCACTTTCAAGTGGCACTAAACAAAATTAAACAATGGCTAAAAATCTGGAAAATAAAAACAAATCAGTCCAAATCAATTCATATTACATTCACGAACAAAAGAACCACATGTCCACCGGTAACCTTGAACAACAGGGCTGTAACTCAAGATGATTCAGTAAGGTACCTGGCTTGCATCTGGATCGCAGACTAACTTGGAAAAAGCACATCCTAAACAGAAAAAGCACTTGGGAACCAAGCTCAGGAATATGCATGATTTATGGTACGGTCATCACGTGTACCAATAGAGTGCAAGGTGATGCAATATAAAGCAATCTTAATGCCCATATGGGCATATGGAATAGAGCTATGGGGAACAACCAGCACCTCTAACATCTAGATTCTGGAAAGGTTTCAGCTTAAAGTTCTTCGTGAGGTGGTCATCGCACCATGGTATATCAGAAATTCCAACATAAGAAAAGACTTAAATAAATAAAAGACATATTCGTAAAAGAAATGGTGACAAAAATAAGCAACAGATACCACGAAATATTACAGGTGCGCCCACATCAACTTGTAGGTTATTTGCTAAACACCGACCAAATAAGAAGATTAAAACGGTACATTATTCAAGATCTTTTAAACAGATTCTAAATTCATCCAAAATTATAAAAATACTTTTCTATTTTATATTTCAAATTAAATTAAATTATCAAGGAGATAAATAACTAATATTGTAAGTAATATTAAATTATTGTTATGAGGAGATGATTCAGTGGGATCATCCCTCACAAGTTACTTATCTATTTTTACGTAAATGTTTACATGTTATCTTGAATATGCTTCTTGCATATTTGTAATATATAACAAAAGGTTGTACTAATATCAATGAGATAATAAAAAAAAAAAACAAAAAATATTCAAAGTATATCCATAATATAGCAAAAGACCTTTGGTAAGTTCGCAATACAGACATTCATAAAGATTTCGAAATCACTTATACTATGAAAACCCTCAATCACTCAAAACACTATTGACACTCAATCACTCAAAACATTAAACACTATTTTATGGTCTTTGCTTAATAAAAGATAATCTTAATATAGAATTCGTGACTTAGGAAAAAAAGTCGAAATAAAAATTTTACCATCTAAGTCATCAGTTTATCTTACCATATGCAACTATCTACATTAAAATTTAAGTCAATACTATGAAAAATTTAATTTTATAACTTTGCTGAAAGCTCTTTTTTTCATTTTTTCCTCTCTCTCCGTTATATTTTCCAACTTCGAAACAAAAAAAAAATTAAAATTTCAAAAATAAATAAAGAAAACTATATGAAAGTTTTAAACATTTTATATTATTTCATTATTATGACATCATTAATATGCATTTTCTGAAAATCAAAAACAAAATTAATTATTTAATTTAATATTTATTTTTTTTCTTTTTTATGTAATTCCATACCAACACATCTAAACTTGATTTGATGAAATTCTACTGCCTTATCGTAATTTAAAATTCCGATTCGTCCTCCCCTAAGCCTATTATCATAATATACTTGATCAATAAAATTAACTTTGTTTCCATTGGTAAAAAATCTTTAAATTTAAAAAAAAAATTTATTAATTTTTTTTTTTTTGTATTTAGATAATCGATGGAATAACAAGATTAATAATACCTTATACGAGTTCTTCCACTATTGGGTATATGCGTTAAATACCAATATATAGTTTTAATGACATCAGAATTAAATGGAATTGACCATTTTCTTATTTCTCTGATTTGTTCTAATATTACAGTATCCGATAATATAGGTTTTTTTAAATCTTCACCAGCTCGTCCAATTCCATGAACTTCTCTAACATGAATTTGTAATAAGTCATGAGTAGAGTTATTAACAAATTTCCAAAGAATTACATAAAATTTAGTATTTCTATGATAGCTGTACACAATTCCAGCAAATCGATTTAATCCGGAAAATGTAAAATTTCCTTCAAATTCTAAATTACTAAACATTTGACGTCCAATTTTTATTAAACCATTAATAATTACTTTTGGTTCTATAAATTCATGTTTGAATTCAGTACTTAAACAAATTTTATTTTCAAAATCTTTATGGCAAGCATTTCCTCTATATATATATAAAAGGGCAAAAAAAAACACAAAATATGAAATTAAGACCATACTCGTATTACCAAATAAAAAAATAAAAATATAAATTTAAAAAAAATAATGTTTTCTTACTCTATGCCACCATTCGTATTAATCTGATTTGAGTTTGAAATATTTTTACAATTATCGATAAAATCTTGAACACCATCTTTATCAGTATCCTTATCGAAATTACATTCATCACCCAAATAATCATCATCGATATCTGCTTGATCTGGATTATATACCCAACAATTATCGCAAGCATCCCCAATATCATCTTTATCTCTATCCTCTTGTCCAGTGTTAGCGACATTTACACAATTATCACACACATCTCCACGACCATCTTCATCACGATCCTCTTGCATAGGATTTTTAAGATAGGGACAATTATCGCAATAATTTCCAACACCATCCTTATCATTGTCATCTTGTTCTGGATTTTCAACTTCTAGACAATTGTCACAAGCATCTCCAAAACTATCATCATCTGAGTTTTCTTGCTGAGGATTTTTTTCTTTTGGGCAATTATCGCATTCATCACCGATACCATCATGATCATTATCAGCTTGTCTGGGATTTTTAATTTTTGGACAATTATCACAAGCATCTCCAATTCCATCGACATCTGAGTCTTTTTGTTCAGGATTTTTTTGATCTGGGCAATTATCGCATTCATCACCGATACCATCATGATCATTATCCGCTTGTGTGGGATTTTCAACTTCTAGGCAATTGTCACAAGCATCTCCAAAACTATCATCATCTGAGTTTTCTTGTTGAGGATTTTTTTCTTTTGGGCAATTATCGCATTCATCACCTATACCATCATGATCATTATCAGCTTGTCTGGGATTTTTAATTTTTGGACAATTATCACAAGCATCTCCAATTCCATCGACATCTGAGTCTTTTTGTTCAGGATTTTTTTGATCTGGGCAATTATCGCATTCATCACCGATACCATCATGATCATTATCCGCTTGTGTGGGGTTTTCAACTTCTAGACAATTGTCACAAGCATCTCCAAAACTATCATCATCTGAGTTTTCTTGTTGAGGATTTTTTTCTTTTGGGCAATTATCGCATTCATTACCGATACCATCATGATCATTATCCGCTTGTCTGGGATTTTTAATTTTTAGACAATTATCACAAGCATCTCCAATTCCATCGTCATCTGAGTCTTCTTGTTGAGGATTTTTTTCTTTTGGGCAATTATCGCATTCATTACCGATACCATCATGATCATTATCCGCTTGTCTGGGATTTTTAATTTTTAGACAATTATCACAAGCATCTCCAATTCCATCGTCATCTGGGTCTTCTTGTTGAGGATTTTTTTGATCTGGGCAATTATCGCATTCATCACCAAGACCATCACCATCTGTATCTTTTTGTTCTGGATTATGAACAAATGGACAATTATCCTTCACACAATTTAATTCTAAACATTCATTTGGATACAAATCAGAATCACTATCAGCAACACATTTCTTGTTCATATACATGGTGCCATTTGTACAAGTAATATTCAATGATTTTAGAAGTAGTTCTGTTAATGGTGGTGGACTTTCATAATTTGTAAATATTTCTGATGGTGAACTCTCCAAATAATCAAATGGTGACAAATTTCCTAAAAAATTATTTAAAATAATTAATTTTAATTTTACAGTAATATAAAATGTGACAAATTATAATTGAAACATGAAATTTATATTGATTGTTGTCCAAAGTATCCGAATAAATTGCCAATCATTTTTTTATTAAGAGTTGCAGCAATCTTTTCATTTACGTTGTGATAATTGATTGGTTAATTATAAAAATCGTATAGCTAAGTATTGGTATCAACAACTTGTTAAGAAGACCTCGAACATTATATTAACATACTCATACATTATATAATGTACTGTCAGTTTATTTCAATTAGGTATACTACGTACATAAGAATCAAATTATTTCAGAGTGATAGTAGCACAATAGAAAGACTATAATGAAAGACAAGTTCTGATTCTAATTCTAATTCCCTAGACACAAAATTGACAATTTTTCTCTTTGATGAAAATGTTTTTCAGTTATAATTGAGCTATCATCAATTAGAAAAAAATTTGAATTGGTTAATTTCAAAAATCTGTCACAATTAGAATTAGTCATGTCATATTGGGCATAGTACACGCTAGAACTAATGTGAACCGCAGAAAATTGTTAAAAGAACCGCAGCTTAGACATGCTGGATATAATCTATATTTTTTTTAATATTTTAAGAAACTAATTTTACAAATAAGGGAGGAGTGGACTATAATATATTTTCAAATATTATATTTTCCTTGTATACAATAAAATTCGTATTTTATTTTTGTGGCCAGTGGCGGCTCGTCCTAAGAAGAAAGTTGGGCAGTGCCCACCCATTAAAACTAACCAGAATTCTAAGAAATTTTAAATAATTCTTAATTATAAAATACAAAAAAAAAATCAAATTCCTACACATCCTCTCAAAAAATCCTGACTATATACATTTTTTAATATAAATTTTTTGATCGATTCTATTGATTAATAAATTATCGTCACTGAATATAAAGAAAAAAACGAATTGAAAAGTCCAAATTTGTATTAGTATTATAACACATTATTCAAAATATAATGAATATATGTTTATTCTTCACTTTTCAAATTTGCGAATAGAGAATAACTAAAATAGTATATAAAGGACATATTTTTTTCTGTCCAGCTTGGGACATTGGTTTGTATTACTATAAGTTTTGGTTATGTATTGCTTTCTCAATATAAAAAATAAATATACAAGGGGCATACTAGAGAATAGAATTTGTGTTTTAACACGTCTAGAGGTAGAAATAAATATTTTTTAATATTTTTGTATTATTTTTATTGTTTTTTTTTTCAAAACAAAAATAATTGAATGTTGGCAAAACAAACTTAAAAAAAAAAACAATTTAAAGCAAATTTGAAAGAGATGCATTTACAAAACAGCTCATAACTTTTAAACAACTATTCGGAATATAGTCATCCAAGGTCTTTTTGAAAGGGAATTAAATTTTCTTTAATTATATGTCAAAAAAATATATTTTAAAGCTTTTAAAGTTAAAATTTAACTAATTTTCAATCATATTTCTTTTAATAGGAAAATTATAGGAAAATTATATGTATATATATGTAGGTAATTTGGATGTTTAACTTCTGATCTGATACTTTTATAGATGCACATACTTTCGTACATGTACAAATCAATCATCATGATGAATAATTATAAATTCGTAAATTTTCTCAATATAAAATATAAACATAGGTATGTAGTTGTTGTAAAAAAATATTATGAATATTTTTTGAATATTCTCATGCTCATTGAGTTTACTGTTACGGTCTAGACATCTATAATTATATTTACCACCCATTATAATTATATTATCCATATCAGTTTAAATTTTAAATAACAAAAAACTTGGTATAAAATTTCAATATAAAATTTTTAGATTTGTCCGAACTTTTTATCTCACTATGTATTTAATAAGTAATCAAATGCTGAAGACGCATAATAAAAAGTTGTATATATAATAATTTAGGTAAGCATATGTTGTGTTCTCTTTCTTTCTCATTTTATTTTAATATACGGCAATCTTAAAAACGGTATAGTAGTTTTTACTTGTTTTAACTAATGAAAATATTTTGTTGTGGTGTATGTAAAAAATGACATTAGGTTGAAATAGATATTCTTTCTTTAAAGTGGCATGGCAATGGCCACTATATGTGTCTGTGCCTCAATAAAGTACCAAAAGTTACATTATGGGGACGTTTTGTTTTGCACCCAAAACTTTAAAATGACAAATAAATGAGTTAACCACTATAAAGTGGGTATCTATTGTGGAAGACATATTTTTATAAAATAAAGATAAAATATAGTTGAACCTATCAACTTTAACCCATAAAAACCCTATTAATCAAATGATTTCAAATAAACGTAATAATGAAGAATTAAAAAAAACATCAATGAAATCTTTTTTCTAAATTTTAAAAAAATGTCAAAATTTTTATGCATGTATGTTAAATTTAAATATGTAGCAATAATTTATGAAAATAATAAATAAGTTTTTTTCCTACAAAACAAAACAAATTTTTGAAATTGTCAAAATTTTGGTTTCTTTAATCCGGATTTATTAAGAAATTGAGCAGGTTCTAGTAAAAATATGTCCGGGTCCCATCCCACAAAGCCCTTAATTTTTTTTTTGTTTTTTTAACTTGTCTTTAGTACAATTGCTCTTTAGTACAATGGCTCATGGTCCGGCGTCCCAAGTGTCCAGCGGATCTCTTGTTTGCATCGTGCTTATGAGCCATTGTACTAAAGACAAGCTAAAAAAAAATTTCGAGGGCTTTGTGAGATGGGACCCGGACTTATTTTTACTAGAACCTGCTCAATTTATTGAACTTGGCACTTTCCACCAGTCATCATCTAGAAGATGTAGTTCTGAACTAACGTTTCATACTAAGGTATATGCATTTCCTTACCTCTTATTTTTGTCAGGATTATAGGTAGAACTTGTTAATGTGTATTACAAACGGAATAGAAATCTGTAATACCTATCATAATGTATCATTTTGGTTGAAATACTAACTGTTTGACGTTGGAAAACTAATTATTTATATAAAAAAAAACTTAAAAAGGAGTAATTTGGAAGGCGCGTTTATTTTTTAAAACTTTTATGGTACGCATAAAAAAGTGCTATAAATACATAATTATGAAAACAACTATTTTAATTCAAACTTTATTGACCTATTGCAATTTAAAAAAAGGCAAAGATAGAAATATGTGTGAACGAAAGAAATATAATATATTATTATTATAATTGTATTTTGTTTTAATAATAAAAATTTGGAAAATATATATTTATTTCTCTCTTTCATTATTAATAGTTGTTTTTTTTTTAACAATTTGTTGTATTATAAGTAGTAGATGAAGTGAAAGTTTCTGGAACTACGTTGGAACTTAGCTGGAGCGTTTTTATTACACATCCAGCTACGTTCCAACATAAGGTTTAGCCACCAAAAAATTTTCCCCATTTTGGTTCCAACCACGTTTCAAACACATACCTGCTTAGTTCCTATCACTCGTCACAGTTACGTTATTGTAGCAAAAGAAGTAGCAAGGCACGTACCAATGTAAAAAAATGCTACTTGGGCTTATCTTTACATTAGTTTAGCTGGGCTGGGCTTTCTACATTTTTTTCCACTTTTTTGAAATCGAAAGCAATTACTTTTGAAAGTTTGTAAACGTAAAGGGATACCTACCCAAAATATTAGAAACTCGTTGGAATTTTCAATCGCGGGTAGTATAGTCGGTTGTTAAAGGTAAAGAAAATATCATTCAGGCATTAGAATTATATAAATACCAAGAGAAAACGGCATGACATTACTATAAGAGAATCAAGTGGGACTTTTAATACTCTTGAAAGATGAAGAGTTTAATTATTTTTTAACTTTTTTTTAAATTATTTTCGGATAGCACATTTATAAAAAGCACAGTTCTCTAGTTCAATAAATTGAGTTCGTAAAAAAAAAACAAATGTTATTTCTTCTACCGAAATTGGTGTAATTCTAGCAAAAAGAATTAGCACTTCATACCGGAGTCCTGTTATAATTCCAATTTAAATTTGTGATATAACCATCACACAAATAAATATTAGATTTTCGAAGTACCGGAAAATCATCCGGAAAATCGGAGTACATAGAAAATCTCTAAAATACAGTAACAATTTCCCTTCTGAACAATTGTGGTCAAATATTAAACGTTTTTTAATTTTGAGCTTTTAAAATGTGAACTTCTTATTATTTATAATAACGAATTGTTCCAAAAATTAAATTCGATTTCAGAAATACATAAATTTATTTTAGATAATAATTTAGAATCTCAAAAGACTAATAAATTGGTTGAAACCTGTAGAAAGAGAAAGTAGAAAGAGAAAGAGAATTAATTTTAAAAACTCCAAATTTTAATAATAATAAAGTTATTGATTTACACTTTGCATATAGTACCTAACTGTAAAGTGGGGACTTGCTAATGTTTTTCCCTTTTATTTTTTTGTGTGCCCAATCAAAATTTTACACCACGATCCGCCACTGTTTTTGACAACCAATATGTTGTAGCCAATATAGTGATTGTCATTTGTCCACTAATCAGAAGATAATCGGGTTTGAATTCCATCAAGGCATGGATGTTGTAAAAAGTTTTCTTATTCATTAAAATTAATCTAAATCGGAATTTGGTTTTATCACTAAATATGTAAATGGAACTGTACATAATATATGCTATTATGAAGGCAAAGTTACTCTACAACAGAAATTGTAATTTTCCATATTTAAATTACGTATAACTATTGAATGGGATTCTGTAGGCTAAATATCAGCTTAAAAAGCATTATAACTTGCTTTCATACCATATGGTATGTTTTCTCTAGTATACAGCTTTAGCATATCACCTTTCATATCTTCTCGCATACAAAAAAAATTTTGTGTAGATGATTTTCTGTATTCGTTTGTTAATTAGTTAGAGGGTATTAAATATGGGTTATAGCTGTCAACATGAATAGTATTCTTGGAAACAGGCCCATAGTCTTGAAATAAAATCAAATAAAAACAAAACCAAACCACAAACGCTTTTCATTTTTTTACTTCATATGATGTTATGCCTAAAAGGGTTAATTAGTTTAAATCTAATTTTGTTTTTTCAAATTTATTAAACTTTCATTTCGTAAATGTAAATATCTTTTCAACTAGAAAAGTTAAAGTAGAAAATAAAAGTTAAGTTCTTAAAGTTAATTTTTAAATAAACATGTATACATACATCTATATTTTAAGTAAATAGATATGTTTCATTAATACAGAAGAATCAAATTTAAAGTTTGAGTATTTCAAAATGGAAAATAAAAAAATGTTTTTTTTTTGTTCTATTTTGAATTTATTAGAAATATTTTATACAATAACTGGTAAATATTATTTCGATCAAGATTAGCATAGCTTGGTCCTTTCTAAAATTTACACAATAATTTTTTTCTATGGTTTCGAGTCGTTGGCAACTCTGGCAACTGAAAAAATTAAAATTTCATATAAAATATTATATGTATGTATTTATATATAATTGTAATTTATATACACATATTTGTGAATTTTAATATTACAGAATGGTTTTTTTTTTCACTAACGTGGTTTTTTTCTTTTTCTAATCAATACAGAGTCAGATTTGTGTTTCTTTTTGGGCTTAAACTATTTAGATTACCTATAGAATTTGTATTTCCTTTCGGAGTGTACTCAGTTCGGTTGGGAACGCGATCTGTTTGTTCGAAAAATTTTTTAAAATAACACAGATTTGTTAAAAAATAAAAATTTAAGATCAAGTTAAATCAAAAAATTTAAATTATTATATTTATCGTTAACTATCATCATACTGATTCCATCATCATAGCAATTTACACCAATTGATTTTTTGCAAAACCATCAGCACGTTTGATGCAGAACATATAGGATATTTCAAACCATTAACTTCAGCGGTAATTAATATATAATAAATAACTGAGAGCAAAGCTATTACTAATTTTTAGCTTTTATCTGATGCTACTAATATGATTTTTGATTGTTCATTTAAAAATTATTTGTATTACTCGTATATTAAGTATATTTAAAGAAAATATTATGTAATAAATCTGTTTAATGCTTTTACAAGATAAACTTAACTATGCTTAAACAGCATGGTAGGCTCACACATATCTCCCTTCTTGTTAAAGCGATTTACATTTTGAATTCTTAATCAGTCTTTATCAGAATTATAGATTCAATAACAAAATTTTGAGCTATCTTTAAAGAGTTTTTGGCAACACAAGCTCTTGCTACTTGATTGTGATCTTTAACATTAAAGAATTTCGTTTTAATATTTTTCTCTATCGTTTTCTTCGAACAAAATTAAAATTAATTTTTTATTAAATTCTAAATAAATTTATTTAATGCTATACAGAAGTTACCAAAGATAGTCATCTTGATCCCATCTTCTTTATTGTCTTTACCAATAATGCATCGGCAAATAATATCTTCAGTCAACCCGCACAGTTTTGCTAATGATTTGAAAATTAGTAAAACAATCTTGCCCGTCCATAATTGGAATTTACCCCAAAACAATCTATATAATTTTAGTCATTGGTGTTTTCATTTTGAAAGTAACCTAGAGCTTAAATGTCCATAGTCTGAACCGTTTCTTCTATCTCTTACAGAAAGCAAAATGTTTTAGAATAGACTTGAAATATTTCTAACAGAGATGTTTGGTGCCAAATTTGCCACATTTTTTCAACACCAAAATTGTTACATTCCAAAATAATTTTTAGAGAAAATTCAGTTAATTTATTCAATATTCCCAAACACTGTGCCAACATTGTGTATATGGAAATTTAACCTATTAAGTAGATACATGAAGTTAACTCGAGCGTAACCAGTTTTATTTTTAACATTAAGTAAAAATACTTTAAAAACCTAATCTTTACAAATTTAATAATTAGCATTAAGTCATAGTTATAATTTTTCATTAATGTTTATTAACTTTAATCATTTGGACAGATTGAATGTTGTACTACATAGTTTCTACTTTTTATTGTAGTCCTAGTAGCATATGGCTGCCAATAAATTATAAAAGCAACAAGTTGGCTGCCAATAAATTATGAACTTGCTAATTACAGCTCACTTATCCTTATTAATGAATTAAATACTTATGCTTGAATTTAGCTATTATATCTAATGACATTATTATATATAATTAAAAAATATAAATAAATAGAATAAAATGAATAGAATAAAGTAAATAAAATTATTAAAATAAATACAATAAAATAAATGAAATAAATTAAATTATTAAAATAAATAGAATAAATAAAATAAATAAAATAAAATAAAAAAAAATAAATAAAATTATTAATATTATTAAAATAAATAAAATAAAATAAAAATGAATAAATTAAACAAATCAAATAAATAAATGAAATAAATTAAATTATAAGAAAATAAATAGAATAAATAGAATAAATAAAATAAATAAAATATAAAATATAAATAAAATTATTAAAATTATTAAAATAAATAAAATAAAATAAAAATTAATAAATTAAACAAATCAAATAAATAAAATAAATAAAATAAAATAAATCAAATAAATAAAATAAATCAAATAAATCAAATAAATAAAATAAATAAAATAAATAAAATAAATAAAATAAATAAAATAAATAAAATAAATATAATAAATATAATAAGTAAAATAAATAAAATAAATAACATAAATAAAATCAATAAAATAAAACAATTATTAAAATTATTAAAATAAATTGAACAAAAAAATAAAAATAAAATAAATAAAACAAATACAATAAATAAAATATAATTATAAAAAAAAATTATAAAATAAATCAAATAAATCAATATATATAAAACAAATAAAATAAATGAAATAAATAAAATATAAAAATTAATAAATTAAACAAACCAAATAAATCAAATAAAAACTTCTAATTTTCATGCTCTGACTAACGATCATTCGAACCTTTTGACTAGTAGTCAAATCAGATGAAATTTATAAATAAAGTGTGAAAGGAAAGGAAAAAAAACAAGTCAGAACAACACAAACTCTAAAAATTTAATTTAAAAAAAAAATAAAAAATATAACAAAAAAACACAAAAAAATGTTGAAGTGCTGGTAGTTAATGATTTATAAAATAACTACTACACCATGTAGGTCAACAACATAATATAAATATATATATATAATTATTTGCAAATTGAAATTTCAACAAAAACACCAAAAACAATTAAAAATAAAATAAATTAAATAATTTTTATATTTAAATACACTTACCAGCATTTTTTGTCTTATTCAAAAAATTATAATCCATTGCAAGAAATAATTCATTACCATTTTTAATTTTATTAATTTTTTGTTCCAAAAATAAAAATATTCGAAAAAAATAACTTCGAATATCGCGAAAAATACCATCTTCAAAATAATTTTGACATGCATCATCACATTTAGTATTATTTAGAATAATAGATTTATGATAATATTTTGAATCTTTAAAATTTTCTGTTAAATCATCTTTAAAAAATATCAAAAATTCTTTAAATGAATTTTCAAATATATTTCTATCATTTTTATATAAATAAATATAATCATTATAAAAATTATTTTCAATTAAATCAAATGATTGTAAATCTTCATAGTCGCTTTTTAATTGGAATAAAAACGATTTTTGTAATAAAATTAATGAATTAATATTTTTATATTCATATCCAATTATATGTTTCAAATTTATTAAAATCAATATTATTAAAAATAATATTTTAAAAAATTCCATTTTTTATTTAAAATTAATGTATATTATATTTTATATTAATACATATATATATATGTATATAATATTTTATAATAACGTTTTTATTTTATAAATTAATTTTATAATAAATTTATTATTTATTTCTTTTTTTCAACTTGATTATGGAATAATTTCAATTAAATTAACATTTAAATCTATTAAATAATTTTGAAGAGTCAAAGAAATCTAAAAATTAATAAAATACTTTAAAGTGAACATTTTTTTGTATTGAATTTCGCTGATTTGCAAATATTAAAAAAAAAAAAAAAAAATAATAATAATAATTGAGTATGACAGTAATTTCTATAATAATAAACAAACCTCTTTTAATAGAATTATCATTGCACTGCAATGCAACTTATATTGTTATACATAATGTATGTATAAATGTCTAGTAATCACTTTATTGAAACAGTAATGCACAAATTATGTAAATGTACCGGTAGGGTAGCAGCTTATTAATGTAGGAAAAGAAACTTAGAAGTACAGAGACTACAAATTTTCAACAAGTTCTGTATAATTCTCGCATCCGATTTTGTTGAAGTTTTTATAAAAAAAAACTGTTGATGATATAACTTTAAACCTGAGAAGCTATGTAGTTGTAATTTTGCATAAAGAGGTTCAAATGTCCCTTTGAAATAAAAAAAAATAAATAAATGTTGTGGTTATAGCGTTCAGTAAATTAAATATGTAAAATTTTTGATTTAAATTTTACTGCCACGATACTTACAAAATTTGAGTCTAATTTTAATCTAATGAATTTTTAAAAAATGTTATAAAAAATAAATGCAGTTTCAAATTTTAGCATTGCAAACTAAATTTTTTATATAATATCAATTTCATCATTTTACGGATCAGTATGTATCTTTTTGAAGAGATGAAACAAAATTAATCAAAATTACTTTACTGAAGTATGTTTCATTTGTTGCTAAACTTAATTTTTTTTTTTAGTTTTTCACTTATAGAAAAGAAAATTTTAATGCAATCTAACCAAAGAAATTGCAATCAAATACAAATAAAATATTACTGAAAAGAAAGAACAATAATTAAAAAACAAATCACTGAAAACAAAATCAGAACTATAATCAAAAACACAAATTGCAAAAAAAATATTTTTAATATAAAATATAAAAAAAAACTAGTAACCAATTTTATGTACTAAAACATTTAATAAAATAAAATAAATAACATAAATAAAATAAATAAAATAAATAAAATAAATAAAATAAAATAAAAATGAATAAATTAAACAAATCAAATAAATCATATAAATAAAATAAATAAAATAAATAAAATAAATTAAATAAATAAAATAAATAAAATATATAAAACAAAAAAATAAATAAAATAAATAAAGTTATTAAAATTATTAAAATAAATAAAATAAAATAAAAATGAATAAATTAAACGAACCAAATAAATCAAATAAATAAAATAAAATAAATGAAATAAATAAAATAAATATAAGTCTAAGTATTATAATATTAAAACAAAAAAAAAACTTTATTAAAATATAAAAAAAAATTAATAACCAATTTTATGTACTGAAAATTTTTTTTTTAATCACTATAACCAACGCACAAGCGTACCATTGAAGAATATCCTGATTTTGATAACAAAATCAGATACCTTTAATGACTCAAATAATTAATAGCACTATAAATATAATACGGTTAATCACAATAAGCCTATTTGCAACTGCTGTGATATATATGGGCCAGATACTCTCACGAAATCACTTATTATAATTTAATATAATAACCATTTAACAGAAAAAACAACATCTGTTTTTCACTCTTTCATTTATACATGCTCATTTCAATCGTATAGCTTAGCAGCCTATATAGTATAAGTTTTTTTAATTTAATTTAAGCGTTGCCAACGATCTATGAGTTTTAATTCTTGCACCAATTTCACATTATATGAGAACAAGAGTAAATCTTTTTTTAAAAAAAAAAGCCTTCTGGTAGATGTTTCTGACGTTTTGTTAATACTTTGATCTGCTCCACACATTCAATATTTACCGCAGTGCAAATGCACGCTGTCTGTTCTGCCCTACACATTCAATATTTTCCGCAGTGCAAATTGAACGATGTCTATCGGTTCGAGTCTGTTACAGTGGCATGTTGATGATGACGATCAATTAAGCAACGAAACATTGTTTCAGTGGGGAAATTTCTGAGGTGATGAAATTGATGAGGAATATAATTTTATTAATTTTATTCTTCTTTGTTCAGTTGTGATAATCTCACCATTATTTTTTCTCCATATGTTATTTATACAATCTGAAAAATTTAAATTAAAAAAAAAAAAGCCATTTTTTGTTGAACTATGTTATTTTTAATATTAATGAAAAAGTTGTTAAATTTGTAAGCCTCATGGTAACTTTTGGTACATCATGTACAAGCTGCTAAAAATCAGAACAGTAACATTTTGGTTTTTTTTTTGTTTTTAGCTCATTTCCAGTGATGTTTGCGGGTTTCTGGTAACAAAAAGAATTAAAAATTTATTGTTTGTATACCGGACGCATGTGTAACAGCTTTTTAAGAGGGGAAGGAGCCGTTATCTTAAAATTTTAAGCTATATTATTAACTAAATCAAGAGTTCTCTATCGATTGATGATATTTTCAACTTCCGGAAAAAACGGAAATATATATATTAAACCGGAAATTCGCCGAAATCGAGATGATCTCTCAAATGGGAAGAAGTACGTTTTTTTTAAAAATTCGGTTTCTACGTCAAAAAATAAGAAACTTTTGTAAGATAAATTTAATTTTTGTTTTTTTTGTTTTTGTTTTTTTTTTAGTTTAAGCTTTATAGGTAGCCAAACATAAAATCAACAAATATGATAACATGAAAAATAAATTTATTTAAATGTATGTAATTTATTTTTATTATTATTAACAATTTTAGTTTACCAAAGGAAAATGTGGAGTAAATTTTAAAAGAAAAACTGAGAAAACAAAAAAAATTGTGACATAGGTTTCTTATTATTTAACCTTCACTTGGGCAGGATTAACGTATGTTATTATTTACTTTTTTACTTTTGTATAAAAATTTCATTATTTGGCCGATCTTAATGAAATCAGAGACCAGTGCCTAATCTTTTTAGTAAATATTGAATATATAAAAAAAAGTTCGGAAAAACGTGTCTATGCCCAATTTTTCGGCAATTTAACTTTTTTTCTTCGTTGTTGGGCAAGATTAACACATGTTAATATTTTTTTTATTCATACAAAATGTATGGTATTCTATGAAATTTTTGTAATTATTTCGATAAAAGTTAAAAAATAAGATAAAACGTTCTGAAATATTTTAAATTGAAATAGAAATATACTAAAATTAATATATTTTAAAACATAAAGTAAATAAAGCATCAAAGGTTTTTCGAAAAAAAATTTTGTTTTGAATTTTATTTTTGGTATTTTATAAAAAAGAAAAATTCTCTTACGAAGTTAAATTAAAATTTGTGTCAACCATTGATGTATTGAAAATTGTGGCGAATCTTTCACAATCAGTTAAACTTTTTGTTGATGGATGCGGACCTATCGATTTTTGTCGGAAGTTTTTTGTTGTCTAGCCCTTTGATATGTTGATGGAATTTTATTCCACTTTGTACCATCCTGTCCAATAAAATATTGATTTGAATCAACAATGTGATTTTTTTCTTTTTGTACTTTTGATTCATCTACTAGTGACTCATCCTCAGAATGATGACCATCCCTTACGTTTAAGATGCATTTTATAAGCATCTGATTCTTCATTTTCATTTTGCGAAATCTTCATTTTCATCATTGTCATTATTATCATAACTTTCGACTCTTGAGGGACCGGCAACTGCTTCAAATACTACTTCTTCCGGTGGTCCTACATCAGCATGCTCATCATCTAGCACATGTTCCACCAATCTAGAGAACTATGCTTGTTCTTCTTCAAACGATAACTTGTAAAAATAAGTTTTTCGTATATTTTGTGTGCATTTTTTTTTTTTTTTTGATTTTTTGTGTTTCTCATAGTAAAACTCAATAAAAAAAAGTGTCATATAACTATAACGGCATTTTTTTTTAAATTTCATATATTTTGAATAGTTTGGTTTGATTTCGAAGAAATTTATTAATATTTACACCAAAATATAGGAAATTTAAAAAATGGGTTTTATGAAGAAAAACACTCATTTTTTGCACTTTTACTGAAACCTACAAAATTTACTTACCTGCCTATCTGAACGGCACATAAAATTTTAAACTCTTCCATATTATTGCAAATATTGAAAATTCAATAAATAATCTTTCCAAAATATATATATTTTATCTAATTTTTTTTTTATTTCACTGAAATAGATACACTGTTGTTGTTGCAATTACTAACTCTGATATAAGTACCTTGTTACAAACGGAAGTCCCCAGTAGCACTTCCTTTTTCTAAAATACCGGTATTTCCAAAATATTATCTTAGAGAATAGATATTCGCTGGTAATAAAAGTAAACATAAAAGTAACAGTAATGTATATATACAAAAATAATCATAAAAACATAAAAATCACTTATTTTTGTCAAAAAATTCTCCATACAAAATATATGGAAAACCAAAAATATTAACATATGTTAATCTTGCCCGCTTACGTATATTTCATTTGCCACCCAAGCGAAGGTTAACGTAAAATCCGAATTTGTATAAAAAAAAGTACTTCTACCCATTTGAAAATTTCGATTTCGGTAAATTTCGGTGAATTTTGGGCTTAAAAACCCCTTTTCCTATCCTTCCTTCCCGGGTAGTTGAAAATATCCCCAATCGATATAGACCGCCCTCGATTTGGCTAATAAAATATTTATTAAATTTTAAAACAAAGGCTCCATCCCCTCTTGAAAAACTGATATGCATGGTGTGGGATACTCGGTACAAGCTGAAAGATTCTGGATGTATTGCGGTAAAATACAAAATGCGTTAAATTTTTTTTTCTTGACGCTAACTTAGGGTAGAATTTTACTTTTTCGTGCTTAATTAAGTACGGTACTGCAAGATTTTCCTACATATTTTATTACAATGTTTTTCTAGTATTTATTTATCAAATTTCTGGCTTATCGACGCATTAAATGTTGAAAACTAGTGCTATTGTCAGAAACTAAGCCTTCTTAAATAGAACTAAATCTTCCTTCTTAAATAGCAAAGTTCCATTTTATTTAAGTTTTATACCAGATGATACTCTCAATTTTTTTTTATCCCAATTACAAAGGGTACTGGACCAGGTCGAAAACCCAATAAAGCATTATTTTGTTTCAAATGTTCTAAGAATCTTTATTCTATGAAATTAGTTAGTAATTCAATTACTAAAATAAAATGAGACAATCCTATTGTGAAAGTAACAAAGTAAATACCGTTTTACAATTTTGAAATCAGCTGATCAGCGAAAACTGACCTTGGAAACAATGGTAATCATAACATAAACCATAAAAATATAATATTTAATTATTTTTGAACGATAAGATTTGAAGTTAAATTTTATCAAAATCGAAATCGAAATCGAAGATAAACATAATAAGGGATCATTACATTAACCAGAAAAAAATAATCCAGAAATCCAAAAGGCAGAAAAAAAAAATTTTAAATTCCAAAAACAAAAAGTGAAGAAATTCTAGAATCCAGAAAAAAAAATGTTAATTAAAATTATATCTCTTCAGTGTTTTTCTATGGTCGAAAATATTGGAAATATTTCCTTTTTCTAGAATCCTTAAAAATAAAATTGTTTTTAATATCTTGGTTGTACTCTATAAATGATGGCACCTCCAATTTTTTTTGTAGTTTAAAGTACAATGAACTTCACTGACTTCTGCAGGGTGGGTTGATTTTCTGATCTCGCATTTAGTATTGCAGTACCGTACTTAATTAAGCACGAAAAGGTGATTCTACCTAAGTTACTGTCAAGATCATAAAAAAAAAAAAAAAAAAAGTGTTAAAGGATTCAAATGATATTTGGTAAAACTTTGAATACGCACTCAAATAATGGCAAATATCTTTGTACAGGCAATATTTTACACATAATAATATTACTGCTGCGTGTAGGTAAACACCTACAGTCGGCAAGAATGGGGATTTTTTTTTTTTTTTTTTTATTAAACTTTATTTTACCCATTGTACAATCTTATAATTACTTAGCCTAGATAAAGTTTACAAAAAACAGCTTTTGTGATAATATTATTAACATGTAAAGTAATAGTTTGCTTTTTATGTTAATTTATGTTATATAATTATTCTTATTATTATTCTTATTATTTAGTTTTAATTTACTTAAGTTCTTATATAAATCTGTTGGAAAAAACCTGGGATGTAAAAACCAATATATTCTCGTATTATTTAAGATAAAACTTAACCTAACTAATCCTACTAACCTAACTAAACCTAACTAAAACTGCTTAAACCTAGTTAAAACGATAAAAAAAATATGTATTTGTAGTACTTTGTGCTAATTATACGTGTTTTCCAACCACCAATAGTCTCTTTTTAAAATTTATCTTTGTTCGGTATAGACATGTCATATCTCAAATTTTCTCCATTAATGTTGCCCGGGTTATACTCTATAGTTTTACATGTGGCCCGTCTACTATAGTGATATAGTGTAGGGACATGATTTTGGTTCTGAATATAACCATTTTTATCCAAAAAGATAAAGTGCTCAGGGGCTATAAAGCCTGTGAGCATTGTCTTTTTAATGTACTCCTCGTTGTGGTAGAATATATGCGATATTAAACCATTTTCTGGAGTTTTTTGTGCTCTGTCATAATGTTTTCGAATCAATTTTATTATAAAACTGTCGATTCTAATTTTGTTTGCTTCCCTGTACAAGTATTTATTGGAATAGTAATGCTTGTAGTCGGAATAAGGCTTTCTATAAATATTAGTACATACTCTTATACACTTTCTTTCAAATTTTCGTAGTTTTTCCATTAAGCTTGCACTGACGTTGTATCCACTGGGTACACCATATGCAAGTGTTGGCCTTATTAATATCTGATAACATATTATTTTTACTCTAGTGCTTACGTTTTTGTTGTAAAATAGTTTTTTTGCCATCATGAAGGACTTATTGCCTTTAGATATAGTGTATTTTATATGCTCGGAATAATTCAGATTACGGTGAAGAAAAATTCCGAGATATTTCACAACTTTTTTGTTTGCCAGCGGTGAGTTATTTGGAGATTTTATAGAAAAAGATTTCCAATTTTTTTTTATGTCTGAACTTGTTTTGTCTACCGTGTTACGGAATAGCACGGTTTCGCATTTTTTAAAGTTCACTTTTAATATCCATATCTTGCAGTAGTCCAAAATAGTATTAAACATTTTTTGAACTTTGTATTGTATATTACTAACTTTGCTATCCGCAGAATAAACTATTATATCGTCCGCAAAGGCTAATGCAAAATTATTACCTTTTACTCTATCTAATAAGTGGAGCAGATCTGTTATATAGATTGAAAAAAGGATTGGTGCGTTAACACAAGAATGGGGATCCAATAAATGAGTAGAGGGATTTGGTAAAACTTTGCTGAACCAATTTTTTTTTATATACTGCTAACAGTAAAAGATTAGTTATTGTTCCTTGGTTCAAGAAGTTTCATTTTTGCCATTTCTATAAAATAATTGCGCCGAAGTTGTTTAATAAACTTACCACCTGATATCAGATGTGTTAGAGTTTTACCGAAATTTCTATAGGAAAAATTAAATTATGGCTTATTGAAATTGAATGGGAATGTGTCGATAGCAGTTGATAAGGACGTTAAAATAATATTTTACTTATAATATAGAACCCCCCCCCCCCCCACCGGGAATGTTTCCACAATCAAACAATAACAGAACATTTAGTTATAACCTCCAAAGATTCAATTCAATTTGTACCACACATTTCTTTTTCCCCTTCCTTCACTATCACAGCCAAGCGGTACGTATTAAATGTCCTATACTAGAGCGCGGCTGTTTATAAAAAAAAAAGTTTTAGTTATTTTACTTGCAAATAATTTTGAAAAATGATTTTTTCTGTTCTTTGATGTTTTTCTACTTAATTATTGTTTAATTCTAATATTTTATTTTCTACTTATATTTTGATCTTTTATCATATTTTCTTTATATTTAATCTTTTATCATCTCTTCTTTTATCTTTTAATCTTTTATCATCTTTTATTAAAATTTTATTATCATTTTATTTATATTTAATATTTAATTTTTCTGTCTCACCACTTCTATTCATGCTTTTATTAGATGAGGTAATGCAAAAAATGGGTTCTTCCGGAAGAGGTATAAGATGTGATCTCTCAAGGACACTTGAGAACCTTGACCATGCTAATGTAATATGTTTGCTAGCGCATAGACTTTTCTACATTCAACACAAAACAGATCTACTTCAGTAAGCAACGCGTAAAGTCGGGATTGAAATTAACATATAGACAAAACCAAGGGCATTAGGATAAATAACACCAATACAAACACCATCACAATAGAAGGTCAAAAAGTCGAATATGTGGAAAACTTCCCCTATCTAGGTAACATAATTGTAACAATAAAGGGAGATACAGTAGCAGATGTCAAAAACTGACTTCGTAAGACCAGAACTGCGTTTGATAAATTAAGTCCAATATGGAAAAATGGCCACACAAATAGGAAAACAAACATTAGAATATTCAAAGCAAGTGTAATGTCAACACTTAAAACGAAATATAGGAAGTATTTTGTTATTAAAAGCTCCACCCCAACAGTACCGTACTTAATTAAGCACGAAAAGGTGATTCTACCTAAGTTACTGTCAAGAGTGTAAAAAAAAAAAAGTTAATCCGTATTGTAGCTTAGATTGTACTAGACTATAATAAAAAAAATTCAAAATTTCAGTAAAGCAAATATCTTTCAGATTATAAAAAGTCTTATAAACTTTTAACCATAATCAATTAAAGTCAATATATTTTGCGCATGCTCAATTTGCTATCAATTATTACACTAAATATTTAAATTGTTTCACAGTCCCAATAGGAAAACAGTTTAAATTACATAAAACATCATATGCAAATCCAACGTCGTCCGCGAAACCGGAGTTCCTTTAAATTTTAAACTAAAAACACTATTATATAAAATTAAGACGGAACCTCTGAAATCAGTGTTTTCAAATATTTCTTACAAAATTTCATGATTAACTGTATCGAATGACTTGGTTATGTGAATAAATAATGCAGCTAAATGTTTCTTTTTATCAACATTTGCATATACTTTAGATAAGTACAAGCAGAGCATCTTCCGTACATTTACCTTCCCTAGATTTACCTCCTTCAGTATTTGTAAACTACAAGTGCCAAAGAAGAATATGAAAATTGATATGAATATAAAAATATTCTGGCGCAACGCAATCAGCAATAATAAGAACTTATGCATGGCTAGCTAACAGGTGAAGAACCGATGATAATAATGAATTAAATTAAGCGTAGAAAATATAGATGGATATACGTCACACTCTAAGAAAGGCAATCAAATAATATAACCAAAAAATGCCTAGAATGGAATCTCCAAGGTAACAGAAGGCGAGGAATATCCAACAACACCTGGCGTTAAACTAACGAGATATGAACGAACGAACTTGGGAGGAAATAAAGATCACTGCGTACTACAGAGAACAATGGAGGAAGCAAGTTAATGCCCTATGCTCCCACGAGGAGTAGTAGGTGAAAAAAAACATTTAATATTCTACTTTTGCTGTTGATCTTACATTTATGTAGATTTTTTGTAATTTTATTTATTTAGTTTGTCGACACTAGCTTGTACTTATTATTTGATGTGCTTATATATCGTCGGTCGCATGATTGGTTGATTCATACGCCATTTTGACATTTTTGACATTTGAACATTTCTTGGAGTTTTGCGACATGCTATTTCTTTCTGTCTTACCTGTTTTCTTCTATATCTAATACTTTTTGCGATAATGAGAGGTAACTTTGAACCACATCCACTTTTTTTATAATTTTTTATGCAACTTTCATCTATATCCAAAATTTTGGCGTTTGTATCACAAAATATATGAAATATCCACTATTGAAATTATATGTGCTTATTTAGTCCAAGTTATTGTATAATACACATGGATCACTCATTTATAATTTTTTTCAATAATTCAATTTTGATCCACAACCAACCATTATTAGTGTAATAAGCTATCAAATTTTCCAATCCACAATGGATCAAAAATCAACGGTTTTTCTAAGGTCAATTTGATTCATGTACATTTATTTATATACATAATCCATTTTACCGTATATATATAAAAAGCGTATATATAGAATATAAAGAGGTACTCAAGAGGTTGAAGTATAATGAAATATTCAAGTGATATATTGACAGGAATTCATAAAACTTGGAAATGCATAGCCCCTTGCATCTTGTAAAGTTACTCAACGGAATACAGTCAAAGAAAATTTGTTTGAAAGTAATTCAGATGACAAAATATCACGATTTTAAATTTTTTTTCTATCCCTGCCGCAAAATTAGACTTTAGCAAGGTTCCATTTTCAAAAATAAAAAGGATGAACTTTTTGCTATTAAATATAAAACATCTGTTTTGGGTTTGGACTATAATTACATTAGTATAAATCCATCCAAGAAGATCCTTCCAAAACCAAAAAATTTCTTTAATGTTGAGCCTCCTACTTCGAAGCCGTCCAAAATTGACAAAAAAAGGACTTACTGAAACATCTTCCTCGTGAAAAGTAACTTATTTAACTGCTTTGCCTAAATAATTATTATACTATTTCAAACGTACTATCATGTTACACAAGATAAGGGCTGTGAAAGTTGCAATTACTTAAAAAAATTAAAATTACACACCTAAGTACAAAAATATTATCTATTTCTTAGTTAAAATTAAAGCTACTTAACAAATCTGTGAAATTATTTTTAAGGTAAATGAATTTGTTAATTTTGATTTTATTTAGCTAATAAGATGAATGTTATTAAACAAATATTAATAAAAAACTGTTAATACTGGTAATATTTAAAATAAAATTTTGCTATGAAAGCAATTTAACTTTTGTTAGAAATATTCTTTTTTTTGTTTTATTTAATAAAAACTAAAAATTAAACAATATCGTATTTTATTTTTATATTTTTTGTTTTGGTGAACATATAAAAGTTTCTTACTTCAAGAAAAATGTAATGTTTGCTTATTTGATCCACGTGCGCCACCCTTGATCCACGTCATACAATGAAAAACAAAATTCAATTTGAAATTGGATATGAATCAAAGGTGAAAATTTAATTCTCTTTTTAAAATGAGCAAACCAAGAGTCATTAGTCTAAAAATTTGCATGAACATACTTTTGGACATATACATAAGTAGGCCAAATTTGGAAGAATTCTATCGAACAGTTTAATTTTTATAGGCTTACAAACTTTAAACTCATTTTTCTCAATATGACTTTTTGGCGTATGGATCAAATAAGCATGCGACCGACGATATTATATAATATTTATTTTGATTTTTCTTTTTGTACTTTATAAATTTCTTTTTTATACTTTTTATAAAGTTAATTTTAAGATTTTGTCCTAATTATTAAATTTGTATATACGAGGTGTTCCAAAGCATGCGTATCAGGGGGTAACTTTTTAAGGGGGGAAAGAACCATTACTTTAGAATTTAAAAAACATTTGCTAATTAAATCGAGGATGCTCTACCGATCGGTGATATTTTTAACTGCCGGAGAGGACCGGAAAAAATTTTGTTAAACACGAAATTCGCCGAAATCGAGATTTTCAAATGGAAAGAGGTATTTTTTGATGCAAATTCGGATTCTATGTCAAAATATACAAAACTTTTCTTAAATAACTTTTTTTTTGATTTTTTTTTTTTAAGTTTAAACTTAAAATATGTTTTTTTCTTCATAATTCTGACAATTTCTGAATTTTGATTTATTTCTCCAAACAAAAGTGCAGATAAATCCGTAAGGACGACTTACAAGTCTTTAATTTTTTTTTTTTGGATTTTTCTAAATTTTGATTTGTGGATTTTGTTTTATACTAATCAACCCTAATAATAATAATAAAAATAATAAAAAGTAATAAATGTATATGATATATATATATATATATATATGTATATATATAAACACAATACTTGAACTTTATATAAAGATAAGCACAATAATATAATTGAACTTCAAAATATTTTTAAATTCGCAAATGAACTTTAAAATTAGTGCTTTCTAAACATTTAATTGGTAAACAATAAAAAAAAAAAAAATATTTGTGTTAAAAATTTAATATTAATAATGGGTTGTTGTAGTTGTTTTCTTAATTATATCGGAATATATTTAATATTATCAACTTTAATATTAGTTTTAATTAAAGTTAATTTACATCGTATTTCAAATCCGAAAAAATTATTAATTTTACAATTTGGAATATTTTTAATTACATTTTTAAGTTGGCCTTTTATGTTATTTAATCCTAAGGACTATAGAAATTTATCGTAAGTTTAAAAAACAAAGAAAAACAATTTTTAAATATATTTTTTATTTTTGTTTTTCTTTTATTTGTTTTAATAGAATACCATTTGCATTTGTTCGAAAATGTGGTAATTTTCTGGGATATGAAGTTGAAATTCGTGGTAAAGAGAATTTAAAAACAAATGAAGGATGTGTTATTGTTATGAATCATCAAAGTACTTTAGATTTGTTATTATTGGCTTATTTATGGCCATTATTAGGGCGTGCAAAAATTGTTGTAAAAAAAGCTCTATTATATTATCCATTCTTAGGACCAGTATTATGGTTATCAGGATTTTTATTTATTGATCGTAAGAAAAAAAATAAAGCAATAAATAAATTGAATACAGAAATAACAGCAATTCAAGAGAATAATTATAAATTGTTAATATTTGCTGAAGGTACAAGAACTTTAACAGAAATTATTAAACCATTTCGTAAAGGTGCATTTCATATTGCTATAAAAAGTCAATGTCCAATTCAACCAGTTGTTTTTTCACATTATAGTTTCTTACGAAAAACATCACCAACAAATACCATTAAAAATTTTATTATATTAAGCATTTTACCACAAATTTGTACAGATATCGAATTTAAAACTGAAGATAAAACTGATGATTTGCTCAATAAATGTCAAAATGAAATGCAAATAGAATATACAAAAATTACCAAAGAAATTGATAACAAGATGGTATATGAATTACTGTAGTTAAAATATTTTATTATTATTATTAATAATAAAGTTAACTGTATATGAATAATTTTGAATATAGTAACAACAACAATGTATTTAATTAATTTAGATAAAAAAAAAGATTAGATATGGGCAATAAAAATGCGAATACCAAAGTTCAAAAATGAAATTCGTTTATATTTATTTATTTTGAAGGAAATGAGGTCCGAAAAGCTACTGCTTTCTGTTAATCGATATATTTTCAGTAATTTCAAAGTTGAACGGGGAAAAAGAAGATGTTTAATTTTTAATTCCAATGAATCTAAACGGAAAAAAAAATAAATGTACCTGTATAGGATGTTCTATTCTTGACTAGCAGAACTTTGTCATATGATAAGGGAAATCTTATACCTAGTTCACACTACACTAAAGACCCCGTAAAGATCAATTTATCATCTTTACGAGGTCTTTCTCGGTCTTTCCACACATTTTTTAAATGTCAAAGGAACGAGGTCTTTCAAAGATCAGCTAAAGACCACTTTTTTTTAAGGGTTGCCTCAAAGAATTTTTATGATATCGACGTTTTTCTTCAAAAGTCGAAGTTTTTTTTTTAGAATATTTAAATGACGTTTTAAAAATGTCAAATTTAAATATAAACATAAACAAAGTATATACAATATATATCAGCATCAACCTCATCAGCATCAACCAACACCAACGTCAACTAAATCATCTGGAAGAACAAAATTAAAATAAATGCAAATCACGAAATTCTCAAACAAATTGAAGTTTCAATGGAAGCAATAGGAGAGTATATAAAAAACTCTAGGTAGGTGGATATTAAAATCATAAAAATTGGTGTAATTTTAATTGGTGGGATTAGTAATAGAAAAAGAAAGAAATCAAATTTTTACCTAAATGATGGATAATAAAAAAAATTTAATTAAATGTTTTTTCAAACATTTGCAAGGCAAGGTATAGTAAATAATATTTTGAATTATTTTTTTTTTTTTTTTCGAATTGAAATGTTTTAGAATTTTATGTTGAAATGAAATGTTATTTATTTTTTCATTAAACTTAGTGTTTAAAATTTTTATTTTGTGTTAAAATGAATTTTTGAATTAGATATCTATAAATATTTATGTAAAATAAAACAAAAATGATGACCAAAACAAGAACTCATTTTTTTTTTGTTTGTTAACAAATTATTTTCCTCGAAACGACATGAACTGTCAAAATTTCTATCAATCAATTTCTATGTCACTCAAGCTGGTGAATCGAATACACAGCTTCAAATTTCAAGAAGAATTCAAGTCAAGTGCTTAAGCTATTATGTATATGTACATGCTTTCAAATCCAAAACTTCAAATAGTACAATTAAACAAATGTATAAGATAGTACAAGCATTCCTAATATATATAGCTGCGAAGCCTGAACAATTACAGTTAACGACGAAAATAAATTCATCAGAGAGTCTTAATCTGATCCATATTAAGTCCCGACAAGAAAAAAAACTATCGGTTTTTTAAACTTTGGCATTGAAATCAACCGGTACAAAAAAAACGCAGCTAGTTATGGTACGTGGTTCAAATTTTTGCAAATAAAAGTAAGCATACAAACTAATATCATAAATATCCGCCATCTAAATTTTGGCACTTGATAGTTTTGTAATGACAATCGTTTTGACATGAATATTTATTTGTGGAGTGAATGACAAGATGTTTGTTTTATGAGAGGAAAAATCGCGCGATCAAAAAATTCTGCGAATAGTTAAAATATTCTCTTTTACAAAAAAAAGTAAAAAGACACAAAATTTATTTGCAAAAAATTATTTAAGAGAGAAATTTGACGTCACTTTTTAAAATCTAATTTTTCTTAAATTTCTCAAAAATTTTTAAAGACCATGCTAATAAAAAAAGTAAACAACAATAAAGGAATTTATATAAATTTTCGAGTTAACATACAAACCTAATTTTTTTGTTCGTAATTAATGTAATAATTTTACACATACGTTTATATATAAAGTGTATACCTAATCAAACATTAAATGTCTTTTTTAATTCCCTAGACACCAAATGGACAACTCATTTAAATATCATCAATTAGAAATATTTCCAGTTAGCTAATTCCAAAGGGCAAGTCAAAGAAATTTCAAGCTAGTCAATTTTAATTTAAATATTAATATCTGTCAGGATTAATAATTAGTCATTAGGCTTCACTTTTAGCTATAAGATTAATTTTATTATTTATATATACCTACTATATCAATTATATTATGTCATAGATTAAGAAAATTTTTTTTTTAAACTTATCGTGATACGTAATGAACATTATTGACATTTTGGTTTTTGGACAATTTTTTTGTTCAAGGTCTACGGTCCCGACTTCTGAACCGCGGAACAATCTGAAATTTTTTTAAAAATTATTTATAATAATTATTAATAACTTTTTCTCAGAAAAATAAAATTTAAACTGGTGAAATAGAGTTTCGGCCCCAATTCCTGGGACCTCGGACCTATTGTCTTCATCACATTTAAGGATCAATGTACTGATGACAAAAAAAAATTAAAAAAAAAAAAAAAATTTGAGGTCTTTCGTCCCGACTCTTGGGACCGCTTGTTTGCATCGTGCCTAGGAGCGATTTTACTGAAGACAAGTTGAAAAAAAAAATAAAAAAAATTTTCGAAATTGTGTTAGTTTTAGTAAAAACATTTAAAACGCTTTACAATATAGAAAATCTTTTACCAAAAATCTGGTACACTGGAAACTATAATAGAATATCTTTCTTGACTAAAATAAAACTTCTTATTTGAAGGATAAAGTTTAATTTGATCTAATTGATTAAACAAAACTTGAACTAATTACAACGAATAGTACGAGAAACGTAAATAAAAAATACGCAAATGTGAATACGCATTATAAAAATTATGTTAATTTCTGAACGTTTCTTAAATTGAAATATTTTTGATAATTATAAAAATGACATTTAAAGACGCCGTTACTGGGTCTACTGTCTGCTAAAGTAAGACAGAGACATAAAATCAAATCAATTGTGGCACGAGTTTGTATAGTTGAAAATAAAATAAAAATATAGTACTCTAAAACGTTTGCCAAAACTATTTAGAGAAATATGGCAAAATCTGAATCTGAAAGTGAAAATTCTGCATCATCGAACAGTTCAACTTCAGAAAGTTCAGATGAGTCAAAAAACTCGCCAGAAAAGTCAAGAAAATCTTCAAAATTAAAGGCTAATAATAAATCTAATGACTCTGAGTCTGATAAAACATCTAAAAAAGAATCAAATTCTGAATCTGGAAGTTCATCATCTAGTTCAGATTCAAGTTCATCTTCAAGTTCTGAAAGTGAATCCGAACAAGAAAAGAAACAACAATCACCAACAATTAAGTCGGTAAGAAAGAGGCGCCAATATACGCCTAAAGAAGCATCAGAAAGTAGTGAAGAAATTGAAAAGAAAAAATGTAAAATTATAGAAACTTTTAAGAAAAATAAATGCAATCCTAAAAAAAGTTCTAGAATCGAAAAAAATTGTGACAAAACAAAACTTAATGAAGAAAATGATTTGACGCAAAAAAATGATCAAGATGAAATAAATGAAAAACTTGAAGGTGTCAACGATTCTACAAATGAAATAAATAAAATATCTGAAAATTTATGTGAGTCAAGTACTCCTGATGTAGAAAATATAAAAGTGATACAAGATGTCGATGATTCTAATGTTCATGACGTGGAAAAGGAATATGTAACAGCTACTCAAGAAAAGGAACCTGAAAAGCCAACTGTGAAAGATTCTGAAAACCAAACTGAAAAAGAACCGGCAAATCAAATTGAAAAAGAATCTGAAAACCAAACTGAAAATCAAACTGAAAAAGAGCCTGAAAGCCAGCCTGAAAAAGTACCTAAAAATCAAGCTGACACAGAACCTGAGAGTCTGACTGAAAAAGAGTCTGAAAACCAAACTGAAAAAGAGCTTGAAACAGATACAGCAAAAGAGTCTGAAACAGAAACTGCAAAAGATCGTGAAACAGAAACTGAAACAGAAACTGGAAAAGAGGTTGAAACAGATACAGCAAAAGAGTCTTTAACAGAAACTGCAGAAGATCCTGAAACAGAAACTGCAAATAAGCTTGAAACAAGAAATGAAAAAGAACTTTCAAGCATTGAAAATAGATTAAAATCTATAAGACAATCTTCAGATGTTAAACGACACACTGATGAACAAAATAAAGTTAAAAATGTTTCTAAAGATGATGCTACGAGAATTGAAGAAGACCAAATATCAAATGAAATACTAGAACGAAATAATAAATTGAATAGCAAGAATGAAAGTAATTCAAGCAAAAGGGTAAAAAGAAGTCGAAGTCGTGAAAATGATCGAAAATATAAAAATGATTCAAGATCAAGTGGTTATAAAAATGATAAAAAGTCTAAAAGAAGATATAGTCGTGAACGAAGTGAAGAATATCATTCTAGAAGAAGGAGAAGGACAAGAAGTCGTTCTGTATCTCCAAAAAGAAGTCGTCGAGAAAATTCTAAGTCACCATCGAAACACGAAAAACATGGACGAAACAAAGATAGTTCATCGGTTAAAAATGATAAAGATGATCATCCAGATCCGGCAATGACTGCACGACAACGCAGAACTGTTGATTTGCTTACTTCAAGAACAGGTGGTGCTTATATACCACCAGCAAAATTACGTCTTCTTCAAGCCGAAATAACAGATAAATCATCAGCAGCTTATCAAAGAATTGCATGGGAAGCTCTTAAAAAATCAATTCATGGTTTTATTAATAAAGTAAATGTAGACAATATTGGTATTATTACACGTGAATTACTCAAAGAGAATATAATTCGTGGCAGAGGATTACTTTGTCGTTCAATAATTCAAGCTCAAGCTGCATCACCAACATTTACACATGTTTATTCTGCTTTAGTATCAATTATCAATTCAAAATTTCCAAATATTGGTGAATTACTCTTAAAACGTTTGGTAATTCAATTTAAAAGAGGTTTCCGTCGTAACGATAAAATAATTTGTTTATCTTCCTCAAGATTTATTGCACATCTAGTTAACCAACGTGTAGCTCATGAAATTCTTGCTTTAGAAATTTTAACTTTATTAGTTGAAAATCCAACTGATGATTCTGTTGAAGTTGCAATTGCATTTTTACGTGAATGTGGCATGAAATTAACTGAAGTTTCATCAAAAGGTATTGGTGCAATTTTTGATATGTTGAAAAATATTTTACATGAGGGAAGATTAGATAAAAGAGTACAGTATATGATAGAGGTTGTATTTCAAGTTAGAAAAGATAATTTTAAAGGTCATCAATCTGTAATTGAATCTTTAGAATTAGTTGAAGAAGATGATCAATTTACACATTTAATAACATTAGATGAGGCAACTGAAACTCAAGATCATTTAAGTAAGTTCAACTTTTTTATTTTTTGTATTTTTAAAATAATGCAAAAATTGTAATAATTAAATAAAATTCTTACTTATTTGTAGATGTTTTTAAATTTGATGATAAATACCAAGAAAATGAGAGTAAATATAGTGGACTAAGTAAAGAGCTCTTAGGTAGCGATGCTGAAGACTCTGGTTCTGGTTCAGGATCTGATAGTGGAAGTGAAGCAGGTGATGGTTCAGATGAAGGTAATTTAAAACAAAAAAAAATAAATTTTTTAAATTTTATTTTAATCACAAAAACATTTTCAGATGAAGATGAGAAGAAGCAAGCAGAAGCTATTATTGATAGTACAGAAACAAATTTAGTTGCACTTCGTCGTACAATTTACCTAACAATACATTCAAGTTTGGATTATGAGGAATGTGCACATAAATTAATGAAAATGGAATTGAAACCTGGTCAAGAATCAGAACTTTGTCATATGTTTTTAGATTGTTGTGCTGAACAGCGTACTTATGAAAAATTTTACGGTCTATTGTCACAACGTTTTTGTTCAATCAATAAAATCTATATTGAACCATTCGAGGAAATTTTCAAAGCAACTTATTCCACAACTCATCGCTTAGATACAAATCGTTTACGAAATGTAAGCAAATTTTTCGCCCATTTATTATTCACAGATGCTATTGGTTGGGATGTTATGGAATGCATTCATCTAAATGAAGATGAAACAACCAGTTCTAGCAGAATATTTATAAAAATTTTATTCCAAGAATTAGCAGAATATTTGGGACTTAGTAAACTAAATGAAAGATTAAAAGATCCTGGATTTGTTGAACCATTTGCTGGTTTATTTCCCAGAGATAATCCTAAGAATACTAGATTTTCTATAAATTTTTTTACTTCAATCGGTCTAGGAGGTCTTACTGATGATTTGAGACATTTTTTGAAGAATGCACCTAAAACCATTCCACCTATAAGTCAAGAAATTGTAAATACTGATACGATTAAAGTTAGCGGTTCTAGTTCAAGTAGTAGCAGTAGCAGTAGCGGTACTAGTAGCAGCAGCAGCAGTAGTAGTAGCAGTTCTTCAAGTGATAGCAGTAGTTCAGGATCGGAATCTGATTCTTATGAAAAGTCTACAAAAAAGAGGGGGAAAACAAAAAAAGTATCACGAGAAACAGAAAATAAATCAAAGAAGAAAAATCAAAAATTAGATAAAAAGAAAAGTAAGAAAAAACCAAAATCATCAAGTAGTGAGTCTTCCAGTAGTGATTCTGAAAGTAGCAGCGACAGTACTAGCAGTAGCAGTAGTAGCGAAAGTGATAAAAATAAACACAAACACAAAAATTCAAAAAAAAAATCACATGGACAAAATACCAGAATGGAAAGCAAATCTGACAAAAATATAAAAACTACATTACAAAGAGCAAGTCGAAATCCATTTAGAGACAATGACGAAATTGAGAGAATTGAACTTAATATAAAATCTAAAGAAAGACAATCTATATCTCAAAATATAAAAAATAAAAAAAATAAAGTAGATAAAATCCAAAATAGAAATAGAAAGTCAAGAGAACGAAGTGACAGTGTAAATAAATTGGATGACTTGAAAGTTGATAATGGTAAAAGTAAACAAAAAGTACATAAAAGTAAAGAAAAAAGAAGAAAGGACAAAAGTTCTTCACGTGAAAATGGCAAAGAAAAATTTAATGAAAATAAGTCGGACAAAAAACATCGTGAATCAAAATATGAGAATAAATTAAAGGATAAATTAGAGAAGCATCGTAATAACAATCCTGAAGATCAACACACTGAAATAATAGAAAATAATGGAAAACAGTATACAGATAAATCAGAAAATAAAGAATTTAAAAATCCTAGTAGTAAATCAAGATATGATGATCAATTGGAAAAATATTGTGATCGAGAAAATCGATATGAAGATAAAATTAGAGTTGAAAAAGTACGAGATTCTAGTAATCGTAAAGAACGAGTTATTGATGAAGATATAATTCGTCGTGACATTAAAGAAAAACGGAGGGATAAAAATGGTGAACAATCGAAAAGAAGAAGTAGAGAAAGATCCCGCGAAAGATCAAATGAGAAATCTCGGGAAAAATCTTTAGACAAATCTGTTGAAAAACCCAATCAAAGGTCTCAACAAAAATCACATGCGACATCTCGAAATAAATACATCGATATATCTCGAGACAGATCTAAAGATAGATCCCGAGACAGATCACGGGATAAGTCTCGAGATAGATCCCCAGAGAAATCTCGAGATAGAGCTCAAAATAGATCCAAAGATAGATCACGAGATAAATCTGAAGACAGATTCCGAGATAAATCTCGAGATAGAACTCTAAGTAAATATCAAGATAGAACAGGAGATAAGTTTCGAGATAGATCTCGAGATAAATCTCAAGATAGATTCCGAGATAAAACTTCAAATAGATTCCGAGATAAATCTCAAGATAGATTTCGAAATAAATATCAAGATAGATCACGAGATAAATCAAGAGATAAATCACGAGATAAATCAAGAGATAGATCCCGAGATAAATCTCAAGATAGATTCCGCGATAAATCTCGAGATAGAACGCCAGATAAATCCCGAGATAGATCCCGAGATAAATCGCAAGATAGATTCCGAACTAAATATCAAGATAGATCACGAGATAAATCAAGAGATAAATCACGAGATAAATCAAGAGATAGATCCCGAGATAAATCTCAAGATAGATTCCGCGATAAATCTCGAGATAGAACGCCAGATAAATCCCGAGATAGATCCCGAGATAAATCGCAAGATAGATTCCGAACTAAATATCAAGATAGATCACGAGATAAATCAAGAGATAAATCACGAGATAGATCCGGAGATAAATCACGAGATAAATCACGAGATAGATCCCGAGAGAGATCTCGACAAAAATCTAGAGATAGATTTCGGGATAGATCACGAGAAAGATCTCGAGAACGAGTTCGAAACAGATCTCGAGAAAAATATAGAAAAAGATCTGGAGAAAGATTGCGTCAAAAAGTACGATAAGATTACACTTGATTATTTTTTAAAAACTTCAAACAATTTTTTTTTTGTTTTGTCAAACTGCAAACTATTATTGATAATTATGAATTAATTAGTCTTATAAAAATTTAATTTTTTAAGAGTTTTAGTTTTACTTTGTAATATAAGAAATTGTAAATTTAATTTTGAAATATTTTTCTCAATATACATAATACACGATAAATATTAAAATATTTTTCTATTTACATGTAGGTAATAATTAAAAAATTAGAATGAAGTCAACCCATGCTCTCGTTATAAGTTGATTATATTATCATGTTTGTGATATTTAAAGCTGAAGTTAAAGATGGGTATTGAAAATAATAAGCAAATTAGCAAATTACAATTTTTGTAAAATAAACATTTGTTTGAGGTTATGATAACATAATAAAAATACAGTTTTTTAAAAATCACTTTATTTTCAATTGATATTTTTAATAAAAATATTTAAATTCAAAATAAATAATAACAAAAATTTACTTTTATATAACAATAAAAAAATTGTTTATAAAGAAATTTTTATATGAAATCGATTGTCAAAACTATTTTGTACTCATATTTTAAACGCACCCCATAAAGTAATCGCATACATTTTAAAATGTAGTCATTTTTTTCAATTTTCATTCAATTTTGACAGTAGTATATCAAATTAGTATTCGTCAGTACGAAGTTCGCCATTGTGAAAAAAAATTAAAAATTTAAAATAGGAATTTTTATATTTTGATTAATATAATTAAAAATTTATAACATTTAATTTTAATTTCATTTATCAATTTATTTCCATTTAAGTTTATTAAAGTTGATTTTATACAATAATACATTTTTGATTAACTACTAATAAATTAATGAAACATAATTCGTAATTAAAAGAAAAAAAAATCGCGAGTTAAATAAAAAAAAAAAAAAAATATAAAACAAAAAAAAGTCCTTTGTGCGACGTGTGGCTTTATATGTTGCGTCGCAAAAAAATTAAACAAAAAATCTATAAAAAATTAGTGATTTTCTCCTAATTATTTACATTGTTTTCGGATATATATTTTTAAATAATTAAAAGTAAGTTTAAAATAAATAATAAAAAAATTATTTTTAATATTAATTAAGAATTTTTTGATATGGAAAAAAACATGACTACAGAAAAATTTCAATTCCATTTCATTGAAGCGGTAGTGTGGTGGAAGTAGTTAGTAGATAATATTATAATGGGGCGAGTATTTTTTGCAGTATTGAGATAATAAAGAAGATGTATTATAACTACAAAACGACAACGCAACTTTTATATATTATTTTTTTTTTTTAAGAAATTGGATGGATGTTCAATTGAAAATTAATTCAAACAAAATTATTATATTGTAGCTATGCGTCATCCATGACGTATCAGCTGTTAAATTTATTTTATTATTTAATTTTTCCACAAAACAAAAAAAAAAAAATATTTACCAGAATAAATTTAAAAAAGAGTTTTTTTTTTTGTATTGTGATGTTTTGTAAGGTTTCTATTGTCCGATAAGAGGTCTAAAGAAAATAAGGTGCTAAAATATAGGAAAATGAAAACAACAAAAAAAAAAAGAAATTCTTTCTTACCATCTTGCTCCATCTATTATTTTACAAAAATTTCTAATTGACATTTGTAAATATATATATTCAAATGTGTATATATATATATGTACATATTATGGATATGATAAATAGATATTTTATTTAACATAAAAAATAATATATATATATATACATAAATCTATTAAGAAAAAAAACTTGTTGGCCTCGTGACCTCGTTGATGGTCGATATGAATTTAAATTACTATACTATAATATATAAAATTAGTTAGTGACAAAGTAAAGGTACATACTTACATATTGATTATTTTTTTTTGTTACAGATTTTGGAATTTGAAATAATTTTTTTTTTACTAAATTATAAAATAAATTATACCTATGTATATTATAACATCTAACGAGGTATTAGTTTGTTAAATTATTTATTATTAATTAAATAATGAATATTATTTTCTCAGTAGTTGTGATAAAATTTGATTTCGAATCATGACCTATCCGCAATGTTTTACTTTAGATATTTCAAATTAGGTGGTAGATGTACGTAGTTTATACTCAGCCGTTTTAATAAATTTGTGAAAATAAAGTTATGTATCTAAGCAGTTATTAAATTAAGTAATCATAAATAGTCACTTAGTTATTTTTTTATTTTAAGATTTAACAATTATTTGATCAATCAAGTATCGAGTTTTCAACTACAGTTATTTTCTTTTCTACAAATTTAAAATTATAACTTTTATAGCTGTATATGCATTTAGTAAAAAGTAGAATAACAGAACTTGAAGAAAACAAAGACAACTAAACAATGTTCAAATTTACAACAAGGATTTTGGTTTAAACGTGAACATTGAAAAAACTAAATACATAAATGCAAGTTGCTGAAATAGGTATAACAACCAGGTACTGAACCAGGTCAACAACAAAGTACTGAACCAGGTCAAAAAACTCAGAAAACATTTTTTTTTGCCTTCGTCGGGAATCGTCACCTAGTACGCCATCCACTGTCTTGATTGTTTGTAACATTAAATTTAAATATAAGCTTTTATCATTATTATAGGAGTGATATTTAACAATTTGCAAGACAGGGTATACCGAAAAACCTTGCTAATCTGGCTATGATAGCGATGAATAACTTAAAGACTGTGGTCTTCATTCAAGATGAAATATTAAATGTAAAAAATAATGATATGCAGACTTGTAGTCGCTATATTATTAAATTAAATTCTTAATTATGCAATATCAAAACTAGACAAGATTGGAACTATTTTCAGTAAAGCTTATCAAATATAGTTACATACGTTATTAATATTGTATTAGTTGCAAGAAGCTATAGAATTATTGTACAATGTATTTAATATAAATAAGTATGTTGTTGTTCTAGCTATGCAGTTAATGATAATTAGTACCCAATTCTCTATTCATGACAGAATAAAAGCCGGAAACAGAAGCTATTTCGAAAATAATAAAATACTGCAACCCAAATCAATATTCAAGCAAACCAATCTCATAATATATTAAACCATTATAAGACCAATAGCGCATGAAAATGACTTACATATTTTCAAAAGAAAAATTTTTAGTCCAACGAAGTCTGAAATGGCGAATATAGTTAACTAATATGAAGAAATAATCGTGAAATTAATGAGTTAATTAAAAACGAAGATTAAGATTACATAGGTAGGATGGTTGAGAATAGAACACAAAAGAATATTTAAAGTTACTCAGATATAGGAAGAACTAGAAGAAGACATAGAAAAAGATGACTAAATAGCATTGAAAGTGATGCTCGAATACTTCAAGCTAGAAATTCAAGTTCAATTCAAAAACAAGTTCTCTTAATAAAGAAATGTTCCAAGACTTAATAAAGAAGACCAAGACTCACAATGGGCTGTAGAGCATTGAAGAAAAAAAAGAAGAATTTAATTTGGTTTTAGGATTCTACCGATCAAGAGATCTAGAATAATGTTGGACAATTTATTAGAAGATGATTTATTTAATCCTTGAAATGAGAGAAATCTCTTTAGGCAAAGATAATTGAATATAAATAAATCAACAAATAAATAAAGGCTTGAGACTATCTTTCCCAATTGGAGATTCTTGGCTATGCAAAGTTTTCCTATATATATTGATCTTTCAAATCACTTCACTATGCACTACATTACAATTTCATTACTTTCCTATGTTTTCATGTCAGCCACATCCTTAAATTTAAAAATATTCTTGTCAGTGCTGAGCTTAGGAATTGTTTAATAGAATCTTTCCGAATTTTGAAAAACAAATCTATAACATAATTGGTTTTTGATATATTTGTCATGGGTGGTAGGAATTCATTTTCTAGAACTTCGTTCAAGCTGTGGGCGGGCGTGTATATGGAGAACCATCTTTTTCTAGCATGGCAGAATACTTAAATCACCTCGTATAAATGATAGAATTAATATTAAAATTGCTATTAAGATTCACGTACAACATCTTTTAGTTGAGTTATGTACCACACAACACAACACAACACAACAAAAATTTTGTTTTATGAATAAAAACTTTAAGCAGTAAGTATATAGCGGTGCAGTGCTATCATGAGGCTATCATATCATATCAGTGCATAATAGTATACAGCTATCGTAGCAGTGCTGCCATTGACAACTTTAGTTGATAGTCAAAATTTGAAATTTGAAAGTGTGAAATTTTGTTGTTAAAACAAGTTATATTTAACTAAAATTAATTATTTTGTAACAAAAATTAGATCCAATATTAGGTGGTTAAAATTAATTCGTATGTAAAAAATTTTTGTAACGCTTATTTCATTAGCTACTAATATTTCATTTCTATATTTAAAAAAAAATTTAATAATTAAGTAAGAGTGCTTTTTACTTTGAATTTTATTCTTTTATTTTTTTCCGTCAATAATTCCAAAATCAAGCACCTACTTCTTACTAACATAGAAGTCTCTCTTAGTATCCTTTAAACACAACTAAGTAGTCTTAACCAATTGTAATGTTTCTCAGACAATTTAAACATAAACTGTTGCCAATCACAATAGTTTTATTTACACACAATTCAATTTAAAAACTAGGTTGTGTAATTTGGACAGATAATTAGGTTGTGTTGTGAAACAGAATAGAGAATGACAACAAAATTGTCAATTACAACCTTTTTTCAGGTTATGTTTTTAATAATAATAGCATCCTAAATTTAAATACGTTGCAACTAATTATTCGTTGATAGCTTAAGTACAGTTTTTAACAATAAAATAAAATTATTTTACATTAATTAGTTATAAAGTTAAATGTCTTAATTATTAAATTTAAACAGTAAAAATTTCTTAAACAGTTAATTACAAAAAACAAAATATGAAAACTATGAAAACTAAAATAAAAAAAAATTGCTTAGTAATAATTTTTACTCCATATGAAATCTAAAATACTAACATTATTTGGTTAATTATTTTCGTTTTTAATTTACTAAAAATTCCTTCAAAATTTTTTCTACTTATAATTTGATTCTAACAAATTGCAACCAAAAATTTATTACTTAAAGATAAGTAAGCATTGCGGTCACGAAAACAAAAATAAAACTTTAATAAATACGTTGAGTAATATGTAAATGAATCTATTTTAATTAAATTAAAACAAATTATTACGTATTTAACTATTTTAAATTTAAACATGAATATTGAGGTATTTAAAGAATAACCAATAGAAATAAAATGACCAAATGATTTATTTAAAAAAAAAAAACACTTGCATATACATAGCGTGTTTCAGGAGCATCTAATCATAGAATCAGATTTAATTGGTGAAATTGACTAATATAGAGTCAAAGGTGATTGGGGAAGTCAAAATTAATAAAAAGTTGAGAGAGTAATTGGGTTGAGATGTCTGTTCTAAAATCTTTAAAATATATGAAATCACAAATATTTGCTTAAAGTGGAAATAATTAGGTAACTAACTACCATAATTTAGTTTTCTATTCGTTAGATATTATATTAATAAGATTATGTCGATTATTGTGAAGTATCAGTTTTCAGTAAATATCTGAGAAATGTCAGCAGATATTCAAAATCGGTATTGTGATTATCAGTTGTGACTGTTGTGAGCAAACTGCTTTTTGATTGTGAATAACTACTTTCTGTCAAAAATTGGTATTGAGATTGTCAGTAAAAATAAGTTTTTCTTGCATTCCGTGACATCGTAAACGAATCGACAACGTCGCCAACACATACACGTATGATCTTAAATTTCAAAATAATTTGCTTACAATACCTCATGATCGGTAATTAATTTGACAGCGTATCCGCGATGCGATTTCACGACACGGGTTGTTAAATTATGTATCTGAAAATTTGTTGATACGTGAGCCAATAACATTTTCTGAGACCAAAGGTAAAAATTTGAGTTGGCTCGGATATTTAGATTGCTAATGCAATAAATTCATAGATTATGCATCTGAGATGGTAAATAAGTGGTCAGCAGTGACCAACTCAACTAAACCTCTATTTTATAGCGCTAATATCTTGAGAAGATGCACGAAAAATTTCACTAAGTAACATTTATGCAGCTCAGTTTATTACATCATACGTACTTATTTAACTTTTACTTAGCATTGTCGATATTAATATTATCCAGGAGCAGTTCAAAAAATATCTGCCATATGATTATATTTTTATTTATTTTAAAATATTTGGGATTAATTTTTCCACTTCGTCACAACTTTTTAAAATAAAAATTTTGACATTCAATTTTAAATATAGAAGTACAATAATTTCGAAACTAAAAATGATTGCAACTTGTAGCCCCAACAAAAACCATCATTATGTCTTGATTTGTATTAAAAAATTTCTTTTAATTTAAGTCAATTTTTATAATAACTGCTGGACACGTCAAAAACTGTGACGCTGTGGACTCAAAATGTGATCTAAAAGACATCAAACATATAAAAAATTTAATTCATAGATAATTTTTTTTTTTATAATTTTTTATAAACAAACAATTTGTATTTTTTAGTTTACTATTATTTTCTTTGCGCTTTTCTCTGCATTGACGTTGCCGTTCTGCAGCTGTAATTGCCATTTTGATTTGTTCAAACAAATATGCAAAAAACTACTTCTACACAGGTATCTTTATAAATTTTTATATATAAATTCAAAAATATGTAGTTATTTGAAAATATTGCTATAATAAAGCAAAGTAATAATAACTAAAAAGTAGCAAATAAGTAATTTATAATTACTGAATTCCGCTATGTCAAAATTGGGTCCACTACGCCACTTTTTTAACTGTAACGAATTGGACGTGTGACGTAATGGAAAAATGTCGTAAAAATGTTATTATCTGCATATTCTAAAATGTATTTTAATTCCAAAAATTAGTACGTCCAGCTTAAATTATAAAAGTTAATATAATAAAAAAAAATGGCAAAAATATTAATTACTTATCGAAAAATCGTTGTGACACAGCAGAAGCACAATTAATACACGCGTTGACCTCGGTGGGTTAACATTTAACAAGTCCTAATTTCACTAAACTTATAATTCCTATTTACTGTAATATAGTTCTAATATTACGTCATCCTTTTTAAATTTCGTTGGAAATTTAAAGTGTATTTTTTTGAATATATATATTTGTAACGATTTTTTAGTGACTTAGCGGACAAATTAAATGGACAACGTTTGATTGAAAAAAATGATATTTTTTATTATTTTAAAAAAAGTTTATGTAACTACAGTAAATCAAAAAACTAAAATTTAAGAAGAAAAATAACTTTGTATTTTTTTTAATAAGCATTTTTGCTAATCAACTTCAGTTGGGAACAGGAGATTTTCGTCATGTGAAAAATTTTGTGTCCAAATTTTTCATGTTTCTAATTTGATTAGTTTTTTTTAAAAATTAAACTATTCTATTTTAAGAAGGCTTAGTTCCTGACAATAACAGTAGTTTTTCCACATTTAATGAGTATATAAGCCAGTAATTTGTTAAATAAATACTCGAAATATATTGTACTGTGAAATTACAGTACCGTACTTAATTAAGCACGAAAAATCAACTCTATAAAAAGTGTTTACTGTCAAGAGTGTATGATGGAGGAAGAAAAATTTTTAAAATTAAAGAAAAATAAGCATGAATTTTAATTCGTGTTTTAAAAATAAATTAAAAATAATTTTTTTATTTTAGAAAGATGATTTTTACAAAATTGTCCATATTAAATTTTTCTTTCACAAAAATATTTCACAAAATTTTTCAATACAAATATTTTAAAAATTTACCCACAAAATACCTCAAATGAGTATAATATTTTGAATATTGGATTTGACGTTTATTTCAGAGACAAGGTGTTAAGAGTGATCAGAATTGTAAACAAAGTATATTATGTTACCAACACACTGTTGTCAATTCAGAAAATTTGACATCTTGTATTTGTATATGTACATTGTATCGGTTGAAATTTTTTGGATACATTTCCGATATCACCGATTTCAAAGCATTTTTTGTTTAGCTGAAAAAGAAAATTGAATTAAAGAAGTTTTCAGGCGAACACTTAAGTATCAAATCAAACTTAAGTTACATTTAAATCAAAAATTATGTTTTTCAGCTGTTACAATTACTTAAAATATACTTATGTTTGGTAAAATGACCGCTTAAGATCCACTTAAATTTTTGACTTATAATTTATGATATATACAATTGTCAGTTGTCAAACTAATACTTTAATTGTTCATTAAAAATGTAAGGAATTTAAAATTCTTTGTTTACAACAAAAATGAAATAAAAAAAAACGTTTATTCTTCGTCTGAATCTTGTTCTACATTTTGACAAGTGCTGCCATTTCAAATACGGTTATTTGACAATATGACAGACAAAAAACTCAACACTTAAGTTTTAACTAAAAAGCTAATTTTTTTTTTGAAGTGAAGCTGAGGTGTCAAATAATACTTAAACTAAAATGAAGCTTAACTGTTCAACTGGTCCTTAAATTGTTTGTTTTTTATTTACTTAAATTGTTGTTCGTTTTTAGTAAAATTGTAAGTATTTTTTATTTTATGTGATAACTGATCATTTTATTTCTTTTCTAAAAAACTTTGAAACAAACTGTCAAAAAAACGTAAATTTTCTCAGTGAGAATTCACAATAGAACAAAATTTTGTCCGTGAACACTGTCTCTATCATTAATTTTTTGGTGCATGTATCATTGGGTGAGCTCAGTAGCATTAACCGGTAGATTTGGAATGCATTTTGGATCCATGTACCATCTGTTCTGTTCGAATCTGTTCACTGAACGCAATTCACCACAAAAATTTACCGTAACACTAGCGCCATCACCGGAAAATATAGTAAGTTCTTTTTAAAAATAGAATAATGAAATACCTAATATTTATTATCATGACTACTTACATATAATTTATTTTTTATAACTCTTAATTTAAGTTTTTTTTATATAAATCCTCCTCAAGAACTTAAATTTTCACACTAATTCAAAAAGTAATGACGATTTACATTTAACAACTTTCATAAAAAAATATAAACATTTAATTTTTCTTACCGTAGATGTTACAACATTCAACATAAAAAATGTTGTTATTGTTTTTACATATAAAAAGTCAGATCCATATATCTAGAATTTTTTCAGATCCATTTTCGTTTACCGTTCAGTGAGCAGATCCATGAATCTGTGGATTTCTGATCCACCAGCTAATGCTATTGAACGCTATCATTCACACTTTTGATGTAATGTTTCAAAAATGATACTTCAAAAAATGTTGCCATTGTGTATTGTATTTTCATATGGAAATTGTTTCGGTGTCATTAATCAAAAAAAAATTATCGGTACAGCTGTTTATCATTCACTGGCTTTTGATGATAGGAAGGACTTTTTTTTTCAAAATTTGTAAATTGAAATTTAAAAAAGTTCATAAATAAAATAGATAAGTAGGCACTTAGTTTAAGTGATTTTTTTGAAAATTTGTAACTTGAAAGTTTGAGTATAAAAATAGGTTCATCAATAAATGAACGTATATATTTTTCAATGTGTTAAACTTTGAAAAATTTAACTGACAACAAAAATACAACAAAAAATGACGTTATCATTCAGAATAAAATGATAGGGTCATTCATTAATCATTCATGATACCGATTTGTTTCTAATCATTCATTTTGGCTTTCATTCACATTTTAGTGATAATGGTGCCAGAGGGGTCAGTATCACTTCACAATACTAAATAAGATCTCAACTGGCAAAATTTCTCAGTTGTCAGTCGACTGAAAACTGAAAATCGCAATAAGGGTCTATATATTTGATAGCAAATACTGATATTGATGACTGCAACATAGTTTCTTTCATCAGTGTTTGCGACCTTTTTTAAATTAGAGTACATAATTTAAAATAATTTCTTCAAAGTAATCACAACGTTTTACTTACTTTATAAATAATTAAATATTTTTTTTATTTTTAAATTTTAATCATATTCACAAATTAATCACTCACAAATATATCTACTAACATTTATTTTTGAATTTTAAATTTCATATAGTCTGGTCAATATTATATATGTAAGTATATGTACTTATTTATTAGTTATAAAACAAAGGGGTGTATTTTAATTTGGGACTTTGTTCTAAGTTTTCTGACCTTATTTTCAAATGAAAAGGCAACATTTTTTTTTTTACTTACTTGCTTTGTTATCTGAAAGTAAATATATACATAACTATTATCATATACAATCAATTCAAGTATATTTAATTTTAAATAATAGAATAACAATACAATAACAGAACTTTTAGCTGTGAGAATAAAGATTTTTTAATTAATTAAAATAAAGTTTAGAATATTTTTATTTTCACACACAATTTTAAGCTTTTTAAATAGCTATTATAAGAGTTATTAAAAAAAAAAAACATATTTTTTTAAAGAAATTTCGTTTATAAAAATGTAGTTTAAGTTGAATTTTGTCATATCGATTATATATAAGCACAATCCTCTTAAATAAATATGATTTTTAAATTTGTTAGTATTGCAATTGCAACAGTGAGAATTTTAAGGAATGTTTAGGAATACTTACTTGTGACAGTGATTTGCAGTTAATTGCTGGCACTCCTGATTAATTGATGATAAGAATTTGGTTTGTTCTATATTTATGTTATAAGAATGTTTTATTTTTTTTCTGTTTCAGTACAAATATTAAAAGAGAGATAGCATGAAATGACTTTATATTGTGTGAGCATTTCAAAAACGTAAATATCATTTAGTAAAATATCCACTGATGATATTTATCTCTGACACGGGATATTTTCATACTACAACTAACTATTGGGATATTCTCACACTAAGTATATTGGATATTTTAATTTTGCTATACTTAGATGAAGTAACTATAGCTCTATAAGTACTTTTAAAATATCAGGGATATTTTATGCATAGTTACTGGCAACACTTTTTTAATAATTTTTTGAGTAAATGTATATAACTAGTTTTGACGATTTAACAATAGGTCAATTCGGATATGCAACATTCGGCGTTTTCGTATTTTAGTTCAGAGCATAGATCTGAGCGCCCTCTGATTCAAATGAGTACGCTCTGAGCAGAGCATGAACAGATAAGCTCAGAGTGCTCAGATTTAATAAAAAAACACGATTTGAGTAAACTGTCATTTTTATTTTATTGTTTGAATTGTCATTTGTCAATAATCGAATTTAAACTTTAAATTTTGAAATTTACAAAAAGTCTAAACTAAAAAATATTTATTTTTGATTAAATATTAATTATATATTTACCATCACATCTTATATCGTCATCCATCATTTCTTAAATTATAAAAATCACTGTTGACTTAAATTTTAAAATGGTTTACTTTTTTACTATCGTATAGTAGCGTTATCTATTTTGTTTTAAAATAAACATTCATTTTTGACATTTAATATTCAAGCGCTCCCCGTGCTCTGTTAATTTAAATCGAGCACATAGAGTACGCTCTGATCGCGCTCTCAACGCATAAAAAATACGGGTTTCAAGCTCTGAACGCTCTGATAAAAAACAACCCGAATCTGTTTTTAAAGTTCGTACTCTGCCCTGAACTAAAAAACGAAAACGCCTATTGCCAATCATGATGCGACATCACTATTGTATCAATACAAAATTCATGATACAATTCAGCAATAATGCTTTGTGTTGCTGATACAGTTAATACATTTTAAAACTACTAGAATTTGACATTGATGCTTTGAAAATTTAATTAAAATCAAAAAAATATTATTAATATCGCTTTGAATGTATTTTTAGAAAATTGTGAACCATCAGAATATGATGATATACAGACAGTAAGTAATTCAATCACAAAGTAAAACAATCACTGGAATATAAAAATTTGTTAAGAAAGACAAAAAAGAAGACGTACTTTTGTTATATATATAATTAAATATTGTATTTCAATCAAGTGAAACAATTAAACGAATGAAATCGTAAATAAATTGTAAATGCCAAACAGCTGTTTATAACAATAGAAAACAAAGCATCAACAAATTCTATGATGTGAAGTTTTCTCAAGTTTGCGCGTCACAAACAGTAATGCTGCATAAAAAAACTTGATGAATTCAGCAACATTTGAGAATATGGAACTTTTACGATGCGTAATGCTGATGCATTTCCGAATTTATTAAATGTTACCGTGCAAAACAAATAAATTCAGCAAATAGAAATTCAGGAAATTCTTTGCAGCGATTTTTTTTTCTCTTATATATGTAAAAACTGCTCAATCTATTCTTTCAGAGTCCACACAATATTTTCACACTTAAAGTGTTTAGCAGCTACAATTCACATTACATAATTCAGCAGCTGCACATGAACTTGTTTTTATAGATGTACCATTGCTTTGTATACTGTATCAGGCTTCCATATTAAATTTTTTTCCGAACATTACATTTCGTATTATTTTCGTCTAAACTTACAATAACAATTGAACGTTAACTTCTTTCCGATTTATTTTAATATAATGTGTATTGTTTACCACGTATTTACTCCGAATGTATATTGTTTACCACAAAGTTTTGAGACAATGGATGCATCGGCAATCCATTAATATAAGAATATAATCCGATAAAAATAGGTACCATTAATAATAATAATAATAATACAATAAGTACCATAAAGATTTGCAGCTTGTTTACCACTCAGTTTGGACTAGAGTGGATTAAGTGTAAACTATTCAGTTATATATACTTTTAAAATTCACTTTCACATCTGTTCTATAAGTTTAATTTTGTTTTCGATTTGATTAGTTAACTATCTGGTGAAGATGTTTGCTTTGATTTTGTTTTGGTTGACTGAGTATACGATTGTCTGTACTAAAGACTACAGTGATTGCCAATAATTCTGCTTAAAAGACACTCTGGCATAGGCTGAATGTGTATTTGTAAAATCATTTTTACTAAAGTGTATTAAAATTTTGTAATTTTAATATTTTATAATGCTTAAGACACTCTTTGCCATCGTAAATGTCTCAACACAAAAGGTCACAAAAGCTTGAGACATTGTCTACTCGATCACAATTGTTGTTGACGATGTCTCCCCGAACGGTTTGACATGTATTTGGGTTTACAAAAATATTTTTAAAAACCCAATGTTGTACAGTGTTAATAAAAACTGTCTGTTCATTTCGCTTGACTACAAATGAATTAAAACACTGTCTCATAAAGCTCTCATTAGACAATGTTGCCAACTTATTTTGCGGATAAAATTGACAACGTAGTTTTTTTTTATATTATCAGGTTGAAACTTTTTTAAAGATTATGTCACCGTGATAAAAATCTGGAAAATTACTTATCTTTCATAGTTATAGTCGCTTCAAACTCTCTATTTTTTTGTAGTGAAGATGTTACTGGAGTTAGAAATAAAACCTATTTTTATCGGATTATATTCTTATGTTTTTAAAACATATCCTCATGCGCTTAAGTTTTAGTCGTGATTAGATTTAATGTTTTTTATAATATTTGTATCTCTGCTTTTTGTAGATTCGGTCTGATTTTCATTGATTTTAGATGTCTTGCACATATATTCTGAATTATATATATACATAATTATTGGAACAATAAGAATGCTGTAACTATGGTGTAATTTTATCGTAATTTGTTGACTGTTCAAAAATAGCATCGATTAGCCAGCATTTAATTTTTGAATGGGTCTTATCACCGTCGATTTCAATTATACAACCAACTTAAGAAATTGTTTTTTACTACAATGTCTGATTTGAGTTTGGAATCAACATAATATATACAGGGTGGTCCGGTTTAGAGCAAAAAGTGTTGAATGATAAGCATGTAAGCTTTCTTGACGTAATACTGCAAACATTTGCCGGCGCGAGACATTGAGTCGCAATGCTAACCTTCTCGTACTAATTCCAGGATTTTAACTAAGGCAGGCAAGAATCTGTTCTTCTATATCTGCTTCTCTCAAAGTTGAACTATGTTCAACTCGATGCATGCTTGAACTGCCCGTCTCTTGTAGTCTTCTGGCAAGATTTAAAAATGTCCAGACTGATGGAACTTATTTATTATAACTTATATATAACGATATTCTTGTTGAGCAGCTAAACCACTGCATTTACAAAAGCCGTAAATCAAATGCATATCTGCATATTCTTTGTTGGAATAAGACATGGTTTATTATTCGATTTTTTTTTTTAGTTATCCCAATCAAATTCTTTTAACAACTAATTATGTTGCAAAAGTGAATATTCTTTTATATCATAGCCAAAACGATTAGAAATGTACATGGAGCATCATAAAACAACTTAAAACTAGGTAGGCACTATAAAACAGGTGCCCAACACCATAAATCCAGTGACAATCATAAATAAATTTTCAAAAAATTTCTTACATAGCACAGGTAGCCAAATATTACTGAAATTTTATATGACTTTACGTGAAAAACGGCAAGTCTGATATGAAAGTTGTGTATGAAAAAGTTGTAGGGGGTGATGTAGCGCATCAACACAATAAAAAATAAAAATAGCGAATTTTTTAGAGATAATCAACGTTTTTTTACAAAATTTTCAGTTTTTAAAAGCAAAATTTTAAGTTTATGCAGTTATTATTTAAAAACGGTAAGTCTGGTACTCATTCAACATATACCGTTAATTAGGTGTATTAATTCTAAAAAAAAGCTATGAAGAAGATGTTGCTCTAGTTTCAATTTCTTCTGAGCTGTAGTTGATATTCTTTAGACATAATTTTTCTAATCCGATTTTCTTTAACCCACCTCGTAGCCCAGGTAAATTTAAAGATAGACCCCTATTCTTTAACACTTTTTTTCCTAAAATACTCCAAGGAATCACCCCTTAAAAACTTTTTGCTCTAAACGGACCACCCTGTATAACTAGTCCAATTGCTAACCCATAATTGTAACTAATGTATTCTTGATCAAGTATACGTATGCTCTACCGTTATGTGATTGTCACTGGTTATGGATAGTCATTAATCATTCAAGTTAAAATTGTATGTTCAAATGAGAAGAAAAACTTTAAACCAGTGACTCTACGAATTAGACCATTCCATCACTTTTCAAGCATTATATCGAAACTGTTGTAGCTCATAAACTGAATTTGATATCAGGTTAATAACCTGACCGTTTAAACTGAATTATAGAAAACAAGAAAAAAAAAACAACAAAAAACAACAACTTAGTTGTAATTAGTTTAATAACAGTTTTAGTTCAATCTTATTAGTTACTTGAACTCACACTAATTCCTGATTTTCAATTTAATTTGAGTAATTCTAAGATCTTATAATAATTTTATTTTCTAATTTTATTTTTAACTATACATACAAGTATTACATAAGTAAATTTTATTTTGTTTGCAATTTTTATTCATATTTTATCGATTTATCTAAAATGCTGTTTTTTTTTTCCTTGTTGTTGTAGCAAATAATCGATTGTCAAGACGAGAGAAATAAATTGTATGAGTAAACAGCAAAACATTTATTTACGTACATTCCAAGTTTTCACTTTTGTTTTTTTTTTTTTTTTTTTTTGTATTTTATGTTGTAAACTAAATATCAATAGTCAATCGCTGGTTTTAATCGTTGGTCTGTTTTTTTTTTCTTATATTTTTTCTATTATTGCGAAACTAGTAAATATAATAATATTTTTTACTCGAGATAATTATGACTCAGATTTCTAATCAAAATGTTGAAAAAAAGAAAAAGAAAAACAAAAATAATCAAATTGTTGAAACAAAATTAAATTTTTAAATACTTAGTTACCATATGGTAAGTAAGTATTTTTTTTTTTAATTATGACAATCTGTGACAATTTTAGTTTTTAAAATAAGAGATAAGTATTCAAATATAATTTATGTAACTATCTCAAATATCAAAATATCAAAAAATGAAGCTATATTAATTATTCAAGTAGTTAGATATTAATATTATAATTTTGGGTATAGTAAAATTAGTTTGGGCTCGAAATCTGGTTTTTAAAATTTTTTTTTTTTAATTTTATAAAAAATCTGGCGAAAGGAGATACCCCGTTTTTGTATTCAACATCGGCTATGCATAAAATAAAAATAATTAACGTAAATGTTCTGCAAATAAAACAATATTTTGAAAAAGCGAAATTTTATGAGACGAGATTTTGTTACGCTTCCGATGAAATTAGCTATCTCTTTTAGCATACTTTAGAATAAAATGTGAACTTTTGTTGAATTTAATGTTGTCAAAATTGAATATAAATAATTTTCTACTTTTATTTGTATTTAAAAAAATTCAATTCCAGCAATTCAAAGAGAATAAAAGAAACATTTCTAATTAGTTTGACTTATGAATGTCTGACAGGCATATGAATTGGCTAAGCTGCTTTAAATGTATTAAACTAAATGATAAAAATGTCTTTTTTGAAAAATGTCAGCATGACAATCAAATGATTTTTAGATTCTGTTTAAAACTAAAGTTCAGATCATTAATCATTTTTGCAACTGCAGCAATCATTTAATTGTTTTTGCTTTTTTTTTTCGTTTCCGTCGTTTAAGGTGATAGGACGTTAATAATAAATTAGGGAAATGTCTTATCGTAAATTTTCTGCGCCTCACCATGAGTCTATGGCATTTTGCCCGAAAAAACGTGCTCAAAGACATCGTGGTAAAATGAATTCCCAGGAAGGATGATCCTAAGAAACCAGTTCATTTAACGTGTTTTATTGAATACAAGGCTGGTATGAGCTATATTGTTCGTGAAGCAAATACGCCTGGTTCAAAAATTAATAAAAAGGAAGTTGTTGAGGCAGTTACTGTATTGGAAACTCCACCGATAATTGTGGTTGGTTCTGTTGGTTATATTGAAACACCATTTGGCATGCGAGCTCTTGTTAATGTTTATGCTCAACATTTGTCATAAGAATGTCGTCGCCGTTTCTATAAGAATTGGTATAAGAGCAAGATGAAGGCTTTCACTAAAGCTAACAAAAAATGGAGTGATGATTTTGGAAAGAAGAGCATTGAAAATGATTTGAAAAAAAATTATTCGTTACTGTAAAATAATTCGTGTTATAGCTCGTTCTCAGATAAGATTGATTAAGCAACGTCAAAAGAAAGCCCATATTATGGAAATTCAATTGAATGGTGGATCAATCAAAGTTAAATGGGTTAAAGAACATTTAGAAAAACCAATTCCAGTTAGTCAAGTGTTTGGTCAAGATCAAATGATTGATTGCGTTGGTGTTACTAAAGGTAAACGTTTCAAGGGTGTAAATAGTCGCATACAAAAAAATTACCACGCAAGACACACAAAGGTTTACGTAAAGTTGCTTGTATTGGAACATGGCTTCATGTATTGTACAGTTGCTTGTATTGGAACATGGTGTATCATTTACGGTGGCTCGTGCTGGTCAAAAAGGTTATCATCATCGTACTGAAATCAATAAATAAATCTATCGCATCGGAGCTGGTATTCATACTAGGAATGGAAAGATTGTGAAAAATAACGCTGCAACTGAATATGATTTAACTGATTAATCAATTACACAAATGGGTGGTTTGCCTCATTATGGTGAAGTAAACAATGATTTCGTCAAGCTTAAAGGATGTTGCATTGGTTCTAAAAAGCGTATTATTACATTACGTAAATCATTATTGATACATATAAAACGTTCAGTTTTAGTAGAAATCAGTTTGAAATTCATTGACACATCATTAAAAATGGGTCATGGTCGTTTCCAAACAACTACCGACAAATTGGCATTTATGGGAGAAAGAAAGAAAGATCGTATCAAGGAAGAACAAGCAGCAAAAACAACAACGACTGCTTAAATATGAAGATTTTGTATTTTAATACATTTAGTTTTCTGTTAAATTAAATTAATTATAACAGTACATAATCAATTCTCATTATTTGCTAAAAAATAAAATAAACCATTGTAGAAGAGATTAAAAGCGGCAATCCAATAAGTGGTTTAAGTTCATTGAAATAAGATTTGTTATAGAATTTTTATTATTTCAGCTGTTTGGATTGTGTTTAGTTCACCTGTTGCATGCCAGAATGAACATTCCTTTTGTTTTATTTTTAGTGTTTACAAAGTTTTATTATTATAACCTATTCGGTAGGAATAGGCAGAAAATACAATTCATTGTTGTGAACACGGTTTCAATAATAACAGTTATTATTATTAGCGTTCGCCAAGAACATATATATACCTACAAATCTATAACTGGGAAGTATACTTAATAGGTCTAAAAAAGGTTACGCTTACACAGAACACCCCACCGTCAAAAACAAAAACACATTGAAACTTCGTGGACACAAAAATGCATTCTTTACAGCAGGAGATAAGTACATTTCTATAATAATAGGTCTTACCAAAATATATACCACATTTCGTAAAATAACAAAAAAATGTGAAAAATTAATGATCTCAAAAAATTGAAACACAAATTTAAAATAAAAAAAAAAATTTATAAAAAACCCGAGCTGTATCGAAGTACTATATACTCCCGAAGAAAGTAAATTTGAAATAAAACAGCTGAGGGTTTGGTCTCTATATAAATATAGCAGTCGCAAATAGGCTTATTGTGATTATCCGTATTAATGCAATAAAGTATCTGGGTCCTTCAGGATGCTTGATTGTTCCTTGATATGCTGGGTAGCTTCAATTGTTCGGGCAATGCTGTTTCCAAATGTCTGCTACAAGTAAGTCTTACACATTTACAAAGTAGATGTTCGATATATTTTTACTCTACTTCACATATTCTGCACATATTGTTTATGATAAGGTCGATTTTATAAAGATTGTTCTTTACTAGGCAGTGGCCAGTTATTATTCCTGCCACGATGCTCATCTGTTTCTTGTTGAAATTTGTAAAAAATTTAATTTTCTGGAGCGACCGTTTTTGCATGAACATTTTTGCTTGACGATTGTCAAGAGTGTTGACCCAGAATTCTTCAGTTGTTTGTTCGAGAACTAATTTTATTTGCATTTTAACTGTTTTACTTAAAATATTCCCACAACACAAGCTTCGTCCTATGAAAGGTGCAGCTGATTTTTTCGCTCGCTAGGTAATCTACAGTTTAATTTTGTTTCCAAAAGAAAGTGTAAATTGCCAAATTTTTATTATTTTTTTTTTTAAATTTAACAAATTATACAGGGTTGATCAGTAGTATCGAATTAGATGTAATTGGTGAAGTTAAAATAAATAAAAATTGTATTTTATTCTTGAAAGAGGTCTACATATTTTAAATTCATTAAACGTTATGTAATCTGGAAAATTTGTTTTCATTCTTTGATTTGTTGATGATATTTTGTTCTCGGTCACCCTGTATAACCATATAGTAGTTAAATATAGATTTTTTTAACGTTTTTATGAAAAATTTCATAAAATTTTAAAACGTGAAAACTATTTTATTTATTAAATTTTTTCTTTTTAATGTTTTCTTTCTTTTTTGTTATTACTTTTTTTGTTTGTTTTACTTTTCATGTTCTTAAACGTGTATGAAAAACGTTAAAAAATGTGTTCATCGTGTGCTTACATGCATTAAAAATTCGCTCAAGAATTTTTGTATTCTATTTTTGAGCGTTCATTGTACTTGGTATATAACTACTAAGTTGTAATTCATAAAGTCTTATCTATTGGGACAATTTTTGACAATGTCCAATTATTATACATATCATATAGTTACCTATATTTATTTAATTATGTATTTTAATGTTTTTAAATAGCTTAACTCTATAATTAATATGCAAAGTGAATTAATTTATTAAATATTTCATAGTTATATCATATAGTTATATAATTAAACTACTTCTTGTAAGTATATTTAAACAGTTTCGACAGAAGTAAGTTGTTTCCGAAATAGCTATCTATATAAAAATAATTTATTATTGTGAAATTTAATAAAAATAGAATCTGATTATCAAATATAATAAAAAAAATTATAATTAAGTATGTATAATTGGTAAAATTATGCAAGATATTTCTAGAATAACCGGCCAATCAAGAGTGATTAGGGAAACCATAAGAAACAAAATGTTGTAATTGTATGAAGATGAGTTGATCTATTCTTAAACTCATATTGCCTTCGCCATTTCAAAAACTTCTGCGCAACATATTCCAGTTGTGCTTTTCTTCGGGAACTTACCCGTTCTATTGGAAAGTTGCCGAAACTTATTCTTAAAAAAAGGTGACAAAAACAATCCTTCAAACTATATAGGCCCTTAGCTATTACATCCATTATTTCAAAAACGATGGAAATCTTAATCAATGTATAAGGGATAACCTCAGATAGACAATATGGTTTTAAATTGCACCGATCTACCGGTGATCTCATGACATGCCTCTGCGAGAAGCTCAACACTAGCTTTCATCAATCTGGGGAAGCTACTGTTGTAGCTCTATACAGATATATCTAAGACTTTTGATCGAGTGTGGCATTCTGTTTTTATAGCAAAATGCAACGCTGTCGGCCTAGTTTTCTGTTAAATTGATCTATTATAGTTTCAGTGGCCGGTTATTTTTCCGACCAACTTCAAATCAATGCTGGTGTTCCACAATGCTCCGTCCTTTCACCCACCCTATTTCTCATTTTCATACGACCCTCTCAAATTAACTTTCAATCCAATCCATAGTTTTGCTGATGACAGTACTCTAGTAGCATTATAAGATTTTATAAAAAAAAAATTAATGCTACAGACTCCGCAGTCACCTACAAAAGAGCAATGATATTCGGTGAGCTCAATCGCAAGCTAGCCAAAATTGCCGACTGGGGTAAGACAAATAGAGTCGAGTTTAACACTTCAAAAACTCAAAGCTGGCTTGTTAGTAACAATCCAACAGCATTCAAACCAACTCTCCAGTTTCGAAATGAATGCATTCACCGACTCAAAGACCTGAAAATTTTCGGAAGGCGAGTGAATCAAAATATGCACTGGAATGAGCATATTTTCGATATTGCGAAAAGCGACGCCAATTGTCAATTGGCTTTTTGTGTCGCTGCAAAAATTGTTTTGCATCTCGACACCTGTTAAAAATCTATAAAGCATATATACGATTTAAGTTCGAGTATAACTCACATTTATGGTCTGGTGTGCCAAAAACTGCATTAATTTTTTTGGGCAAAGTTCAAAACCGTGTCATTCGTTTTATAGACGACATAAATGTGACCTCATCCCTTTTACCACTTGGTCAGAGTGGCATCAAGCGCCCACCCTTTTACAGTGGAAATTCCGAGATGGAATCCTAGATGGACTCCGAGTCCGGTTGTGGAAATTCTTTTATAGTTAGAACATATCGATTGTGGAATCGCATCCCAATCGAAGTATTCCCAATGAAAGAAGGATTTTTTATCCATGATTTACAGACGTTTAAGACGAATGTTAACAACATTGTTCGCTCTTTCCCACAAAACTTTTCTTCCTTTTTCTTTTCTTTCCTTTTCCAACGAATAGTCAGTAGTGGTACGCAAATACTCAAAGGTTCACAACCTAAGTTTTGGCTATAATAAGTAAAAAAAAAACACGTTTATTTTTAAAATAACCTGTCAATCAAGAATGATTGAAGAAATCATAAAAAACAAAGTATTGTGGATCTTTTCTCAAACATTTATTCTGAAATAACCTTTTTTGATTATAAAAATATCATTTCAAATCAAAACGAACCTTTAATCAAAATTAACATGTATTTTATATTTCAATACTGAATAATAATACTACTTATTTGTCCCTCTGTCATCTATATTACCGTTTTAGCCAATCCGTAACTCCGCATGTAATTTTCCCACTTCTATAAAATTTGAGCACTTTTTGAGCACTGGCTGCGCTCGCTCAGCTAAATGAAACATTTATATTGCGTTAAACATCATAACGTTCTGTTTAATGTCTATAACGAAAAGAGGATGTCATGATATTCAATTTAAAAACGATTTTATCAAATTGAAAAAAAATTTGATACACTTGGCATTGAATTGGCCTTATCACATAAAAAATAATATATATTGTTAGTTATATATATATATACTTTGGAAGCAACAATAAAAAAAAATGCTTTTTTTTAGCAAATGAGTGACTATGAAAATTGATAACGAATTAAAATGAAATAATTTTGATTTAATATATTTTACGTTTAGTCTTTTTATCAATCTGAGTATCAGAAGAATATTAACAAAGTATATATATTTATAGTTAATAAGTATGCGATATTTAATATTAAAAAGGAACAAAAAAAAAAAAATTAATTTAATTTATGTATAATTTAAAAGCAATTTTTTTTAAGTCAACCGGAATTTTCCTGAAATGTGTCACATAAAAATATATTTTTTTTTGCTTCTACAAATCAAATAACTTTTAAATTTCTCAGAAAATATTTTTAAACTTTTTTTGTTTGTTTTTTTTTTTAACAGACTTGATATCATAAAATGTAATTATTTTTATATAAATATACATAAAGTACTTGACTTTTGATACATCTACGTCAAAAAAGTTTAACCCCCTAATATGGCATAAAATTTTTTGTATAATTTTTTCTTATTTATCACGTTGATTAGGTATATTTTAATAAAAAAATTTAATTTAAAAAAAAAACAATTAAGTTATTTTGAATATTTAATTTAATTAAATTAAAGAAAAATTGCCTAAAATAATTTTTTTCAATATTATTACGTCATTTATCAAAAAATTAAATTAAAATATTTTAAAAACTCGCAAGACCATAACAATATTTTAATTTATGCCTATTGGGTTTATTAATATGTTATCCAACTTATTATATAACTACTTATAGGTTAATATATTTTACTGTTGACAACTTTTATTTTTATAACTTTACCTTTTTATAACATTAACTTTTATCATAATATTTTAGAATTTTTCATAGATATTCGGTAAAAAATTATAACAATGTATATATGCAATTTAAATGGTATATCTTGACTTCTGAGAATGCATTTTAGCAAATTATTATACTCCTATGATTTAGTTTGAAGTGTTTTAGTCTTCTATGCTGACTACCTGATTGCGAAATTTCATTAGGTCCGTTTCATAGCTTAATAGCTTGAAAATATCTATTCTATATTTGTATGTCTGTTTTATAATTGCATGTTTGAGTGTCATTAATGACAATTGGAAATATACATAAATATATTTTTGTTAGTTTTACCGTTAGAATTTTTGATGTCGTTGTCAATTTTTCTTTTAGTGCCTATTATGTATTTCGATCGATTTTAATCGAATCGTTCATCGTTATCGTTAGAGTTATTCGATTGTAATCGTTAGTGCCATTATGTATTTCGATGAAAATTTGATCGAAAGTGTTTAAAAATAGTGCCATTGTTAAATTTAAATCTACGATGAAAATTACATATGTTTGGTTCTTTGACTGTCAAATTAAAATTTTTAAGTTGAAAATAAATTAGAAATATTTAAATAAAATAGAAATTATAAAATTATAAGTTTTTATAAATAAAAAGATTTCAGCAGAGTTAAATTTTTCAATTTCTGATAGTGCTGACAAACACTATCATATTGCAGAATAAAAAAACAAGCGAACTTATTATATTCGGGATTATTCTAATCCACTGGATTTGGAATCATTTACATTATTAAAACTTTATTAACAGTTTTGATCAAAATTTTCTGTTAAACAACATTACCTTTATGGATTTATTATAAAAATTAGGGCAAAAATTGAAATAGCCAATAATAAGTAACACTTCGATTCGAAATATAATTAAATTGTCCAGTGTATTAAAATTCTGTGCGGTTTGTACCAAGGAAATGATTTGCAGCATAGGAAATGATTTTCATGTCGGACTAGCAGATCTAATTTTTTCTGTTATGCTTAAGGAAGTTTTATATGAAATTTGCAGTTTATACTTATGTCCAAAATGAATCAAATTCCATTACGCACTAGAAGAAAAAAGTCAGACAAACATTATTTTTATGATTAAAGTAGAATTACTGAAATAATTTATTTACACTAACTTTCATATTGCAGTTTATTTGTAACTTTCATTTCCATTAAAATTTATTTCAATAAAAAATAATTATGAAGAATAAAGTAACCTACTTCCATTTCAACTTTTAAATTTATTTTTATTCCAAAAAATATCATAAATATAAAACAAAACACCAAGTGTCCAAATTTTACTCTTTTATTTTGGCCGTTCAATTCAAAATTAAAATAATTTGTACAAAATCTCTCTTTCGATGTTTCTTTCGTGGTAAAATTTTACACCGATAAACTTTCGACAATCTCTGAACGATATCGAAATACATAATGACAATTATGCATTTTGACATTTCGTTCGATCAAATCGTAATCGTTATCGAAATACATAATAGGCACCTTAATTTCATCTGTTAAATTTGCTTGGCTGAGTTTTATTTTTCGTTTTTGTTTCGTGTTTTTGACAGTAACTTTTAGGTGCAATTACTTTTTCGTGCTTAAATTAAGTTACTACAAGTTTTTACCAAATATATCATTAAAACGAGTTAACTATTATTCTGGGGTTTAAACGCGTAAAAGATTCAAATACGCATAGTATACGAATATGAAATGATGCATCCGTACCGCGTAACAATTATGCAACACAAACTGCCATACGTAGTACGAAAAGTGCGATAATGAAGGGGTTTTCATAAACACGTACTGCACAAACAAAATACTGCAGAAATATTTTTTGACAGAGTTATTAAAATTTGAATTTTTCACATTTGCAGTTTTGTGTTATGTATATATACAAAAAAAAACAACACAACTGGATTGTCAAGTGTTATTTGCTATAATTTTGCAGTTTTCCTGCTAAGTTCGAAATGTTTATGAACAAAATATATACTTATCAATATAGGAAATATTGACAACATATTGCTTGTTTATGAAAATCACTATAATTTTTAAATAATTTTTGCATTACATCGATGCTAATTTCGCAATACAGAGTGCGAAATATATTTTGCAAATGTAGCAATATGCGATTAGGTATAGCTGTACTGTTGCATAATCAGCTGAACATTCTGTTAAAACTATCATTTGCAATATCAATTATAACTTATTTTATTTCGATAGAGCTCGTATTCTTATTCTTAAATGACACGTGCTAATTTTTCCATTGTTATTTGGAATGTTTACTTAAATATGTAATTGATATAGGAATGTCATTTCCGGTAATTTCGTCTGCGCAGCAACTGTAAAAAAATCAACTGTCGTCACGCTTTCGGTTATGCAAAATGTCAGTCAAATTTGAGCATACAAAGCAGCAAAAAAAATTATGATTAGTTGTTGATCGTCATTTGTTTTGTTCTTTGATTGTGTAGTAAACATTTTTTTTATGTTTTACAGGTTTTTAAATATGAGAATATGTAACTTCAATCTATTGTTTGTAATTTTTATTACATGTCTTTATAAAAAACGGATTTAAAAAAAATTAAATAAAAACCAAAAATACACACAATAAATCACAATTCAAAAATCAAAAATTTATGTTCGGTAATATCAAAGACGCGACGCGTCGAAAAGTATGCATTTGTCGATTTGACAGTTTATCGATCGCATCAAATGTTAATTGATTTATCGTCAATATAGCATTACCGAAAGCAGGGAAAGTAATCTCATCTCATCAGTAATTATTTAATTTAGTAAACCACATTAGGATTCAGGGTTGTGAATTCAAAACCGTAACAATTTTGTTTTTATATATATGTACAAATATAACTTATATACTCATATTGATACGCTGTATAAGCTACGTTTGCTATTAATTTATAGTTAAATTGATTTATAAAAATTTGCTATGTTTAATCGTGTGTGGCTTAATTTCGCAACGTGAGTAAAGTTTAGAAATTTCGTTTAAACAAAACCTGAACTGAAAGTATTTGTGTTTTACTTCCCCTGACATCTGAAATGTAAAAAATATTGCAACTCGATACAATATAAAAATAACACAAATGTAAAATTTATGAGTTTAAACTACATTGTATCGAAAACACAAAGTGTTTTGTTGACAATTTTGATCACTTTCAACACAATGTCTTGAAAATAATTGTCAAATCATGTTTTTTGACATTTGAAATATGATAATATGTTTTTTATTTTCTAATTAATGCAAAAATAGACTTTTCGAAAGCAATTTTTCTTTAATAATTGATGCTTGATTGGTGCTGCAATTTTACCATGAGGAGCAGTATTTTTCTCGCATGTGCCAATTTCTTGTATACTATATATATGTAAGCCAAAATAAAATAGTGTATTTCTTAAAACTTACTTAAATTGCATCTTTCCTTTGTAAAACAATAATCCATCAATCTGATAAGCTTACAGTATTATAGACATACATACATAAAAATAAACGAATACATTTCCACATTGAAAAATTGCTTAATCGGAGTAAACTTCTGAAATTGAAGATAAGTAGGTACCCTGTGTACACTAACTACTCTTTTGCAAAAAAGTTGGTCCGTCATTAAACTTATCACTATAAAAAAAATAATTATTTATTATCTATAATAGTTTTTATTATATGTCTAGTCTACTGAGACTTTATGGGAAAAATGAGAAAAAAAAGGTGCTTATTAATGAAATTTGATCAAAAATAAAATTTAAGAGTTGACAAAATACCGGGCCGGGTCCAGAGACCGGTCATTGGTTAATTATTTTAATAAAGCTTCTTTTTGTAAAAAATAAATCAATTTACATTTAAAAAAACTAAGACCTTCCAAATACGGAACCCTATCACCACATAAATACACAATATATGTATATATACCGGGTGTTCCAAAGCATGCGTATCAGCTTTTTAAGAGGAGAAGTCCAGGGTGTTCTATCGATTGGTGGTATTTTCAACTTCCGGAAAGTACCGCAAATCGGTTTTTTATGGTCAAAAATCGCCAAAACTGGTCGAAATCGAGATTTTCAAATGGGAAGGAGTACTTTTTAATGCAAATTCAGATTCTACAACAAAAAATAAGAAAATTATGTTAAATGATTTTATTTTGTTTCCTTAGTAACAAATTAAATAATAAATTACTAAAATTAATAACAATAAAACAAAAATGCTCAATATTTTCCTTTAGTAAACTAAAATTAATGATAATCATTTTTATAAATAAATTTGTTTTTCATGTTATCATATTTTTACCTCAGTTTTGGGTTCCTACAAAGTTTAAACTACAAAAAAAAAAAATATTTTTTGACGTAGAATCCAAATTTGTATAAAAGGTACCCTTTCCCATTAGAAAATCTCGATTTCGGCCAATTTCGGTGATTTTTGATCTGAAAAAACCGATTTCCCTTCCTTCCCGAAGTTGAAAATATCACCAGTCGATAGAGCACCCTCGATTTAGATAATAAAATTTTTATTTAATTTTAAAATAACGGCTCTTTCCCCTCTTAAAAAAATGTTACGCAGGTTGAGGAAAACCCGGTATAACTATATACCCAAATTCGATTTTTTTTTTTTTATAAGCGGTTTGTTGTTGTGTTTTTCTTATTCATTTGTATGTAAAAATGAAAATCGTAGAAAAAAAACGGAAGAAAGGGCTCTTATTTCGCAAAAAAAAAATGGGAAAAATTATAGTATATACATACTGAACTGAATTTAAAATACATACAAACATGATGTAGGACTAACATTTTTGCAATAGAGCTTATATTTACTAAAGTAAATATTTTTCATTTGTTTTTGATTTGATGCTTTATTTACAATTAATTTTCATTTGTTTCGAGATCAGGGTGATGAACTTAGTATTGTAAAAAGAAGCATTAGGGATCGGAATGATATGAGTTAAATTTTTTTTTATAGATGATTAAAAGGGAAAAATTTTTCCGCGTAATAAAATTTACACACATCCAGTCATCAATTATTGAAATGCAAAAAAAAACATACACACCGAATTTGTTGGAAAAAATAAAATTCATAATTTGTAAAATGACGTAACTTTTAAAATGACAATTAAGATCAACAAACAATATTTTAGTTATTCTCTTGTTTATTTTTTTATTTACTTAAATATTTAAAAAAAAAAAAAAATAAAAATTAATATCGAATATCATGATAAGGTTCTCAGAATAACAATAGTCATTCAATTTTCAATAGTTTAACTTAAAATATGATGTACAAAAAAAAAATAATAAAAATTTTGTAATAAATAAAATTTATGATAGTTGTTAACTAACCTGGATTTTTGCAACTAATACGGAGGTTTTATTTCGTTTTGCTTTAGTAATAAACAATAATATTAGTACATAAAAAAGTAAATCTGTAGCTAATAAACTCAATGTTATGATCATCATCATAAATTTAAATTAAAAGATTGTCACTAAATTGATTATTAGTCCACGCTGGTCGTCATATCATAATGACTATTAATATGATGGTCGTTGGTTTGATGGATATTGTAAAGTGTTTTATTATATAAATGTAGTTCAAAATATATGATGGATGAGCTCAAAGATATGTTCGGGAGCCTGTCAGAACCAAAAATCATTTTATTTTTTAAGGTAGCCCCTTCTAGGTCTATACACTTCGTCCAACGTTTCTCTGTTACTTTTATGTCATCCAATTAATAGGATGGGTCAAAGTCTACCAAAAATGCAATTTAATATCTTCATTCGATGAAAAACATTTACCTTAATATTTTTTTCAAAGTAGGAAATAAAAATTATTGTTGGGTACAAGATCTAGTAAATATGGAGAGCAACAATGCATATGGTTATCGTTATGAAAAAGCACTTTTGTCGCTAAATGTGGTCTCTTTTGATTGATTTCGATTTTTAACCGAGTCAACAATGATGCATATAATATTCTTCTGTGATAGTTTTTTCTTTGCTAAGGTAGTGAATTTACCAGATGCATCCTAAAAACAGTATTCGTAATCTTTCCAGCTGAAGCAACAACTTTGGCTTTTTTTTTGGAGCACTTGAATCGAATTCCTACTTCAATCCAATGTTTTGACTGTTCTTCTGTTTCTAGTGTGAAATTGTGTATTCAACTTTATCAACTATCGTGAAATCGAACTTACCATAACCTACCTATATTTTTATCGCATGCTTATTCGATCGCATGTTTAGGAAATTATTTTAGTAGTTAATAATTTCTAAAGCTATTGCCATGCCCATAACAATTTCCGTGTATTATAAAGCACTTACCCAAAACCTCATTTGTGTGCAATTTGCAAAAGTCATGAATTCCAATATTTTTTGACGCTGGCGTCATGAATTCTACTGCTTTAAAATTCCAAAACGTCAATGATGACAGCTGCTTTAATTACATATGACTGTCACTTGCAAATGAAAGTGATTGTCGCGATTGACATGATGGTAAAATTGTTGATATTCTGGGAAAGTGCCTAACGTTATCATTGAAATATTTCCCATGCAGAAAATAGTCATATCATTAATTTCAGCGTAAAAAGATTTCCGCAAAGGAAACCATTATCGTAACATTTTCCATTTTAAATAGTGATCAGTTCGTTGGGTTTCGTTCTCTTTATTCAACGGGTATTATTGTTGCTATTTTCAAGTTTGCATTGGCATATGGTACTATTTTGTTGTTGATTAAGTTGGAAATGGTGACAATCTTCTTATATGACAAATGCAAGTGTAATCAATAAAATTAAACATAATAACATTTTTTTTGATATTGTAAAAGAACAATAAGCAAAGAGAGTTTGAAACCATCTTCTGATAATCATATTTTAAAAAAAAAAAAATTTTTTTATATTTTAAGATCAAAATTATTTTTTAAAAAAATTAATTTTAAATTTGTATTCAAAAAGTGCCCTGCACAAATACATATGAAGGCCACAATCTTTCTGAATTAACTTTATTTATTTTGTATTTCATATATTCTTTTTTCAGATATATTTTTTCAGAATATGCATATTAACTACTTTGTTTTGACTTCATTTATAACGGTTATTGAAATAAATTATTAAATTTTAATTTTTTTCAGTTTAAAATAAAATTTTGATATGAAGTTATAGTTAGTAACAGTTATAGTAATGGTAAAAAAAGGTTCCAAAACGAACCAATTCCGTTCGTATCCAAATTCCAAACGTATTTATATTGTGTTCAATATTTCATATAAAAATTATTTTATTATTTAACTGTTTTCGTAAATTTTTACTGTTTCTTTGAAATTATAAAATAAATTTTTATATAATAACTTAAAATGTTACAATTTTGGAACAGAATATGGAACTTTTTTAAAATGTCAATAATTTGACAATCATTTTTTGATAACATTTGGATTTGATTTGAGCGTCAATTTGCATTTGCCATTCATGTTTTAGAAATTTAAATTGACAAATTTTGTGCTGGTATAAATTTTTGTTAAATAAAGTCTTGAAATAAAGAAAATTAAAAACAATGAATGAAATCTAAAAAACACTTTAGCCTAGTACATATAATTTTTTTCATCAATCTTCTTGTCCAAATATTGACAATATATTGATGCAAAGAATGATGAGCGATCACACATCAATCATGCACTCATCAATTTTTTTATTCATATTTTGACATTTTGCAAGGACATATTGTAGAAGTGTTCGGAATATATTGATAATTGATAATTTCGAAACATATATGAATATTTAAAATATAATTTCTGGAGGTATGTTTTTGACTTCAATTTATATTAAATTTTTAAGGTAAATGTTGTGTATAAAAAACAACAAATTACTGTTTTTGCACATTTGAAAAATATATCAATTGTTTTTTTACAACAATTTCTATTATTATTAAAATTATAATGAAAATTGTTTAGAATTATATTATAATTTAATATTATAATCTTATCTGAACATTCCAAAAAATAATATCTGAATATTACCCAAAAAGCCATTTTTTTACTTCCACTGATTTTGACAGCAATATTGATGAGAAATTTGACAGAAAAATATTGATGGGAATAGAACCACCATCAATCATTTCTCATCGATCTAGGTGACAATATATTGACAATCGATTGACCATTGATTGATGTATAATAGGGGCCTAAGTAATCATATTATTGGACATTTATATATAAAGAAAAAAAAATATTATATTGAAATATTGCATTGTTTAAATTTTAAAAAAAAAACAGCAAAATAAAACAAGGTTTATAAAATATTCAATTACTTATTTAAAAGTTGTAGGGACGTACACAGGTAATACATTTAAATCCAAGCAATGGCTTTTCTTCTTCATAATACCGTTTTTACCTTCATAATACCGTTTTTTCTCAGTTAAAAATTCTTCTACGTATTTCAAATTAGTAGTGCTAATTAATAACTTTAACTGGGCATTATACCTGATTCTAAACACTAAACAATTCTAAATTTTAACTAAACAATAATATAAAAAATATTTACCTCGATTCCTACTCCCACTCAGCCATTTTACTTATATAAAACAAAAACTAAACAATAATAAAATTTGACGTGCTTGCAGTAACAATAAAACTAATGTATTGTTAAAGAGATTTTCCATCAATGAGTTTTAAAAATGATGACTGATGAGTCAAATATGTTTATTAATTTTTGATTTTGGAAAAATACCTTTGTTTTCTAGAACATTTTTTACTATTACTAAATTCATATTAAAATTTCATATCTACCACTTTAGTAAAATTTGAAAAAAAAAAAAATTACGTATTCATTTTGTTAATCGTCATAACAGCAGTCAAAACAAAGTACATAATCTGAAAATTCGATTTTATCGAGTTTGACTCATCGTCATTTTTTTTTTTTTGTTTTTTTTTTTTTTATTTTTTTTTTAAAGGAATGTTTTAGGTCAAAGTCCAAGAAAAAACTATGACTTAAAAATAATTGTAAATACCATTACTCATTTAAACGAAAAATTCAATATATAGAAGAAAGATTAACCGGCAACATGAGACACCAAATACTGGTATGACAGTGCATTAATATTTACATATTTTGAGTGATACAATCACATTTTTTTGATTGTCTTGTTTACTGTCCTGGCTATTTTAGAGCCAATAATTTCGGATAGTAAAATAAATTGTCATTTCGTGTAATTGAAAAGGTTGCTATAATAAAAATTTGTACCGTGTATTGTTTTTGTGGTAAAAAAATAAATAAGAAAATAAATTGCTTTGAACAATTTTTATTGCATTTTTTTGAAAAAACTTGAAAATGTACATTTTTTATTCTTCAAAAAAAACAAAAAAATAATTAATATGGAGCAGAATTTAAATATTATAAATAATAAATTGTTGTTATTGTAAAGTATCACGAATCACATTACTTTATTTGTTTATTTTTCTTGTTTAACACAAACAGTTTACAAAGAGAGAAAAAAAAGCTTATTAATAGAGAATTTATGCAATCCAACAGTTTAACTTAAAATTAAGAAGTACAAATTAATATACTAATAGTGGTGAACTGGCTAAACCGAGATTTAAAATGGTTTGTCGAATAAGTTGAGACAATAAATTTATAGTATAAGTGAGTTATAACAACAGAAACAAAATAAAGTAAACCTGTATACTTACATCGCACTTTAAGTTTATTTTTGACATAAAAAGTTATTAAGAAAATGTTTTTATTCCAATCATTTTGCAAATTTTAATTTCAAATTTCAATTTATTGTTCTAAAATTAATAATAATTATATTCTAAAAATAACATCAATTATAATTGTGTTAATGAGGAAAGAATATAGCTAAAGCGACTTTCAAATTTAATTTTAGTTTTAATTTTTGTTATTATTTAATAAATTTCCATTCTTAAATTAAAAAAAAAATTTTGCTGAAATTTTCTATTATTCAAAAATATAAATTAATTAACTACGACAAATTAATTATCTCCTATAAATATACGTATATATAAATTAACCTTGAATTTAAATATATACTCGTATATTTATTAATAAGAAATTATTATTGTTTGTGTCTTGTTTCTTGTTTCTTTTTTGATATTTGCTTTAATTTTATCAAAAAATAAGATTACTTTAGAATCATCTCTAAACGATAGTTAAATATTAGATTTGATAAAAAATAGTAAACTAAAATTACTTAAATATGTATTACGACTTACAAGTATAATAAATTTCATTAAACAACCTATGAATGTGTATGTGTAAATATAATTGCTTGAATATTGTTAGGTTAAAATCTGATATTATTAATGAGAGCGTTAGCGAGTGATTATACAGAACGTTAATGTCAACTAGAAGGTATATGCTTTCCAGAAGACCAAAAAAGATTGGGTGTTACTATTCAATAAGTATAACTTTGAGTTTTGACAGTGTTAAAATTGACTCAAATGTAAATCGAATAATTTAGACTTTTCCGCAAACAATTGCGAGAAATAATAGATATAATTTTGAGCTTCAGTCAACCGTTATGATGAGTAACAAACTATTTATGAATTTACAGAAGAATTGATAAATTCATTGTTGTTATTTGTTTAGTTTAAAATATCATTAAGTTTGTTCAATAGATTTCGAACAGAATCGGATTTAGAACTGTTTCGGACAATTACAATTAAATGTCAAACACTTTAGGATTACTTAGAACATAAATACTACTGAAGACTTTTTTGATCTTTTTTTTTAACTTTTTTGTTTTTCTTGAAATTTCTTTGTTTAAGTGTCAAAATTTAAAGAAAAAACAACAGCAAAAAAGTTGTCCAAAACTGTTGTCAAAAAAATTCAGAACGAAAAAGATCAATTTAGAACTGTACACCGACCAGAACATTTTTGGACAAAATAGTTCATTTAACGGAAAATACTCAACACAAAAAAGTGTTATTTTTTCTTCTAAATCGGTCAAGAACCGTTTTGTTGAACAAACCAAATAAGTGGGTGGGGGGGGTTTTTTTTGTGTTCTGAGTATGTGTCTGTAACAAATTTTTTATATTAAAACCAACAACAATATTTTTCACCAAGTAAAGTCACATAGAAATTAAAAATATATAAGTATTGTTCAAATATTTGCATTCAGATGGCGTTTACAGTGTTTAAGAGATAAAAAATTGCATTTAAACTTGTTTTGGCATAGTGACGTAATTTGTTATTATTTTATACTAGTTTTGTAACCCGCCATAAATGACGGAAGCAAAATAAATTCTAGCATTTCTTACTTCATTAGAGTTTTCATTTCAAGTTTAAGAAAAATATGTATTTGCTTACTAATTTATCAATATCATATCTTTATTAGAATTATTAGAATGCTTTTAATTATCATATAAACAGAATATTTGTAGTAAGGTGCAAAATTTACATATACAGATACTATGTTTATGACAATTACATGATGTCACAATTTGTATATATATTGTAATTTGTATATGTGTTGGAGTATTCCGGCGAACTTACAAACATCCAGATAAATGCAGAAAATTATATATATAATATTTAAAGTTTGAATAACGCTTTACAATAGTTTAGTAGCTTTTTTGATTAATTAAATGATTACGATTTACCCATTATTGTCTCCGTTACATACATCAAATTTAGGGTACTATTATGACTAACAACACAAGGTAAAAATAGTTGTGAGTAAATAACAACTTTATCATGATTCTCTATTATGATTGAAAACAAAATAGAATTAAAAATAAAATAAAATTTTCTGGGACAATTTAAACGTCAAAATTGCTTAAGACCAGTAAATCTGGTAAAACACAACAATATTGTTAAAAAACAATACTCGAAATAACTGATTTTAACTAAGTAGTTATACATTTTTACATTGCAAAACTTTTTCAAATTTGACATTTTAAATTCAATTTTAACTATAAAAAAAAAATGTGGCAACCCTGTTATGACATAACCATATTTTGAATTGTTAAATTGTTATTCATAATATGCAAAATTTTATTGTCTTGTCCATTGGGTTGTGCTGTGTAATACACAGCTCAACTAAAATGTGTTGTCAATAATCACAATGGCAACCAATTTGACGATTTTATTTGTATAGATGAAAATTTGAAGGGCGATTTCGTTTACACATCAAATTCTATACAATTAAATAGATCTGTCAAATTTTATTCATAAATAGTAGTTACAGCTTAATTAACCGTGACTTCTAAAATGCAGTGAAACCCTAAAATTTACAATGTAGCATCTTCCAAAATGTATTAACAAAACATACTTAAGTCAAGAGACTTTGAACACTATTTCAAAATGATTAAAATACGTAGTGGAAACGTAAAAAAGAGCAAAGTGTGTAGCGAAAGAATTTAGGTTACATTTTGTATAAATATGTATAGATAAAGTTAATTAGAATTAATTGAATTATAGATTAGGATATATTTTCGACTGAAAAATAAATTTAAATATGCCGAAAATATGTGCTGACCTATAAAGATCAGACAATCACCCATATTCTTGAAGACTCATCGCGTCAGTGATGAAGAATTGATCCACTCTCACGTCTCAATAAATTTGTTTTTCTGAGATTTGTAAACAATTTCGATATGTTGACTACAAACATAACGGTATTTTTAATAAGTCTTCTAGAAATAAAGATTTATTTAGACGAGGGAGTCTTCAAGAATATGGGTGAATATTAATTTTCATGTAACGAAATATTATGTATATAAATTATATATAATTAAAACGTCAAAATTTATGTGATGTATTTATATTGTCCGAATGGTATTTTAAAATGAAGCAAAAGTTTTATAAATATATTTTACAATGCAGTGATTATAAAAACTTTAAACGGTAGTAGAACTGCTACCCTATTGTAAAAAAAAAAAAAATGGCCACCTTTAAACTTATTATATCATTAAAAAATATTATGTAGGTACAGACTATCTATAAAAGATTTGATTTTATATCACATATAAGTACTGAGATTTTATCGGAAAAATGAGAACAAAATGAGAAATCATCATGCCAGTACTGAAACGGTTTTAAAATACAAACAAGGTATTATGGCCAACTTTTTTGTAATAGAGTAGTATATTTAAACTGTATTGAAAGTTTTTATACTGCATTTTTGATTTGATAAATTGCTTGTTAACAAACTAAAACATGACACAAAAATATTTAAAAAAAAGGGGAAATTTTGGTTTTCGCCATATTTAATTTTGTACCTATGAACCTAAATTTAATGAAAATATGAAAAGCTTTTTTTTTTTTTAAGTAAAATTTCATACAATTCAAATAAAATTGCCAAACTAAATTTAAAGTGTAAACGATCCCTTACCCATTTTAAATTAAATATGCATTTAAAGCCCACATGTATTTTTGGAAATATATTTTTTTTTTATATTTTTGCGGCTTTTAATGTATTAACAGTAACTAAAAGTAAATACACAGTAATGAAAAAAAAATTCAAGTAACAAGGTCAATAAAATGGGTATTGTGTTGATGAAAATACATATGTACACACTTGTGGAATTTAAGATTATATTTATTTTGTAGGGTTAATATTCGTTATTTTTTTTTTTTAATTCTATATTTTAAAATTTATCACTCTGAAAATGAACGTAAAAATAAATTATTAAAGTTCAATGAAATTAACAGGATTAAAATTTGTATTTGTAGAATGACATCCAATTTGATTTTTAATTAAATGGAGGCGTAGTACTTCAGTTTAAGTTTTCAGAAATTTAACTGTAGTAGTTAAATGTTTAAATCTAAATGCATATAGTTAGATACATAATATACCTATACAAATATACTTTTTTAATTGAGTTTTAATTTTTTTTGTATTCGAGAATAAAGAATTATGTTTAAATAAATAATAGTTAATCCTTTTTTTGTGTATTATTTTTGAATTTTGTTGATGTTTGAATGTATTTAATAAAAATTTGTTGTTCGTCTGGTTTCAAAAAATTAATGCAGGCATAGTATTAAAATTTATCCGAGACAATCCAGTATCTACAAAGTATGGACAAATTTAAAATGGTAAAAAATTATTTCCGTCGTAACCAAAGCCAGATGCTAGCGCTAGGATTAGTATAAGATAAATGTAAATTCAATTTGTCATTTTGTTTTTTTAATAAATTAATAAGTAAAATATGAATAATTATTTTTTTTTTATAATAAAAAATTAATAAAAAAGTGTTTTCAAAATGATTTTTAATCATTCAAAGGATATACTTTTAGAACATGCCTAGGACATACTAAGTATGGCTGGACAGTTTTCATGTTGATTAATATAGTTACAATGTAACAATGCAATGTTATGTAACATTATTCATAAAGTGAATAGTTTTGCTTATTACACTTTTTTTTAACCCTTTTTTACTGATTTTTGATGTAGTGAGAAAAAATGTTTACATTATTCTCAATGTGAACTATTACGGTTAGCTATTGTGAAAAATGAATACAAATAAAATCATCTATTTTAACTTTTTTCTTATATTATATCAAATTGAAATGGCTAGTGAATTTTAACACTGTATTTTCATAACATGACGAATCCTGATTTCTTTGATAATTTTAAAAATTTGGAATAACCGCTAACTACCATACATCTTCTAGCACCCATCAAAAATATTTCAAAAACCAAATTCTTTCAAAAATAAACATTTTCTAAAATTAGTACTGGTTCCGGTAGCTACCACACAGCTCATGGCACAAATTAAGAATATTTCGAATATTTCAGTCGGGATTTAGGAAAACATATTCAACATAAACAGCGTTAAATTGGACAATAAATGAATGGAAGAAGGATATTGATACCGGGAAGAAAGTTGCAGCAATTTTTTTGGATTTCAAAAGGGCATTTGAAACAATTGATAGAGACATATTATTAAACAAAATGGGGAAATATGGTATAAAAAACAATGAATTGAAATAATTTGAGGATTTTCTAATAGGAAGAACACAACGGACTAAAATTAACTTCAAGTGCAAAAGGAGTGCAATTAGGAGTCCCCCAAGGGTCTGTGTTCGGAGTATTACTATTCCATATATTGCGATTTTCTAGGGTATCTCTGTTTGCTGACGATACTCTAGTCTATGTAGTAGGAAACGATGTAGCTGAATGCGAAAGAAAAATAAATGAAGATTTGGAGAAATTGCACTTATGGTTGAACATGAACAAATTAAAATTGAATGTAAGTAAAACTAAATGCATTTATATTGGCACATCATTAAGGAATTCAAATATTAGAATAAATAATGAAGTTGTTGAGTGTGTTACCAGTTTCAAATATTTGGGAGTAATAATAGATAATAAATTGAACTTCAATGAACATTGTGATTATATATGCAAGAAATTGTCCAAAAAATTGCGTTTCTAGTGAGAATCAGATTAAAACTATCGCGCTCATGTGTAATAAACATTTACAATACCATAATACTACCGCATTATGACTACTGTTCCACCATACTTTTTGTGTGCAGTCAGACGCAAAAAAATCGATTGCAGGTATTGCAAAATAAAGCAATGAGAATAATACTCAAAAAAGAAACACGAACACTTATTCGAGATATGATCAATGAATTAAAATGGATGGATATAACAAGTAGACTTAAGTACAATACGTTGATATTGTTGTTCAAACTGAAAAATGGGCTGTTACCATGCTATATGGAAAGGCACATTGAGTATGTTGGTGGTTACCATTATTTGAGAAACAATGTTGATTTTAGATTACCATTATATAGAAAAGCTAGTACACAAAACACCGTTCTGTACAAGGGAGTGCAAATTTTCAACGAGTTACCGGGTAAAAATTAAACTTGAATTAAAATATTTAAAAAAAATTAATTGAATACATGAGTAGAATTTAAATGATTTTTTGTAATTAAACTAAGTAATGAATTTTTTACAATGATTTTATAAAAAAATTTTATTAAAAACTAATAAAGAAATACAATACAATTCAAAAATTCAAAAATACAAAAACCAAAAGGGATACGTAATACTGAGAAGTTGGATCTGGTACTCTATCGAAACTAAACAAACACATATTTCACCAATTTCTGAAATTGAAACTAGTTCAGTTCAGGTGTTTGTCATATAACTCCTAAAATTCGTCTAAAAAAAATAAAAAAATCAAAGGAGTTACAGATCTAAGAATTTTTCTTCTAAAGTCTTTTACTGTTTTGTAAAATTACTCTTTTTTTGTCTTTTTTATTTGTTGGTTTTTTCTCTTTTTCACCTTTTCGCTTTGTCTATTAGGCTTTTTTGTTTTTTATATAAATTTTTGTATTGTTTTGTAATGCTTTTTTTTTTAATAACGATGGGAAATACCAGCTATATATATAGATAAGAATTGAATAAATAATAAAATTAAAATGCTAACTACTAACATCTAGCATACGTTTTATACTGACATGGTAGAAATAAGAATTTGATATTAATATCAGTTATCAAAATAAAAATATTTATTACTAATACCTAAAATGAGTTTGACAATTACATAGAAACAAAATTCAGTTATCAAAAATATTTCTAATTACAATTCCAAAAAAATTGAATTAGAACTCACTGGCTTATTTCTTTTGAATTGAGTTGAAAGTTTAATAAAATTTATGTTGTGCCACTGAACTTTATTGGGTTTTTCAGGTCAGATAACTATTTTTTTTCATCTTTTTGATTTTGAATCATGTATACAGAATTCAATGTTAACATCAAATACATATGAACTTAATTGAACAAAATGTGATTTTCGTAATTCGTAAGGGGTTAACTAATGAATTAATGATTAGAATTTAAGAAAAATTGGTAAAACTTTATTTGAATTTCATCCAAGATGTTGATGATTTTGGTGAACTGAATATACGGTTGGATGATTGCTCGGGATGTATGTTTAACTCCCCAATTGACCTTTTCTTTATATTAGGCAAAAATAACGGGATACGCATTCTAACTGCCTTCGCAGAACTTTAGTTATATACAGATGAAGGAAAGAAAAAGAAAGATAGTAAAGAGTAACAAAAAATAAAATATTAAAGAATTAGAATAGAATTAGAAGAGTTAGTACAAAAATTTACGGTCAGGTGAAAAATACTTTTTTACCCGTCTCTGGAAAACTTTTAAGTTATATGTTTGTGGGAACACAAAAGATGATAAGATATTCCATAGCTTAGAGGTTCGGTTGATGAAAGAACTTTTATATTTCTCAATTCTGGTTCGAAAAGGCTCTACGTCTAAATGTCTTAATGATGTTAGGAGTTGTGTACCATTGATAACTTATTCCATCATTGATAATTTTGATGGGTAGCTTTTGCACCTTATCTATATGTACTGTAGGCTGGTACTATAGGTGCACCGATACTATTTATATTCAAGTCGAGGCCGAATGTATGCCTTATATATTAATAGGAGGTTGGAAGATGTAAAATATTTTCTACTTCTGCTTAAGAATCCTATACTTACACTTCCCAAGTCATGTATTTTTTGAAGGTCGTTGTTTAAAGAACAACATATGTTATTTCTTTTCAAAGAAATACAAGGAATTTAGGGTACTATCATCAGCAAAGCTGTGATTCTGGTTTGAAGTCATGGATAGGAAATCATTTATAAATGCTATAAATATTGTTGGAAAAGGAACCTTGAATTTTTGAGATATAAAACCATTCAATACGTTTGTAAGGGAATTTCCACTCCACGTACATTGAAAATGTTTCCAAGTCCAATTGCTTCTAGTTTTTTCAGTAATGAAACATACTAGATGCGATTAAAATCTTTGAATATATCTAGAGCTATAGTTTTGGGTTTTGGGTTAGTTTAAGTTGTATATTTCTTGCATTACAATTGCATGGGCAGGCCTCCAACATATTAACTACTGAACATTGTGAAATTGTAAAGTATAATTCCGCTAGTAATATATTTAATCAAAAATAGTTAGCAAATTTATGTACAGTTATTGTACATAAATATTAAATGATTGTATTTTCATTGTATAAATTATGGGTGTTATTTTTTAAATTTCCGGTCGAACTTAAAATTGTAAAAAATTATTAATCCGATATTTTTATTTTTTTGAAAGCTAAATACATGACATTAACATTTGATATTGATTATCATGTAGCTATATACATATGATGATAATGCCATGTATTGATATTAATGCCATGATTGGAAGAAAAATACATGAGATTAACATTTTATTTTAGTTAATGTCATCCGTAATTTGGAAAAAAAAATAATCAATCATGGTGCGGACTATGTGTGCCATAAAATTACGAAGTCGTCTATGGTACCTATTACTCGTGAATGTTCTGATCAATATTAGTCAATTAATTGACAATTAATTGATGAGAGAAGGATGAGAAATTAATTTACGATAGTTCTATTCTCATCAACTTTTAGATCAAGCTAGTGTCAAAATCAGCTGATTTAAAAAATTACTTTTTTTTTGAATTTTTGGGAATGTTTAAACAATTTGTTGAAGCTTTTTATCATGTGAAAAAAAAATCAGTTATCATTTAAAAATAAATATAAATAAATGATTTTTTTGACAAATAAATATAGAAGAATTTAAAAAATTGCGGAGAAAAAAAATTAAATGTAAACGAAATTGATAGTTCAACATGGATATGTAAAATGGATGAATGTTCAACATGGATAGGTCATCAATTTTAATTGTCCCAGTAATTGACACTTAAAGTGATGAAAACATTGAACATAGAAGTTGTATCAATCGACGTCTGATTTTCAAAATAAATTTGGATAATTTGGCAACGTTATTCAAGCGTTATCATGATGATTTGTCAAAGTATGTATACTGATCATAACTGTCAAAAATTTAATGCAGTATGACAGCTTGTTTGACAGTTAACGCTTTTGTAAGTTCTAATTAAGCAAAAAAAAAAAACACCCTAACTATATAATTATGATATCGACTGTTTTTTTTCTATAAATGCACTTGAAAACTCTAATCGACTCAAAACCATCTACCTTTTACTATAAACGATCTACTTCGGGACAAAATTAACTTCATTTCCATGTGTAAACATATATAAAAGTAAAAATATATCCGTGTTATATAGCGTATTTGATATGCTATACAAAAGTTTATTTGTACCATAACGTATATATGACATTTTTATTATGAAATTGACAAATTTTACAATCTGAAAATTAATTTGCCTTAATCCACTTTTCAAATCGAATTTATTTACTATTAATGGAAAATTTCAATTTTATATTGATTATGTAAAAATGTAAAAATTCTTTTAAAAGTTCAAATTTTTAATGTAATTGACTGCCGGCTTATTTTTGATTTGAGACAAATAAACTTTAAAATAACCTTCAATCGAATTTGTAAAGAATAAGTAGTTAAATAAAATAATATCTATATGTATAGATAGTAGTTACGACTAGTTCTATATTTTCTTTGTTTTATGAATTGAAAATTTAATTTGTGTTCTACTACAGATAACTCGAAAAAATAAAATTCTAAACAAAAAATCTATTTTAAAAATTTCTTCTCTTTTCTCTTTATTTGCCATTAACAAAGTGTTGAAGAAACAAGAAACTAGTGAACCTTTTCATTTTTCTATGACAGACAAATATTCATTTATTTACTTAATAGTTTTATATTAAATTGATAAAATCGAATTGTTTTTGTCTTTTTCAAAGTATAGTGCACTATAGTTAATGTAAAAAAAAAGCAAATGGCAGCAGCTAACTATTTCCATTTGCACCTTTCTTCATTTTTTATTTTTTTTTATTTTGAAATTATTATTTTTTTTATCAACTTTCTTTTTATTTCCGGCTTAAAAATGGAATTTCATATTGTTATTAAAATATCAATAATATAATAACTTCTTAGTATTCAAAAATAGAACAATTTTTGCATATGTATTTGAGAAAAATAATAAAAAAAAAAAAAAAAATAAAAATAAATAAAATTTCACCTTAAAATATTGATTATTTTAGTTTTGAAGTGGAAAATTGTATTACCGTAGTTATATTATAGTTTTTGTTATTGTTTTAAATGCATAGCAAATAATTTACAAATTGTACTTACATAGTTACGTGATACCACCACCTTACCATAATAATTTTTTTTTTCTTTTATTTTTTTTTTTTTATTACTTAACTAAGTACATATATTTTATTTGTTATTTCGATTGTAATATCTTTTATTTAGGGTAGTTAATTTTAAATATGTTTAATATAAGTAATTTATTATATTTACAGTTTTGAGGTTGTGACATTTGAGTGTATACATATGTACAATACAAATTATGTGTAATTTAGTCGGAAAATAGATTTTTTTACAGCGAAATTTTTCCGAATCAATATCAAGTCTTGTTAGTAGAATCTTAGTAGAATATTGAACAAGAGAACAGGTCATCAGGTTATTTTAGGATAACATATTTTTGGTTCTTTGTGAAAAAATTCAAAACATATATTCTTTATTTTTTATAAAACCTTATTCTTAGAGTAAATTTGTTTAGTTATTGAAAATAGTCGAATAATTTACTTTTAATTTTTCAAAATATGCTTACAATACAGATCTTCTACTTGTGATTTGTATTCAAAGAGGTCGACTATTTTCAACAATATTTTTTTTATCTTCATCTTTTAATATTGATAACCAGATGAGTCTCTGTTACATTAATTTCTGGTATTTAAGAGTGTTTTTCTGATTCACAACATATCCTACAAAAATTTTGTAATTGGCAAAATCTCTATTCTCATCCATAACACAAACTAATTAACTGTCAAAATAACGCAGTCTAATATAGTAATTATGATTGACAACAGTTTATGTTAAGTTGTCTGATCATTCGGATTTCTTGAGATCAAACCAGTTTCGGATAATAGAATGAACAATTTAGAGTTGAAAGAAAAACGTTACAACTGGTTAAGACCAGTTGTGTTTATATACTGTGAATTAGAGTTATGTACCATGAAGTATTTTATTGAGTAAAAAAGTGATGTTATTATAAAATACTTTAATAAAAAAAATTAAAAATATGAAAAAAATAGAAGTGTGTAAAAATATTTTATTATTTTAAAAAATAAATTTACAATCTCCCCATTATCATATTCCTCTATAAAAAATTTTACACTTGTAAATATTGTTTTAATTTTTTATATTTTTAATTTGAAAATGTTTATTATTGTTTTTAATTTTTATTTCTTATTAAAATTGTCACTTTTCACAAAATGACAACACTTTTGTGATATACAACCTTTTCTTTACAACAGCGTATATTGGGTTGAGTTTTGTAAAGCAGCCCACTCACCAGTTGCAGTTTCATTGAATTTTTATAAATGGAAATGACAGTTTTATTACCATGTTTCACTTAATGTTGCCATAATGTATGACAACATACATTGTATGTTGGGCAACCATTTGTCAGTTTCAAGTTTGCTCGTATGTTTTCAAAATCTTTCGGAAACTTGAAAATTAGTTTACATTTTTTTTCTTGTGTATGGGTGGAAGTAAATGTGAATGGTGGTATGATGTAAAGCTAAAACAAACAAAAACAATTTTTTTATTCAAGTTAGTGGCGTTTCTTCCTTTTTAAAATTTTTTTTTTTATTTCTCTGTAATAATCATTAAAGCAATTGCTTTGTCTACCGTTTTTTATTCATGTTATTTTTGTATTTTTTCGTAATATTTAGCTGCTTTTTTTGTATATATATATTTTTTTTAAGCTTCTGTTCCATTTTTTTAAATTTTTTTTTATGTTATAGATTTTAATGTAATAAAAGTTTGAAAATTAATATATCCTTGCGTAACACAATTTTAATACTGACATGGGCTGATTTTTGAATATAAAAAAAAATCATTCAATCAACCGTGGTTTTCAGTTATTCGAAGCTATAGTTTGAACCGAGAAATTTCAAAGATCCAGCTTAAGTTGTATTTATTTTGAAATATTTTTTTTCTTATAAATAATTCAATTATTTTCTCCTCTCTACATTTTTCAAGTATTTGTATTGACTTATAATTAATTAATTTATTATGACAGAAGAATAATTAGTATTAGTGGTATTTTATATTATGAGAATATAGTGTTATGTACCACTTAAAACAGTTAAAGACTTTATACATACAAACAAATAAATAACTAATGCGAAGATAGACAAAAATATTCTATAAACGTGTAAATAACATTAATACAACTTGTACCAAACTTACAAATTTAATTGTGCAAACATAAAACAAAAATTAAAATAAAATCATATTTTTTCACCAAATAAATGAAAATATAAAATTAAATCCCTCACCATATACATTAAATTTTTTAAATAATTTTTTGACACCTTTGATACAATCTGATTTGAATAAAGAAAATGTCAAAAAAATGGAATGAAAAATTGGATGTCAAAAATTTAACATAAACGTTTTCTTGCAACTTTTTTGACATTTTCCTTTTCAATAAATATTTTTGACGTTTTAACGTCAACATATGTATATATTTACATTTTAAAAGTTTTCGTTATATTTTGTTTAATAGGATGTAAGTATTTATTTACTAATTTATTAGAATATGTATATATAAAAGTTTAAAATTGAATCATTGCATCTGTAAATATTATTAAATGCCAAATCTCCAACATTACTGACAGAACAAAAATTTAACGGAAAATATATTTAATGTGAACATAGTTATTAATATTTTTTTTCGTTTAAAAACCCTAAAAAAAAATTTATTGAAAAATTGATATATTTGGTGTTAGTACTTAATCCATGTTGCAACATCACTCAAGAGCGAATTCAATTTTGAATTTCACAGAGAACGCCAAATTCACATTCTCAAGAATGCTGTGTGAAACATGGTATTATCTTCATTACTGACGTCTATTTCGCACTATCTAATGCTACGAAAAACCTTATAATCTAAATTTCATTACTTTTGACTAAACAAATAATTGATCAATTTTTTTTTTAATTTTTAAAACTGTCCGCTGGAGTTCGTTAATCCTATAGTTGTGTGTTATTGTTTTCGTTTTTTAATTTTGCATACTTAATGTTTTTTTTTTTTTTACTACAATATAAGTGTACGGAATTCAATTATAATTGTGCATGATATATAAATAAAGAATTTTTTGTTTTATAAAATTCTTTAAACTTGGTTGTAGGTAGGTTGGTAGATTGTAGATTTTAGGTAGCTTTTTTACTCCATGAACTTGTATTGAATTAATTAAATTGATTAAATACAAGTATAAAAATACATCTTAATTAATAAAAAAAATATATTTTTTTTTTACTTAATAAGTATGTATTATGAATATAAATTATTTTTTACATTTATATTTATATATATATATATATATATATATATATATTTATGTAATTTTAATTACAAAAATTAATATACAGGATGAGAGAATTGTTTGATAAGTGGAATTTATTTTCAATTCTTTAAAAGTTTTTTCATTCGTTTAGTCTTATGTCTATATAAGATTCTCAATCAATTCTCATTCGAATACAATATAATATTTTGAAAAACCAAAAAATAATTAAAGGTTATTCTTACTTTTAAATGTAAAAAAAAAAAACTAAAATTATATAAAAAAAAAAACAATAAATAAAAAGTAAATCGACAATGGTAGGCACTTAGTTAAGTAATAAAAAATTATACAAAAACATGATTGTCTTACCAGTATAATACCATTGCTAATAAAATGTGTAGTGCAGTTTAAAAAAGTATGCACATTACAACTCAAAACACCAACAACAATGTAAAGTCATATCTTCTCTTATCTTATATCATCTCTCATCATAATGCACTCATATTAATGTCTCACTACTAGATTATACTTCTAACTACATCCCTACTACCATAATACATTAAGAAAAAATTAATTTGTTCTCTCAATTCTCATTCTTTCATTCATAATGAACTGTTTTTTCATTGTTGTTGTTATAAAAGGCTTCAGACAACAACAAAATTAGTATATATAAAATATAGCTGCTATTTAGATGTGATATGATGCATTAGACATGGAACTCTAACTTTCAAATTGAAATATTTTTTCAACACTTCAATGAATCTCTTTACAGCCTAATCAGTAAGAGGGTAGTAAAATGCCATCTAGCCGTGTGGAAAGCATGTTTTAAATTTCTTCTACTAAACGATAGTATATTGGTGCAATAAACGAATTTTTGAACCAGAAAGAACCCAGAGAACTTGAACTTGTGCTCATTGTCAAATCGTTCGATTACATTTTTTGTGAAAATAATGATGATTAAATAACTATTGAAGCATGGTTACAGAAGCATGGCATATGCTATTGACGGTAACTTATACTTAGAACCACTTTTTCGTGCTTAATTAACTACGGTATACTATTACAAACATTATACTAAAATATGTAAAATGTTTTTCAAGTATTTATTTATCAACTGACTGGCTTATCTAATAATTAAGGTGCCTTTGGGTTATGTATTTCGATAACGATTACGATTTGATCGAACGAAATGTCAAAATGCAAAATTGCCATTATGTAATTCGATATCGTTCAGAAATTGTCGACGAAATCCATAAAGTTTATCGATGTAAAATTTTATCACGAAAGAGACATCGAAAGAGAGATTTTGTACAAATTATTTCAATTTTGAATTGAAAAGATAAAATAAAAGAGTGATGCTGGGACTGGGACTTTTTGGAATAAAAAAAAAATTTTAAATTTGAAATGTTAGTAGGTATTTTACTTTATTCTTCATAATTATTTTGTATTGAAATAAATTTTAATAGGAACGAAAGGCCAGTTACAAATAAGCTGCAATATGAAAGTTAGTGTAAATAAATTATTTCAGTAATTCTACTTTAATCATAAAAATAATGTTTGTCTGATTTTTTTCTTCTAGTGCGTAATGGAATTTGATCCATTTTGGACATAAGTATAAACTGCAAATTTCATATGAAACTTCCTTAAGCACAACAGAAAAAATTAGCTCCGACATGAAAATCCAAATTCAGTGGATTAGAATAATCCCGACTATATGTTGGTTTGTCTTTTAACTCTGCAATTTGATAGCGTTTTTCAGCACTATCAGAAACTGAATCTGCATCTAAGGTGCCTATTATGTATTTCGATCGAAATTAATCGAATCGTTCATCGTTATCGTTAAAGTTATTCGATTGTGATCGTTAGTGTCATTATGTATTTCGATGAAAATTTGATCGAAAGTGTTTAAAAATGCTGCCATTGTAAAATTCAAATCTACGATGAAAATGACATATGTTTCATTCTTTAACTGTCAAATTCAAATTATTATACGAAAAAAAAACAAAACAATGTTATATTTAAAATTTTTAAGTTGAAAATAAGTTGAAGTGTTTAAATAAAATATAATTATAATATTATAAGTTTTTATAAATAAAATGATTTGAGCAGAGTTAAATTTTTCAATTTCTGATAGTGCTGGAAAACGCTATCAAATTGCAGAATTAAAAAACAAGCGAACATATATTCGGGATTATTCTAATCCACTAGATTTGGAAGATTATACGTATATAATTAATTATACATGAAATTGAGGACTTATTATCTACATTGTGAAAACTATTAAATTAAGGCAAAAATTGAAATAGCCAATAAGTAATACGTCGATTCCAAATATAATTAAATTGGTTATTGTATTAAGATCCTGTGCGGTTTGTACCAAGCAAATGATTTTCAACGTAGGAAATGATTTTCATGTCGGACTAGCACAGCTAATTTTTTTTTTGTTCTTAAAGAAGTGTTATATGTATTTGCAGCTTATACTTATGTGCAAAATGGATCAAATTCCATTACGCACTAGAAGAAAAAAGTCAGGCAAACATTATTTTTATGATTTTTTGAGCAGAATTACTGAAATAATTGGAGCAGTAGATGGAAAGCTTATTCAAATTAAATCACCGAAGCAAAACGTACAACATTTATGTTATAGTAGAAAGGGATTTTGTAGCATTAATGCAATTCTGATAAGTTTATACTTTATTGTAATTAGTTTACATTATTATAACAGTTTTTGTTTTTAGATATGTGATCATAATCAGGTATTTGGTTTTGTGAGTGCAAGATATCCTGGTACCTCTTTGGAAAATTTATAATGGTGTCTCATTATTTACACTATAACTTTTCATATTGCAGTCTATTTGTAACAGGCCTTTCATTCCTATTAAAATTTATTTCAATAAAAAATTATTATGTAGAATAAAGTAAAATACCTACTTTCATTTCAACTTTTAAATTTATTTTTATTTCAAAAAATATCATAAATATAAAACAAAACACCAAGTGTCCAATATAAATAAAATAATATAATGTCCAATATAAATAAAATATATTTGTATCTCTTTTATTTTATCCTTTCAATTCAAAATTGAAATAATTTGTACAAAATCTCTCTTTCGATGTCTCTTTCGTGGTAAAATTTTACATCGATAAACTTTATCGATTTCGTCGACAATTTCTGAACGATATCGTAATACATAATGGCAATTTTGCATTTTGACATTTCGTTCGATCAAATCGTAATCGTTATCGAAATACATAATAGGCACCTAAATGTGGAAAACTACTGCTATTGTCAACAACTAAGCCTTCTTAAATAGAACTAAATCTTCCTTCTTAAATAGCATTGTTTCATTTTATTTCAGTATTATACCAGATGATACTCTCAATTTTTTGTTGTATCCCAATTACAAAGGATACTGGACCAGGTCGAAAAACCCATAAAGTCGAAAAACCCATATTTTATTGCTTCACTGATATGAGGACACCCAGTATAAATATTAGTATGCGTACCTACATACATAGTAAGAAATTATTCAAATTACGTCATAAAATCAGTCAGCTGATAGTACTGTATCTATAAGTAGATAGATTTATAGCTTTGTTTTTTAACTTTACAAAAGTACATCCATACTTACATATTTTAAAATTAAAATTTTTTATTTTGTTTTATTACTATAACAGGTCTCATTTGTTAATTTTACTTGTTTTGTATTTTATAATTATGTTAGTATTTAGTTAATATGTATATAATTTTATTATTATTATACATATATATGTGTAAAGTCATGATTCATGAATGTATATGCATTGTGAATTTGCGTGAAATACAAAAAAAAAAAAACCTTGAATTTATTTGATGGAATTTTTGTTCTAAAAAAAAATGAATTATTAAAATAAAATTTCTGAAAATTATGTGCGTATTGGAAAATTCTAAATGTTGGTGGAAAACCTTTTCAAAAAGTTTGAATTTATTTTTTGTTTTTTTTTTTCAGAAAGGAATCTAAATAATATTTTGTATTTTAAATCTTTTATTTTATAAATTTTCCCGTATAATTCGTACCTATATGTATTAATTGTTTAACATTCAATTAACTCTTTTGTTTGTTCATTTATTTCTTTGGAAATGTCAAGGTCAGTATTACCAGATATGTGTTTATTTTGACACCTACATAATTTAAAAACAATAAATACGAGCAAATTAAATCATTATGAATGGGGTAGAAATCGTTGATTTAATTTTAAGATAGAATAATTTCTACCGCAATTTTAACATACGCATTTTTTGTACCAAGTCGCGTATTGATATTTTTTTCCAATTTTTGTCGATGTTGAATTTTTTTTATTTTTAAATTTTATTTGCTTTTATATTAATATTTTTTTCTCAATTGATTTTCAGTATGGATTTATAATGTATTTAAAATAAATGGAATGTTTCAATTTGAAAATTTGATTTTATTTTCTGCTTACAATCAACTTAAAAAATCAATTATTTTTATTTTTCTTTGCATGCTCTATTCAAATTCTTTTAGATTTCGTACCTAGTTGGTTTTAGAATACTCTTCAGAATATGTACTTGTCATAATTGAATTGATGTTCTATTATTTTAGTTTTGGTAGGATTAACTTAATGAAGTAAGCGCATGTTCATACAATATTTTTTTTTTCTCTCTAGATTCAATGTGAATATTTTCAAAATCAATTGCCATCTTCAATCATAAATCCACCATCATGAATCAACTTGTTCTGACAGTTTCGATTATATAATCTTTTTCAATGATTACCTTAGAACCTAAAGTATGTATAACTTCTCTAACTGGTATTTAATGGATTTAGTATTTTATTTTATTATACTGTTAATTTTCGAAATCTATGGTTTTATAGTGTCCAAATATTTGATTTTATTTATTCATATTAATTGATTTGAACTGGTCCATATATTTGATTTGATATTATTTTTTTTATTTATTTCTTATTTAATGAGAGAATTATTTATTACAATAAAAAGTCGTTTTAAGATAAATTATTTAAATTATGACGACAATTTTGAAATTTAATGTTGATAACTTGTAGTCACTATTAATGTTTTAAACATCCATGTATAAAAGAATGATTAGTTAAAGATAAATTTATTGTTGCATAACTACTTGAAGTAGAATTAGAATACAAATAATAGTTATTCTTTCAAACTTCTAATAAAATCTTGGAATCAGTCTTTGTACGTATCAAGGTCCAATTCTATGATAGTATAATCTGTACAAGTTGAAAATCTTTACTCAAACTTGCATTGGTAGTTAGAGGCTATATATTATAATATACAAAATGGATTAATATTCAAAATAAGTAACTAAGAATGGTATGTTACGAAAAAGAATTTAATACATATTTTGATTATTACTTAAGCTATTTTGTAATTATATAAGAGCAATAATCTATAACTGCCAAAATTGATTTTTTGGAAAAATCAGATAATTACATTATCGTTTTTTACGTATTAATTACGTGTTTTGCTTTTGTCTTTATTTTAGCACTATAATTGCTAAAGTATATATATAACTGAGCATTATGAAAATAGGTTGAAATTTATTCAAAAATTAAATTTTAATTGAACATTTTTTTCTTATATGAACTAGTACCAAAATTAACTTTGAAGATTATTAAATAATTTGTCTGTGTGTGTCAGTGTTTTTGTCTTTGGTCATTTAGTCTTTGGGGTTTTGGTACCCAATCCCTCTAATTTAAAGATTTTAGCATAGTTAAATTTGAAATGATAAAAAATTAACAAAATTTTCTAACTGATTTGGTAAAAAATTGTAAAAATTGACTTAAGCGATTATACATTTTTGCCACTGATTTGTACAACATATTTTTATTTTAACAAATTATTTATTTTGAATTCAATTCACATAATATTGAAATTCAATCACTCATAATTATATTATTTCATTTTAATCAAAATTCTTAAATAATTTATCATTCATTATTTACAATTATTTTCTAAATAAAATTAATTCAAATTACTTATGTATTAATTTTAATTTTTTTCTTTTTTAATTTCAGATCATAATTTTTAGGTTAAATTGTAAGCGTTATTAGCTTTTATTAACTTTAGGCGGACGGAGGACCAAAGTAAATAAAATATTTAAAAAAAAAAAAAAACAAACAACTCCAGTTACAAAATATTTTTTATTAATAATATTTGTTTTTTTTTTTTAGATGGCAACAACACCACGAGGAGGTGGCGGTACTGCTCAACGTCCGAATGGTACATCACAAAATAAAATTTGTCAATTTAAATTGGTTTTATTGGGCGAATCGGCTGTTGGTAAATCATCTTTAGTTTTACGTTTTGTTAAAGGACAATTTCATGAATATCAAGAAAGTACGATAGGTGCTGCATTTTTAACTCAAACAGTATGCATAGATGATACCGCTGTTAAATTTGAAATATGGGATACAGCTGGACAAGAAAGGTATGTACTAAACGTATATTATAATGAAAGTTGTATTTACTTAAGAGTAATTTCTTTTTGATTTTTTGTAATTTTAGATATCATAGCTTAGCTCCAATGTATTATAGAGGGGCGCAGGCCGCCATTGTTGTTTACGATATACAAAATCAAGATAGTTTTTTGCGAGCTAAAACTTGGGTTAAAGAATTACAGCGACAAGTAAAAAAAAAAATACTTATATATTATTGTAATTTTGAAATAAATAAAATTATTTTTAAAAATTTTTATTTATTAGGCTTCTCCAAACATTGTTATAGCATTAGCTGGTAATAAAGCGGATTTAACAAACAGTCGAGTTGTTGAATATGAAGAAGCAAAACAATATGCTGAAGAAAATGGATTATTATTTATGGAAACATCAGCTAAAACTGCTATGAATGTCAACGATATATTTTTGGCAATTGGTATGAATTACAATACAAATATTTTATATTTTATTCAATTAGTATTTAATTTTATCAATTTAAAATTACATTTAATTGTTTCTTTTCAATCATCAGTACCGCTGAACTCGATTAATTAAAAATCGTGTATTCGGTCGTAAAATTGCGAACGCGATCCAAACAAAAATTAGATATGTATTTTTAATTGAAAATTTTTGCATCAAAAATTTTATAAACGAGTAATCATTCTTCAATATTTATTTTTTAAATTTGATACAAAAACCTATCGTTATAAGTTTTAAAGTGAGAACAAAATTCGTCTTACGATCCAGGTCGCGGGTAAGAATATCGAATCGAAACGAGAATGTCAAGTAATTTTATATCGAGTTGAGTTCATCGATATGATTGAATAAAACATAATGATAAATAAATTTAATTGATAATTATAACATATATATTTGTATTCTATAATTAATTTATAATACAATTTGAAATTATTTTTAATTATAATTTTAGCCAAGAAATTACCTAAAAATGATGGTGCCGCTAATCAAGGTAGCGGACAAGGTCGAAGGTTAGCTGACAATGAACAAAACAGACAGACGAATAATTGCTGCAAGTGATGTCCTTATATCGTCTTAGATAAGAGAGCTTCTGTACTAGGCTTTAAGGATTTTTTTGTTTACTCTTATTGATATGATGATAAAACTATATATAAAAAAAAAAAAAATTAAAAAAAAATAATTAAAAATTCAACAAAAAAAAATTATTAATTCTTATTGTTTCAAGAACAACAACAACAAACATTGATGCTGATTATTTTTGTTTTACATACATATATATTTACACATATATTTTTTATTAATTATTGGGAAGAATTATTAATTTTATTGAATATAAAAGTTGTATATTTTTTCATTTTTAATTTAGGTTTGTTTTTATTGAAATTATACAAAAAAAAAAAAATTCTATTAAAAAAATTAAATATAAATTTAAAACACTTATAAAATATTTAATTGTATTCTTATTTTGATTATGAAACACATTCATAAAAAATAAACAAAATAACCAACAAATACAACACAACAAAATAACAATAACAAAAAAAAACATTTAAAAATTGTAACTTTAGAAGATTAATTTTAGAAAATAAAATAAAAAATAATTGAAAGAAAAATAAATAAAAATAAAATAAAAAAAGAACATCCGAACATTTATATAACTATATATATCAGTATATGTATACATACTACAAGTAAATATTAATATTAATTAAATTAAAAAAAAAAAATGAAAGTACATTGAAATCGTGTAATATTAAGAAACTTAAATTATATTTGATGAAATTATTAATTTAGTTGCTTATAAGTCAAAAATCAACATATGCTAATTACAACAACTTTTAAATGTTCCGGTTGGTTTTCTTGCAATTGGGAAACTTAAAAAATATAGAAATCGAAGTCCAGGGAAATTAATAAATGTCATAAGTAATTAACTTATGATTTCATCATAATATAGTTGTTTTTTTTTTTTTTAAATCAATTTAAAATATAACTGATGATGATAAACAATATAATAAAATTTAAAATAAAAAGATATATTTAAAGAAAGAGAGTAAAAGTAATTAAATAAATAATATAAATAAATAAATAAATAAATTTCTTTTTATAAATTTTTGTTTCTTTATTCTTAAAAATATTAATTTTTTTTTTTTTTTGTTTTTTTTTTTTTTTTGCTAAAATTTTAATTATAATTATTATTATTAATTATTATTATGATTATTATTATTATAGTAGATTTTATTTAGTTCAAATATGCAATTGTATGAAATCATTTTTAAAAAAAACATTAAAAAAAAATATTAAATAAAAAAAAAAGAATAAAATAAACAAAATCAATATACATACCTAATTAAATAATTAAAAAATATTTAGCAATAAAAATGCAGCATTTATGAATGAAGATAAAAAAAAATGAGAAAACAATAAAAGTATAATTGATATTTTTTTTTGTGCCATTATCATCATACTCCTCTTTACAAATTGTATACTTGATTTTTATATACAGAAGCAAGCGTATATTACAAAATTTAAGTAAATTTGAAAAACTCAATTAAATGATGAAGGGCGTGGGTGATACTGTTATAAAAATTATAAAAATTAAAATTTATGATATAAAAATAATTCGATTATTTGTATTTCTAAAAATATAGTTTTTCAAAAACTTTACATTTTGATCATTGGATTTAAGAGTCTTTAGATTTGTTAAGTATAAATAGTTAATTTTGTGGGTCTTTATATTAGAATTAAATTAATCAACATTATTTAATCTCCCAGTTTCGAAACAGAAAATACAAGTTTGAATAATTAAATAAAATTAATCATCATTTGAAATTGTAAAAAATAACTGTTAGACAAAAAATGTATTGGACAGGTTTAAAAAGTTAATGGAACTAAAGAATGAAAACGCTGTTATAAAAGTTAAAGATTTACATAATTACATTATGAAGAGTTGAGATTATATAAGTCGTACATAGAATCTCTCTTGAATTATGATAAATTAGTTCACTTCATTATAAAAGTCACAAACACCAATGCTTGATTTTAGAAATGGCCGTATAAATTTCTTAGTAGACTTTTAAATATTCCACCCCTGTATTTCGTTAACGACTTTCATAGAGTCGAGTAGAGATTCTTCAAAAACATGTAAATTAGAAAATTTCAAAAAAAAAGGTGAAAGATAATTTTAAATTTTTATTTAAACTCTAGATTTAAATTAAAAACAAAATATCAATAAAATATACTTTATTTTCAAAAAAGCATTTAGTCAAACAAGATTGGGTGTTTAATGGAAAGAAATCTTCAATGGTTTCACATTTGTTTTGTTTACTAAGCATTGAATTAAAATTTAATATTGCAGTGTACCAGTAGGACGATTTACATTAATGGTGTAATTAATCGAAAAAAATAATTTTGACGAAATATATGTAGGCGAGTAAACAATTGCAAAGTTTGTGTATAATTATGGATTTCCAAAAACAACAAAATATTTTATTTCTTATGGCAGGACTCACATGAAAAAACTGGGCAACTTGCAGTTACTAAGACTGTTTTTTATTTGATTCCGTATGTTAGAATAAAAGAGTCGTTCAATTTATGTTAAAAAATATTCAATTTATGTTAAAACAATGACGAATCTTCATTTAATTTACTCTTGATTTCATTTATTGGACAAAAGAGATCAAAAATTGCGTTAGCGTTTTGTCAGAAGGTGTAGGCAGAAAATACTACCTGCTAATCTTTCCAAAATAATCGTAGAAAGATGTGATTTTACTTACCAGAATTTTTGTATGGGTTTTTTTTATTATCTGGCTATCGTTACTAGCCCTGAAAAAAGTTTATTTTATTTTATAGCTTCATTTTTTAAATTTTATTATTTTTTTTAGATGCAACTCTGTATGAACTAAATAAATTAAAAAAAAGAAATAATATAGTTCAACTTAGACGACCTCTCAATTTCACCTTTCATGCTAAAATTATATTACAGCCAGAAGAAATATATTTCAATTAAACAACAGTCAGTTTTGTTAAAAAATATGGATTTTGAAATTATTTGTGGTGTTCTGGGGTGGCATTGTGTAACTTTGTTTCAAACATTTCGGTCGAAACAAAATGTTGTCGAAACAAAATTTGGATGACATTACGTAATTTGAAACGTTAATTTATTTTGAAACGCGCGAAAAAACAATGAAACATTTTACATTATTCCATTTTTGATTTGTTTCGTTAAAATTTCAACAATTACTGCTAGAAAATTATATTAAAATAAAAAAAATGGAACTAAAAGAAATTGCACCTGGATACAAGTAAAAGAAGCTAATAATAATAACAAAATTTTTTTTTTTTATTCTGAAAATTTTTTTTCTTTACAGAAAATCATTATAAATTTACTTAATTTTTCATTTTATTGGAATTTTTATTTCTGTGCGTTTCTAAAATAAATATCCCAATAAAAATCATGTATTAACTTATTATTTTTTTTAAAATTTACCGAAAAGCGTCAACTATTTTTCAATCGCCAAAATTTGCTCGTATCAAATGTAAAAAAGTAGCGTTTCAACCTTACGCAATACCAAAACATGTCGTACCAATTTTGAAAAGATTGAAACAAAATAAAAATGGTCGAAACAAAATTATGCAATGCCACTTTTTGAAAATAGTCGAAACAAAACGACGTTTCAAATTACACAATGCCACCCCTGCTATCCATTTTGTTTAAAACGCAGTGGCACCGAATAAATTATAAAATTCAAAAATTTTTTGTGTTAATCAGAGACCAAATTAAAAACAAAAACGGAAATGATTTTTGAGTAGAACAAATTCAGTTAGAAGCAGATATTCTCCCGAAGGGTAATATGTACTATGTAGGAGGAGTGATTGATAGCTTAATTCTCATACTATTGTAGTCTAGCTGTGAACCCTTTAAAATTACAATAGTATTTACCAGATATTAAGAATAAAATTGTACTGTAAATAAAATCGAAAAATTTTGACAGTTTAAAGATTTGGGTGTTTTCATAAATGATGCAAACTGATAACAAGTTTGCCACCGCACCAATTGACTTTGCAATAATGAAAATAAATTCTACCAATATTCTACATGTACTTGACAATTTTTCATTGAACATGCATTTTATTTCAAACTTTTTTTTTTATATTCCACTTTTAAAATCGTTTTCCATGGCAAATCATTAAAATTTTTAAAGTGGTATTGACCATTTTTTTATAATAGGACTTCGGAATCACTACTCTCCTATAAACAATAAATTTTTTATTTAAAGTTTTTGTAATGTATTAAAAAATATGGAGTATGTACTACTTACATTTTTAAAAAAACAATTTTTTTCAAATGACTAAAACAAAAACTAAAATACTTAAAACAATAAAGAAAACTATTTCTGAAAATTTTATGCATACTAAAAATTTAATTTCATCAGTAAACATTCAGTTTGCATTTATGAACAGCATTCAGAAAATCTGACAATATTTTCATAAAATTCAGAATATGCAGTGTTTGACTGCAGGTTTGCATTTATGAAAACAATCTTTTTTTTAATTATGAAATAAAAAAAGCCATTCAATAATCTTTTTGGTTAATTGCAACACTAGAAGATGTAGTGGGAAATGAACTGTTAATATGTTAATATCACATTTTTTTCGTTATGCTATTCATATGCTATTGTATGTCGATTTTAGATATGATCAATTTACTTGTTGCGTAGTGATATTGTTGACAATGTCTTCTTTGAATGCATCTATATCTTGTACTCTTCTCAACAGTTCACTGATGTTGCTTTTCTTGTCCCCTGTCGAAATTCGTTAAACTACAATTTTTACTTGTAGAACAAATTGAGCCATTTTGTATTTCTTAAAATAGACGTATTTAGCCCATTTTCCTTGTTTTGTTTGCTGATAATTCACAAACTTCAATAATTCTTGATTTGAAACTTTATCCACTCAAAACATTTCGGTACATACATATCATAATTATGCAAATTTTTTCACAGAACTTACTTTGTAAATTACAAACCATTTTGATAAATTTTTCTCTTTTTCTTACCGTTGTCACTGTAATTTTAAATTAAATTATCAAAAAATAAATAAAACAATTTCATTTTTAACAATTTAAAGTCTTTTTTTTTGTTTTTATTTGCTAAAAAGAACTTAAATACTATTTTTAATTTTCATTTAAAATTTTCTTTTTTATATATTTCTGAACGATGAACTAAATAAGAAACAAAAACAAATTTTTGTTTTATTATTGTTATTATTATTTTGTTTTAAATCACACTCTTGGTGGTGAAACAATGCAATGAAACAAAACTACATACTAAAAAATATAAAACAAAAACAATTAATTTATTATTTTATTATTTTAATATTTTAATTTGTCAAAAAAATATAACGAAAAACAACAAAATATATTTCTTAAATTAAAAATTTATATATTTAAGATAAAAATTAGATGCTAAAACATGTATAGTATGGGCAGTTAGGGATAATAATTTTCTCTCAATTATTCAATTTTTTAATTATAATTATTAATTAATGAGTCAAATTTAATACAATTAATCGAATAATATTAAATTAATTATTGTTATATTGATGCTTTTTTAAATACGTTATACATAATTCGAATCGATCCATTATAGATTTTCGATAATATTACAACAAATAAAATGTGTTTCAACGAACGAATTTTGGGTTTTGGTATTTCTGTACACAGTTAATATTTTTAAGTACCTTAATTCAAATTCAAATTTCAGCGAAAAAACATAAAAATTACTTATGTAATTGAAATTTTTCAATAATATATTAACAAAGAAATATATTTATTTGATTTTGAAAATTTTTACAATTTTAAGTAATTTGGAGAGCAGTAATTTATTGAAGTATCTATTTCCTAGATCTTGTAAAAAATTTAAATTGAATTCTTTTAGATTTTGTTAAATAATCAATACAAATTTAAACGATCATTTATTAATTCAGTAACGATTTTATTAATAATTAATTCGAATTAAATATCTGTCATTCAATAGTAGTCGGCAAGTATTCAACAATTATGGCGCAACGAGACTATTGAATCTCTGATCATCAGAAAGAATTTTTTTTATTGTATTTATCTCGGGCAGCTGTTTTTCATATTCCTGATTAAAATTATTTATATATACAGTCTTGGTTATTTCTGATCAAATTTAGAAATAAAATGAAGAAATAGAGTTGTGATAAGGAAATTTGATTTCAATGAAATGTTGTATATGTGGTTTATAATTTGTTAATCTAAGGGTTTAAAATACCTAAACTAGAAACTCTTCTGAATTTTTTTTTTTCCAACACAATTCTTTCAAAACACAGCAACGGAAATTAAAATACAGTTGTGACAAGGAAATTTGATTTCGATAAACGATTCTATATGTGATCGTTAATTTGAAAATCTCAGAGGTTTTAAAATAACTGAACTCGAAATTGTTCTAAACCCGACAACAGATATTGATTTAAAATCTCATTCAATTACTGAACATACTCTTGTACCCAAGTACCATTAAGTATAGCAAAAAAACTGAATGATTAAATTAGAGAAGGATATAGATTTGTACCAAATCTGTAACTAATTCAGGGGTAATTAATTAAAAAGATTTGTTTCTATTTAAAAATTAAATTTTTTTATTTATATTATGCTCACAAGTAGTATGTAAGTATAAATTAACGGACTTTATATATTTATAAAATAATATATTTAAAATTATTGTGTATCTCCAACCTCAAAAAGCATCAGAACCGTACAAAATAGACAATTCAATCGGTGATTCAGAATCTATATGGTTTGTTAGCGCCAAAGTGACTCAATTATAGTAAGTACAATAATTCGAAACATCTCACATATTCGATATTACATCAAAATATTTATTTATTTATTTGTTTATACTAAAACGTACTACATTAAAATTTATATCAAAATATTAGATAAATTTTGTTTTAATTTATTGATTATTTCAGCGAAATCTTGTAGGCATTGGACTCCTCGATTCTCGATAGTCGAGATTTTGAAAAAATCAGAGATACTTGGTTTTAGTTTTTTTTAATTATCATAAATTTTCTACATACTAGATACTCGAGCTATTGAATATAGTACCTGTTTTCGAAGAAATTGCATTGAATACGAGTGCATCTGAGTTACAAGTACAGTTTATTGAATTTTAATTAATTTAATAAATCATTAATTTTTACCAATGATATTTTTAATATTTATTTTTGATCGGACTCTATTTGACTGATATTTATTTACTCTCATTCGCAAGCAACTGATGAATAAAGTGTATTGCTTCCGAAATATCGATATTTATAAATTTATTCATTTATTCAAATCTTTTGTTATAATAATGAAATTTTTTTTTCATTAATTTATTTTAATTCATTTCTTCTAGTGGTTCTTTTTGAAAATAATAATTTCTTTAATTTTGAGATTTATTTTTTAAATAAGATGTATTTGGTTTGAGTTAAATAATTTGTATTTAGTTTTTTATTAAGAGTACTACATACATATATTTTTATAATTTAATTAAAATGAAATCAAAATTTGCCATAATTAAAGTAAATAAAATAATAAAACGTAAAATTTTACATTTTGATTTGTTTTTTTTTGTTTTTAATTTTAATTAATAATTTTGTTTTAATAATAAATATTTCTATTGAATTTATGAGTTTTTCTTTTTTATTTTGTATTGTATATAATTTTTATACTTATTTTTTATTATAATTATTTTTTTATACCTTTTAAATTTCTTTTAATTATTTTTTTTAAAACAATAATGAATTTAAAGATTTTTTTTTTCTTCTGAAAATTAATCAATCAATTTAATTAATTTACTTTTATTTATTATTATTATTAATCTTTTTTTACTCTTTGTTTAAATTTTATAATTCTAATATAATTCCTAGAAAATTTACAAAATTCTTTTTATTTTATTTTATTTTTATTTCAATTATTTTTTTTGTTTTAATTTTAATTTATTCTTTTTTTTTCTCTTAAAATTACAATTTTTATTAATCATATTTTTTTTTATTATTTTTTATTATTATTATTTTGTTTTATTTAATTACTTATTATATATTATATTTATTTATATATATATTTAATTTTTTTTTACTTCTGTTAGAAATAATTTACTTTTTAATTTTTTTTAAATTTTAAATGAATTTCTAAAAATTAATTATTTTTTTTTTATTTTTTTTATTTTGGTTTTTTATTTAATAAATATATAATGTATATAATATATATATATATATTTGCCTAAAAAATATTGGGATCGTCATCATGAAGATCGCATGAGCCAATATTTTCACCTTGATATGGTGAAAAGTCTTTAATTTCTGAATTTTGATCACCGCCGAAGCCAATGTCCTGGAGGCATCCTTTGAATGGTCGTGAGAAACGATTTTTTGTTCTTGATGAAACTTTTTCACCACTTGGAAAACCACCTGCAAAAAAATCAATTTATTTATTTAGATATTTCAATATTTAATTTGTTTTTGCTTTTTTACAATTATTGCCAAAACAACGGGAAACAGACCAAAATACCTAAAGAACACACTAGTTAGTAATTTCTATTGAATTTTGTTTTGGTAGATCAACACTAATAAAAATGTTGCAAATTACATTTATATAAAAGTCGAATTATATTCTATAAAATGTGCAGTACAATCAACTCATTGATGCGTGCATCGAAACAATCTCACCTCGAAGCAAAAAAATATTTGGTTTGATTTAAAAATCATTAAAATCTATTAATGGACAAATTTCTAAATAACAACAACCAAATGAAAAGATTCAAAAACGGGTTGGTGAAGTGACAACAAGACCTATCTCAAAGTTTTCGTTTATCAATCAGATTTTTCGAAATTAAGCTGTTTATTTTTAGAATACAAAGGGGAAATATATCATAACAAGTCAATACACTTTATAAAATACAGTATGTACATCTAGTTTTCTAGTCATAAAACAAATCCAACATAACAAAAATCTTGATCAACTTTTTTTTGTTTTGATTATCCTGTTCGCTGAACTAATTTTCCAGACTCATGGAAATCGACCAGCTAAAGATGCGGTCATAGTTGTTGCATTTTCACTGTCCAACATCAGAAATTGGAAAATGATGGCAGCTCTGGTAGAGAACTATGGAGAGCAGGTGTGGTAGAGAAGAAGCATAGAAGAGGCGAAGACTAGGAAGTTAGACTGTAGCGCCATTGAAAGAAAAAATAATTAATTTTTTAAATGCTTTCCTTATATATATTATGCTGGGATCTAAATTATTGGTTTTGCATAAGAGTAGTTTCCTTCGTAATGGATGGATTTTATGAGAATCAATCCGTTTTTTTTTTGTAATATAAAATTGGAATAAAATTTAGTGCTGTAAATGCATGTTAGGGCAATGCACATTTATGTTTATGAAATTGACGCTTCACCACTGATATTTATAAAAAAAAGATTTGTGTGATTTTCAATGTGAGTCGCAGCACTTAAAATCATTTTAGGAAAGCAAAAACTCTGGAAGTAGAAAAATATCATTTAAATAATAGCTTATTATTAGTACAAATCAAGATTATAATTAATAATTTACAAATTATATTAATTTGTATTTATTACTTTATAAAATATTAAAACAAAATAATTTCAAAATCATTTTTCAAACAAATGAAACTTCATAAAGAGATAAAAACATTTTTCTTATTCCACATGAACACACCTTTTATAAATAAATAATAGAAATGGCAACATTGTTTTACCTTTTCTAAATTGACATTACCTGAATATCAGTTTTCATCAACAAGTAACCTGTTATTGTACCTGTTCTCAACAATAGTTTAACATTAAGGTAATATCAGTATTAATACAGGCGGTGAAATTTTTATTTTTGTTATAAAACTTAAAGTGTGTTAAAAAATTTCGTAATAAATATTCAGAATAATTTGTTAATAGTGAATAAATTTGATATTTAAATATTCTAGAATAGTTTTAATTAATTCTTAAGAAATCAAGTAAGTTATAAGAGTATAAAAAATTCCAAAAACAAAATGTTAAGACTATATAAGGTCAAGTTAAAATTGTGGTGGTATGTATTATTTTTTTTCTCTTTGAAGAGGAACAAATCAGATCAGCTGATAATATTTTTGTTAAGTTCTTCTAATTGAATGATTTGATTAATGAAAGTTGAATCATTCTGATTTTTTTTTTTTATTAATATTTTTATAATTTTTTTTTTTAAATTAAGAAAAAAAAATAAGATTTTTTCTTACCTAAATAAATTTCATCTTCATATGTTATTGTTGGATCCCTATTTTTACGATAATTAAAATTTGTATTCGTTCTCTCTGAGAATACTAATTGCCCATCTAAAGATAATTCAATAACACCACGATCTGTTATTATTGTACATGAATGCCATCCACCATCAGCAACAAAACCACCAGCTGGTATATTCATTGTTGAATTTGTACTACCTAATAAATTACTGGCAATTTTCAATTGGCCATCTTCAACACCTAAACCTAAAAATTTATTTCCTCGATCATGTTCACTCCATAATAGTAAACCATTCGGTTCTATTGTTGAGAAATTTAATTTAATTTGCATTGTTTCACGTGGCCTAGAATACATTGCTAATCCTTTTCGTTTCTCTTTCATTGGTATTCTTGGTGGTGGTAAAACTAAATAACTGTTGCCACGGAAACTAGGTGTTGATGGTTTTGACATGGCTACATACAAAAAACATAAAGAAAACATTTTAATTTATTTAATTACAATTTAAATTAAAAGATTCAAATTTTTTTGTTTTAATACCAATTTCACAATAGAATCCACCCCATCCATTTGGACAACTACATCTTCCACTTCTTAAACATCTACCATTATTTTTACATGGTATCAGTTTACATGTTTCAGAATATTCACAACGATCACCTTTAGCATATTCTGGACATATACAATGTGGTTGTAATTTTTCATCTAACCAACAATGTCCACCAGCTTCACATGAATCACCACCACATGCAGTTCCATCACAGTCTCTAATATTACGAGATTCTAGTACATAAATGGAAATTGTAAAAAGAAATTTTATTTAAAAATTATTTAAAAAAAAAAAAATTAATTAAATTTAAAAACTAACCTAATATATTAGTTTCGTTTAATACAATTCTAGTACCACTAACTACTAAACCTCTGACACAACCTCGGAAAGGAATTGGGAATCCTGAAATTGCATTATGTGGCAATTTTGATAAATCTTTTAATCCACCAATATAAAGTAATGAATCCTGTTCAACAAGAACTTCTGCTGAGGGTGCTAATGCTGATGATGCACTTCCCTCCACCCACAATGTTAACCATCTACCTCTTTGTGCCATTTTTATTTTATGCCACTCACCAATCGCCAACATACGTACACTTCTTACCACAGTTACATGATTATTAGGTCCAGATATTCTAAATTCTACAACACCACCTTGCAAACTTAAACTAACAAAACCAACTTTTTTATCTTGATTATTATTCAATGTACCGAAATACAATAGTAGACCTCTTTCACTTAACGGTCTTATTTGGAATTCAATGAAAAAGAATTGAACTCTATGATGTTCTTCAACTGATTTTGGCATTAATGGAACAGGTGAAAAATTTCGTTGTTTTTCAACTTCATTTAAAAGTTTCATAACGAAATGTTGATTGGGTGAGGCTGAATAAGCCATTGGTTTTGGCATAACTTTTTTTGTGAAATTTCTATATGCTACTATTTGTGATCGTTTCGATCCAATTTTATCACGATCTGAATTAAGATATGGCCATCGTACAGCTAAATATGATCGTCTACCAGTCAGTGAAACATCACTTAATGATTGGATTTCTAAATGAAAATATTTTTAGTGTAAATATGTATATATATATATATATATATAAAAAACTAAGTTATATATATACCTTCATCACAATTTTTACCAGTTTTTCCAACTGGACAATCACATTCGTAACCGTTCACTAAAGGTACACATGTTGAATCTTCAGAACATTTATTATTAAATGAATCACATGGATTGACAGCTTGAGCACATAATGGTCCATACCATCCTTCTTGACATATACATCTAAAGTATAATAAAATAAAATTTTATGCAAACATATAGTTAGTGAATGAAATAAAAAGCTCTCACGTAAATGTTGCTCCATGTTGTAAACAAGCACCATCATGTTGACATGCATGACGATGACATTCTCTTGTACCACATTGTCCAACACCACGTCCACGTACACCTCTTGTCTCTTGTAATGGAACACTTACCTGTCCTGCTTTTAAGCTAACATCATAAATACATCCTTGAAAACCAGAATGTAAAGGCAAATCATGTGGTAATGTATTAAAATTAACAATTTCATGTCCACCCAAATATAAAATTGGCATAACATCCATTCTAGTTACACTGCCTGGTGATCTACCAGTTATATTAAATTTACCATCAACTGATAGCCAGGCTTGACGTCCAATACGACCAACTTTAATTTCATATGGTACACGTGGTGCATCTAAACGAAAATCAATTGGTTTTTGTGTAAATATACGTCGTGGTCCACCACCCAAATTCCATGTTAACATTATATAACCTTGTATAAAACTAACAGCTAAATGATCACTTTTCTCATCATGATATCCAGATTGACCCAAGAATGCCAATAATGAGATTTGTGACATTGTCTGGGGTAGAATTTTAAAACTCAATTCTAATGAGTATTCTAATGGTATTGGAACTGTATATGCAACATATGATGATAATCCATTAACACTACCCGAAAATGATGGTAAAGCTACTTCAAGATCTGAAAATTAAAATTTTTTTTTTTTAAAGTTATAAATAATTTTTTGTATGTGTATAAGTTATCTTTAATAATTTTCTATTTTCTATGATGGGGCAACCTATATATATAAAAACAAAATAGGGCTATTAATGTATATCTGTCTGTATAATTTTTTTTATTTTTTTTTTTTTAAAAGAAATTCAACTTTGACCTTTCATTTTTGTCTCCTATTATTTTTTATTATAATATTTTGTTTCAACTGTTATTGATAGCATATATAGTATCATATATCATTTCCACATTACAACACAAATATAATAAGATTGACAAAAGGTAGTAGAGTAGCATTAAGAATAAAAAACAAAACAAAAAAACAATAAAAAAAGAAAAATAAGAAGAAAAATGAAAAATCAAAAATAATGCTTCATTGTTTTTATCAGTGCCTTCCGATATCCTATTAACATCCTTGTATAACATTTTCGTTGTAAGTTATTATAATTTTCGCTCTACCTTTTGAATGCTGAGTAATAGACAAAAAGCAGATAAGTGAAAGTCCCTCTTAAAGTAGGATTTTGCGAAACAATTATTACTAGGTATACTACGATGTTCTATTTTGAGTGATCTGATTTACTGGTTATAGTTTACTTTTTGAAAAATAATAGGATTAAATTTAATCATTTATAGATGAATATTAATTGCGGAGACAAAAACAAGTGGCGGATTGACGAATTATATCCAAAAATGTTCTAAAAACTATTTTTTTTACTATATAACTAGTTCTAGTATAGATTCTCGGCTTAGCTCAATATTTTCCTATATTGACTTCGATTACGAGCGGATTCACTTCAATTGAGGATATGAAGTTTGAAATTAAAATAATCATAAAGAACATATTTTAACGTTTTTCTTTATCTCAAAAATTATAATTCTATCTTCTAGATAGATATCTTAGAGCTCTTCAGTACAACACAATGTTTTTCTTCACAAATATATTCTTCAGTTTTTTTGTAATCAAATAATATTAATATTGATTTTTAATAAAATGAAATGAAGGAAAATGATTGATGCTTTCCTAGTCATTTTATCAATACCATTTTTTTTTATTATTTATTTTTTATTATTGTGGTATGGTTTTCTTTGACTTCTTGTATTCTAACAATAACAAAAAAGAAAAATAACGCTGTTCCTTTCTTATTTGTTCTCTTGATATAAATTTTTATAATAGAATTTGTAAGGATATCTTATTATTATTATTTTTTTTTTTGTGAATGATAAATGACCACATAATATTATTGATTTTTATTAACGACAAATATTGTATATATATACGTGATATATATATACATATATGTATATATAATAATTTATGTAATAAAAAAAACTAATATGTATAAATAGACAAATAAAATAAGGATCCCATTAGGAAATGACAGGTTATCCTTTAAACGAATACAAAAAAAAAAAATTAAGTATAAAAACAATAAAAACAAATAGTAGAAATGTCATAGTTAATGTCAGTTTCTCTTAGTCCAGTATTTCGACAAATATTTAAGTTCATTTGAAAATATGGAGAAAAGAGTGAATTAAAATCCTTTTTCGAGTCCTTTAAATTAAAGTGTAAATATTTTTGCAAATATCTAATTTTTCTACTTTCTTTTCAGTTTTTTTCTTTAAAGTTTCTCTCTTTAATAGAGAGAAATAACTGTTATGAAAAACAGTTACAATATTTTCAACCAAAATATAATTTATGAATTTAAAACACTTATGGTGTTGATATTTTCATAATTTCGGAAGTTTAACTTAAAAAATTATAAACCTTTTAAATATTGGATTAAAAAAAGAGAGTGAGATCTGTTTTGATAATTCTGTTGCGACTTTTGCGATGTGAGTAAGAAAAAGAAACCGTAATAATATCAAAAACCTCTTTAATTGTAGTGTCAGAGTGTCGTGAATTAAAACTTATGCTTCTGTTTATTTTTTCATAGTTTGATTTATTGTTTTATGCTTGTGTTGTGCACTCAACAGTTCATTTAAAAAAAAACCTTTGACGATTGTTTACAATTTAAATTTTGATAATATCTTATTTTTTTGTTTTCATTGAACTCACTATCAAGGTTTCATTAATAATAATAATATAAATACAACATTATATCAATTATATATTATATATATTTACACGGTTTATTGTCATTATCAATATTTAATTTAGTACTAAGTACTAAAATTGTATTAATTTAAAATTAGGACAGCTCAGTCTCAAATATTATTTACTGATACTGGTACATGAATACCTGATAAAGTAAAACCCTCCTGATAAAGTAAAACCCCCATAAAACCAATATCGTTGCTTTCAAATACTGGCCTGAAAAAATGAAAAAGACGAAGCAAATAGTAATTAGTATAGTGTCACTAATTAGAAAATGTCTGAGACAACCAGGTAGTCAACATAAATTAAAATGCTTTTCAATAACAGTTTACCAGTTAGTTCTGGTCAAATATAATGTAAACCTTAGGAGTACATTTGCTAAAATGTACCAATATACTATTGAAGTTGTATATTATGTACCTATTTTACTAAATGTACATTAAAAATTACTTTATTAAAATTTTCAAAAATATCATAACAGATTGTAAATAAACGTAAAAGTATTAAAAAAAAAAAATAAGTAAAAATAAAAATACTTACTATGTTCACAATAGTGTCCATGTTTTCCTAATGGGCATAAACATAAATAACCGCTACCCGGAAATTGTACACATGTACCACCATATTGACATGGATTATCTTCACAAACTGATATTTCACATGTTGGTCCCATATAACCAGATGGACATTTACATTTCCATTTTTCTTGTTTTTGACCATTTTCATCTAATTCAGTTGTATCGATTTTAATGCATGCAGCCCCATTGCGACATGGGCTTGATAAACATGCCAATGAACCACATTCTGTTATACCGAAGCCATCTAATGCATCACTGTAAATAAAAAAAAAAATAAAAAATTTAAATTTTCTATTGTGAATTGATTAAAATATTTTTATTTTAAAACTGTGTTATTGTGAATATGATTTCATAATTAATTTTATTATTTATGAATTTTATTAATTTATATTATTTTTTATGAATTTTATTAATTAATATCAAAAATTAATTATTTAATGATTTTGAATTGATAAAGTTATTTGTTATTTAAAATTGTATTATTGTGAATATAAATTCACAATAAGTTTTATTAATTATGACATTCATAATTTTGATTTGAAATTTAAATTATTCATGTACATTTTAAATATTATTACAAATCCATTTTCTGAAATAAATTGTTTTTTTTAGAATTTAAAGGTGATTCTCAATGATCATCCTTTTTTCATTTTCATTAATTTTTATTTGATTGGTACTTTCAAAATTTAGTTTTTAAATTTTATTTGACTTAATTATTCCTTTCTCTATACAATAATATAAGGTTTTATTGTAACAAAGTACTCTTAATATGCTTATGTTTTTTTTTGTAAATTGTTTTGGACTACCATTTTTTTGTGTACTAACTTCATTTTATTATACCAATATATATATATATATCTAATAATTCTTATTTTGCAATAAAAGATAATAATAATAATATAAAATTTTCCAGTAGCATTCAACCAATTAAAATTTAATTTTAATTTCAGTTTATAAAAAAAAAAATTTAGATTTTTTAAGTAATAAAAAAAAGCGTAATAAAGAAAAAGTAAACCATTTGGATATGACAGAACATATTTTGTTGAAAAATTTAATTCGTTTCGAAAGCAAAATGTAAGAAAATCAAAACAAAAGAAAAATCCTTTTCCTACGAATAAAAAAATAATTTTATCTTTTCGTAAATCCTTAAAAGAAATAAATCCTCCTGCTAGAAAATATTTTAATAAGCAAAAAAACAGTGTCAAAAAAACAAAAAAATAAATAAAAAAAAAAGCTCAGAGCTCAGTTGTTTCAATTAAAGGAAGAGAACGCATTTAATAAAATAAAACAAAACAAAAAGGAAATAAAAAAATATAATTCAAATTGTTCATCCTTTTATAACGATTCATGAAAATAAAAAGGATTCATTTCGACTTTTTCTTTTCTTCAATTCAAACTTAAATAATCTCAACCAGATAAATAAAAATAACAGTGGCATTAATTGAAGTAGAAGAAGAACATATAATAATAATATAATTGTTCCAAACATATATAGGGTACTTGCAAGAAAGTTTTCGGATCAATTTTTTATATGGTTTTGTGAAATTTCAAAATTCTAAATATCTTTCTCTAACAGTATTTTACAGAATGGTTGTAACTGACAGTTTTCTGCACTGATCTAAAATCGATTTTCTTCTGATTTATATTTTCCTACTATAGCCTTCTTCTCTATGAACACTTAGCTGCCAGAAGTCAGTTATACCGATGGTAACTTTGATATCTCTTGTTAAAAAACTACTTAAACCAAACGGATCGATAGGCCGAGCTTTTGTTGTATCTATGTGTACTGAACATCGAGATCAAGTCAGTGTTTGTGCTCTACGTGCGATTTCTGTCCGCATTGAGCTAGACTATAAACAATTATTGCCAAATCGCCGTTTTTTTTAGATTTAGATAATAGTTTTCAAAATTACTAGGATGCAAAAAATCACTACCAATTTCGTGAGTAAAATTTAGTTTTAAAAATTAAATCCATTTTAAAAAATTTTAAATTATTTTAACAGCAAAATGTCTTATTTCGTAAATTTTAGTTTTGAGGCAACTCCTATAATTTAAAATATGTTTTTTTATTTTCTGAATATCCCTAAAATTTTCATATTCGAAACGTAGTAAGAATTTTCTTCTTCTTTCATTTGTTTTCAGTTTTCCCATCATTTTAATTTATTCATATACAAAAGAACAAAGAAACTGGAAAATGATGATGAAATTTTAGGTTGTTACTATTTTGCTTAAAAGAAAAATCTTCCGTTGTTCCTCGTCGTCGCATAAGATACGAGCTTTTGATGTGCAAATAATATTCAAAATATAAATGTAAAAAAACACAATAAAACAAAAAAAAAAAAAAGTTGAATAAAAACAATAACAATAAAAATTAGGAAAAATTAAATTAAGAATTTTTAAATTTTCTAAATGGGTAGAATATCAACTATGTATCTACTATCAAGTACTACCTACTGATATCCAACAAAATACAAAGTTTATTTTTCGAATGCGTCTGCTTCTGGATAATAAAACAAAATAAAAATTTTCGACGAATTGCATTTTTATTTTTGTTATTTTCTTTTTTTCATTTCTATTTTTCGTTTGGATGTAGGACACTGTTATTATTTTATTTTTTTATTTATATTTTTTGTTTTTTCCGAAAATAAAATCTAGGATATTTTCAAATACATAAATTTGTATTTACATTTTTTTTTTCAAATGTTTAAACGATACTATCTTTATTTAATCTTATTCCTTTCTTGCATCTTTTAAGAGTTAGAATTTCCTGTATTATATACCAGGGGTAGGAATATTGTAATTTGATGTTTTTAAGGTGCGTAGATAACGGTAAATACTAATTTGAATGGTTCTGAAATGGTCTTGCTTATTTTGAGAGTTATTTAAAGTCAAATCGAAGTAAATACTGGGTGGTGTGAAATAAAAAATAAGTTAAAACTTCTAGTTTTTAGTTTAAGCACTAGCCTACGCTATATAGTTTAAGTGAAAACTATTCGCTTTCGCCTAAAAAAGTAAATAATCTTTTGCTGAAACTGATTTCTTAGAGCTGGAAAATTTTAAGCTTTTACTAATAAATTCCATTAATAAACATTATGTAGCAGAGGAAATGAATTAACATGATTTTTTTTTTGTTTTTCATGTTTACTCTATAAGTTGTTAGTTGTCAGCTTAAAAATATGTCAAACACATCATCATGTTTATTAATGTTACTTATAGTAAATTTCGTTTGCGCTGCATGTTGCTTGAGCATTTATACTACAAAATCCCTTTCGATTAGCATATTCATCACCATGATGTGACGGTTTTCTTATTACAACATTGTGCAATCTATGATTATACCTCAGAGAAAACTAAACCGTTCCACCGGACCACCGGACAACTGATTTTGAGCTTCTATAATTTCCTCGACACCACTACTATTATTAATCCAAATATGCGCTTTAGATGAAATTTTTGTAATTACTGTACGTATAATCTTACAAACCGTTATTCGATGTACTCCTTTTTCCTTGGCTACACCAATTTGAAAGCCAGGGATGCTTATAAAATGAAGAAATATTTCCTCACTGTTGCGGCATTGCTCTTTTCTCATTGCTACAACCAAGAAAATAATTTGCGAACCACACCACATGTTTTTCATTAAATCTATATAATTTACAATAATCTTCTTCTTCACAACCTTCAAATCTTCTTCGATAACGTTTTTGAGCACGAATATGCATAAATGCAGCCATATTTCTCGACAATTAGCAAGCGAATTTTTATTTTAAGTTCACTCAAAGGTATCTTGTAATATTACAAGCTATTATTGCTTAATATTTTCAGTCTACACTACTTTTTACTCACTTTTTTTTAAGTGTTAGTCAGAATCAGAAAACTAATCTTTTTAGCTTTAACTTTAGCTTAATTTTTATTCACTATATACACGCAGCATTTACTGTAGAAATATCAGTTTGCATTTGCTACTTTTTTATGCACACCACCCACTGTCTGTAAATTGTATTACATTTTAATGAAACAAAAAAGGTTTTTATGTAATTTTTTGCAATATTATTGTAACTCACAGGTATTTTTTTTCGATTAAGCCATACAAAACGTTAGTTATATATCAGGAGGTTTTTGATATGAATTTGTCTGTCAACATTTGTTGATTTTGTTGCCGTTTTTTCTACTAGAAGTCGTAGTTGATGTGTTTAAAGTGTTGGTGACCTCCCTTGTTCTTTCTAATTGTTTTATCTTATTCTGGAATTTCCAAGGCTCTCAAAATTTATAATATTAGACTGGCTAATTTTTTCGGAACAATGCCATCACAGTAATCGCGATGTTGTGTGATGTTGGGCCTCATCATTCTGCTATATTGAATGTATATTTTTGTTTTTGTATTTTCTTTTCTATCTGTCTGCTTTATAGTTCATGTTTTTATGAATGTTCATGCAGTTATTGAAAATACAACATCATTTACCAGTCCTAGTATCGTATTTATTATAGTTCTTCATCTTTTCGTATTTATTTATTTATGCTTAAAACATGGAAAAACTCTGAGAGAGCTATTCACACGAAAAATTTGTGGGGTAACCCAGAATAAATAAGGAATATTATGACACTGAACAAAATCGACCTACGATTTTATACAGGAGTATATGCACGAAGCGCCAGCTACTAAGGAGATATGTTGAAATTCTAGGTCTTGTGGAAAATAACCTATTTGGGGGATTCGGAGAAGAAGTGGAAATAGTGAAATTGGATTCTGAAAACGATTGTGGGGCCTGAAAGCTCTTCTGAACAGTTTGTAAATAAAACGCAAAAAGTTAGATTTTGAGCAAAACATAACCTCTTATACTGGTTTGATGTTTAATTTTTTATGTGTAAAATTCGTTTTGTTTAGAAAATTAAAATTTAATTAAAAGTAATAAAAATAAACTGAGCGGTAATTAAACAAAATTAACCAAATTTAATTTTTCTGTTTTAACGAAAAAAATATTATATAATATAATTATGGAAGGGTGCGATGTAAGTAAATTATGAAATTAATAAATATAGAGTTAACTTATTTCTGAGATATTTATTCAGAATTTAAATTCTTCTTCATTTTCCTCATCATTTTCGTCTGATTCATTAATCGAAGAATGATGTAACAAAATACCAAAAATTTAAAATTATGTAGAAGTTATTGAGAAGTACTCAAATAATCAATTAAGCAACATTTTCGTTAACCTGATATGTATAAAAATGTAACTATTTAAAATATTTATTACAATAATTAGAAAAATATTTTAGAATTTTATTAGCAACAAAAATTATCGACATAACCTACAAAACTGAATGGCCATCTATAAATTTTTTATTTTTGGCATAAAATTAATAAAATCTTGTATAGTACAAAACTTCACCGCTAGAATATCTTAAAATCTTTAGTGGTGAAGTTGAATTTTAATATACAAATTTAACTGCTGAGATCTCCCAAATACAAAGCTTGCGTAGATTGTGATCAATTTTGTGCAAGTTTGAATAGTTTGCTCAGCTAAAAAAAAACGCAACTATGAGTTGGATGTAATCAGAACCTGTAAAGTCAACAGACTATGGAGCTATATAATCTAAATTACAAATTACTATGATTAAATTGCAAGTCAACCATATTTAAATTGCAATTATATAACTAATTATGAATTGAAATTGGCTACTTCTCAATTACAATTATTGACTATAAAACTATAGACTTCTGACTATAAAAATTGGAAATGGTATAATTAAAAAGAGTCTGTTTGTAAGACATAATGTGTTCTAAATTTCTTTATAAAATTAAATTGCCTTTTTAAAAACTAATTTCAGTTTGGTTTATCAGCCCTGTTCAATATAAAAAAAAAATAACAAATAAAAATATAAACCATTAAATTTCCAACAACAAATTTTGTTCTCTGCAGTGAACATAGACTTTTTAAAATAATTTTACTCCTGTCAAGGATAAGGAAATAAAATGCAAACAAACATTATTTAATATATATCTACATATATATATTCGCATATTATTATTTGTGAATATATGTTTTAATGTTTATAAGGATGTATATATGTTGTTAAGTACTTGAGTAATGGATAAAAAGTGTCAATGTCTCTCGTTAAATCGGATTTCGTTTAACTTAAAACGAATATACGAAGAAAAGGAAATCTTTTTATGTCAAATTGTCAGTCGCGGATAACTTATTTGTTTGTTTATTTTTTTTTATTTTTTCTATAGTGTTGTAGCTTAAAGTAAGTATATATGTAAGTATATAATAAAAGTAAATAATAAGAGACAACAAAAAGTTATTTTTAAAAATATTTTGAAAAAAAAAAATGGAATTTTCTTTTAAATACTGCAGTGTTGTTCAAAAATATTGAAACACTAATTTTTTGAAATGTTTATTTTAAGTTTGGTTTTTGATTTAAATTCTTGAATATTAAATTATTATATTTTCACTTAGCGTGAAAATATAATATTGGTTTATATTGAGATTAATTTGATTGTTTGTAATTTGATTTGAGTATTGCCGGATCCTGTGTTTGGCGATGATGGGCCTTTGAATTTTACTTTGCAATTTCAATTGTTTGTTAATAAAAACTGTATTAAAATAATGAATAACCTCCAGGGGTTCAAAGTCAGACAATATTTTATTTTGCCAATCCTTAAATTTGGTTAATAACATGTTTTTTGATATCATTTTATCCTTTTTATTAACGGGAAAAAATATTCATTTCAAATTAATTTAATTCTATAATATTATTAAAATTGTTCCTTGTGTAAAATATTTTGGGTGTATTGAATCGATTTGTACTACTATTTTCTGAGATATGGATTTATTTTCAAATAAGGAATTGAGCAAGTAGCAGCTCCTCAAAATTTTGAAAAAAAAGTTGTTATCAGAAATCAAAATGTGGCAAATTGATATCTGTGATTTTGGTTAAATTTGAATAGAAAGTATTGTTATCAGACACCAAGGCATGGAAAAAATTTTAATCAGAATAACCTTTTAGTTTCTAAGATATAAATGCCGGTTCAAATAAAAGCTTCGGCAGAGATTACTCGAAAATTTTGAAAGAAAGTGTTGGCACTGGAACATAATCAATGTATCTGTAAATTTGTACCAGATTGGTCCAGCAGTTTCCCAGATATAGATTTCAATCCAAATAAGATAAAAAATGATGTCAATATAAACCAAGACGTTTATGTAACAAATTAGAAAGAGATTGGTGTATTAGCTTCTGCGATATTGATTTCAATCCAAATAGAAGATTTCGTCCAGAGCAGTTTCATGACATTTTAACACAAAATATTATTACCTAAATCCAAGTTGAGTTAAAAATTTCAAGTACCCAGCTCAGAAAAAGGTATATTTAAAATGAATGAATAAATTTCAAACTTAAAATAATATGAGTTTTGGTCAAAATAATGGACCTCTATGTTTTAGGTATGTCGGTGCATAACAGAGTCACTTTTACTTATTTATCCCACCCACCTACCTTAGTTAAATAAAACTTGATGGAGGAGAACACATCCACCAAATTTTCTATAAATATTTTTATTTTGTCACTAGAGTTCAATCAATGTTCAAAATTTCAAATCCATATTATCACATTTTATAATAGAGTTAGTTGTAAACATTTCACCTCAAAATTATTCAATCTATTTACCAAAAGTGAGAGAAAATAAATAACCACGACCACACCTACACCAGTACACCATCCTATTTGTACAAATTTCAAGAGAGTACATAGCATGGGTAGCATATGAGTTTTATTTTCATCATTAAATGTAGGTAAATACTTAGGTATAGACAATGTAATGTGTATCGTAATAAGTTGTAAATAAAATTATTATTGTTTTTTTTTCATACCTATTCATTGATAGTGAAAAATATCAGTATATTTGAATTCCTGTTTTGTTGAAAACGTTAAATTTGGTTTTAACTTGAACCATAATTAATTAATAGGGGTCTCTAGTATTTATTATAATATCATTCCTATTTACCTAAAATGTCTGAATAGAGTCAATATACAAAAACCATGTGTCTTAGAAATGTCAGTGTTGTAATATTGGCATTATCTTATACTTAAGACAGTCTTTACACCATGGAAAACTTAAAAACAAAATGTTGTAGTAATAAAATAGAATTAGATTTAAAGTAGAAAATTTTAATTATATGATCCCTCTTTTATTTTGCTTTTGATTATTTCCATGTTTATTTTAATTTATTGCCTTCATTACAACACTGAAACTGAATAAATGAACAAAAAAATAAATGAATTTGAATCAATAAGAAAATGATGAATTAAATGAATTTTGTACAAATAAGTTTATATTACTAAATACTGTATAGTATAAGTAATAGCTAATTTTGTAGATATACGAATGAGTACATATCGATGTGAAATTGTGCGAAATTAATTCCAATAAAAGATTTTTCTTTTATTTTATTTTTTTTTGTTGGGAAAATTGTCATATCACAGGATATTTTTCATAAAATAAAATAATATTAATTTATTCTTTGATATTATTCTTATTTGTGTTGGTTTTAGGTTTTTTGTTTATTTCGTATTATTCTTTTGAAAAGAATGTAAATATGTATAATATTGTATGTATATCTATGTATATTATGTATAATGTTCTAATTAGAAATTTGAATAATATAATATTCATTAAAATATTCAATAATTATTGGGGGAAAATTTCTGCTTATTTAAATATTAGCATAGAATAATATATAATATTATTATTTATTTATTATTATTATTATTATTATGATTATTGTTATTATTATTTTTATTTTTATTTTTTGGTATACCTAATTGAATAATAATGTGTTTAATTAATTAAAATAAACTGAAACAATATCATTATTAATTAAATTATTTTTTATGTTCTAATTAATTAATTATTTATATTTATATAGAAATTATGATTTTAATTTAATAATTATTTTATTATTATGCTAAAATATAATAATTAATAAAAAAATATATTTAAATATATTAAAAATATTATATTTAAATGTTGGTGTAAATTAATGTGATCGTAACGTGGCGTGTATTATGAAGAAAGAGAGACTGTTTAGTGACAATTTTAGAGTTCCTACGAATCAGTCCTGTTGTACTCTATATCTAATTAAGTTATCTCGCAGTTGTAAGTAAAGTATTTAAATGTATATAAACTTTTGCTAAAATATATAAATTATGTTTATTTGACTTGAGTGAAACAAACTAACTTAGCTGGCGGTAATTCTTCATCTCTTCATCACTTGTTAACTTTCACAATAAAAATGTGTAAAATTTTTTTTATAAAAACGTTACCCTTATTTTCCTGCAAATAAGGGTAATTAACTTGCATACTTTGTGTGGTTTTAACAAAAATGTGTAATTTTTAACAAAAAAAGGGTAATTTACTATCATATTTTGAGTCTCCATACTGTGCTTCCGTTGTACGCAAAAGAAAATTTTAAACGAGATTGAACAGTTGTACATTAGTTACTTTACGAAGTTAACAGCTTTAAAGAGTTAAATATGGAAATGTAAAGGAAAGATGTAATATTTTTTAATGATTGACCGACGAATATTATGCTGGAAATAGCTAGTAAGATCTGGTCCCTGTAAAATTAAATGCACTTGTATATGAATATGTGATAACTGAATTCAATCCAATAATTTCTATATTGAAATGGTTTTAATATTTTTATTTCTTTAAATTGATAAAAAAAAACATGAATATATCTACTATGTGTATGTATATTTTAATTAACAAAAAAAAAAACTTACCCAAAAATATCACGTTCCTCTTCATTGATTTTTAACGAATGTAAGCAACCAGTGAAACCAGTTCCACTTTGTGCTGGTGGCAGTTCAATAATTAATCCAATTGGTGCTTGTGGTGCACCACCTAAATGTAACCATGTATTCAATATTAAATCGGCAGTATGCATACGACTTGGTAATAATTTAAGCCATGTTGGTTGATCCCCAGACATTGCTAATGTATCGTTTACTAATAGTGATGCATTGCAGTGAGTGTAATTTCGACTAAAATCCAATCTGAAATTAATTAAAATATATATATATATATATATTTTTATTTTATTTCAAAAATATTTTCAAATTTTATATTTTTATTAAAAAAAAAAAGAAAAAAAAAAGACTGAAATAATTAAATAAAAGAACAATAGAATTTTTGATTTTCTTTTGGTTCTTAAAATTGAAAATTAAAATGAGATAAAAATATCATTCAACAAATAATTTACTGAATATCCCTATCCTGTATATATGTACATAATATTATCTATATTTAATATTTATACACAAATATTTTATATTAGGGTGTATTTGATTTTGATTAAAATTTTATTTTTTATTTTAAAATTTGCTTAATTTGGGCAGATTTTTCGAATTTATAAAATTTCAAATTTTGTTATATATCAATAGATTATAACTTTCAACGATTCCTTGTACTAACCAGTAGTATTTTATAAGTTTAGTTTCATTTAAAATTTCTATCTAGAAGAAAACCAGCCAAATTAATTCAAATGCTTTGGCTCTTTGGTAAAAAAAATAAAGTTAACCAACTTTTTTTTAAATTTTAAAATAACGACTTCTTCCCCTCTTAAAAAGCTGATACGCTTGCTCTGGAACACCCGGTATATGTACATTATCTTAAACGATTATAAAAGCAGTCGTCGGACTAAATAAACAAAACTGTATGAATTAATGATTAATGAAAACAGCGCATTGGGATTCACTCTATTGTAAGCTTTCACAACAAATTTACATTTACATAGGAGCTAAAATATGTAAGTAGATCTACGTCGATTGAATTTGATAAAATCGGATTGAACTTAGTCAATTAAAATGAAAGCTCATCCTTTTTGTTTCTATCTTATGAGATTCTCATCATTTTTGCTCATGAAATATAAATATAGTAAATAAAACCACTATATTTTAGCATATGATAATAATTCTATTATTTGATAGTAGTTCAATATTTAATAGTAGATTTCGGAAATAAATTTAAAGTTGAATTCCAGAAGCGTGAATTATTTTTTCTATACGAATATTTATCTGTGTAAACTTTTTCATAAGCTTCCCATTCTCAATTTTAATTTTGAATGTGCAATGGTGCAAAACATCCAAAATTATAAATGCTGAATGCACACTGAATTGTAATTTTGATATGCTAATCAGTTGTTTTGGATGAAATCAATTTTGTTGTCAAATTAAAATTCTTTACTAAATAAATCGGGGAAATTGTTTTTATTAAAATTCGCACTTTAATTGCCAACATTTCTCATTCACACACTTGTGGAACCAGAACTGATAACTAAACACCAATGTCGTCGCGTAATTTCGTTTTTCATGCTTTGGGAGACCCACCTCTGCGCTTTATGTACCGACGTGTAATGCATAAATTATGCACTATGAAATGAGTACAATCATCTGATTATTTATATTTAGTGTGGACTTAAATCTTCAATTTTCAAAAAAATTCAGTTAAAAAGAGACTAAAGCTTAAAAATATTGTTTTCATGAGGGTGTTGTATGAATGAAATGTTTAAGCGATACTAATATCATTTCAGACTTTCAAAATCTGATTATAAATCACTACTTTTTCGGATAATAAACTTTGTAGTATAATTGCTGTTACTTCTACGTTTAATGTCTAACTTAGTCGTATTTTAAATATCTAGAATAGAATTTTTAATATTTTTAGTCACATTCTTACAAAAGTTAATTCATAAAAGTGTGTTCTAAGTTGAAGTATGTTTGGCATCTTAGAAAAAAAAACCAATACTTAAACAGAGTATGTTTTTTTTTATATAATTCCAAGTCAATGGGATGAACACCCTAACTGCTTTTTTACAGAGATTTAGAATACACTATAACATAAAATAGCTTTTTGCTTTTTTAGAATTGTTATGGTATATCTAATAATTTAACACTATTACACTATTTCATCAACTTACACCAATACTTGATTTGGGATCATTAGTGTTATCTCATAATGATGTTTTTGATAAAATAAATAGCCTTGATCTAAACTTAGCACCTGGCCCTGATGGCATTCCCAATGTGGTTCTAAAACATTGCGTCCACGCTTTAATGCATCCTTTATGTTAGATATTAATAAATTATTGGAATTGGGTATATTTTTGGATGGCTGGAAGATTTCGAGCATTGTTCCAATTTTTAAGTCAGGTTCTTTTTGTTGAAAACTATCGGCCAAATGCCAAACTATCAGCGATTCCGAAATTATTTGAGGCCATAGTTATGGTCAAGAATCATATTTCTATTCATCAACACGGTTTCATGCCTGGAAGATCAACAACTACTAATTTAGCTGTTTTCTTACACAATCTTATTAATTCTATTGAAAATGGTTATTAAATCGATACCATCTTCACTGGTATTTATAGGGCGTTCGATAAAGTAAATCATTTCTTACTATTGGCTAAATTAGAAGCTTTAGATATCTATGGTATGTTTCTCAAATGGATAAAATCTTATTTGATTGATCGCAAACTGTGTATCACTATTTCTAACGTAAAATGTTAAACATTTATAGCTGCTTCTGGCTTTCCACATGGTACTCATATGGGGCCACTCCTGTTTCTTCTTTTTATGAATGATTAACATTTTAACATCTCAAGTAATATTTTATTATTTGTTGATGATACTAAATTATTTGCAGTAATAAAATGTCCGAATGATTGTCTTATTTTGCAGCAGAATATCGATAAATTCTTTAATTGGTGTTGTTTAAATTTAAGTTTAGTTTTTATTGTAAATATCTCTAAATGCAAATATATGTTATCTCATAGAAAGTCTGGTGTTATAAAGTTCAACTATAAAATTAATAGCTTCGATATAGCTAATGTCAATGAATATAAAGATCTTGGTATTATTCTTGATACGAACATGAACATTCAATCCCTATATCGACCTTCTTATATCTAAGGTTTTTTCAAGGTTAGGTTTTAGCGAACGTAATTCCAAAAACTTTTCAGATCCATACACGTTTAAAGCTTTATATATCACACTAGTTCGTCCTTTGCCAGAATATACTTCTCCAATTTGAATGCTTTTCTACGCTAAGCATATCAAAATAATTGAATCCATTCAAAAGGAAATGGTAAGACTTAGTCTCAGAAAATTTAACCTTTCGCAACAAACTACGAGGCAAAGTGCCTTCTTTTAGATATATCTACTCTGAAGTCCGACGTAAAGTCCAAAATTGATTGTCCATTTGTTCGTAGACAATATGATATTTATGCACCAACTCGTGACTTCAGAAATAGAAGTTTTTTATATATTAATGCACATAGAACTAATTATGCTTTCTTTGAGCCATTAATAAATTCCCAACGCTTGTTTAATGAATGTTATTCGGTGATTGACTTCAATTTTAGTAGAATTGTTTTTAAGAGAAAAATCACTAATTTTCTTAAATTGAATCAATAAATAAATTTCTTTAATTTATTTCATTAAGTTTATTACTTTTAGTTTAATTAATATTTCAGTGATTTGACTTAAATTTTAGTGAAGTTGTTGTTAAGGAAAATCGCTAAGTATCCTATATGTATTGAATAAATAATATATTAAGTTATTTTTTATTCTATTTTTTCTGTATTGTATTTTTTAATTTACATTTTAGTGCATAAGTAAAATCTGTAACGGCATAGCCGAGTAGATTGGAAATAAATAAAATAAAAAAAATAATTTGAAAAAAAAAAAATGTGGAAAACTATATCTTTTGTAGTCAACACTGTCGACTTTTTTTTTCAATCAAAGAGTGTTTGAGCAAGTAGAAAATCCAGAAAGCATTTTTTTGCCTTCGTTCAAATTGAACTTGGGGCCTTTCGGTTGAACGGCAGGGGTAGCGTTCTACCTACTGCGCCACCCAGCGTGTTATAGATAAAAATTTTGAGAATAGATTGAGGATTTAGTTTTAGGGGTTTGCAATTTTAACTATAATCGCTTTTACAACACCAGATCCCAAATCGGTCTATAGCGATTCCCTGAAACGGAACTATGTTTGATATGGTATTGGCTGAGCCATTCACTCTCTTTAGTCATTAAATATAGTGCAGTGGACACCCTAATAACTATATAACATTTTGTATATACTCATATACATGTGTATAATTATAAATATATATATATATAATGTTATTTTTAATTTAAAAGATCGAAAAGCGCATTCTCTTTCTTTATTTTAATTATTCCATTTTAGGATTTTTTTTTGTTTTGTGTCTTATAAAACAAAAAATGATTTCTCTTTTTGCTATATTTTTTTTTGTTTTTATTTTTGAATTTGAAAATAAGTGAAGTTCATGACATCAATTCACAGAGAATAAATACGTTTGGTTTTTGTGTGTTTTTCTTATTTTAATTTTTATTTTTACTCCAAGCGATATTTTTTTGTTTTGCTCAACTCAATTAATTTTCCAGTAGGTTGTTTGGTGTTTTTTGTTTTTTTTTAATCCCGACCAACCTCTCCAATCTCTATCTATATAGACAATAATATTATTTAAGATAGTATCATCACTGCTGAATATTGCAATTTACATTAAAAAATAAAAATAAATAAAATAGACAAATAATTTTTCTTCAACCAACATCACTACCACCATCTTACTGCACTGTACAGACTGGGAAATGATGGAAAATGGAAAATTTTATTACAAAAAGGTTTTTTTGGTTTTTTTAACTACTTACCTACCTTGAATGAAAATAAATGTAAAAAGTTTTAGTGGGAAATAATTTTTAGATTCTTTTATGAACTTGATTCTGATACATTTTTAGATGTACGAGTGTGTACACGAGAGTAGATGAAATTAAATAAGTAATTTAATTGAGTTGTATTTAATGTACTCACTTGGAAATGAAGAATTTTTGGTTTTTTGTTATTTCAAATAATTTGATTAATTTAATTCCATTCACCCCATTATAAGGAAAAGTCTTTAAGATATGATTTTGGTAAGTGCATTGTTATGTCTGTTGTTATAGATTAAGTATTAATCAAGAAATAATTTATTCAAATTAAAATTTATTATTTAAAATTTTATGAAAATTAATAAATATAATTAGAGAATTGGGATTTGTACAGATAAAATTAAGGATTGAAATTGAGATGAAAGTCTTAGATAGATTTATGTTCTCTGATGGAATGACACTGAAATGAGTTTTTTTTTTAAGTTAAGCCAAACATGGTTTTAAACAATACTTTTATACAAAAATGTACAGTTTGAACTAATTGAGGATTGAAAAGTAGAAAGAAAAATGTCTCTTTGATCAGTATAGGGACATTTTGAATAAATTTCTTAATATTACTCTTAAACTTTTGTAGATTGTATGAAGTTATATTTTTACATTTTGGAAACACGTTTGTTAGAATAATGGTTTTAAGTTTTAGTTTTTAAAATTCATTTATTTATTATACCATGTTACATATTACATACCTCAGTACATTATCATAAATTAAATTAAAAAATTTGCAAAACAGTAATGGTAAAATTAGATAAATGTAAGATCATTCTGATATTCCTGAGAATATGTGATGAATGAAATAACAAGAGTAGAAATAATTAAATTATATAATTAAACAATATTAGGTTGATAATTCATAGCTAAAAGTAACACAGTTACAGAAATACAAAAATAAAAATAAAAAATTCAATATTAAAGTAATAAAGTAAAGCAAAACGTAACGCAAAAAATTTAAAAATTATAAAATAAAACACAAACTTATAGATATTAATATAATTAAATTTAGTTAAACATAAATCGAATAAAATATTTTTGAGCAATGAGTAGGGGATGAATTTTGTTGAAGTAAGGGGCCCCCCAGGAGCTAATTCCATATTGTAATTTAGAGTTGAAAAGAGCAAAGTATACCATTTTCATGACTTTCAGGGAACAATATTGCTTTAGGTGAAAGACATTTCTTATGACTTTTTTAAAATATTTATGTAAGTGAAAAGTATGCTTTGCCCAGTTTAATTTATAATCAAGAACGAGGCCAAGATACCTGAAAGATACAACACTATCAATTTTAAAACATGATTCACTACAAGAAGAACTTGAGTCAAAAGTGTTGCCATCCAGGGACGGAATCAATGGAAATTTTTTACAGACAGGAGAATGATAATTAACTGTTTAGTTCACTGGGATTCACTGGGATGATTACTTTTACCAAAGTGCATAATCTTTGTATCTAATATTACTAATAACTAAGCTATGTACATAAAACCATTTCCTTATGATTGGACCTAAAACAGAACCCTGAGGGACACCTACTTTTAAACTCTCAGTATCACCAAAAATGCCATTCAGTTTGACTCTTTTTTTCCTATCACTAACATAAGACTTAAACCATTTAAATATAAGTCCTCTAAATCTGGCATTGTATATTTTTTTCAGCAGTAAGTCATGTTTTACCGTATCAAACGCTTTAGTAATGTTTATAAATAAACTACTACAAAGATTGGACTTATTTAAACCATTGTATATCTCACAACAGAATTTCAAAAGGGCGTCTTCAGTGGATCTTTTTTCCCTGAACTTTTGAAAAGGACGACAATAAAGATATAGGTCTGTAGTTGTTCGGATTAGTTGAAATCCCCTTTTTGAAAATAGGAATAACTTCTGTCATTTTTAAATCATTTGGAAAAATTCCATTGTATACACTATAGTATTAAAAATATAACATAAAACATCAACAACATTTAAAGAAACATTTTTAAGAAGATTACTGAAAAGTGATTCATTTGGTCTAGAATTAGAATTTTTTAGGGCCAAAATTAGTCTATGTATTTCCAGAGACGTTATCGGCTCAAAGAAAAAGCTTTGAAAGTTTCTTTAATCAAACCATTGAGATAATTTTCGGTATTAGAAGATAAGTTGTTAGATAAGTTGTTTGATGATAATTGTAAAGATATCGACAACATAGCTTTTATATGTTGAAATATTTATTGAAATAGTTGCATAATATTTTAGGATCATTGACTATGCTAGAATTGATGTTTAAAGAATATGTGGAGGGATAACTTTCTTTGTTCAAGATAGAGTTGATGATTTCTATTCACCTTTAGTATTACTTTTATTAATTGTGAGCTGTCTAGTATAGTATCTATCTTTGGAATGCCGTATTGCAAGTTTAGTATCTATATTGTTTAGTATCTAAAAATAGTATATATCTTTTGAATGCCGTATTGCCGTATTGCAAGTAATGGTTCTAGAAAAAAAGGTTCTACATTCGGGAAAATTTTACTATAAACGATTTCAATAGTGAGTTTTGATTCACCATGAAATTTGCAGTGGGTAGGATTTGGCACTTGATGTCTCTCTTTTTCGTCGACAGAGAGATGGCATTAAATATATATAAAATAGGGAAAGTGCTCCAACAACACGACGTAATGTGGATTGTAATCCAACAATCCATGTATGACTTACAGCTACTCAAAAAGCTCAAACATCTCGTGGCATATTTAGCAATGTCAAAGATATGGTCATTCCATATCATTTATTTGTTAACTTTCTTGCCCATGATATTCAAGTGTTCAATTCGCTGAATACATACATCTTCAAATAATAGGGTGAGGTTAAATGGGGTAGTTTTGCGCGAGACTAGACAGCCTTGAGTTTTGGAGGTGTTAAACTTAACTCTATTACTTTTCCCACAGTTACAAATAATGGCTGAATCATGGTTGAGCGTCCTGACTATCATGTTACGTTTAGTATCAGTAACTGGTATTGATGCATGTGCTTTTCGAAGTAAATCGAAGGATGCTACTAGAGTGGTGTCGTCTGATAAAAAATGGGTAGGATTGAAAATTGATCGGAGAAGATCATTGATTAATATCAAAAAAAGAGTAGACGATGGAATTAAGTGTCGTTTACACGCTGGGTGGTTAGAGCGTCTGCTTTTAAACCGAAAGGTCCCAATTTCGATTCCTGATGAAGAAAAAAAATATGTTTTATTGGTTTTTCGACCTGGTATTGTACCCTTTTTGTCATTGGGATATAATAAATGATAAAAAATAATTGATTGAGTACAATCTGGTAACAACTTTAATAAAATGGAGCTCTTCTATTTAAGAAGACTTTGTTCCTGACAATATCAGTAGTTTTGCGCAGTTCGATATGACGTATGAATAATTATAATCGAAAATGTGGAGTGTTAGTACATTACTTCAAATACACGAGTTTAATTCTGACATTGTTGTTGTTATAAGATATGTGGTGATTAAAAAATTTAATTTACAGTTACCAATGTTCCAAAACTGATATTATAACAATAAAAAGAATACTTTTTTTTAATTTTTATGAAAGTTCAACAAAACTGTAAAAAAACTTAATTACTAAGTTTTTATTGAATTTTATTTGAAAGCTCAATTCGCATATTCTTTATTCCTTCAAAGTTTAAATATTAATTAGAAGAGTCCACATTGTTTTTTCTCTTTTTTCAATCACTTTTGTAGAAAAATTTAAAACCAAAAACCAAAAAAAAAAAATCAGCATAAAATGAAAAAGAACTTACTCAGCACGTATTGTTATTTCATGTCCAGTATTAACTGGTGTTTCTAATTCACTCAATAGCATTGTTTGTAGACCACATGAGAATTGAAATTGTAACAATCCTTTTTGTAAGAATAATGCCATATAATGACCACCTTTTGTGCCTTGTGCAGCAGCTAACATTATTAAACCATTTGTGGCACGTGTACGAACTTTAAGTTGAACATGCATTGGCAATACTGAATCCAAGCTTTCATGATTTGGTATATCCTTGTGTATACGATGACTGACATATGAATCACCTGAGAATGCTGCATTCTGTATTACAATTGGACTTTCACATAATGGTCCTTGACGATCAAAACGGCATACACACTGAAAAATATAATTAAAAAAAAAAGTAAATCAATAAATTAAATTGAAAATTACAAATACAAATATAAATTCATAAAATGGATTTTTTTTTGTTGTTGAAATAAAAGGATTCTGTTGCAAGGACAAAATAGATTTCTATAAATATATAGAAACTTAAATTAAATAAAGCGTATATAATTTTAGAATATCTAATCTTCCTAAGAAAACAACAAAAATTTGTTTTTTGTTTTTTTTTTTTGACCGGAAGTTTATACAAAAAGAAAGGACAAAATAATAAAACCAAAAGTTAATTAGAAGATAATTTTACTAATACATGCACATCTGGGATCTGATTTTAGAACCAAAAAAAAAAAAATAAAGAAAATTTTATAATGTAATTTTTTTTCTTTTATATTTTCTCTATATGTTTTTTCTATATATATAGAAAAAGAAAGGAAGCAAATAAGTTAACCAGGATATTTTTTGTTCCTTTAATTAAATATTTTTGAATTTCTTTTGTAAGGATTTGTCCGAAAAATTTTTTCGTTTTTAGGGCAATTTGGAAGAAAATAACAATAATGCGGGTTAATAACGTAGGTTAAGAGAAGATTTTTCTTTTATTTTACATATACATACACACACACACGTACAGTGTACATAAATACACATTTGATAATTCATTTCAAAAGAGTTTTATTTAAATTTTCAGTTTCTCATGGCTAAAGAAATTGTTAAAATGTGCTTTTGAATGGATAACAAAGACAAAACTTGAATATTATGAAAATTAGAAAACTATAAGATTAATTTTTTGATGTGGTGAAACGTTTAAAATGTTTTTCGGTATTCATACGATTCAATCTACGGCCTTTCTGTTGACTTTCCTTTTTTTTTTGTAAGACAGTATACCCTGATCTTTTAAATAATTGTTGGCTTGATTGTAGTAAATCCAATAATAGGGCTTTATTTGGCCATCTTTCACAATCGTTTTACATAAAATGATTAATTTTTAGTTCTCAGATGCTGCTGCAAAATGTTAAAATATTTTAATCCAACTTTTTAATAATGTTTGACAATGTAGGTTTCTCACAAGTAAAGTTTGGCCAGCGTTTTATATGGTGCACAATATAATTTAGGCAGTACAAAAAAAATTTTTTAAATTCACTTTATACCACTATTATCATGGTTTAATCCTATTATTGTCTTATCACAATATAATAAATCTGTGTACATTAAACTTTACATCATTACAGAGTATTGTAAAGGGCAGTGTAAAATCAACTTTCATTTCCAGCAATATTATTATTATAAATCTGCACTGTCTACGCTGATTCATCATAAGCCGAAAGTTTCTGCAACTAGTGCTTATAAAATTGGCCATAGGTTAAATTATATAGTCAATTCAATAATTATAATAATAATTTATTTAAAATTAGTAATAATAGGACTGATTATGGCAAATATGAACTCTACTAATAGGTAACAAACATAAATTTAACATTGACTTTACGCTATCAAAACATTCCCAAAAGCAAAAATAGAATCGTTATTTTTAGGATTTTACTATTCATTTTTTGTTTTGTTATTTTTTTAAAGTGTATATAATTGATTATTCAATTTTAATGTTAGTTATAATTTTCAATTTTAATTTAATTTGTAGCAAATATTTTGTTTTGTAAACTGTTTGTGCTAAGCACTATAACTAAATAAATAAATTTTATACTCTCTTAGATATCAATTTACTTCCTATATAATGTATTTTGATTAAATAACAATTTTCCATATTCTTAACACTTCGAAATGTTTAATAAAGTAGGTTCAATACAATTTGGTTCTGATTTGTGATGATTTTCTCTTCTATAATTTTTGGAATTCAAGTGAATAGGTATAAATTAAACTTAAGCATTAACGACTGAAGTATACTTTACTTCCGAAATATCGATATTTATCAAATAAAACTTGGTGAAAGAAAATTTGACCTTGACCTTTTTAAAATTTAATATATCAATAATAATATAAATCTTATTATCAAAATAATTATTAAAAAGGATATAAGAATGTACCATTTATTCCAATTCAATACAATTTTCTAAGTTCTGAACTCTTTCAGATTTTTGACAATTATCACTTCTTACTTTGTCACCTCAAGTTTTACGAGATATCTTAGAACGTATATGAATTCATACCATTTATCCAGGCACCGATAGAAATTTCTATATTATGAATACACAATTTTCTACGAATTTTTCAATTATTCATTTATTCGAATTCAAAATAACAGTGGTAGCTATAATTATAAATAAATAAATAAATTTATTCGAATTCATTAGAAATTTGAGGATTCAATGTAATTTTGCTGAATCACATAGAATTCTGATCTATAAAATCGTGACGTATTTATTTTGAATTGATATAATGTTTGCAAGTTTAATAAACCTTGTCCGACATGAGCTGAGACAGAGCTGGATATAATATAATTTCTAAAATACTATTGAGTAAATGTATTCGATTTCATGTATTTGAGTATCAATTGTGTTAAATAAAATAATTTCAAATACAATTAACTATATATATAATTTTCTGCATTTATCTGGATGTTTGTAAGTTCGACGGAATACTCCAATACATATAATACTAACATATATACTATACATATACATATAATACTAACATATAACTTGCAATATATATACAAATTCATCATGTAATTGTCATAAACATAGTATCTGTTTTTTATTGCTTATATATGCCATCTGGCATCTGTCATCTGTCATCTGCCATTTGACATCTGTCCTCTGTTATGTGTTTCATTTGCCCATCATTTCATAATGATTGTCATGCCATTCAAGTGTTAAATTTAGATGGCGCCCTAGAACTTTTTACTTTTGTTATGTCTTAATTAATTTCATTTTACAGTAGAACGCTGCTATGATCGTAAAAATATAAAATTATTATAAGTTTATATTATATAGTTAGATTTTGTTTTCATTAAAAATATTATTTGAATTTAGTATTTCTATATTAATTTAAATTGAAATTATCTTTTTGACTAACTTATATTATAATTAATTGAATACAATAGAATGTCTAAGAATATTGATTATTTAGAATTATTGAGGTTTTAGGATAATATATGCTTAAATTTCCAATGATGGCAAATAAGATGTCGTTAAAATTATCGAGTAAATAACCGTTAGGGAATTGAAAATTTTGCACCTTACTACAAATATTCTGTTTATATGGTAATTAAAAGCATTCTAATAATTCTAATAAGGGTATGATATTGATAAATTAGTAAGCAAATACATATTTTTCTTAAACTTTAAATGAAAACTCTAATGAAGGAAGAAATGCTAGATTTTATTTTGCTTCCGTCATTTATGGCGGGTTATAAAACTAGTTTTCAAATACTTTTGAGCAAAATTATTTGATTAAATTTTTTTTTTAAATACAGGAAAAGTATTCGTGCGTTCATAGTTATAGAAAAACAAAATGCGTCAGCGTCGTGCATGTTTCTACCTAACAACTTTTAACATAAAACCTTCAGACACGCGAGTAGAAATTTTTTCTGCTGTAATTTTTGTTCATAGAGGAAGTATATATAAAATTTGTTTTGTCAGTTTTTATTCAGTTTGAAATTTTGATGAAATTAGAAGCCAAGCGTAATTTCAAGATAAAAATGAATTCTGGTTTACGAGTTTATTACAGCATACCACTATCCACATTCATTTCTATGAAGTATGAATTTTATTTACTTCATACATAAAATTATTTCCTAAAAATGTTTGTATTTTCATAATTATAATTATTTAGTTTTATTTAAACTAATACTTTAATCATCTTACATGCTTTCTCTAGCCATTTTCTATAAGCACACTAAAATAGATGTTTAATCTGCACGACGCTGATGCAACCCCGACAACTATATGTAGATTAGTGTCTGCTTTTTAACTGTGCACATTTTTTGGCAACATACAACTATGAACAAAATATCTTTGTTTTGCTTAGGCACGATCACTCTGAACATACCTTGTATACATACATTTGTCTATTAAATTATTTAAATACTTAAAATATTTATTACTCAATACTTAAATATTTTAAATACTTTTACACGATTATCATGCAGCTTGTTTTCGTTCCGCTTTTTCTTCAATCTAGGGAAATGCCCCGACCTCCGCTCGTTGTGATCTGATGATGTTAATGATGTTGGCATATTCTATTAGTTAAACAGATCTGAAAACTATATTGCCGGCTTACTTTCGCTATACGTTCCAGAGTACTGTCGAAATCTGGTACACATCTGAAAGAACTCAGAAGTATTATTACCAATCACCATAGCACGTCTTTTGAGTTTTCAAGTGTAATTTTTGACAATCGGATGAGCTTGGCTGGTACACCAAATTCCGAAATAGTAATGTACAGCTCACTGCGCTATATCCTATGCAGACTTACAATCATGCGGCTTGTTCAGGATTTGCCTAAGTGCAAACATCTGGTCGCTTGTTGATTTTCTAAGGCGAAAGCAGCATTGATAACTGCCGATGACAGTGTCTTAGACATTCGCACAAAATGTTAGACAGGATCTTATACGCGATATTTAACAGGGATATTTCTCAATAGTTTTTACAACACATGGCGTTGCCCTTTTTGTAAATGGAGGAGATAGAGGTAATACTCCAGTCATTAGGCATACTTTCTTCCATCAATATGATGCCAATGATTTGGTGCAAGCATCAGTTAACCAAAACATCACCTCCACTTTTGAATAGTTCAGCTGGGAGCTCATCAGGTCCAGCAATTTTGTTGTTCTTCAGCTTGTTGATGGCTTGACCAACAACCTCTACCGGTATCATACTAGATAAAATATGGAATTTATAATATATGTAATACATTAGCAGTTATAACGGTTTAACCTTAATTTTGATGATCAGCTTTTCAAAAACATTAAAACAACAAGGATATTTTCAAATGTTCATTTCATCCTTAAAGTATAAGAATATAAATTTTTGTGAAGCTGAAAACCTTCAGTTGAAGGTTCATTTGAACGCCAGTCCAACATTTACTTCAGAAGAACCCTAATAGTAATTGAAATGTTGTGGATTTAAATTTTGGTTTCTATATAAATCTTTGCTTCAGCAGCTTCACTCACTTCAGTTATTTGAATTTCTAGAAAAAGTCCCTAACTAACTGAGGTATTTTCAGATATTTAAGGTTGATACAACTAAAGTAGATTAATACCGCAAAAACGAAATAAATAATAAATTTCGAGCAAATTAAGATTTTATCAATAACCTTTTCGCATCCTTAAACTCGTCATATTTCCTTTTTGTAGTTTTTTATTTTACAGTGTCTCCAATAAATGCATTTAGATAGTAAGCCTGTATTCATCCCTTTCAAAATTTAACAAATTTCAAGACTTATTTATCACTGATAGCAATTTAAGTGTAGATCCAATTCAAACTTTCTTAATATGCCTAAATATGCAACTACCATTCAGACTGTAAAAAATTTCATCTGTTTTTTTTTGTATTTTATTCTTTTTATATTTTCTTTTGAAAAACATTAAAGCAGTCCAACTGGGAGAAATTAAATTGCCAGTAAAATTGTAATATCCTAAATGAAATTTCAAGATTTTTTTGTGGTTGTTTTTGTTTTTGTTGTGTAATTTTAGTTGACCTTTCGTTTTTTCTTTGGTTTTGTATTTTTGGGGTAGTCCATTTCAAAGTAAATTTAAATAAAAACAAAAAAAAAATACGAATATTTTTTTGAGTAAGGTCATTTGATTACAAAAAAAAAAAAAAACAAAAAACAGATCGACTTTTGTCGTAAGCTGAGGCTAAAATAGTGTGAATAGAATGAAATTTAAATATGGAAAGAATGAAGAAAAGAAAGGAATCAATAATAATTAGGACATTGTTTTTGTTTTAGAACTAAAGTTAATGATGTTAAATCTTTTAGAAAAGAAATTCGGAAATTATTGAAAGAAAAAAAAAACAAAAGAAAAAAAAACAACAACAAGAAGACGAGAAAGTTATAAGATATTATTACAATGGATTTTGATGGGATAAAAAAAGGATAATAAAGAAAATTGATATTTTGTCCTTGACATTTAGTTAAGATGGCATTTAATAAGTTTTTAAATAATTTTCAGTTTTTTTTTGTTTTATATTTTAAGAAATTTATATAATATTAATACAGTTTTGGAGTGTAAATTCATTTTTGTTTTAATTTAATTTTTAAAGATAATAAGTTAGTGAGGATAATCTAAACTTAAAAAATTTAATTAATTTTGTATACACTGGCATTGATAGTTATTTTTAATAATTATGCTAGTTCCATTAATGTATATAGTAATTTATGCATGAAGCAATGAACACGTTTTGAAATGAATATTATATATATATATAGTTTTCTGCATATATCTGGATGGATATATTATTATGTTTGACGGCACGCTCCAACACATATACAAATTGTTTTGGTATATTTTTTTAACATAAATGAAATATATGTCAGTACCTGGGAGAAGCGCACTAAATATTTAAAATAAAAAATATTTTCAAAATAAAAGAAATAAAAATTTACGGACATAAAAAGTACCACCGTCTTAAAATGAAATTAACTATTTCAGACGATTGTTAGTATGAACAAAAAATAAATATATTTCAGTACCTATTGTTGTGTTCGTTTAAAGTTGTGGTTCATTGTCAAATATTATTTGTTCAATATTCTATTTATGCGTGTTAGTAAATAAATATGATAGGATTTAAAAATTGACATAAATAAGACAAAAAAAGCAAATCTATTATGACAATAATGACATTTAGATTCTGGTCATACAAACACATGAAAAAATGCAAATGACCCATATTAATAAGACCTTGATTATTTTTTTGAAATTTTGATGCTAAAACTTACGCAGCTATGGATGGTTAACACCATTAACTTGATTCTTAATTATACGATGAATTTTCAACAATGACAAATAAGATGTCGCTAAATTGGTCGAGTAAATGACCCTTAGGGAATAGAAAATTATGCACCTTACTGTAAATATTCTGTTTATATGGCAATTAAAAGTGTTTATATGGCAAAGTGTTTATATGGCAAATACGAATTTTTCTTAAATTTGAAATGAAAACTCTAATGAAGGAAAAAAAAGCTGGAATTTATTTTGTTTTCGTCGTTTATGGCGGGTTACAAACCTAGTTTAATGATTACATTTTTAAAGTAAACTATACCTTAAATAAAGATTAAATTATTTATCAATAAAATTATTGAAATATTAATAATAATATTTCAATAATTTTATCAAATATCTTAATTGATTTCGGTTATTGCACTATAATCAGAACACTGATAAAGTAATTACACCTGTTTTAACATTAATATTATTTATTTATTATACAGTTACAAAAAGTTTAATAAATTTTAAGAGACTTTATTTCATTGGGTGTACCTGTTCGTTCGTCAAATTTTTATGTTGTTTTTGAGCTGATAAAATTTCATATTCTTCTAGGTAAAATTTCCAAATTATTTATTAAGCAATCATGATTGTTTTCAAAGTGATATTTCACTACGCTTGAATCATTTTTCCGTTAAACGCCGGTCTAAAATGTTCCTGTGCATGTGGTTTGAAAACTTTTTCCAATTTGTCCAATGTATGTATATATAATCACAATCATTACATTTTATTAGGTTTTACTTATATTGTTCCTTGTAATGATTTTTTTATTGACTAGTTTATGTTTGATGGTATTGTTATTATAAAAAAACTGGATTTTTGTTGTATTTGTTCATGATATTTTCTATTTTTAAACTGGTGCCTGTAATATAGTTAAACTTCCTGCAATTACCTTCAGATTTGATCTCTTTGTATTCGATCTTCTTATCTCCTCATATTCGTTGTTCTTCGCTATAGTTTTTATTATATTGAGTTCTTCGGAATATTAACCAGCCTATAAAAGTAGCTATGGAAAGCGAACATTTTAGTATTGATGGGCTAGTTAGAATGGCTGCAATAGCCCTATTAGAATATATTTTCTATAAATCTTAAAATGAAGTTTTCCCTCTGCGAGACTTATAAAAATGTCCACAAAAAGTTGAGACTATTATTTGATTCTTTTTCCGTTATGAACTGAATTTTCTTATTTTCAGCATTCAAGAATTCGAGAAATCGATCAAATTCGCCAATTCGTCTAAAAGCGTCATGTGTATACCATTTTGGAATATTCTTCATTATTGGATTTGTAGATTGTAAGACTTTTCTTTCAAAGTCATCCATGAATATTTCAGTAAACATTGGAGTTAAAAGTGAATCTATTGAAATCTTTCCACCTGTGTTTTTTTAAATCTTTATCGAATTGAACATAGTTCTTTTCCAAGCAAATGTTCAATAGGTTAATTATTTCGTTTTTAAAAGGTGTAACCACATTTACTATTTTTTTTATTGTTATGGGTGTAAACAGACTGTTAATATCAAACGAAACTATTCTGCTGCCAACTATTCTGATGTTGAAACATTGAAAATGGATGGTAGCGTTTTTAAGGCTTAATTGGATTTCTCACTTGCTATTTCTTAAAATCTACATTTTATTAATTTTTTAGTAAATAAAAAGGATAAAAATTTACCAATTAACTGTTATTTCTTTTAAGGAAACAATGTGTTTAGGAAAGTTTTTGTATAAAAATTTTAACTTTAGGAGTGATTAGAGCGTGAGGCAGCACTGCTGAAGCTCCTCAACAGATATTGTAGTGTTGGACTACCTAGACAGCTTTTACTTTGATTTTGGTTAATTTTTATAGGTTTGATCATTCGTGTTATTTAAGAGGATGTTTCTCTAAAGTTATAAGACCATCTACACTGAGAAGAAAATATCACTTTAAAAACAAATGTGTAAACATTTGAATTGAATGTGTTTAAAAAGTTTAAATTTTAAAGTGAAACGTTATAAATTCTATGTAATACATGTTTAAAATAACTAAATCTTTACCAGAGAGTTTGATTTAAATGTAAATGCATTTATTTTAAAAGTGTTATCTTATTCTAAGTAAAATTGAATTATATTTTATAGTGAAACACTATTAATTCAAAAGTTTTCGGAAACATATTTATAAGAAAAGTGTTCGGGTTTAAAATCAAACGCCTACATGTTTAAATTTAACGGAAATAATTTTTATTCTGAAAGTGATCGTGTTAAAAACAAAAGTGATTAATGTTAATTATTATGATTATGGCTTCATTTCAATTATAACAGTTCAATTTTGAATGTGGAATATACAAGGTGTGAAAAAAAGTCCAAAATTTAAAAAGCAAATTAAATTTAATTTTTTAAGATTTTTTAATAATGATTAGTCAAAGTGATTTACAGGAGCTATTTGACAGTGGCCAAATAGTTTTAGAATCCGGTGTTAGTGATGCTAAAGTAAATGAGGAGGATAATGAGCTGTTAAACTTGCTGAAGGAGTTTGACTTAGAAATTTTATATTCTGATTTGAAAGGTATATATCTACATTATTTTTGAGATTATCGTGTTTCTTAAAATATTTTAATATATGCAATGAATGTATGTATGGAAGAATAAAAATATAACATGTACCTAACCTACAAAATCTAAATGCATATGTACATATACATTATATTATTATTGTGTTTCTACATAATACTGTCATATTATAAATGATACATATATTTGCTTTCTTGAAGCTTATATATGACTCATAATATAATTTTGTTATTGTTTTTTTTTTACATTTACAATAATTGCTGCCGATACTTTATCAACAAAAAAAAACCAATTTGGGATGTATTCAAATAACGGTCATACAAATTTCACAAGCACATGCATGCATATTGGTTGATTGAAATTTTTATTTTTATAAATAAAAAAACATCAGTGATAATGTCAGAAGATATGGACTGTATAAATCGGACTAGAAATGTATAAATCGAAATTGAATTTTTTTTCATGTTAAAATATTGATATTTAAATTTATTTATTTTTTTTTCATAAAATAAATTTAAACAACAACAATTAAACTATTCAAGTAATTTGATTATATTCATATATATACGAACCACATATGTTATGCATGTAGGCCTAGGTATATAACATACATATTATATTTTAAGAAATGATATATATATACATATATAAGAAAGAGTATGCATAGGTAACAAACAAAAATAATAGAATATAAGTATTCCATTATTTTTGGTACCAAATGTGGCATACAATGATTTGGATGAAAGTTGATTTAATTTTGCTATTTGTTGCTATTTTTTGCATTTTTACGCCAGAAATATTATTAAATATACATATTTTGATTTTTTAAGTTAAATTTGGTATTATTTTTTAGATCGTGGTATAACTTTCAGATGCTTGAAATATTTAAAAAAAGAAGATATTGCTGATGCTATAACACATATTGGATATCGTGTAGAATTCCGAGAAAAGTTGTTTCTGTGGAGAAAAACTGAAGTATAATCCACTATTTTAATAAATTATTTGTTTCAAGAGTTCCTTTTATTTTGTTTTAGTATGGAATCGACGGCGAAACAATGACTCAAACGTCAAAAGTAACGGAATGGATTGACAAAATACGAGAGTTTAATGTGTCATCCAGACCATCCACACCCTCATCGGTAAATAGTGGGCCAATAAAGGTAATATCAAAATTCAAAATGTTAAAATTAAAAAAAATTTATTTTATGTTTTATCCGGTTTTTTTTTATATTAATTATAGCCTATTTCAATCTTATTAAACTGTACTGCAAGAGGAAAGAATTTAATTCAATATTATGAAACGAATTCATTATTTTCTAATAAACAGCGGGACGAGCTCATAAATATTATTCTAGAAGATGCTATTTGTAGCGACATCAAATTGAAGCCATATAATTTCCCAGGCATAGTGAATGAAATAGTTACTTTATTTCCAACTGAAAAAGAGTGTTATGTAAGTCCTTAAAAAGCGATGGATATATACATATTTAGTAATAATTTTTTTTATTTATAGAATTACTATTATATTCCACGTCAACCTAGAAAAAATCCTGGTGGGAAGCTTTATACAAAATATTTTAACATGAAAACCAAAAAACGGAAGCTTAATTTTGTATATGATAACTCTGATTCAGCAGAACAATTTATTCAAACAGTATCAAGTAATGTAGAAATTGATGAATCAATTTCTGTAGCTTTAAAAACTGCTCTTAAAAGGGAAAACAATAATTGGGAGGAAATATGCCAGAATTGGCAGAAAAGTTATTGTTTGCGTCAGCAAGACCTGAAAAAATTATCCAATATTGATTTTTTAAAAGAATGGCCAAAGCTTAAAGATGCCAGAGGTCCACAATTGGTAGTTCTTTTTATTATAATATAATCTTTATACACTATCCTAACTATTTTCTTTTTATTTTCAGATTAATCTTGATTTCAATTTGTTGTATCCGGAAAAAAGTCATTTGTTGAAGAGCAAATGGGATACTTTTAAAAATAAAGTAGTGCTGTACTATGAAATGAACATTCGAAATTCGCATTCCAAAGAAATGCTTTTGTTGGCCAAGACAACAAAAAATATTGGTAACTTGAACTTTGAAATTTATATCAATACCTTTTTTATTTTCATATCAGACAATATTACATTTTTTTTGACTAAATTTTGTGCACTTTTTTTGTTTTTTAACGATATAAAAATGTACATTTATAAACTAAAATTCCAATTTGAATAAAATTCTAAAACAAAATATATAAGTCAATGAAACCTAAACTTGAAGGTATGAAGTACTTTTATGCAATATTTTTCAAAAAAATTTGTACGAATAATATATGTCTGAAGACAAAACTTGTAGTTTTCTATTCTATTGTTATACAATAAAAAATAAAATATATGAATAAATATAAAACTCAACTTTTAACTAATATTTTAGATGGTGTGGATTATATTTTAACAACCTTACTAAATTCAGTTCTACCACCTTCGGCCCGATTCAGTAATTCGAATGGAACGAATAAGAAAAAACCATCAATACAAGATGCCAACGAGAGTTTTATATTAAAATTATCATCTCTTAATGACTACCAGAGAAAAATTGAAGAACTAATTGGTAAATATTACAACAATAACTTGACTATTCAACCTTTTTTGATCGTCGAGGGATGCGAATTAGACCAACTTAAATCATTTTTTGTCTATTTCGACAGAACATTATACAAATTTGATTCATTTATTGAGAGCTTGGAGACATGTTTTAAAATCTACCAAGTATTTTCTTTAAAATATTCACCAATCAGTCAATTTGCATGGATTTTTATCCAAAAATATTTTTATAATATTGATACTTCATTTGATATGAAAAGTCCAAATCTTACCTCTCTTATAAATTTTATGAATCAAGACCAAATCAAAAAATAAAAATTCATATTATATACATAACTTTATATTTTCGTAAACTTTTATAATTTGTTTTTGAACGATTATAAATTTTTTTTCTAAGTTTTTTTGTAATTAATTATATAATATTAAGAATGTATAAATGCTTTAGATGTTTCAAAAACTATCCAACTATTGATGTGCTTATTAAGCATTTTAAATATGAACATTTCATATCACAAAAATGTGTTTTGCAATGTTTGCAAAATAATTGCAAACAGCTATTTTCAAATTTCGGTGTATTCAAAAAACATTTATTGACTCATAAAAATGAAATAGTTCCAGAAAGTACCAATAATTTAGTTTTTAAATGTGCCAATACTTTATATGATTCAAGAATGTCTCTATCGGAGACAGCATTTTCTTCCGGTGAAGTAAACCAAGTACACAATTCCGTTAAAAACCTTGAGCAAACTGTGGCAGATCTAAAAAAAAAATCTTTAATTTTGTCGCTCCAATTATATGCAAAAAGCTCAATGCCGAGAAAAGAAGTTATACAAATTCAGAGCATGGTGACTGACTTATTATCAGCTATTTCAAATTCTATAAAAATATTTGTTTCAAACTATAATATAAATATAAATTGCGAAGTTCAGCAGGATTTAAACTGCATATTGAACTTTTGTAACGATCCGTTTCAAGATATTAAATCCGAGCATCGAATGTTGAAAATATTAAAAGAAATGAAAATTTATGAAAGTCCCAAATCCATAGTCATTAGAAATGAAATAGCTGAAACAATTTTTCAAGGAAATCCAACGCTAGCTTCAAAATCTCTTAGTATTCAAATAATGCCTTTAAAATTTCAATTTAAGAAGCTTTTTGAATTACCCAATGTTTTAGAAATTACTCTCCAAAATACAAAAACAATATTTGATACTGGAAAATTAGGAAATTTTGTAAATGGACAAATTTTTAATTTAAAGAAACAAAAGATTCGGTCACAATATATAATACCATATACTTTATATTTTGACGATTTCCAAATTAATAATGCTCTTGGCAGTCACACATTTTCAATTTGTGGATGCTACTATAATTTTCCCACTATGCCTCAATTTTTACTTTCAAAGTTAGATTTTATATTTACTGCTGCTTTTATTGCAACAAAAGATCTAAAAAATTGTGGAAACGAGATTTCCTTTTATCATTTGGTAGAAGAATTAAAGTCCCTAGAACAAGGAGTGGAAATTGAATCATCTAAACAAATATTAAAAATACATTTTGTGTTAGGATTAGTAGTCGGAGATAATTTAGGAGTTAATAGTATTTTAGGGTTTGTACAATCATTTAATGCTAAACGATATTGCCGAGCTTGTAGGGCTATACGGGATGAAATGAAATGCAATACCAGAGAGGATAAAGAATTATTAAGAAATGAAAGAAATTACACAGAAGATTTATCCAAGGAAAATTTCCTAGAAACAGGCATAAAAAATGACTGTATTTTCAATTCTTTGGACAGTTTTCACGTCACCGAAAATTTCTATTTCGATTTAATGCATGATGTTTTGGAGGGTATATGTGGCTATGATGTTTGTAATGTTCTGTTAGGTTTAATAAATGATGGCATTATTTCATTAGATATAATAAATAGTAGAAAACAATTCTTTCCATTTGGGGATATTGATATAGGAAATACATCTCAGGCTTTAAATATAAACAAACTAAAATTAACAAACTTAAAAATGACTGCAAGCGAAGTTTTATGTTTTACACATTTCCTACCACTCATGATAGGAGACTTAATTCCGCTTACAAACAAACATTGGAAGCTTTTGATTTTACTCATAAATATAATTGATATACTATTTCAATCAAGTTTTACAATCGAGGAAATAGATCATTTAGACAAATTAATAGCAGAGCATCATGATTTATATATCAAACTTTATGGATTTTTGAAGCCAAAGCACCATTTCTTGGTTCACTATCCTCGGGGAATTAAAATGTGCGGCCCTCTGAAATATATTTGGGCAATGCGTTTTGAGGCAAAACATAAAGATGCCAAAATATACTTTAATAGTATAACATCTAGATTAAATCCTTCATACACAGTGGCCATTAAAAATGCTATTAATTTTTCAAATTTTTTGATTAAATATGAAAATGGTCTCCCCCAAGATTTTGATACTGAAGCATTTAGTATCCTAGATCTTAGTAAATCAGAATATTATTCTAAAATAATAAAAATTCCGGAAATCAATTATGAATCAGCTGAAGTATCAAATTCAATAATCTATAAAGGAACTTATTACAAAGAAAATTATTATTTAGCGTCCTTAAGACACTCAAATTTCAAACTTTATAAAATTAAATTATTAGTTCATAAAAATAATAATATATATGTGCTATGTTATCCTATAGAAATAATAAAATTTGATAGACATTTTCAATCCTATGAAATTGGTAGCAAAACTGAATCAATAAAAATAAAGAATTTAAATTTTTTTACAAGTTCGCCACTGAATTTGTACCAAATTAATAATGGTAAAACTTACGTTAGAAACAAGAATTTGTAAAAATAAAATTTTATACTTAAATTAAATGAAATTAAATAATTTATAATTTATAAGTATATTTAGAAATGAAAATTGTTCTGTTATTTTTTTTTTAATTTATTAATGTAATAATGTTATGAATTTGTTCTGTTATTAATCACATTTTTATTTTATTTTATTATGTTAAATTTCAAGATATTTTTTTAAGATTAAAATTACCGTTTTAAATTAATTTAAAATTTTTTTTAGCCTATTTTCATATGAAAAGGTTAAAAACGATTTGAAAACTTTGGATATTAATTTCAAAAAATTATGTTTTGCAAACAATTTATTTTAGAAATGTAAATGGAAGGTTATCTAAAAATATCTATTGATATAGATATTTAGATAGGTATCTAAAAATATCTAACGCCATGTTTATGTATACCTTAATACAAAAATGTAATAAAGTAAAGAAAAATATAAATAAAATAGTTTTAAAACAAAGTTTACTGTCTTTTTATTTCTTTTCAGAAAGAGGCCGCATTTTAATACTAAACTGTTCATCTTTAAAATGCAATTAAAACTGCCCACTTTTAATTTTACATTCTTCATTCTTAATTTGCAGTTTAAAGTTTTTACTTTTAGTTTTAAATTTTCCGTTATTAAACTGTAATTAAAAGTTTCCATTTTTAATTATAAATTATTCAATATTAAACTACATTTTAAAGTGTTCACTTTTAGTTTTAAATATTTCGTTGTAAAATTAGATTTAAAAGTGTTAGTTGTTAAATCAAAAGCGATATTGATTAAAAAATTTAATTTAAAGGTTTCACTTTTAAATTAAAAGTTTTCAAATATGGACGACTTTCATATTTGAAAGTATTTAATTTAAATATGTTTTGATTTAAATATATAGTGTTTTTTGCTCAGTGTATACTATCTATACTGTTTAGTAGTTTGGAAATAGTGTAATTTGCTCTCTTCAGCTCTAAATTTCAGTTTAGATGTTTAGATTAACTTGTTGGGGTGGTATATTTCACAATAAAATTCATCCCCTTCTTATTCGTCAGAAGATTAAAAATGTCATAAAACTGTCAAAAATAAATAAAGCTACTGGACCAGATGCAATACCAATTGAAATAATTAAACTTGTTGATGATTAAAATCTTTATTTATTTGAATGTATTGGAATAATGATACCGAAGTATATCCTCGAGATTGGCTCAAATCTACATTCATAGCCATACCGAAACAGAACAATGCTGAAAAATGTAATGAGCATAGGCTAATTAATTTATTTGGACACACACTTAAAATATTTTTAAAAATTATTTTTATAACAGAATTTATCAAAAGCTAAAACCAGACATGGGATTCACGCAATTCGAATTCAAAAATGGTATGGGTATACGGGAAACTCTTATCTGTACAAATATTGGTTCAAAACTGCAAAGATGTACAGAAAGATGTGTTTTTAGGTTTTATAAATTACGAAAACAGCTTTTAACCGTGTTCAGCACGGTCCAAATTAATGGATGGTCTTGATGGAAAAGATATTCAATGTATTCAAAATCTATATTGAAATCAAAAAAATATGAAATCTTTGTCGGAGATACATCATCTTTAGAATTTGAAATTAGTCGAGGAGTATATGACAGGGTTGTATATTGTCACCAATTTTGGTTTAACGTTAGATACGCCGATGATACAGCCCTATTGGCTGAAAGTATAGAAATTACTATCACAAAGATTATTTCAAGAAGTCAACCAATATAATCGACAATTTGGTTTGAGCATTAACACTAATAAAACCAAATTTATGATTATAAGTATGAGAAATTTGTATGACAACAACATCACCATCTCAATTAATGGACAACAAATAGAATGTGTCAACGCAGTTATAAATATCTTGGTCATTGCTAACATAAGAAATCAAAATGTAGAATTAAAATGGCCAAAAGTGCCTTTATGAAGTATAAAAAGATATTTAACATTAAATTAAAACTAAGATTTGTTAAATGTTGTGTATGGTCAGTACTTTTATATGGTATGGAAACTTGAACTTTGAAGGTATAAGATATGAACAAAATTGAATTTATTGAATTGTGGGTGTACAGAAGAATTTTAAAAATATTTTAGATCGATAAGGTAAGAAACAGGGCTACTTTGTAATATCAAGCGTCGTAAAACAGCGTACTTTGGTCACATCATTAGAAATCAAAAACATGATTCAACTAATAGTACAAGGAAAAATTTAAGATAGGCGAGGAATTGGAAGGAAACAATTATCATGGCTATAAGCATAACAACAAATTTATATTAACATGTGATCGCTAACATCCATAAAGGGTAGGCAGTAAGAGAAGAGAAGTGAAACATTTGGTAGTGAAACAGCTTAACTCCAAAAATTTAGAATAGTTTTCCTGAAAATTTAAGATTGGAACATTTTTTATCATCCTTCTCAGTCCATCTTAAAAGTTGATTATTCCAATTTTAATTTTCACTATAGGATAATATTTAACTTGTAATATTTTAATTTGTTAATAATTGAACGTTTCAATTGACTTAGGGGCAAATAGTTATTTTCAGTTAATTACATCATAACTATTAACTATTTAGAATGAATTATAATATTAATTAATAATAAAATTCAATTCACTAATAATAAAATCATAATTTATTGATGTTAATTAACTTAGAAAATGTTGTATATATCTTCCTCTAATTATCCAATTATAATCTTAATTATCCAAAATTATGATATATATATATATATATATATATATACATAATAAATAATATTATAAAATATAGTGTATATGCATACAGATTATTATCATTTATGCTTTCAAACAAAATTTTCTAACCGAATACTTATACGGATTGAATCCTTTTTAAAATTTGAAAATCCTTTATATATAGGTATATCCTTTATGTATATAAACATTTTTTTGATAATTATCATTTAATTATATAGTATTAATACTGCTGTAAGGATTAATTAAACCTATATGGATATATAGATATTGAAAAATTAATTCATTTGGCATTATAGGCCTATTGATAAAATTAAAAATTAGATCACGTCGTTGTTGTTTACCATTTCATTATCATTATACTAAGGTTAACATTATATTTGTTAGAGTTGCCATCTTAAACATATTTTTAGTTGAATAAAATAAAATAAAAATATTTCCATACTCTTCTATTAAGAAATTAGTTTTTTATGATCATTTGTTATATTTTGTCTTCTCAATCTTCTGATGATTGGTGTAATAACCGAAATCGATTAAAATATTAAAAAAAATAAGTGAAACATACCTAGAGTTTTTAATCTTTATTTTTGTAATAATTATTTGTTCTGTAATGTAGAGTCAAATCTAGTTGTGCAAAAAATCACTCTTACAAGTATGATTCAGTTTACGAAATTCATCAAAATTCGAAATTTGAAGGCAAGTATAAAATGATGTGAAGGCAGAAATATATTATTATTGTTAGTTATTTTTTAAATATCAGAGTTTTGTACACAGTTTTGACACACTAACAATCGCATGCAATAGGTTTTTTCATTTGAATTTTTGGTATTGTAAAAACTACATCTATAACTTACATACATTCGTTCTAGAGTATATTTGCCTTTATAATAACATACATTTCAAGATAACATTCATTTCACAAAATTCATATCGCATTCTAGTTGAACATGACAAACCAAATGTACAATGGTGGTTGTCATTGATTAATTTTGCACCGAAACGGAAATTGATCAAATACAGAGACAAATATTTATGTAATTTATAATTACCTTAATTTCAATTAAACTAACAAAATTAGCACTTCCGCATCCTAACATTTTTTTTGATATAACAAAGTATATCTAATATTTGAAATACCAGCTCTCAGCTTTCTGAAAACTACTTCAAGTAGTATAGTAAATTAATATAAAGCTAGTATTCGTCGGCTTCTCGAAATTCGAAGAAGTTCTCAAATCGTACTCAATTTAATTATGAATATTATGTTTTCCATCATTTCAATTTATCGTTGATCTATATTTTATTTTTTATTGATTTATCTTTGACAATAACCGCATACGTAATAATTTATTTAAACAAAGAAAAAAAAAATAAATTTAAATTTAATTTTGGCGATGGGTGAGTTGCGGCAATTTGATAAATTTAAATTTTTGTATGGCACGATGACTCAAGGCACCCCATGTATGCATGCTCATTTTACACTGTACATGACGTTTATTCTCACCATATACTATTAATGCTGTTTTGCTCACGCCTGATATGGTTTTTCGTCCAGTATAAAAATGTCTCAACTAGCGTGTGCATAAATTTTTTTTTTCATATACACTATTTTTTCAAATAGCATTTGAATATTCCTCACTTTTAACTTTCCACAAACACAAACATGATAAGCGTTTATACAACTCCAAAAATTCTTTCCAGAATTTTTTACTCACTTTCATTTTTATATTTCTTATTTAATTGTTGTTAACGCTACAAAAACGTTTACTGCAATGTGAAATTTAAACAATATACTACGCATGCATGTGTGTACAAACAAATAGGAAAGTGAAAGTTTTTAAAAATCAGGCAGTTGGCACGTACAACCGGCAATCAACACGATGTACTATTAGTTTGCATGTACATGCATGTATGTGTAGTATATGGGTGCCTTTATACATTTGATATTTTAAATAGAAATTTACAATTGAAAATTAAAATAATTTGAAAAAATATTTAGTTTCCCCACGTCTCTTTTTAAATATCTATTATTTAAAACAATAATAATGAAAGTCGGTTGTGAAATAACTTATAGATATTTGTATCATACATTTTTCAATTTACAGATGAAATGAGTTAAAATGGATTATTACACATCTTGTCTAGTATTACTGATAGCAATAAATTATACTCAAATTATATTCCTGGAAAACTTGTAAAACATTTTTCCATAAATAAATAAATAAATTATTTTGTTTTTCTCCAATTCTAAAAAATTATATGTGGCCAGAAGCAATACCAGATATCGCAAAAACGAAAAACGTTATTCACACTGCATTACAGAATACACAATTAGATATCGAGTTCAAAAACAATGAACTCACATAAGTATGCAGTGTATATTTGATGGAAAAAGAGACATGTGGATAAGAAGAAGAACGTGGTATGATCATGTGCTCCCGATGAATTATCAAAGTATAACTAAAATAACATACAGGAATCGATAATCAAGTAGACCATTGAAATATTGAGATGAAAATAAGATAGATTTGAACTAAATTTTCAAATGCAAAGAGGTAAAGCAGAAATTCAATGAAAAACATAAATGAACGGTTGTTTAGATCTGCGTCAAAAAAATTTAAACGAAGAACAATGAGACGTCAGATCTGGTAAAAACACCCAACAAAAATAATATTAATGCCAACATTTTTGTCTTATGAGGACAACCGGTAACTCTGATGAATCAAAATCTGCAAACTACATATTATGTAAATAATATTATGTATGTAATTGAATAATCGAAAAGAATAGTTATAGTAAATAAATATTTATATATAAAATAAATAAATAAATAAATAAAATTTTATATAAATAACACAGTATAAATAGCACATGTGTAACATTACAAATCAATATTATTATATACGTATATAATTAAGTACATATATATTTTTAGTTGGAATTGCAATTATATTAAACAATTTTTTTTAAATATTTATATAATATTTAAAATTTTTAATTTCAATATAAATATTATTATTTGGCTTGGATGTTGGTTTGACGTATGTCCAAAAACTATATGTTGTGAAATCAAATTCAAAAGTTGGAACACATATGAAAAAAAATTTGTTTGGAAATAGTTTTTTTAAAACTGAGGTAATTATAGAAAGATAGTTTTTTTTTCCTCATCAAATCCTAGATCATCATTAAAAGAAGTTGGATTAAAAAAAAATCAAGTTTATCATTTGTTTGAAAAAATCGTACTGCGTACATGCATATGTACGCAGAAAAATTATATACTAATTTTTTTCTCAACATATTATGTGTGGAAGTCAAAACAGCTCAAAATACATCCATTTATCAATTTAAATTCAAAATTCAAAAACATAACATCGTTACAAACAAAACTGGACTTTAATTCGGAGCCCTAAATTAAAAACTTAAAGCTATATAAGCACTTTTTTCTATCTATTTTACTTGACTGAGCACAAGTAATGAGCCATGTTATTTGGTCCTTTTCCGTTATTAAGATTTATTAACGAATATTTTTGATCCATGTAGAAATACGAGTTATTATAATACAGTTTTATTAAAAAGTAAATGTAAAAATTAAATGAATGTTAAGATTTAATCATTCACAGCTTTGAGAAGCAATAAACAAAATACAAGGCTCACGGCTTAACAACAACAAAATTCAGCTCACACAGCTTCAAAATAACTCTTAAAGAAAAAATAAAATGAGTAAAAATTATTTAGGAAAAATAATACATTTTGAAATAAAAACTTCAATTTTTAAAAAATGCTTCAAAATAATTTTTTTTTCAATAAATTGAAGAAATTAATTAAAGAAAATTGTTTCTCAACTTGATTACCTAACATATTACAAAAAAGACATTTGGTTAGCAAAAAGTAATATGAACAAATTATCGTATTAACATGTACGCGGTAAATTAGAGTACTCTTAAATTTTAACATATTACTAAGTTCTCTTAAGTCCTAACTTACAAAAAACTCTAAAATTTTACAATTGGTATAGCACAGCTTTGCTACCCAAACATCGTTTTTACTATCAATACAGCAAATGCACATATCCCATTTTTTAACCTCTTATATACCGTGACATCAAAAATGCAGTGGTAACGTCAAATTTACAATGTACTGTGATTAAAAAAGTTTTCGAAAAAAATTGACAATGTTTTGAGATCAGAAATGTTTGACAGGTTGTAATACTGCAGTGAAACAGTGCAGTATGCAGCGAAATTTTTTAAAATCTACTGATATTTCCAAATTTAAAAAGAATGTCAAAAACGTAAATTTAAGGAAATTTTAGTAATTTTTAGCTAAAGTTTTGATGAAAATTCTTTTTTATTAAGTTTTAATTAGATAAGCATAATTCAGTGAGAAAGTAAACAAAAAAAAACAAAGTAAAAAAATTTGTGATATTCATTATTTTTATAATTTATTATCATTTTATAGTATTTAAAATAATATTATCATAAATATTTAAATTCATTTTTCAATTCACACAACCTCATTAAGCACAAAAAATATAAATTAGCCATTTTTTAAACACAAAACATTAATGCAGTCAAAATTTTTATCAAAAATGTCAAAATTATACTATGTATTTGTTTTACATTGCAGTGTTTATGTATCTAAACAATGTTGCGATACAGTATTAAAACCGCAGCGAAACTTAATCTCACTACTTTTTATAAAAACTTGTTTTTTAGAGTTAGAATACAATTTCTGTATTATAGTGAAAATAGTCGAAAATTTTCCTTTTAATTTTACTGATGTGCTTATCATACAGATACGCGTCTTTTCACTGCATTTTCGATGTTACGGATACCTTTTCGAATATTTTGTTGCAGGATCAACTTCAAATATAGTGGTTTTTAACCTTAAACATTTAACCCTCATTTAGATTTGAGTACGAATCCTTGTTCTGTGCGATTTATTGTTTGAAAAGCTCCAGAACAAGTCAATTTTCCGTATTTTGATATTTTTCTCTCGAATTTTTACACTTTGATAATTTTGTCGACTATACGGACTTTGCATTTCGTTTGGTTATAATAGAATATTATATATGGAAGTGCTATTGCATTATGTAAGAGCTTTGAAGTACTGAACGCTTATTTTTTTGCTACATATAAAACAATAGTTCTATTTTGCGAATGCAGCTGTGAATTGATTAGTAAAACAAATGAATTTAACAGTAGTGATTCATATAATGATTTGAAAATGATAACCATAGATCCGATAATTTTTGGACTAATTCGTTTAATGAACAAAATGGTGCATATTATAAAGCTGTCAACTGTGATGTGTGATTTAGCCTTAAGCAAATTTCAAAATCGTTCATCGTGTCTACTTGCCGTTGTAACTCCAGTAGCTAAATCTGGTAAATATCGATAGATACATATCGATTTGATTTTTCTACACATTTCTGCGTACTTGTGCACAAGTTACTGAATTAAAAATTGTTTTTATTTCTATGGTGGAAAATTAAAATATTGAACAGATTGAATAGAATTATGAAGTTCTCGAAGAACTCGTATTATAGAAATATTTAATTAAAATTGTTCAATTTCGGTTCAACTACAAAAACTAAATAAGTTTCAAAAACTTACATCGCACTTTAATTTCAAAAATGTATCAAAAATAAAAAAATAATAATTTTCCTGCACAAAGGTTGCAGCAAAAAAAAAAAATTTAAAAAACGGCAAACGTCCAACCCGATAATCAACACAAATTAATTTTATTCTCCTTCCATTTATCCTATTCAGGGCGTAGTTATAATAAAATCAAAATTAATACAAATAACGAAAAAAAAAATGAAACAAGTTTTTAATAGTGTCAAAATGGCGTTTACAAAAATTGCAACACTCAAGCGAGGATTATTATTACAGTTTTCATGAATAATTACCGTATCTCATTATTTTTATATTTCAGTATTTTTTAACTGTATTTTAGGAGATAATAATCTTTTGAACAATAAATTTAAAAAAATAATGTATTCAAAATTGGAATATTATTAATTCCATAATAATAATCTGTTGTAAATAATCCAAATAATATCAGTATATTTAACAGAAAAACGTGTTATCATAGCTATGATATTTAATTTGTAGGTACGATATTAAATTTTTTTTTATAATTCCAATAACCTCTTATACCCTCATTAATTTTTATACAGAGATTAATTGACAAACAAAATCATAAACAATAATGCTTTTATTTTGAATTTTTGACGTATTAATTTATGTTTTAGTCGAAACTACATCTAGTGTACCTTTGCCTTTGTTCCATTCCATTTAATTTTTAGTAAGATAACTATTTTTTTTTTCTTACTCTTCTTGGGAGCATAGAACTTCCACTTGACATTTCCATCGTACTCGATTTCTAGCTGCTAATTTCACTTGTATTTCCGAGGCAATGTCTAATTTCCTTTTTTTAATCTGTTACTGCCTAAGTAGGAGATTGGCCTACGGTAGAAGACCACTTTGATAACTCTATCTGCGCCTACGTGGTAAGACGACGTCATATTTTTCTGCAAGTTGTCGCTGCGATTTTATCCATCTTTGACGTTAAGATGCCTGACGTTACTATGTTTATTAGGTACGTCATGTCACATACTTTTGTCAGTTGTTGACAATTGTGTAGTTATTATTAGTGTTTGTCCGATATTACTTATTGTGTTATTTGGTTATTGTATTGTATGAGATATATGAGTGTTGATATAGATATTGATATAGGTAATATTTTTAGTTAGGTATATAAAGTGTTAATTATATTAATTATTTTTATTGATTATAAAATTTTATGTATAATATTTTGTTATTTTTTTTAGTTATATTTTTTAGTTATATCTCATCACGAGAAACCCGTGACTACCACATCGTAATTGAAACATATTTCTATGCTCCAACCGATTAGGCCAAGGAAGATAACCATAATCCCCATTAATTTCAAAGAAAAAAAAAATTGTACAACATCCCTTTCCTGAGTGAAATGAAACCGGAAATGAATCCGGAACGTTCTGATTAGTAGACAGATGTTGACAACAGCTATCGAACTTTTTGATAATAACATTTATATTTGAGAGGATACGATGGTCCTAAGTTTACACAATAACATTTCATGTAGCTTCTTAAATTCTTAAGAAATGTTATTAAAAATTTAGATACATCTCATTCAAAACGGAAGCCATATATGCCCATTCTAAATACTAGTAAAGTATAGTAATATGTGGAATTACCATTTCTCAGCAAAAATAAGTGATTACCCAATAAGCATCGAAGAAATACTTGTTATACACAACCAAGTTTTGGCTGTCACAACAGTGTTTTGCCAACCGGTAATTGGTTGTGAAATGGTTGTTAAATTTTGGAAAAAATTCAAATGTAAATAGTGGTTGTCAATTGGCTATTTCTTGCAATATTCGCAATCAACTGTGTTCACAAACTTATGGTTTATAAAAATTAGTTCGCACATGTCTTTCACAACTAATTTATACCAATTACGATATGAACTAAAGTAGTTGGTAAAAATAGTTTGTAGTTGATGTCATAAAAAATTTACACACCAATTACGAGATTTACTCAATTAGTTCGAAAAAATAGTTCGCATATGCATGTTGCAACTAATTTCGTTATCATTTGAGAACCTACACGAATTGGTTTTTGAAGTATAGGTTTGAACATTAGGTTTAATCACTAACCGAGAGAAAATACAAATGTTTTATAAAAATGTAATATAACATGTGTAATTTTGCTTTCATTTCGATAGATGTTTTAAATGGATTTTTTTGAAAGTTCGTAATTTGGTGTGTTAGCCAGGCAAATTCATTAGTCTGATATGTCGGGTCAAAATTACAAAACGTTTATACTCCCGGGCTTGTTCAACAAATTAGAATCATGCACACTGCCCAAAGTAAGTAAGTATGCACGTGGTGTCTTTGAGAAGAGAAGTCTTATTTGGATATGGTCCTTAAAACTAGAATGGATTCTGAAGTAGAATATATAATGCCAAAGTCTATAAGTTGTATATAGAGATAAATGTAGTAACTCAAATCGAGAAACTACGATAAAAATGGATAATACTACTCCAGCCAAGAGGATCTTTGAATTCATATCGAAAAGTACAACACGTCGAGTAAGACCATAACTTTATTGGAGAGATGATATATCGACAGACATGAAACAATTTTTGTATTTTCAACTGGATGAATCCGTTCGTGGATGGCAAAAATGGAAAAAATCAAATTAATGAGGATCAGAACCTACATAATCTGTTGGCCACTTGAGTAAAAAAATAAGTATTTGAAGTTTAAAGCGTTCCACATTTTCATTAAAAATTTCCACAATATTGAGATCCGTTATTCTTATATTAATATTTGATTTCTACAGTCTACAAAACAAAATTAAACCGAGACATCAGATTCGTATCATTTACTAGACGAAGATATTAAATAAGATAAATTTTCATATGATTTTTATTATTTCTAATGGTTACTGAACCAAACTGAATGTTTTTGGCTCTTAATTTACCTAATGATATCCTACAGCTTAGAGAAAATGGGTCTTAAGGCTAATAAATATTAGATATATATTATCTTACTTGAGGATCAATTCTGTAGCATTACTAGACTTATTTATTGCCAAGCTCTGGATGGATTTTTCAGACTGAATTAAAATATAAATTCGGTCGATGAAGAGTGATGTGAAATAGAGGAAGAATCTATTGAACATCTGCTCTGTAAACGCGAAGGGCTCACCCGTAGCAGACTTCACCACTTGAAAAAAGAGTTTCCCGAACAATGGGAACTATCCAGCATACCATTGAAGAATATTCTAGTGTAATCACAAAATCAGGTATCCTTAAAGACTCAGACTTAACAAAAAAAAAACCAGGTTATCACAGTAAGCCGATTTTCGGCTGCGGTGATGTAGGGGGTGGATCTCTCTCGGAATAAAGTAAATCTGTCTATCTAAATTCGGTGGTTAAAAATAATGATGAATGAGCTGTTTTCAATCAAGATTAACCAAATAAATAAAATTGTTAAGGCATATATGTACCATCGCATCATTCGACCAGGTTTCAGCTAGAAATTAATATTTGAATTAACAGTAAAAACAACGTGGAAAATATTTTAAATTGTTGAGTCAGTGAATCGATATTGATATCAGTCTAGCTGACCGCAATCATCCGTTCACCATTATTAAAGAAGTTAACATCTCTTTGATATTGATTAAGGTTTACAACTCTTTCATATTGGTGAATTGGGTAGGGGGAAAACTTCACAGAAATAAGCTTAAAATGGTAACCGATTGAGCTTTGCTCAATAATTACATAAAGTAAATGATTTGCCAATACAAATAATTTTTCGATCACTATGGTAATGTGGAATCAATATTCTTGGAACCAATCAAATCAACGTAGGTAATACGTAGGATATCTATTGATTTATTACGGATACGATTTCAATCGTCGCTTACGTAATAAATTGAGTTATACTCGAATCGGTCCTATTTTAGAGAGTTTTTAAAATCGCTAAAATAGAAAATAAGGGTTTTGCTCTCTTTTAAACTGAAATGTACAACCCTTACCCATTTTAAAACTCAAATCAATTCTGAAACAGTGACAAAGTAATTTAATGGGTCTGTTCATAATTTTTTTTCTTTAGAAAATTTTATCCATAAAGGATTCGTTTTTTTTTACTCAATTTTTCCAACTATTTTAAATTTAAATTCACATTTTCGTAACGAAATTTTTCTTATAAAAATCAAAAAAAACAACAAAATAAAAATAATTTTTATCCATTAACTTTCAACTTCCAAGTAAATTTTTATATTTAAAAGTATCCTGTTTTATTTACTTTTTTTCTCATTTTATTATTTTTATTTGAAATTCGTAATCCATAAATATTATATTACCATTAACAATTTAAAGTTTAACAAAAAAAAAAAAAAAACAAAAATCAAAAAAACATTACTTTTTTTTTTAATGATTTTATAAATGTCATAAAAAGGTTTCAGTTTGCTGAGAAAATCTTTTAAAAATGCAAAAAACGTATGATGTCCTTTTAAAGGATCACATCAATAATCTATGAAAAAAAAACAAAACAAACCAAAAATATAAACAAAAATAAACAAATAAACATTTAAAAGGACATAACCATGTTTTTTTTTCGTTTTGTTTTTATTATTTTCCTTGTTTATTTAATTTTGTGTTAGTGTTTTTTGTTTTTCTGTTTCATTCATATTAAAAATAAATGTTTCGATTTTCGAGAAATATCCCTTCGATTTAAGGGACACATTTATCTGGAATTTAGGTGTTTAATTTGGTTGGCTTATTTTTTTTTTTTTTTTTTTTAATGTTTATTTTAAGGATTCCAATAATAAAAATATAGAAAAAAGAAATTCTATAAAATGTAATATTTAAGGTTTATCTGTGTAGGTAGGTACATCATATTGTAAAGATTTTGTGGTGCAGTTATAAATTATTTTTTGTTAAACAAGGAAATAAAAAATTTTTTTTTGTTGGAATAAGAATGAAAGACGTAGAATATAGAACAGATATTTATTAGATTCTACTTCAAAAATATTAAATTGAAGTTTTATTTGAAGATGGCCTAAATTTGATTTGGACTATTGGACTATTTTGAGTATTATTTTCAAATATATATATATCTTCAATTTTGTATATGTGGTTATATATTATGGATATAATACGTATATTGAAAACCAATAAAAAGTCCTTAATATTATCCAATGTCCTTTTTTTTTTGTTTTTGTTTTCTGCCTTCATTCATGAATAATAAAAATAATCCTTTACAAATAATCTGTTTTATTTTTATTGTTGTCTCTTGTTTTTGTGTGTTATTTTTTGTTTTTGGGTTAGTTACTTTACTTCCTGTATATACTTAAGATTTCCTTGATCAGAGTTTTCTAAACGGTATGAAAGGCGTACTTTATATAGTATAGTCTACCTCTAATAGGAAGAGTCTATACTATATGTTCCAGTATGACTTAAGGTAAGCTAAAAATCCGTTCGATATCAAAGAAAGAATGTATTATTATTTTATTATATTTTCATATTCTTATATTTGATTTATTAATATATAATATAAATTTTATATATAATTACATAATATAATATATAATTACAATGTTTTAACATAATAATACATAGTATTATTGTAAAAGTACATTGTATTATATTACATTGTATTATTAGTACATTGCATTATGTCACATTGTATTACATTACATATATCCATTACATTATATTATGGTAACTGTAAATAAAAAGTTTTCCTTAAATTGAGTTTATTTAAGGAAAAATCAATGTACATATTGTCGAATTAATATTAAATGTAAGTCAGAGAGCTAGATATAAGTTATCCATGAATACTTTCAGTTATGTATAAAAATTCTATTTTTATGTTTTGTTTTGGAATTATTAATTATATATTAGAAAAATAAATAAAATTATTAACAAAAAAAAAAAAGCAAAAATCAATAAAAAATCTTTATACTCATTAACAGCCATAAACATCTTGGGTCTCATATTTCCTATAGTTCGGTGAAATATCAAGTTAAAGAAATTTCCCGATTGAAAATGAGTATACTTGTATTTAAATGTGTCTTTGATGGGCTGCTGAATAGATTGTGAATCAATATCTCCATTTCGAATTTGAATTAAAAATACTCAGGCTCAGGATCTATATGGTCTGTTAGCCATCTCAGTGAGTAAGTATTAATAAAACAATATCAGATACAGATCTTCGAGACTTCAACGTATTCAAATGTAGTAGTTCTAGCCAGTCTATTTAAAAACGGAAAATAAGATGAATAGACCAAGGCAAACTACGGAGAGCAAGCCGAAGACATTTTTTTTAAATCGCTTCAAGTGTATCGATATGATTACGATAAAATGGCGACCAAAACTGGACCAGCATATTCCAGATTTGGACGGACAAGGAATATAAAAGGTTTTAATGATATATGAATCATCAAACTCTTTGGACCACCATTTTATAAAACCTAGTAAAGAATTAGTTTTTTGTTGTTGCTGTACACACCAATCCAAAAATGAGCCCTTTCAGTCTTTAAATTGTTATTATTAATTCATTTATTTCTAAGATTTCATTTATATAATTACAGATAATAATTATTAAATTAACCACAAGTAACATAGCAATTAAGAAATAATTATAGTAGTAGTGTGGCTGCCGATAGTACGCCTACACACTTAGACCTGTAGGGTCCATTGTGATGACATTGCGAAATAATTATTAAATTCAGGATAAAATTTAATTACTTAAATGTGTAATTAAGTCAAACTACAAAATATTTGAATTTATATAATTAAAGCATTGCAAGCAGGGCTATAAACCCACGCAGAATCGGGTTTAGGTTCGGGTAACAAAATAACTTTTAGGTCAGAAAAGGCCGCTCTAAGCAAATAAGTGTTAGTGTCTGTTTAGCAAGAACGGCTTCTATTAATTAGACAGCTTTATATAAACTGTATGGTGTGTCCAATTTGCGTTTATTTTTTCTGAACATATTTTTCCAAAATGGAACTTAAATTTCGTTTAAAACCCATAAAAATCTCCTAAGCTCCATTTGAGCTAACTTTTTCACTATCTCCAAAGTTATAAGAAAATCCGAAATAAAATTTTATATATGTATTGTCATTTAATGCTAATATTCAGTTTGCATATCATCGGAATAAAATTGATTTGTATTCGAATCAACATTTAAGCATGTCAGAAGTAGAAGTTCCAGCGGGTTGAACAATCGAGGTAATAACTCTGTTGAAATTAAATTTTTTATATGATTTGGCTAACATTTCCACTGCTTCTTATTCATTTATATACGTTGTTGCACCATCATGATCATAATAATCATCATCGACATCATTATTTTGTATATCTGCAAACTCAGGTTTAAATTTATTTCTAAGTAGCTTAGTAGCTTTCACTATATTTTCAAATGTGATAGAGTATATTTGAGCTAATTTGATGTTATAAAATTGAACGACACCAAGTAGATCTGAACCAAGTGCAAATTTTACACGTTAGGATTCAAGTTAGTGAACATGCTTAGTTTTGGTTTCGGGCTCGTTACGGTTGCCAGTATTAAATCCGGATTAAAAGTATATAAAGAAGAAGAAATATGATCATTCAATTACTGTAATATAAAGCAAGTGTTGAATTATCTGATATACAATTTCATTAAAAATTTCATATAAGAGATACAAAATTAGTTAGTTAACGAAGAATCATGAAAACAAAGTGAAGCACTAAGTAATTATTTTATAAAAAGTCTGACGATCGTGATAAAATTAAAACTTTAAAACCCACACTCACTTAGAATTTAAATTCGAAGTAAGTTGAAAATCAGTAGACATGGGCTAAATGCATTGTTTTAGTTTTAAAAAACTTAACACTTATGAAATTGCCTTTAAATTTTTAATGTTAATGAAAAAAATGTAATGAATTCTCATTTTAGTAGATTCCTTCAATTTTTTTATCTCCCTATAGCCTAATCGGCAGAATAGCACAAAAGTACAATCTGACGCAAACACATGTTTAAATCGCATGGGAGATAAAATTCATCTCATTTACTATAGACGCGATAGGTTGAGCAATTATTACTAACAGTATGCTAATCAACAACTTTATAAAAATAATGATGATTGAAAATTAAAAGCTCTCCCAGAACAACAATAGTTGGGTTATTCCAAAACCCTATATGCACTTCCAATGGAAGTGGAAAAGGATATTAAAATAAAATAAATTTATGTCATATCAAAAAAAGTTTTAGAAACACTGTCGCAAATGCTATATATAGTCCCTATTCCAGTTTTCGTTTCAGCTCCCCTTCAATATATAGTATTTGTTAAGTGCTAAAATCGATATAGATTTTTGATAGCAATGGATAAAGTCCTTGTTATTATATGTTTGTTTATATATATTTTTCTTTGTTGTTGTTGTTATTTGTTTGGGGAGACGTTACCAAGCATTTACCGTTTTTTGCGTGTTTTTTTTTGTACTTTTTATTTTATTTCTTTTTTATGGCTTTTATGGATGGGGGTAGGTTAATTTTTGGGTATTTATTTGATGTTGTAATACAGAAAAAAGCCAAGTTAAAGATAATCGAATAATTTTTACTTGTTTGCTTTTACACCCTATTTTTGAAGTCTTGGAGCATTGAAGTATTTTTATTATTGCTGCTTTTGTTGCCACTTAACAAAATATAATGAAGATTTTGTTTTTTTTTTGTTTTTTGTATGTCGAAGACAGAGAGGTAGATAATATAAATATATCATATTATAATTTCACCCTATTCGCTAATGTTATAAGCGCTTATAGCTTTATTTTTTTTTGTTTTTTTTTTATTTTTGTACTCATTTTCTTCAAACATCAGTAAATATCAGCAGTTAAATTTTCGCGTATATGTAAGAAAATATAAATGTGTATATATCTATATCTAACTGTAAATAAAAATATATTATATGATGAGAGATCATTCCTTATCTTGTTATTTTCATTGCATTTTGCTTGATTTCACATTATTCTTATTTTTTATTACACATCGCAGTACTGACACTCTCATACATTGTACACCTACTACAATATAAAATCATGCCAAGCCATGAATGAAATTTAGTTACAAAAAAAAAAAAAAATAAAAATGAAAAATCCATAACGGTTTTAGTATGCGTTTAACTGTATTTTTTTTTTTTTTGTAAAAAAAATATAACATGATGACGGTGGTTTTCTTTATGGGTTTTTTTTTTATGTTTCAAAGTTAAAAAAAAAAGAAAGAAATGACAAAATAAATAATATAGATATCATTCATTCATTGTATGTCTGCAAGAGTTCTACCTTACATTATGTATACATATAATATGTGTAAGTAATAATATTGTGTAGATATAGGTATAGTTGTAGATCATAAGCAGAATGAACACCAGTGAAGTGGAAATATTTTAATGTTCACGTAAAATAGAAATACAGGAAAAGCTTTGATTTATTATTGTTGCAATTAATTGGAAATCGCTAATATCCAAAATTTTAATAAAAAATCATTGGTTAAGTTCCGGATTTTATTGAGTATGTTTTTAGTAAATTAAAAAATAAAGCTTTTATTATTTGCATGTAAAGTGTACTAAATACTTATAGTAACTTAACTATTTCGAAATTTTATATTCGTTTGAAGTCTAAGCTATTTAATTTTTAGCGTAAATCTACATATTTTCTACATAAGTCTCTGTTTAAGCTTAAATTTAAATTATTTTCATTTTTTTGAAATGACGTACTGAATTAGAACTAATATATAGAAATAATAGATGCCATAAAAAAACTCGAAAGCAAAAGGACAATAAGGTGTCGATAGAATCGTGGCATAACTCGTGAAAGTAAACTCAAATACAGTAAATATACTAGAAGACATCTGAAACACAGAAAGAATAAAAACAGAGTGAAAAAAGAAAATTATAGTAAAACTGAATGTAGACATTTGCGTGGTATCACAATACTGAACTTTTTTTTATAAAAATATAAGCACTCATCATCCATTCAAGAATAGGAAACATAATAGCAGGCGAACTTTAAAATTCAGAATTTGATATCTATTTAAAATGAATTTTGAAGAGATTTTGTAAGTAACAATAATGATTTTAAAGAAAAAAAATTTAAAATAGAATTTAAAATATTTTCATGTTAATGTAAATTATCTCAATTGTAAACAATTTTGATAATAACGTAAATGTAATTTTCATATTTTTTTTTTATTTTAAATTATTTTCAATTATTTATATTTATATTATATAATAATTAATTATTATTTTTAATTTAAAATAATTGTTAATACAATAATTTTATTTTAATATATTGTACTATTATACTTATTTATATGTGTACTTAAAAAAATTCAAAATACTAGACTATAATTTTGAGCTTAACACTTCGAGTTTTAAATTTTAAATAGAAACATTAAAATCTAAATGTCTAAATTGAAATTTTACATTTTAGAATTTAAATTTACGGTTTAAAATTTGAAATAATAAATATAAATTTTTTTAATTAATTGACTAAACATAAGAGACAGTAAAGTTAAGGCAATGCAAAAATAAATGAAACTAATTAGAAATATTTGGAATTTGATAATTCATCTTTTAATATTTTAAAATTTGTAATTAAAAACTTTAGGTAAATAGAATTTATTATTTAATTTGAAAGTTTTAAATTTGATTTAAAAAATAAAAAAAAATTTATACAGAATAATCATAAATGGAAGTTACAATAATTAAACAATAAATAAAAATGCAATAAAATAATAAAAGAATAAATATTTCTGATTTTCCTCATTATTTTCAAAATTATTAAATAACTAGTTTTGTAACCCGCCATAAATGACGGAAGCAAAATAAATTCTAGCATTTCTTTCCTTCATTAGAGTTTTCATTTAAAGTTTAAGAAAAATACATATTTGCTTACTAATTTATCATACCTTTATTTTTGTATTATAACGCTTTTAATTACCACATAAACAGAATATTTGCAGTAAGGTGCAAAATTTTCTATTCCCTAAGGTTTATTTACTCGATCATTTTAGCGACATCCTTTTTGCCAACATTGAAAATTTATCGTATAATTCAGAATCAAGTTAATCCTGTTAACATTCAATAACATTCGCTGCGTAAGCTTAGCGTCAAAGTTTATAGCGAACACATAATATTTTATAATGAGCCACAACTTTGTACGAAAACAATTTTAAAAACAAAAATAAATAAAATTGTAATTATAAAAAAACAATATAATATTGTAGGTACACATAATATTTATTTTGATGAAAAAATTCAAATAAAAAAATTTACTGCAAATAAATAGGTATTTACAAAAATGTTCATAACTTGTGAACCATTGATCGGTTATTTAAAATTTCATTTCAAAAAAATCATTGTCGAACTGTTCATGTTAAAATTTGTACATAATTATTATTTATAACATACATTAAAAAGAAGAACAACAATCAATATGGTTTAACCGATACCTATATATACCTACCTACTATATTAAAAAGAATTCATCACTCTCTACAACATACATTTCTACACACTTGAAGAAAACAAATATACTTAAAAATTATAAATTTACAAAGATAAGAAATAAAAAATAATAGTACAAAATTTCATTTAATTTCTTCAAAAATGTATAGGTTGTTATCTTTTTATGTGTAAATCAGCAGAACCAAAACCTAACCCCATAATACATACTAAATATTATATACGATCATAAATTTATATAATATCATATAGATATATATATATATATATATATTAAAAAAAAAAAAACAAAAAAAATTAAAATAAATAACAATTTTAACTCTTCATCGCATCCTCTTTTTTGTCTTAAATGCTGTTTGCCTTTTGGTTATTATACTATTGATAAAATATTAAACTATTGATAAAATTTCTATTAGTCCTTCTTATTATAAATCAATCAATCACAATCAATTACAATCAAAAAATGTTTGTTTTATTTATATTATTATTATTATTTTTTATTTTTCCTTATTATTTGCGAAGAAGACTAACATTAAATTAAAAAAATATATTTCATGCTATGGTATTTTTTCCTGCAAAGGTTCAGCATGGTAGACAGGGGTTAAAAAAGAATACCAAAGCAATTTGTATACATATTGCAATTTGTATATGTGTTGGAGTATTCCGTCGGACTTACAAACATCCAGATAAATGCAGAATAATATATATATATATATAATATCTTATTTTTATAATTGAATTTTGAATCAACTATAATATTTCTTTCAAGGATTACAGTTATGTTCTCTTTATATAATCAAATTCATTAGCTAAAAATTTAGTAGTGACGTGAAATTTTAATTCCTATAATATTATAATATATTTTTATAATTTTGCCTTTATCATGCTTTATATAAATTTTTTTTTAAAATTTTGATTATACTATAATATTTTAATTCTTTTATATAATTAAACTTTAAAATATAAAGTTACTTAAAAATATATTTTAAATTTATTTTTATTATTTAATATTATAAATAAATTTTTATATTTGTTTAAATTACAATTAATTAAATTTATGAAAAAGAACAAAATTTAAATTAAAAATTAAACAATAGTAAAATATCAGATCATAAATGATTAATGGAAATAGTAGGGGCAAATCTCTTAACGAAATGATAATCTTAATTGATTCGATAAGAACAGTTTGTAGCCCTGGCAGCTAGTACTTGTAAATTACTCTTGTTTACAATTTAAATTATATTCAATAAAAAATAATATTCTAAATTATATTCAATAAAAAATAATAATAATAATAATTGATTCGTAGTATGTATAGTATAAGTAGCTGGGACATGATTTACTTGGGTCTACTACGTAATCTTGCTTATTAAAATCTTGTTTTTTTAAAATCTTGTTTTTTTAAAATCTTGTCTTTCAGAATCTTGTTTTTTAATTATTTTTATGTAATTTTGTCCCGACAACCGTAAAAGGGTATACCCTCCTTTTTGCATCCAAAAGCGGCTACGCAGAAAAATAATTAAGGTAAATATTCTGTAAAAAGGATATATTCCTCTGTTTTGCATCCAAAAGCAGCTACGCATAAAAATAATTAAGATAAAAACTTGTTTTTTTGGGGATTTTGTGTCTCGAAGTTTTTAATATCGCGTCCATAAAACACCGTCACTAAATATGGGCATTTCAATAAAGGCATTTCAAAATCAAAAATATAAATTCTGGTGTTGCTAGAGAAAAGATCTTAGTAAGGTATATAAAAAGCAGGTATTATAATTTTAGAACCGGGGACTACTGCCCCCAAACCACCGCTACTCATTTATTGAAACCCTTTCTTTGCCGACGGCATGTATACATAGACGGTAAGAGTTTAGTATAAAATTAAAAAAAAAAAGTTTTTTTATTTTTAAAGTCGGGGCCCAACCTCCGCCCAAACCTCCGTCCTATATTATTGGAACCTTGTTATTAGTGACGGCAATAAAATTTTATCACTTTTTAAAATTTTTGCAAAAGAATTTAAAAAAAACAAGATTTTTTGGAAAAAGCAAGATTTTTAGGAAAAACAAGATTTTAAAAAACAAGATTCTAAAAAACAAGATTTTAAAAAAACGAGATTTTGAAAACACAGATTTTTAAAAACAATATTTTAAAAAAACAAGCTTAAAAAAACAAGATAACGTACCGCTTCCGATTTACTTCTATTTTATGTTTTGTAAAAAAATATTTGCAAACAAGCGCTTTACATCAGTTCAATTTCAGATTTTATATGTCTTTTCGTATATGTGCGGTACTGCAATTTATTACATAAAGTTGATCGAATTGCGGGTTCCACAAATTTGCTGATGTTTCATTATACCTTAACTCGATAATACATTATAAAGGCATTTAAGTACAGTATAGTATAAAATATTTATGGGCTTGAGATGTTTTCGCAGTTTACCGATAGATATTTTCCGTTATACGTCGAAGCATTATTATAAGGCTATTTCAACAATATATGTAATTATTATTTATCCTTAAAACCTGACAGATAACTGAACTGACATTTCTAAATTTAGTGTGAAAAGGACAGATTTATCCATATACATAATATGTAAATTCCTTATACAAGCATTATAATCATTTAATCAATTCTTTAATTTATCATTAATTTTTTATAAATGCGTATAAAGTGGTGGATACAAAGGCACTGGATTTGTTTTTTTTTTGTGGGGGTAAACACAAAACCAATACCAGTAAAGTTAAACCATTTGTTTTTTGCGACGAATAAAATCTATATAAGTGAGTGTATGTATGAATGTAAAAGAAACATGTGACATTTTCATAATGTCTTATTGCATATACTAAAGTTTGACTTTGTATTTTTTTTTTTTTTGTTTTACCTTTCCTCGTTACAGTTATAAAAATACCGTTATAATTTTCGGTTATTTTATTTTTAAATTTAATGCTATTTGTGTTGTTGTATTAAATGTGTTTATATTATCCTTTTTGAAATAAATTCATTCACATGTACTTCACCATTTCAGGTAGTTAATTATAATTTCTTTATTTATGTATCTATGTGTTGTTTCAAAGTACATACATTTATTATGCAATTTGAGTGACATTTGAATTTTATTTATTTTTTTTTTTTATTTTTTTTTTTAAATGTATGTTTTGGTTCTTTATTAAGGTACATTTCATTTTAAATTTATTTATAAACTTTCTTAAAATAAAAGAGAAATGGGGAGGAAAAGAGGAGAGAGATAGAGAGAGAGAGTGTGTAAAAAATGTTATTTTTATTTAACGGTTTTATGTCATAATTTTTTTTTTTTTATAAAAAAATATAATTCTATAAAATGAAAATAAAAAACAAACAAAAATGTGAGATAGGGATGAAATAAAGTGGTTGAGTACTAAAAAACAAATAGGTTAGAATACCATCACACAACATTTAGGTTAGAATAATTTAAATTTTAATAGAATCGATTTTTTTTTTGCGGGACTTAAATTTTGGTTAAATCAAATTTAAATTTTCAGAAAATATAAAAAATAAAATTTAAGAAGTTTTTTTTTGTCAAATAATGTGATTTGGTACTTTACTCTGACTGTAGATACTTTTTGCATTAAATGTAAAACAAATTATTTAATGGGTTTTTTTGAAAAATCTTTTTACTCGTTTACGTTTAATATGCAGTATGTTCGATTACGATTATGTAGTATGGCACTTTCTCTGAACGGCAACAGCTTGATGATCATGTCAATCACAGCAATCACTTTCTTGACAGTGATATGCAATTAAAACAATTGACGTTTTGGAATTTTAAAGCTGCAGTAAACTTTCATATTTTAATATTTTTATTCGAAGTGTTATTATTTCATTACTCCAACATTTTTCCCCTACCTGCTTTTTGCGGTGTCGGGACAAAAAAATTGTTCAAAAACCAAAATGTCAATAATGTTCATTACGTATCAAGATAAGTATAAAAAACATTTTTTGTTTGTTCAAGACCTTTGGTCCGGACTGTCGGACCAATCCCAAATTTTTTTAAAAATTGTGTATAATAATTATTAATAACCTTTATTCAGAAAAAGACAGTATAAACAAGTGATGTATAGTTTCGGTCCCAATTCCTTGGACCTCGGACCTATTGTCTTCATTACATTTAAGGACTATTGTATTAATGATCAAGAAAAATCCAAGGTCTTCGGTCCCGACAATTAAGACGATGGATCTCTTGTTCTTATAGTCGGGGCTGCCGACCCCAAACCAACGCTATCATTTATTGGAACCCTATTTTTGCCGACGGCAGGTAAACGCATACGGATACCCGTAATTTTTTTAAATATGTAATTTTGTCCATATGTAATTTTGTCTTGTGTAATTTTGTCATGTAACCGTTTTCTACATCACTAATTCGTGAAATTTTTGACAACTTATTTTATTTTGTACGAACGTAGCAGCATACAAAAGAATGCAAAAAAAAAATCAAAAATTGACTATCACTTTCGATCGCAATGAGTATTGAAATTCATGACTTTTACAAATTAGAAGCAAACGACGCTAAGGTTGACTTTTACAAATTAGAAGCAAACGACTGGGAAAGTCACTATGTTCAAAGACTAAAGGAATAATTAAAACAAATAAAAACAGCTTTTTTTGAGAAAAATTCTACAAAGAGAATAGGTGAGTCGTCGCAAAGAGAACTTCACATTGTGATAATTTACATTATTGCTCATGTACGCCTTAAAATGAAAATATCGTACATTATTATAATAATATTTGGTAAACATTTAGCATTGTAATTTTTTGTGTATACTAATATTTCTGTTTTCATATTTTTCTGATTTTGGAATTTAGTTTGCTTGTTATTGTCTACTGATCTCCTATTACTTTTTGTTTCACCAAGCCATCTATTTGCATTAAGATGTGAGTATGCCTTTTTAATGCTACTATTCGAGTTTTAGTTAAGTTATTTTAACATATTTTTAATCTAAGCTCGATTGCACAATCAAATTGCATGGTTAAGTAAGTACCAATACCGACCGCTAAGGTTAAATGATAGTGTTAACGATGGTTTTATTGTCAATGAGTCTTGAAATATTCAATGACTATTTGGTATATTTCTCATGTCCATATAAGTGACATTGAAAAAATCGATATTTTAAATATTTTTAAATATAAAAATTTTTTGGTCCATATAATTCAAAAAGAAGGGAACAAAAATCTAAATTCTATTATAAAACATAGCTCTACAAAATGAATAGCGAGTAAAATAAAAAATAAGGTTTAATTTTTTAACAAAATATTTTTTTTTTTAATAAAATTTTTAAATAAAATTTTCAAAAATTTTGTTATTACCCGTTAACAGTGTTATTATTATTATGTCTACAAAGTCTTCGCAGTTTTTAAAGCTTCTTGTAAAAGTAATTTCATCGTACTTTCTCTACAGTAAGACTTTCAAATTGTTGAACCTGAAATCTATAGATCGAAAATTGTGTTTAGAATTGGTTTTATGTCCAAAATTAGGTTATTTGTTGTTCCAAAGATTGAGGTGTATTAGCATAGGAGAGTGTCATATTCCTGCATTTCGTTTGCCTGTGTTCTTGAAATTTTCCAGCATTTTCGTTTGCTTGAATTTCCACTGAATATGGTGGATAATGAATACGCTTAATACATAATATAAGTATATAGAGTTGGATCCAAAATCAAAGCTCTACGCCATTTACAGAATATTTATATCAACTTAAATGCATTCAAATGAAATTCAGTCAAATGAAATAAATACAGGCATGTGATACTAACCTTATTAGCATCTCTTTGATTTATTTAATGCATCGTGTAGAATGTGTGTAATGGTTAAGTTTTTCGATTCATTTATTATAATAAATTTCTTAGCTTTCAAAGCTTCATTAAATTAAATTTGGATTTGCGGTTATTTGAAAATATTTGCAACTGATCAAATTTTACTTTAAAAGAAAAATTTATTGAAGTTTCGTTAAACTAAATTGATTTGTGATTAGCTAGCAAATATTTTAACGAATCAGTTTTAAGTTTTAGTTCCAAGTCAATTGACGATTAAATTCACGATGAAAACTATTTAGCGTTTATAAGTAAAACATAACTACATTTTTAATTTCACGAAAATAGGTTGTCCTCAAACTGTTTTTTTTTGTTCGCTTCTTCCGTACTAATATTAAATTTAACTGCTTCGGCCTTAAAAATGTTATTTTTATAATTTTCGGAAATAACATTCCTAAAGCTTTTTTGTCTTAATAGAAGTTGATAAATTTTATAGGAAGGCTATCCGATTTGATACACGGAATTCATACGATCAGATTGGATAGAAAAGAGCTTTTACGCGTACAATTTTTGACAATTAAATCAAATCCATGTATTAAATCCTGCGTGTAAAGTTCACCTTAAATAAAATGAAATTGAAATGTCGTAAAATTAAATTGAAATTTATGGGTAGTAGTCAATCATATGTTTTTATAAAGTGTGAAGTCAATATAATTTCTGTGCTTATTACCCATTAGCATCATTCTATGAATTGGTTCGTAGTTACCGTAATTGGTGTTATGGAAACTTAAATTAATTAATTAATTTAAATTAATGTTAATATTATTCCGAAATTGTGAAGAGGTAATGTTTCCCTTAATAATTTCAGTAAGATAAATAACATCAGCCCACTTCTCGTCTTCATTTCAAAGTTTTTAATTGAATTAAATTCAGCCTCTGTTCATATGGAGGTAGAATTCCAAAAATGATGTTAGTAACTATAGGCCAATCGCTAAATTTTTCACTATTCCTAAATTATTCGAATTAATTCTCTTTGATCAACTATATCATCATTGCACTTGTTTTCTAATCCTAAAACAGCACGGGTTTTGTCAAAAACAAGTCCACAGTCACGAATCTGGTTGAGTGTACCTCTCAGTTTATTAATAATATGGAAAAAGGTTTTCAAACTGATGTCGTCTATACAGATTTTAGTAAAGCCTTCGATCTTGTTCCACATTGCGTCATTCTCTTAAAATTAATTAAACTTGGATTTCCACCGTCATTTGTGAAATGGATTGAATCTTATTTGGCTAATCGAAAGTATACTGTACGATTCAGAGCAGCTACGTCAACATCATTTGAGGCAAATTCAGGAGTTATTCAAGGAAGCCATCTAGGTCCCCTTCTATTCATAATCACTATTAATGATGTTGTATCAGTAATAAAAAATAGTGAAGTTCAAATTTATGCTGATGACATGAACATTTTTAAGAAAATCACATCACTTCGAGATTCAAGTTTGCTTCAAAATGATCTCGATAATTTCTTTGAATGGTGCCGTAGCAATAACCTTATGCTTAATACGAATAAATGTGTTGTGATGAGTTATAATAGGCGTACCAGTTTCTTTTCAAATATCTATTCACTTAATGGACATGTTCTTGAAATAGTTAGGTCGATCAAAGATTTAGATGTCACTTTCGACGAAAAACTGTCTTTTAAATTCTACTATAATAATATTATTAGTAAGTCTAACTCAATGTTAGGTTTTATAAATCGATGGTCTAAAGAATTTGATGATCTTTATATCTTATAATCCCTATACATGTCTTTTGAGGCCACAACTGGAATATGCTAGTCAGGTCTGGTCACCCTATTACGAAATTCATATTAAAAGAATAGAAGCTATTCAAAAGAACTTCATAAGATATGCACTTCGCCACCTTCCTTGGTCCAATCCACTTGTCCTGCCTCCATATGAACACAGATTAAATTTGCTACACTTAGCTACATTAAAAACTAGGCGTGAAATTGCTGATGTTCTTTGCATCATCCATGTAGTGAAGAGGAATATTACATCTCGATTTATATTGAATTCTGCTCAAATTTCCAATAACACTCGACTCCGATCACCTAATATTTTCACACTTGTATTTCATAGAACCAACTATGGTATGAAAGAGCCTATAAACAGAATGACGATAATAGGGAACTTGTAAAAAAATATGCTGCCCTGCTTCAATTCTATTGATATAAACTTCATAGAAAGGTGACCAAACTTGTTTAGCATACTCCAAATACTCATAACGAGACTCGAATACAATGATCGTTGAATTCTTTTGATCAGCGTTTTATAAGGTGCAATGTGCTCAAGAGTTTCGATGAGGGAATAGCTAACCTGACAGCATATCTTCCTATCAGTTAATAACCCGTTCAGGTAGCTACTACTCTTAATACCTATTTTAACAAGTAATGCATTTTAAAAGTTATTAAATTTAATTTTAAATGGGTTTTACTGTACGAAGAGTAAATTTCAAAATCCTTGAAAAATTACTTTTTTTTTGTAATTAACCATTTACAACAATTTCAGTCAGAAAGAGAACTGGAGAGAATGAGTTCTTTACATACTTTTTTTATTCACTTTTCATTATTAACTACAGTTCGGCTTATTAGCTTTCATTTATATATAAAAAGTTTTATCAACTCTCTTATCCTCCCCTACCTGACATAGATCTGAAATTTTAGAATTGGTTGAACAATTTCTTCTATGTAGCTACATAAAAATATATTCTACTATTTCTTAGGTCATAATAAAAGTTAAATAACAACATTAAAAGTTTCTTATTTTCAGTTCACAATATTATATTTCATTATGAAGAGTTTCAATTTTATATTTACCAAAAAAAAAAAAAAATTATGTCAATTTAATTCAAAAAAAGAAATGAAAATACAAAAGGGCAAAAAAAACAAAAACAGAACTATTAAAGAACAATTATTGACAAAACTCAACACAATCTGTTAGACTATAGCCTCTAAAGCAAAAAACAAAAAAAATATTGAATGATGCCGAACAATATTTACATTCATATTACAATTAAATTCTTAACACTCTCTATAATCATAACCTTAAATATGAATTTCCTTTTGTATTATTGTATTATTCTATATTTGTATATACATTTGTTTGTTTGTATACATTTTGTTATATCGGGAAAATTATTATAAATAAAAAAAGAAAATCTGATATTTAATAAAATATTTTTTTATCCAATTAGCAGTTAATAACAAATAAACAAAAGGTCGGTAAAAAAAAACAAAACAATAAAAAAAGAAAAATGCAAAGTTTTTTTTGTCCTAATTCAACGTTTAAATAGGTTAATAAAGAGGAACATGACAAGCGTTGATATACCAAACTCTAGGGTATCTACTTTACTTATATTAAATGGTCTTCAAAGTTCAAATAATATAGAAATTCGAATTTGAGATACATTTCTGATTCATTTCGTACGCTGTCATGTGATTTTTTCTGCTGTTGGAGCATATAGTACGACGTGCCGGTGTGACCACACATGGCACTATATCTTACAATCCGTAGAGCTCCTGGGTTTCGCTGATGATGCCAATATTATTGGAATCTCACGACGAGCATTTATGGAGACCTTTACACAGATTGAAGAGCAAGTAGGTAACGCCGGTCTTCTTTTAAATGAGAATAAAACGAAATATATATTGTCAACAAATAAAATGCCCTTACAGTATCATATAGGACAAAATATCACTGTCGGCTAATATAATTTTAAGGTAGTTGAGGAGTTTAGCTACCTTGGAAGGAGCTTGTCTACCGAAGAATTACCCTTGAAAACCGTTGCTATTTCGGTTTGTCGAAACAATTGGGTTCAAAGCTCTCATTCCGAGATACCAAGGCACAATTATACACAACGCTCATTCTTGCGGTGCTGCTATATGGTTCTGAATCGTGGATATTACCAAAAGCAAGCGAACATGCACTTGGTATATTTGAGAGAAAAATTCTTTGTCGCATTTATGGTCCTTTGTCTGACGAGGGGGTTTGGAAAAGAAAATACAATACCGAACTATACCAGCTGTTCAGCGAAATGAACTTTGCCAAAAAAAAGTCAGAATAAGACGTCACCATTGGATAGGGCATGTAGAGTGTATGAATGAAAATGCTCCAGAAACTCTTCGAGTCCAAAACCCAGGCTCTTCAAGGTGTGTAGCGTTCAACAAGTACGTTAATATAATTTCGATTTAAACGATACGATTAAGAGTCCCTTAATATTTGTGGCGGTTTGAACATGTTATGGTATTACTTTTTACGAGCGGCATTATCTCGAGAATTGATGATATAACGATAATAAGATTTCTTCCCCTAGAATTTAACATTATTAAAGCACTGATTTAATTATTTTTTAAATTTTAGGAAATAGGAAACTTTTGACGACCACTGGACATAAGCGACATTTTATTATCTCTTTTTAGTCAGAATCTCAAAAAAATTGATGTAATAATTAACTCAAGAGTTTTCTGTAAAAAATATGATAACCAGAAAATAGATTTTGGAAAAAAATATAAAGCGGTAAATTTGGGCTGTAAATTAAAAACTGAACCATTGTTTAAATTCTTTCCTAGTTATACGTACCAATCGGTTTTAAAGGTTCCAATTTGACTGTGTATAACAATCAAAATAAAATTAAATAAACTAAGAAAATATTATTTTCCTTATTAACTGCAATCTAACGATGGGGAAAGCATGGGTTCAAATCCTCAGTGAGATAGAATTAGTTTTTTCTACCAGATGATAGTTGGCGGAATTAGTATTAAGTAGAATAGGAGGAGTAGACTAATCCACTACTTTGTAAAAACAATGATGATTGAAAACTGAAGCGAAGTCTCAGAATAACATTATTTGAGCCTTACCAAATCCCTATAATCTAAAAAGAATGAAACAGGATAAAAAAAAATGTTTATCTATAGTACTGCCATTAACCACTTTTCAACCATTTCTCAAATTCAAGTTAATCTTCAAGACAAAACTTAATAATCAAAAAATATTTCAAATTAAGGGGATATACTATGCGTTCCGAATTTCCTATGTTATTTGACAACTCTTCAATAATGTCAGTAAAATTTTTTAAGAACTTTGCTTGCTCATTTGCAATATTACAATTGCGACTCCACTCAAACAATTTTTGCAGAACGTGTAGAGAGAAGAAAGAAAATTATACCGTCCAACACCTACTCTGTACCTGTCCTGGTCTTAATCTTAAAAGGAAAATCCATCTAGGAGCTTTCTTCCTGGGCTCAAGAGGGACCTTGAAGGCACTAAAATCAAAGACATTCACCACTTTGTAAAAACCTCGAAATAATTTAACGAGTAGAATCTTATGCGAAGAATATTTCCATGATATCACAATGGAACTTACTGATCTAAGTGTGTCAGCGTACTGTCGGCAACCACTACTATCTACTTGCATATTTAATCGTTACTATCAGATTAGGAAATCCTGAACCTGAATAATTAATTTTTTTTAAAGAAGTATTGAAACTCTCAAAATTAGTTAACTTGGTTTGATAAAATCCATTTTTTAGGTTTAAGCAATAATTGAAAGGCAATTCTTTAATACGATTAGACTTTGATATTATGCAAAAGTACATAAGTAGTAGCGGATGGTAGTTCAGAGATATACAAAAAAAAAAAAAACAGTCAAAAATAAAATTAAACAAAAATAAAATAAAAATAGAAAAGAAAACAGAAAACAAGAATTTTTTTTTCTATATTTAACTTCGTAACACAAATCGATTATCCTTTTTTAAATGAGAACACAAGAATTTTATTTTATATTATTGCATACTTATGCTTATCAGTATATGTTCGCATATGTACATATATATTTATGTAAAACAAAAAACAAACAAAAATTTGTAGGAATATTTAATTTCTTGAATTTATGTAATGTATTCTATGTTTATATACACAGGGCCGGCATGCGGTTTTCTTATGTGGGACAAAATATTTGACGGTTTTATGTGTTTTGATATTTTTAGCTTAAACTGCGAGTTAAACAAAACGGCTGCTTTTCCAAAACTCTAGGAGAGAAATTGAAATTTTAACTCGATTAGAAAGTTTTTATTTATTTACTATTTTTGCTTTGCTTGAACTGTCAGCTTTTTATTATTGTTATTTTTGATATTTAAAAAAATTTTCAAATTGAAGAAAGCAAAGCAAAGACAAAATAGTAAATAAATAACAGCACTTCCTTATTAAGTTAAAACATTAATTTGGAAGCTCTAGACCAAACTTAATAAATTAAAGTCTAAAATGTTACAGTATCAAAAATAGTCCGTAGCGTAAGTAGGGATCAAATATATCATACACTTGTAACATTGGGCGTACCAACTAAATTGGCTCGTATAGCTGTGATGACTATTTAAAGCACTAAAGCTTAAATGCAGATTCATAATGCTACATCAAGAATATTTAATGGCGAATCTGGAGTTAGACAAGGAAATGCCCTGTCACCAACATTATTTAATATAATTCTAGAGTATGCGATTGGAAAAATAGATAAAAAGGAAAACATTTTCACAAAGGCATATCAAATAATTTTTTATGCTGATCATGACGTAGTAATTAGTTCGAGAAGTTTTAGGGCAATGGTAGAATGACTAGTACAATTAGAAAACGAATCACCGTAGATCAATCTTAAAATAAACGAACAGAAAACAAAATATTTAAGAATGTCATGCAGTGACGAAAGAAATCAATCACAAAATATAACAATAGGAAGTCATAACTTGATAATACTATGCATTTCTGCATATAAAGTAGAGTCCAAATCAGCTGTTGTTGTTTTTTTTTGGCAAACAAAGACCTCATCAAATCAGAATTGCTGCCAATATACAAAACAATTATATGTCCAAAAGTCCCTACATCACTATTGTGAAGTATGGACGCTGACGGTATTAAATGGGAACACATTAAAAATTACGGAAATTATTTGATGCTACAAGATTGGATAAAGCGAAAAATATTTATTGCTATATCCTGTCATAATAGATCAAGGTGAGATCAAAATTAAGGTGGGCTGATAACATAGATAAAGATCCCAAGAGACCTTGGGAAGACGTAATTGGAAGACAGTTGAGCAAGATAAGCCAATTTAAACGAACGTAGTGAGGGAGGTTAAAGCTCAAATCGAGCTGTAGTACTTCAAGATGATGTTAATAAAGATAGTTTATGGACAAACCAAAACTTTTTCTTTTTCTTCTACAAACTACAAATAAACATTAACGAGAGATTTCTCAATTAGATATACTAATTTGAAATTAGCCTGCTGTGCAAGTGTATTAAATAATGAAAAGCCAATCAACGGAAAACAGATATAAATAACATTAAGTTTTGTAGTACGACAAAATATATACGTAAAAATTATTATTATTGATGGTCACACTTTAATTTTTTTATGTTACTAAATGGCAAAAAAGCTAGACTTTGCTTTTAGCAAAATTATTCTGGATTACATTAATATCGGGTGCGTAATCGATATTTGGATAAAAAAATGTTGGGCAATCAAAATCTCCTCAAATCAAAACCTCGCTAATTAAAAATCTGTTTCTTTTTATTTTGAAACAACAGTACACACCTGTGGTCATAAAAGATAAATTAGTAAAATAACGGGATTTCAGATGATGAGATTTCTATATAGCGAAATGTTAACTAGTGGCTATTTGTGGTCGGAATATCATCATCACCCATTTAACAACGATTAGTCATATTATCCTCTTCAATCTTTTGATTCATCACTATTTTCAAAATGATGTGTCTTTCTTCTTCTTTGCTAAAATTCTGTAATAGTCTAGACAAAATTTTATACATTTCAAAATGGCAGAAAAATAAATAAAATTGCTATTCTATAAAGCTTTAATTGATATCCGTAAAATATATAGGACCTTGTGATAGAAGATTCAAACATACAAACGTGTACCATATGGTACTAAACGTTCTAAATTTTTAATATCTTTAGGAATACGATTAAAATTGCATACTTCACGGATGAAATAATAAATTTATTACACGTTTTCAATCATACGGCACATCATTTTTCCCGACATTATTTATAGGTCAAATTGTTTATTAAATTTGTCTCAATTAGCTAGATCATTTTATTTAAAAAAACTTAAAATTTCTTGTGACACACTCCGATAGCGTTTTCAGTGTTTATTCCCAAATTGCAAACAATTTTTATGTAATCTCAACATTAACATTGATTTAACATGGAAACATTTGCAGTGTTATTTAATCAATATTAAATTAGAAATTTTTTAATTCCATGTTGTTGAGGGTTTCTTAGGCCTTTTTGTAACTTCCAATTATGCATCGAGTCTGTCTATACAGATACTGTCTATATAATGTCTATACTTATATATATCTATGTAATCATACTCTTGCCTCTACTGAAAGTAAATTTCCTCTATATACAAGTATAAGTAGTATAACATTGACGTAATTATGAATGTAAGTATATATATATATAATATGTATATAATATAGGATGAAATAACTAATCCAAGAATATAAAAAAAAATGTTTAATAAAAATTATTTTATTTTCAAATTGTAGAGTATTAACTAGATAATTTTTCTTATGAATTTATATTTATTATTTGAAAATTAAATTCAAAGAAGTGGAAATACTTTTTTCAAATTTAAAATGAAATAAAAAAGAACAAAAAATTGTATGCGATGTATTTTGTTTTGTGGAAAATAAATTATAAACTTATAAATACTTGAATCAAACCGTGAATGTGTAATTTTACGGTTTAGATAAGTGGGATTGAAAAAATAAAATAACCTGGGATCAAATATGCAAATGCAACCCTATCCACCCTCTACTTTGGGTGTAAAGTGAAAGTAGCGGTATCGAGTGGGGTGAATTCCAACATATTATTCTATATCTTAAGCTACGCTGATGATGCGTTTATTTTGCCACATGTTACTTACTTTAATCCACCAATTATCACAACTCGCAGCTCATAACCTTCGATCCTCCATGAAAAAGCGAAAATCGAGGTGATGAGTCTATTTACTTAGACAGCATCGTATGATCATGGAGATGCTGAGCGCTGGATATTGAACTTCCCGTTAGCAAAGGTCTAATTGCTTTCTAGATGCCGCCAAAAATGCCGGACAGTCAAACAGCATATTTCTGTGCAGCAAAATTGATTTTTTAAATTTAAATGTGAAATCAGTATTTTTGTACGCCTGCAGAATATGACAAGTTTTAGCCAACATCACAAACAAGAGCATGTTTAAGAACGATGTGAGGGAAACGAATAAAATTTAATAAAGCTGCAAATCCGAAAAAAGTAGAAGTTAGATCGGATATACTTTTGAGAAAACCTGATGGAACTATCTCGAAACATTATTTCAAATAGATTATCCACGGTGCACGGTACGGTATAACACGAATAAAAACGTGGATTATCAGTCAAAAGTCTTAGCCGAAGAAAGTAGCCATCAGAGAAAGTGACCCACCAATGATTTTTCAAGATAATGATAATGATTGTGAATTCGAATATCATATTGTTGTACTTATTGCTAATAGGCCTCTGGATACTATCAATAATATTAATATATCCTTCTATCAATTTGATTATTGATTGAGTGGTGATAACAGTGAGAAGTAGATTGTGTATAATAAGTTATATATGGCATAGAATAATAATCATTTTCTTTGTTTTAGTTCCTAATTTAATTAATTTATGTTTTAAGCTATAACTTGCAAGCTCTATTATATATTTATTTTTTGGTATTATCTATCAACAGTAAGTTCGTAATAAATAATTTTGTTTTGAATACAATTTAAAAAATTATTATGTATTTATTTACTCTAACTGGAAAGTACTGTTGTTACTTTAGCAGCTTTCACAAAAAATCAAGAGTCGCTATCATCTATCTAGGTATATCTACATTAAAGGTATGTCTACGACATATGTTTTGAGGACGTAGGATAGCACATAATTTATAAATATTATGAATATTGTTGAAGAAAACATAGAGACATAAATCAATTCCACAACTAAAAATAAATAAATCAATCTACGTATTAAGTAGATGACGGTTTCCAAAATCAATTGGTTCAATCTGCAAATGTCAAACGCGATCCACTATAGAGATATCTAGAATAATATTTTTAGCTTCATTGTATTTTTCAATCCATCAATACCAATAATCTTTTTTGACAGTAAAAAATGATCAATACTACCATAACAAATAAAATATTCTATCGCGCCGCTTACAGTGTCTAACAGAAATGCATATTCAGCGAGACGAGACGAGATAAATTCTTCTATCTTCTCGTCAACCATGGGTCTAAGAGAATATAGGTGATAATAATTAAAAATCAGTAACAATTAATACCAAGTAATAATTTTCTCTAGACTCTAGAGAGCAACGAAAAAATATTTTACTATTATTAAGTTTTTATAAGCATCGTATATATAAAAATGTGTATCCAATTATAAATAAAAAATCCAGGTTAACTGCAGAAAACAAACTAATAATACTTAAAGCCATTTTTCGCAGAATTTTTTTATACGGGTTCCCTATATGGAAGAGCGCTGCGAGAACAAACTTAAATGTGCTACAAAGAAAACAAAATGCAATCTTAAAATTAATCTTGGCTAAATCTTTTTATTTTTCCATCAACAGATTGCATAGCATAGCAAATATTAATACTGTTTCCGGACAAATAGCAAAGATATCGCCTGCCTTTCTAGAGAACTGTCTCAATTCGGTAAATCCGCTGATAAGAGCGATTGTAGATTAAGCTTTTACCAATTAGGTTTTTCTTTTTGTTTGTTATTTTATTTTGTTTATTTTCTATGTTTTTTTATTTTATACTTAAGTTAGTTTTTAACTTTTAGTATATAAATAAATTGATCAAAAAGGTTTTTACTTGTTCAGGTTAGTCTAAGTAAATTAAAAGTCATAGGTGTAAATTCATTAGTATAAGTTCTTATTTATTAAAATAAGGAAAATTGTAAAATGAAATTAAGGGATAATAAAATCTATAATTATAATTGACAAGCATTTAAGAACCTGCGCAGTAGACACCTTTTCATTTTATCTCGTTTCTCCTTAACAAGGTCAACTCATATTAGACGGGAAACTCTGTATTTACATAAACCTAATGCAATTTTTTACATAATCACAACAAAATATTTCATATAAGCAAGTAAAAACTATAGCATTGCCGTATAAATGAGAAAGAAAGAGAACACAGCATAAATTGCACAGCTTGCCTAAATTTAATGAACTTTTAATATGTAAATAAGTTGTATATATGGGCGAAATGCGCATACGGGTTAAACAAATTTCTATTTGATTTTATAATATTCAAACTTTTAAGTAAAATAGAGCCATTTTGTGTCATTCAACATCTTATTACTTTTATACTATTCTTTATAATGTTATTATTATGTTCTGTTAAAAACTTTAAATTTGGCTTTAACTTAAACTATAATTACAAAACAGGGGCCCCTAGTAATAATAATAATAACATAAGCATCGTTTGACATTTCCATATAATGTAATAGTATTGGTAATAACAAAATTTAAGCTCAAATTTGATAATAAATTGTACAAATCAAGTAAAAAGTCTAATTGTGTTGAAAATTAACCTAAATGAAAAAATATATTAAAAATAATTGCTTATTTAGTTTTGAAACAGAAAATTATTTTCCACATGTATACCTACAAATAAATTCAATAATTTATTTTTAAATATTTCCAATAATATTATATTTATGAATTAAATTATTGAATGAATGTCTATATTAAATTCTATCCATAATACTTAAATACAATACAATCTAGTTAATATAAAAATAAATAAATTGTTTCTAAAAATGATATTTTAACACATTCTTATAATATCACATTTATTTATTATGTAGTGAATGAAATGTACCATCATTTACATCACTACACATTTATTCAATTCGTATATAATTTTTACAAATGAATGAAAATTTAGGAATTTTTCCATTAAAATTTCATTTCATTCAATTTAAGAAAATAAGGTAATGTCATTTCTTTGTTTTTGTTTTGTTCTTTTTTTTTCTTTAGGTTTTTTGATTGAAATAGTTTTTAACAATCAAAAAATATTTGTTAGTAGATATTTTTTTTTGTATTTGCTGTTGATTCAGTTATGTTAATGGAATACTTAATAATAAATGACGATACAAAATACTGAAACATTGAATATTCAATTTAGAAGTTTTTTTTTCGGTTTTCGTATTTTTTGATTGAAAATTGAGTGGTAGAAAATCAAAAGAGAAAAAAACCCAATTTTTTTAATAAAACATTGATTTCAGAAATGATATTTAAAAGTATGATTTGATATATATTTTGTATATATATTGTTTAGTTATATTAAAGACTTCAAAATTGGTTAGAAATTTGATAAAGAATTGGTGTCTATTGTTTCAGAACCACCTGAAGCGATTGTGCGATGTGATGAAATGTTACTATATCAAAAACCGAAAAGCATCGATGTGTAGCTCGTTGCTCAGGTGTGGAAAAAAGTAATTAAATGTACCCCGTTACGTAGTAAATTTTAGTTGTATAAAACACATTAAGAGGAATTTGTTCTTTGTTTAAAATGGTATATTTGTTGTTCTTGGGTCTAAAAAGGTTAATATAATGGGATATTTTTAAAATTAACAATATATGATGCCGAACTATCAGAAAAGTTAACCTATGTAGGTGATGTTCAACAAGATTACAGTTTTTTTAGAACGGATATGGCTCAAAAGAATTTAATGTATGAAGGGTTAAAGCTATTTAATAATTTACCTCCGGAAATAAAAATTGAAACTAATATTGAACTGTATAAAAAAAACCTATGAAAAGTATAAAACATTTTATTTATTAAATTAAAGTGAATATAAAAAATATTGTAAGTAGTATTGTAATAGTTTATATATTTACATGTATAAAACTAAATAAATTAATAAATCTAAATTTAAATCTAAAATTGAAAATTGAACATTAAGTGGGATAGAAATTGAATAACCAAATCTCTTCGAATTCAATTCAATTAAATTTATTAAAACTAATTAGAATTAATTTTGGTTAACATTTAAATGAATACAACTATAGTAATCTTATATATAAAGAAGGATGTTTGTATGTATGTATGTATGTATGTATGTATGTTTGTGTCAGAACTCCTCCGAGACGCATGGACCAATTTCAACAAAATTTTACAGGATGGTTTTTTACTACTTGGAATCGAACCCGTGATATGTTGTTTTCCAAAATTCTGACTGGTTCGGGTACCTGTCATACAACTCCGAGCACCTGACAAAAATATTTCAAAAACCAAAGGTGCTACTGAGTTGAAAATTTGCACACAGTTACTATCTCAAAAATAAATGAATATGACTTTCACATTTTTTCGAAATTTTGACTGGTTCGGGTAGCTGTCGTACAACTCCCAACACCCGCAAAAAATATTTCAAAAACCAAAGGTGCTAGAGAGCTGAAAATTTGCACACAGGTACTCTTCCAAAAATAAACAAATTGGACTTTCACATTTTTTCGAAGTTTTGACTGGTTCGGGTAGCTGTCATACAACTCCCAGTACCCGACAAAAATATTTCAAAAGCCAAAGGTCCTGGGGAGCTGAAAATTTGCACACAGGTACTCTTCCAAAAATAAACAAATTGGAATTTCACATTTTTTCGAAATTTTGACTGGTTTGGGTAGCTGTCATACAACTCCCAGCACCCGACAAAAAGATTTCAAAAACCAAAGGTCCTAGAGAGCTGAAGATTTGCACACAGGTACTCTTCCAAAAATAAACAAATTGGACTTTCACATTTTTTCGAAATTTTGACTGGTTCGGGTAGCTGTCATACAAGTCCCAGCACCCGACAAAAAGATTTCAAAAACCAAAGGTCCTAGAGAGCTGAAAATTTGCACACAGGTACTCTTCCAAAAATAAACAAATTGGACTTTCACATTTTTTCGAAATTATGACTGGTTCGGGTAGCTGTCATACAACTCCCAGCACCCGACAAAAAGATTTCAAAAACCAAAGGTGCTAGAGAGCGGAAAATTTGCACATTGGCACTCTTCCAAAAATAAACAAATATGACTTTCACATTTTTTCGAAATTTTGACTACTTCGGGTAACTGTCGTATAACTCCGCAGATCCCTCAAATTTTCTAATAAGAAAAATAGTTTTCATTGGAACTCAACATACATATGTGTATTAAATTGGAACCAAATCGGTTCAGTTTCTGAGATATGAATTTTTGTTCAAAAGAGCTCTGGCGGAAAGCAGGTTCAACAAATTTGGCAGAAACTGCCGTAATCGGGATCCAAGGTAAAATGTCAAGTCCCTAACTTAACAGGAAGTGGGTCTAAAATGCCTGAATTTCATATGTTATGCAGGCCATATATAATTTTCTAATGGAGCTTGAATTTAGCTTATTTATTTGACCCTTTTTAGTGCAGTTAATATTGGTACGAAATATTGGTGATAGTCATTCAAAAAGGAAGTTTTTAAATTTTTTTTTATTTTATTATTTTTAGAGAGGAAGAGAAAAAGCGATGAAGAAAACAGCAAAACAAAATTCTCATTTTTATTTATTTCTATCTTTCAATGAAATAAAATAAAGAAAACAATTTTTTTTTTAGAAATATTTGCCTTGAATTTAAGCGTACTAAAACTACAAAAAAAACTTTAGAATCGCAGCTTGATATAAGGTTTTCAAAGCAATACAGAAAAAAAGCCGGACAGCCCGTCCCCGGATATGCTGTGGTCAAGAGTGACGCCTTGAGTCGAGTGTTTACTGTTCTGCCAAAGTCCGAAAATCCGATGTTACCAATCACGTTTGGTCCGTACATATTCAACAACGCATTAATTATTCTTGAAGATAAATTTGTGGCTATGATCGGTAAAACATTACTGCAACTCGGTCTATCTTCACCAGTATGAAACCAACAAAATGAACTTTATACAGATTACATACGAGAAAAGAACTGCAACGTCGAAGAGCTGACATTTTTAACCAACCTAATTCTAGCGGAAATCAGAGCTCGAGGAGAAGTTGCTCTTGCCATTGCATCTTCAGGAATCACGGCAACATTAATGGAAGGAGGAAGAACAGCCCATTATGCACTTAAGTTGCCACTAGACATCTTCAGACAGGAAAATCCTACCTGCAACATTAGTAAAACAAGTGGTCGGGCTCAAGTGCTCAAGACATGCAAAATTATTATATGGGATGAATGTAGCATGGGTCACAAGAAAGCTCTCGAAGCCCTTGACGTGACTGTGAGAGATCTGAGAGGAAATAACAACCATATGGGAGGAGTTCTGGTACTTCTATGTGGAGACTTCCGTCAAACTTTATTCGTCATTCCAAAGTCAACACCAGCCGATGAAATTTACGCATGTTTAAAACATTCATCTTTGTGGAGACATGTACGAAAGATAAGTTTGAAACAAAACATGAGAGTACATCTGGGGTGACAGCGCTCACATTTTCGCCAACAAGCTACTTGAGATCGGAAAAGGTAAATTTGCAGTTGAGCCATCTTGAAAAATAAAATTGCCATCGATTTTTGTAATTTGGTGTCGTTTGTCGCAGAACTAATAGATACAGTTTATCTGGATATTCAGCAAAACTATCATAATTTGAACTGGTTTCGAGAGAGGGCAATTCTTGCTGCTAAAAATGCTAATGTCACCGAAATGAACAATCAAATACTTTCCATATTACCGGGCGTGGTAAATGAAAACAAGTCCATTGATAACGTAGTAAATGCTGATGAGGTAGTCAATTTTCCAACAGAGTTCCTAAATTCTCTTGACCCGGCTAGATTACCGCCACATCGTCTTTTACTGAAACTGGGATCACCAATTATTTGAATACGGAACCTCGACCCACCAAAACTTTGCAACGGTACAAGATTTTGTGTTAAAAAATTGCTGGCAAATGTAATTGAAGCGACTATTTTTACAGGGAAGGGTTGAAGCCGTTTTCATCCCAACGATACCACTTATTCCAAATGATCTCCCTTTTAACTTTAAGAGGTTGCAATTTCCAGTTAAACTTGCGTTCTCGATTACGATAAACAAGCCTATTAAGTACCGGTGTGGATTTAAGTGTGAAGGCGAAACTAAAAACGTTGTTTATAATCAAGTTTTATTTTGAGAAAATTATTTAATCAGCCGTCAATTTAATTAGTTTATTATTTCGTATTTTTTCGTCTGTCCTTTTTTCTGTTCTTTTGGTTTTTCCTAATTGTCTTTGTCTTTTTTGGATTTCTAAATTTGGTTTTGTTTTCTTTATAACATTTTGTACTTTTCTTTTTTAAACAATGAAAAAAACTGCTATATGGATAAGAATTGATTAATTAAATTAAGAGTACAAAAAATAAAATGTGAACTACTAACATCTAGGAACTTTAAATTTTCTCGGGCAACGCCGGGTAACTCCGCTAGTATATTTATAATTACCTATATTCATAGGGCTTCAATCTTGAGACATGTCGCAATACAATAATTGATTTCACAAAAAAATTAAAAATTTAAATAGCGAAAAACTAGTAAATATTTTTTAATTCTATTGTTTGTGTTAAAATAGTAGTCAGATTATCATTCAGTGCATTAGGTATACAATACTACACTTTATTAAATAAAATGGAACGATTATAATGTTTTACGAGTTTTTATTTTTCTGGTATATCAACTAATTAAATGTAGAAAACTACCACTATTATCAGGAAGTAAGTGGATGTTCTTGAATACCGTTATTCCATTTTAAGCCCATTTTGATAAACATATTACAATTTTTAGATGTTTTTGTCCGGTGGGAAATACTGCTTAAAAGTCAATCAAATCATCCGCTTTCGTTCACACATTACAATTGATCATTATTATTTTGATATTAATACCTTCAAATATGTTTTTTTCTCCATCTGTCTTAATATAAGACACCTAGTAACCTTCATTACATTTTGGGTATAGTATAACTGTACAACCATTTTGTAATAGTAATTTTTTCTAAAATTCATTTATATTATATATTTTTTTTCCAAACATATTTTTTTTAAAATCTATTTATTAAATCATGTGGTCTGAATTTTTTCAGGCGTCTATTTCTTATTCTTTTTTGTTCTTGTAGAGTGCTAATTTCATTGTTGGAATGGGCTGATATTTTTTGTTGATATTTTAAACTTGTCTTTTTAATTTCTTCATTTATTCTCAGTATTTTTAAATCACAGTGTAGATCATCATTTCTCACATACCATTCGGCTCTAGCAGCTTGCTGTTCATTGTCAATTTAGATTTATTTCCCAAAAGCCATTGTAGTTGTCCGGATTTGAGCCTTACTTGATTACGTTTGTGGGTTATGTGGTTCTTCCATGTCAATTTATTGTCAATGTGCATCCCTAGGTATTTAGCTTGATTTTCGATTTTTATTTCTTTATTATTTATCATTATTGGTTCAGGATCGTATCGGAGTTCTTGTTGTATATATAACTTGAGTAGTTTTGTCTTCATTAATTTGGATATTCCAAGTTTTGAACCAAGTCATTGTTTTATTCATAATTTTTTGTACCTGTTTAGTAGCTGTTTTTAAGCAGTCATGTGAAGCAAGTAAAACAGTATCATTTGCAAATGTTGCCAATAACGTATTCTGTTTTCTTGGTATTGGAATATCGGCTGAATACAGAAGATAGAAAACTGGACTCAATACACTGCCTTGCGGTACTCCAGCTTCTATTTTACTTATATTTGAACATTCAGACATGAATTTAACAAAGAAATAACGATCACTTAAGTAGCTTTTTATAATTAGGTAATATTCCTTTGGAAAATATTTTCTAAGTTTATGGAGTAGGCCTTCGTGTCAGACTTTGTCGAACGCTTTTGCCACATGTAAGAAGAAAGTTTAAATGTTGACACAGAAATTTTGTCTTGAAGAAATGTATGCTATTAAAAAGTATACATATAGCTCACCGTTCCAGTCTTAAAATCACAAAAAGTTATAAATAAGATTGATCAAAATCATCATCAAAACAACAATAGTGACTTTTAGAAGTGGAATATAATAAATTACATTAGACAGAATGCCGGGAAATATTAGAGCAAGAGGTAGACCAAAATCAATATTGCTGCACGAAATCGAGGACAACTGTCTAAAGATTGGAGTTAATTGATGGAGGACAGTTGCACAAAATATAGCAGAATATAGGAAATTTTTAAACGAGACTAAAGCTCACTCTAAGCTGTAGCGCTAATAGATGATGAACATAGACGATAAAAAATGTTTTGGATGTATTTAAAGAAAGAAGAAATTTTAAGCCTAACTATAAAATTGATTAGATTAGGTATTGTAATTATGAACTTTACTCCGAATGCAAATAATCAAAATTATCTACATTATTGTTAAGTAGTCGCAAACTGCTAAGATTTAAACTAAGATATCGATTTAAAATATTAGGGAAAGGATAGAAATACTAATTAGATAAGTCATGGTCGGGGTACGAAATATAACGTACTAAATTGTGCAGGATGTAAACCATTAACTGTACAATGGATACCAAGAGAATAGAAATAAATAAAAAGAAAAATTGTCGAGACCAAGACGTGGTTTGAAGAAGAACGCGCCATTGAAATAGTATGAAATGATAATCTAAGAATATTGGTTAGAATTTAAAATTTATTAAATTTAAGTCTGATTGATAAATAATGAAAAAAATGGAAAAGTTAAAATGTATACTTAATTTACAGAATTGATTCATTACTGATGTGGTAAATCAATTCAGTTTAACTTATCGTGTTTAAAAATGAGTAATTGAGATATCATAATTATGTATCGTAAATGTCATCTAATTTATTTATATTTTATTTTTAATTCTTAAACATAAATATTTAGTATAAACCACAATACGATACAAAAACTATACTTAAATACAATTATAACTTATTTGTATGTTTTAAAAGCGTTGTTTTACACCGTTTACTACTCATTTTCAATTAATGTGTTTTTCTTAACACGTTGAAGCATGCGCAACAACTTATTTTCACTATATAAAAGTACAAATACACAAACACAATTAAATAAATATAAAATAAATATCATGCTTTCCTCTATCATGTTTCCGAACCTTTTGAACATAAGTTGTATGGTTTACAATATAAAAGCGAGCTTAAGTATAAGCTTATTAACGAATTCTATATCTTTTCTCTTCTTTTAAAAAATATTTAACCCTAAAATAATCATTATTGTCCTGTAACCCCATCCGTAGGACCCTGAATAAGGTTAGGAGCCTTAAAACAGGTTGAGCTAAACTGTTACAAACAAGTTTTTCCGTTAGTATTAGTGTGTTTCGAACGTTCGAATGAGAAAGAAAAATCAGATGTACTAGTACTGTGCTCTGGCTTATGCTCACCCTCTAGAAATCATGAATGCCTATAAATTTGAAATATTTCTATTTTCTATCGAAAGATAGGAGGTATAATTCTATCTATTCATTTGATATGGGAAATTATTTTTCATTTCGAGGAACTTTGAATTTAAATTTAACAACATTGTTTTTTTTTTCTCCCTTAAATTTGCGTGTACGAGTATCAGTATGTGTGTATTGATGATGAGGCTTAAGTTAAGCGGAAAAATAATGAAAAATAAATTTAACATTGATTTCAGAAATCATTTCTAAAAGTATATGCTTTAATAAATATTATTATTGTAAAAAATAATGATTGCTTTTGTATTTATTTTCATTTGTTAAATCAATAAAAACAAAGTGTATATAATATTATGTGTATGTTGGTATGTGTTTGTGGACTCCTGTAATGATTATAAATAAATAAAAAAAAAACAACAGAATAAAATGAAAAATAAAAAGAAAAGAAAATTATTTTATTTGATATCCTGTAAGGAAGGAAGGATATCATATCGGGATATTAATACGAAATTCATGTGTGTGTTTTTGTGTATGTAGGTTTTTTCTGATTTGCTATTTTTTTTATTTGTTATTTATTCTGTTTTTTATAATGTATAAAAAACATTTTTTTTTTGTTTTATTTATTGTTATTCATGGTAATTGACTTGCGGGTAAATTAAATAATTTTTAATGTTGTTTATTCTAGAGCTAGGTAACATTGGAATGCGTGACTTATTTTTTAGGATTTAATTTTTTGTTTTTTAATTTTATTTATTTTTATTTTTTTTTTTATAAACGACAAATAATATTTGTTAGATTTGTAAAGTATGTAAAAAAATATTCTGAGGTGATCAAGATGTTGAAAGAAAATATTTTTATTGATGATTTTTGGAACACAAAGAGTATAATTATATATTATACTCAAAATGTAAGTAGGGAAAAAGGAATAATCGACATTACAAAAAATTTCAATAAAATATTTTTTGTTTTGCTAAAATTCGATTATTAACATTTTTTTGATATAATTCCAAGTCTATGAGAGGGAACACCCTAACTGCTTTTTACACAGAGATTTGGAATACACAATCACATACAATAGCTTTTTCTGTAGAATTTTTATGGTATATTTACTTATTTTAAATGTGGAAAATTATATCTACTGTAGAGTACCGTTCGCTTCCATAATAGCATATTTCCATTTTATTTTAAGTGATAACCAAAACTCTCAAATATTTATCATTTATTTTATTATATTTCATTTATTTTTTTTTGCCTTCGTCGGGAATCGAACCTTTCACCTTTCGATTGAAAGACAGGCACACTACCTATTGCGCTACCCAGCGTGTTAATGTAAGCTGATTTATATAGGGTTTTGAACTAACAATTATGTGTTTCTTTTATTTCTTGATTTTTTGATTTTATTTTTCGAGTATTAATTTAAAACAACTACCTTTATTGTAGTGTAACTTCGCCTTCTTTCATTTTATTTTAAGCGATAACAAAATTGTATTTCAAGATTATTTTAAGTGATAATTGAGAAAAAAAAACTTTTCATAACATCCATAAATTGAGGGGGAACCAAATTCGGTACTTTTTGATTAGTACTCAAACAACACAACAACATTACCATATCGATCGAAAATGTATAAAATCAGCTAAAATTGATATTATTTTTTCGTTTAGTAGTGGACTGTGCATTTTGTTCCATTTTTTTTTATAACAAAAATTATAATATTCGACTTCAGCACTTAAAAGAAATTAAATTAGAAGGAGTCTCAAATAAACTGAAAAAAATATACCAAAATAACCCACTTTTGTAAATCATTTTTATAATTATTGAAATATAAAAATGGCAAAGAAAGTGAGAGCTGTAAGTACTTTTGGTCGAAAATGTTTATATGGAATATTCAAATTATATATAGCGAATATATATATAAAGAGATATGTGGTCGAATTTTATCGAAGATTCACAATGTAAAGTGGGAAAACGAACCTCTCACCAACAAAATAAGGTTTATTAAAAGTAATGTATTCAGATGGGATATTATCGATCAGGCCAGCACAGGTTAAAATCGATGATACATACATGATACATCCACAACTATATCTTTGATGGCCCCCAAAACGCACAGCTAACATTTCACTGTGTTCCAGATACACCAATTATTATAATTTTACTCTAATATTTATCTGCTTGTTGAAACAATATTAATTTAGTGGTTGCCACATTTAAGGCAGATCTTTACCTGATGTCGACTAACAAATTGTCGACTTTTTTTTCTTCAAAAATGTCAATTGTACTAAATATTTGATTTCCCAAACTGACGGAAAAATGTCGACTCTTAGAATATCGACAAAATCATAAATTTTTTCAATTTTTAATTTAGTTTGATACACGTCTGATGTTATTGTTCGGAGCATTAGTTTGACAGTAATAAATAAAATCTAAAATTAATAATTAATTTGCTGGGACAATTGAAAATTTCCAAGACAAAGTATTAAGTTTTTAAATATTTGAATGTTTTTTTGTGTCTTGTAGTCTACATTTTCCTACCATCGGGGAAAACAGGGCTTCAATTAATTAGTGCAGCGGTTTGAGCGTAGAAGTTTCCATTTCTTCAAAACTACTTATTTTTCATATGGAAATGTGAAAACTCAATATTTGTTACGAGGTAGGCATACGGATGGACCTACAATAAGTTTTGGTTTTACATTTGGATTCAAAATCAAGATTGGTCATTTTTCAGAATATTTATGCTCGTATATAGTATATACCGGGTGTACCACAGCATGCGTATCAGCTTTTTAATAGGAGGAATATTATTATTATTTTAGAATCAAAATAAAAATTTATTAACTAATTGGCTGAAAATGAACAAAAATGGCCGAAATTTGCCAAAATCGAAATTTTCAAATGGGAAGGGGTACTTCTTTATTGCAAATTCGGATTCTACGTCAAAAAATAATAAACTTTTGTAAAGTAAATTTTTTTTTATATTTTTTTTTGTTCTTTTTTTTAATTTAAATTTTGTAGGAACCCAAACCTAAAATAAAAAATATGATAACATCAAAAACAAATTTATTTATAAATTTATAAAAATTATCATTATTAATTTTAGTTTACCAAAGGAAAATATGGTGGGTTTTTGTTTTATTTTTATTAATTTTCCCAGAAGTTGAAAATATCACCAATCGATAGAGTACCCTCGATTTAGTTAACAAACTTCTTTTTAAATTTTAAAATAACGGCTCCTTCAACTCAGAAAAGGCGGATACGCATGCTCTGGAACACCCGGTATATATATATATACATACCAGATTATAAATTAGCATGGAGTTTATAGTAGGCTACTAAATTAGAGCTATAATCTTTTATTTAGTCAAAAATGCTAAATTCGGTTTTTGAAATTAGACATTTTGTCCAAGTCGACATTTTAGAAATCAAGAATCATTTCAAGAATCGATAAATTGTTCAAATCGACAGTTTTAACGTCGACATTTTGTGAATCGGCATTTCTTAGCAGATCCCATTTAAATAAGTTATTATTCCAAAATATTGATGAAGAATAATATCAAAACAAGGGACGCTTGCACAAAGCTGTTAATATATGCCATGCGTAATGTCGTTATACTGACGATAGTTTTCAAAGTTAAATCTAAATGTCTTGGCTTAATATTTTAGAATCATAATTGAAAAATAATCGAGCTCGACCGCAATATAAATTTGCAAAAAAATAAATTTCAACTTCAATTATGAAAATAAAACCAGTTGGAATTGCAATTAAAATAAGACACCAGAAGAACATAATTTCCATTTCATCAAAGTTTCAATTTAATTATTATATATAACTGTTGTAACGAGTATAACTGTACATATTTATAATTCATTTCATTTTTTTTTAATTAAAAAAAAAAGACTTAATTTAACCTATTATGTAATATATAAGGGCTATTTAACCCAGTAAAAATTATTATTATTATTTTTTCTATAAAAAATATGTTAAAAAGTTAAAAAGTTTATTATCGGCTTCAGAATAAAAAAGAAAATATTTTGAAAAAACTTAAAATACACATATTTTTACAAAACAAACAAAATAATTGTGTCAATTTTCTGATTTTCTTATTTTAAAAAAACCTCTCTATTCCCATCACAAAAATAAAATGTAAACAAACTTATATTGTTAATTTTTATAATAGAGTTGTGGAAAATTCTTTAATACACATACACACCCATACAAGATGTTTTCAACGAAGAAGAACTTCATAACGAAATAATTTTCTTTTTAAATTTAAAATTTTTTTTTAAGTTTCTACTGAAAGTAGTATGTAGTGTCTTTGGTTATAGTATCTATGTATCTATAAGTGTAATATTATAAAAGAATTTAAGGCAGTTTAAAGACTTTTGATTTTTTTGTTTTTGTTTTTATATTCGAAACAGAAGTGACAAAGTTGAATTAACAAAAAAAAAAAAAACAACGAAACAACGAAAGAGAAAAAAGATCAATAGGAAAAAAAAATATGTATTTTTTTTTTTTTAGAAAATCATGTAGGAAAATGAGAATCTCTTTTTGAACTTTTTAAATAAGTTAGAAAATTGGTTAAAAGTTCACTATGCCGTTTTTTTTTTCCTATTTTGTTTTTGGAATGGAAAAAAATTTAAAATTGTTGGTATATTGGACTATGATTTACTATTTTTTAAATCAAATTTTAATGTCCGGGAAAATTTCGTAAAGTTTGTGTTTTTAACCCTGATATTGAAAATCGAATTATTTTATTTCTGTACTGGTAATGTTTTATAAAGAGTGTGTTTTTTTTAAAAATTATTATGATTCTCCCATGACTCTAAATTCACATTATTCATTTATTTATTTAACAGTGGACCTACAGATTAATCGAAAGGCCAATTACAGACCCTTTTCTCTTTCGGAATATGAGCCTCTATTCACAATATTCACCAATCATTTTATTTTTTACTTACTTTTCTTTAGCTTGCAATGTTATTTATTTTATTGGGCGATGTAGGGGTCAAAATATTTTTTTTATTTTATATCTGTATTTTGGAGAAATAATTTTAAGCGGTTGTTAGCTCATTTGGTTAAGGCGTCATGTTAATATCACAAGGTTTGTGAGTTCAATTCTCTTTTGAGTCAAATTATTATTTTTTGTACGAAAAAAGCAAACATAAAAACATGCCATGTATAAAAGCAAGGAGCCTAAATCTAAACTATGTGCTGATATTTTAAACAGTTATTAGGATAGACGTTCCTTGCTTTTATTCATGGCAACTTCATGTATATTTGCTTTTTTCGTACAAACATTTTATCTAACATTATCTTTTCCTGCCTGAAGTCAAATGTTAGAATTAGACTCATAGCATTTTTTAACAGACCTTGAACTACCTAATTTATTTTCTCCTTTTTAGTGTATTTAATGTTGCTACCAAAATCGTCGAAAAAGCAAGTTGTTAAAAAGTTTTTTTTTTAATCAAATCGCTAATTATAGTTATAAAGTTCTAATCGCTGAATGCTTAGTAAAATAACCAAATTTAGAGAATACTAGCTTACGCCAATTCATTAAAATTCGAGGAAGTTTGATAAAAAATCGTACTCAATTTCCATTGAATGGTTTTTCACCATTTCAATTTATTCTTGCCACTTTGTAATTAATTTTTTTTTGTTGATTTATCTTAGACAACAACCGTAGTATATGTAATAAGTTATTTAAAAAAAGAAATTTAAAATGAATTGGGGCAATGGGTGAGTTGCGGCAATTTGATGAATTAAAATGTGTGTATTGTTAAGATGTATATAGGTGTATACTTACACATGAGATAAAATTTTAAATTGAAATTTGTTATTCAAAGTTAAAAGTATTTAATATAATTATTTTTGTATTCAAACCCAAATATTTTTTGTTTAAGTTTGACATTAGGATTAGATTACTTTTTTATTCAAGCATAATTAACCACATTTGATTTGTTAGACTACAATAATGACTATTTCATATTAGATTAGATTAAATTTGTAATTGAGAATTTCTGTCAAAGTGCAGTGTAATCGATGGCCGTTAAATCTATTGTAACATCCCTTCATAAACCTAGTTTATACCTGAACTATGGATGAATTTAAATTAAATTAACAAAATATGTTATTTTCCAGTACCTCACAGCTTACTTAAAATATATATTGTCATATTCTACTTCACCACAACATGTTATTACATAATTAATTAGATAGTTAAAAGAAAAGTCACAAGTTGAGAAGAAAATAATAGGAAATAATACGAGTGATATAAATATGAGTCCGAATCTACAAAACTGGCATGAAATCCATAAAGTCAAAATCCTAAGGCAGAAAATCCCTGAAAACGAAAAGCTAAAAGTGGTTTGTCAAAAAATATATCATACATTTATTAGAATGGAATATGGTTGATGATTTGCAAGTTTACTTTATTTTTTCGTAAAATTTAGCTGTCTGTCTGCATTTGCCAATTGTCGGTAAAAAATGGGTATTTACAATTTTTCACGAAAAAAAAATTTGATTATGGGAATTTTGTTGTTTGAAAATTTTGATTTGAATTTTGAGTTGATTTGAATGACTAGAGATATTTCTATTCAAAACCCACAAAAAATAAAGAAAAAAATGTTTTAACAAAAAACAATTTATTTCGTAAAATTTTACGGTAAAAGTTTATCTGCAGTTAATATACACAAGGAGTTGCTGACAACATTTTTTTTTCTTTTATAATTTGCGTAACTTTTTTTTAAGATTTTTCGATCAAGAAAGCCAGGGTTTCAATAAATTACTGGGCAGTTAGTCATATAATTGATATGGAATCTATACAGTAGTGAAATTACGAAAATTATATTGAGTAGGACATTTTCAAAGACTGTGCGAGCACTGCATACAAAAACGTTCACGAAGAGGATACCTTCATCTCTGGTGGACGTACAGTGGGAGAATTACGAAAGCTAAATAATCAAAATATGTCAATCCAAACTCTTGTTCATCGCATTAGTACATCGCATTGCTAACTCTTCAATCAATGACTTCTCTGAACTCTTCAATCTTGACTGTCCCGTCACATCAATGGTAATAATAAAATTATATAAAAAAATGTATTTTAAGCTAACTATAAAGAAGAAAAATAAAAAATTTGGTAATTAAATTGTGTAAATATCAATCTAGTAAATTGAATAATAGGTACAGTGACTACTCGATATTTTCACAGCTATTATTACAAGTTTACTTTGGATAAGACATAATCTCTATGTATTTTTTGTAGAACAGGTCGGATTTAAAAATGCATCAAACATTAATAATTGTTATTTAACCTTCAGAGATATGATCTTGTGATGGGGAATCGATAATCAGTGCTTAACGCATTTTGTTTACGAATTAGGTATGCAATTCTGAATACAAATAATTTGAAAATTATACTGTTTCAATTTATTGTTGAACCGATTCAAATTTAACATTAATTGTACATACTCCTCTTATCATACATACGACTCACATTTTACAGTAAATTTGACTCTCCATAAGGTATCTAATGTTAATTTTGATATAACTGATAAAGCTTTAACAACTGGAATTACAGTATAGTTTTTAACTTAAAATTTTTTTTCATCTTAGCCTCCTTTTTAAGCAAGTTTTGTAAAAATCGAAAGAAAAAAATAAAAAAAAAAGTTAATAAACTTTCTACATAACCAACCAACTAACTACCTAACAGAATAACTAGTAAAATAACCAACATTTTGAAGTATTTGTAAATGTTATGTAATCTAGTATTAAGCTAAGAAAAACAAGCACAATAAAAAAAAATTAGAAAAAACTTTTGTATGTATATGTATATTTCTTTTTTTAACTTCGTTAAAAGAAAATCTCCTCTAAATGTCTTTAACAGACTGTGGACTTTAAATTTAAAAAAAAAAGTTGTTTGTTTTTCCAAAACAACAGTAAAAAAAAATTTCCACAATAAATTTTCTATGACATTTTATTTTTAACAAAAAATGAAAATATTTCTATTTTTTTTTTTTTTTTTTTTTTATGGATTGGCTAATGAAGTTGGAAAAGTTTTAAATAATGTTAACATGTTGGTAAAAGACATGATATTTTTATTTTTTTCTATTTCAAGTCTTATAATCTTTGATGAATCAATTCTATCATCATCATTATTATCATTTTTAAATGATAATTCTTAAATATGATGCAGAATGGAAGAGTCCAACATATGCTCATCGCTTGTGTGAAACTTGATAAGTGATTTTTGTTACTGTCCTTACATTTTTAATGTCCTTACAAAAATAGACTATTTTTGCTGTTAAATCAAGCAAAGATTTAAAACTAACATGAACACTTTTGTTTTTGATATGCTGTCAAACTTTTATTTCTCCACTTTTTATTTTCTCCTCCTGTTCTTGTACTGTACTAAATTAAATTCTATATTTAAAAAAAAAAAAAAAACTGGAATTTATTCCAATTATTGATGGTTATTTTATTGATGTTCGTTACCAAACCATAATCCCTTTGGATGTTGAGATGTTGTTTTTTTGTGGAAAACTTATTTTTATTGGTTTTGATATGACCACAAAATCGTTCATTATATGGTTAAAAAAGATTAGGTGAATATTTCCGCAGTTATATTTGAAAAATATATATATATATTTTTTTTTTTTTGTTAGTTAATTGTTAGTTTGAAGAGGGTGAAAGCGAATCCGATAATTTACTACTTTCACCACATCTTACTATAGGTTTACAATACAATAATTATTAGTCTGATTAGTCCACTAGTCTTACTAAGATTCTTAGGTTCACTATGATAATGGTTAGTTATCGAATAGATCTAAATTCATTCTACTGAATATGACTGACTCAAAAGACATTTTTTTGTTTTTTTTTATTTATTTATTATTTTTCTTCTTCATGTTTCTTCGAACTTCATCATGCATTTTAAATGCTCTTCTTATATTTTCATTTCAGTAGTTAAGTGACAATTAAATAAGTTTTTGTTTTTTATTTGTCTTAAAAATCTATTTTCAGTTGTCTTCATTTTTTAATTTCAAACTGACGTGTTTGCTCTCAACGTTATGACTTAGGACTTTAAAGCCTTATATACTCATACTGATACATATTATAATCAATATATGTGATTGGTTTAGGTTGTTACTTCATGGTGCACTTGACTGATTATTATCTGAAGTCAGCAGTCTTCTGTTGATGGTCTAACAACAGAAATCGATCAATATATTTATTAAATTTAGTAAGATTTGAATATAATGTTAATGTAATGGATAGAAGATATGTAATACTATATTTTGGAAGCTTAATAGATATGTGAGTAGTTTTTGAAACCATACTTTTTAGTACGAAAATTGCGATTTAATATTTAGTAACAGAGATAAGAACGATAGAACCCGATCAGTTGTGGGAATGTAATTACATAATAAGATTATATGATCAGATATGTAGGTAGGTTGGCAGGTGAAAGTGACCATTTTAATCGTTTCTGGAAAATCAATTAGCATATAATTGTGCTTTTTTTGTGCCACGACAAGAGCCACAATAAAAGAGTCTCATATTTTTTGAAATCAATACAAAATTTATTTATTTATTAATATTTAATTAAATTAAATAAAACACTTGTTATTGTTTCACTGAATAAAAAATTATTGAGATTTTCTTACATATTTTATTTTAACATTTTCATAAAAATAAAATTTGAGTCGACATTTTTCGTCCTTCTAAGACATTATCAAGACTCATATTTTTTATTGCAGCTGCGATAATGAGGATTGATCGGAATTACTAGCCTGGAAGCGGGACTACCTTTCGACCAGTGATCTATACCGATCGGTACCAATCTTATTATACCTGTACTCAAAGAAGTGGCTAAAAATTGCTTGGTTTCGCTAATGCAATTGCAATGGTAATGTTTTTCTAAAGGTTGTATAGAAATGTTCAGAAATGTAAATGACAGACTTCCAATAATACATTTAAAATAGAACAACTGCCGCTTAGATTGCCTATATTACGTTTTAATGTACTCAATCTAATAAAATATGCCGAAGAAATGGAATATTCAAATATGTGATTATTCTACGTCTAAGTTATGTATTAAACCGTATTACAAACTGAATGTTGCTGCTCGTAATGTCATTCAATTTACACATAACTTCCGAAATTAGCTTCAGAAATTGTAATTAAAAACTGAAAAATTTATGAAAAAATATTTTCCATTGTCACTTTTTTTCATAAAATATGTCAGAGTATTGAACTACTTTTTGAAAAAAGGAAACAAAATTTTAATATTATTTTTTAAGAATGAAAATTATTAAAGGATAACGAGAAAATATTCATAAAAAAAAAAAAAAAATGTAATAAAAAATACCACTATTGAAATATTTATGATTAATAAATATTTCTGATAAATAATTATGAAGATACAAACAAAAAAAATATGTAATTAATAATGTACTGAAGTTCAATAATAACGCAAAAATATTGGAAATAAAAGGACATTTTCAGAAAATATTATCCTTTCCTGTTATTTGCTGTTATTTTTGTTTATTTAATAATGTTTCTGTTTTTTGTAATAACGTTACTATTATTATAATATATTGACATACAATAAATATTATGGTATTAAATATACATACTTGTAATCGAACTGGTTAACAATTTTGGGGATACTACGAATAAACTGGTTATTGTGAATTTAATAAATTTAATTTTGTGACAAAATTGAGGGTTTAAAAAATAAAAAAAAAGTAATAAAAAATGTAAATATTAGATTTTGTTGTAGAGAGAGAAGAAAGCAATAAATATCAAAATTTCAATTATAAATTTCAGTTTAATATTACAGTTATAATTCTAGTTATTGTGAATTTGTTATACTGAATTGATAAACATTGTAAATTGAACATTTTTAACACTGAAATCAAAAAATATAAATAGAGGTTCTGGATTCGGCTTTAAAGAAACGAAGGAAATTTGATTGTCTGCATTTACATGTCGTCGGCAAAAAATAGTCAAAACCCTTTTTCCCAGAAATATAGTTATGTTTGAAGATTTTGATTTTTTTTGTGCATTCTTTATTGGGAAGATTTTGATTTGGGAATTCGACCTCAATTCTGGTAGTGATTTCGAAATTTCTAAAATGCCAAAATTAAGAAAAGAAAAGATGTTTCAACATAAATTAATTTTTTGCGTAAAAGTAAGCCATGAACAAAATTTTTTGCTTTTATAACTGCGTAATTTTTTTTAAATTTTACGATGAAGAAAATCAGGGTTACAATAAATTACTCAACGGTTAATTATATAGTTTATACGAAGCCTTGACACTTGACAGTATTAAAATTATAAAAAATATATTGGAGGGTATATTTGCAAAGAATACCATAATGTGTAATAAGATGATGCCTTAATCTCTGGTAGGCAACCGTTGTGTAAACTGCAGAAAGCCTAGGAATATATAAGCGAAATGCACAATTCTTTACGACGATTAGCAATTTAGAATTTCAATGGATAAGATTGGAGGCGAGAGATTCAGCTGGCCAAAGCTCACCATGGACTGTCTTGTTAATGATGACGATGAAATTATATAAAACATTTTTTTTTTTTTTTGTATTTATAGAATTAACCTAATTAGAAGAAAATTAAAAATTGTAAATTGAATATTTAGGGAACTTGAAGATGTTAAAGTAATATTTCTATAGTTATGTGATCATTTACTACTTATTTCCGTTTCTTCATAACTCTTTATTACAGATGCAATGCCATTTATTGTGAATTTTACAGATTTTAACCTGCAAATTAATATAGAAAATTTCATAAAACAAATATCTATAGTTTGGAATTTTAAGAAAAGAAAAAAGTTAAGAAAAGTAAATAAACTAGAACAGTTAAACATAAATATTCAGTTTTTTTTATTTATCAGTTAAGAATCTAGTTATTGTGAGTGATAACACGTTATTTTCAAATAAAAAAAAATGTGCTAATAATTATTTTACAGCTTTTTTATACGTATTTTTTTTTATAAGTTAAATCAATCACTTTTATTATTTTATTTAAATATGTGTATAACACCTTGTACAAATATGTTGTGTGTTGTTCGACGGTTAAAATGCAAGAGAGAGAGAAGTTCTTTTAGAACCGTTTAAATAATGGTACTTCCCAATCAATGACGGAAACAAGCCACCGGATATGGTTACCGGATGTAGTACTACGTGGGTTGAATAAGTTCCACGTAGTATCACATGCGCCACATGGTGACTTTTCCTACCATTGACTGTTTGTACCATTTATTGTTTCAAGTAGGCAATTCATGGGTATTGAGATTGCCTGTAAAGCATGCATGCGTGAACTTGGCAATATATATATGTTATTTAGGATATGTATATTATAAAGAAAAATATATTAAATATATACCAAAAATTTAGAGTCTGTATATCAGATTTACTTAATTATTTTAGTTAATAATCTATACTTATAAAAGGGAAAGTTTGTTTTTTGTTTGTATGTTCGCTATCATCCTCATTTCATTGAAGCATAAATTCAAATTGATTTTGGAAAATGCGAACATGTTATCTTTATTTCAAGAATACCGAAATAGCAAGCAACTTGTTTGAATATACGTCATCCGCAAAACCTAAATATTATTATTATATTGTTTACAAAGAAATTATTTTCATATAATTAGTATAGTTTAAGTAATTAGTATCACAATAAGCTCATTTACGGCTGCGGTGATATAGGAGATAGCTAGATTCCCTCCCGAAAAATTTTGAATCTAAATTAATTTAAGTTGTTGTTCTTGATTTTGTTATCGTGATGAAAAAAAATATCATAATATTTTTGATAAACCAATATTTTATAATTCGATTCATAAATCAACCTTTGTTGAATTAATATATATACATTTTGTGTTTGACTCGGACAACGTTGGCTAACTTTGTTAGTTTATTATTATAAAAAAAAAGTTGTTAAACGACATTAATCCTAACCCTTTAGGACCCAAGAAAAAAATTTCACTTAGAGTATTTTTCGTAAGTAAAATTTAATTTGTAACCGGTGACCTTAATAATTTATTTATTTTTATACAACTAAACATGATGTTTTTTTGGTTTTATAACCTTAATTAAAAAAGTTAAATTAGCTATTTCAAATTTTACCTTCAATGGAACAATCAAAATTTAAATTTTCAAAATTAAATAAAATATGAATTTCATATCTATTTGTTGAATTTTTATTTTTATTGTTCTTGTTGTTGTTTTTGCAGTATTATTATTGTGGTAATTGTAATTTAAAACATGTTTTTTTTTGTAATTGTTTTATTATCGAAGTAAATTATGTTAATTTTATGTTTTTTTTTAAATGTATTTAGTATTGGGATCTATGAAGTAATAAAATAATAAAAATAAAAAAAAATTGTGGTGGTGATTAAAATTTATTATAGATAGAAATAAAAGGCGTTGGAAAAAATTACCCTAAATCAAATTGTGGAGACTTTTTTTTATAGAGATAAAGTTATTAAAATTTCATACTTTTTTCGTTTGTTTTTGGGATTTTTCTAAGCAATATGAGCAGCATTTTATTTTTTATTAGAGCATTTTTTCATATAAAAGTTAACAAAAGATTTAAAAAATTAGTTTTCCAACAAAAATATTTGAAAAAAATAAGAACAAATACGAAAATATCAAAAATGGAATAAAACCTAAATAAATAATAAAAGCCAACATAAATGCTTACTCAGTTATGAAATTATTTTTTAAAAAGTTCATAATAATTTAGTTTTTCTATTAAATTTTCTCACCATTAGAATGATACCGCTACAAATCGAAAAATACCTCAATTACAAATATTGCTTTTTCAATTTTTCATACAAAATAGAAATTTTGAAATATGGCGCTTTTATTCTGATGTATATCGAATTATGCATTATGATTTTTAACAAAAAAAATCCGAAAAAAATAAAATTTTGGAGACTTTTTTCTTTTTGTTTGGAGACTTTTCGAAAATTACGCTTTCATAGAAAAAAGTGTACAATTTATAAACTTTTATTATTTTTTGATTTTAATGTCATTTTTCCAGGTAACTATTTTCCTAGAACCGAAATAAAATATATTAACTAAATGTATTCTATGGTTAATTTTTTAAATTTATTTTTGGTATAATCGAATATTTAGTAAAAAAAACATTTATTTGACTATATATAAATAATGGTCCGATTTAACAAAAATAAATTAATTCAATTTTATGCAAATTTCTAAAATGATGATAATAATTGTAATTTCCGCTTTGTTCCAAAATAAATGCGTATATTTTGATTGATTCATTTAACTAAGTTATTATATCAATTACAAAATGAATGGATTTTTATTCAAATTAAATTTTTAACCCTTTCACTATCTACGTCCGTTAGAAGTCAAGAAAATTTGAGAAAAACTGTATTTATTTTTGTTCTACATATAGTAAAATTATAATGTACATAATTTTTTTCATTGTATCGGTAGTTAAAGGGTTAATAAATATTATTAAAATATTTAAACAAAATTGTAAAATTCTAGCTTATTAGCCAAGAAGAGAAATAAATAAATGAACAAAATGAAAATAACGACTTTGAATACCGGCAATATATATAAATATTTCATTATATTATCCAAAAAATAGTTGTAGATATGCCATTGGAAGACAAAGTAAGTGTATGATGTAGCGAAGACAAAAAAAAATATCTTGGTTTTAAGAGTATTAAAGATAATCTTTGGCATACTGTGGAGAATTTTTACTTGCAGATACCTCTTTCGAATGAAAAGTAAAAATGTTCGACTTATATACATCGAATTTATTATCTTGTATGTATGAAACTAAAACCTCCGATAAATGAGTGCTTGTAAAAATATCTCAATTCTAAGGTGTATAGAAAAATCACTAATGAAGAACTTTTATTTTTGACAGTTTATGAAAATAAAGATCAGAAGGGAAACGAGATTATAGAAATAAAAATTAAGAGGGGAAATAGATGAATTGACAACTTATTTCAAAAATAAGTTTAATCAATGTCAAATAGCCCTTGAATAACTCCCAGTTCAAAAGAAAGAAAATTTGGTCAAAACAATCACATTTGAAGAAAAACAGTTGCAAAAAAAGGATAAATATGAACAAAACATGAACAAATAACGTAAAACATGTAAAAGTAGAATAATTGGTTGACGTAGCTTTGTGGGGGACCCCTATTGTTTCTAATATTAGTCATTAGTATATATAATCTGAATGAACTAAACGAAACAGAAATATTAAAAATTTAGTTCAGTTTGATTTAGTTTTTATATGTCTCATGATTTCAGAACTAATTATTTACAAGTAGAAAAGACTAGTTTGTAAATTTAAAAACGAAGAAATATTGAATAGCCACTGAAAGTTGAGTAGGCTTATAACAGTCCTACTTTAAATTCACTACTTAATATTCACTACTTTAAAAATATTAAATTGTATACATAATCTAATGACTTTGCTGTAGGAATTGTATATGTAATTGTACCACCGTATGTAATTTCGTTATAGCTCGTTGATGAACTGGACCTTAAAGCCAATAATCATCTTAGAATGAAAATGATTTAAAATATTTCACAAATATTTGGTTGGACTTGACATGGTGTACCAAAACACTTTTGCACATAATTGATATTCAATTACTCTAGACAATTACAGACAATATCCTAATTCATAATAAACTTTTAATAACCTCAAGAATTTGAAATCAAAATTTTCAATTTATTATTACTAATTAGGTCCTCAAAACTTTAATTTCATTTTAATTATTTGCAACATTAACACTTTATGAATTTAATTTTATTGTAAATAAAATTGAAATTTAATATTAAAATTTTATACAGTTAAAAATAGAAAATTTAGAAAATCAAAAAAATAAAATTACTTACTCTGGAACCTTCTGATGTTGTAACACATGTTCCCCCATTAAAGCATCCCAATTTAACACAATCTGGTGATGTTGTATAATTTCCTTCACTAGCACTGCTATCGTCATCCGGTGTTATTTTTGTTGATAGTGTTGTTATACTTGTTGTTGGTGATGATAATGTTGAAACTAAAATTGCAGGTTTAGTTGTTGTAGTTAATGATGATGGTGGTAATGTAATCCAATCATCAGTGAAAAATGGTTTTATTGTTGGTTGTTCTGTTATTGTAGGTGTATAATGTGTTGTTGGTATTTGTGGTCTATATGTTGTTGGTAATGGTGTTGGTTTTAATGTTGTATGTTGAATAAATGGTGGTGGTATTGTTCTATATGGTGGATATGGTGGATATGTTGTTTGTTCAATAACAATTGTTGGCTGTTGTGCAATTACTGATGTTGATGTTGTTGTTGTTGTTTTTATTATTTCAATACTTTCACTACTATCACTACCTGGTTCGAAACTTTCATCAGGACGTTCAGATGATGGTTCACTAATATCATTCTCTTCAGAGTCTATCGGTGAAAATGTTGTTGTTGTAAAACTACTTTCCCCTGATACTACAGATGGTGATATTGGTCGTATTGTTGATTGTGTTATTACAGGTGGATGAGATGATGATACTGGTGGTCGATATGATGGATAATGAGTTGGAGAAATTGATTGATAAGTTGGTGGTGGATATGGTGGACGATATGTTGAAAATGGTCCACCATCTAAATCTTTTGTATATGATGTTGATACATAAATATCTGGATAATCGGTAAAGAATGGTCGAATAGTTGTTGTTATATCAGTTTCATGTGATTCATGATATTTTGTTGTTGTAACAGTTTCCTCTTCAACATCATATCCTTCTTCGGATGAAGAAGAAGATTGTGATGAGGATTTATCTGATGGTGCAATTGTTGTTTGAATAGGGGTTGGTGGTAATGATCCACTACTTACACCAGATCCAGTTAAACTACCTGAATCAATTGAAGGTGGTGGTGGTGGTGGTGATGATGCTGCTGTTGTTCCTGGTGAAACTGACCAATATGGTCGTCTAGGAGTTGTATAATCATATCGTATTGTTGTATCAATTGTTGTATGATGATAGATTGATGTAGGTCGTGCTGATGATTGTACAGTTAGTGGAAATCCACTTGGTGTTGGCACTTTGGGAGAACTTGGTTCAGTTGGTGTTGTTCGATCGTATTCTGTATCAAATCGTGAATCTGTTGTGTATTCTTCTGATACCCAACCATGATCTTCATCGGAGCTTGAAGAGCTTGTATAATCGGCTGAAAAAGGATTTATTTGATTGTTTTTTTTAATTTTATATATTTTGTTTTGACTCTATGTATTTATGTATATAAGAAATATTTTAAATGAATGAATTCATTTATTCATGAATTGTTGGAGCACCGACAACGGCACCTTGATTGATGATTTTTATTTGAGAGAATATTATTATATAAGAGTGCAATGTGGCACGATTAAATTGGAGCATATTTAACAGAATATTTAAGCTTTTCTTAATTTGTTTTACCCGATAAAGCTTCATCCATTGACATTTATTTTATTTTTTAATTACAATTTTAAGCTCTCGGTTTGAAATAAGTTTTGTGGCAATAAAATAAAAATAAAATAATTGTGGCAATTTTTTAAGTGATTAACAAGTGAAATTAAAATATTTACAAGTGGATAAATATTTTGCAAAATTAAATTTGCACAAATTTTCATAATTTATTTACATTACTTACTCTCAAATTGCTATGAAATTATTACTATGAAATTTAAATAAAATCATTATAATGCCTCCTTCCATAAATAAAGTGAAAAAGTTCGGTTTATGATTTGTGGCCATACCTGAATAGAAGATGCAAAATGGAAAACGAGGATGTTTGTTTTAAATTTTAATTGCATGATGAGACAATTTACAGAGAATGTGAACTTAATTTAATTTTTTATTTTTTTTTATATATTAAATGAGTAAAGATTTACAGCGGCTTGAAGGAGGATTCAAAAAAACAAAATATGCTTAAAAAAATTATATTGTAAGATTTATTAATGTGCAAGTGGACAAAAAAAAACTGAAAATAAATTTAAAAACTTACCTTCACCAGATTCTAGTGGTGGAGTTTCTGTTGTTCCACTAATTGATTCATCTGAATGACTTGGATACGGTGGGAGAGTTACTGTACTTGGTCTTTGCGGCGGTCTCATTGTAGTTGTTATCACAGGTGGTGGTGGAGGTGGTGGTGTCGATGGTTGTTTTGTAATACGTTCTGTTGTTGTTGGTGCTTCTGGTTTTGTTGTTGTCGTTGTAGTAATTACAGGTGTCGTTGTAACTGTAGTTGTTGTTATAGTTGTTGGTTTTGCTGATGTTGTTGGTGGTGCTGTATAATTACAATTTAAACTATCATCATCTAACATCAAACATTCACATAATATTCCAGTTAACATTGGTGGACATGAACATGTAAATGTATCAACACCATCAATACATACACCACCATTTGTACATTTAGGACCCAATTGACATTCATCATATTGATATTCACATTTTTCACCATGATAATCTGGTACACAATAACATGTTGGTATTCCTTCTTCCATCAAACATAAAGCATTATTTTTACATGGATTATCAGCACATATTAGAATTTCTTCTTCACAATTTGTTCCCGTATAACCCATTGGGCATGCACACACATAAGCTGCTAATTTATCAACACAAACACCACCATTTTGACATGGTGATGAATCACATTCATTGATTTCATGTTGACAAATACGTCCATGCCAACCGGGTGCACATTTACAATCAAATTCTAAGCCAGGTCCTTCAATACATTCACCACCATTGTGACATCTGGCGCCTGTACCTGACAACAAATAAATATAAGGAGAGAAAAAAAAATCGTATTAAATTTTAAATTATGAAAAAAATATTTTTAAAATCTTAAAATAAAAAAAAAATCAAAAAATAAAAAAATAATTTAAAAGTTTTCCTTTATTTTTTTTTTGTTAAATTTAATTTTTGCCACGGTTTCAGTTTTCATTCAACGGTACATGGAGTAAAGTTAGAAATTATTTATAACCTTGATATTAATAACATTTTGTATGAAAATTTCTAAAGTCATTTCATTTTAATGAAATAATTTATATTTTTCGCTTCACAAAATTAACCCAAATGTAATGCAACAGAAATTTTTCTCTTCTAATAGAACTTAACTGAATATTTCCACTCATAAAACTTTATCCCATAAGAATAACAAAAAAAAAAAAAAACCCCCTTTAAAAAACCCCACAAATCCATTACTAAAATAGTGATGTTCTTGTTATATATTAACCTAGTTTTTCGTTAAATAAAAAAAAAATAATAATAATAACAAAAATAAAACTTTTTTCATACCTGTTTCACAGACAGCCACATCAATTTCACAATGTGTTCCCAAGTAACCAGGTTGACAAGTGCATGTATAACCATTATTACGATCCTTGCATGTACCATCATTTTGACATGGATTAGATAAACATTCGTCAACATTTTCTTCACAGTTGATCCCTAAAACAAAACACAAAAAAATTAGTTTGTTTTCATTGTTGTTGTTGTTGTTTTTATAAAAATTAGTTTAAATAACCAGATAAAAAATATTTTGTGTTGAATGAAACAAAAAATAAAAAAATAAAAATAAAAAATGGAAAAAATGAATGGAAAACTTAATGAAAGTTAGAAAATAAATAAAATAAAAAAGTGGTATTGTTATTAAAACAAAAACAAAACAAAAAGAAAAAAAAAACATAAAAAAATGTAAAATTCATTTAAAAACTAAAAACAATTAGTTTTTGGATAAAAAAAGCTAAGATACTTCATCTTTAAGATTATTATATGGAGACTTAAATATAATTACAAATGGAAATGTGTTTGGATTATTTTTGTTGTTGTTTATAGTAGTTTGTAAACATGCGGGCACTGACATCTAAAAATTGAAACATAACAGAATATAGGCTTGCTAATAAATCACTGTTTGAAGCTTAGAACCTTACGGGATTTGCGAAATAACAACAACATAGTGACATTTTTGCTCTCTGGAAATTTTAGGCAAATTCTACCTGTGGTTGAGAGTGGAACGAGAGCTGATGAATAGGGAGTAGTAAGAAGTTGATAAGAAGAAGATGAAAATTCGAAGATGAAAATGTTTTTCAAAATAAATTAGGCCAGAAAGGTATTAGAGAAATAATAGAGTGTTGCAGTTAACAGTTGAAAAAATATTGTTGTGTATAAAAATTCTTTTAAATAGGTTGAATTCATTCGAGAAAATTATTTAATTAAAAACAATTTTGGGATTAATTTTTGAAAATCAGTTATTCTTATTTGTATTTAGAAAACTATTTTAAAATTTTGTACTACTCGAATTAAGTAATGAGGTTTACACTCTTCACAGTAACTTAGGTAGAATCACCTTTTCGTGCTTAATTAAGTACGGTACTGCAATTTTGCACTAATTCTAATCTTTCGAGTTTATTTAACAAATTACTGGCTCTACTCATTAAATGTGGAAAACTACTGCTATTGTCAGGAACTAAGCCTTCTTAAATAGAATAGTTTCATTTTATTTAATTTGTTAACAGATTATACTCTCAATTATTTTTTGTCATTTATTATATCCCAATGACAAAAGATACTAGACCAGGTCGAAGAACCAATAAAGCATTTTTTTTAAATCATTGAGAATCGAACTTGGAACCTTTCGGTTGAAAAGCAGGCGCTCTACCTACTGCGCTACCCAACGTGTAAACATGGGTTATGTTGTGTTTATGAATTTTGTATATGAATGTGTGTTATATATAAATGAGTGTTTATATGTTTGTTCAATTTTATTGTATTTATTTTGTTTTCAAAATTATTTCATTTCAATACGACATTATTGTTATTTGTATTGAAATTTAATTAGTTCGTATTCTTTAAATAAAATATTTACTTAAATGTTTTTTTTTCTTTTTAGGTAAATTAATCAACATTTAAATTTTTAATTCAGCATAAACAAAATTAAAATAAGTTCGTTCAACTGCATCAGTGTTGCATATTGTATGACGTCATTTAATGTAAGTCGCTTGATAATATTTTCTAATATAGTTATAACTAGTATATAACTATATAATATATAGTTATAACTAGTGAATCCCCTGTGCAATTGCACAGAAGCAGTTGTAGTATATCTTGACTGCATATTAATTCAATATGTATTCCTTAGAATGGAACCTAAATGGCATGTGTCTAAATTTAATCATAAGTTAACAAATTTATGCCATTCAGTTAAATTTTGGTTTCATTGTATTATTTTTATTTTTAAGGATCATATTACAGAAGTGCAGTTTTTATTTATTGCATTATCTCCATAGCATAAGTAGAATTATTCATATTTGTATTACTAAGAATAATTCTGAATTGTAATTTGAAAGTAAAAGTAAAGATAAGAAATTATGAATGTAAATATTTTGGCAATTATAATGAACTTCGTGTGAGTTCATAATTTGTATTTTGATTACTGACCTAAATCAATGTTACTGATTTATGGTATTAATTTAGTTATGTAATAATGAATATAATATTTTACTTGTAATTTAAATAGGTTCCATAAGAACCAATATATTATTTTTGTATAAATAAAATAGAATTTTTTTAATAAAGAATAATTACTATCGTGCACTCATAAAAAGAGCATCGTTTTATTTAACTACAGCGATATCAATTTCTGTAAGAAAATAATACAAGGAAAATAATTTATGTTAGAGAACGGCACACGATGCCTGCAAAATTTGGCAATTAGCTTTGCGTATTAATTAGGCTTTGAAACAAATAAAAATAAATATATAATACCAGCAGACACTACACAGTTCTTTTAGGTACGATTTTGTATAAAAAGAAATATTTGTTTTGGTATAATTGTAGTTGTTTTCTGAATCGCTTGATTATTGAATATATATATATAATCAAATTAAAATATAATACCTAATACTTTATGACGAAATTAATACTAATTTCAATATAACTTAACATAATACAATCCCATTACTTTCAACGTAAAAGATCGATGTATTTTCATTCGTTTATAGTCAAAAGTGTTTGTCGTCACAATTCTGTTATAGCAATAGTAAACAATTTGTTTGAAAGAAAGTAATAAACTTCATATGTTCATACAATCGATGTCGTTTTATAAGTCACGTTTAAAATAAAGTTTTAAATAAAGTTTAATAAAATTGTTATACGAAAGATATTTTATTGAATTTGATTTTGTTTATAAAGATGAAATTTTTATTTTACTACGCCTATGGTCACAAAACGGTTACAGTCAGAAATATTACTGAAATTTAGCGAATGACCATAACCGTGTATTTTTTTAAATAATAACAGAAACAAATGAACTAACATTTATCATATCATTTTTGAAGAGTATGATCTGATCTGATGTTTGTTTTTCTGTTTTGTTTTCAATTTTTGTTTGTGCTTTTGTTTTTTTTTCTGTAAATTTGTGTGTCTATTTAAAATGACAGAATTTTTATGAAGCCTTTTTAAAAATTGTTGTGATTGAAATTTATTTTAGAGTATAGATGTCGCTCAACTTGGAATTTATTTAATGTAACTATTGGAAATGTTTTAAGTATTCAGCACCAAAAACTTGCTAAATGTGGTGTAATTTACCATTAATTTATTCTTGCTTTTTTACTCACCACGTCGTTCATCTTGTGTATTATATATAAGATATGTGTTTTATTCGAATTAAATGCAGACTTAAAACCTTAAACTAATCTTAATAATAATTATTAATTATACTTAATATTCTAATTTAATTAGTTTAAGTGTTAGTGCGTTTTCCAATCACTTCCAGTACGAATAAAACGCATAGCTATTGTGAAATATAAAATAAAATTTAAGAAAACATGCTGCAAACGATAGTTTTCTTAAAATGTGTAAAATATCAAATAAATAATTATACTCTATTATGTCAATCAACTAAAATAATATTATTTAATGGATGTAATATTTTTTATCTAATATCATCCCAATATTCAAGTCTGGCTCGAAATTTGTTGTCGAAAACTATAAAACTATTACTAAGTTGTCAGCTATCCCTAAGCTTTTCGAATCACTCGTTACTGATAAAATTGTCACCAATTTGATATAATTTTTACTGATATTTCTAAAACTTTTATACCCTATACTTTTTTTTTTTTTTTATTATTTATTTATTAAACATTACTTAGTAACTAAATTATATATAAAACTAATTCTATTTTAACAAATTATATTAGATTTTAGATATTCATTGAAATACTTCAATTTATAAAGTGTTTTTTAATGTAATAATTAATAGATTAAAATTAAGACCTAGCTAAATGCTGTCTGGTCGTATAGAGTTATATGATAATTGTTTGCTTATAATAATAAAGATAAGAAAAACAAAAAATTAAGATAAAGATTTTTTTTCCTTTTTCCTACTTCTATTTTTTTATTTTTTTTTTTTCATATTTTTTTCAAAACATGCTTAACATGTATATTCCACCTGAGTTTATTGTCTATTAATAAACCTAGGTAATTAAATGAATTGACTACTTCTATTGTTTTATTGCAGTGTATAAAATTTAAGGAGGCGAAGGTCTTGTTATGGAAAAGGAGAATCTTGGTTTTTTTTAATATTCAGGGACAATCTGTTCTTGTGAAGCCATTCTTCAATCATATTAAGATCTTCACTTATCATATTAGAGAGCTCTGTTTCGGAACTTGTCGAATATTTTGACACAGCGTCATCTGCATAGAGTTGAAGACTTCCATTTAAATTAAGATATGCAATATCTTTTATATATATGTAGTACCCTTTTCTTATTCGTTAAAGTTTTACTAAACTGTTCATTAACATGGACCCCTCTGTATTCTTAACGAACACTTAGTGAATGTGAAAGTATTTCTACCTTAATTAGTTACAGTTACTAACTAAAAAAAAATATACTTGAACAACTTGTAGATTTTTTTTCAATGCTGGCTGACTGGCTGATAACTGACTGACTAATCTATTGTCTATACATTTTGCATTTCATAATTATTAAAAAATTGGAGTTAAATTTCTAAAAGAAATTGTCAAAAAGTATGGAAGTGATAATTTGTATTTCATTGATTCGTTTAATGAAGTAGAACCCAGATTATTATTAGACCCAGAAGTAAATTTGAAGCTGAAATCTTTGAGTGATACAATTTTTCAATGTTAATTTCCTGGTTTTTAGTGCACGCATTGTTGTACATTAAAAAATTTGGCTATTCTGAGGGAGATGTTTTATCGGTGTAGGCCCTAATGACCATATCCCGAGATATGAGAGTCAAGAGTCAGAAGAGCCAAAAATTTAAACTTTAAAAATTTGTATTTAAAAAAAAAAGAAAAACAATATTTTGAAATTTAGGTACTCGATTTGTTAAATATGTACTTGATTTTCTCCGCACCTCATTTCAAATACTAATTAAATTTAAAATAAAAATTAAATATTTAATTTTTGTTATGAAAAACAATAAAAAAAATTAAATTATATTTCATAATAAATTTTTACGATATTACAGATAAATGCGGAAACTTAAATGATATTAAATATTGCAATTTTTTTTATAAATATATAAATTTGTATGTATGTATATGTTTATTATTGGATGCGAAAATAGAATTTAGTGAGTACCTACTGAACATGACTAATTTTTTTATCATATTGAATTTAAAAAAAAAAAATCAAAAAATTATGGCTATTTGATTTGGTATAATAACAGTCATTCCTTTTTATATGTTACTCAATTTCTCTTATTTAAGATATTTAAAGTGATAATATTTAAAATTAATAAAATTTAAGTTAAGTCGAAAGTTTTAAAACTAGTGCAGCCATTTTTAAAAATATGTGATAATTTTTATTAAAAGTCTAATTATCGCCTCTAGCATTATATTTTGCTCTAAATTTTAGTTACAAAACAAAAAAATAATTTTAAAGAATCCCACGAACCCCCTCGACCCCACAATATATTTTAAATTTTTTCCCCAATGTCCTTTTTTTTCCTTTTTCTTTTTGTATTTTTTTCCAGATACAAGAAAACCATCACAATAACTTTCATCTAATGTCCCGGGGAATAATGAAGTAAAGGGTTGTGTCGTCGTAACATACTAAACACTCCTATCCGTTTGTTATAATTAAAATTAATCTTGAAGCTAATCATTAATACAGTTTTCATCCTTAATTGGAAAAGTAATTAGTGAGCCGTAGCTTGCTTTGAAAGTTCAGCTGATTTCTACGACAAAAATTATACTTTGTTTTTTCGTAAATTCATTTTGACTTGTAATTTCAATTTTAAATTTAACAAAAACTAGCTTGTACTGTTTTAGAAAGTAGAAAGATTGCTTAAACTGCACATTTACTAACTTAATGTCGTTATAAATGAACTTTCTTGGTTTGAATTAGATTATATTATGTAATTTGGGAAGGAGATTTATTCCCTATATTATCAGAGCCGAAAATAGGGTTTTTGTGATTGTTTCTTAGGGCTAGTTAGTCCTCTGAGTAGTTAAGGATACCTGATTTTGTAATCGTTCTCAGAATATTTTTGAATTGTATGTTCGGTCCAGGATTAAGCTTAAGTTGTATTACAAAAATGGTATTCTCTCTTGTAATAAAGGCTTACTAAAGTTATAACGCTTGTTGCAATAACTCTGTAGAAAAAGCATTGATATATAATGACATTTTGTTTTATTGGAGTTTCGTGCTTGAAGTATACAAAACTAATTTAATGCTCATTTGCATTGTCCGGTTGTCCGGAAAATTAATTGAACTTTTTTAAATAAATAAATACAAAATTAAAAATAATTAAAAAAAAAATGCTAAACAATAATACAGAATTAAATAAATTTGATGTTATGTTGTATGCTTAAAAATAATAAATTATTTTTGTAATGCATTACCATTACGTAAAATATTAAAATTATATTTAATGTAAAATTAATGAATTACTATTCAAAATTTCTATTCTAAAATGGAAGTATATTTTATATTAAGTAATATTTTTATACTAGTTACCGAAAACTTAGATTAGAGAACCCTTAATACTTTCGTACCGTTGGTTAAGAAAAGACTTAGGGTTGACAAAAAGAGAGTTGTAAATTGTGTTAATATTCACTTTGTATACTTATTGCAACTGAGATAATGTGCATTCAGTGACTTCCATATTTAGAAAAATACGACCTATATGCAATATTTGAAACAAACCAATAACTTGAAGTACACTCTGTACGAATCAACAATCTCTTTGAGATATATATATATATATATAAATAAAAAACTATAATTTTAGAAATTAGACTAAGAGAAAATTTAAAGCTTTGCAGAAGGTGTCATGATCCTAAACGAATTTTTACGGCTTTATGATGTTGTGCATCGGTGCTGCTTTTAACATTTCAATTTAGATGCTATATTTTTACCAGATAAAATTTTTTTCATAATTTTCATGTCTCGGATTATTTTATTAAATTACTCTTGAATTGCTATGCATTACTTTGTATTACTTTACATTACTTTCAATTACTTTGCATTAGTTTTTATTGCTTTGCATTACATTTTAGATATTACTACAATAATATTCAAGTTAAAAAAATTTTATTTGTTAAAGTAGTTTTAATTTAGTTCAAAATAATAGTAAAAAATACTGTACTAATTTACAAGTATAGTTAATTTAGATGATAAATAATTATTTTAATAGTGATGTTATAATTTGAAAGTAGTAAGTAATGCTAATTGTAATGAATTTATTTTACAATATTGTTCTAATTCTATTTCAAATGTAATGGTAATGCATTTTTTTTTATAGATTTCATCGTACTGGTTGTAGAGATTTACAGAACAAACGCAATTATAAATTTTTCTTATAAAATATTATTTCAATAAGTCCTAATTAATCCCAAAAAAATTTAAAAAGTAGTTGGGATCTATTAACCTACATCTAGATACCTACAAACTACATACATACATACAAAATAATTTGTTACAAAATTTAATTTGCTTTTCCAATCTCGTCGGATAATAATTGTATGGTGCTATACATTCACATTGACAATTTTTCCAAAAATAATCTATTTTTGGTTAAAATACTTTGACAATCAATATCTAACAATTAAGGTTTTTTCGATAAAATTTTTCTTTAACACTTTTTAATATTTTAAGATTAAGAGAGACGTCATAGATTAAGTAATACTTAATAAAATAAAATTAAAATGTTTCTAGTTGTAAAGACCTACTTTAGTGTCTCTATCTCTTAGTATTAAGTTAAACAGAAATGCAAAATTAAAATATTACAAATAAAGCACTACTATTACAATCAATATCTAAGTGATTAAACTTGCGATTAATTTATTTAAAAAAAAAACAAAATTCTAAAGCAACCCATTGTAAAAACAGAGTTTACTGTAATAAATTTTTACTAAATCAATAATTATTATTCTATGATATTAATTTTATATTCAATAATAATAACTATTATTTAATGTAATTAAAAATATTTATTTTTAAAAAATTTTCATTATAAAATTGTAAAATTAACTTTATTTTATTTTTAATGTAATTATTAGTTACTAACTAGGTTAAATTATTTATGAACTATTTATGATAATATAATCTAATAAACTACTCTATATTCTTCTATCTAATAAAAACTTTTCTGTATTCTCTATAGATAAATTTATTTTTAATTTAAAATTTAAAATAGAGCTATAGAAATAGAGCTTATTCAATTTAAATTGAAATAAATATATTTAAATATAGCATTATAATGCTTGGTGATGTTTTAAGTCTGTTCAAAACATTCTTTGAATAGTCCTGTTTTACTCGCAGTGATGTTTTGGAGTTAATTTATTTTTAAATTTTTCGATTCAACGTTGTCTTCCCATCTATTTCTAGGTTCATTCTTCAACTTTTTGCCCTATGTGATTTTCTGTAAATGTTCCGGTGTCTGTTCTTTATCTTTGTTAATACAAACCCGGTCCATTTAGTTCTTTGTTTTCTTTTTACTCTTTAACAGTTTATCTGTTATTGAATAGCTTCATATTCCAATCAAATGGAATCATAAAGATATGTACATAAGTCTTATTATTTTCCAAAAATAAATTATTCAAACAGAAAAAGGTTGAATTTTTTATAGAGTTAAAATACGTAATATAGGTACTCTCAATATTTTACATAAATCACATCTGATGTACCTTCAGTTATGTTTAAATGGGTATGTGAGTATATGTATGTAAAATTGAAATAATCAAAATTATAATTTCATATTATATTTTTTGTTCTACAAGTTTTTTCACGTGTTCCCAAAATGTTCTTTTAATAGAAATTATCTGTCTTATTTTCTACAGTATTTTTATAAGACCTTCAGCCAAAGTCAAGCAATAAATTTTCAATAAAGGTTCAAAAATAAAAAATAATTTCTAAAACAAAAAGTATATGAACATTTTTTTTTGTTTTTATATCTTTTATTTACAATACACAAATAAAAGTACACGCACTAAAGATAAAGTCACTCAAAATATCTGCATGTCCTTTTTATATCATTAAATATATATATAAATAAAAAAAAAAACAGGAAATAAAAATAAATAAAAAAAAATATTTGTATGTATTTATAAAAATTTATTTATAGTGTTGTACGTGTAAAATATAATATTATTAAAAATAAAAAATAAATTTTAGATTTTTGAAAATTTGAAACAAAAAAGCATTAAGAATTCAGAATAAATTTTAGTAGATTTTCAAATTTAGATTGTTGTGATTTACGAGTATGCAAAACTTTTGAATAAAAGTTTGAATTTAGTTTAATTTTTTTTTATACAACTCGATTTTGAGTAATTTGAGTATAAAAGATCGAATAAACTAAAATACTATGCTTATGGATACAAATTAGGTTTTAGTAAAGCGATTTAGTAAAGAAATTTCATGTACTAGGGTGGCATTATGTAATTTGAAACGTCGTTTTGTTTCGACTCTTTTCAAAAGGTGGCTTTGCATAATTTTGTTTTGACCATTTTTATTTTACTTTAATCTTTTCAAAATTGGTACGACATATTTTGATATTGTGTAAGGTTTAAACGCTACTTTTTTGGCGTTTGATACGACCAAATTTTGGCAATTGAAAAATAGTTGACGCTTTTAGGTAAGTTTAAAAACAAAAAAAAATTAATACATGATTTTTATTGAAATATTTATTTTAGAAACGCACAGAAATAAAAATGCCAATAAAATGAAAAATTAAGTAAATTTATAATGATTTTCTTTCAAGAAGAAACATCTTCAAAATAAAAAAAAAAAAAATGTTTGTATTATTATTAGTTTCTTTTACTTATATCTAGTTGCAATTTTTTTAAATTATTTTTTTCAATATTATTTTGTAGCAATAATTGTTGAAATTTTAACGAAACAAATCAAAAATGGAATTATGTAAAGTGTTTCACTTTTTTTTCGAGCGTTTCAAAATAAATTAACGTTTCAAATTACGTAATGTCATCTAAATTTTGTTTAGATAACATTTTGTTTCGACTGAAATGTTTGAAACAAAATTACATAATGCCACCCCTGTATCTTAATAACGTAATCGTACAGTTATACAGAGTGTGCTGAGTAAACAGAATAATTGAGAATTATTAATCAACCCCCCTTTTTAAAATATATTTATAAAATATGTATGGGACATACACAACACAAGTTGGGAAAATGAACCTCTCATCAACAAATTAAGGTACATTAAAAGAAATGTATCCAGATGGAATAGTTTAGACCAGGCCAGTAGGAAAATCGCTGTGGTTCTGACTAGACTCAGAATAGGACACACACAATACACCCACGTCAGCTATCTCTTTGATGGACACCAAAACGCACAACCAATATGTCACTGTGTTCCAGATACCCCAATCAATATACAGCACATATTTGAGGCTTGCCCTTTATTATACACTGATGTAAGAGCCAGGCTTGGAATCACGGGACTTGATATACTCACACAGGATACTACAGAAGCAACAACTAATATCATGGCATTCCTTAGAGAAACTGATATTTTCAATAAAATATAATAAAATTCAATAAAAACCAATAAAAAAAATTAATTTTTCTAATATAATATAAACTAGTCTAAAATCAAAATTATAAACTTTAAGAGGATAAAAAATAAATTTGAAATTAAAAAACAAAAAAAAAATAAATCAAAAATCTAATAAAATAAACTAAAAATAATTATGTAAAAAACTTTAAAGAATGATGGCTTGACAAAACCCACGTGGTTGATAAGCCCATAATAAAGATCTTATAAATAAATAAATAAATAAAATATGTATATGCTTTATAGTATTGACAGAAAATTGACTTGGTTAAACAGAAAATAGATTTTTCATATATTTTATATGATATGGTGTAGGAGTAGGCTCTTCAGTGAAAATTTTTTAAGAATAAAGCTAAAAAAAAATTAGGCTTCGCATATTGATCGATTTCGGTATTACACCACCATCATAAAACTGATGGTCTAATAACCGAAATCAATCAAGATATTTATTAAAATTAGTAAAACACATCAACATTTTTTAATCTTCAAATTTTTTATTTTACTTTTTTTCAAATTGGATTGTAGTGAATCTCAATGATTGCCCAATGAAAACTTATAATACTGGTTACCTATATAAGAAAATAAACTTTTAGAAATTTATTGTAAATATTTTGGTGGTCAAAATTTGTACTTTTTGTATTAATTGAAAGAGTGTTTTGTTCCTGTAACACTACTGAAATCATCAGTATAAATATATTGATGTGTGGAAATTACATAGACAGCTTCTTGTAATTTCAATTTGCATGGTTTCAAAACTAATAATATAATATATTTCAAATGAAGCAATATGTGAGTTATAAAAACTAGTTTCTATGAAACTAAAACTTATTAAAAAATTGATATTTTTTTTAATTTACAGTTATTTTGATTTCGAATCTATATTAAAAAAAACTATTTTATAACGGAGTGAACCGGTTTAATTAGAAAATCTTTTAAGAAATTATTTTTTGAATTATTTTATTCAATTTTAGTTTAAATTGTTCTAGACAGTTGGTTTGTTGGACATTTGTAATGTTTACTTGGGCTAAAGGGGTTAAAACAAACCGGATGGATATTAAATCAAATAAAATTTCCACTTAAACTTCCACCTAAAATATCTACCTAAGTTTTGTATATTTTTTTATTGTTTTTTTTTTATTATGGTAAGATGGAAATATTCAAAGAAGACACGATTAATCATGTATGTATGTAGATTCATATTTTAATATCGTATTATCATTCATCTTGTGAGTAGAATTTTTATTCATTAATAAGAACGTTCCCAATTAATTATTAGAAATAAAAACAATAAGAAAAATATTTTAGTTTATAGAAAAAGCAATTCGAAATCCAAATTTATTGCAACTGTGACTGAATTAGCTTTTGCTACGGAATTAGACATTCATTTATTTGAATGTGTTCATTGTGAATTGCATTTTTTGTGATGCACACATCAGTAATAATAATAAATACATATTGTATACCTGAATTGGAAATCAAAAGCAGTACCAAAGACTGTTGTTATCATCTGGTTGTATTTGAAAGTGAAACAAATTACAGTTCTACTTAACTTTTATATTTGCTAAAATGTACACAATGACTATCATTCATTTTAGGTCAAACTAAACAAATCACAGCTCGAATTATCTTTCATATTTGGTAGAAACTATACAATGACTACATTTCTATACATTTTTAGGCCTGTTATCTTAGGTTTGTAGGTCTCTTCTGACTATGCATTCTAACTAACTCTTATGACTGTTTTACCCTCTTTGTATTATTAAATTTTACAATATGCATAATTAGCCATAGCTACCAATCCACATTATAGCCGTAACTAAGAACATTAATGACGTGTTTTGGCCTTTCGTGTGTCTGTCTATAGAGTAACGACACTATGTTTTTCCTCAGTTTTCTAGTTAAAAATTATTCCATGCGTTCAATAAATGTTTCTTTTTATTTATTGTTAATTTTATGTTTGTTTTGCTGGGTCGGATACGAAGTCACCATCCCAAAATCTACATTTAAAAATTTTCAAAGACACCCACCGCAAAGACAAATAATCTTCAAAAACAAAACCCCCAATGGAGAATCTTCTTTTTTTATACCTAGCAACGTCTATCAAAAAAATATTTGTCCCAAGTCTAGAAAAAGTAGATATTTCTTTTTTTTTTTATTGTTTTTTTGATTGTTTTTGTTTTTAAATATTTGGAATATTTGTTTTCAGGGATGTTGTACGTCTTGTTGCAGTAAATTTTTGATTTCCACTCACATCTTTGAGACTTTTTTTTATAGTTTTCAGTAGTCTGTCTTAGTCTTTTTTTAGATAATTCCAATAAAGTAAGAATTTCTCTAGAACTTCAGAAACAGAACTGAGATCAGCTGTCATTTAAATCAAGTTAACACGTTGGATGGCGCAGTAGGTAGAGCGTCTGCCTTTCAACCGTAAGGTTCCAGTTTCGATTCCCAACGAAGGCAAAAAAAAAAAAAATGCTTTCTGGATTTTTCCACCTTGTCCAGTACCCTTTATCATTGGGATAAAATAAATGATAAATAGTTGAGAGTTTTGGTTATCACTTAAAAAATAAAAAAATAAAATGGAACTATGCTATTATAAAGGCGAAGTACTCTACAGTGGATATTGTTTTCGACATTTAAATTAGTAGATATACCATAAAAATTCTACAGAAAAAGCTATTGTATGTAATTGTGTATTCGAAATCTCTGTGTAAAAGCAGTTAGGGTGTTCATCCCATAGACTTGGAATTATATAAAAAAAAAAAAATTAATTCTGAATATTTTACGATATTAATGCATTATTTTGGTAATTAGCTATTTATTAATTTTTCAAATAATAAGCATGATTTATATACTGTCGCGGCAGTAACAAAGTGGCATATTTGCAAAATTATTAGTTTTACCATTTTCACTGTCCTAGCCTTTATTACAAAGGAATTAAATTTCAGAAAAGTTCCCAACATTTTATTTACATATTTTATGTTTTAATCGTAAGAAGGTAAAGCAAATAAAAAATATATTTTCTTTATTGGATCATAATTCGACTAATTCAGAAGTAGGGTAAAGTAAAAGGTTAAACATTTTAATATTTTTAGTTGTTTTATGATTTTGAGCTGGACTAGTATACAAACTACAATTTATAGATTTTAACTTCTTTTCTGAATCAAATCATCCAAAATATTTTTATTTACACTGTAAAAAAAATGTTCTTGCAATCGACAATTTTGAGAGTTCTATAATAGTTGTGTACATTTTGACAGTTCTGTAATCCAAACATTTTTATTTTGATTTTGTTTTCATCTATAGCAGTTTTTCTTTAAAGCTATGTATAGGATAGCACATGTAATATACAATATTAAATTTTGACAGTTTTCATAAATGTTATTTTTCCGGCTTCTCAAAATTAAATTTTTTTTTTTCAAAAATTAAATCTAAAAAAACGTAGATACTTGTTGTGATAGCAAAATTACAATATGTAAATGGAAATGTTTTCTAAAGACACGTCATCGATATTTTGTATCTTTTGTACATCTTAATGCAATACTCTATACTCATATAAATATTTGAATATAATCTGATTCCATTGAAAATTTCTGATGATGTCACGTTTAGAATTTGATTTTATTCAATGTTATAAAAGTTAGGAGAAGAAAATGCATGAGCAAAAAAGTGACAACAACAAAAAATTTAAAAATAATTTTTATTTTTCTTTATGTAGTAAAAAACTAGTGATGAATACGAAAATATGCGATATTCGCTGTTTCTTTTTTTTTTTTGTTTCTTGAAGTTTAGTTTGCATGAATGAAAATATTTCTTTTCTTTTCTCGTTTTTTTTTTCTTTGAATATTTCTATTATTGATGATTGCGCAGTTTTTGGCAGTACATTTTTTATTTTTTGATTATTTTTTATTTATATTTATTTCACGTATATAAGAATTAGCGTTTGGCACAAAATAATAATCAAGCGATGACACACTCATTTGCAAACTAGTGTTCACAATTTTTTTCATAATTTCTCATATTATGCCCAAATTTGCCCAAGGCAAAATATTTTTGTTATCTTATGTATGATATGAGATAAAGTACGATTATGGAAGTGAGGTACAAAAATCGTAACAACTTCTTTAATTGTTAATAAAAATCCTTGAAATTTTTAATATAATTTAAAAAATTTAACAATGTAAAATAAAGTGTAAAAAAACAAAACCTTTTCGGTTAGTTTTCAAACAGTATCGTAATCGTAAATCTCAAAAATCGATTTTCTCAAATCTAACCAATTGGCGTATGGACCAAAATAATCTTAAAGCGACGATTATCGGAAAAAATAAAAATCTGAAATAAATTCGGGTCAACTTTAAGGATTTAAATTTGTTAAAAGTTTTCCTTTTATAAGAAAATAAAAAACAAAGAAAATATAAAAAAGAACAAATTTTTTTTTTTGAAGAACTGAAATGAAGGATTCATAGGATATACGAAATTAGATTAAACTAAATTGATAATAAATTGTGCAGTTGTTTATAATAAGAATAATTTGTTTTTATTTAAAATGTTAAATTTTTCTTAGTATCTGTGATACTGCAGATGTTTATTTGAAGAATTTAAATGGCAGTTGATAAAAAAACTAAATTACGATATTAAGGAAATTTGTCACTTACAGATAAAATCCTGAAAATATACGGTATATAAGATGGTCAATAATTTATACATTTAGCCAGATATAGCACATATACAGTTAACTTTTTAAGTCAATCCAATTCTAATTATGGAAGAGCACATTGATTAACAACAAAAAGGTATTGGGATACCTGAAGGGCACCACGTACTATAGTCTTAAATATGGTTTTGGCAAGGCGAATCAAATATAATGTGCTGATTTACATTGGGGCTTAAGCTTAGATGATCGGCTTTCATATTCCGTATATATTTTCAATCTTTCTGGATATTCTGTATCATGGGTTATATAACAAAATCAAATTAGGTTGAGAACTACATGTAAACATAGTACAACATAGTATTTGGTGATAAGTATCATAAATAAATAAAATGAATTGAACATATTGAGAGCGGAAAAAACGTCAGAAATATTTATTTTCCGAGAATGATATTGGAAAAATAGTATCAATCTGAAAATCAGGTAACTTGGAAGAATACCGTAAGTGCGCTGCAGAAACAAATAGGTAGCGATGGCTGTAGACATTGACGGACGCACTTCAAATTGAATAGATCAATTTATTGTGGTACGTGAAAAGAAAGTAAAATAGAAAAAAAAAATATCTTTGCAGGTATAGATTAGACTTTGAGTAAATTATAAAATAAATGGTATAAAAAAATTTTGAACAAAATTTCAACAAAAATATGAATAAAAATTTGATTGGAACTATAAAGTAGCATGCAGACTATCATTTCAGTTTTCTCATAATTTTTTACAAAATTGTCAGTCCAAATTAAATTTTTTTGATATTTTATAACCCTATAAGAGAAATGTTGATTCTATAATGTAACTAAATTCTCACATTTGAAAAAAAAAACAATTAGTCTAATGTTCAAAGACTTAATATTTGTAAAATAAGAATGAAAACACTTGGGTTGTTTACTCTCATCATTTAAATTTACTTAATGTTTGTTATTTAGTATTAAAAAATTAATTGGTCTACAGTTTGTTAAATTGAAATAGAGTTCTTTGGGCTGTATGGAGAAACGTCACATTGTCAGGGACACTAAACTATAAAACTATATAATGTCTATGTGAAATAAAAGCTACTGTATGGCAGCGAGACTTAGCTTAAACATAAATTTTATAGAAAAAATTCAGGTCTTAGTTAACAAATGTCTGCCAATACTATGCAAAATATTCTAACCCAGTATAATTACAAATACTGAACTATTGAAAATGGCCAAACAAAAGCCAATGAGTATTCAAATAAAGAAGAGAAAATAGAGGTAGGATAGGCTAGCGGCTCAGAAAACCTACAAAAAATACCGCAAGGCAAGCATTAGATTGGAATCCGCAAAGCAAAAAAGGAGTAGGTAGACTGCAGGAAACATGCCGCATTAAGAAATATGAAACAATAAAACCAAAACATGAAGTTAAATCAAATATCTAGCAAAGAATAAAGTCAGATGGAAGAGCTTTGTGAAAGCCTTAAGTTCCCAAGTAAAGTGAAGCAGAAACAAAAAAAAAACAAATCACTTATGGTAATGTTGTCGAAGTTGTATGTAGCACTACCACTCCTACAATATTTTTTTGTAGAGTAGGTTTTCGTTGTGATTGGAAATTCCATATTTTATGAAATGTTTTGGGTTTAATACCCAAATCCAAAAATTATTCATTCATTTTCTGTTATAACCATTTGAATTATCACATTACCAATATTAATTTGAAAAACGTTTCCAATTACTGCGAAACATTAAGTGTCTAGACTATTTTTGAACTGAAAAATTAAAAACAACACTTCATTTTTGTATGTAAACTCTGCAGAATTAGCATTTAAAAAGGGTAGTTTTTTAAAACATTTCAATCTTGAATAAATTTAATACTTTAAATTATAAATCGATTAAATCGATTATGAGGTCAAAATACCTTTCAAAAGCTTCTTGTAAAACTACTATTATTTTCCTATATAATAAAATAACAGTAAAAAAAAAAAAATAAACAACTGATGGATGCGCCCTTTATATTTTCCGTAATTTTGTTTTATTTATTTTTTTTTTTGTTTTCGTTGTCTTTAATATATTCTTTATTTAATATTGAGTTATTTTTTCTTGTAAGGATACAAAAAAAAACAAAAAAAAACAGAACGTAATTAGAAATATTTATAGTGTCACAACTGACAACCTATTTTCATTTTTTCCATTTTGATGACTGCGCTTATAATTAAAAAAAACAAAAGTTAGTTGGTTCATTAAACCACTAAAAATTACAGGTTAATAAAAATACGTTACCATGCCAACACACAAATGTATACAAACTTAAAACCTAAATTCCAGTCTTGTTAGTGTATTTGATATGAAAAAAAAAATTTAGACACTTTAAAAATATGTTAAGAATCAGTCATTTTTTTTTTCGTAGAAAATAGGAAAAACCTAAATTTTGAAGTAATTTTTTTTATACCTAGTAGTAAATGTGGTTCTTAACTGTAGTATATGTGAATGATTTTATTACAATCAACTGTTACAACAATAAATCATTTTTTTTTTATTTCCTTATTTTTTGTTTTTTTTTTTAACTTGTTTTATAATCCTTTTGTGTATTCTAATTCTATAGATTGTTTTTTTTTTCGTTTGTAATACATTCTACTGCAATAGAAAAAAAAATTACAGGTAAGGCTAATATAGTTAAAAAAAAATTACTATTGAGTATTGAAAATTTTAATATACAACAACAACAATTTTATAATCAAATTTTATTGATCAAAATTATTTCAAAGTGTGGTTTCTAGTTCGTACATGGCTTATAATAGTTGTCTAGAGATGTAAATATTGATGTGACTAATATATTTAAAATAAAATTGAAAGGTTCAAAGGAGTAAATCAATTAGAACTGTAGTATAGAGTAGATTTATGTGGGGAATGGGAGAGAACTTGTTAAAATCTACAAATTTTAATCTTTTGTTGTAGTAAAACAAATTAGTACACTTATTGTTGGCCAACATTCTTAGAGTGTGTATAAAGTTTTAACTTAAATACCATTTAGGTATTGGTGGCCACCGGCACAGATCGACACACTTAGACTAAAATAAATCCATTCTGGTACAAGAGTAGGTAGCAGTGATTAAAATACCATACCAAATATAATGATTATTTTTCTGAAGTTCAATTTTAGCCTGATGTAATAAGAACTATGTTTCCCTCTTTCAAAGTATGGGATTGAAGTATGAACATATAAATTAGTAAAAATGAATAAAAATGATGTATTCATTGGAATTATAGAATAATATAATATACGTATATTCCGCCCTATGCCCCACGGATGGGGTTGCAGGACAATGATGATGATGATAACTTATATCAATCTTCTCCTGCTTTCTGTAATGCTGAATTGATGATCGATCAATTAACTCTTGATTCAACCAATCAACCCCAATAAATTTTTGATTTGTGAACTGTGGTTTATTGGGTGTATTTTTGGTTTATATTTAACTTTTTTTTAAATTAGTTTTTTTTATAAAGATATGCAATAAAAATTACAAACAGTAGATTGTAGTTACATTATTATCATGTTTTTTGCCGCGTCTTACGAAACACTAACGCAGAACAATTTTTTTTTTCTCCGTACTCCTCTTGGGAGCATAGGTATTTCACTTGACATTTCCATCGTACTCGATTTCTAGCTGCAAAATTTGCGAGGCAATGTCTAATTTCATTTTTAATCTTTTTATACTGTCTAAGTAGGAGATTGGCCTACTGTACACTTTGATAACGTTATCTGCGCCTACGTGATAAAACGACGCCATATTTTTCTGCAAGTTGTCGTTGCGATTTTATCCATCTTTGACGTTAAGATGCCTGGCGTTACTATGTTTATAGGGTACGTCATGTACATACTTTTGTCAGTTGTTGACAATTATGTAATTATTAAGTAGTGTTTGCCCAATATTTATTTATTGTGTTATTTTTATTGTGTTGGATGATATATATGAGTATTGATATAGATATTGATATAGGTAATATTTTTTAGTTATATAAAGTATTAATTGTATTAATTATTTTTATTGATTATTAATTTTATATATAATATTTTGCTATTTTTTTAGTTATATTTTATACCCCCCACGGAAATCGAACCCGTGACTCCACATCGTAATTCAGACACATTTCTGTGCAACCGATTTGGCCACGGAAGGGATACACACAGAACAAATAACGATCAACAACTAATCATAAAACATTGATACTCTGTATGCTCAAATTTAACTGCTTTTTTGCATAACCGAAAGTATGATGATCGTCAATAAATTGTCGTCAATTGCATAACCGGAAGCGTAATGATAGTTGATTTATTTTTACAGTTGCCGCGCAAATGACATAATGGAAAGCAGGGTTCAGGTGAATTCTAAATCAATTACCAGTTGTTTTGGATGAAATTTAAGTCTTTTGCGACATTTTTTGTTAATTTTTGTTATACTCTCTTCTTCATGGTGGCCATATTTAGTACGTTGGATACCAATGCATCACCGGTAAACATCCCCATTTTCGTTCTCAGGTACCGTGATTACTATGGTGATATTAAAATTTCCTTTCTTCCAAGTGCAAATTCTAACATTGTAAATATTATTGGTGATGGCGGTATTTGGGAATGAAAATAGGAACAACTACTGCTGGTATATTGTATCTCGATGGGGGGAAAATATTATGATAGCTAAAGTGTTACATTTTTTGTAATATAGTTACCAAAGTATATGCGGTTATTGGACAATAAATAACTGATCATGGTTTTTGATTTTAATCATATAATTTGTAAGAACAAATACGAACTTTTACAGTTAAATATTTAAGGGTCGCAGACTGCTTTAATCAGAATAAGATACGAACGATGGTATAAAACGGGAATTAGATTCATCGATTAGGTTGTACGAGTGCCAAAATATTGAAATGAAAACAAAAATAAAGTTTTCAGAATTGAATAAAATATATTCGGTAACATCAAAAAGTAGATTTTGGCAGTACGGAGAGAGAGAGAGAGAGAGAAAAAAAATAGATAGAAAAAAGAAAAAGGGAGAAAGAAAACAAGAGAAAAAGATTTAAGCTACATCAGAAATATTTTAAAATTGTAATTTGATAACAATGATACGAGTCCATATTGACAAAATTCGGACTAATTATTTTAGAAAATTTAAAGTTAATTTTTAAAAACAAAAATAGTTTCATAACGATTTAAAAAAAATTATTAGCAAAACAAAATCATTAAAATTTCGAATTAAAGAACTGTATTTTTATACCTATTGAACTACACTGTTCATTGAAATGGAATTGAATCACACTGTTAAGTTAACATTTTATTTTTCTTGAATTTAAAGTTGCATTAGCTTTATTAAAGTTATCCTTTTGATTTTAACACCCCTCTCCCGCCCTCTCCCCTTTGTAGCATATTAAAATAGGAAAATTTCTTCATCCTATTTCTATTATTTTCCTTGTTTTAATATGATGTTCCTCTTCTTGTGCTTGCATGCAATAAGAAAATTAGTTGCTTTCAAACTAGATAGGCAATAAGAAAATACAAAAAAAAATTTTTGTTTTTACAACACAATTTCTCACCACGATACTTACTTATACATAATATATCTATCTCGCTTTTTACATTTATATCGGTGTATTTTACTCTATTTACTTTTACGAAATACAAAACTCTTTAAAATAAATAAAAAAAAAAGAAGATATTATTTATTGCAAAGAGGAAAGGGTCTGCTAAAATGTCAGATATTTTACCTTTGTAAATTCATTTGTTTTTGAAACATTGTTTCTCAACCTCTTTAAATAACTTATAAGCTAGAACATACGATGTGTAACTTCAAAGAAAAGTAAAAAAGAAGAAAGAAAAAGAAAAAGTAAAGAAAAAAAATTTAGAACATAAGAAAAGTAGGAAAGAAAGAGAAATAAAGCCAAAGAAAACAGCATATTTAGGCAAATTTTATGCAAACATAAAATAACCGTAAAACACAAACGAAAAATACTGTAATATAAAAATATGAAGTAAAAAAAAAAGCAAAAACAAAAAAATAACAACAACAAAAACATAAAACGAAAGGATAAATAAAATGTTAAAAAAAGAAATGAACTTAAAAATGGAAAATGGAAAAAAGCAAGTGGATGGGACAAGTGAAGTGAAAAGAGAATATGAAAACGACACGAACGATAGGTAAGAAAACAAACGTAAACAGAAGAATATTATAACGAGAGAAGAGAAATGAATGAGCCCACAAAAGAAAGTTTTTTTTTGTTTTTGATTATTTCATAACGATTTTCTTCTTTTAAGTGTGCGTTTAATGTAAACTTATTTTGGAGTAATCATGTGTATATACATATATATGTATGTATAATATATACCCGATATATATGTAGTTATAAAATATATAAAATATGCAAGAACAGTGACTGTTAAAATGAATCTCCAAATTATATGTATAAATAGTTTTGTAACCCGGCATAAATGACGGAAGCAAAATAAATTCTAGCATTTCTTCCTTCATTAGAGTTTTCATTTTAAGTTTAAGAAAAATATGTATTTGCTTACTAATTTATCAATATCATACCTTTATTAGCATTATTAGAATGCTGTTAATTATCATATAAACAGAATATTTGTAGTAAGGTGCAAATTGTCAATTCCCTAATGGCTATTTACTCGATCAGTTTAACGACATCTTATTTGCCATCATTGGAAATTCCAACATATATTATCCTAAGACCTCAATAATTCTAAATAATCTATATTCTTAGACATTCTATTGTATTCAATTAATTATAATACAAGTTAGTCAAAGAGATAATTTCAATTTAAATTAATATAGAAATACTAAATTCAAATAATATTTTTTATGAAAACAAAATCTAACTATGTAATATAAACTTACAATAATTTTATATTTTTACAATCATAGCAGCGTTCTACTGTAAAATTCAAATTGTCAAATGAAATTAATTAAGACATAATAAAAGTAAAAAGTTCTATGGCGCCATCTAAATTTAACACTTGAATGACATGACGATCATTATGAAATGATGGTCAAATGACACAAATAACAGATGGCAGATGGCATATATAAGCAATATAAAAAAGAGACTATGTTTATGACAATTACATGATGTTACAATTTGTATATATATTTCAATTTGTGTTTGTGTTGGAGTATTCCGTCGAACTTACAAACATCCAGATAAATGCAGAAAATTATATATAATTATAATAATAATTCAAAGTTATAGGGTATACATTTTCCGGCCTTTGTCTGTCAACCATCTTCAAAGAATTTTTAAGTTTGCTTTATTTGAAATGCTTAAAATTTAAGATTGTTATTTCAATACTTTAAGATTTTTAAAAATATTTTACAAGTTTATTTCTGATAAATAAATTAAATTTAAAATAAGAACTAAGTTATAATGAATATGAAGTAAATTTAGGCTAGATATTAAAAAAAAAAAAAACAAAAAAAACAATTCCTTTTCTGGAATACCAGAAAAAATAAATTGCAAACAAATTAATTCCAAAATACCAAAATATTTTTGAAAAAGGGGTTTAGTGGATATAGCAGAATTTTACTATGTAATAAACAGTTTAAGTACTTTTTACACAAAATATTGGGATCGTTGTTTCCTTTAAATCTGGCATTATCAATTAATTTAAATGTGGACAACGGGATGTTGTAGTTATTCCAAAATTCAAAGTAATTTAAAAACACATTTCGCCAATCTAAAAACTGAATTTTTGTTTTGGAAATTGTGTTTATATATTTGGAAATTTTACTTCGTTAATAACTACACTATCCCTAACTTCTTAAAAAGTAGAGAAGACCAAAAACGTAGTTAGGCTGCTCATCTCATAGTTTTGGAATTAGATGATGGAAAAAAAATATGGTCAAACAAACGTTGCTTTAATTATCTACGTTTTAATTAAAATCTATATAGTTTATGTTTAAGATTTTAAAGTAACGCAATGCTTTAAATTATTTGAAATTAACTATGATGTAAATCAAATAATAGATTCTCAATATAAAATTAAATTGTTTAATTGATTTAGATTTTTTTTAAGTCTTGCTTATTAAATGTTGACTCATTGCTTGATTTAATTTAGTAGCTTGTAACCTAGCAAACGGTACGTATTGAACTCCAGACAGTATGCAAGCATCAACAATTCGAATAATTTCAAATATTTGGGCATTTTATACTGTCATAACTTCAAACTTCAAAGACCAAATATTAACTTAGGATTGTACAAACTGGTTTAACATAAATTCTATTATGATGGAAAAAGCCAGAACATTTCAACTTAAATGCTTAGCAGCATGTACAAATTTGAACAGAAAATCTACATCAAACTATCTACACTTTTATTCTAATAAGACAATTTTTTCAAAGGCCAATATTATAAAATAATACTTTGTATTACTTCATATTTTTGATTAAGCTTATAGCTGTACAAATAATTGTTATAATTTAATTGTATATTTTAATTTTAAGTTATTCCTATCTACACATAATACTCCCTGTTATTTACACACAATATTGCTATTGAAAGATATTTTAGAACCGCCGTCCTACATAAAATGAAGGAAGTAAAACGATGAACTATGCAGCATAAGATACGTCTGCCTTATCAACATAATATGTCAATATGAAATTTTGTTAAACGATTCAATGAACGAAACACAGTACGCATTAATTATTTTGTTTATTTACTTTTAAAACTCACTGTATAGTAATGCATGAGCGTACACGGATATCCTCATAAAGAACACACATATATATTTATTTTTATATTTTATTTAACCAACAACAATTTTACTGACTGGTTAAGCACTAAACACCTGATCCACCACATTTTGATATATGTATGTATATAATATTATATACATAATATATATATATATAAACATATAATATAAATTAATAATTTGTTTTTGTTTTAACTCATAATATTGATTTAACTATAAAACAAACAAAAAAAAAAAAGCAAAACAAAACATGGAATTGTAAATCATAAAACAAAAATATAAAACTAAATTAAAAATACTAAAGGATGTTAACAGTAGTTATGATATAAGTTATGAATGTGGTGAATTCCGATCCTTTCAATTGGTTTAGGTGAAAATTAAAATTTATATAAACCGAAGGAATTTATTTTTGTTTTGTAATTAGTTTCCTAATATTAAAACGAGTGTAATAAAATTTTGCAAAATATTATTTAACAACTTTAAAAAATGCGATCTCCATTTAAATTATATTTTGTCTTAGAGATATATTTTTGGTTAAAAATATATTGTCTTACAGATTTATTTTTAGAGATATGTTAGAAACTTTTGTAATATGAACTGAGTGGGATTTTTGATATGTAAAGTGAAAAGTATGTGTATAACCTGTATTTAAATTTAACTGGGTTTAATTTTTGTTTATGCTAAATTGTTTATAAAATTGTTTTGTTTATGCTAACTTAGGTAGAATCACCTTTTCGTGCTTCATTAATTACGGTACTGCAAGCTTATACTACAATATCTATACAATATTTCGAGCATTTATTTATTAAATTACGGCCTTAATTTGTTAAATGTGGAAAACTACTGCTATTGTCAGGAACTAAGCTTTCTTAAACGTAATAGTTTCATTTTATTTAATTTGTTACCAGATTATACTCTAAATTTTTTTTTTGTCACTTATTTTATCGCAATGACAAAGGGTACTGGACCAGGTTGAAAAACCCATAAAGCATTTTTTTTTGCTTATTATTACGATAGCCGGGTTCAATCATGACCTAGCTAAAATCGTTGACTGGGGTAAAGTAAATAAAATCTGTCTTGTTAGTAACAAGCTAACAGCATTCGAACCAATTCTCCGGAATGAGTATATTTGCGATATTACGATAATAAGCACCACCAAATGTTGGAGGAGTTATAATCGTAACCCCACCAAAAATTTGCTGGGGCTTATAATCGTAACTTCAGCAAATATTTGGTGGGGCTTATAATCGACCTAGTCGAGCTAGGGTCGTATATTCATTAAAAATTAATATACGATCCTAGCTTGCTCACATTTATAGGTAGATGCGCCCAACACTGCTTTAAGTTTTTTTTGAAAAATTTCAAAACTACGCCATTCGTTTTGTAGGCGACATAAATGTGACCTCATTCCTTATACTTCTAGGTCATCGCTTGTCTACTTCTTAATCCTCTCAAGCAATTCCGAGATTGCTTAAGTCTGTTTATGGAAATTCTTTTATAGTTAGAACATTTCGAATTAGGAATCACGCCCCAATCGAATCATTCCCAATGAGAGAAGCTTTTTTGTTTATGATTTGCAGAAGTTTCAGATTAATATTAACAACATTCTTCGCTCTTTCTCATAATTTTTCTTTCTTTTCTTTTAACTGTCCTTCTGCTTTTTCAAATAGCCAATTGGTACGCTAACCTAACCTAAGTTTTAGCTCTAATATAAAAACAAAAAAAAAAAAAACAGGAAAGTTAAGAGTTGGAAGCATTTCATTTTGTTATTGTTATAACATTTTTATTTTCTTTCAGATTTCGTGGGCTGAGTTCTCAAAGGCTCCATATGCCATCAACTCGGTTTTGAGTAAATGCGAATTGAAGTTTAAAATTACTTAAAAAAAAACTGTTCAATACTAGTTAATACTTATTTTGTTATTTTAATTACAAAATTTCAAGTGCCTACGCCTTTAAGTTTATAAGTTATAGGCATTTTTGTTTTTCGAAATCGATTCCCAAACGACCCATATCTACTTTTTTGAACCACTTGATTTTAGTCCATGCACGTGGGTCAAATTTACCTGGATATGGGTCGTTTTATCACTACACTTTACAAATAAATGTATGGTCCACTACATATTAAAAAAAAATTATGGTATTAAAAAATTTCAAAATTAAAAATCAGTTTATTTCATTGAGATCACATTCTCTTATAACAATATTATAATCTAAAACAAAAACAATATAACATAAAACAATAATTCTATTACTAAAAAAATAATGAACTTAAGATTATTTATTCTTTCCTAGGTATACCTTAACTTATAACTATTGAAGACGTGCGGTTCTATTATGGTGAGAATAACCATACGTTTTTGACATCAATAGTTATTCCCCCCATAATAAAAGCGTACGTTTTCAATCACAATTATTTTGTTTTTGATAATGCTTTTAGATAGTTTTGATCATTTGTTGGCAAGTGAGCCATCAAATTTTTGATATTATTTATTAGTCAGGCATATGGATATGGGACATTTCAGAAATAAGCCAATTTTGACGTCAAACTTCATACAAAAATGACCCATATCCAAAAAATAGGCGTATGGGTCATTTTATAATTAACAAAGTATTACAAAGGTGGGTAAATCCGGAACTAAATATCTCCGAAACTGTAAAAGATAGCAAAAAACGGTTCGGGCCAAAAGAAGGAGCGTGTCGGAAAACAGACAAATCTGTTCCTAATTCAAACAAAGTGAAAATGGCTTATAGAGCCTTCGAGACTCAGCTGCAGATTTGTAGTTTCTAGCAAGTTTGAAGGCAATATTTTATAACACCCAAACATTTATTTAGTTAATTTATTTGATTTAATTATTCTTAAAGAGAAATTTTAATTACATTAATTTATTTATTTTAATTAAAAAATTTATTTAATTATTTTTTAATAATTAATTTAATTATTTAACTCAACGAAGGAGTTAACCAAACTGAGTTAAGGTTATAGCATTTGTAGCATTAGCGAAAATTGACGGAGAAGTGGGAAAATTCGTTTATAAAATTTACACTCAGAAATTTACAAATTTAATAAGAATAACATTTAAAGTGTCGACACTATTATTACCAACAATTTTCTAAGAAGAAATTCGATTTTTAAAATACGAATAGATGAGAAAATTTTTCGTTCGAATTTTCTCACATTGATTTTTCTTGAGGTGAAATTGTTTAGTATTTTTTTAGTGAAATTTTTCTTAGAATAGAATCAATTGGTGTTTAAAAATATTTAAAATTTGTGAGAAAATAAAATATTGAATTCTTCTCACGTTTAAATATGTGTAGTAATACACATTTTCTTTAATAATTTGTTTTTTGTTTTATTTTGAAATTTTGATTTCTGTCTTAGCTATAAAAATAATTTTTAACTTATATCAGAATCAATTAAATCTTACTTAGGTCATAACAAAGAACAGATAACAACATGAAGTCTCATCTGGATACTTTTCTGTTTTTTTCAACTATTTTTCCAACAACACTAATAAATAAACAAAAAGAACAAACAAACAATCTATCAAAAATGAATTGTTGACTGTTTTATTTCTTCAAAATGTAAAAGTATTAAACTTGAAATCGAATATGATTTTGAAACAAGTTCTGAGAGAAAAAAAAACGGTATTTGTACTGCCTTGCCTAACCAATATATTTTACTCATTTATTCTTTAATTTTTTCTAGATTCTGGAGATTCTATCATTGACTCTATTATGGTAATAAATACTAAAATACAATATTACATACATTGATATCTTGATATTTTATTATTATATATATGTATGTAGCTATGTATATTCACATCAAATTCGCAATTAGATAACTGGCAATCAGACATTTGAAGAGTACAGTTATTGTTTTGAAGAGACAATTTTTTTGAAGATAAAATGAAAGAGCCGGTTGTAATGTGGCGCTGGCGACCCGCTATATAAAAAGTAACATTTTTATTATATATTCATTGGTTGTAGCTGAAGTATATTGTTTGATAGACTTTATTATACTGACTTATATTATAATTACAATGTGCTATATAGTGTTAGTCTGAATTCCACATTATATTAGAATTACATTATAGTGTTAGTGGTACTTTATATTCCACAGTAGCTACAGTGAATTGAATTATTTCCTAAATATTTTCATAAATTAAAAGTAAAATTTTCATATCAGTACATACATTAAGTTTATTGTCTTAAGATGTTGCAAGATTTACTAGTTGGAACATTTATACAGGTCTCGAATATGCTTCAGTCTACAAAAATTGAATATTACATTATACTAAGCGATACCAAGGTAATATTTATTAATGGGAAGTTTTATGAAAGCGCGACCTCTTAAGATCTGTTGTACTTCACCTAGGCTAAGATTTGCTTTACCATAAAGATTTTTAGTTAAATTGAAAAATTTAAGATTGAACATTAGCTTCAAAATTGTATTTTGAGCTACTTTAAAAGTGTTAATGTAATGTTCTGGAAACATTATAACTTTACAGGATCGGTTAAAATATAAATTTCATTCGTTTTAAGTCAGTTTCAAATGATAGGTAAAATTTTCTCTACAAGAATTTCTAATTATCTTATATAATTTGTCGATTGAATTATTCTTCTCTTTCCATTTACCCTATTCAGGGCGTAGTGACAAGTAAATAGTCTTTTGCTATAACGTTAGGCTTTTTACATGCTGTTTCTGTCTAGTGACATATTTTCTGAATTTATGGCAGTTTTTATCATCAGGAACTGTAATTGGTTCGTCCAACTAGTGGCATATCGGTCTCTTACTTTTCTTTCACTTTTACCTTCAATAATAGACTTTTCTATTTCACCAGAAAACCTGGAAATATGCATAAACATATTTTAAATAGGACTGGTTAAGCCTTTTTAGGATTTTGCATTTAACATTTAAGTTGTTTAATATGAAATGTTTTTACAACGTTGGGTGTACGAAACTCTCATTATTCTCTTCCATAGCTTGATTCTATCTGTAAGTCATATGCATCTTAAATATTAGTTTCTTAACTAAAATACTTTATACTTTATGAGTGTATTTTTTATGCTTTATGAATATACATTATGAATATACACTTTAATAGCAAAGTTACCCCACGTTGTACGGGTCGAATAAAAAATGTATGGAATTCAATTCAATAAAGTTTGATTTTAGAACCGAATTAAAAAAATTGATGTAGCGAAATATTCTAATATATTTTTTTTGCTACTACGATAACAAAATAAACATTGTAGTATTGTTAGTTTTGAGCAACAGTATTTCTTTGTAAACAATTTGTCGTATTTTTCCTGTTATGTAAACAAAGAATGTTCCTTGCTGTTCCTACCCGTGATATTATAGTTGAGAGTCCGCGGGAGAAACAATCTTCTTTCAGTTGCAAACCAAAAAGTTTTAAAGTTTGTCTCTGCTGTATTTGTTAATGAATATGGCAAAATTTAATTTCATCAGAACCCAAACGATATTTCTAGTGATGTTAGCAGTTTTCACAATCAGTTGGAATTTATGCTTCAATGAAATGAGGATGAATACATAGCTCTTATTATTAATTTAGTACCATAGTTTTAGCTGCGTAAAATTTTATAGAATCGTTATTGGAGCTGGTTTCCTATTTTTGATGCGCGTTAGAAGTTTTATGATAGCTACCCGAAGCAGCCATAATTTTAACAAACTGTAAAACAAGTGTTTGTTTATTTTTATGGAGTAGTCATCTATAAATTTTCATGTTGATAACAAAATTGTTTTTTAAACATTCCCGATATGCCCTAGAAGAATTATGACAGCTACCTGAACTTATCATGTATCATGTATCATCTCTAAAACTGTGGACGTGTATAGCGAACAAACAAACAAACTTTTCCTTTTATAATTACAAATGTAGGTTTTATGTTTAAATAAGCTCTCCTTTCACATTACACGCTAGCTACCAATATAGTACCAGTAAACATACTCATTTCCATTCTCAGGTGCCGTAATCATTATTAATGCAGACATTTTTTTTCTCCCATGTACAAATTCTAACATAGCAAATATTAAGGTGATTGTGATAGCCAAACTGTAAAATTCTTCAAAAACAGGATATTTTAAAAATCAAATATCTACATTTAAATTTTATAACTTTTTTCATAACCGACCAACAAAAAAAAAGAATTTTTTTTATTTTAAATTTAAATTTTCAAAATATAAAATAAATTTTGAATAACAAAAAAAAACAAAATATTTTTATTGTTTAAATTTGTTTTCAATATTTTAAAAGAGAGCGTTGAAATGGATTTTCTTGTGTTACAAACAATTAACTATAAATTTATCAAAGTTTTCATGTTAAAAGTTTAAGTTTTAATTTATATTATTAAGGGATAACATTAAAATCAATACTAAAATTGTTATAATAATATATATAATATAAATAAATGTATATATATATATATATATATATATATAAATATATAATATATATGAATAATGAATATGAAAACAAAATTTTGAATATAAACTTCATAAGCAGATTTTGTTGAAAGGCAAATGAACCGAATTGCAAATTAAAATAAATAAATATAATTAGTGTGGCCAATTGTCGAAAACTATTTACGTTATAAGAAACAAAAACAACAAAATATTCATTTTCATTTTGGTGCTTCGTAGCATAATACTTTTAAAGTTCAATTCAAGTTTTGGATTCTTTTACAGAAAATTGTTAATTTTTTTAGAAAATTATAGTTCAGATGAAGTATATTGGTCCGGTGAGACTTCATAGTGTTCGATATCAGTTTAAATGTATATTCCAAAATTATGAAATTCAATTGAGTTTTCGAAAGCCACAATGACATAAAATTTCTTCAATTCAAGCAACACGTAAATAATGTAAAAATTAATTTCATAGAAATTTAACAAACTAATTTTTTTGGTCTAAAACTATCGATATTATTTTTGACAGTGATGGCTTAATACATAACCTCATAATATAGAAAATGATAAAAATCGGTGCTATCTATACAAAATCATATCACAAAGTAATCTGTTTTATAATTTAGAAAATAGGTAGAGCGCCTGCCTTTCAATCGAAAGGTCGCAGGTTCGATTCCCGGCGATGAAGGAAAAAATGCGTTATTGGTTTTTCGACCTGGTCCAGTGCCCTTTGTGTTTAGAATAGAATAAATGACAATACAATAATAGAGAATATTATGTATAAACTAGTCAAAAATTTGGAACTATGTATTATATTTAAGAAGGCTTAGTTCCTGACAAGAGCAGTAGTTTTCCACATTTTAATAAGTTGATAAGCCTTAGATTGAATTTATAAGTAAATAAATTGTGGTACAAACTTGCAGTACCGGACTTAATTAAGCACAAAAAGGTGAGTCAACCTAAGTTACTGTCAAGAACATAAAAAAATAAAAAAATAGATTATATCAAATTAATTTGAAGTATGCAAGAATAAAATAAAGCTTTGCTGCCGTAAAATTTTCAGTATTTTAAAACAGAAATGGTAACCCTGACAAGTGCAATTCTAAATAAAAATTAAAGTTTAATAAATAAAAAAAAAAAATAAAACTAAAAAAAATCAAAATTTTTCTTTTCTTTATTTGAAAATTATTTTAAAGGTTTTTCTTAGAATTTAAATCGTCTTCTGTATTATATTTTTGTCTATTACAAACACTTTCTTCAGCATTACATTCTTGTTTTATTATATAACATTTTTATTTTGCATAGACATTTCAATGTACAGTTAAGGTCGAAAGTGTATATACATGAGCTTTATAACGCTTGAATAGGAAAAAATAATAATTGGATAAGAATTTTTAAATTTACTGACTATCACTAAAAGTTCTTAGGACTCTCAATGTGTTTCTGACAATTGTTTTCACGTAGGTATACTTAGACCGCTATCATTTCCTAAAATTCGGCTTCATTCTGTCCTAAATTGATGCGAATTTAAAATCTGATCTACGCAGCTTTAGCTCATTCTATTCTTATATACACGAGTTTCTGATTAGAGTAACATAGATTAAAATTAGCATACTGATGAACTAGCTCATATTGTAATTGGACATGCAGTTATGAGTTATATTGCAATCTTTATGATATGTCTGAGGATTATTTTTTATTATTTACTATAGTGTAGAGCATTATTTTATATTTTTCATGAGTAACATTGAAATTGAATTAAGTTGGTAGCTGGGATTGAACAAAAAATTCAGTTTGGATGCTTTAAGAGTTTTGATACTGTCTTCAATTACAATATTAACGATTATTTGAAAGTCGATTTAAATTTAGATGAACCATATGCAATTATTTGAAGAAAATTAATATCGAAGATAGTGGAGGCTTCCATAAACGCAGTACCGAAAAAGCAAAACATGCAGAAATAGTAATACATACATTCCAGTAGTGTAATTTTAATTGAATTAGGTTTAACTATACTTAAAATATTGTAAAAGAAGAACATCTGATGGTACTACGCTCCAAACTATAATTTTTATAGTTTTTATTGAAAAATCTACGCTTAAGAGCTAACGTAATTTGTAACTTCTGTTTATAAATAAAGTGTTTTGCAGTATTTGCAGTACTGTTTGCTTATGAAAATGTCTAGTGTACTTCTGTAATGTTTGATAAATGGGTGTTGGGTATATTGTGTAATATCTTATCTGAGTAACATTAGCTTGACTTTGTTTGGGCCAGTTTCGCTCAATATGTATACATGTTACCATAAATGTACTATTTATTATTTTACGTCTATATAAGTGATTTACCGATACCGATTTAGAAAAGTTTGGTTGCAGTGATAATATAGCAATTGCTACCCAAAGTAAATCTTTGGAAATTGCAGAAAGAACATTAAGTAAAGACATTGAAAAATTAGATACATATTTCAAGAAATGCAACTTTAACCGAATCCAACAAAAACAGTAGTGAGCTATTTTCATTTGTCAAATCATCTAATAATCAAATCTTAAAACATAATCAATTTCCGAAATACCTTGGTGTCACTTTCGGTAGAGCTTTAACTTACAAAGCGTAACATTTACACCACGTATAGCAGGTAAAATGAGAACGCGTAACAATACCGGTACTTCTTGGGGTTTGAACGCAGAGCTACTACGCACAGCAATTCCGGGTTTAGTATATTCTGTCGCAGAATACTATTGCAGCAGTTTGAATTTACAACAAACACACCAACACGGTTCACATTGAGTCAGTACAATGCGTCTCATTACAAGCACAATATGACCAACATCGACAAGAGGTTACCTGTGCTCCCTAACACAGTGTTGTAAAAATGATTTGATGAAAGAGTACAATAAAATAATGCTAAATAACGAATTACTATTCCAATAATATCAATATACTGCAGAAAAATATCCCAAGATTAAAAGCACGTCATCCATCAATTGCAAAAGCCAAGCATTTAATTGAAAATGATTTTAACATTGTTCATTTTTCATTAAGGTAGATGAAATTTTTTTTATTCTTTGGACAGAAAATTAAGTAGAATCACCTTTTCGTGCTTACTTAAGTACGGTACTCATATCACATGGAGGCAACATAAACGATTTCTTTGAATTAAGCCACTCAGCTTAGACCGTTCATAGATAAGCAGCAGCTTAAATATTAGAATTTAATACATTTTGATTAACATATTTTCTTGGCTTACGGTTACACATTTGAATTTTGGTGTCTAATTGCTTGAATTGAACGGCTTTTGAAAACCTTTGATACTTAAAAGTTGTTAAACTATTGAAAAAGTACATACACTGTATTTGTTATAAAAGTGAGTCTCCGGGTCTTCAAATACTTTTGATTCTTATTGTTAGTTTAAATTTCCTGAATATAAATTTCATAGCTTTTCGAAAGGATTCATTTTCATTCAATTTTATTTATTTTTTTTGTATTTTTTACCGTATGAAAATTTTTACCTGTAAATCTGTAAGATATTCTTAAAAAAACCAATAAAAATAGAAAAAAAAAAACATAAAAAACTCATATAAATATAGATATAAAGGACTATAAAAGGATGAATTTATAAAGATATGTACGTAACTGATGCCAAAATAAAAGGATATAATATGTAAATAGTTGTATTATATGGCAGTAGATCCATACCTATTCATAGGCATGGATGTATGTATAAAATCTAGCAAATTTGTATGTATGTGTATATAATATTAAAAGAAAATATTTTTTATTAAATTATAAGAATTCAAGATTCAGTTCCAAAAAACACAACAATAATAATTTTCAAAAAGAAAATAAGGAAATTTATATGCGAAGGGCAGATATATACAAAAAAAAAAAGGATAAAAATTTTAGGTTTTTGTTTTTTTTTTTTGTTCATTTTATTATTTTTTATTTATATAATGTACATATGTATGTTGATTATTATATCATATGTACATATTTATTAAAATTTATGATGTGAGATCACCTTTAGAGAGCAATAATATAAACATGAAAAATGAATTTTTAAGAAATAAAAATAATGAAAAGACAATACCAACGCAAATGCATGAAACGAACAAAGACTGAAAATGAAAAAAAAAAATTTGATTGTTATTATTTTAAAATTTTCAGGTGTTTTTTTTTCAATAATTTTAACTATAAAAGTGTTAAATTTAAGCTTTAAAAAAATTATTCTTGTTCAAAGTTATTTGAATAAAAATATTAATTCATCCTACTGACAAATCATTGTTTGCTTAATAAATATACAAATCGTCTGACAATTGTCAGTACTGATAAGTGTTGACTCAAATGGGGTTCTGATACTTAAATTCCTGTGTATGAAATATATTCTCTGCATATCTTCTCATATACTATCAAATTATTAATTAATTTAAAACTATTACCTCAAGATAACTATCCCACGTAACATTTTATTGTTATAAAAACAAAATTAGGGCTACAAGACTTCTATATGACCCCCGATAAGCACTAAAGGTGTTATAATGATGTTTTTATGGGAATAATGTGATTAATATTGCTATAAGAATGTTCTTATAGCAGTTGTGGAAGTTGTTATAATGGGATTTTCCGCAAGTGATACAGCAATGTTTTTATAAATCTAAAAGTTTGTAATCCTATATTAAGAGTTAAAGTGTTGTTATAAGAATAGAATTGCTGGAATAGCAGTAGTGGTGTTATTATTTTACTGTATTCCTATAATGTTACTAATAAACTTACTGTAGCTTTTAGATAAATATTTTGCGACGGCCATTAATTTCTACCAACGAGGTAAATTTTTTTAAATAAACAAAAACTGAAAAGTTTTATTTTGCATTCTTTTCGCAAAAATATCATTTTTACTTAAAAGAATAATTATTTAAATATCAAATTTGATGTTATGCATCATGTTATGCATTATTATTAAATATTTTATAGATGCTATTTAAAAATATATTTTTTTTTTTTTATTTAAAAATTGGTTATTTTTGTAGGGCATTGTATTTTTTCGAATTATTTTTATAATAAGTGTCATTCCCAGCCAAATTTTGCATTTTGGTCACAATAATTATAAATATTAATACTATTAAATAATAAATATTAAGACATTTTTTATATTATAAATCATTTACATACAAATATAAATGTATGTAATTAATACCTATCTCCCTTTCTCATGAAATAAAATTATTTTTTTAAAATAAAAAATAATATTTTTCTCACTCTCGCATAACATAAATAATTTCAAATGAATTTCATTTCAAAATAAAAACATACACTAATACATATATATATACTAATCCCATTACAATATTACAGCGATTGCTCCGCGATAGAATTCTCCATTTTAGTGCTATAACGTACTTATAAGGTTTCGCAACAATTGCGGAGCACTCAAATTAACACTAATACTGCTATAAGAGTGTTTATAATAGTGTTATAAGAGTGCGCAAGAGTCTTATAGTAATAAAATTGTTACGTGGGTAGGCTCAAGTAATGAGAAGGGTATATCTTTGATACCCTTGGAGATATGTTAAAGGTGTTAAAGGTACTTTTTCTGGATATCTACAGATTATGTCCTGTTTACAAGTGCGTTTGGGTAAATTATTAAAATTGGAAAGAGTCATTTATCTCTGATGGAGTAAATGCCCGTAATGCAATTTGTTTTGTATTAAAATAAATTTCTAAAACTATTGTTGTGTAAATTTTTTTAGTAAATGCATAGCTTCATAATTAGAAAATCATTTTTATTTCCATCAAAAAAATAATATAAAGCTTGTCTCCACGAGTTGTTTCATAAATGGTTGTACATAGGTATTAAGAAATTACTACTTACATTTTTATAACTTCGAAGAACTATTTAGCCCATATTTGCCGAATTAGAAATCTGGAACTTTATTTGTTTGAAAAGCAGTTTATTGATTGGGGGAGCGACATATTTTCGCGACTGCTTTCTGCTTCTGCTAAATAATACTTGATGTAAATAACACTGAAGTAAAATAGAAAAAATAGATTACTACAAAAAAAACTGAAACACAACATTGAAATCACAATAGATCAGAGCCAAAGTGAAGTCCTAATATTCCAGAGAATCCGCAATGTGAATTCAACAGAAAGCAAAAATTTACCAAAAATAACGGAACAGTAACGAGCGAAAAAATTGTGTTAAGCTTAAAGCGCTAACCAAAAATTGAGGACTGATGATGATAATGCTTCGACAGGGAGTATAAACAATTAATGATGATGTTCAATTTAATTTCTTAATCAACCAAATTATGATTAAAAACAATAAATTTCTTAATTAGCTCATTGTTCGATAAAACGCTGATTTTTGAAAAATTTCTTACGAACACGGTTGCAAAACTAAAGGTCAAGTTTTTTATATAATTTAGGTTTGAAATTATTATTCATTAAATCTTCTTTAGCCTGTTATTTGACTTATTAATTTGGTTGGAACAACGCATGGTTTAGTTTTAAATGTCAAATTCATTTTTGGTATCCGACCCAATTAAATCATTTCAAAGTGAACATTTACAGAGACACTTATAAGTCAGACTTAATAGATTTTGATGGGATTGTAGCTGATATGTTAGATTGCTATTTGTTTGCTGTTGTTAGAACTGTATCATCGAATACATTGGATTGAGATACCTCTTATCAATTCAACAGCAAAATTCATTTACTACTTGTCTGGAACATCCCACGAAAGTCTATAGAATATTTAGAATATTTTTTCGAAGGCTGTTTTTTCCAAAAGTAATTGATAAAAAAGTTTTATAAAAATAAAACTGTTAGATACAAGAAATAAATAAATCAGGACGAATTTCTTCTCTGCACTGTAATTTTTTCTTTTAATTAATAATTTTTTTTTTTCACTTTTATTTTAATTTGTTTTGATTATCAATCATTTTTGTCTAAAAAAACTTATTTGGATCGATTGTGTAAAAATTACATCCTTTTTATTATTTTTGTCTTTAAAAAATATTTTCAAATATGTGTAAAGCTGCAATATTGGTTGTACATGTTAATGATTTCAAAGCTTATTATATTTTTCTTATTAATTTTTTATTTTGTTTTATATCAGATTATAATTACACTCTATATTCACAGACTAGATTCTTAATATATTCTTCCTCTATAACTTATGTAGAATAACATATTTATTCTTCACAAATTGGCTTTGCCCAAAAGGGATTGTATATATAAATAAGCAGTGGCAGTTATTATTTCTACCATGACCATGTGCTTCTGGTGCTGTGATATAAGTTTAATTACATAACTAGTTATAATTTCAATAAATATACAAGTTGTCCAAATACCCTTGATTGATATTCATGCAATAAGTATTCATACAAAAAATTGTAAAATACCGAAATGTTTAGAAATGATTAAAGCTGACTTAAATACGACAAGAATTATTTACATTATATACACAACGTTAGCTCTATAACGATAAGGAAAAAGCTTCAAAGAAAAGCTACTACACATCGAAAAATAATGCTTATACAGAAAAAAAGTTATCTAAATGTATTCAAGGAAAATATAGAAAATTGTAGATTCTCGATTATAATCATGTGTAAGAATAAGCCCAAGAAAGTATTATAATTTACAATCAGTAAAAATTTACTTGAAAAATAGAAATGGGATAATTTTCAATTTGAATCTCAATTTACCGTAATATAAAAAAATCTAAACTTGATAGTTTTCAAAATCAATGTGTCAAAACTTCAGTTTTTCTCATTTTATTTTCCCTTTTCTTTATCTTGTCTTATAAATCATCAATAAAAGTCAGCTGACTGAAGGCCATTTAAATATGTTATGTGATGGTATTATTTATAAAAAAAAAATACTACCGTTATTTTTATATATTTTTATATATTTGAATTTTCTTACTTTGACATAATTTTTTTTAATTATTTGTCCTGATTATGAAGTTATTACTTTACTTCCGAAAGACTACTTCAAATTATTAATTTTATCTTGTGAGTTGTGACGGTCTAGCCGCGAGATTACTAAATATAAAATTAAAACTTTATTTTTTAAATTATTTTGAATTAGCTGTAAAGTTATGAACCTTAAGATTTTTTCGACAAAAAATTGTATCTTTTCTGCAAACTATTATAGGCAAAACATTTTTTAAGACAGTATCACTTATTAATACTAAAATAATACAAAACATTGTTTAGAATAATTCATTTATGGTTATTTGCAAAATTCCTAATTCCTTTAAATTGAAAAAATCACATTTAAATTAAAATTAAAGCCAAATTTTCTTCTAGTTGAAAGATAATTTAATGACATTTATGTTTTAAAAATATTTTCTGGCATATATCCACCACAATTAGTTCTGAGTAACCGCATTCGAACAGATTAATTTTAAACCTTTTTTCCGAATAATTCAGGACTTATTTCATCAATAGCACGGGTAATGGTGGCTTCAAAGCATCTACTGCTTCTGTTTAATCAGCATAAACCAATAACTTGACATAACCCCAAAGAAAATAATCCAATGGCGTTATGTCGCAATATCTTGGAGGCCAATTAATTGAACCATTTCCGCAGTCACTGCTGCAGTCCCCTTCAAAAGAGCAATGATGGTGCGCTCAAACACGACCTTGCCAAAATTGTCGACTGGGGTAAAGCTAACAAAGTCGAGTTCAACACTTCAAAAACACAAAACATGTCTTGTTAGTAACAAGCTAATAGCATTCAAACCTGCTCTTTAAAATGAAGGTATTCAGCGACTTAAACACCTGAACATTCTCGGAATGCGAGTGAATCAAAATATGCACTGGAATGTACATATTTTCGATATTGCGAAAAGCGCCACAAAATGTTTAGGTTCTTTTAGTCGCTGCAAAACTTGTTTTTCATCTCGAGACCTTTTAAAAATCTATAAAGCATATATACGACCCAAGCTCGAGTATAACTCACATTTATGGGCAGGTGCACCAAAAACTGCTTAAATTTTTTTAGACAAAGTTCAAAACCGCGCCATTCATCTTATAGGCGACACAAATGTGACCTCATCCTTTATACCACTTGGTCATCGTCGGATTGTTGGAGCACTTACTCTATTTTATAGGTATCTGCTTGGTGTTGGCACTTGTTCCGAGGAATTAAAATCACTTCTTCCTCCTCTTAAGCAATTCCATCGCACAACACGAGAGGCATCAAGTGCCCACCCTTTCACAGTGGAAATTCCGAGATGGTTTAAGTCTGGTTATGGAAATTCTTTTATAGTAAGAACATTCTGATTGGGGAATCGTGCCCCAGTCGAAGCATTCCCAATGAGAGAAGGATTTTTTATTTATGACTTACAGAGAGTTAAGACTAATATTAAAAACATTGTTCGCCCTTTCCCACAAAACTTCTCTTCCTTTTTCTTTCTTTTCCTCTAACTATCCTTTCCTTTTTCAAATCGTCAACGGTACGCATGTACTTAAAGGTTCAATACCTAAGTTTTGGCTATAATATGCTAAAAAAAATTCTCTTTCAATAAATCAATTGTTGCGTTAGCAGTTTTGGGTGTAGCATCATCTTGGTGGTACCATCGTCAAACAAAAAATCATTGATCATCGATCGGTAACCTTTCATTGGAACTTTAGTTCCAGCATCGTTTTTAAAGAAATATGGACCATTGATGTCTTCAGCATGTAAAGCCCACCATACGGTGCATTTTTTGGAACATATAAAGCCTACTGGATTTATTGAGGATTTATTGATTTCACTCTATCTACAACAATTTTGCTTGTTTACAAGCCATTTAACCGATAATGAACTTTATTAACAATTTTTCGATAAAAAAAATAGATCAACTTCAAGGTGTTCAAGGACCCAATCAGTAAACAAACGACGCTTATTGTCGTCAAGTAGCTTTAGTTCTTGAACCATTATATCTTATATGGGTGTTGACCAACATTTTTACGCAAAATTTTCCATGTGGTGGTTGCACACAATTCAACTTTTTGTGAACGTAGATGAATCGACAAATTTAAATCTTCATCAACACTAGCTCTTACAGCACCGATATTTTCTTCTGTACGCATCAGTGGTTATTTGTCTTGTTGTTGTTGTTGAATCGAGTAGAGAAAATGATGTCCAAAATCTACCGATAGTTCGACCATCTATAATCTGCTCAACTCTGTTCTTCACGAAGTGCTCTATAAATTTGACGAGCATTACACTGTTTTTGAAAATAAATTTTGAAAATTTGTAAAACGTTATTGCGAAGTTAGTCATGACAATTTATGAGTGGTTATTGAAATGATATAAAAAAATTTGCTTCAATATTAATTTAAATGTGTTTTATTTTGATTTAAAATTTTATTATTCTGAAAAAAGCACCCGTATCGAAAAATCGGACTATAAAATAAAATAACTAACATTATAAATGCCTACATAATAGTGTAGATTCAAATATGATCCGCGCAATTCATTGCCAATAAGCATACGCGATTTTTTTATTCTCTTTGATTTTTTTTTGTTTTTTTGTAGTTTTTTATTCTCTTAAGCTTTATTAAAATGAAAAAAAATATATAAAACGCTCTCCCGAAAATGAACATTTTTTTAATTTACTTCAGAACTACACAAGCACCACGTAAAATATTTTTCTGAATCTTCCGTTTTAAAAATAACATCCAACTTATTCAGTACTATTAAATAATATTAATAATAAATAATTAATTTTTTGTTTATTCTTGTTTTTGCAAAAGGAAAAGGATTTAACATCAATTAGGGTATTAAAAATGTACATCTGTACAGCTTATTAATATTCTATTTTAGTTTATAAAATATATCGTTAATAATTATTTAATAAATCCTTTGTATTTATATATAATTCTGTAACAATTTTTTTTTTTTTTTTTACTACAAATTTAAAATATTGAAACTCTTTTTTACTTAGGTATGCTTTCATTAGAATAACGTATACAACTCGTATATATGTGAATGTGTATGTGTGTTAAATAAGATAATGGTTAACGAACGAAGGCGTAACAATAACCATTAAATTAATTATATAAAAAAAATTTAATTTTATTTTACTACTACACATATAAACAAAAATGAAATAAGATGTAATAATAATAATAATATTCTAAGAATACGTAAAAAAGCAACAACAAAAAGAAAAAAACAAAAACATCACCGTAATATAAAGTATAGAATATATATATTTTTTATTAATAAAATTAAGTGAATACTAAGTTTATAATAAAAAAATATATTCCGGAGTATTTTCTCATAAAAGGAATGATAATTTTTTTAAATTCTATAGATACATTTATATGTGTTTACTATTGTATATATATATATATATAATCATAATGTATATGTAAATACGCATTGTATATAGTTAATTAAAAACCACATATAAATATTTAATTTACATATTATCCTTATTGTTGATTCCTTATTATACCTTTAATAAATTACTCTCTGAAGGACGAAAAGTAAAAATACAAAAAAAAAAAAATAAATAAATCCTTGAAAATATATTTTTTTTTTTTATTTTTGTTTTGTTTCAATTCTATTTTTAAAACAAAAAATTGTTTCTAGTGCATTATTTTTTGTAATCTCTTTATAACCCTGAATTCTTGTTAATGATTTGGGTAGGTAAATTTATTATTGTTGTTGATGTAGTTAGTGGTGTTAATTTTTATGGTATTGTATTTGGGTAGACAGAAGAGATTATTTTTAGAGTTTTTTGTTTGATATTTGAATAAAATTGAATACACTAAGTATAAAACTTAATCTGACACTAAATAACAATACAAAAAATAAAAAAATGTATTGTAAGTTTTAAATCGGGCGTTTTTTTTGGTTGTATGGGAACATTCATAATGAATATTAGAGATTTTGTTCACTAAAATTTTGTATATAGGTAATAGAATTATTTTATATTACATTTAAAATATAAAGTATTGCATTTAGCATTGATTAATGGTCGAACTTGAGTTGGAAAAATTTATTTGATGGCATTGTGAAAGAACTTCTTTACTTCCGATGTATTCATGAGTACCTATCACAGTTGCTATATGTAAGTTAAACTATAAAAACTTGTAATTAATGTTGATTAGTGGTTGAATTTTAATTTAAAAAGGCTTGTCAAAACAAACACTGCTGAACGAATATCACGTTACTTTGCGAAGTATTCACGTGGGTCTATCAAATTTAATTATCTATTAGTAAAACAAAAAGATTTACTGTTGTAGACTGTAGTTCTTCAAATAATGAAAATGAAGAAATTGTTTTGTTGATAAAATTAACCCTCTTCAAGTTTTTGTAAAATATGTTTAATATTACTTGAAGCCATAATTCAACGCTGATATTCAATTTTTTTTTTTTTGCTTCTTCACTCTCCTTGGGTTTCCACAAAACTCTTCCATCTGACTCACTTTTGCACTAGGTGTTTAATTTTACTCCATGTTCTATTGCTATTCTCTATTTGTAATGTACGGATTGATCTGGGCCATGTTTCCCACAATCGACCTCTTCCTTTTGCTCTATTCCCGTGCGGCCGCTAATATTCAATAGTTGGTTCAAATTTTTCCAAATAATAGAATATTAATATTTTAATTAAAGTCGGATTTTGCTTTACTAATAATTTTACTTGCTTACTTGTAATAATATCCATGTTTCGGAAATTGGGATATTGTGATTTGATACTAATTAAAATTTTCTTCATAATTTATGTGGGAAACTTTAATTTGCTATCATTTAAATATCATAAAAAGTATATTCAATCCATCTTAGTTTTATTTTTAATTTGTTTTTGAAAATTTTATATTCATCAGAGGTTCTTAGTAAAAATAAAATTCTATACTATAATAATTACTAGGGGCCCCTGTTGGGTAATTATAATTCAAGTTAAAGCCAAGTTTAAAGTTTTTAAAAGAATAGCGATTTGAATGGACTGATATAGACTTCTTATTACAAAGCAGAAAACACTCATGTTTTAATGAAAAGCTTTGAAATTAGCATGTTTTCGTTAAAAAACATAAATACCTTACTTCTCATTTTCTGTTTCGTTTCTACCTATTTCTTAATGTTGATAGTGGTATATGATTAAAAAATTTTCAACTGTGTGCGCATTATTGTTTTATTTACAACTTACTTATTATATAATAAGAGTTCATTATGGAGAAGAGAGATAAAATGAAAAGGTGTCTACTGCGCAGGTTCTTAAATGCTTGTTAATTATAATTACAGACATCTACACTATATGCTAATGCTAAGCTAGATTTGAGTAAATATGATTTAATTTTTAATTTATGGATGGTTTCGTTCAACAATACTATTCTAATTCATCAATAGGTTTTGCTTTTAATTAGAGTCATAACTCATATATAAATTTAAAATATGTGAGTTATAAAAACTAAATAAAATTTCAATTAATGATTGTTGGAAAAGATTTCTTCAATGGGTTCAGATGAAAATAATATGAAAATTGATTTCGTAAAACTTATATTGAATCATTAATATTACTTATAGGCAGTCTCAGGCTATTTTGTCAATTTCTAACACTATGGTGGTTAATATTCCATAACTGCTTCGCAAAGGTTCTTCAAATATTAACAAAAGTGTTTGCTTTTGAATATATTAATACATATACATATTTTATAAAAGCTTAGTTAAATTTTTTCTTTTATTGTTAACAATATTGAATTCTTAATTAATTTAAAAGGGTAGTAAAAAACGGGTCCGGATAGATCTTTTTACTTTTTCAATATAGTTTTGATATTCTAGACTTTTTAAAATCTATCTTATATGAAATCTTTAGGGAAAGCGAAATTTTCGGTGATTTTTCGAGTTGTAAAACACAAACAAATTTTAGAAAAGCGGTAGTTCGTATCACTGTCATGTAATACGCTCTCATATATGTCATTATATCAGAAATTGTTAAATTTTTAATTTGGTTAATCATATGATGCTCCACCTGCATACTTTGTAATTTTTAATCAAATCTATTTGTTTATTGTCCTGATTAGAATAAATTAGGAATAAAAACAAATTTCCCTGAGTGGAATTCTGACCGCGAAATTTCATACACCATATATCTGTTGGCATAAATAGAAAATTTCTAATATTGTTAAAAAATAAAATAAAATTTTATTGTTTACTGCCTACTTGTTCTAGAACATAAACACTTACATATGTATAAAATTAATTAATTATAACTGTAGTACATAATTGCAAATATTATATTTTAATTTTTCGTCTACAGTAAGTTGTTCATTATTATAAAATCCTACCTACTAACGATAGTCTTGTTAGTATTGTTAACGATAGTCTGGTTTATTGTAAATAATTTTTCAGTTTTCTATTTTGAAATGTATATTTTGTATAGTAGAGTCTTAGTAATAATTGTAAAATTTACGATTGTTAATTAAAAATTTTTGTAAAAGGATTTCAACGTAAATGGCCCGCCATTCAACCAAAAGGTCCCAAGTTCAAGACCTGGTCCAGTACCCTTATAACTGAGAACATTATGATAGAATAAATAATGTGAAATTATAATTTGGTGACAATTAAAAAAAATAGAACTGTACTAAGGCTTACATCAAGTAACTTCATAAAATCTTGATTGGTGGGAGAATGTTCGGAAGCCCTAAACCTCATAAAGCTCCGAAACAAGGTGCAACTGATCTGGATATCGGGTTATAGTGGTTTTACTGGAAATGAGAAGGCTAACGAACTAGCCAGATCATCGACGGGAAACTTTTATGGCCCGGAACCGGCAGTTGGTATATCTATTGGTAATATCAAACTAACCAACTTCCTGCTAACTCTCAATAGAGTAGACTGTAGGAAGATGGTGGGTATACTTACTGGTCATAACCACATGAATAAGCACATGTGTAGACTAGCACTAAGTGACTACCCAACCGGCAGACATTGTCTGGAAGAGGAAGAAAATCTACACATGTTGCAAGGGAATGCCTAGATCTTTCAAGGCTGAGACTCAGGTGTTTGGAAACGCACTACATAACCTAAGAAATGTTCTGCAGGATGGAACCCACAAACCTATTGGCCTTTATCAAAAGGGTCGAATACGTTGAGGGTGGAGGAGGGCATAAAGGGCTAAAAGCCTACATAACGGCCCTGACATGTTAGGGCCACCTTCGTTTTAAATAAAAAAAAACAAAAGAAAAAGCCTTACATTCTGAAATGAGAGAAATGAGTTAACAAGCCAGAAATTTGAAAGATAAATACTTGAAAAACATTGTAGTAAAATATGTAGTAAAAATTTGCAGTATTCGGTACTTAATTAAGCACGAAAAAGTAATCCTACCTAAGTTACTGCCAAGAACATAAAAAAAAGAGATTGTACTAAAACTTCAGTCATTCAGTGACCTCCTATGACTGGATATTGTCTTTTTTATTTATTTTTTTATGAATATGTGAACTTAGACCAGTCGGATCCTTAATAAATCGGTTATATATGTAAGATATATATCAATATGCCACTACTCCCCACTAGGTTCACTATCACAGAATTAGATAGTGACTTTTCAGTTATCATCTTATGCATAGATTTGCAGAATAGTATGTTTGCATAGATGTCCAGAATAGTACTCGTATAGTTGTTATCATCTTCTGCCACCGAAATAGTATTTTTCTGACTAATAAGTTTTTTCGAGAAATGAAATACTACTATTTCAGCAAAATAATTTGCATTCTTCTATTTTGTATCATATTCAATGAGACAAAATTACTTTTCATATTTGGATCCACCAAAAGTACTAACAAGAAATGTTTAATTCTTATTAGTTCTTTTTCGAATCGTAATGCCTGATAAATCTAGTATTTTCTAAGTAATTGAAAAATCATAATAATATTGATATTGATTGATTAAATATGAAAATCAACCAATTAAAACTAATCGAATAAAACAACAAAATCCTTCTTTAGAATAAAATTTTTTTGAAAGATAACATTTTCTCTTGGAAAATTTTCTTTTTAAAATTCACCGGCCCCCCTTTAATTAAACCTAATTTTTTTCTATTATTTTTTTTTACCTTTAATAAGTACATTATCAGTACTGTATCATTATTTTTATATGTATATACATTTCACCTTATCTTATGACATTTTACTTAGGAATTTCTTCTACATACTTACATACATACATACATACATATCTATTTAACGATACAACATTGTAGTGTAATTATCTCTAAAACTGTTTCATAACATATTTTTTGTTTTGTTCTTTTTTATAAAAACGGATGTTATGTCGTTTCGTGTGCTTTTTTTGTTTTTTTTTTAAAGCGAAGTAAATTTTAATGGGCCCTAATAACCGTTATTATTTATTAAAATAACCACTTTATATTAAATGTTGGCAAAAGGAAAATAAATTTTAAAGATGTTGCATATTTATTGAAGTTTATATCATTATGATATTATAATATTTTATTTATTTATTTAAATACATAGTATAATATAATATAAGCTAGTTGAATTATAACGGTATCATCAGGATCGCGTACCTACCTACCTACAGTAATGTATGGGTAATTATAGGTATAACAGTTAAAGATGGATAGATAGATGCAGTGAGAAAGAGAGAGAAAAAGTAAACAATAATAAAATATTCCGTTACAATATTAGATGTTGTTAATATAGGAAGTAGGATCGCATTAAGGTATACCTTAAGAATGAATTGTGTATATATTATATATTTGGATTATATTAGGAGCGTTTAAAATGCTAATTGGTCATTTAAGAATTTTAAAAGCAAGAAAGAGATTAGTGAAAATATTAATTTTGGTAATAGATTTTGTATAATTTCAGAAGAATTTCGAAATATTGAATATTAGGCTTTTCTTAATTATGCTGTAAGCTCTACGTATATTTATTTACAGTCAGTTTACCTATGTATATTTATTTACAGTCTTTAAAGTGTTTCTTTAATTAGGTTTGACCTGCCAATATTAATCGGTTTAAATTTTTTGAAGGACAAACTTTGTATGTAATGAGGACGATTGAAACACTATAAGTCCGACGCCAGTTGGTTGATATAACAAAACTTACGTTAAGGTCTCACTTATATTACCAGTGTGTGTATAACCATTAGACATTGATTACCAAAAAATCTGTGCTCAATTGTGGACATATAAAAATACAACTACTATTTGTGAAGCAATAGCTATTTTTTTGGAGCGAAACGAAATTTTGTCTTTTGCAGTCGCAAAATGTCGCTTTTTCAAAATATCGTTTTGATGACAGAATATTTACTATAATAATTTTCTTGCGTAGCCGCTTTTAGATACAAAATATTTACAACGGTGTATTACCACTTTCCAAAATTTTTATACAATTAAAAACAGGACGACTTTTTTTTAAAAAAAAGGCTAGATTTTAAAAAACGATATGTTGAAAAGCATGATTTTGATTTGACCACACGATATTTTAAAAATTTTGATTTCGAACCCGACCACAAATTTTTATTGATGATCTTTTTTTAAATTTATCTATGCAATGTTTATTCTGGAACTGATGTCAACCGGGGATTACTCGTGGTTCTCACAGCTTTATAGGTAGAATATTAAATTTTTTTCTACCCGTGCTACTCAGAGAGTTATATGTACAACAGTAGATTAATCGTTTGCTTTTTGAAATTTTAACGATTCAAAGGAACCTAATATACTTCCAAGAGCAGTAAGAAATTAAACTAAGAAAAAAAATAAATAAAAAAAATTGGAAAAATTTCAATCTTAAACATTTTAATTCACATTTTCGGGCAAAATTTTCTTCTTATGAAATTTGCTTTGGTATACTCCAAGAAAAAAAAAAACGAGGTAACAAAAAATGAAAACAGGTGACAAATATTGTGCTGCAATTTAAAATAACATAAAAAAATACCACAGGGTATTCAATGTTTTCTTTTATTATCCTTTATTAATTTTTCTTGTTTTCTTTTATTATCCTTTATTAATTTTTTGTTGTTTTATTTTTTATATATAAAACTTCACATATAATGTTATATAGTTGATTAGATTATATTCTTCAGCACATGCACATATATATATATATATATATATATATATATATACATATATGAAATATATATAACAATTCTTAACCAGATCAAAAACATAAAGAAAAACTAAAAAAAAAATTTTAAAGGACCATAAAATTTTTGTTTTATTTTTACTAAATTTCTTTTTTTTTTTTGTGATACTTTGCGGTAAAATATTACTAACACTTTTATAAACACATACATTTAAAACAGATTTTTTCGTTTTTAATTTTTTATTTTTTTTTGTTTTTTTGTAACCTGTGTAATGTTTTAGAAAAAAGGTCCCATATTACCGTTATTATTTCTGTTCCACAAATATACTTATATACATATTATTATGTAATGTATTATAAATACTGTTTTGTTTTTTAAATATTGTTTTTTTTTTTTTTTGGTTAGTTTTTCCAGGATAATTTTACAAAAGAAAATATTATAAACGATATTATAGAAAGGATTTAATAAAAGCACTATAAAAAAGAGAATTAGAAATTTTGTTACTGCTGCTGCTATTAAGAAAAGTAGAATACAAAAAAAATATATATATATATATATATATATATACAAAAAATTATGGATAACAAGAAGTAAAACACACTGTTTCACTGTTATAATTTTCAATATCATGTACTTAAAAAATGCATTTTAAATATACATGTTTTAATGTGTGTGTATATACACTTTTAAATAAAAGAAAGACAAAAAAGAATAAATAAAAAAAAAATATTTAAACCGGTTCTTGTTAAAAAGCAGTGAACCGGAACACTCAGGTAAATCTAATATTAACATGCATTTTAAGGATGTTTAACTAGATGTGGAGAATTTATATTTATTATAAATGTGGTGTGTGTAAGAGAGAGGGAGAGAGAGAAAGAGGGAGAGACAGTGACCTATCGAAAAAAATAAGAGACTTAAAGGGTAACATAGGTAAAAGAGGAGAAAGAAAGAAAAATATATAAATAAAAAATAATCACAAGGGTACAATATTAATGTAAATACATATTATATATTTTTTCAGTGGTTTACAATAAATACCTCTTTTTTGTACAGTACTGTTCAAAATAATATGGTCGTTATTCTGCAAAGCAAATTTGTTGATATGCACCGAAATGTGTGATACGTAGCTAATTTTTTATTTTATTTTTTTATTTTTATTTGTTATGCTCCATAAATTGTACAATTAATTCTTTTAAAACTATTTACTTAGATACTAATGTATAATTATCTCTACTACAGTTGATTTGTATTTTTTTTTTTTTATTTAGAAATTTTCAAGTTTACTAATATTGGAAAATTGGAGATAAAAAATTTTTGTTTTGTAAAACTTAACGCTAACTAAAACAGTAAAACCTACCTACAAACTACATACATTTTAATGTATTTTAACTTAATTTAAATTTTAATGTATTTTAACCTAATTTTTTTTAACTTAATTTAAATTTCTGATCAGAGGATTTTCTGACATGAACAGTTTTGAGTGGAACTTTACAGTTACATAACTTATTTTATCCCAAAATTGTATTCATGCTGTCTTTATCATGCCAGCTTTTTGGTTGAATACCATCTGGGAAGATTAAATACAAGTTTCAACAGTTTATTTTGCGCAATTTGCAATTTTTTAATATGACTGGCGGCATAATATTCCCAGACTGGTGCTGCATTTAGCATTATTGGCTGAAAAATTACCTTAATAAGTATCAAATTGTTTTCTGTGGATAAGTTTGATTTTTTGGATACAACATGCGAGTACATTTGTTAATTTTATCAATAGTGATAGAAGTTTGCTTTTGAAAGGTTAGTCTTTTATCTCTAAGGTAATGCCTAGGTATACTTAATAGTATCGGCCCAGTTAATTTCGTCATTTTGCAGTTTTAATGGTAAAAGAGAGGCTTTCCTTTTTTTTGTAAAATAACTTGATACGGTTTTTGAAGTGTTAATTTTAACTCTCCATTTTGCATAATATTTAGAGAGTTTATTTAGTGAATTTTGTAGGTTTGTTAGTATGTAATTGGGATTAGTGCCAACAGAGTAAATTGCTTTGTCATCAGCAAATACTGATATTTTTGTAAACCCTAACCTAGGGATATTTGTAGTGTAAGTGTTGTACAAAATTGGCACAAGTACTTAGCTTTGTGGAATTCCTGGTTTTATTTCATACAAATTGGAGGATGTATTATTCAATATCACACGATATACTCTTTGATTAAGAAAGTTTTGTATCATTTTAATTAAATATATAGGAAATGTATACACTTCTAATTTATGAAGCAAGCCAGAGTGCCACACAGTGCCAAAGGCGGAATTTATGTCAAGCGCTACTAGGCTAATAGATTTGCATTCTTCTATTGGATTTAATGTAATTTTTGACACGTAGAAGAGGGTGAATGGTACTATGCTTTACCCTAAATCCAAACTGCTTGTTTGGAAGAATTTTTTTTAGCTGAAATAAACTGTTCCAGTCTAATTTTTATGAGTTTTTCAAATATTTTTGAGAAGCTGCATAGTAAGCTGATAGGCCGAAAACTACTTAATTCCTCCATCGATTTTCCAGGTTTTATATTTAGGTATTTTGCATAGATGCGAAATGGTAATATGTATCGCGTATTTTTTAGCAACGTTACGGTTTTGATCGTATTATGAGAAGTTTTTTTTTTTGTTTAGCTGTCATAAAAAATGATAAATTTTCAAGAAGAAGAATTTTGTAAAAGATATAAGTTTAAAACTAATATAAAATTTAATTAAATTTTGTTACAACATATTTTTTAATCAAATTCAGCGGTTCTTCAAACAAATTGTTTGACAAAATGTTGGATTTGAATTAAAAATTGTGTGATTTGTTTGAAAAAATGTTGGATTTGAATGGAAAAGAGTATATATATATTTTTAATTCACAATAATTATTAAATATTAGTTTTCTTTAGTGGTTTTTGATATACTTTTATTTTATATTTTTAATTGTAAAATTTGAAAAAAACTTGTTTCTTATTTGTTGAAGTTGAAATTTTCCATTTCTTCATCTGAAGATACATCATAAAATAAACAAAAATTTAGAAATGAGTGTCATCAACCGGAAAACAGTAACAAAAATTGTACAGACATATTAAATTTTGAAATTAAAACTCGAATTTTTCTTTCATTAATGTAAATTGAAAAAAGTATATAGAATAGTAAATATCTGAACCATTTCACAACCTTTTGATTATCTTTATTATTCTTTTAAATGATTAGATATTTAGATGAATTACCAGAACTAACAAATTGTACATTTGTTTTTATTTTTTTCTCACCAGAACTAAATTTGCAAAGAAAAAATTATGACATTATTGTTTGGTGATAGTTCCGAAAAGATTCCGAATACAACTTTAAGCAATTTCAATAAAAGTAAATAACCCTTTTGGGCTAACCTGCAAAAGTCATTTAAAGTAATTAAGCGGTTTTGTGCTCTTTGTTCAATGTACTTATGAAAAATTTACAGATACATCAAATTGAATGTAGATATCTTCAAAATTATTTAAGTTTTCAGACCTAATATTTAAGCTTAAAGGAAGGTCATCAAATATCTGAAAACTGAAATTGAAAAATAGCTTAATAAAACATTTCTAAAATAATGTTAAGTTATTGGCTATACCAATTGGGTACAATATTGGATAAATATTAATCTAAAACACAGTTGTGGTTTCATGAGAAATATCTTCAGATTTATAGGTATAAAGTTTAAAGAAAATAGATATTGTAGTGTAAAATTACAGTACCGTACTTAATTAAGCACGAAAATGTGATTCTACCTAAGTTAATGTCAAGAGTGTAAAAAAAAAATAAATTAGATTTAGCAGCTATTCGGAATCACATCTTGCAATATTTTATAAATAGAAAACTATATTTGATCATAAGTCGAAAGTCTCTGCAGCTAGTGCTTACAAAATTGGCCATAATAATAATAATAAAATATTTGATCGTAAATAACACTCTATGTGTTATTGTAAAAAAAATTTGTATTTTGGTTTATAAGTTTTATTCTTTGGTCCTATAAACGATAATGCAGCTGATACATCAATACCAAGTAAAACCAACTTTTTTTTAATTTAATAATTAACATTTTAATATTTTAATTCGTAGTGTAGACTACTTACATAATCATTATTTTTTTTTTTTTTTTTTAACTTTAATGTTGGGACTAATGTATTTAAACAGTGCTGTACAAACCCATACGAATATAAATATTTGTTATTCTTATAAAAATAAAATTTAAAAACCTCAGACAAAAGTAAACAGTTCCCTATGGAAACACAAAAATGAAAAAAAATATATAAATAGAAAAAAAAATGGAAAACGATTGAAACAAAAATAACATATGGGGGAGATTATAACAGTATCCTTTCGTGTTTTTTTTTTTTTTTTTTTTTTCGTTTTATTGTTTTGTTTTATTTGTACTATATTCTAGTCGCCATACTTTCCTTATGCATAATATATTTATATATATGTATGTACAACGTCGATAAATTGAACACGTGATTTTTTTATATTTTTCTATTTACTGTTAACTCTACTTATAATATGATAATGTTATGCTGGATTATAATATGCGAGTGAATTTAAGTACATTATTATTTTGTTGTTATTGGTTTTTTTTTTTGCTATTTACAATCTTTGGACAGTTTATTAGATACAAGTTGACCTTTTAATTTTTTAAATTTTGTATTTAAAAGCTTTTGTTCTTAAATTTCCGCAGGTAAGTATACCGGAAGTTTCTTATTTTTTGAAGTAGAATCCGAATTTGTATAAAATAGTACCTCTTCTCATTGGAAAATCTCGGGTTCGGTTCGCAAATTTCTGGTTCAAAAAACCCTTTTGTGGTCCATTTCCGAAGTTGAAAATATCACCAATTGACAGAGCATCCCTTAATTTAGTTATAGTAACATTTTTTTAAATTTTAACATAACGGCTTCTTCGCCTTTTAAATAAAGCTGATACGCATGCCCTGGAACATCCGGTATAATGTAGCAAGAAGTAATTAATCTTGTAATATGAAATTCTATGTAGAGTCTTGTGGTTGACAATTCCAAAAGTTTTAGAATTATATTTTTTATATTTAGGTGTTGAAGAGCTTCTGACAAAAAGGATATGAGTACCTATTGATGATATAAGGATATAGAATGCGCCAGAAATATTTATTGGCAAAAACTGCAACATTTTTGCACAATAATGTCATAGCAGACAATACGAAAATTAATAGAAGTGTTCGTCGCAGTGGGACCCTGTCATTAACGTTGCTTAACTTGCAGTTAGAGCAATGTTTTTGACAAACCGTTTTCAATAAAGACTTTAAAATAATTTTCATCAATAGTATGCAACTTGTAACTGGCAATCTGAATGCCCCGTAATATCTAATTGATGAAGTTTATCGTTTTGGTAAGGTTCATGATTTTTAAAACGAAAAAAAGAACTGTTATAGCAACATTAACACCGTTAACATTGATAAACCTCTCAATCGCAAAAAAAATGTATTTCCAAATATTTATTTTTGATTTGATTTGACTTTATTTATTTCGCTTCCCTACACATAAATGTGCAGGCAAGACAAAGGACCCTTTTCTTTTCGGATATGGGCCAAAAACAAATATTTAATTTGAAGAAGATATGAATTCAGATAAATAGATCAAAAATAATAGGATCGAAATGAAAAAAACCGTCATTTTATAGATATAAAAAGGTACTATCGGGTATGGGTAAATCGGGACAAAAATATAACACTCTGATTGTGTAATTAAAAGTGCTATATTTGGTTCTATATGGTGTACAAGCTTAAAGTGCTACATGTGCTATATGGGGTAGAAATTTGCGTTATTTTTATATAAACATCCACACATCCTGGGATGGTGCAGTAGGTAGAGCGTCTTCCGTTCAACCGAAAAGTCCCAGGTTCGGTTCCCGACGATGGCAAAAAATGCTTTCTGGATTTTTCGACCTGGTCCAGTACTCTTTATCCTTGGGATAAAATAAATGATAAATAGTTTCGGGTTTTGATTATCACCAAAATTAAGCTACTCTGTATTTACTTAGCTACTCTGTAATTATATAAAAAAATATATATATAAATTGAAAGGGTATGTAATGTGAATCTACTGGTGTTTAGTGCAATGGAGTCACAAACATTCGCTTCGCAGACAGTTGAAAAATGATAAAAATTTAATTCAAGAAGTATTTAAACATAGAAAAGCAAGTTATTCTGGATATATGTTTAATAAAAACTACGAACTGCTTCAATCAATTGCCTCATTTATTTTATTCAGATATTACTAAAGATAATTGACAATTGAATGAGCAAAATAAATCAAGAGTAAGCAATTGTCCTTCATTATAATGTCGGAACACAATTTGTAAATTAGACAATCCAGTAAGATGTTGTTGATAATTTGTCAGTGATATTTGATTGTAGATTAAAGTATGATATTAATAAAATGATAAATGTCTGATTTCTTCTGTTGTCCGTATGCTCATTCTCTTATTTCTCCGGCAACAGAATAAAATATAGATCTATTTTTATTACTTTTGTGTTTTTTCATTCACAATTGTACTACCTCACCTACCTAACTTCAAACTATAATTTAGCATGGCCGTGTTTATTTACATTAAGCCACTACATCTGTAATGACGTGTTGAAAAACGTGTGTGTAATGACGTGTTGACGTGTCATTGGCACTTTTGCTGAATTAGAATAGATTGCCAGCTAACAACGTTATATTATCAGCAACGAATTGCATACTATTGATGAAAACTATTATCAAGTTATTTTAAAGTCTTTATTGAAAACGGCTTGTCAAAAACACTGTCCTAACTGCAAGTTCAGCAACATTAGTTTTAATTTTGGTATTGTCTGCTATGAGATTATTGAACAAAAATGTTGCAGTTTTTTGCTAATGCAGAAGAAGTAGAAAAAGAAGTGAAATAAAATTATTTTTAAAACATACACGAAAACCTGTATTGGCCATGTGTGCTTTTATTATTTCATAAACAGCTGGAATCATGATGTGTTTTAAATTCAAGGTCTTATTGGTAAAAGGTAGGTATGATAAATCAGTTTTTTTTAAAAGTTCAAGATACAGCGGTAAAAATATTACGCGATTATAAGATAATTGAAACTCTTTATGTCTAGATTCGAGAATATACAAAATAATTTTTTTTGGACCAATTCCGACTAGGATGCATTTATAAAATATTGCTTTAATTCAATTAAGGACCATAAATTAAAGTGTTCCTCATAATTTGACTAGAGACTTAGATATGAGTTATTCAATTCATTTTTTAGGAGAGATTATTCTGAAAACAGATTAAATCGAAACAAAACAAATACATTTTAATATAGAGAGGATATTTTGTAGGAAGTGAATCCTTTAATTTTGGATAAACTGAATTATAAATAATGAAAAGCTTTCTGAGAATACAAAAAAAATAAAAAATAGTATTAAAAAATAAAGTTTTGAGGTTATATTATTAAATTTTTATTTATTTTGTTTTTTTTCTTAACATAATCCAAAATGTATTGGGTACCAAATATTTGTTTCGTTTTCTCAATTCTTCCTATTATTTTTGTTGTTATTTCAGAAAATTGTGGGCACATTTTTAATGTTTTTATTGTTTGTTTTTTTGCTATTTTGGTAAAACTGTAACCCTTTTGTACAATTTTCATTCCAAATTTTGGTATTTAATAATAAAAAATAAAAATATATATACTTTAATAAATTTTGTTTTTGTTGAAAAATTTCCATTTAACAACTCTAGCTTTTAATAATTGAAATAAGAATAAGAACAAAAAAAAAAAGAAGAAAAATAAATAAAAAATAAAAATTATTAAAAGTTTTCATTTTGGTTTTTTAGTTTTTTAAATTTAAATCTAGAAAAGAAAAAGAAATTTTGTTTTTAACTAAAATATTATTGTGGTATGAAAACAAAATGTTTTTTTTTGTAGGTAGCTATCAAGGACATGGAATTTTGGTCGATGTTAAATATTTATAGAGAAATTATTATCTAAATTATTAGAATTTTTAATTTATGAAATAAAGTTTTTTAAATTCATGATTTTAATAGGAATACATTATTTTTATACAGTTATTTTCATTAAATGAATTTTTTTTTATTTCCTGCATATGTGGTAATACGTTACTAAAATTAACTTACCATAGAACGAGCAAATTGAAAAAATTAAATGTGGGGTGTTATAATTTTTTCATAACTTACAGAATACTGGTTTTACAGATAAAACAGAGTTGTCGTACAAATGTTTTTAAGACTTTCATGATTCGAATTAAAGATGGGTTTTAACTATTAAAGCTTTTAAGTAAGAAAATAATATGTTGGCTCTAAAAAGAGAGATAGTTTATTGAATTTTTATACAAGAAAATAAATAGATCGTTGCAAAGAATTCCATCAATTTCTATTTGAGCCGATTCTATTAAAGCTGATTGTAAAGTCATTGTAAAGTCGAGCACAAAACACTGAAGAAGTCTGCAAGTATAGTAGACGAAATATGTATGATAAGCATATTTATTTAGTAAAAATGATAGTAAAATATTCGACTATTTTCAGCAGTTATTGTTAAATCGTCAAAATCATCTGATGGAAAGTTTTATTTTTATATACATTGACTTCAAAAGTTGTTAAAAAAAATGCTCCGAGATTAGGGCTCGCAATACTGGATAATTTTTCAAAACCGGTATTTCGGTATTGTTAAAACGCTAATAACGGTAATACTGTCATTTTTAAGGACTAAAATTTTGAAAAAAGATATGGTTTTTGGGCAGCTTTTTAATGGAATTATAAAAAAAAGAAATAAAAGAACAACACTTTTTTTTAAATAAAATAAATAACCTTCCATTTTTATTAAAATAAATAGAAGAAAATTAACTCAATCATCACAATGTATCACAAAATATTACTCTTCTTTTTCAGTCTTTTCATCTATGAAATAAGTCCTCAAAAATGCTATAGCATCTATCATTCATTGACGAACGTATTTGCGTGCAAATCACTCTAGCTGCAGAAAAAGCAAGCTTTTATTTTGGCTAAATCGTTTAATGGTCGTTTTACTAATGGCCATTGGAAGACTGCTCCGTCAAGTTTTTGTGTCTAAAATTATTAATTTCGGTATTGAATTTTAAAGGGCAAATACCGGAGTCCCGGTTTTTGTAATACCGGTATTGCGAGCCTTAGTTCCGATATAAAGAGTCCCTGATATTTTAAAAATGTTCTTCATCGAAGTATAATATCCCAAAATAGTGTGAAAAAGACCCCAATGTCAGGGATAAGTAACCTCAGTAAATTATATTTACTGTTTTTGTCGTACGAATTGAGATCTGATATAAAATAAAGTCATTTCATGTGATCTGTTCTGTAGAGCCGATAAAAAATGTTCATATTTAAAGTGTTTACCAATTAAAACCCGCCTTAAGTCGATATTAAACAGATTATCTATAACAAGAATATTTTGTTTCTATGTTAGAGCTCCTCTATGTTTATTGTTCGTTTTTTCGGAATTTGTATTTAATTTTGTTATTTTATTGGTTAAAAAACGTGGTGTTGGAAGTTTACATGGAAGTGGAAGAAAATGGAGTTATCCACATTAAAAAACGTGTTATAAGTTTTAGTTTAAAAGACGGTGTCAGCCACACAATCAATTGCTGCTATGAAACTAGATCACGTGTGGGCCCATAGTGATCCTCTTTACAACATATTAAAGTAAGAACTGGACTTTTACGTAGTCTCCGATCAGACCCATAGATTTGACCAGTTGGTTGATATTCTGCAGACTAACCCTTGGCATCTCCGGCAGGGTGTTGAAAATATTCTCTTCCCAAGTACGGGAATCTAGTTTCAAGATTATCGCAGATTTAACAGACAAGTTATCATAATTTACATTTCCCAGGCGCAATGTGTTATATTAATACCGTTGTTTATGTTTGAATAAATAGGCTTCAAGTTATATTTTGCATATAAATTGGATATTATACCGACCCTGTATATAATTCTCGATCAGAGAGACATAGAACACATATAGCACATTAGAGCACATCAGTAGATTGTGTGACTCTGTGGTGGGTAAACAACATTTTAGTCTGATTTTGCCGAGTTTGCATTAACAACGGTGGATGACATGTGAAATCAATACTGCACTATATAATATATATTAAATACTAATTTTTAAATACTAATTCTTAATGTTAAAAATTTAATAAAAATTCAATAAAGAGAAAAAACACAAAAGGTGAAAATAACAGAAATATTCACATTTGTTTTTGTAGCAACATTTGTAGCAACATCCTGTATAATAATATTTTCCATTTTATATCTTCTAGTCTATCATTATAGTTTTTGTACGTTATATATATAGATTGTGTATATAAAGTAAGTTTTTAAGAATGTATAGCATAAATTAATGAAAGGTGGAAACTAGTAGCAAATAATTTTTTATCATAATGAACTCTACAAGCTCAACAAAAATCATTCGAAACGACTAGGAACTGCAATTTTTTTTATAATACCGGGTGTTCCAGAGCATTCTCATTCGAGTTTCTTATTTTTTTGTTGTAGAATCCAAATTTGCGTAAAAAAGTACTCCTTACCCACTCTGGCACCGAGTGTTGATTTGATAGTAAGTCAGTATCCGGTTATAACCGACTAACCTGTATGGTGTTGTAGTTATGTCATCTGACTACTAATCAGAAGGTCTCAGATTCGAACCCTGCTTAGGGCTTGGAACAGTTTTTTTAGTAATTCTTTGCAATTAATTTTGAATACAATTTGGTTATCACTAAAATAAAATGGAACTATGCTATTATGAAGGCTAAGTTATAGTTTACTATAGATATTGTTTCCCACATTTAAATTAGTAGATATAATTCGTATATTCATATATATAATTATTCGATAAAAAGCATATAATTTTGATTTTGGAACCAATTCTAAAATCCATGTGCATTAGGAAGATCCGAAATTTGCTTGAGGTTTTAGACCCGAAAAAATGTGCCATATCTCCTTCAAAATCGAAATAAAACCATTATAGCTTTATTACGTATGGCGTTATATCATGACGCCATTCATCATTTAGACTGTGAATTATAAAAAAAAAAAAATAACCCAAGTCGTATATATATGGGTATAATAACGTGTCTGATAAAAGAACAGTAAAGTCTGATGAATTAGAAACTGGGATTGGAAATTTTTATTATTATTATTTTCTAATTTTATTCATTAATTATTAAAAAACTATACGCAATAGGAACTGTGTATTTTTGCCTGATAATGTGAAGCAACATATTGAATAGAGTGACTCTTAAGTCGCGATAATAATTCATATTTTAATTACTTTACATTACATTTTTTATAAATAAATATTTGAGTATGTATGTATGTGTGCAACATTTCTTCTGTACTATATTATTTATTTTATTTATTTATTTAAGAACTCTCAAATGAGCCCAATTGGTCATACAGAGTGTATAATATATAAAATAGATCAGGGTAAACCAAAATCCAAAATATACAAAATACTAATATAATTCAATATAAATAGTGTAGCATTATAGAAAAACAACAATTACAGTACCAGCAAGATTCATTTACTATAAAATAATTCAATATTGAACATTAATAAAACAAAGATAAGATATATCACTGTAACTAAACCTACTATACATACTTACTAACTCCTTAAACATATTCAATTCAATAATTCTATTATATACTAGATTTTGGAAAGATAATATACATTAATTTCTCTTTTGAATTTTTTTAAACTACTAATATCTTTCATCGCACTAGGAATTGTATTATACAACTTGTATGCTCTATTATACAAGGGTATCTAGTCCATTGAATCTGATATTGGAAGATATTATTTTGATATTTCCTGCTGATCTTGTTGTGTACCCATGGTATTCATTGTTTTTTCTCGCTAGGATGTTTGAATTTATATTTTCTGTTACCATCAGATAAACATGAGGAACCAATTTGGATTCAAACATCAACTTAATTGGCAAGATGTTATGAATACTATATATATATTTGGTAGGACATCGTCTCTTGTGACCAAAAAGGTTTTTTATCGCTTTATTTTGAATTACCATTTAAATATTTATTAAAACTACTTCCCCAAACTTGTATAGCATATGTGATGACGCTATGAAACATACTGTAATACACTGACTTTTTCACTTGGTTTGGCACTCGCCTGCCAATTAATTGAAATATTCCTGCAATTTTTCTTCCTTTCAATATTTGTTCTTTAATTTGATGAATTTAACTCAATTTACTATTCACTATAACTCCTAGGTTTATATTGATAAACCATTTTAATATTACAATTATTCAGTTTAATCTGAAGCATATCATATGTATTATCTCTGAAGGTAAGTTTATATTTACTTATAGGGTAAATTTTTATTAGGTATGGAATAATTTTTATATTAAGTGTTGGATAACTCGACACTTGCGAACTTGTTATTAGATTAATTTTGAATTAATTAGGACAAACATTAATTTATTATTAAATAATTAATATTAATTTAATAATAAATGTTTTTAATATGATATTATGCAATTTTTTGATGTGAAAATAAGAAAATGCTATTAATAATTCTTTCAGATACTTAAAAAAATTGTATTAATATAAACTCTGTTATTTAACATGGCATTATAGTAGATGATACTAAGTTTGTATGAAAAAATGGAATTTCTTTGAATAATAATTTTCCTAATAATTTTTTTTCATACTATCATATTTATTGTTTAGAGCAAGCACATATCAAACGTCTGGCAGAGATGCAAACTTGCTACACTTTTGTATAATACTCATATCATCATTCAGTGGGGTTAGTAAAGCACCAACACAGTTAAAAGATATAAGAAAGAACATGTAGTTGTTGTCAGTAGAGTAGTTTTATCGTATTTTTACTAGAGTAGATATAACGTACTGTTATAGTAATTAAAAATTATTAAAATTCATAAAAAAATTAGTTGTTAAAAAGTAAAACAAAAAACATAGAAGTCTTTCCATCTCTCAATAATTTATTTTGATCTTTGTCTTTTTTTGTTACTTCTACTTACATTTTTTTCAATAATTCTTCTCGGGAAGAAAATTTATTCTCTTTTAATGTCTTTCAATGTACTAATTTTTGTTTTTTTTTTTTGCATTAAAAAATACTTAAGGAAATTCAAAGAAAAAGTCTACTCTCAGACAGATAGGAATAACGAAATTTTTTTTTCAACGAAGGTCTATCGTTTGTAAGATGGTTTTTTAATTTTAAAAGTTGTGTTTAATTTTTAATTAAGTTTTTTGTTCTAATTAATTTGTTGTTATTATTATTGTTTCTATAAAAAATGCTGTAATGACTTCAAAACAAAACTGTAATTAAATAAAAAAAGTATGATGAAATTTTTATTAAATTTCTGGAATTTGGAAAAAAGTTTCCCTTAATCCAATCGTTGTTGATTACTTCCTAAATATATTTTAAATTCATACTTAGAAACATCACGTTTAAAATATTTTATATTTTGCGGCAATCGATTGGATCAGTTCGTACTGTATCTAAGTGTGTGAATTATATTCCATCTTCGGATGTATAAATGAGAAAATATAGATGTTAAGAAGTTCCAAATGTGAAAGGACTGCCTTACATCGACTTAGATAGCCCCATTTTACAAGCAGCTGGGTGGTGCAGTAGATAGAGCGCCTGCCCTTCAACCGAAAGGTCTCATGTTCGATTCTAGATGAAGCAAAACAAATTTTTATGGGCTTTTCGACATTGTCCATTACCCCTTGTCATTGGGATAAAATAAGTGACAAAAATAATGAAGAGTATAATCTGGTAAAAAGTTAAAAAAAATAGAACATTTAAGAAGGCTTAGTTCCGGACAATATAAAAGCATAAAAAATAAAAATAAAAAAAAAAATACTTGTCAGCTTCTTTCGCGACATCAAAAATATAATCTTACTAAATATTTTTTTGATTCACACGCATACCCTAAATGCTGAGATTATCAGTGTTTTATAAAGTAATATCTTGGAAAGAAAGGTTGGTTTCGAATCCTAGAAGTTTGCGTGAGATAAGACAATTCTAGGTTTTTCAGAAGAATGAACTTTTACTCAGAAATTTAGTCAAATCAATAGAAGGTTGGTTTAAGTACATCGTTGTAGTAAATCAAGAAAAGAGTGGGTGAAAGGACAATTACTTGTGGAACTAAAGCCTCGCATTTGGCAATTAAAGCTGTGTGTCATACTCCATCAAAAACTGTCGAAATATTTTAAAGTAACAAAATCACTTTCACCATAGTTATTTAAGCTGATATTCAGTTTTTTGCAAAGACAAGTTATCATGTCACCGACTGAGCGGTGAGATTTAAAGTCATATTGTCTGTCTGAGATTTGTTGTTTTGATAAATGCAAATCTGCAGAAAATCTGCATATTCTAAATTTATGAAAAAAACTTGTCAGATTTTCTGAATGCTGTTCATAAATGCAAACTGAAAGTTTACTGGGTGGGAGTCTTCTTGACAGAATAAATTTTTAGTATGCATAAATGTAGAATATTGGTAATTAATTTAGATGTATAGGTAAAATATAGGTAGAGTTTGGTTTCATTATTGAAAAGTACTACAACTGATTACTGGTAAACTTGTTATGAGTTTGCAGCATTTATGAAAACACCCATTATGTTTTTGCTCTAAAACTATTTCGAAAGTTTCTGATTAATTGAAATTTCCATTACTTTGGAGAGAATCGAAATAATAGTTATGTCTATAGTAGATATCTATATGTCATAATTGGATGAACTTGTGCAACTTTCCATTAACTAGGGTATTGTCCAGTCGAAAAGCACAAGTGAAATAAATTCCGCAGTGGTTTTGGAATGGCCAGTTTTCTTGAGCACCATTGCAGGAATTCTACTAGGGCCGGTAGATTTGTTTATATTTTGTTTGTTTCTTAAAATTCAAATTAAAACTCTAATTTCTATATTATTCATGACTTTTTTCTAACTATTAACAAATATATGTTGATTACAATATTGGAGGGCAGTTGGAGGCGAAATACTCTTGGCCTTAATACAGTTTGGATATTTATGAAGACAAAAGTGACTGGTTTTAAGTTCAAAATTTGAATTCAGGTATGCTGAATAGCTTCATAGCTTTGTTAATAATTGGTTGTGGGTTAAATGAATTTGGTGGAATCCCTAACCTAAACGATAGGAATATTTTTGAGCTTTCTTTTTTTTAATGTCATCAAGAGATGCAATGTTGAAATTCACCTTTATTCTGTCATTTTGCACGTATCAGAGAGCATTGATAATAGATTTGAGTACCACGGAATATTTAATTATTTTAATGTTGGGGTTACTAGAGCATCTCCATATGTCCTTCCCATAACTTCAGATTAGTCTGATGATAGAATCATATATATAGGTAAAAGTAACCATGGAAAACCAATTAACACTTTTAGCGTTCTTTAGCTTAACAATTGGGCCTTTTTGTTGGTGGTTGTTTTAGTGGATCACTTTCCCGTTATCACTCTCTAAAGGAACTCAGTACTGGAGGCACCATGTTCGATTGGTCAGATTATCAATTTTGATTTCCATAGTAACAACTTTATTGTTAGAAAAAGCTTTAGCTTCGGATTCTGACTCTAACTATATTGTTGGGTAGGTGCAAAGGAAGTGTTCAAGAGTTTCTGTTTATAACTTCATATACTGGCACGTTATGTTTTAAAGGATGTTCTATTAACGAGTAACGAGTTGACTAAAAAAATTTCAATAGTAGATTTTTTTTTGCATTGAAACAGGGTTGGCTGTTAAGGTTTCTGTGGACATATTCATGTATTTTTTTTTTCAAATCATTAAATATCTCTGTCAGAGTTTTTTCTAAAATTTGCTAGCCGAAAACTCTAGTTTAAAAAATCCAAGTATAGAGAAACTAATATAAATAAATATTCCGTAGCTACAAGCCAGTAAGCCACCTTATTTATTTGACCAATAAAAGGCAAACAGTGCTATCAAGTTACTAATCGCTTACTATAACTTTCGCCAAACGATTTCAAATTTCATACTATCTAACGCAAAAGTAGTAGAAATGTAATACAAACATTATTTGACAGCGACCTACATGTTTGATACCGCATATTTATACTTCTGCGGAACATTTTTCATACTTCGTTCTTCATTGATATGCAATTTGCAAAACGGAATGCGATAAAAACATTTTACACCCAACACATTACGGACGAACAAAGAAATAACTGTTGGGTTTACATTAAAACCCAACAGTTATTTCTTTGTTCTACCGTTAGGGTTCGAAATCTTTGAGAGGAAAAGATTACGATGTTTTGTGTCTCAACATAGTGAAAAATTCAAATTTATTTAAAATTTATTAACGAAAAACTTAATTGCTCTAAAATTAAAATCGGTGAGATAGTTTGTACGGTACAGTCAAACAAATGACGAATGAGAGCTTATATTTGTTTGTTTATTAAGAGAAAAATGCTAAAATTTTGAGAAATAGGTTTCCATTTACATACACAGTTTGTATTAGAATACTACAAAGAACAAAAAAATGAAGAATGAACCTATAACTTTAATTGTCCCACAATTGTTAATGATGATTCTCCTGTCAATTGATTTTACTTTCTGATTTTCAATTGACAAAAATTTAAAATTCAAAACAATACTGACCTCTTAATGCACATTTCACTGATTTTTAAATTTGACAATTTGCCAGCTGTGGCCACGGTTACCAGTATTATTATTACTATCCTCAAATTTATTGTACCCCACAGATTTCTGCTGAACTGTTTGTATATTATATACTTTAATGCACCGAGAATAATTTATTTATCAATTGTATGGGGATCCTGTTATCTTGGAGCCTATTGCATTTAAAGTATTGACATTTCGTAGTACCGGCCCTGCTCTAATTCTTGATTCTTAGTTTCAAATTAAATCAGTAAACCTAAACTTAAATAGAACTAATATAGGTCACTAATATACAGTCGTTGAACATAAGTAATTAACTTAAAATTGAATAAGTGTAAGGACTACATATAAATTAAATCATAACTTGAAAAAAAAAACATGGTAACAAAAAATAAAAATAATTAAAACAAAAATAAAAACTAAGAAAGTGGATTCAATTTTTTTGTTAACAATTTTTTCAAAAATGGGGACATATTTTATAAATTTTATTAACTTAAAAATGAAACATAAATCTTTAAAATAACCGTAAATTATTATTTTGTTTGTTGAATTTTTAAGTGATTACTATCACATTCAAAGACTAAGGGGCATTAGCAAAACCCAAAAAAAAACTAAAAACAAACAAAATAGGAAAACAATTTCTTTTGGGCAATAATTTAGTTCTATCCTAATAAATTCTTTCCGCTAAAATGATTTTAGAAAGCTGTCAGCAATTGCCATAGGATAACAATTTTTACTTTATGTGTTCATGATTATGTACATATATATATGGATTTGCACATAATTAAATCTATATGTATATATGTATATACAAGGTGTTCATTGGTATGAAAATGTATTGTACAAGAAGATAGAATGAAATCGAATTGAGTAGGAGATTCTACTGAAATTAGTGGTTTCGGATCAAAATTTATTTTTGTGGTTATTTAAAATTAAAGCTTTGGTCACAATTTATTTTGGTGGTTGATTTCGGTTTTTACAAATTTTATATCAAATTTATTTTAGAATTAAATTATAATATTTTCATGTTTCCGAATACACAATCAAATGATGTAAAATTAATTGAGTTTTAATAGAGTTTAGTTTGAGATTAACCCTACCAGGAAAAAATCTTCTTGCTCTTGCCTCTCATATTTTATTTTCTCGGTGCTGATACTGTCATTTTCATAAATACAGCAAAATAGTAACAAATAATAACAAAAATATGATCTACAATTTTCCCTCAAGTGCTTACTGCAATTTACATTTTTACAGTAACTGCTTGATCTTAAGCTATAAAAATATATAAAGCATTTCGATTTGTGACGAAGTATTAAGTATAAAGTTCGGAATTGAAACAGCAAAAGTGCATCTAATTCAAAAAATAATAAAAAAAAAAGTTTTCTCTAACGGTACAAAATATAATTTTTTATAATATTTGAATATGCATGCATTAGGTACCGAACTATTCTTATTTTATATTTGAATGGTAAGACATCTTCTGGGTACCCAAGTACCGTTAGAATTTTTATTGTTTTCATGTACCTACTGATGATGATGTACGTTTCAGTTCCAGAAAAATTTTATCTCATTTCTATAACAAAATTATCATTAGGTACCGACTTATTCTTATTTCATATTTTGATGATGAACTGTCCTTTTGGTACCCAAGTACCGTTATTTATTATATAAACTTTATGTAAAAGAAAAAGTATATATAAAAAAAGTGTATATAAAAAAAAATTGTTATAATAAATTATTTCTGTGATATAAAAAATAATATTTTCTAATTATATACTTTTATATTAACTTGTAGAAAATAAAACTAGTGGTGGATGTTGAGCATCTAGAACTATTATAAGATAAAACACAAAAGTATATAATGAATCTTGCTGTAATATTGTGATTTTTTTCAAGCGGCAAATGTTAAAAATTTGCATTAACAATATTCCATCAAGATCCATTATATACTTTTGTGTTTTATCTTAGTAGTTCTAGATGCTCAACATCCACCACTAGTTTTATTTTCTACTTTTTAGGGAGCTAGCTGGTTTGGTTTCGATAAAAGTATATTTTAAAATTTTTTATTTTTACATTATTATTTTATTTTATATTAATTTATTTCACAACGTTAGGAAAAAATCACAAAACGGATTACCCATATTGATTTTTCTCATCGAAATTATTTACACAAAAGCTTTTAGAAATGCGCTAATTACTTAGACATTTTTTTTCGAGCTTATGCCATATTTAAACTCATATTTTTCTTACAATATCAAAAGAGGTACAAATTCTTAAACTTCATTTTCTCAAAACAACCAAAAATTGAGTTACACGATTTTCATTTTGTACGGCAAATAAGAGCATTACCATCGAATTGTAGATTACACAATCCGACAATTCTAACGATGTACGGCTTAAAATTTATAGCTGGGGACAAAACTATGCACGTCTTATAATTTATGAACAATTTCTTATAAAAATGGAAACAATCTGTGAATACATTAATGTTTATTTGTTTGATAGAATGTAAAAAAAAATTGAGAAGAGTAAATGATTTGGAGAGTATTGAAGTATTCATTTGGAAAAAATCTTTATATAGCTTTAAAGTCCGATTATATAATATACTTATTCATGTACATAGTACATAATATGGTATACAAATTTCCATTTATAAATTTAATAATATTAATGTTAGTATATTGTAATCTACTACAGTTCAAAACAAATTTCCATTTAAATCTAAATCTGAATATAAAATGGTATTTTTAAAGTAAGCCAAGAGTGTAGGAATTTTTAAAATTTAGTTTTGTAGTTAATTTTTTGTTTTGTAGAAATTTAAAAAAGTAAAATAATAAATCCAAAATTTAATTTTAATAAAAAATCTCTATGAATTTTGTTTTATTAAATTATTGTATGTATATATGTATAGTTTGACCTATAAACTCCGGATTATTTTTTTTTTTTAAATTTTATGTAAAGAAAATATGTTAATGAACACTTGGGTATGGGTAGTGAAGTGATTAAAATGTTTCTTTGAAAATTTTGTAGACACTTCTAATCAAACGTAGGTATAAACTACACTAAGTAGTTAAGTTATACTATATTAAGTTCTCTTTCGTTACATTCTTAATAGGTTAGTTTGTGTAAATTTTGATGAAACATGGACGTAGGAGTTTTTAAGACCTATTACAGTTTGTACTTGTACATTATACAGAACCATTTTGTGAACGTTGTCCAATTATCATTCCCATTATTATAACTAAAATATAACATGTCATAATATTATAACATGTATTATAAATAAAATAATCACAGAATTCATAGCATCTCATATTGATTCTATTTTAGATTTGTTCATATTGTAAAAAAAAATTAGATCTATTACAAATAGATATGGCTTAACAAGTAAAAAACCCAAGGGAATGAATTAAAATCTACACATATAATATATATAGGTGTATCTATGATTTGTATCTATCTATGTATTTTGGGTTTCAGTTAGACAAATTGGCGTAAACATATAAAGTATACAAAAGCAAAGAAAATTTGTAAAAAAATAGAAAAAAATATTCTCGGTCATAGGTAGAGGATTTCAGGCTCTCCCTTGAATAGAAAATGTTGCTATACAACTCAATAGTGGAATTAATTTTGACTTGTGTCGTCCAACTATTGATAGTAAATATGAAATGTTGTTGTCAAGGCGCGATTTGTGAGATATCATCCAAATGCTGCATGATTCGTCCCAAATATTATAATTGAAAATGATCTTGACATTTATCTAATGCACAGGAGTATTATGAGGCATAAGGTACTATAAACTACAATAATACATTGAAGCGATGCCCAAGTACCCAATTTCACATACTGAGAATTACATCATATATTAGGATAATCAAAAGAAGGGTTACAAGTGACAACACTAACTAGAAATAGGAGACAACTTCAACTTAAATTTGATTGACATTATAGCTAAAACAAATTTAATTATGTTGTTTATCACTGGATAAACTACTTTAAGTAATCATATGTAAATAGTAAAGGAACACAAAAATATATAATAACAATTGCAGGTTCCAGCACCTGGCTTTCATTAAAGTTTTAGAAATAGAACTGTTAATAGTTAGCATATATTTTTACTGCTTAGAGACAACACATTATTAAAGTTGAGATGAAATATTAGCCAAAATCTGACACCAAATTTCTTTAAAAAAGGATTGTCTCAAATTTGCTTAAATTAGTAAACGAGACAAATATGTAAGAAATGACACGAGATTAGAGACGCCAAAATGGCATAAATGTTGCTATAAATTTATATTCATATTTAATCATTGCTTGTCGTCGTGTTAGGGATTAGCATAGTTTGCGAAAGTATAGAAGTATACGATTAGAACAATTGTGAGCCTCTTATATCGTTTGACCAATATTATATGGCACAGTTATTTGGAAACATGCTTGGACATCACTGCAAGAATGTGAGAAGAATATGAAGTTCATATAATCATATTTTAACGCGTAACTATTTCAGATTATGTTAATTATTTAAAGTTTGGTGTTATTTTCGAAAATATTTTAAATATAGCATAATTTGAATAAATTTTTATTAAACTTTGAACCTAAAAAGTTTATTATTATCTACCCCTTTTTAAAGGAAATTTTAATAGCTTTCCATCACATGACCATATACAATAATTTGGAGTACGATATTTTGGAAATATTTACTAGAAAGTACAAAAACAGATAAACCAACTTCAAGCGCTTATAGCTCGGTATAACTTAAAAATGGACCTTCGAAAAAATGTCATACAGTTTTATATTCCGCAAGGTGCGTCCCCTATCCAATACTAAAGTACTAGTCAAGAACGCTACATTATGTATACGAAAAGGTTATTTTAATTTATTGACAAGATGCATAAACATGTACTTTGTGATTGGTTAAGAAAATTTTTGAAAAAAATCTTTTGGTTTACATATATATACACTGGGCTTACTATTTGAAATCTATAATGCGAAAAATGTTTGGTTAATAATAGTGTGTGACTAATATTGTTAATTGACTTCAATTATTTTTCATCTTACTATCAACCATCCCAACAATTTTGATATTTTCTTTAAAAATTCAATAAAAAGTCTTATCTTTAAAATTGATGTGAGTGACAGCTGATGCTGAACAACAAATCAGTATAAACCCAAAACCAAAATAATGTAGTATATTGCATAAACCTTATATTTGAAATTTAAGTAATCAACAGCTGACAAAACAGCTGACATTGAAAACCAAATCATAATAGACAATATGTACACATTTAATTCTGTTTTCTCAAGTATATCCGTGACACAAACCTATTTTTCGGATACACCACCAAAGTGTTCATAAATTATCGACAATCTTAGAAAAGTAAAAAAATATTTTTTTACTGCTTCAAGATTTGCTGTTTTTATTTTTTTTGTACATATTTGTGTATCCAACGTCACGAATTAAGTAATTAATATCAAAACAGGATTAACCCTGTATAGCTTTGAAACTCAACATGTTTGTTATTTTTCTTCAACCGTTATTCATACTTCCCTGCTAAATTTAAAAACGATTTAGTTATTATTCAATTACTACCCAACCATGCATCTATAATCAAAAATGTTGGTATTTGAATTTTCGAAACCAGTGACGTCATTTAATAGAAATTTTCCTTCCTTCAAATTGTTTTTGATTTAATAAAATTGAAATGGTGTAAAATAAATTAATATATTTTTATTTGTATTTCTAATTTCTCCATTATTTTCGAGGTGTTATGCGTACCAAAGGAATTGAAATTTTCAAGTATTGTATCAAGTATTTTACTATTTGCATTCTAAAATCAACACATTTTCTTTAAAATAAATTTTAACACTTCACCTTGGAGTGTAGTACACACACACATATATATATATATATATATATATATATATATTTAACATAAAGTGTTTGCTTATATTAATATAACATTTTCTTTTGTGTGTGTATATATATAAACAATTTTCAATGAAGAAATTATTGACGTCTGGTTGAATTTCTATTGACACAATATACACGTATAATATATGGGTTCACATCATACACCATACATCCAAACATTAATGAAAATGCGGTTAATATAATGTTATTATTTTAACTGTTAAATGACCTAAGGAATATAAACATTCTGTTGAAATTTAATAATATAAACAACAAAAACAAAAAACAAATAAAAAAAAAGCCGTGACTCCTCTATTTTGTTTTTTTGTTATACGGGGGGGATTAACATTTTTTTGTACGACATAAAAAATACACAAAAAAAAAACAGGATGTAACAATAAAAAAATATTTTTTTTTTTTAAATAACAAAGAAAATGAAATAAAATAAATAAAAAAAAAACAAAAAAAAAAAATAATCATGCGTGTTGATTGCCGATTTCACGTGTTAATGGGTTGTGAAACATAATAAAAAAAAGGAAAACCGTTTTTAAATGAGGAGACCATTCAAGGATTAAATAATTTAAGGAATTAATATTAAAGAGTCATTTTGAATATATGTATATTATATAATATTTACATTATATATATATATATATATATATATAAGTGTGTAATTGTGTATTTACATGTTGAAAAGTGTTGGCCTGGAAATGAGATTTTTTAATAATGTGTACAGTATAAACCTTCAAAGTTTTTTCAAGGTTAATAAGTGGATTATCGGTTATTATTGTTGTTTGTTGGTTTATATTCATTCCTTGTTTCAATCAAATTTAAGTCAAATTCTTACTTAAAATGTAAAGTTTAAAGTAAATAAAATTATTTTAATTGAATATTGTTAAAATGTAATCGATTGTTCGTAAATTTATATTGATTTTACAAATATATTTGAGTTGATATTAACGGAATTTATAATATATACTTAAATTATTAGGTTGGTTGTTGTCTTTAGTTAAGGATAATAAATTTTTTATCTGATGATATAGTTATAGCGATATGTATTATGCAGCTACTATACACGTAATTTTAATATTAAGTTATATTAATGTTAAAAAATGTTCTAAAAAACAAACTCAGCTCCAAATTTTATTAATTTGTGTTGAATATTTCATATAAAATCTATTTTTATTTTTTGATTTATTAATCGAATTTTTAGTTTTAGTGATAATTTAATTGACAAATATCGATATTTCGGAAATGGAAGCAACATACTTCCTTTATCAGTGCTTGTTATTAACTAGCTTGTTGCTTAATTCTTTTTTCCCTTTTACATCATAATCCTTAACAGTTATATATTTTACCGGTATTTTTGCAAATTAGTTTATATTAATTTAAATGATGGCGAATATAAATTTCCCAAATTTTCAATCTATTCTATTATTTACCCGGTCCCTCGAAATTTTTCTAATTGTTCCTGTCCAATTTTTTATTTTTTGTATCTTTTACCGGAAATTACCCAATATGTACCGAATAAAAAGATTTGAAAAAGCCTTCAAAGAGCGTAAAGGATAGTATAGAGCCTAAAAGTATAGAGAAGTTAATTTTATAAAAATGTCAATAAAAGACCCTTGTGGGAAATTAGAGAAATAATTGTGTACAACGTAGCAAAATGGTTGACGAAATAATTCAAAATTTTATATAAAACACTGCTGCTCTTATTAAAAATATAAAATATGTAAAGATAGAAGAAAATGAAGCCTTGGTTCGATGTTAAAGCATTTCCAAGCATAATACGAATGAAGCCATATCTAAACTAGAAAACTGGTTAAATAAAATAAGTTATTTGAACGATTGCAGGAAAAATTTATATCATTTTAGCTTCAGAATGCATGAACGAAAATTATTTTTGTTTTAAAGGTGAATAAAGCAAAACTACAAGAATAACTGACATTAGTAACCCGAATTCGTCAGTTGTAAGAGAAATAATCGTGAGTTATATTGAAGAAATGAAATATGAACGTTTGAAAGCGATACGTAGACGATATCATAACAATAGTATATAAAAGGATGAAATAGACATCTTATTAGATTAACTGAACAAAATCCATGGAAACATAATATTCACTATAAAGAATGACACCCTTTCTTGACATAAAAATAAAACATATAGATGGAAACATAAAATTTGATATCAACAGAAAAGACAACACTACCCAACGAGCTATCCCCATTGAATCAAATCACCCATATGGACCAAAAATGGCAGCATTTTATACGATGATTAACAGATTAGTATTTATATCATTATTAGAGGCTAACTTTGGAAAAGAAAGACACAGCATAAAAGACACGTCACGAACTAACGCATAAACTTAATAATAACGAACTGCACTGTATCGAACTGAATAGCATGACTAGCTTATTCAAACAAAATATGAATGCAGAAAAACCTAGAAGAATTTGCTTCACGCACTCCATATTTACTGAGAAGTTTAAAAAAATGTCCAAAAATTATAATTTAGAAGCTTAAGTTTCGCAATTATAATTTAAAGATTCAATATTTTCGAAGTTGAAAAAAATTAAAATTATTTGAAATTAGTAACAACTGGTAAAAGCCAAAAAATGAACAGGATACTTGGCTCAGTAAAGTATAAAAATAATAAGGAAGAACTTAACGGCATATACTAAGATTTTTAAAAAATATATAAAATATAGGCTAATTAAAAAGATTAATTACAGTGGGATTCCAAGAACATTTGAGGTAAGCCGAATTAGCAAAAATAGGGGTACTCTACTAATTGTAAGTCCACAATTGCTAAACATATAATTAAAAAACATCATAAAATTGATAAAACCAATGAATTTATTACCATGCCAGTTAAGTGAATTTTCTAAGTAAGTAAAGCAAATAAGTAAGTAATTTATCACCAATAAAAGAGGTACAAAAAAACCAAACTAGACACATATGAAAGTTTAGCAATATAATGGGAACAGGCTGAACAATCAGATTTTTTTATTTTTTTTTTTATTTATTTTTATTCTAAATCTTAAATTATGATATTAACAAAACAGAATTGCTAAGTAAACAAAATACATTCATCTATTATCATAGCTTATCAGAAGAAAAGAGAAGAAACATTCTTTAAATTACGTAATTTAGTGTCGAATGCACCTTTTCGAGAAAAAAAACATAAATTGACAAAAAATACAATTCGTTATAAAAATTCAAATTCAAACAACCCATGTAACAATTTGATTGCTATAAGACTCTTGCGCACTGTTATAACACTATTATAAACACTCTTATAACAGTATTAGTGTTAACTTGAGTGCTCCGCCAATTGCTGCGAAAGGTTTAAATACGTTATAGCACTAAAATGGAGAATCCTATAAGGAACCGGAGCAAGTGCTGTAATATTGTTATAAGATTAGTATACATGTATTAGTGTATATGTTTTTATTTTGAAATGATATTCATTTGAAATAATTTATGTTATGCGAAAGTGAGAAAGGTATTATTTATTATTTTCAAATAATAATTTTATGGAGTTTCTATTTATTTCCTGAGAAAGGGAGATAGATATTAATTAATAATATAAAAAATGTCTTACTAATAAATAATATTTTTCGGTCAAAATTAATTGTATTAATATTTATAATTATTGTGACCAAAATGCAAAATTTGGCTGGGAATGAAATTTCATTGACATTTATTATAAAAATAATTCGAAAAAATACAATGCCCTACAAAAATAACCAATTTTTAAATAAATAAAAGAAAATATATTTTTAAATTGCATCTTTAAAATATTTAGTAATGTATGTTAATTAATGCATAACATCAAATTTGATATTTAAATAATTATTCTTTTACGTAAAAATGATATTTTTGCGAAAAGAATGCAAAATAAAACTCTTCAATTTTTGTTTATTTAAAAAAAATTTACCTCGTTTGTAGAAAATAATTTCCGTCGCAAAAATATTTATCTTAAAGCTACAGTAAGTTTATTAGTAACATTATAGGAATACAGTAAAATAATAACACCACTACTGCTATTCCAGCAATTCTATTCTTATAACAACACTTTAACTCTTAATATAGGATTATGCACTTTTAGATTTATAAAAACATTGTTGTAACACTTGCGGAAAATCCCATTATAACAACTCCCGCAATTGCTATAAGAACATTCGTATAGCAATATTAATCACATTATTCCCATAAAAACATCATTATAACACCTTTAGTGCTTATCGGGAGTCATACAGAAGTTTTGTAGCATTAATTTTGTTTTTATAACAATAAAATGTTACGTGGAAATTGTGGGGTATAACACATCTATACTATATATAAAATTAAATGTATGTTTATGTCCAAAAAGTATTTCCCACTTCCAGTTGACCTGGATATTTGAAATTTTCCACAAAGGTAGGGTTTAGGGGCTGATATAGGGATATAGTTAGGGCTGTGTGAATATTTGGTGAGCATGCAAAGTTCCATTTGGTGAACATGGACATGGCAGCGCCCGTTGGTCTTTTGCTATATTATATTTCTAAATTCGAAAATTTATATATTTTATGTTGAGTCCGAACAATGTCGGGTGACTTTGCTAGTATTAAAAATAAATTCAAAAAATAATAAATTCAAAATTTACAAATTTTCAAACGTATAAAAGTAATATTAAATAAGAGAAAAATTGTAAGTTTATAACTATTTTAGTGAAAAAAATTAAAATATTAAAATTGGAAATTAAAACAATAAAATTGAAATAGAAAAAAAAGTTAGAAAATTAATAATAAAATAATTAAAGAAAATACATTGATAAGTACTCTATTAAAAAACAAAGAAAAAAAATAAAAAGAAATAAAATATAATTGCAATAGAAAAAGAGAAAAAAAAAATAATAAGAACAAAAAATATAAAAAAAATATATCAGAGGTTCAAGAACAAATCCTGTACAAAACAGCAAAAAAGAAAAAAAAATAAATATCAAAAGTATAGTATTTAACAAATTTTCAATATGATAGTGAAAACCCAAAATATGATTATAGTGAAAACCCAAAATCTAAGCTTTGATATTTTAAGTAAATAGGGACAGTGCTCTAATAATATTCTAAGAGGTGCTGGAATACTATTAAACAATTTAGGGACAACACAATATCAAAAAGTACCTCCTCAACTCGTTATACCATTCTACATGCTTACATTCGAAAATAGCATAATATACAATAAACAATACATTTTGTGAACAAACTTTACTCAAAATAAGCATGCTCCTAGTTGAAGCCGAAAAATATTACTTTAACTGACAGGTATTTTCCGACCATTTCGGCTTTTCAACAATCAATACACAATGATTGAACAATGATTAAGGAATTTAATACGCACCGCTATTTAAATTTATATAAACCAATTTACAAGAGGTAGAATATATAATTGTTAGGGATTAGGATAAAAATTGGTAGAGAAAGGAAATTATTTAGTTGAAAGTACCTACTGATGAAGCAAGTATGTTATATCAAATATGCAAGATCGATATTTGAAATCAAATACTAAAATGATTATTAGTATATATTTAATTATTCAAACAAAAATCCGGTAATAAATTAATAATTCTATATTGTTAAGCGACATTTACAAATACAGTTACAAATTTATTCATTTATAAGAAACAAACTTTCGCATAATTGTAGAAAAGTTGTTTAGAACTCTTTCATTTGGAGAGATGTTGGTGAAAATGGATATAATATTCAATTAATTGAATAGGGGTATGTGAAATATTTCGCTCCACTTAAAACCAAATAACCGACTAACAATTAAAACTCTTTAAACATTTTATTTTAAAACTTTTAAAAAATTTGTTCGAAATAAAAAAAAAATTTAATAAAATTTACTTTTCAACAATTTTTTTTTTTATTGTTTTGCCGAAATAAATATTTAATTTAATTTTAATATAAAATTTTTATTACATTTTATTCTTTGAACAAAAAAAAAAATTTTCATAGCCATATGCCTGCATAATATACCAATGTAAAGAAATATTATGTATATTTTTGTTGTATATATATATAACATATTATGTATGAATATACATATATGGTAGACGTAGAGTAATCTTTCCAAAAAAAAAAATTTGTCAAATGAATTAATTTTACATAAAAATAAATTCCAGGAAAAATACAATTCAAATTTATAAATGTGAAATTTATTCAATTATAAAAGAGAAAAAAAATAATAAAAAAAAAAATAGAAATTACTATTTTGAAATTTTTAGAAAACTGCATCTGTAGTAAAAAAATATTATGTAAAATATTATTCTATTGGTAATGTAAATATCTAAAGATTTTCCAAATAAATTTTTAATTGTGTCATATAGAATGTATTGTTCTATTGTGTCTATTATATTGTATGGCTCTTTCCATGTCTGATAAATTTATTTTTTTTTTTCAATTTTTTTTTTGTTTTGAATTCGAACTTAAATTACATATGTTGTGCATTAAACTACAGTGCTAGAAGAAAAATAAATAATTTTTCAATACAATTTGCTAAATATGATATTATTCTCAAAAACAGCAAAATCTATATTCCATAATTTCTGTTAATCAAGCGTTTCCTTTAACACATTACTAGTTGGATGTAAGTAGTTGTAACTTCGTGTAATAATAATATCGAAAATAAAAATTATTTTTATTTCCGTAAATGATTTTCATTAATACTTAATCAATCTTCAATCCAATTCGTAGCTTTGTAGAGGACCATAATTTGGTAACATCTTTTAATTTTCGTAGCAAATCTATTGCTAGAACTACCGAAATCAGCAATAAGAGACAGATGATGGTTAACATGATTACCCATGATGTAACACAAATTGCCGACTAGGGAAAAAATAAACAGAGTTGAGTTTAACTCAAAAACCGCATTGACCGCATTCAAAATCGGGTAATTGGTCTAATTTCATTGTCCATACCCTTTCCCGAACATCATGGTACAGTAAAAGTAGGTTTTCTGTTTTATATAGATACTTCATAGGTCTTAAAATTAAATCAAAGAAGTACTCCATCCGCTTAAGCAGTTCCAACAAGAAACAAGAGGAGCCGCAGATGCCTTCCCCCATACAGTAGAAATATTTAGATGACATTAAGCAGGTTACGAAAATCGTTCATAGTCCGGTCTTCACGAATGTGGAATCAAATTCCTTCTTGTGTGTGTTTACAAATTCAAACAACACCATAGTGTGAAATTTACAGAATTTTAAGAGAAAAACATAAATAGCATCATTCTGCGAATTCCTGCAAACTCTTTCAATTACTTTAATTTTTTTTCCTATGCTGTCCTATCCCAACCAAGCTGTATGTAAATACTACAGGTATTAGCTATTTAGAAAAATAAAACATAAAGAAAAGGGATAATTGACCAATAAATTAGCAAATGAAATTTTGTAAATTCGACGATTTAATAAATTAGCTAAAAATTTAGTCGTCATAGACTAAATCATCTTTCATTTTCTGTAAAATGTAAAAGTTTTAAAAATTACAACTCTTAAAAAGCTGATAATATACATTATACACAAATATCCCATATATTTTTTGGTTAAGTTTGAAATGCCAAATCTTTTATAGTTCTATGCTGCGCCGCTGCTGGTCTACTCTATTTTTATCCCATTATCTTAATGTAATCGTTTGAACAGGATAATAAAGTAAATACTAGTATTCGCAAGTAGTAAAATACTAGTATTCGCTCGCTCCTCGACATTTGAGGAAGTTTGATAAAAAATCTCTAGTCAATATTTCGTTAAGAATTGTTGTCCATCATTTCAGTTTATTCTTGGCAGTGGCATCATTCAATATTTTTTATTGGCTTATCTAGGCTATTTTTACCTATACTATATTATATACTAATTTATTTAAAAAAAAAAAAATGCAATTTAAATTTATTTCTGGCCACAAAAAAATAGAACCTCTGTACATGTGTGAGCTGAGTAAATTTGTAATTGAAAACTAAAAAAATATGAGCAAATATTTCGCTACGTCACTTTTAACCTTCACTTGGGCAGGATTAACGTATGTTAATATTTAATTTTTTACTTTTGCATAAAAACTTCATTATTTGGCCGATCTTAATGAAATCAGAGATCAGTGCCTAATTTTTTGAGTAGATATTGAATATATAAAAAAAAGTTCAGAAAAACGTGTCTATGACCAATTTTTCGGCATTTAAAATTTTTTTCTTCGTTGTTGGCAAGATTAACATATGTTAATATTTTTTTTATTCATACAAAATGTATGGTATTCTATAAAAATTTTGTTAATATTTCGATAAAAGTTGAAAAATAAGATAAAAGGTTCTGAAATATTTTAAATTGAAATAGAAATATACTAAAATTAATATATCTTAAAACATAGAGTAAATAAAGCGCCACAGGTGTTTTGAAAAAAAATTTTGTTTTGAATTTTATTTTTGGTGTGTTAGCAAAAAGAAAAAATTTGTTACGAAGTTAAATTAAAAATTTATGCCAACCATTGATGTATCGAAAATTGTGGAAAAACATTCATTTTTTGTGTTTTTTGTACTTTTACTAAAAATTACAAAATTTACTTACCTGCCTACCTGAACGGCACATAAAATTTTAAACTCTTCCATATTATTGCAAATATCGAAAATTTAATAAATAATCTTTCCAAAATATATATATTTTATTTAATTTTTTTTTATTTAACTGAAATAAATACACTGTTGTTGTTGCAACTACTAACTCTGTTATAAGTACCTTGTAACAAACGGAAGTCCCCTGTAACACTTTCTTTTTCTAAAAAACCGGTATTTCCAAAAAATATCTTAGAGAATAGATATCCGCAGGTGATAAAAGCAAACATAAAAGTAACGGTAATGCACATACAAAAATAATCATAAAAACATAAAAATCACTTACTTTTATCAAAAAACTCTCCATACAAAATATATGGAAAAACCAAAAATATTAACATATGTTAATCTTGCCCGTATATTTCATTTGCCGTTCAAGCGAAGGTTAAAAGAATAATAATCAAAATCGGTTATGAAATGGTTTAGATATTTGTACCGTACTTTTTTCTCAATGTAATCGAAATTTTTTAAATAAATTATTCGCAAAATTTATCCTTGTTCGAGTATTTTTATAAATTACTGTACATTTTTTGGTTTTTAAAATTTTATTATTTTTTGTTTTTCTTCTAAATGTCCTACATATATACTTGATTTTTTTTTTATTTTTTGGAAAATGCACATTCGATATGAATTTTTATAAAATCTAAATGAATACAAATACAGTAAGGTAACATAATGTATCTCTAAATATTATAAAACACCCACACAACACAAATAGAAAATGGTATTTTATGAATAGAAATAAAATAATAAATTTAAATATGAATAGAAGAAAAACCAAAATGATTCTATAGAAAAGTACAATAATACAAATAATACAAGACAAAGAGAAATTTTAATATAGAACAAAAAAAAAACATAATAGAAAGGAACTAACCATTTAACACTAAACAAATATAGAAAAATATAAAGGGAAAATTATAAGGACAAAAATATACAGTAAACAAAAAAAAATTTTCATTTTATTCCTTTACGGATGATATTTTCTTTTTTTGTTATTGTTATTATTATTATTTTTTTCTTCTTGTATTTCAACCAAAGTCAAATGTTAGAAAATATTATTTTTTTTTTTTGTATTATTTTTCTTCTTCTATAAATAAAGAACAGATGTATTCATTTCATTTCATCCTTTATTATTTCATTTTTGGATTTTATTTTATTCCACCTACATGCTACACATACCTAAAATCCTTTTTAAATAAACTAGAAAACAATACATAATAGAAATCCTTTTATTTATTTTTCTAGTTTTGTTTTTTTTTTTAATGTTTTTTATGGAATTTGGTTAGGCTCCTCTATTCTTTAATTTCATATGAATCAATGCTTATGTTCTATTATAGAAACCTAATAACTCATGTTATCCGGGCCTATCATTCAATTGTGTTGTTATTGTTGTTGTTGTTGTTGTTTTTGTTATGTGCCATTTAATTTTGAAATTATTAATATAGGTAATTGAAATTGATGAAAATATATCTACAGTTTTGTTAATATTGAGCTTATTCCAATCAAAACAATAAAAAAAGAGAAAATTAATTTTATTTTTAAATTTAATCAATTTAAAAATTTAAAGTGTGTTTTTTTTGGCATTAGTACAGTGTGTATAATGAGAAAGCACCGATATTTTGAATGTGTGAATTTATAGATAAATCATGATATTTAATATGTAGCAATAAATTGTAGCAATTATTAGGGGTAACTAAGCTCTACATTACTCTGTAGTATATTTACTGTAGGTTTTATAATTGTTTAGGCAATACACAATTGGAAAGAAATATCAGAGATAAAAACGAAAAATATAGCATTGGCAATTGTCATCATATTGAACTCAAATTTAAATCATAAGTTATTCTTTATTTCGTTCTTAACAAAAGGGATTTGTTTTAACAATAAAATTTCCATTCTTTAAAATTTTTATAAGAAAGAACCTAATTTACTTTTAAAATTTTATTTTTGAATTTTTGAAAGAAAAAATGGTTGGATGAATAGTCCGTTGATTAAATAAATTTGACAAAATTACAAGATAACAAGATAACAAAAATTTGATATATATTTGGTCACTCACATATTGCAGCTATACAAACATGGCTTGACAAATGGAAATTTAGTAAACGAACTAAAATCCACACATTAAGTTTCACGACAAGGAGAATTACTTACCATCAGTTTTTGTTTGTTTGTTTTGTAACTGCTTTTACACAGAGATTTGGAATACACATTCACATACAATAGCTTTTTCTGTAGAATTTTTGTGGTACAGACTAATTTAAATGTGGAAAACTATATCTACTGCAGAGTACTTTGGCTTCATAATAGCATAGTTCCATTTTTATTTTAAGTGATAACTAAAGCTCACATACCTTAAATAATAATAATATTCGTAATAAAAAATTGACATTAAATACATAGGACTGCATTTATAGATAAACCTTTAAACTGGCGAAAATACATTGACCGCAAAAGGAAAATCTCGGTATTAAGTAAAAAACCATGTTTTATCTAATAGGGAGAAAAACATAACTGTCCTTAGGAAATGAACTGTATAATTCTATACTGAAACAAATCTTGACTTATAGCATACAACTATGGTGTGTTGCAGTCAACAGCAATGTACAAAACCATCCAACGATTTCAGAGTAAAGTTAAAAGATCTAAGACAAATGCTGCATGGCTCGTGTTAAATCAAGTAATCGAAGATGATTTACGAATTGTCTCATTTCAAAATGAATTTATAAAATACACCAAGACCTACAACAACAAATTGAAGCAACTCTTAATATTTTAACTCACACGCTGATAAAGAGAGTTACATTGTAAAAATTGCTGCTCTTAACTTTTTAATTCAACTAAATTACTTTTTAATTCCAAAAAGTAACCGTCTCCGGTGATTTGAGAAATTTTCAGGTTTACTTAATACTGTGACTTTCCATTTAACTTGAATCTGAGGTGGGTATTCTGATGCATTTTATTTAAAATTTCTAGATATTGCACTGATAATGGTTTTTTCAGTCTATCAAGTGACATAAGCCATTATTTCTGATTCTTGAGGGCAATATTGGGTATGGGATATTAAATCGGACGACAGTGAAACGGACATTTTTTGGTTATTCAGTCGGATTAAACATATGAAGAAATTTCAATCAAATGTCACAAGGTAGGTAGATAGTAGTGGCTGGCGACAGTACGCCGACACATTTAGACTTAGAAATGTCACAAAATATATTGGGGTTTTGAACGGAAAAATTTGACATTCATTTGAAAATTGTAAAATTTCCACAATGTCCATTTTGGTAAAAATAGTAAAACATTTTTTTTCTTCATTATGAACATACATACTTGGTGTTGGCACTTGTTTCGAGGAATTAAAGTCACTTCTTCCTCCTCTCAAGTAATTTCATTTCATAACACGAGAGGCATCAAGTGCCCACCCTTTCACAGTAGAAATTCCGAGATGGTTTAAGTCCGGTGTTATGGAAATTCTTTTATAGTAAGAACATCTCGATTGAGGAATCGCGTCCCAATCGAAGCATTCCCATTGACAGAAGGATTTTTTATTTATGAATTACAGAGATTTAAGACGAATAATAACAACATTGTTCGCTTTTTCCCACAAAACTTTTCTTCTTCCTTTTTCTTTCCTTTGCTTTAAATATTCTTTCGTTTTTCAAATGGTGAACGGTACGCAAGTACTTAAAGGTTCACAACCTAAGTGTTGGCTATAATATATAAAAAAAAAATGTCAACAAAAAAGAGGGCTTTCGGTAGATAAATAAATAGCGGCGGCTTCGAGGCCTTTGACTAAATATTTAATTGGTTTTTCCTAAAAATTTGCCGTCTACAAAAATAGGCTTCTTTTGCTACTTGCTTGAACATATTCTAATCCACTTTTCATTTGACTGACTTTTTAACTTTTTTTTTTTTCAATTATTGAAGATTTTTTAAAGCAATAAAAAAAAAACTTTCCGACTCAATGTACCAAAAGAAAACATGAACTTTCTATCGGATTTTTTGTCCAAAATATTTCCGACTCAATATACTTCGTCTCAATATCTGTTGTCGGCAGTAGATATTATATTATATTAATATGATGCAATACTTATTCTGATGCATTTTATTATAAAATCTGTAAGCATAAACCCCCAAGTTAAAAAATTTTTTCTTCGAATTGAGAGGTAAAAGCTGGTACCAAAGCCGATACCAAAGCCAATAAATTCTTTCCAACTTAGATTATCTCATTCAATTTGACATATAAATTTAAATATAGAAAGCATTAAAAATTGATTTTCAAAAGTGGTGTTTAAGCTAAAGTAACCGAAATACGTAAAAAATTGTCACCAATAACTTACCTACAGTCCGGCAGTCCAATTTTTGTTATAATAATTCTGAATACCTAATATACCCCTTTATAATAACCTAAACTATTAAAAAAAAAAAATACTTACAATTCTAAAATATTTTTAAAATACTAAAAATCTTGTGTAGTGTTACTATCTTTAATGCTATTTAAAAAACAATGTTCCTTCAACTTTAAACAAACAAGTAATTGCTCTCAGCTCTAGTACTCTAAATTTATTATTTTAATCAATGAACCTTCAGATATGCAAACACACACACATACCAAAATGATTTTAAAATTTTGTTAAAAAAAAACATGTAAAATAAAACGCCCAAAAATAAGAGTGTACATTAACCCCAATAATAATAGTGTAGTTTAGTTGTGTTAAGTTTTCAAAATATACAAAATTGTAGTTTAATAATTGGTAGTGTAAACATTAAACAGCACCAACATCAGACGTAGTCACTAAAGATTTTTTTTTATTATTTTTGTTGTTGTTGCTTTTTTGTTTTATTTAATATTGTGCGACAGTTAACTTCTCCCTATACGTAAAAATACCCATTTACATATGTCCATATATGTAAAGAAAAAAAAATCCTTAGGGTCTTGTAAATTTGAGAAAATTGTTATTGTCCTTTTAGGCATGATAATGTTAATTTTTTGTTTTTTGTTATTCGTAGCTTAAAAAGGACATTTGATTTTTATAGTACGTATTTTTATTTTTAAATTTTTTTTTTTTTTTACTATTTTGTTGTTATAAAATTTCTATTTGAAAAAAAAAAATAAAACATAAAAAATAAAAGTCAGAATTTCTAGATGACAGTGTCCATGGACCATTCGTTTGTTGCGCTTCACAAACATTGTAAAATGTTAAAACTGGGCTAACATCAGCCAGCATACATTCTATATTAAGATATAGAAATTCAATGGCCATTCTAATGATAATGATAAAAATGATAATGATGATGATGATGATGTAGTTGATGTTGATGATATCAAATAAAATACATTTAAATAGAGTAAATTGCTAAAATATCTATGCTTGAGAAATTTTTCTAAAAAAAAAAGAACTGAAAAGGATTAATATTCAGAAGTGAAAAAAAAGAAATAAAATTAGGAGAATACAAGTAAAGAAAACTAACGGTAACAATTTAAAATAGAGTATAAAATTGAAAGAGTTTTGGGAATTGAAAGGCAAATCATTTTGGTCCTTACATAATATAAAATATCAGGTTAAATTTTTTGGAACAGACGTTTTGTGAACTAATTTTTGTTTTTGGTTTTCTTTTCTGTTTAATTTTGATTTGTTTTTTTTTTTTTTTTTGAACAGATGTCTTTTATAAATTAACGTAATGACTTTCTATTTTACTGTTATTTCTATCTTGTATTTTGTAAGTTATCTTTTACAGATACATTTCTATTAAAAACATTTTTTTTTTGTCTATTTCAAATATTTCCATATTAAATTTTCATTTTAATTTACGTCTTATGTAAATGAAGTAGAAAACAAGACTGTCAAGTATAGGTGAAAAGATACATGAGTACAATAATGTGAAAGATATGTTGTGTAATATTTTTGTACTATTTTGTAGATTTTTATTTTGAACATTTTGTTTTTTTTTTGTAATATTAAGAAGAGAAATTTATGCACAATGAATTTTAATAGGTCATGGTTCTTAATAGAGCCTGTGAATGTCTAGTGATCTGGTTATAAAATGAAATAATATGTAAAAATAAAATGTTAAAAGAAAATTTTTATTAAAGCAAAACTAGCTCCCTAAAAGGTGGAAAATGGAATTGGTACATCATTTTGAGCATCTTGAGCATTTAGTACTGTTATAAGATAAATAAAACTTGTTGGAATATTGTTAATGGAAATCTGGAATATTTGAAGTTTATATTAAAGAAATTTGAAGCTAGGCGTTTGAAGTTGTTAAAAATGAATATAAAAATTCGCGAAAAAATAGGTGCGATGAGTCAACTCTTAGCCAAGTATACTCACTAGAATTGTTCCTAAATTGGATACAGAAAATAATACCATATGGGACAGTTGCCAAAGAATATTACAGTTAAAAGATTTTTTTTCAAATTTAATATTAACCGATTAAATCAGGTTATTAGGGAGAGAGCACATTGTCATCACTTTTCACTGGTCACGATCAACTCATCAAGATAGACAGATGCAGATTTTGTTTACGAGAAAAGGAATCGTTATTATTTCACATTATATTTGAATGCGACACCATTGCTTGCAAAAAATCTAAATATTTTCAGGTATATACATCGCCATCTCCATTCTGAAATTGCCATCCTTAAATCAACAGCCAAGCAATAATAACGTTCACCAAGCACTGAGACTTGCAATTTTAAGCAATCAAACGGAGAAGCATATTATAGCTGAAAATATAACTCACTGAAAAAATATATATATATATAAAAGGCCAAAAATATTTCTATATTTAATTTAAATAGAATTTAATAAAGTGTAGTGACTAGTATTCTGCTAGCAAAAGTCATGAAAAAATTGTGTTCACATTTTAATTGACTTTTCTTAATTATTGAGTTCACAAGCGCTCATATTGATTTGATTGAACAAAATTGTATGTATCATATCATCGTAAAACTGTCGGACTTAATGCTTTGCTTAAAACTAAAGTAATTTGAGTTAATATTTTTACAATCTAAAACGGTGGGAACAGAATATATGTAAATAGAATGTAATTCAATAATATAGTAAGCGTATGTTAAAATCCCATTGTGGTCAATTTATATGTTTTGTAGGTGATGGGTTCAACAACAAAACATTACCAATGTACTTTATAATAATGAAAATTTAATAATTCAAAAAAACCAGCAGTGCCCAATTATGTTCCCACGAAAAATAAGTACTAGTAAAACAAATATTGGGAGTTACTCTATATCCCGAAAATCAAAATCTCTTCCCACATAATCCCCAAAACATTTTCAAAAAAATAAAATAACATTATATCGTTAAAATTACAAGTTTTAAATGTAAATCGTGGGTATGTGAAATATTTTTTTATATATAATTCTTGTCTTGCCGTTTACATTGGGTTGCCGTCCGATTTGTGGAAGACAACCATGACAAGAAAATTATATTATATTTAAATTGGTTTTTTATTTTGCGGTTAGAAAAATTATTGTTTGAAATAAGATTGGGCTTTGGACGGCAGAATATCACAATATAATTGGTTTTTTTTTCAATAATATCTATACTATCGCAAAAATGGGGATTTAATAAAGGAGTAGTGAGGGTTTGGAGCAATATAGCCCCTGACTAAAAATTGATTTATATTTTCTACTAAAACCTTACTGTCTGCTTTTACCTTCCGTCGGAAAAATCAGGGTTGCACTAAATGAGTAGCGGGAATTTGGCGGCGGCAGCCCTCGAATTAAAAAAATCAATTATTGTTTTCTACATCATATTTCTAAAACCTTAGATTAAACTTTTTCATCAAATTGAAATATGGAATCCCTAAATTATGTGAAAATTTTGAGATTTTATGTCTGAGGATTTTTTGTTTGGCAATTTTCATTTGTAGATTTTATTTTTGGGGATTTAAAGCTATTTTTGTGACTCAATAGAAACCAAATAACTGAATTAAAACTAATTTCGGAAAATTATTTTCACTTAGATTGTGTGTGATAGTGGAATCTCTTCCAGAACTTCAAAATATGTATAGTTTTTAAGTTTCATGCTCGACTTTGCAGAATGTATATCACCAGATTGAGATGATTGTATGAGGATGACAATGTTAAGTGAAGATGTCGTTCTGTTTTATTTAAATTTAATTACAACTTGAAGTCTCTTTCGGTTATAGTTTCGGTTTTCGATAACGAGTTATTTTTTTAACTGTTAATTATTATTTACCATAACTTCGTTATATCTGAAAATTTTATTATATTTCTTTTTGCTATGCTAAGTAAGCTATGATAGTAACATCTCATTTTTAGATTTAGCTTTTCTAAGCCGATTATAGTTTCTAAGCGGAGCGCATATAATTCAGCGATGTTAAAAGAATGAGTTGAAGCAATGCTTGAACAAAACTCCAACGATTTAATTGATTATCATTCCTCTTATCATGCAGGTGTTATGAAAACTATTGATCTCAGTTCATAAAGGTTATTTTAGTGTGTGTGTGTGCACTGCGAGTGGACATTCGCTGTCTTATATTTTAGTACAGGATTAATTTTTGGGTACGAAGAGACGAAAATTTGATTTATGTGATTAAAATATGAAAGATAGTTATTTTATGCAGATAAATTTTTAGCTAAACAAAATCTTTCTAAATACTGTAGGAAAATCAATATTTACGAAAATTTTCCTTACCTTAGGAAAATCTTTAAAACCCAAATTTCAATCTTAGAACTACATAAGTATGATTAATTTAAATTGAGATAGTCATGGTGGCTAGCTAGTGGCAGCTAGTTCACTTGGCTGTAATTCATCTATTCAAATTTGTTATATATAGTATACAAAATCTAAAACGCATCAAGATTATCAAGGGTTAAACTGTTTCTTGTTCTTTTTTTTGCAATCTGAGTGTTTTCTATTTGTGTTTTCGTTTATTTGTTATTTATTTGTTTGCTTGTTTGATTGTTTGTTTAACATACATATGTGACTTAGTTTTTTCCTTTTAATATCCTGAGAAAAGAAATAAATTCATATTAAATGATAATCACTAGAATGATGATGATGATGATGATGATGATTATGCTTATAATAATATTGTACGTTTACAAAAAACAATAAAATAACAAAAAATAAAAAACAACGTAAGATTCTTTAAGGATTCCATTTTGGAATCCTTTTTTTTCCAATTTTAATAACAAAAAAATAAAATAGAAACAAATAAATAAAAACAAATAAGAAAAATAAAAATGAAAACAAGGTAATTTAAATAATGAAGGAAAGATACGAAAACTGATGAGATAATATATAAAAAGAGAAAAATTGTAAATGAATATTGAAAATTTTCAATTTGTGTAAATTTGTATGTATGTGTATATAACAAAAAAAAAAAAAATTAAAGAATTTGAATTTAAGTCAAATTAAGGTTAATGGAAAATTGTTTTTCTATTCGAATTTATATTGTAATTCCTAAATTAATCAAAGAATCATTTTTGTTTTAATTTTTTGTTATAATTTTTTTTTGTTTTTTTTTAATTATCAGAACTCAAATGAAAAATCGACTTTTTCCAATTTCATTTATGTTGAAATTTAAAAAAAAAAAAATTATAATTGAAAATAAAATGTTAAGATAATCAATTGGTAATGAATTGATTAACTAAATATTCTATGCATCTACATTTGGAATGAATCAAATAACATATTACAAAATCGAATCCAATAGAAGGATTTTCATATTGGATAGAAATAGAATTGAATAATTTGATTACTTGTTGGACGCTACATAACCTTCACGTCTCTACACGTCCTTCACTGACTTTGGTCACGAGCGGAATCTCCAGTTGGTGATTTAAAGTTTTTTTTTTATATCTGTCGATGCTTCATCTTTTCAGAAAAGGTGTGGCCTCCATCTACGACACGTTCCCTTGGGCTTGGATTCGAAGAGTTTCATAGCTGGAACATTTTCATTCATACGCTCTACATAGCTTAACCAATGAAGACGTCTTATTCTGATTTTTTCGCCTAAGTCCATGTCGTTGAACAACTGGTATAGTTCGGCATTATATCTTCTTCTCCAAACGCCGTTCGTCAGACACAGGACCATAAATGCGACGAAGAGTTTTCCTCTCAAAGATACCAAGTGCATGCTCGCTTGCCTTTGGTAATTTCCACGATTCGGAACCATATTGCAGCACCGGAAGGATGCTCGTTTTGTATAATTGTGCCTTGGTATTTTGGGGTAAGAATTTTGAACCCAGTTGTTTGGACAAACCGAAGAATCGAACAACAATAAATTAAGATCTGTATAATACATTTCTGTATTAAACTTGTGACTCCTTAATTTAATGCCCTACACCAGCTCTGTAACATTTTAAAAGAGTTCTCACATCAAATTACTATATTAAGGTTTTTGTTCTTGTGTCATTTCTAATGCCTTATTTCTAGTGCAGAATCATATACCGTTTTTAAAATATTATGCATATGTATATTTAAATAATATTACTTTTATAGCAAGAAAATAATTTTTTTTTTAGTTTTATTAAATTCTGATCGATCTTGAATGTGATGGATAGCTTCCGGGCACCGAAATTACAGTTCATGTTTTTTGTTCATGATGAAATCACTTTGGAATTAAACTAAATTTATTTACATGTTTTAATGATCCGGAATGCACGGAGTCAATAGAGGGTAATAAAGTAGCTGTTAAGGAAACAAAAAAAGCTACTAAAAACCACTACTAACCAAAAATCAGAAACATATGGACAAGCAAAACAAGGCATACAAAAATTTAACCAGACACAAAGAGAAGAAGCATGTACACTCATTTAGACGATTACATACAACAGAAACAATACTATAATAATAAAACAACTAGGTGGGAAACTCACTAGGATCCGGTTCGGCTGTACAAAAGCTAGCTGCCGGTACCTGCTGAACGGACTCTTAGACCAGCAACGAAAATCATATTTAATTTCTATTAGTATTAAATAAGTAGATATAAGATTTGCAATAAAGAGATAGTCTACATCCTACCTGAAAAAGGGTCCTTAATTTTATCTGAACCTTGATGGGCAGTTGAAATAATAAAATAATATAAAATTAAATGTTTTATTAATGAAATATATTCTTGATGCTGAAATATTATTTGATGATGAGATACTTTCTGTTTGCGGAACTACCGTTATTTTGATTTATTGTTAAAGTGATCAAAAGCCTTTATTCGAGATAAAAAATGTTGATTATAATTCAAAGGTTTTAATTAGATATTATTACTGTCCGAAAGGTATTTCAACAGCACGACCTGAAATAAACATATCCTATTTCATGTCGTGCTGTTGAAATACCTTCTGGATATAGAACTTCACAGTGTTTTTTAATTCTATGCTAAAGTGATGCCTACTGAAAAAGAAGAGTAAGAAGCCAATTTGCCATGTTTGCGAGAGACCAACTACACCATACACCAATCTAAGAATCGTTGCAGATTAAACACATATGGCAAAATTGAGATCAACCTGAAAATAGCAAATAATAAGAAAAACGATGTTATAGAAAAAAAAGTTGTTGTTACTATGCCCTGAATAGTATAAATCGCAGGAGAAGAAGTGGACTCGAAACTAGCAGACCATGATAATCGAATATTTTCTCGATATCAAATGATACTTGATACTATGGATATTTCTTGATACTGTGTTTAATTTCATATATTCAACGTTTGCGGAACTACCGTTATTTTTATTTCATGATGATATAATCATATTAAAAAAATAATTTTTACAAAAATTAAAATTTATAAATTCATTTTCACCGAAATTTGAAATCGAAAAGTCGAAATTGTACTATTCCTGTATAAAATAAAGGTATAGTTAACACTAGAAAACTACTTCTGTAATGAACTATTTGTTATTGAAATTGATCGATGCGGGTTAAAAAATTAATTTAATTAAATTTTTTAAAATATGTATTATTTCTATTAAAGATAACTTTAGTGTCTGTATTAACATTTTTTTCTCCTGTATTGATATTCTAGCAGGTAGGGTATGTGTTGAGAACAAAAACAAATAAAGAAAACTCTGTATTTAATAATTTTGGCACCTGTAGTTTGTTTTTATTTTTTTATTGTTATTTTTTTTTTTGTGATATTTTATTACCACTCAGTTTTATGATGATTAAAATTGAGAAAATATCTTTCGTTATAAATTTTACCACCACTCTGTTTACATATATGTAACATTTTTATACATATTAAGCTATGCCAAATATTTTTGTTATACATGAGTATGAATGTTCTTGTATGGATATTTATGAGTGAGTATTCATTATATAAAATAATACATAAAGTAGAACTTTAATAATAACTCACCTGAAAATATTTTTCTATATAGCTATAATAATATTGACTATATAAAAAAATGAGAGTTAATTCACAAAGAAAGTAAAAATTTGTATAAAATATGAAATAAGGAAGAAATAATACTTAATTTATATTATATACGTATAAACTATGAATGTTTGTGTATATAAATTTACCTTGAAATATGCATGTATTGTATAGATAAAATATATTATAGCGATGTAAATTGAATTCAGAATTTATGAAATATGTGAAGTTAAAAAGAAAAAAAAATATAAAAAAAGATGTCACCTTTTGATGTCACATTATAATTGATGGTTTCTAATGTAATAGAAAATTTTCAACATTTTCTTTTGTAGTTATTTTTTTATATCGTATATGGTACCGTTACGTTTTGTAAAGGTAAACATTTTTATAACATTTACTCAGTTTTACCATTTTAGACCGAATTTATATTTCACTTGTATATTTTATCAAATAAAATTTCTGAAGATGGTGTATAGTTATTGAAATTGATTAAAATATGCAGTATTATCCCAGTAAGGCCTCTATGTAGGGTATTTTAACAAAATAGGGTATGACTAGCTTTTGAAATTTGTTTATCTAATGAACTTCTTCAATTGCTGAGGTTGTCTCTAGTACTGAGTTTTTGTACAAGTAATTCACTAAGATAATCAGATTCAACAGATTGGTTATTCGATTTGTTTCATCTTCAATTTTGCTATTTATTAAAAGGGAATAGGAGTAAGGGACTATAACGTCAAAGAAATTGTGAAACTAATCGTCCCCTTACAAATTTACTATACCTACCCAAAGTCAGTGGTATTTTTTGCCCTAAGTGGTATACTTTAAAATCAAGAATAAATTGTATACGACCGTAACCCATTCTATAACAATAAATTGAACAAGAGGTTTATTTTAGGTCCTTAAACGTTTATGGATCTTCAATTAGTTTTTGAAATACAGTTTTATTTAAGTTTTCTTTTCTGTTTTCTATTAGTACAAATTTTTGAAAGTCATTTATTTTAGCATACATCGATAAAACACTTTAAATATACAAATGTTTATTGATTTTGAAATATTGTAGCTATTCTACTGAAATATATTAATTTATAATATATATATATATATATATATATATATAAAATAATCTTAATTAGAATTAAATTACGAAATTAGATAATTCTACTTAAAGTAGAATTTGTTAAACGGCTTCTACCGGTACCATTAATAAAAGTGTAAAAATTCAAATGAAAAGCGAAAGTTTGATTAATGTTGAGAACTATTTTTTGTTTGTTCTGAAATTTAATATACTCGTATCAGTAGCGAGGCAATCAATTATCGTTTTAAATATTATTAATTTTGAAAATTTAATTTTAACTGTTTGATCTATTTCTATTCGATCTATTGGACAATCGAATTCCTTTTTCCAAACCTACAATAATTTTAAAGCTTAGTTTTATTGTTTATAAGTTGCACAATTTAAATATTAATCCATTTTTATTTTTGTAGGGGGCTACCGCTACCGCTACCCCCCCCCCCCCCCCCCCATAACTTTGTTATCCAAAATTTGTGATATTAAAATGACGCTTTAACCAACTGAGCTAATAACTCATTAAATTTATTTCATCAAAATGCAAACATAAAATAAAAATTTATTTGGATCCACACAAAATGCAATAAAATAAAATGAGTATCTATACCCAAATGGGATATGTACAATACAAACGTATACAATCATAGTACTGGTAAAAAGGAAATTTTATATATATATATAAGATGAATACTCAGAGAATGCGTATTCTACTTTAATATTGTGTGTTGTGTAAACCAATACATGCAGGCTTTTTGAAAGCAATTTGTATAAATAGTATTAGATTAATGTTGAACAAATGATTAAAGGTTAAATCAAAATAATGATTTATGGCAATAAAAATTAGAAAAAGAGTCAATGCAATGAAGAAAATCTTATGCGACTGCATTGCTAAACATTATTTTCAGTTTTAATACTTATTGATATTATAGTCTCATTGTAGGTTACATCATAATATAATTTATACGTCTTGTAATGTGATGACGAAGATTCTTCAAAAATCCGGCATCAGAACTATTCATGTTTATAATTGTATTATAAGTTCTTCATATTTAAGTTAATTGAAAAACAATTTTAAATGTTTGTAACGTTAAGAAAGAAAAGCTTTGGTTACGACATGATAATCGATGTAATATAGTTCTTTGAAATTATTATAGTAATTTTAGATGATCACTATTGATGCTCCTATAGCCACATTTTTTATTTTATTTTATTTTACGATGAATTGGCGGAACCTTCAAAAAGACACCATAACTGTAATAGTATCATTTAAAAAAAATAATAATGCATTTAACATGAGTTGATATTTAAATGTGTTGAAAAAAAACTTAAATACTCTACAGAAAAATGTAAGAGTCGCCACTGATAAATATACACATTTCTATAAAAGAAAAAAATTTCGTTAATTTTCTTCTTTTTTTTTTAAATTGAACATGAGTAAAAAAAAGTATATTACCCATACATATAAATATGAATTCATAATTCCGTTACTGATGATTACACAATTTGAAATAATTTCTATTCAAACTATATTCAACCTTTTTTGACAATGACATTTTTTTTTCTTTATATTGTAACTAAATCCGAAAACAAGGATGTTATATATTTTCGATGTGTCGTGTGTGTATTTGTGTGTGATATTTTTATTTTGAATTTTAAATTTCAGTTAATTATGATTATATGAATAGCACAACTTTAATTACATAATATCTCATATAATGTAAAATTTTTCGAATTAACCTGAGAGGATTTTTAAAAAATTACAATGCTAGTATGCAGAGATAATTGTGAATAGTTTTTAAATTATTTAAGTGGTTCTAGTATTTTTGTTAAAAATCATTGTTTTTTTTTCGGTTATTTGATTTTGAAAACTATTTTTATTTTTTTTTTGTTTTGTAACAAATTCATTAGTTATTTAAATAAATGGAAATAACAAGAAAAACACTATTCAGTTTTATTTTTCCTGGTTAATTAAATGTCAGTTATGTAAGTAATCAAGGTTGATAGACAAGTTTATAAAATTGCATTATATAATATCAAATATCTATGTTATTTCTTTATGTATAGGTTATATTAGACGTATCTGGTAGAATTTGTGTTGTATTTTAAATTAGTTCATTCATTAAGATATCAAAAGTTGAAGCATTTAAAAATTACAACAGTTAATAAAATTCAGTGAATGAAGTTAGAGAATGAAGTAACATGAAGTTGACATGACCAATGTGGGGAATTATTTTTTCTACTTTTTTTCGTTATTTTTCGTAGAATTAATTTTTTTTTTTGTATATAAAGCTAAAATATTAAGTGGGTGAGAAGTTATTATACCAGATGGTAATATTAAAAGATAGTAGGAGAAAGAAGAGGAGAAAAATAAATTACTTTAAAATGGTCAGAATAATTGAAGGCAGCTTAACGCCAGACCATGTATGGGATTATAGTAATCCACTGCAAACCAAACTGCATCAATTATTATTTCTCGGAAACTAATTATGGGCCTGTTATCAAATTCAATTTTTCATACTATTTTTCATCGATTACGTACTATATTTATCAAATTATCAATTTTCATAAAATTTCATATTACAAAAACCCTGACGATGGCAAAATAACTTATTTGTACTAATGGAAGAAATTGACACTTCATAAAGTGTACTTTTAATAGTTTTTTTTTATATCAATTTTGTAGCTGAACTTATTTTACTTCGATACATAAATAATTGTAAGTAGCTTAGAAACATTTAAGAATATGGACCTAAATCGAGTACTCCCTTTTTTCTCCCTTTTTACTAAAATTATATAGGATTGAACAAATTGTTGGTACAGTTTTTTTAGGTCTTTATGAAAGTGGAAATTATTCAACTCTAAAGTCCAAGTTTTGGTTTTCTGACAAAATTTAAGGTCTTGTTTAACATTTTATTTCTAAGTCTTTCAGCTTCAATCATGGTTATATTTAGGTTTTTTATAGCTTCATTGATATCTTGGGGGTTTTTCAGTCCTATATTTAGAGAAGTTTTCATTTCAATTTCCTTTCTATAATTATCCCAGTTAGTTTTCCTTGTATGTAACCGTTGTTCATTTTGAGTTATTACTACTTTGGATGAGGCAGAGATAATGATAGGCGTATGATCTGAAGACAGCTCGAGGCTTGATTTCACAGTAAATAGTTTTGGTGAGATACCTTTCGAGACGCAAAAATCCAAAAGATCCGGTGTCTTATTAAGATCAGAAGGCCAGTATGTAGGTTGTCCAGTAGACAGATAATTCAAGTTGAATTCTTGCATGGCTAGTAGTAGCTGCCTTCCTTTTTGAGTGATCAGCCTAGAGCCCCAGAACGAATGTTTAGAATTATAATCTCCACCGGCAATAAATCTATTTCCCAGAGTTTTAAAATAATCAATAAATTGAGATTTGTTGATATTGTGTTTAGGAGGGCAATATATAGCTGAAATAGTTAAGGGTCCATTCCAGTCAGCTATCACGACAGTTGTTGCTTGAATATGATTAAATTTATATTTAGGAAGTTCATAGTGCTGTATGTTTTTCCTGATGATTATTGCAGTACCAGCATGAGCCGTCCCATCAGGATGATTTGTGGAATATGTGTTGTAATTTTTTATGTTAAAATAACTTTTGTTTGTAAAATGGGTTTCACAAATTAACAAGATGTCTATTTGGTGATCAATAATAAAATGATACAGTTCTTGTTGATGGTTTGACGGTCCGTTGGCATTCCAGGCGACTATGTTGAGGAGTTTAGCTATTTTTATGTAAGTTTAGGAGAAGTGTATCAACGAGGTTAATCAAAGGCCCAACTTGTGACATTAATTCTTTCACCATGTTTTTTAATTCGAAAACTTCATTTGAATTGGTTGAGGAGCTGATAGTACAAGTTGCATTATTGTTTGATATGATAGCTGGTTGCTGTGGCGTATCACTCTTGTTTTTTAATATTTCCGCATAGGATTTATGGCCAAAAACAGTTTGAATATCACTTGTTCCTTTAACTTCCTCAGCGCTATGACTTTGTTGAGGTAGCTGCCTATTACGTAAACTGGGAAATTTTTTTTCTTTAATTTCTTTATACCGTTGACAACCCTTGTAATTAGCGGGATGATTTCCTGGACACAAAGTGCACTTTACATTAGACCCTAGGTATTTGTTTGGGCAATTCTTTGAGATATGATCACCAGCGCACTTTACACATTTAGGCAACCTATTACAGTATTGCCAAGTGTGCTCATAACGCTGGCATTTGGTACATTGAGGTATTTCCTTTTTCTTTATTGGAGCTTCTACAGTTATACGTGTATGTAACAGATATCGTATTTTGTAAATATCTTTGTTATTTTCACTTTGGCTAAGATCTACGAAGAAAAGCGGTACTGCAAATTCATTTTCTCCTCTACGCTGTTTGAGGTTGTAGATGTTAATTACTTCGTGATCTAATTTTTTAAGTTCATCTTTAATTAGATTTAGTTCTACAGAAGGATGTAGACCTCTGATTACCACTCTAAAACTTTTGTCCTGTTTCAGTTGATACGTATGGAACTGAGTTTCCTTTAGTTTTAATCCTTTAACTGTTTCTCGGTAGTCATTGATGTCTGTCACTTGAATTTTCACTTCATTTCCCTTAAGAACCTTCGTGAAGTATTCGGCTGAGCAAGTTTGACTTAAAAGGTTAATAAGAGGAGACATGTTCTGAACCCCAGACACATAAATTGGAGGAGGTTTTGGCGATTTTGTATCCTGGGTAGTTTCTTCAGGTTCAGCTGTTGCGAGTTCGCTAAATCTATTGGTGAATTCTTTGGAGTTATTCAACCAGTAATCATTGATTCTGGTTTGTTTTGGGTGAGGCAGTTTTTGAGGACTATCCTTCTTCCTTTTTTTTTTTTTTGAATTTATGACAAGTTCGAAGCTGTTTATACCATTTTTTTTTTTTCGGCATTATCAGAGAGGGTCACAACTGGTACAACCTTTTCAGTAGAGTGTTTTGATAGAACTTCCTTTAACTGCTTCTTTAGTTCTTCATTTTGCATTCGCAGCGACTGAAGCTCTTGGTGTAAATCATCTTCTTTAATCGTTGAGTTATTAGATGAGTTTGGAATGCTATTAATGTTTGAGGATGATGAAGCTCGAGTTAGTGTTGATCCTGTTGATGTCGATGTCGAGGACGAAACTTTTTTATCAGATGAGAGCGGTGGAGTGCGCAACGTCATATCCGGCTATTTATTATATAATTATATTTTATATTATTTATGCTATAAAAATAGTTGTATTTAGAAGTTTAAAAAGGCATTCTAAAGTGTTAGAATATAATTGTTATGAATATACAGGTATATACATAAAATTACACTCAACACAAAAAATGCCTGTTTAAACAAAACTAATATAGAATAATTAATATATATATATATCATAAGATATATACATAAAATTATATACAATTATATTTTATATTAATTATTAATTATAGATAATTAATTATAATTTAATAAATATTCGCTATATAAGACTAATAAAAAATATTCATAAATCAAATTGTACTTACAATTTATAATTTATATAAGACAAAGATAATTTCTATAAGTTCCAGAATTTGACGCCAGATGAACAATATTAACTTAATCTGCGAGTTTAAGTTGTCAGCACTGATTTTTATTGTTGAAGACGTTTTTCTTAATATTCTGTCACGGTGTCAAAAATGACAGTAACAAAATTATTATTATTTAAAACGGTCGCGGTTTTTATTATAATTTTTTTTTTTTTTTTATTTATTTATATTTATTTATTTTATAATTTTTGTACTTTTTTTTTCGGCGCGAATTGAATTTGCTTTTTTGCGCGAACAATTATGTTATATTCGTCCGTATAGTCAGGCCCGTTCCTGGCGGGGGTGCAAAAGGTGCCGTTGCACGTGGGCGGCAAAGTCGAAGGGCGGCCGCTTACACTATTATTTAAGAATATTAAAATTTAAAAAAAAAATGATTTTAATTTTGACTACTAAACTGAAAAAAAAGCTTTGTCGAATTAAGTAGAAGCAAACGAAACGTTATTTGTTTTACCAGAAACACTGGGAAGATCCAAGTACATAAAAATTTAATGATTTTAATGTATTAAAAAAGACTGAATTCTGTTCTTCTTCAGACTTTATTATTCATATAAAAATTTGAAAGAATGTGTGTATGTACGATATTTCTTTAGAAATTTCTAATTGATTTTTTATTTTTTCAATAACGCACGCAGAATTTTATTTTTATTTTTAAATATAGCTATCGCACTTCATATTAAAAAAAGAAACTATCACCAAATAATAAATTACGTCATGCATAGAAATCCTTTCATATAACAATATCAGCAGATCAAAATACAGAAAAAGGAAAAGAAAGTAAGATAAAAATAACATTTACGTGGTACTAGATGGTCAAGTCGTATTGACGCTATAAGACCCTTGCAGCAAAATATTAAAGAAATTTCTGAAAGTTTAATCAATTTAAGAGATGACCAAAGCAGAGATATAAGTACAAGGAATATGGCAAATTCGTTATCTGAGAAATTAAAGTCATTTAAATTTTTATGTTCATTAATTATTTGGCAAGATATACCTTAAAAAATTGATGTAGTTAGCAAAATGCTACAAAATTCTAACATTGGCATTAATGAATGTAGTAAAGCGTTGGGTAATTTAAAAAGATTTTTAAATGCGAAAAGAAACGATGCCAGTTTTATGAATATATAAGTCAAGCTACAAACCTTGCACGTGTTATTGATGTAGAAAACGAATTTCCACAGACCCGCATAAAAAAAAACCTCATCAATTTTTATATGAATCAAGTGACGAGTTTGTACAAGATCCTAAACAAGACTTTAAACTTAATTTTTATTTTCGACTTATAGATAGAGCGAATAATTCTGTAGAGGAAAGATTTACGTTGTTAGATCAATGTAATAATACCTATAGTTTTTTGTATTCCTTCTATTGAATAGATTTAGATATTTTAAAAAAATGTTGTTTGGATTTGGAAGTTTTTCTACAAATAAATATTAAAATGCCAAAGACCTCAATGGATATGAACTATTTAACGAAATATTAAATTTTAGAGATTACATCATACAAAACGACTTAATATCATCATTTTCTAATTTTTGTATAGCGTTAAGAATTTTTTTAACACTTCCTGTAACTGTATCATCTGGAGAAAGAAGTTTTTCAAAATTAAAATTGATAAAAAATTATCTAAGGTTGTCGATGTCGCAAGAAAGGCTAACCGATCTTGCCTTGTTATATCGATAGAAAAAGATATCTGTGAGAATTTAAACTTATCTCAAATAATTGATGATTTTGCTTCAACAAAAGCAAGAAAAGTAAAATTGTGAAATCTGTTTTTGCTTGTTAGTTACACTTACTTTGTTTTTTATGAAACTAATAGGTAATTTATTTTATGTTTATTGAAATGAAATGTTAAATCATTTTTGTTAATTTTTTTGTTTTTTTTGGAACTAATAATTAATTTTATGTTTATTGAAATTAAATATTAAACTATTATAAATTTTAGTTTTATTTAAAAACAAAAACCAAAATAAACAAAAATTCTCTTCTTAATATAACATGGTGTCGTAAATAACTAAAAAAATTTTTTTCACTTAGTTTGATTACGTTTTCATATTCTATATTCAATTCTATAAGGGTTAAATTTTACATGAAAATTATCACTCCATCGTGTGATTCGCTTATCAGAGAATTGTAATTAACAAATTTAATTAATAAGGGCGGCAATATTGTTTTGCACCTGAGCGGCCAGCAACTCAGGAACGGCACTGCGTATAGTTTCAAGGTTCGAGAACGAATGAAGTAAGCCTTGACGTCGTAAATGTCTCAACACAAAGTTCAATATAACGTCTGTGTGATTTAAAATGCCAACAAAAGCTTACAAAAATTTGAGACATTGTTTCATGATCAAAATTCTTGTTGACGATGTCTTCATAACCCCTTGGACAGATATTTGGATATCTAAAACTTTTTAAAACCCAATGTTTTTTTTAAAGCTTTCATCTGTATTAGAGAAAAGTCTGCGTTGTGATTAGAACCAAATTAAAACGAACATAAACAGTATTCGAGGTTTGATAATTCATTATGTTCACCGTAAATTATTTAAAAATATAAAAAAATATTAGTTAAAATAATACAATCCATTAATATATATTTAGCAAGTTTAATATTCTGTAGATTTACTAATTCTAAATTTTTATTCTATGTGTATTACGTACGAATGTATTATGAATGAATGTATTATGAACTCAGTATTGTATTCTAACGTAATTCTTTTGAAGAAAGGAAGTCATTATTTTTATAGATAATTTTCAAGGGGGTAAGTTGCATCTCCAATTAGATTGATATTATGAAAAAAAATTTAATTTGTAATTATTTATAATAAATTTCTTCAACAGACTATCGTTTTACGGCCCCTGCATCGTGACAGCTCCCTGGATACCCAATAAAGGCATTTGTAAACTTTAGCTACAACTGTCTGCAAAAATTTAAATTATATCAAAAAATATTACAAAATAAAATAGAAATAAATTTACTCGGACATTTACTGAGTGGAAAGGCTTACGATTGTAATAGAAAACTTTGGTATGCATTCCATTAATGCAACCTACTACTATAGATGTTTATTAGGAATGTCAAGGTATATAACATATCACCTTTTTCTGTTTTTTAATAATTTAATTAATTTAATTAAATTTAAGTCTTTCCATAATAATCAGTCCCTTAGTTTGAAATTTAATTTTTCTGGATCGCAAAATTTCTAACGAAGCTCTCATTGCACAATTTTGCCAAACTTATTTTAGGTTTCCGTTTTTTTGTTAAAACATTTACGATGTCACCGAAAATCAACATTTTATAATAAAAAATCTTCCAAAAATGTTTGACCCTCAGAGAGTCTTGTCTTTTGCTAGATTAATTTAAGTGACGATTAAATTAATTTAAGTGACGATTTATTGAATAACAATACTTGTGCATTTCATATATATATAAGTAGTGAAACTATTTTATTTTGATGTGGACAAATTATATAATTTTTCATGTTACTATACTGTAACACCATTTAAATTAACTCAGAAATTTATGTTAACAAAATTTTGTTGCAATTTTACATGCTTTTTTAAATCTCAATATTTTAATTTACTTAATTTTGTATATTTATTTCTATTTATGTTAGCTTTAAGCAAATAAAAAAGTACAATTAGATAATATTAGTTTTGTGAATAAATGAAAAATTAAACAAATTAAATTAGATATATACCTACACATTTGAATGAAACTAAGTCAAATAGAAAATAAGCATAATATTATTGAAATTGGTCAACATTTGAACAGAAAAGAGAGTTATCAATAAGCAACATTTATTTATGGGAAGGGCGTAACATTTGCTAAAACTAAACTCAAATAACAAATATTTTCTATTTCGCTTAAGTCCATTTTTTAAAATAGTGAAAATGCAAAATCCAATTTTTGGCAAATTTCTTACTTACTAAAATTAAAATTTCTCACTAACGAGATCTCGATAAAACCACAGGTAGTGCAGTATTAGTAGATGCTACGGCTCTAATGCCTATATGCGATTCGCAAAGATAAGCAACAGAGCAACTTCAGGAAGGGCTGAATAAAGTAAACAAATGGCCCCAAAACTGGAAAATTAAACTGAACGAGCAAAAATTGCTTCATATTACTCACGCATAATATTGCTTCATATTACTCACGCATAAAGCTCATAATATGAACCTATAGAGCCATCAGTTTTTCGTAATATTGTAACGATTTTTCTTTCTAATCTTCATTTAGGTCAATATTTACATATTACAATTACAGAGATAAATATTTTTTTTTTGTTTTTGCTTAAAAAAAATACCACGTAAATTCATAACATGAGTCTGAGAGGCTCTCATATAATATTTCATAATAATTTCTCAATAATGCAAATTTTGACATGAATAAATGATGATGAAGTGACTGACGACATAAAATTTGAGGATGTGGCAATTGACTCTGAAGAGGATCATTTATCTGAAGCTTCAGAAGCAGAAGATGAATTAAATTGTGATTCTGATAATAGCGGCGAAATTATAATTTCTCATGGAGAATTTTTTGAAAAAGATGGCAAAAAATGGGCTCAAAGGCCATAACGTTTTTTCTTAATTAATATTTTGCGCTGGAAACCATTTGCCGCAATTGCACGCCTTCTTCGAAACCAAATAACCAAAGTTATCGTTCGTTTTAGGAGCCTATGTTTCAATTATATTCAAAGCTATACTATAGGCGTAAACCGCTTTGACAAAATTTTACGTCTTATTATATTTGATGAAAAAACCACAAGAAGTAATCGACGTAGATTTGACAAATTAGCCCCAATTCGAGACGTATTTGAAGCAATAAATAAGAGTTTTGGAAAATATTATATACCTTCAGAAAATCTTATCGTAGACGAACAATTAATGCCAACATATGCAATCAAAGCCTGAAAAGTATGGTATTAAAATTTAGTGGCTTTGTAACTCTCAGACGGCATACCTACTCAAAGGAATTCCATATATTGGGAACAAAGATAATAACAGAACTCAAATTATTTATATATATTTAATATATATAGTGGAAAATTTGTGTACACCATATTTTGGAACTGGACGGAATATTACAATGGATAACTATTTCACAACGTTAGAACTTGCAAAAAGTTTGTTATCTAATGGATTGACGATTGTAGGAACTTTACGTCGGAATGAAACTTATATTCCAATTTCTTTCAAGTAAAAATAGAGATCGACATTATTTGGACAAAAAAAATTCGCATGAAAGAAATTTATTTCTAAGATCTCTTGGTGAAAGTTTAATAAATTCTCTTATCAAAAAGCGTGCTAGTACCAAAAAGCTGCAATTACCACCATCTCGTATTGCAATTTCAAAAACGGTAGTGCTTATTTTGTTAATTTTGTTATTTTTAAACATCTAGAAATTAATTATTATAAATAAAAATTTTTAAATTTATTAAAAATAATTTTTTTCTATTACATTATAAGGTGAGCCTACCAGGCTCATGTTATGAATTTACGTCACAAAATATGTTAAGAGGTTTAGGGTTAAGACGAAAAAGCAAAACAACATTGTATATATAAATAAATGATATTCAGGTATCGAAATTGAAAACACTAAAAATCTTGTGCTACACCTTGACTCGCGTCTTAACTGAATAAATCCCATTAAACAAAAGGCATTTCAAATCAAATAGAAATCAGAGATATGAACTGGCTAATAGAAAGACATATATTAGTATATAAAATTATAATCAAACATATATGGGCTTACGGTATTCAACTGTGGGAATGCACAAAAAAAATCTATTTATTAATTATATATATAACAGTATCAAAATAAATTTCTTAGAACCATATCGCTTGGTGACTATACCATACATGTAAATCGATTCATTCAACATACCAACCTTAAGGCGATTGAGATATTAGACAGATCTCTTAATATAAGAAGTCTTTAATGGCTTAAACCCCATCTATCTATAATTACAATTGACAAGGATTTAAGGACCTGCGCAGTAGACACCTTTCCATTTTATTTCGCTTCTCTTTAATGAACTCTTAATAATATAAATAAGTTATATACAACAATAATGCGCACACAGTTGAAATTTTTTTTTACCATATGGGTTTATTATTCACCAAATACATTATGCATATTATGTATGTGAGTTCTTATTAAAAAAAAAAACAAAAACAAACAAATCAGTTATTATTATTAGTTACATACAATGAAACTCTAAATTTGGCTACAACTTGAATTATAATTACTCAACAGAGGACCCTAGTTGTAATATAATAAAATATAGGGGAGCAGAAATACAAATGTCTGTAATCCCACATAAGTTATGCTTATAAGCACATTTTAAAAGTACATAGGTGTAGTAATAATTTATTTAAATTAAAAAAGGAAGATGGCGCTATATAACCTTAAAATAAAAAAAAATAAAAACTTACTAAAATTGCAATTTGCAAATATCCATTATTAGTTAAAAAAATCAAAATTCTTTCCCAGAATATTTTTATATCTCTACGACTCTACACAAAAGACATGACATTATTAGTATTCCGGAGAAGTATTTTAGTCGAAAAATTTCGATATCAGGCTTATTTTCGAAGACGAAGACATGTTTGAGTAAAATTATAATATTAGTATTTTAACAAATGCATAAGTTACCATAAAAAGTAGCAAAATACCTTCGATACTTAAGTCAGTAACGTGACATTTACAATATAAGATGTTATTTCTTATTTCGGTATTATAATATTGAACACCTTATATCGACATAAGCTGATTTGACAATAATTTTTGTGCTTACATGGCTTGCAGCAAAACATCTTATATCGGCATAAGTCAGTTTTCATTTTGTAAAGTTTAATGTTAGTTTTAATTGATTATATACAAGGTTACACACTTCTTCTAGAAAATATACACCTATCGTATTACAATATACATGGATTAAAAATTCACCTAACGGATATTTCGCAAAATAAAATTTTGAAATCAAAAATTTTTATTTAAAGATTTATGTGACATTAATAAATTTCTCAAATTATATTAGTCATATAGGCTATTTGCCATGTAAATTTAGGTCAATTGCTCTACACATTGGCGGTTTTACAAATAAATAAATTAACAAATATTTACATTCAAATATGTATTATGTATCTTTAAGCATTATAAATGAAAATTTATAACATACAAAACTTTTCAAATAAAAAACAAAGGATGAAATTTAATATAAGCTCATCTCATATTAACATACATACAATATGTGTACCTATATAAGTATATACTGATGTTGTTTAAAGGAATGACAAGTAAAAATGTAATTGCTGTCACATGTATATATATTTTATATAACAAGTGTACATATGTAGTTAGAAAAATTAATAATAACAAAAAAATAAAAAAATCAATAATGTAAACTAAAGGTGAGTGAATATTTGTGGTTAATTTATCGTAAGTGGATTATTAGGTAATGTGTATACATTTTTTCCATTTGTGTATAATAACATTATAATATGGGATGTATATGTAAAAAAGAAAGAAAATATAAATAATAAACGATAATAAAAATAAACGACCCATATTAAAGCTTAAAAAGAAAATTAAAAACAAAAAAACATGTGTCAGAGAAGGCGTGATTTATAACTGAATATAGTTGTCATAAACTGGAAACATTTAAATTGAATTAGGGCCAACAGATAATTTTCAATATTAATATTTTTGTAAATGTTTCATTCATTATTGAAATAATCTGATTGCCTACGCACCTGTAATGAACAATAGTATAGAGTGATGATGAATATTCTTAGAAATCAAAGCATTAAGAGAAAAAAAATCATAATAATTATTCTTTTATCCTTTTACACGTTTTGAGCGGTGATGTAGCTCAGATATTGTATGTAATTATTATTTTTGCAAAGTATAGTTAATTTTGTTTCTGTTGTTATTAATTCTAATTAGTTGTGTTTGCGCCACCTGTCGCCTAGTGGAACAAACTAATTTATTTCCCAGGGAATTTTGGACCTATACCTTACCACTAGGTTACGATTAAAATATAGAAAGATATAGTCATATAATTTTATATATATGTATAATATAATAAAAATAATAATTCTTTATTTCATTAACAACTCAAGCTAATTTACATACAAAATTATATAAAATTATTTATCAAGTAAATACCACTACAAGTACCAGATATGATAAAATATAACAAATCCAAGACAATTTTCTTTAATGATTGAAAATTATATCAAGAACACATCACTAATAGATTAGCAATATACTTAGATTTGCAAATGGAACATTTTGTCGATATGGACAATTCAATTGTCTAGAGAAATCAAAGTTAGAATATTTAATTCCTACAAGTCTGATCATACATATACATTTCAAATATAATATACGACACAACACATGTAAAATAATAACTACAAAAAATTACGTATTCGCCAACAAGTTTAGTAGAATAATATTATATAGGATTCCGTGCCAGATTATTATATACTAGCAGTTAAAAAAATAATATGTATTTGTTTGATAAACAAACTCCGAAAACGAAAGCAATTCCGGGCCGGATTAGTATATAACATATATTCGTATATATTTTAATATGCCAATTTATGTATTAGAAGTTTAAAATATTCTTTCCTTACAACAATTACAGACAAAAAACTGGGACCTATATTATGGAAACATGATCTAAGCTCAGAGTAAGTAAATAAATAAATTACAAATTAAAAAGAAGCCATAAATACCTGTCTAAACTAAAAAACGAAAATGGAAATGAATATTCAGTTGGTCGAAAATTTCTTACCGACAAGCTCTGAATTAGTCCTCGCATTAGAAAAGAAGGTAAGGGGACCTATATTAACTTCGGAATGATCGCAGTCAATATTGAGATTGAAAGTAGTGGAAAAGGATTGCCAGAAAACTATTGATGCAAAATATAGATAGTGAAACTATGTGAAAGACAATAACGGTATTTTGGGTTAGGGAAGAAAACAAATTATTCTTTTAAAAATATATAAGTACATTATTTTATTCAAATTCACATCTGAAAACCATTTCTTAAAAAAAAAAAAAACAAACTAACTATATTTCTTAACTAAATGTATTATGCTTTAAATAAACTTATTCAAGCTAAAAATAAACTTAGTTTGAATTCCATTGTATGTTTCTAACCTAAGTGCTACATATTATTAACGACACAATTAAAATTTTATTTTAATTATTTTATCGTATATATTTAAATAAAAAATAATTCAAAAATTACTAAACTGTTACAACTGTAATAATGCAATTTAAATAATTTTACATGGTGTCACCCATTAAACATGATTAGCTTCCTGAACAAGAAAAATACATACATAATTTAATTAGAAATGTAAAAAATGTAATTCAAAATTTACACACTTTATACATACTCAATAATTGATGTTCAATGTTCATTTAATAATCCATTTTGATATACACATATGTGTATTGAAACTATGTGAAACCCATAGTCAATTTTATTGTTACCAGACTAAGACGATTAAATCGATTCAAAAATTGTAACATAAAGCTTAGATATTATTCAATATTAAAATTACACACAAGTGAATAATAAAATTAATATTATTATGGTGAATGGTATAAAAGCAATGTAAAAATAAAAAATAAAATTATAATGTAAAATTACATAAGTTATTTATATATCGGTAGAGTTATCGACAACTATTTCTACAGATAAAGTAGACCAAAAATTAGGAAGATTTATTTGATAATTACCTTTACTTGTGAAAAGATTTATAATAATTTCAGGAAAATAAAGCATACCTTTGAATTGTAATTCAACCGAAATATATGATGTCAAAGTTTTATGATTCCAAATTTGATATGAAAAGTAACCCATTTATAAATTTTAAAATTAAATCATAAATAGTAAGATTATTCAGAATTAAATGTTGAAGTGCAGTAGGTGTAGGTCTACAATGATTTGTACAACAATTCCGGGAACGCATCCTTGTACTTTTGACGTTGTACTCGATGTAGAATTGTGGCAGCGACTTATTTACATATGAATTTAATTTATAATTATGATAATAAGTTAGAAACCACATTCATGAAATAATTCAATTTAAATTTTTGATTTAAAAAATTACCTCTGTTGCTATCTCACCCATATTCTAAATTTATATTGTATTGACTTATCAAAATGTATTGACTTTAAATATGTCAAACTTGAAAAGTACAATAGCAACTAAAGTACAACAATAAAAGTAGAATAGGGGTCAGTCTTGTAAAAATCTACAAGTCTTGGTGAATATTTTTTCACATAAAATTTTTAATATGGTTAACACTTCAATCTACACCTATTCGTGAATACCCTTATTGCATTATAGTTCGTGTAGTAGTTTTTATATTATTGTAAAATAAAACCTGTCAACGCAAACTATTTGTCAAAATTAAAATTTACATTAAAATATTATATATTAGAAATTACACAAGTCACCACAAGTTAATTTTGTATGGCATTATACTCCATCCAATTGCCATAATATAATGCAACTGGCGTTAAAGTTAAAACAAACTATTCGCATATTAATGACCCGAATGTTACTGCTCATCTTGTTTCTATAGATTATAGTAGTATTGTTCGAGCTAACACCGTATTTCCTGAATATCGTGTAAAATTAAATTTGAATGACCTACACTCAAACGTTTCTGTAGTGAAACACAAGTACTAATACATTTGATTCAAACTGTCAAAGTTTAAATCTCAAAATGACAAAGTCATAAAGATTGATTTACAATGTAAAATGTGTATCCATGTTTCGGCTGTGTATAGATAAATTACATAATATGTAGATGTAAACGCGTCTTTTATGTCAAACAGAGTAAAAACATTTTTTTTTTTAAAATCTATACATGTACACTATCTGCAAATCGAATCCCGAATTTAGTAGGTTAATGTAAAAAAATTGTTATTGTATTGCAAATCCAAAATTTATGTCAAAATTAAAATTTACCTTAAAAGTTAAAATAAAAATTACAGAAGTAATCTAATATTGTACAGTACGGTTTGTGTACAGATAGATACAAGAATTTTAAATTGTAAAACGCCATTTTGTTTAATATTTTTGACAAAATGGACATTTTGAAATTTTTTATTTGGAATAATTTTAATTTACAATTGGTCGTTTGGGATAATTAGACTTTTTGAATAAAAAATAGGTACCGCAAATATGATAATACTTGATTTGCAAATTTAATTTAAATTTACATGTTTATCAAATGCATTATTAAAACATTATTTAATCTGTAAGTTGAGAAAAGTACGGTACAAATATCTGAACTATTAACGAACCGATTATCATTATTATTCTTTTGAAACATAGCGAAACTAAATATTTTTTCAAAAGTTTTTAATTTACAATTAGGAATTTCAATTTAAAATTTAACCTCATGTACAAGTAAACATATACATTTTAACATTAAAAAATTTCAATTTATTAAATTGCAGCAACTCACCAATGTACAGAGTTTTCTTGTTTTACTCACCAAAATTAAATTAATTATTTTTTTTTTAAATAAATAAATTATTACGTATTCGGTTGTTGTCTATGATAAATCAATAAAACAAATTATATGGTATTAAGAATGAGAAATGATGAAAAACAATTCATAATGAAATTGAGTACGATTTTTTATCAAACTTCCTGGAATTACGAAGAACGAACGAATACTAGCTAAGTTGAAATTACGAAGTAAAATTTGAAGTAATTACTTATAAAACAGGATTTGGTTGCGAGCTTGTCCTATTTAATAAACATATCTAATATTAATGACTTTGATACACATCTCTACTATTTTGCTGATAAATTAAAATTTGTAAAATGAGAGATTTTGCCAACTTCTAAGTATTAGGCGAAGTGGGAGCTTGTCATATAGCTTTTTCGAACTGGACTATCGCCGCTGGATCGATATCGCTCCTGGTCGCTGGTATTTTAATTAAGACCAAAATAATTATTTAAGCACCCCAACTCCCTTTGCAAAATTTAAGCCATATAAAGATTAAAAAAAAAAGAAGAATAGTAAAGAAATAATATGTAAAATTATAAAAGAATATAAAATAATAGAATAGAAAAGTTAGTGTACATAAAATTTACACACATTAGTTTAAGAGGTATTTATTTACTCGTCTCTTGAAATCTTCTTAGTTATAATATTTTAATATAAGTTATAATACAATTAAAATATATTTTTAAATATTTAAAATTACTTATTTTATTGTGGTTTTCTAGATTTCTAATAAAGTGACAGCGGTTGTGTTCTAAATACATACTAAATCACAACATAAAAATCTACAAAAGAAAATGTATATGTAAATAAGAAAAATGTCATAAATTAGGACAGTAAAACATTTTTGACCAACTAACGATTATGTTTTTTTAATTATCCTCATCCTACTCATTACGACTTGTTACACACTGTAAATAAAAAACATTAAAATTATCTTGTATAGGAGTGAAAGTAAGGGGTAAATGTTATCAATTACACATTAATGGAATGAAGAGTAATGAATAAATATGAAATTATTTTTTAATATACATATTCATAATTTATGCTATTTAATTGCTAATTACAATAAATAATTATTGCCTATTTTAGATCTCATATTATGTATGTATGTATGTATATTTGAGATAATGATAATAAATAGAAATAAATTCTAAAATTATTTATTATTAATTATTATTTAATGGTCTCATTTTATTATAATTGTTATTATTTATTTTGTGATTTATTTGCCACCACAAAATTGTGGTTGTTGAGTTATCAAAATTAATTGGTAATTTGTTTTTTTGTTTTTGTGTATGTAAAAAAAAAATACTACTCCAAATATAAGGATATACTGTGTAATGTGTGTTGACATTAATACTATTGTTGATTAAAATGAGAAGGAAACATAAATAAAATGTTTTCAATGTCATCTCTTTCAATTTACAAAACTAATTTAATTATAAGGATTTTTGTACTAGATAGTGTAATTCGGTACTAAGCAAAGTGAGAAAGATTGAATAGGCCAAGATGTTTCAGTTAGTGGTGTCAAGCTTTTAATTTATACATGTTTTTTTGTTAGATGACAGTAAATCATTCAAAGACTCTTCGGGGCTGCTGCTTGTTGTGATAGCAGTTTGAAGGCCAATGTGAGACTTTAATTAAATTTATTAAATAAAATCTCCTACTATTATTGTATGACATTGAAACTGTCTTTATTACTTATTGCTTATACTAATCATCATTTGAAAACTTCAAATAGTTTACTTAAAAAAACAAAAAATACTTTTGATCTACTATCAATAATATAAAATTAATTGAAAATTAAAAAATTTTGAAAAAATATTTAATTTCGCTACGTCTCTTTTTAAATATGTATACTTGGGAATATTCGATAAGTTGAACTACTTCAGATTACTTTGATGGATATATAGAAATTAATAATATTGAATATACTGTGTTAGGAAATTTAGAAAATACGTAGTTTAGAAAAAGATGAGCTTGATAGGGTTGTATTATGCACTTTAGGGTTAATAAGATACATGTCTAATAAATATCAATCCCTGAGCGATTATTTGATTCGTTAATTATATATCTGTTTGTAAAGAAGGAAAAATTTTCTTCTTCTTGACACGGCCAAAAAGTTTTTCCACTTTTACCAAATTTTTTTTTTTATTCAACTCAACACTTTCTAGTCAACACATTTTAAAAAAGCTGACCATAACAAAAGAAAAAAATAATAATAACGTGGATCCTTTCGTATGATGCTGAACTACTGTTTAATGGTTTAATGATCATTTTGTTTCTTGTTCAAATATTTTCACATAAATAGAAATAAATGAATTTACATTGAAATTAATTATTGTTTGTTACCTTTCTTAAATCAACTTAGACATTTAAGCCGAATTAATTTAATGTTAGGTAAAGAAACATTAATTATAGCGCATACACATTATTTGTTATAAACTAAAAAAGTATGTACGGCAAATAGGATAATACTTGATTTGCAAATTAGTGAAGGCACACTTTTCGTGGTTTTTCGTGTGCGTTCGTTTTTTTCTTTATTCAATCAATCAATGATGTAGGCCGGGATCGAAATAAATTTGTATTTTAGTTCAGTTGGTTGAAATGTCATGTTAATATAAAAATTTTTTGATGAGTTTGATTCTCTTTTGAGTAAAATTTTCTTTTGTATTATTTTTGGATTATTGCATTTGGTTTTTTGCATTTTTAGTAGGAAAAAAATTAATTATTGAGATAACATTAATATAGATTTTAAAGGAAAATTTATAAAATATAAGTATTGCCTTTTCAGATACACGAAATTTATAGGAATTAATATAATTTTACAGATTAACACATTTTAAAGAAACGTATATTGACCAACACAAAAAAGATATAAGTCAAATGACGTGATATGTTATTATGTTTATCGAACCTATATTAAAGTTCTGTTGTTCAAATTTATTTTATAGATTTTATAATAGTTAATTTTAATTAGAAGGAATAGCGGATATTTGATTTGATGACTATATGTATAAAAATACTAGAAGATCCCCTGGTAAATTTCCGGTCACCAAAAAAAAGGAATTTTGATGTGAAAAGGCACAGTAAAATGATTTTTAATAAAATTGAACGTTTGATATGTTTGAATTATCTGAAAACAATGTATAGATTTGTAATGTTTGAACATTTTTATATTTTTATGGTGTGCTATTAATATTACTATTCTATATATTGTTGTCAGATACTTTCAACATGTCAAATATTTCATATAATGAAAAATCATTTTATTGTGCCACAGAAAAATTCCTTTCTTTTGCTTGGCCGAGTAGTGTCCGGGGGTTTCTTCTAGTATATTTAAATTTACTTGCTCATCAAATTCATTGTGTATCGCCATTATATTTAATCTGTAAATAAAATAATGAAAATAGTAATAATAAAGTACTCTGTATGAGCGGCTGAGCTCTTTTGAGATACTGAAATGAAATAAAAAAAAAATTGAATAAAGTAAGGTACAGATATCTGAACCATTAATCCATCCGTTTTTACTGTATAAACTTTACTTTTACCCATTTTGAATTTCTGATATCAATTTAATTTCATTTCATTTCTGTTCAAAATTTTCAAATCGTAAGTGTAAAAATTAATTAACTTTTTATCAGAATTTTATTAAAACAAAATATCTTAAGTACCAACATCTATTTTATATTATATAAATTAAATAAAAATAAATTGATATATCTTCATTGATTCATTCATTTTAATTATATATACATAAAAATTATGTGATACTTATGTGCATACTTATATGTGCATACAAAAAGGATATTAAAAAAATTTTTTTTTTTTTGATTTTCAAATTGAAAATAAATCAATGAATAGTGAAAAAATAATTTATTAAATAAATAAAATTATTTTTTTTTTCTTTTCAGCTTTGAGAAAAGTTCAAAATATTTTCCTGCAAATTTTAATTTTTTTTTTTATTTTTAATTCTATAAAAAGATATCCTTTGCTGTTTCAATATCTTTGACACAGCTATGCTCAACCTTCAAATAGCAAATAACACAAAAATAAAATGTGTCAAATTAATTGACTTTGACTTTTATCCGCAAATAAATAATAATATTGAATAATATTAACAACGATACAATATCAGTTCAAATTTTTTAGGAACCAAAGTACAGTGAAATTAAAATTATTTGAGCATTTTATATTTTATTAAAAAACAAATGTTTTTGTTGGTTCATTTTCAAATCATAGGGTTTCGATTTAATTAAAATATAATGTAGTTTCGAGAATGCGCTTTACATATTTCACAATCATTGAGTTTTTCACAAAATTGAGTTCTTCTTCTTTCTCTATAATACTATTATCACTATTTGGGCTGAATTCTTTTTCAACGGTAGGACAATCAGTCCTGGACTGGTATGCTTTCAATGTTGTCATTCTTCAAGTCTTTTCTAATTTTGCCCAAACAAATCGTCATCGTTTTCCTGATGCTGGATCCATAGCTGAACGGCACATGTCTTACTAATCCCTATTACATATTCTAATTTTTCTTTATTTGATGCTACCTTTTGAAACTATCTTTTTATATAGATGTGCCTTATTTTGTAGTGCCATGTACCGCCATTTATTCATTTAAACTTTAAACATCTTTATCTCCGTAGTGTGAAGGTTTCACATTTGTTTCGCTTACAATTTTAATAAACAATTTTCTCTGAAACTATCTCCAATTGATTTTATTTTATAATACGCGGAATACTCCATCCTAAGAGCACATTTTTAGGTACATCAATTGGAAATAAATTTTGGGAATAATATAAAACGTATACGTGATCCACTTGCTTTCTTACACTCAAGTCGTTTTCAATTCAATTTAAATTGTTATAATTTAGTTTTTAGTGATTTAATAGTATAATTCTGTCATAGTCAAAATGAATGATAAAATAGTCATTTGACTTCCATATACTCTTCTATTACTCATTTTAGTTATACAAAATATAAAATTTGAGTTAACTATTTAAATCCAAACAATATCTTGGTGGGGAGAGATAAAATAAAAACTAGTTCAACAAAATGAATAGTTACAAGAAACGATTTCCCTAAGATATTTCAAATTTTATTGAACAGTATTGTTTTGCAAATCACTTATAAGCTTACATTCAATCGAATATGGGACCTATAGGTCTCGTTTTGTTCCTTATACTAATGAATTTTAAAGTTTGGAAGTTTACTTATCTAACAACGTTATTTCCATAAACGACATCAATGTGGAAATTCGGCGAACAATAACCTTCGTAAATAATTTTTGCTTCGGTTTTACAAAGTGTATCGAATCAACAATTCTATTTGGAAACATTTTTATAAAATTCTCGTAGTTCTGTTCTACAATTCAGAATGTTGGACACAGCCCAATATAAGTAAACATGACTTGCCAAATTCGATGCTTAGTTTATAAATTGCAACAGACTTACACCAGATCCTGTGTAGATGAATATCTACCCTATAAAACACCCTATGCACCCTTATAAATTATTTTATTTAATTTTTTGATAAAATTACTTTAACTCTTATAAAATTGTGTATCGATTTCCTTGACATGTGAAATTACATAATATTTCAATCGTGAATTATTTTCTTTTTATAAAATTACTGAAACCTTAATTGCATTGCTTGTACACGCTTCATGTCAATGTTTTTTTTTTTTTTTTTTTTTTTTTTTTTTAAACTATCAAGTATACAAAAATCAAAAGAGTGTTAAAATTAAAAAAAAAAAAATAGGTTAAATTTTTTTTTTAAAATATAGAAAATGTATAGACCCCACTATTTATTAAATATTACTCACTCTTTTTTTGTAAAAGAAAGGTAAACATAAACGATGGGTGCTTTGAGAATTTTTTTTTTTGGGTACCAAAATTTGAATTCAACGGAAAAGAATTTTTTTTTTTAATAAAATATAGTTTTTGGAAGTTTCATTTAAAATTTCATTTTCAATTTTATCAATTTTTAAAAAAAATATTTTTTTTTAGTTGAGGAACGAACTATTCCATAACTCACAACAATAACAATGCATAGGAAATAAATACAAAAATCATGAGATTGATTTTATTGAACACCGAACGTCAGGTCATTGGAAAATATATGACATTAACATCGTATACACACACCCTAGTACCAACATTTTATAATTAAATCAATTTAATAAATTAAGCTGGAGTATCGCAGTGAGGTATATAAGGCTCAGTTTTATGTTGTCAGCAATCATACAATACTCCACAAGTTGCAAATATAACAATATCAAGTTTTACGGATAATAAATTTATAAAAAACTATAATAAGCACTAATAATAGAATTTGATGCCGAAAATTTAAAAATTAAATTAAATAAAACAAAATACACTCATAATATTATTATTTTATTTAATCTGTAAATTGAAAAAAGTACGGTATAAATATCTGAATCATTTAGCACAACCGATTTTCGTTATTATTATTTTAAATGACATATATATTTAAAAAGAGACGTTGCGAAATTAAATATTTTTTCAAAGTTGATTTCAATTTGAAATTTCAATTTAAAATCTCACCTTATGTATACACATACATTCCCAAATTCACTAAATAGAGAGAGAGAGAGAGAGTTTACTAAACACATTCACCAAAGTACAGAGTTTCTTTTTGCCTCGCCAAAATTAAATTTAAATTTAATTCTTTTTTTTTTTCAATAAATTATTATTATTACACATGCGGTTGTTGTCTAAGATAAATGAGTAAAAAAATGATATGGTAGCAAGAATAAATTGAAATGATGCAAAATGATAATGAAATTGAGTACGACATTTTCTCAAACGTTTTCGAATTTTGAGGAGCGGCCGAATACAAGTACATATAAATTTAATCTTATAAAAAATACTACATAATTAAAAAGTACTAAATTTTGTGCCTATCTTTCAAATGAATAAATTATTTTGTAGAAAAACATATCCTAGCTCTAAACCAATATATGAAAACTATATATTTAATACATGATAAATGGCCAAATGGCAAAACATCATAAAATCAATAAAATATAAAGCTTTTTCAAATTGAAAGTATTTTGCAAAGTCGTAAAAATAATTTAAATTACCCAAAACATAGGACATATTAGTTGTTTTCAGTAGAATCGGTCAAAACAATTTTGGACAATGACAGTTAACTGTCAAACACTTTAGAATCATTTAGAACAGAAAAATCTACTGAACACCTTTTTTGATCTTTTTTTAACTTTTTTGTTCTAATTTTGGTTTACTCTAAAATTTCTTTGTTTAACTGTTAAAATTTAAAGAAAAAACAACAAAAAAGGTTATCCGAAACTGTTTACCCAAAAACATTCAGATCAAAAAAGATCAATTCAGAACAGTTTCGCATAATCTAATGAACACAGAACAGAACAGTTTTTTTGAGCAAAAAAGTTTAATTAATGGAAACTTAGGAACACAAAAACATGTCCTTTTTTACTATAGAACGTTTTAGAATGTTCTAGAACAGTTTACTGAACACAACAATTATTAAAAAAATTTAAATTCTCTTTGTTTGTGTCTTTAATATTAGCCACCAAATGTTTCTAATTGACCAAAGCAAGCACATCTTGACATAAATTCTACACTACATTTTGATATATATATATATCTGATTATGTATATATAATTTGATATATATATATAATTTGATATATATATATATATATATATCTATATATATAACGTAAATGTACCTATTTCCGCCATAGTACATTATGCTGCCCAAACCCTTTTTTTGTAAATACAATACTCCCACGCTTTATATTTCAAATTTATTTTTGAAATAAAAAAAGAATATTATTTCCTCGTTGTAATGCAAAATAATGCACACTTGTATTCATATTAATAAATAAGTTATTGATAGAAAACTAAACTAGGTAGACATTTTAGCGAAAATATTCGTTCAAACGTTTAAAATTTTTGTTATTTTGTTAAGACCATAATAATTAAACTATGATGCTCACTTATTAATTTTATTCAAATAATTGTAAAAGATATATTATTAAATAGATTATAATACATACTTTCTTCAATTTGTAAATAAAAAATATTTTAAATTGCTAATTTGTTTTGAGCGGGAATTAGGTACACTTAAATTTATATTGTGTGTATTTACCATCGACCGGGCGGAATTAGGAAAATTATATATCGAAATAATTGATTAAGTTATTCACCTATTTTTGATTATATAAGGATGCAACTGGTCAATTTCAAATTGAAATTGAACAAAATAAGTTGGACCTAATTACGACCTATAAGTTTAAATTCGCATATGTGCTTTTTGTCACAATAACTTTGAGTTTTTATAAAAATTTTTATGAAAAAGCGAGTCGGTAATACGTGCAATATGTCCTAATTTCGAACTAAATATGCAAGTGTAAGCTATTTACACTAAATTCATACCAAATTTAAAGAAAAAACTATATTTTAATTGTTGAAAATTAGCGAATATTTTCCTTTTATTAGTAGACGAAATACGCGTATCTGTATATGATAAGCATATTTAGTAAAATTAAAACGAAAATATTCGACTATTTGTAACAATTAGATAAATTTTACTCTAACGTCAACCCTAAAGAATAAGTTCTTCCAAAACTATGTTTTACTTATATTATATTTTGTATAATTTAAAAAATCTCTGAAATTATCTTGCCTTGCCACCAAAATTTCATTAAGGCGTCCATTATAAATTACCGAAATAATTTATTTGTATAAAATTCACAATAAGTTTAATAGAGGAGTGAAAACAATGACCATTTCTGGCACATTTTGGAGATGTCCTGTAAATCTTCTTTTACAGGAATACAGAAATCTAATATATTCAGATAGTGACATAGTCTGCAAAATTGAGCCTCCAGTTTTAATGAACAGCAGAGGACAATTTAATGTACCTGAAATTATACAAATGAATAATACCAAAGCTAAGAAGTAGTAAATGTGATTTACACTTTGTATGTATATGAAATATTTTGTATTTTTATTTATTTATTTTAAATCTGCATTGTTATAATATTTAAGTTAGTTATGTTATATTGCATTACTTTTTTTTTGTTTGAAATACTGAATCGTTGCATTGTTTAATTTTTTTTTATTTTCATATTGAAATAAATGTGTATTTTTATGTGTAACAAGAAAATTTTACTTACATTATAACTATGTTTTTTTTTTTTTTCAAATTACTTATAGTAGTATTGTTTTTTTATTATAATAAATATTTTTTATAATTTAACTAAGTACTAGTTAATTATTTAAAAATATTATTCAATAATTATTTTAAATAGCTTTTGTGAGTATAAATCGTAAATAGGTACTGTGAATCGCAAATAGGTTCAAAAATCGAAATTGAGTTCATATAAGGGCGGAATTAGTTCAGATTGAAATTTTCGAGCGGAAATACGTACAATCAAACTTTTTTTTGGCAGTTATAATATTTTATTATTTATTTAGAAAAAATTAAATTATAATTAGATAAAAATATTTTTTTTTAATTAAAAAATATTAATTATTGTAATTTGAAAAAAAAAAGTTAAAAAAAGCTTATATTTTGCTTATTTTGTCAACTTAAACTAATTTTTCCTTAAGGGGGCGGAAATTGGTATATTTACGTTATATTGATAAATATTTCAGTTTAATTTGATTACATTTTTTTGATAAAAACAAATTTAAAAAAAACTTAATAAGAACTAAGAAATTTTCTGATTTTTTGTATCGAGCTTTTCTCAATACTCAAGGTTTTAAATATTTTTTGATTTTTAATTAGACTATTTTTAATTAACAATGGATGGGATCAAATGAAAAGATAAAATGAAATTGAATTCATTGTGTTATCTCTTAATTATTAAAAATACAATTGATTACAATTTCTATCTACAATGTCCATATACATCAAATGAATTGAATTTATTTAGTTTTTGTTTTTTAACTAATTTTTGTAACATATTTTCTATTTATTTAACAACAATAATATTGGTAAAACAAGAAAAATAAAACGTCAATTATTACAAAAAATAAAATTTGAAAACAAAAATTGATTTTTGTTTTTTTTTTTGTTTTTGTTTATAACCAACTTTTAATTAAAATTTTCAGTTTTAGTAGTCTTATTCAACAATACTAAATAAATATTCAGCCATCAAAATTGTAACAAAAAATTATTTTTAAAAAAAAAAGTTACAACATTTTGTTTCAATGTTTTTGATTTTTTTTTTTTTTTTTTTGGCAAACAATTCATTTTATTTCTATTTGAAAAATTAAATGTAAAATTTATAATAAAAAAAAAACGAAACAAAACAAAACAAAAATGAAAAGAAAATTCAAACATTTTCTTTTAATTGAAATCCATTTGGCAAATAAAAATTAATTCAGTGTTTACTAACGATTTGATTTTCATATAAAGAAAAAGAAAGAAAAAAAGTAAAATACAAATTAAACCTAAAATCCTCTCTGTTTGAATAAATTAAATTTATTTTAAAATAAAATTGCAAAATTTTCACCATAGATAATTTTTTGTCACAATTATTTTTTTTTTAATAAAAACTTAATTTGTATTCGACAACCACATGGGCAATGCAATTGAATATAATATGTGAAATTATGTTTTGTATTTCGAAATTAATTTTTTGTAAAATTCAATTTCGCTTAGTTATTAAAACTCGGGTTTGTTGAAAAAACAAAATAAGTAAATTTATTTATTTATATTTGATGACATTCCATAATGCTGGTGTTGGCTTGTAACTTCCGTCAAACTATTTTGAACATATCGAAACTAATATAATCAATCTTCTACAAGTAAGAGTTGACGACAATTTTTTAAAGTTGAGGTTGAGAAATGTTCAATGCTGAACACTGAACGCTGAACTGTTTTGTGTGTGTGTTTTTTTTTCATTTTTGAAATTTAATTAGTGCTCTAAGTTATAGTTTTAGTTTCAAAAATATTAAAAATGAATATATTAGAAAAATTAATTGAAGAGGTGAATCAGTATGAGTGCTTATATAATTTCAATTCAATTCAATTTTATTTAATTTTTACATTTACATTTGAATTTTATTACATTTATATACAGAGTTCAGATGTATACTTACATCTACACAACTGAAATATTTAATTATGGTTTTTGTTTTACATTTTTGTTTAATTCACTAATATTTACGAGTTCATAAGGAAACTTTAAAAAACCTGATATTTGGTTTTATTTTTTATTAAAACTTATACCTAATTAGTAACTAACCTAGTCTAACTATTAACTAACCCACTTAACTAAACTACTTAATTTAAATCTGCCATATTAGCAAAACTATATAACACAAACGAACTTATTGGTATAAGCTCCTTATATAATTTGAAATGTCCAAATTCAAACTACCGTTAAAAGACGAAATTTGGTAAAAATTTGATGAACCATTTTCATCTTCCTGTCCAATTTTTGTTTGTCCCATTTCAAAAAAACTTCTTTACCTTATAGTTTTATAATTAAAATTTTTTTTTTTAAATATTATCGAATTTTACTTAATAAATTTTTTAAATTTATAGTTTTATAATTAACAAAAATTGTTTTCATAAATTCTTAGTTAAAACACAAGCAAATTGTTAACAAAATGAAATTAATTTAAAGCCAACGCCACTGGTAAGCATTATAGAATAAATAAATAGAAACGCTAACGTCAAACTTTTTATACTTGTGAGTTCCAAACCAACGCCAGGATTTTAGAATGACCTTAACATTTATTAAAATTTATATTCTAAACTCTAGCTGTTTAAAGGAAATTTATAAAAATAAAAGAAAATAGATAGACACTTAGGGGCAAACTAAGGCCTAAAAGCAATTTGAGAAAAAAAAAAAAAAAAAAATTTAATCTTTGTACAAAATACAAAATATATAAATTTTTATTTAGATTAAGAACATATTGTTACTGTTTGAATTAGACATGTAATAAATAAATAAGTAAATTTAGCAATGCAATAAATTTTAAGTGACAACGTCTTTACAGTAGAAATTATGATAATGGTTAAGAGTTTGATTACATGGATTGTTGATAGGTACATCAGTAGTGGAATAATTTTTTACTGTTTATGATTTAAGTTATTTGAAGTACCTACCTATAAAAAATTGTTATATCTTAATATTTAAAATATTTCTACAATCTTAGATAAATACTTTCGATTCCAACACATAGTCCAATAATAGAATAATCCAATATATTTCCAATATATAGTTTCAAACTATGGCCACACAAGACAGTCACTATCTTGACAGTTTGTATATAATACGAATCATCAAATTAATGGCTGTGTTACTTACTTTTAATTTTTGTTTTGTTAATGTTGAAAACACAATCAGGAGGAAAAATCTTAAAAACTTAATTTAAAAACATTTTTATTTGAATTTAAATTTTAAATTTTTTTTATTAAAACAATTTTGTAACTTAATTTATTTATATTTTGAACTGACAACAACAAAAACAAACAAATGACATCAAGTAAAACCAATTTATGTTGGTATCACTGAATGTCATTCGCATTCGTCGACGAGTAAAATAGAAATAGATCTATTTTTTGAACGCGAAAAAATCGTCATTCATCGTGATTGTTTTCAGCATAAAACAATTTATAATAATATTTAATTTATTCTCCATATTTAATTTTTGAAAAACGAAAAAATATGGATTTTAAAAATTTTTAAAATAACGAAGCTAATTTTTTTTTAATTGTGTTTTTTTACTCCAAAGATTTTATAAATTTTTGTACCTTTTTGCACGAAATGTCAAATTACCAAATTCTTATTACTAGCTAGGAAATAGTTCAGACAAGACAATAACACAAAAATGTAATTGAATTTGTTAAAGTTTACTAGTGATCTGTCTAACTAGTACTCTGCCTCATATGGGCAGTCATCATTAAGCTCAGCATTACTTGAGTACAAGCTTTTAATTTTATTAATATGTTTAATTTATGGTTGAGTGCTTCTGATCTTATTTTCAGTAAATAATACACGAATTCAGTGATTTTAATTTTTTTTTGTTTTATACCATTACCAATAAATAGATAAAAGCAAATTTTCAAACAGTACTGAAAGTTTTATTTTACTTCTGATTTTTATAGGTACATTAAAATTACAATTATTTTCAATAATTAAGAGTTCTTTAGCACTCAGAGTTTGATTTTTATTCCTGGTGGTTAATAAGTTATACAAATATTTAAAAAAAAAATGAAAACTGTTATTAAACTCACAACTGTACTTCAATCCACAAATACTACATTGTGTTGAATTATAAATTCATCAAAATAAAATTAAAATTTAACAAACTAAATATATGATTGTAGTGTATAGTTATTTTCGACACTCACTGTATATATATATATATATTTAAAAAAAGGCCTTTTATAAAAATAATTACAAAAACAAAACTAATAAAAATAATGTTGAAAAAAAATCTATGATAGAAAAATGTGTAGATATACACTTTTTGTTTCTGGTTATTTAAAAAATTTAAAATAAAATATAAAACAAAAAATATACACACTTACCAGAAAATCCTTCGGGACACGTACAATTATAATATGCAACACCATCAATACATGTCCCGCCATTTATACATGGTGATGACCAGCATTCATCCCAATTGGTTTGGCACTGTACACCAGTATAACCGTCTATGCAATAACACGAATATGAACTGTATTATGTAATTATTACCGTTATTTTATTATTTTATTTTAAAATGCCATTGTAATGATATTTCCCCATATATTTTTGATGTTGTTGTTGTTGTTGTCGTTTTTTTTTTTTTAGTTTAAAAGTACCATAATTTTATTGCATCATCATCATTGTCACCATTGGTATTGTAATCAGCATGGTGATAATTTTTATCATTATCAGCAATCATTTTATTCATGATCATTATTTTCAATTGCATAAATTGAAATTTAGTGTTAGATTTTTTTTTGTTTTAAATTTTGTTGTTATTTTTTTTTTTTTTTATTTTTTAATACAAATTAAATTTGTTTTAGTCAAATACAAATGCAAATATACAAAAAAAATGTATATAAAATATATATATATAAATATATATTTTCATTTGAATAGATGAATGTTCAAAGAATAAAAAACATTTTTTTTCATGTTTGTAGTTTAGAAACCGTTAGAGTGGTTTAGTTTTTATTTTTCGGTTGGATTAAAGTTTTTCAATGGAGATATTCGTTCAGGATATACGGTGGAAAAACAAAACATAATAGCAAAAACGAAATAAAATCCATTTTAAAATTCATATCAATATACAGAAACGTTGTTACCGTTATATGCATATAACCGTTATCATGTGTTTTTTTTTTTTATTTTTAGATGATAACAAATTGTTTTGTTTTTATTTTTGTTGTAATAACGACACCATAGATTTTATATTCGTTATTTGTCGATTGTGATTTGAAATTTTTTGACCGTCATTTTGTGTATTTTAATTTTTTTTTTTTTTTTCCATTTTAATGGGGTGGGAATTATTTACAATGGTGATGGAAGAATATAAGTTTTGAATTTATTTTTTTTTTGTTGTTGTTATTTTGTGCATTGTTGGCGATATATATATATATGTATTAATCCAATATAGCGACACCATCAAATCAAATAATTCGTGATTTGTTGAAATTGCATTTTTATTTGCCATTTGAGTCCAATTTAAAGAAATAAAATTTGTTGTTGATGTTGAAAATAATTTTTTTTTTTGTTTTTCGATATTATTATAGTTGTTATTGTTCACATTAAGTTGTTGTTGTTGGTATGAAAAGAAAAAAAAAGAAGAGAAATTGGAACAAAGAAAATAATAAATTATTTATGTAGAATTTAAAAATTTAATTTTGTATGCAATTTGCGAATACCTAAAATTCGAAGAAAAAATTTATTTTTGATTATATGGAAATTAAAGGAACGTATATAAAGCGTAAATAAAACAAAAATAAAGATTGGAACAAAAACAAAATTCTTTCGTTTTTGAAATTTATTTTTAGTGAAAGATTTAGGTGAATTTAAAGGATATAAATTTAATATTAGTAACAAGATTAGCTTGTAAAAAAGTAAAAAAAAAAAAGTTAATTTTTACACAATAAAAATTTAGTGAGTTACTTTTATAAATCTTTATTTTCTCTGTCGGAAAACCTAGTTTATAATCAGTTTTATCAATACAGAAATAGTACTTAGAATAATTTAAAATATAAAATAGTAGAAAGAGGTAATAAAAAACTATTTGGCATTAGTTTCAAAAATTTGCCTTGTTCAGTTTTCCTAAATAATAAGATAAAGAAGTCTTCGGATAATAAAAGATGCACTATTTTGGTTATAATAATTTATATGTACACCTATATGATACCACAGGATGAACTATATCTCCCAAAATCACCAGAGGCGAAATCCTGAAAAATAATCGTCACAATTTTGTTTTGCATAATCTCTGTTGGATAAAAAATTACAAAATATGTGCTTTTTCCAGAGTCGAGAAAAATATTTGTTTTAGGTAGGGGATATGCAAAAGAAATAATTTATATATTGGATGATATTATGGATGGAAATACATATATTTATTGGGGATTTTATTTCTGGGGATTTTATTTCTGGGGGTCTTTATCTTTGGAAAATTTTGCAATGGAGGTTTTAGGATGCGAATTTCGTACCCACCCCTAACACACAAATTTAATTACGATTTATTTTCAGTTTTAAAATTCTTAAATTTAAAAAAAAAACGTTATTTATAAAAGTGCGGGATTTGAAGATACGAATATTTGAGCTTTCGAAGCCCTGCCTTAATTATAAATTTGTAAATAAATTTATTAAACTATACCAAAAGTTTTAAATTTTTTTATTTCAAAATATTTCACCAATCATAAACAATAAAACATAAATTTAATTAGTTTCTATGGATGGATTTATCGCATTATTGGTATTACTATGGATTTGTTTCTATGGAAAAATGAAGATTTTAGAGCATTTTTTCAGTTTTTAATTTTGCAAATTTTTGTGATAAAAAAAATTCGAAAATTTTCAAATATTCAATTTTTCCAAAATGGTTTTATTTTGTTATCATCTTTTGGAATATTCATTAAACAAAGGAAAACAGTTGAAAAAACATTGAAATCGGTCCAAAAATGAAGATTTTAGAGCATTTTTTTTAGTTTGAAAATATTCTAAGCAAAAAAAAAACAAAAATCGCTATCTATATTGAATATTTTCAATAAAATTGTAGCCAAAATATTAAACTAATTATATTCTAATTTTTTAGTCATCCTGGACCGAAAACAGAACATTTTTTTTACTCAATGGTGCATATTAATTTTGATTAGTTTAATGAACTTAATTGTATTTTAAGAAATATTTACATTTAATTAACATATTTGTAAAATGTTGTGCAATTAATTTCAAAATCATGTTACTGATCCATTCCTCATTATATCTTCAGTATAGTTTATTCATTTTAAAATTTAGTTTAATGCAGAGCAATGAAAGCTATCCGGAATACCATTGAAGAATATCCCTAGTGTGATAACAAAATCAGATATCCTTATGGACTCAGAGGACTAACAAGAACTAACAAACACGGATAATCACAATAAGCCCATTTGCGGCGGCGGTGATATAGGGGACAGATGTCATCCCGAAATTACACAATCTACATAGTTTTTGCTAATATAGACAAAAATATTAGAGTTGTAACTTGTATATCAGATTGTATTGCTGAGGTTAGATAATAGAAATACGGAAATAATTTGAAGATAAAGTTAATAAATTTAAGTAGGATTAGGCAGGATTAGATACATCAGATTATTTTACCAATTGAAAAATTAAATAAACAAAATGTTGTCTCATTAGATTGTAGAAAGTATTTATTATATATATATAAGAATTGTTATTGAATTAAAAAATGTATAAATACACAGAATTTATTTTAGATGTAAATTTAATTAATTTTTATTTATTTTATCGATTAATTTATGAATGCGTGAATCTTAATGCTTAATTTTCTGAATCATTTTTGGTTTTTTTTTAATTTTAATACTCTCCTATACGAAATTATTTAAGATTTAATTTATAATTTAATTAAAAATAATATGTTATATGACAGGAAAAAATAGACAGGCGTTGGGCATTTGGGCCGGATGAAATATTTAATGTGAATCTTCCATTTGATGACGACATTTACACATACTTGATATTGTGTATTTCTTCTTTCGTAGATTTCATTTAGATTAGATTAGACTTTCAATTCAATTCATTTATTTATCCAAATATTTATATTTACATGCAAGTACTTTTAATTTTGAAGAGATTAGGTCTTACACTAATTCATCTACACAACTGATATATGATTTTTTTTTTGTTTCTTAATTCTAAGATTTATTGTACTTATTAATAATTTTGAGAGGAAAATGGGAAAAGCCTCACTAAATATTATATCTTTAGATTTAGATTTAGATTAGATTATAGATTTACATTAGATTAGATTAAAATCGCTTGTATTTAATTTCAATTGGTATTAAATAAGTAAATATATAAGATTTGAAATAGTGAGATCCCACATCCTACCTGGAAAATCGTACATTTATGTGCAGTTGAAATAATAAACTAAAATAAAATAAAATAAAATTCTTTCGCGTGTTCGATTTTTGCCTCTATAATGTATTATTATTAATTTTATAACTTATCTTGCTCACACTACAAGCTACAGGGTTACAATTTTATTTTTGTATCCTGTCAAGCAATTAAATAAATTAAAATAAGCATTAACATTCTTTTTTTTTCAAATTTAGAATTCGCATTTTTTGATTTAAAAATTTATCAGATTTTAAAACAACTTATTTTAAGCTACATACTTAAATTTATTTTGGTAAACCGAAATCCTAATATACCAATAACAAAATCAAAACAATTTATTCTAAAATATATTTAACCTCTTATTAATTATTAATGTATATATATAATAATATATATAGGTATACATGAAATATAATATTATATAGAAATAATTAAATTAACTCACCTATTTAATCCATCAATACATACACCAAATACACATGGATTACTTAAGCATGCAAAACCAGCATTACCACCTTGCAATAATGCTAATATTAATAGAAAACCAAATAGCCATGACTTTTCAGAAAATATTGTTACATATTTAACTTGACCAAATGTTATTGATTTTGTTTTTGTTGTTGATTTTATTATATTTTTACTATTTGTTATTGGTTTTGTTTCTTTTATTTTTCTTCTATTAATTAACATTTCTTTACTTGCAGTTTTTATAAGAGATTTTTCTATTATTTTAACAGGAGGAGGCCGACTAGAAAATTTATTTGAATCTTTATTTAATGTCAACATTATAACATTATGATCATTTTCATATTTTTCTTTTTCATTTTGTTTAATTTGTTGTTGTTGTTGTAGTTGTTTTTGTTCTACCATATTATAATATGGCAGTGATTTCATATATAATTTAATTTTACTATCTGGTACTTCAATAAAATTTTTCTCTTTTAAATTTGTAATATTATAATGACATTGATGATATCTAGTATATGATTGTTGTTGTTGTTGTTGGTTTTTCACTTGTTGTTCATCATATAAATCAAGTGACGATGATATTGATGAAAACGATGATGTTACTAATGTTGATGATGATGATGATAATGATGGTAATGCTAATTTTATAGTTGAAGTTTCAATTTGAGTATCTAATTTATTAAAATTTGTATCAAATTTATCTGAAGTAGTTGATAATATATCGTATTGTTGTTGTTGTTGCTGTTGTTGTTGATACTGTTGCTGTTTTAATTTATTAAATGTATTTAATGCTGTATATTGATTACTATATAAAATAGATTGAGTTCTCATCCTAGATAATATAGCTTTTTTATTATCTTTTAATATATCCTTTACTGTTATACTATTTTTAAATTGAGTATTTTCATCTAATGTTGTTGTTGTTGCTTTTGTTGAGGATATTGTTTTTGTTGTTTTTGAAGAATTACTATTACATTGAAATTTATTATTGAAATTTACATCGGAAATTTGTGTTGTTATTGTTGTTGTTATTTTATTAGTATTAGTAATTTTTGGTTTTATTATTGATTCTTTTGCTTTTAAAGTTGTTTTTGTTGTGGATGAATTTATATTCGTTTCATCAAATAAATTGGAAGAATAAATATCTTTAGTATCGAATGCTGTTATTAATTCAGTATTAACAATTGTTGTTGTATTATTTTCTGGTGTTAGTTTTATTGGAATTATATTTGTATATGTATTTGTTAGTTCTGGCACTTTGTTTTCAATATTTTTTTCTTTTTTTGTAATTACTGTTACTGATCCTGTTGTTGTTGTTGTTGTTGGTATTATTATGCTACTCGATTTGAATGCTATTAAATAAGGATGAATTCCATTGGGATTATAATTGTTAGTATTCGTTTCAGTTTGAATAAAATAACTAGGATTATTCCATTCTATGGTAGACATGACTGTTACAAATAAAAAATATTGTACAGGTTGTACTTTAAGTGAATTTGTTTTTTTTTTTTTTTTTTTTTTTTTATTGAAAATGATATATTTTCAAAAGTTATTTAAATTTGATTTCAGTATTCAAAAATATCCTTTATAATTCTTACATTTATCACATCGCATCAGCAAAAAAAGAAGAAAAGAATACAAATAAAACAAAAAAACATAAAAACGAATAAAAAATGAATGATCCTTAAAATGGATTTTTTTTTGTTAAAACAGTATTGGATACAAAGTTTTTTTTTTATAGTAGGTATTCGAAATTATATTAGTATATAAAAAAAACAAACAAGTCAAAATTTAGGTAAGAAATCAATAAATGCAATTTCTCTGAAATTATTTTTTAGCTTGTTGTTGTTGTTTTTGATGTTGTTGAAGTTGTATATAGGTGGCATTGATTGATTGATAGCTTGGAGTTTTTCGTTTTTTTGTTATTTCTGATCCTGGCATGTATTTTGTATCTTTTATTTATTTTTTCGTTTTTTTTTTGCTTCAGGTTTTTTTATTTCAGTTGTTTTTACCCAGAGTATTTGATTTTCGAGAAAATCTAAGTAATTTTTCTAATTTACTTTCAAAAGTAGGTTTTCATATCAGAGAGTATGTTATCAGTCGTTAGTTGTGTTCTTCACATTTTATCATTTTGTTGTTGTTGTTTTTTTGCCAAATTTCAGTTGAGTATGTTATCATTAAGAACAAGATTGTAGGTAGGTATATTTATTTAATATGATTAAAAGCTTTTGCAATAAAACTGCACTAAAAAAATATTTTTTTGTTAATTTGAATCCTCTCCTGAATTCTGTCTGTTATCTGTAAAATATAAAAATTGAAAAACAAATTAAAGAATGTGAGTAATGAAATATTGAATATTTTACAAAAAATAAAATTTTATTATAATAGTATAAAAAATGGTACTAAAAATATTTGAATTTTTTTGTATACATAATTTAATTTATAATTTATTTTTATTTATATAGATTAGATTGTGTTATTTGGGGAAGAAGCCTATGCCTTTATCAGTGCAGCCGTAAATGGACTTATCGTGATAACACGCGTTTGTTAGTTAGTGTCTGAGTCCTTAGAGATACTTGATTTTGTAATCACACTCAGAATATTCTTCAATGGTATATGTTGGATAGCTCCCATTATTCGGAGAACGCTGTTCCCAAGTAGTGAAGTCTGATCCGAGTAGACATTTATAAATGTGTTTCTTTATTAAACGATGGCCTGTTATTATTCCTGTCAAGATATGCACCGCTGATTCCTATTGAGACTTAGAAGAGTTTGGTTTCAGGAACGTTGGCTCAGAAATCCTCCGTTTTTTGTTTTACCCAAGGTTTTAATTGCATCTTTATCTATATAAAAAAAAATTACATACTATCATAGATGAGAAGAGCTGTGAAGTGAATAAATGATAGTTACCAAATTCTATTACAGTTTAAACATTTTTTCTACTAAATGTTGACCGATTAAATTAGATAATCGAGAAGAGTAAGGCATAATCCTTTCAACAGGTTTCTGTAAATTCTGTACTCAAAGATGTAAATTCTGCTGATCACAATAATAATAATCTTCCAATCATTTTCTATGTCAATACAATGCCACAGTTGACAAAATGTTTAAGCCTTTCAGATCCACCTTTAATGACTTTGAGATGTAATGAAACGCTTTTATACCGAGTAATAATTAATGAGCTTCCGTTTAGTAAGCTTTAAACATTATTAAGAAATTTTTGTAATGCAAAACAAATCAAAGTGAAATTTTTGTATGGGTCTGAAATGGATAAATAATTCTAGGATGTAGAAGTCAATTTACGGCCATAACGTCGTTCGACAGTTACATATATCTGCAGTTTTAAACAATTCAAAGTGGCATTGCAGAAAATTTGTCATTATGTCTGACATAAAAACTCCCCATTGTCAAAACAAAAAAAAAAAAAAATTAGGAGTGAATAACATTTTTATTCAAATTTTAAACAAAATTTTGCGAAGTTAAATATATAAAAATGTATTACTATAAAATATATTACTCTAGGGTTTTGGTAAAATTGGTTATATTATGTCTTATTAAGTATATAATAAAATAAGGAAAAAAAAAATTTTTTTTAGAAATATTTGCCTTCAATTTAAGCGTACTAAAACTACAAAAATAAACTTTAGAATCGCAGCTTGATATAATGTTTTCATAGCAAGTTATGATTGTAATTACCTAAAAAGCAAATTAGCCGAACTTTTTACCAAATCTCTTAATCTCATCTCAAGACTTCCTAGAATTTCGGCTAATTTGCTTTTTCCGTAATTACAATCATAACTTGCTATGAAAACATTATATCAAGCTGCGATTCTAAAGTTTATTTTTGTAGTTTTAGTACGCTTAAATTGAAGGCAAATATTTCTAAAAAAAAATTTTTTTTTCCTTATTTTATTTTAGACTTTTTAGTGAAAATATTTTTTTTAATGAAAAATAATATATTTTCAAAGAACAACACATATAATCAAATGGCACTAAAATTCACTATAACGCAATTTAGTTATTATTGCTCATACTTAAAATGTGTAATTATATTTTATATTACTGTAACAAATTTTATAAAAATATGTATATTTTTAAAGACTTTTTGGAGATTTATGATTACATACCTTTTAATTTTTTAATTTACGTATTAAAAAATTTTCACCAATAAAAAATTACGCACTTTATAAAAAGAAACCCTGTTAAATATAAAAAATATTTGACGTAAAATCGTAGATCAAATCTGAGAAAAAGTCTGAAATGTAAACACTCATCCGACTTTATCTACGATAAAATTCGATTTTGTCCGACGTGTAAACGCTGCCTAAGCATAAATTGGCATATAAAAGTATAATATATACATGCATAAATCGAAATTAAACTTTTTTTACATTCGAGAAGAGTCAGTTCTAACTGAGTGATAGATAACTGATAGGTTCTAATTTTATTTTCTTCCATAAATAATGTTTGAATTTTATTTTCAATTAAACTAAGCCATATGATTATGTATGTAACAAATGCAAGCCCTATATGACACATGTACGTACATTAACATATACTTAGTGAGAGAAAGAGAAATAATAAAAGAAAGAGATTAATAAAAGAAACCAAATTAAAAACACAAAAAAAATATAATGAAAATAATGATTGAAAATAATTGAAATTGAATAATAATAGAAAATGATTGAAATATAATGATAATGATTTGTATTGCACACTATTTTGTACATATTCCTTTTTTGTTTTTCTTTTTTTGCTTCTTTACACCATAGAAATGTCAATAAATATAGTGAATTTAAAGAGAAACCAAATTTTAACTTTATCAAATATCCATATTCCATTATTAGTACACACACATATGTAAATTTCACCTTAGTTGAATGCAAAGAATATCTATAATCTATATTAACAAGAATATACACTCCCATTTTACGTAAACTTAATTTTTAAGAAATCCCAAACCGAGCAAAATATCATTAGTTAAGAGAGGTAAAATTTACATTTACTTATCGTATACCAAATTTATTATGAGAGAGAAAAGGTACAAAACAGATGTTTGCCTTTTGCTTTATACTGTAAAATAATTTTGCGTTCTTATTATTCTCCTTTGGATTTGTTTACGTTTCCTCCCATTATTTATATGAGGCAGGGTGGCAAAAAATGTTAGTTCTAATTTAGTTTGTTCCCTTATACGATGATTAATTCTGATCTCTTATAATTTTAATATTTTCGTTTTAAACATTATTATTTTCGTATATACCTATTAAAAATATTAAATTATAATTACATTACAATAATACAAAATATTATTAATATTTTTGTCAGTAATAATTTGGAGTTACAAACATTATTATTTTTTATTATATTTATTAATCGGTATACGATTGTAAAATAATACTGAGGACAACATCTATTTACAAATCACAGAATTTAAAGAATATGATACTGTTTTAGTTAGGTCTCCTAAAAATCTTATGCATAGTTGATACAATTTAGAAAATAATATTGTATTAAATATTTCAACGAAATTTTTGTCGAAATTTTTTTTTAAAATTATAAACTTTATTATTTAATTTCAGCCAACTTTTTTTGTTACTCTTTTTTTTTTACTATATTTTTTCTTTTTCTTACACGTAAAATTCTTATTATCGTCTATTTCTGACAATGTTTATCAAATTTGGATATGAATTTGTGTGCAAACAAATGAATCCATACATGAGTTCTTACTCTGTTTATGGATATACTTTGGTTAAATGGTTATTGAAATGGGTATTTTGTTGAATTGAAGCAAATTGAAACAAACATATAAAGTCCAAGGCAAGTTAATTAAGGCAAATATAATAAGTCTAGATTAGAATAGTTAGATCAAGTTAACACATTTTTTTTGAATTTATTACCCAAAATGAATAAACTCTAGTCTAGGACGACTCTTGTATCGCAAAATTAAGATGGTTACTGTTTTATTTGAGTAATGCAATAAAAATAATTTAAAATTGAATCAAAGATTTTCTTAGTGGCTCATACCACTACAGACAACACCTCTAATAAAAAATTTACTAAAATCCTTGTTAAATAAATTAAGGTTAAATTCAAATCTAATTTTGGTTTTAAGTTATTATGTTTCTTCTTATCAACATTTTTCAGACACTAAATATACCTACTGACTTAAATTTGTCATTATTTTTGCTGAAATGTTAGAAAACACCAAATCCAAAGAAAAATTGCTAATTTTCAAAATCTGCAAAAAAAAAATAAAAATCTCTTTATTTTCTCAGCCTTAGTTATAATTCATAAAAATCTAGAATCTTCAACATAACTTTGACCTTGGAATTAAAGTTTTTAAATTTTTATATTAGAAAAAAAAGTACATAATTTCTTTGCCCATTAAATAAAAAAAAAAAAAAATATTTATAAAAAAGTTTTTTTTTTTTTTTTCTTCAACAAAAAGTGTCAAAGAAACTTATTTTTAGTTATTTTTAAATTTGACATAGAAAAATTGTATTTTAATGGCCTTTATTAAAACAGCAAAAAAAAAAAAAAATAACAAAAACCAAATATTTGTTTAAGACATAGGAATATAGTCTTGAAATTTTTATAATATCATAAGAGCAAAGTAAGAAAAAAAAGAAAAAAAAAATAACAAAGAAAAAAGGACATTTTCAAGGACAATAGAATTTTAATAAAATTAAAAATGGATCCCAGTGAGAAAACTTTAGTATTTTTTTTTTTAATGAAAAACAAATTTTTATCTTCTTTTTTATTTCTTTTTTGTTTGTTTGTTTGTTTGTTTGTTTGCTTGCCATCATCGTAAGTCTGCTGACCAATCATTTAAATTTTTTGACTAAAATTTGCGAAAAATTTCTTTGATTTTCATATAGTTTGCATGAATTTATTTTTATTTCAGCACAATTTGTTTCAGTGGGTATATGACTTTTTAAATCAGTGGGGTCCTTTCAGCTAAATTAAGAAGTCCTTGATTTGTATTCTGTTGATAATTTGTTTTTGGTTTTTAAATTATTTATTGTTTTATCTCAAAAAATGTTTATTTATTTATTTGTCAAGTGTAACTTTCTTTTATTTCAATCGTTTATAACTTTTTTTTTCATTATATGTTTGTTACCACTTATGTATATGTGAAAAACTATAGTTGTTAATTTTTAAAATTTTTTGTCCAATTGTGATTCGTTCATAAAAATCATCAGTGAGACATAGTGCATAATTTGAAACCGTCTATAATACACAATTAGTTAATAAGAAACATTGTATTCAATTAGTGTCTACTAATTAGAATTTGACTAAAGCAATTCAATATTTCTGTTGCAAGAAGTCATAACCGTTTATGTTTGAAATTTATTTTACAAGTAAAATCAATTTTAGTGTTTAAATAAGAGTTTAAAATTATGGTAACGTAAAGTGATGCACGATATCCAAAATTAAATCGATATATTGAAATTCTAAATTTTGAGTTGACGATTGAAATATAGATTTGCGATTTCCAATCTAACAACAATGCATATTTATTTTGCAGTTAAATTGTAAACATTTTTTTTAAAGCACAAAATAAATTTCAATATTTAAAGATCGATGCAGTCAAATAATATCGATGTACTCAAATATCGCTGACATAAAACATCAATATATTGATTATATTTAGACCTCGGTTCATATCATAATGTGACTGTAAAATCGTGTAAGCACTTGAAATACAAAAACCTTATTTAGTAAAAAACGCTTACGTTGTTAGAAGATATTAATATTAACATCTGTATAATACACAAGATGAACGACGTGGTGCGTAAAAAAGCAAGAATAATTGAATAGTAAATTAATTACACCACAAAAATATTAAAATTTTAGCAAGTTCTTGGTGCTGAATACTTCAAATATTTCAAATAGTAACACCAAATAAATGACGGTTATTTCCCAGTTGAGCGACATCTATACACTAAAATAAATTTTAATCACGGACAGTTTTTAAAAAGGCTTCATAAAAATTCTGTCATTTTAAATAGACACACAAACTTATAGAAAACGGTTCAAAACCAAAAACACAAACGAAACAAAAATCAGATCAGATCATACTCTTCAAAAATGATATAATAAATGTTAGTTAGTTCATTTGTTTCTGCTATTATGAAAAAAAAATATATATACAGTAAAACACGATTATAGTCATTCGCTAAATTTCAGTAATATTTCTGACTATAACCGTTTTGTGACTGTAGGCGTACTCAAAAAAATATTGCCTCTTTATAAACAAAATCAAATTTAATAAAATATCTTTTGTATAACAATTTTAAACTTTATTTTATTCATAAATAGCAATTCTTTTATGTAATCACAAAATATACATATAATAAACAACAAAAAAAGGCTAAATATGTACCTATAAATCTGTTTTTTAATAAAATAATTCACTTTTGACTTATTTCTTTGTTTTATAGAAAAAATTGGCGTTATATTTTAATGTGACTATAAACTACATCGATTTTATGAATTTATGAACTTTATTACTTTCTTTCAAAAAAATTGTTGACTATAACAGAAATGTGACTACAAACGTTTTTGACTATAAACGAATGAAAATATATCGATCTACTACGTTGAGATTATTTTATTATGTTAAGTTATATTGAAATTAATATTAATTTCGTCATAGAGCATTAGGTATTTTATTTTAATTTCATTATATATATATTCAATAATGAAGCGATTCAAAATACAACTACAATTATACCAAAACAAATATTTCTTTTTATATAAAATCGTACCTGAAAGAACTGCTTCTATGCAATTGCACATGGGATTCACTAGTATTAATATTAATATCTAAATAAAATTTAGTAAAAATCGCTTAAGTAAATTTTGTAAAAAAGCTTGTTTTCAATAAATTTAAAAATTTGTAAATGATATTCCAAATTTGTAAATGGCTATAACGAATAGATTTAAAATATTTTAAGTTGAATAACGGCAAAACAATGACAAAATAATTTTTAAGTGATTATATAACCTAGAAAAAATCCGACTTATTATTGTCTTAATCAAACCATATTTTGACAATAAATACTTTCGGAAATTCTGAAAATTGTGGTTATTTTATCACATTTTTTTCTTATATCGACTTATTCGGTTATGATTAAATTAAATAAACAGATTTCTAAATGAAATTGCTTTAATAATGGGACGTCATTTTTGAAGTCGGGGCTGCCAGGAAACTATAATTTCATTTTTAATTGCTATCTAGTTGAATTATATTTGATGAAATTATCCCATTTGAATTGTTTCTAGTCAAACTGAATTTTAGTGAAATTGTTGTTAGTTGAATTGTTTTAGTTTTGCATGTAAACATTGTATTTTTAAATTAATTTTTTTGATTTTCTATGGCTTTATGTCATTACTAAAAATTTGACATTGCTTCCTATATCCCTTATAGGCTTAACCTTGCAACATAGTTTTTTAATTTAAATATTTAATTTTTTTTATTTTAAATCACCTTCATTTAAAATGTATGAAAATTAATTGTATTTGGTTCCATTAAAATAACTATATTTATTAAAACTATTAATTTTTACATAACATCCAGGAAATGAATTTTTTTATTTTATTTTAAAACATACAAAAAAGAATGTTGTACATTTAGCAAATTAAATTAAAAAAATAATATTATATCAAATATGTCCTTGTTAATGGATTTTTATATTTTATTTTACCATTTGTAATAACCACAACAGAGTGGTAATAAAGAAATTAAAAATATTTTACATTTATATAGAATTAAATACGATTTAAAAAAAATATTTTAAAGGTCGTTCTTATGTACACAATATATGGTAAACACTAGTTTGGTATAGGAAAATTTAATTATACTCAACCGAATGGAAAATAATAAATTGTAATTCGATTGGCGCCAGTGTATTTATTTTTGACTTCATTGAGTTTTCTTTGTTATTTTTATTTATGATATTTCGTTACTTTAAATACGTAAAATAATTAGTGAAAGAAGACATTTTAAAATAGTTTCTAAAAATGTGAAAAAGTTGTTAAACATAATGCATGTGATGATAACTTAAATGTGAATTAAGCTTTGAAAGTAAATCGGTAAAATTTAAAGTTATAATTGTAGTACCAAACAAGTTATACTTTTTAATATTAACACTTTGGCATTTACGAATGTGTCAGCAGTCATAAACAGCATTTTAATTTCGAAGTATGATTATCATCAGTGATCCCGAGCTTTTGCTTCTTCTAGGTAGAAAATCTATCATTGTAAATATTACTGTGGATCATGATAGCTGGAGGGGAAATGGAAATAATCGCTGGTAATGTATATGAACCTGGAAGTAGGAAAATATGTGTATCGCGAATACACATAATGGCCAATATATCAAGAAAATATTTATTTTTATATATAGAGGGTAAGGGTATTTTTCAAAAGTATATTTAAGCAATTTCCTCCGAATGTAAAAATTTAGTAATACAATATGCTACAACTAATAAAATAACTTTTAAACTATAAAGTGAGTGCAATAACCTTTTCTATAATTTAACTGCCAAAACTGTTTTTAAAAAGTATTAGAATATATTATTATATTAGATTCGTAGCTGAATATTTTTTTAATCACAATATGCAATTCCCGAACCATATGGAAAATATTATGTACAAATATAATTCATGATTATTTATTAGAAAAAGCGGATATTACTTTTCCAAGCTGATACAATATTTGTTAACTGGATATAATAATCATAAAAGAAAACATAAAATCGTTTTAAAGAAGTGCTAGAGATAACAGACGCTAGGTATCATCAACGACAGAATGTGGAATAGTAACATCAGACTAATCTACTTTATATAACGAACTAAATGAACGTCAGTATGAACGATCGTCATTATTTCAGGGACTTAATTTCAAAATTCGCTTAGTTTACATGCATTGTGCTTAAATGAAAGTGAGCAGAATAAGGACTGATTTTCATTTACTGAAAAAATATTTCTATATTTTTTATTATTATTATTTTATTTATTGCCTAAATGTATTTGTACACAATATGTTATTTTCATATATTTTAATTCTATATTTCAAGAACTTATATTACTAGAATATTTGCACCTTTGATTTGTAATTGTTTGGACTAACCTGACTTTAATATATATAATAAATTTAATTTGCAAAGGACAAAATGGCAAGTAAAAACCTTTAATTAATTATTTTTATGCTAATATAAAACCTAAATGTAAACCTAACTAAATTTTAACTAACGTCTAGTAACTAACTTACTACTAAACCTTAATCTATTATCATAATAAATCATCAATAATAAATCTTTATAAGATTTTAGTTTTTTTTTTAATTTAACAGAATTGTATTATGTGGATAATGTTATTCTATCTGTCATCTGGCAACCAAATATGACAAGTAAATTTGTTGATTCTAGTAGGTTTTTACTAAAATAATTCGATTAAGACAGTTCTAACTAAATAATTAAAATAGACAATTGACTAGACAATTTAAACTAATTAAAATTTAACTAATGCAATTCAATATTTATGAATAAACCTACTTAGGTCATCAGAACTCATTTTTAAAGTCGGCAGTGCCCGTAAAATATAAAGAAAAAAAATTCAGTTCTAAAATTTAATTGCTAATTAATAGACTGGTTTTAGTCAAATTGAGTTTTATTCAAATTATTGTTATTGAATCGTTTTAGTTGAATGGGCCGGTAATAAAATCTTTGACATTTGGTTTTATGTGTTTTTATATCCTCGAAATTAAATGTAAACGTCGAAAGACAGCATTATTATGGAAGATTAACTAACCTGAAACCGATTCTTCGTTTTCGACGTACTTTTGTATTTATTTGTCAATTAAGATTGTGGTTAAATTTATTGTGTAATTTTCATTTTTACATTATAGTTATTGACTTACAAAAAAATTTGTATGGCTTTGCTGTTAAAATATATCTGTTTTTTTTTCATAATTGCATTTACATTTCCATTCAAATTTTAACTTTATTTAATTCAATGACTAAATTTATTTTACATTTTGCTCTTACACAAGTCTTCCAAGTTCAACTGTCATGTTTTGTTGTCAATTTTGAATTCTTGAAATTAGTAAGAATCACTTATTTGTTTACCATTTTGTACTGCAAAGCTTTTTCAATCTTTTGTTATTTATTTATTTACTCATTAGAATACTCAAAGTCTTGAATTGACAAACAATTATTGAAAATTAACTATAGAAAACCCAACACTTTAATACAGTATTTTTGTTCCACCCTTCAATCATAAATGACTTCAACAATCCACCCTTCCACAATCCACCCTTCCCCCATAAATGAAATTATTGAATATTTTTATTTTAAGACACGTTTGAATTAATATCCTGAGTTAATGATGGTACTCAAGTTTTCCTTTAAAATAAATTTTCTTCTTAATTTTATTTTTATTAAATTTCAATTTAATAAAAAAAATAAATTTTCTATTCTTTGTCTCTACTCTATTTTAAGATTTCATAATAATTTATTTGTATATAATTTACCAAACAAAATTCGTGCAATTGATTAAACAATTTTCGATATAAAAATCAAAAAAATGAAAATCATTGATACAAAAATATGTCGTGTTACTCAGACATTTCTATACTTTATAGGAAGGCACTATAGAATAGAAAGCAATAAATTTCATTTAATTAATAATGGTAAATTTAGTGAAAATATAACCAACACCCACTAAAATATTTCGTATTTATAGAAAAATGATATTCATGATACTAGGAAGTAATCAATACACGAAAAATATATTAATGGTCATAAAATACTCATAAACAATGAGTGAGAATATAATGTGAGTACTAATAGCAAAAACAACAAGAACAAATAAAAAAAATCGATGAATTTTCAGAATTATGTGAATTTTATTGAAGTCGTCGAAATCATTTTACAAGATCGTAGTACAGGTATGGCAAGTTAAATATTTCGTAATCACCTTAGATGTTTATCTCGTTAGTTTGTCGACTTGAAAAAAAGTGCTATAATTGAACTTGAACTAATTTTGTTCAATAATCTATGTAATGCTGGTTATCCAGGACTTCATGTAGATATCAAAAACACATAGATTATAACTTTTTGTTCATTAATAAAAAACTAATCACGTTAGTAGTGTAGGTAGTGTAGGTATATATGACCGAATTGATGTCTGATCACTGAGTTATACAAATTTATTGTGCTGGATCTGAATAAGTCAAAATGTCAAATTATTGTCAATTCTTTATGGAAAGATTCAATAAATATGATAATTTAATACGAAAAAAATAATAAAATTAATTGCAAAAAAAAAAAATAGAAAAAGTCAAGGAGTAAAATTTATCACAAAACGTAAATATTAAATTCAATATAGTTCTGGTTCCAAACTAACTCAATAAAAATTAGCGAAAAATTGGTACAATGAAATAATTTCAGTATGTTAATTAAAATCGGAGTTTTTAAAAATATAAAAATGAAAATGTAGTGCAATGTTAAAAAATTAATATTAGAAACAGCTAGTAAGGCTTGACAGAAAATCTAAACTTCGAATTAGAATTTTGGTTATGCTAAAATAACAATTACGATTGACCAATTGATACGAAGAATCCAATTAATAAACACAATATTGAATACTAAACATATTTTAAAATTTTATTGAAAAACTGACAAATTTTGAATGTTACTTACTAAAGGAGGCTGAAAAATCCACTGGATACAAATTAGTAACAAATGAACGAGTCCTTTGCGATTAATAAGATAAGTACGTTAATTCGAACATTTTTTCTGACTCAAAAGCAAGTCATAAATTTAAGTATTAACACTTGAAATTTTAAAAACTCTGTTACAACGTTATTTCAGTTTGCAGATATTTTTAGGGACACGAAAAAAAATAAAACGTCAAGTACAAAACACTGAGGAAGTCTGCATATAGTAGGCCATATATTAGACTATTTTTAACAATCAAAAACTGGTTTTTTGTTCTGAATAAATCTTTTCTAGTATCAAAATTAATCCGTTAGTTATTTAATGTATTAATTATACATTTGAAAAATAAATAAAACTATAAAAAAACTATTTTTAACAGTAAATTATTACCCAAAAAAACAAAAATAGATTTCCCGAGTTTAAAACATAATAACTGAGAAAATAAAAAAGAAAAAAAAAGTCAAATCTATAATTTATAAAACAAATATCGAACGGGGCTTAATAGGATACAATTACATTTGGTTGATTATACATTTGTATCCCGAGCCAAACTAAACATTTAAACTGCACCCGTTTTATATCTAATTTCGATATCTTCAAGATTGCTATAAACGTTACAGTCGAATGAAATATTGAAGGGTATCAAGAACTAGAAATAAGAAGTATATCATATAATGTTAGAAGAATGATAAGACAAATCAATGGTATATACAATGGTAATACAGTGGTACATATATATGGAGTAATTAATTCTTAATCAATTCTACAGCTTGTTAGAATCGAAAAAACTAACTAACATTGTTAGCAGTGTAGTAAATAAAATCAAAATCGCGTAAATAAAATTTGCAATAAAGAATGAACAGATAATTCTAACTGAAGTACTTAGTATATAGTATATCAGTAAGGGAACCCCATTTAATATCATCATTTGAAATTCTTATATTTAAACATTATTCAAACCGAAACATAAAAATAAAACAAAACAAAAAAAAAGGATAGTTTGAATTTTTATCTCCTACCATTATTATTATACATAGATCGAATACCAAAATATCCTGCACACACTACTTACTATATAAAATATTGCATTCAACTACAAAATTTTTAGAAAACAATAAATTATGGATGGTGCTATTATAGAAAATAATATAATTCTCTTCAAGCTGTTTTATTGGTTATAATAGCAAACTATTGTTAAGAATTTGGTGTATTTTATTATATAGTGAAATATAGAGAATATCATACAAAAAAGTAAATATACACACAAACATATATTTAAATAAAAATAAAATTTATTATTATATGCGTACAATTTAATTATATATCCTTATTTTGGTTGCCTTAATATAATCCTATTGTGATACTATACCACTATTTTATTATTATTATTATTTTTTTTTTACGTGTTACTGAATATAATTCTCGAAAATATCATCCTAGACAAAATGATTGCACTTAAATGAAACACAACTATGTATCTACATAATTATTTATTATAATATACACCTGTATCCTGATCACAGAGTGCTTTCTGATTACCGTTATTTTTTTTTTAATTGTTTTTTTGTGTTTTTATTTAATACTTTTGGTATAGTAGGTTATTGTTTAATTATTTGTGTAGTATCGTAAGAATAAAAAATTACAATTTCTAAATGACAGCTTATTTTATTTCTATAATGAATTACACTAAGAGTCAATAGTTTGTGGACATTAAAATTAAGTTGATGAAAAAAAATAATTAAAATAGTATTCGGTAGCTTCTTGAAATTCAAGGAAGTTTGATAAAAAAATTGTGCTCAATTTCATTATGAATTATTTCAAGTACTACACGATTTTTGTTTATTGATTTATGTTAGACAACAACCATATGCAATAGATTTATTTAAAAATAAAAAACATTATTTTAAATTTAATTCTGGCAAGAAACAAAAGAAACTGTGAATTGGTGAGTTGCGGTAATTTGATAAATTAAAGTTTTTGTATATTAAGATGTATGGGTATAAGTATATATACATGGGGTGAAATTTTAAATTGAAAATAAAAATATTTAGTTTTGCTACGTCTCCTTTTAAATATACATCATTTAAAAGATTAATAATGAAAATCGTTTGTTTAATAGTTCGGATATTCGTACCGTACTTTTATCAATTTGCAGATTTAATATAATATTTTTAATTAAACATTTTGAATGTTTTTTTATACTAAATGTCATTTTTTCTATACGATTTCATTTTGAAAAGTTAAAGACATTTGTCATTAATAGAATGTAAATATCAGTATACTACATATATAGCACTGTAATATATGGAATAGGTATATGGGAAATACTTTAAGTAAAAATACAAGCAAACTTCAAAAAATACAAAAAATAAAGCGATACAAAATATTTTTCGGGTTAGGGCATAGAACTGCTACAAGTGAAATACACAAAAAATATTGGATATTGCAGTTAGAAGATTTAAAAAATCTAACTCAAGTGTTACAAATACATAATATTCAAAACAGATATGCAAAATCCAACACAATAACTAGAAAAAATCTAATGAAACTAGATCATCTAATCATATAAGATATTCAACTAGGCTCCATCTACTAGGATTAGAACCTATACTCAACACTGGAGTTCGACTGTTTAATGAACTGGCGGATGATGTGAAAAACTTGCTAACAAAAAAATTTAAAAAACATATAAAACAATACTTTTGCCTAATTTTTTTTTTTTTATTTTTTTTTTATTTATTTTATTTCTTTATTTATATTTGATATTACAGCCTACAAAAAAAAATTACAAAAATATCGGTTAAATTCTTGTATTCTATATATATTATATTCTTATATTAAGACAATGTGTTTTCTCATTTTATTAATTTTAAATTTTATTTGAAAGCTTTGTCATGTGACTTAATGTTTATGTACTTATATTTTATTACACGTTTTGGTAAAAATATTTTATTTGAAAAAAAAAAACCAAATTATTACCTATTTTGTAATTATATTAACCTATTTTAACATAATCTAACTTAATCTACCTTATTCTACCTATCCTAAGTAATGATGTAATTTTAATCTAATGTGAGTAGGTGTTTTCTAACCACCAATAATTTCTATTTACTCTTTTGTCTCACTCTCTGGTATATGTCTATCAAATTTTAGAATAGTATAATCTAAATTTCTAGGGTTGTAATCAATTATCTTGCATGTAGCCCGTCTATCATAATGAAATAATATGGGGACATGATTTTGATCTTGTATATATCCATTTGAGTCTAAATATATAAAAAAATTCAGGTGCAACGAATCCTGTATTTAAACTATTTTTTTATAAATTCGTAATTATGATAGCAGATTTTGACACAAGACAATTTTTTTCTATTTTGAGAGCTTTATCTAGGTGCGTATTAATTTTATGAAAAAATTATCAAATCTAATAAAATATTCGAATAATTATCAAATCTAATAAAATATTCGAATAACAACGAATTGCATATATTTAGGGGTATTAATATAAATTTTTATTTTTATTTTCTTAAATTAATTGTTACATAATTTTTATTTCTATTTTGATTGTCTTGTCGAAATATTAAAATAATATAACATTAAAGATTTGCATATTATATATGATAAATTTTGTTTAATTATCATATATAATATGCATTGATTACAATTTTGTTTAATTCTTATAAGGAATATAATATATACTCTGTACGAGCTCCTTAGCTCATTTTAAGAAATTTGAATAAATAAAAAATAAATAGATATAGAATATATAGATGAGAAGGCATGTTATACCTAAGATGACCTCATGATTTTAACTTTGAAATCTATGGTCGATTGGATATTACACAATAGCTTTCTGGGAAACAAATGAGAGTATAAGAACAGTATTAACATATTTAAGGACATTTTGAAATAATTTTGAATTATTTTTTATTATATTTTACTATATTTTTTTAATTAAAATTTTTGCAAACATTTAAACTGATTATAATAATAATTGGCTAAATAAAATCGATTTTAAAAAATATCGTAATTTATTTGTTCTTAGTTAAATAACACAAGAGTAGTTATTTTCCAATAAAGTCGATTAACATATTTCCAGTACAGATAAATTAAATAAATTCACGTGTATGAACATAGTATTGTTGATGGTTCAATGTTGATATGCAACTTTGATCACTTAAATACAAGAAGTTTGTATGGATTCTGTAGGCAAATTTAAGCCTATTTTAGAAATTGATAACTACAATGCAAGTGTAGAATAAGTCCAGTACTCCCGGGCACTTCTATGATTTGATAAATTACTTAATAATTTATTATTGTGATATTTTCTTGAGTCTAATCTATTTATGTTATTCATTTGTCCGAGCAAAATTTCAATAAACAGAAATAATAGTTAAGTTTGTACGTCCTATTAGGAGTAACAATTCGGGTTGATAAAAAAGTGATTTTACACATCGAAAGTGTGTTGATATACTTTTAAATGGTATTCTGCCAAAATTAATCAAAAATTAAAATAAACTTCATTTGTATGGCTACCAACCATAGCTGTATATGAAATTTGCATAAATGAAGAGATCTGTAGTTCCAGTCGTTAACTGTCAGAAAATTAATTACAAAAATTGAATTTTAATATACTAAATATGGCAGATGTGGCCAAGAAATTTCTAAAATTTTGAAATACAAGGACGAATCCATTTATTTTTTAATTTTGGTTAAGGTTAATATAAATTTTCAACTATGGTTTTAATTCTATTCTAGTTTTTCTCTGAGAAGACAATCTTTTTTTATCTCTTGATCTTCATTAAGGAATTTTTGGTACAATTTGATAATTTTTAGTTTATTTTTTTGTTGAGAGATTTTCAAATAAAATTTTTACCCACGAAAATCATCTTTCACATTCATTAAAACTAGGCTATTTGTTTACTTCCCGTTTTACAAGGCATAAATAATTTTGTTTTAATATTAAATGTGTTGTATTGTACTTTATGGTTTACCATTGTTTTGATGTGGGGTCTTCAAGTGTGATTCTAGCTTTGATTATTCATCTTTCAGCATAGATAAGCATTTTAGGCCCTTAAATTTTTTACTAGTCTGGCGACATCAATAGTATTACGCAGTTGTTCTATTAAATTGTTTGATATTCGATCTCTTACACTACTGACAGACATGTAATATCGTTATTGTAATATTGCTGATTTCATGATATCGCTACACGTGTTTCATCTAATTCTAATATATAATTAATCTATAATATTAGAATATAAACGTATTATTATTACGAATCATAACCGCAATTTTGTTCATCAGAGCAGTCTGCTGATAAGTAAGTCAATAATTTTTTTAATTTTTAGTACTAAAAAACAGTTGATTTGCCTATATATTTTAAAAATGAAACAAAAGTTATTTAAAAAAAAACATTGTCATTGTCAAACTCAAAATCAATAAAAGTATTAATAATATAATTACATATCTGTATCTAAGTAAATAGTTTTAAGAGAATTAATTGTATAGAATTTATGGAGCATAATAAATAAATAATAATAAAAATAAAAAAAATAAAAGACATACCTATTTCTAATATAATTTTTAAAAAAATTTTATCTTCTTTGTCATATCTTTACTTGTCATAATATAAAATATGAATACTTTGATTGTGTTTGTCATACTACTTTTGATATAATGATATAGAGAATATTAGAATATTGATATTACATGCCTTAAATAGTTTTATGGTGTAATCTCCAATATTTCTAACTATTCTAACATTTTTGCGGTGACAAGATTATTCTTAGTTTTGCCGGAATTAACCTACGAACTGAATCATACCAGTCAATTTTTTAACGAAACTGAAACTTAAGTTAACTTAAGTACGTCTATTTGAATATATGCGAAGCCGTAAGAGTTTGACATTTACTTCAGTTAGGCCTATAGCTTAACTGACACAATTAAATCATAAACGAATTTATTCAACCATCAATTATTGATACCTAAAAAACATTTTTTTTCATATCAAATGTAGAAATTTCTTTTTGAAACTGAGTGTATAAATGTATAATTACTAATTAGTAATTACCTATGTATGAGTGCCAAAATAGATTTGAAAAATTTATTAGAAAATCTTCAATATTAATCCTTCAATAAATATTGATTGAATCCTATGAGAAGTATGTACGTATTATATAATATTAATTTTATATATGAATATTTGTGTGTATTTGTGTGTGCAATTACATATGCATGTGTCTATTATTTGGAAATTTTATATTATATTGTAATGTTTTGAACCAGATTGATTACTTGTAAAATTTTGATACATTATTTATTGAATCAACAACAAAAGGATGTTATTTTATATTTTTAATATGAGAGTCCTTGTTCTAATGTATAAAATGAAAATACAAATCTGTTAAATATTAAAATGTTTTAATTGAAAGGATATATTCGTATATATATAAACATAATTTATATATATATATAATACCTATTCTTTTTCTATCCTTAAGAGATGATGTTTAAATTTATGTTAATTGAAAATATTGAAAATATTTAATGGAAATTACAATTAAAGATGTAATTGTAAATGGTATGAGTAAATATAGAAAATTCAAAAATAGAAAAAGATGGGTTGATTGCACTATATGAATTTATTGTTTAACGATCCTGAAATTTCAATAACAATTCCATTAGAAATTGTAGAGTGAGAAATATATTTATATGGAAGCAAAAAAATTAGAATATTCATAAAAAGGTTGTAAAATTAACCAGAGAAAATAATGAAGAAGACTCTGAAGAGAAAAAAAATAATAAAAAAAAATAAACTAATTTATGAATAAGAAGAGACTTAATATAATTTTATAGGAAGTTAATTATTATAGAAATTGAAGATCTTACTGAAATCCGATTCAAGAGGTTTTAAAATATAAAATAATGAGTTTATATCCTTTTGCTTTGAATCAAAAGAGACTTACTATACCATTTTTTGTTTTAAAATCAATGTTTATCAAAATTGAAAAATTTACTAAATCTACTACCAGTCAATTAATTACGAAGTATACAATAATTTTACAACTAAGACACAAATGGACTATAAAAAATTACAAAATCAGGCTTATTTCTAAGAATATAGTCAAAACTAGTTTTACCTAAAAAATGTGTTATATAGAACTAAGTTAGTCTAAGAACATATTCTACTGAGCACAATTTAGGAGAAGTATAGACTTATGTTAATAATGGATATTAATTCGGACTATTTTCAAAAATTTAGAAGTGTGGTAAATGTAATATAAATTCTAACCTAACATTTTAATTTAAAAAAAAAACATTTAAAACTATTCGAAAGAAATACGCCGGATAACATTATCTTTGCATTACAAGATCTTGCAACAACATCATCTCGTACATCAAAGCATTTAAATTTCTTATTACGTTTTCTTTTCGTCTTCAATTTTAAAATATTTGCTTTTTTAAGTATTGACATTTAAATTTTCCCAGTGTCAGACAAACATTAAAGTTCCACTAAATTAGAGTAAAACGACAGCGCTGCCGAAAATAACTTCTACTCTCTGGTTTATTGTTTTCAATATTTTTATATTCAAAATTTTGTTTTCCAAGATTGTTAGTCATTCGAGATAATAAGTTCTCAAAATTAATTTCAGTCTCTGTTTAAAGTCAAATAAAACGTTGTATGTCTCTTTGATCGGAAGTTGTGAAGGTTTAAAGTGAAATATTATGAATTTTTGTAAAAAAAGTAAAATCAGTTAGAGACTTCGAGCTAAGATAAAAATCAGCTTAGTTAAAGTTTTATTGCCATTCTAAGCATAAACATATCAAACTGTCGAATATACCTTTCTTATTATTTACATTTTGAGCACAATATAGCCTACAAATTATAACCACAAATTATAACCTACAAATTATAACCTACAAATTATAACCTGGGAATTATAGAGACTATAATTTGAATATACTTCTATAATTTGTAGAAGTGATAATACAAATACTTTGTATTCAAGATTTTTTGGTGCAAGGTTTTGAAATATGAGATTTGATGCAAGATAAAATTTTCGGTGCAAGATTTTCCAAAAAATAATTTGTAATAAAAGCTTATATAAAAAGAAACTGTCGAATATACCTCTTCTTATTATTTACATTTTTGAGCACAATATAGCCTACAAATTATAACCCACAAATTATAGAGACTATAATCTGAATATACTTCTATAATTTGTAGAAGTGATAATACATTAAAATTTTGTATTCAAGATTTTTTGGTTAAAGATTTTGAAATAAGAAATTTGGGGCAAGAAAAAATATGCGATGCAAGATTTTCCAAAAAATGTTTTGTAATAAAACCTTATATAAAAAAAAATTGTTACAAAGTAGAGCCTTTAAGCCATAAGACCACATTTCTTTTCAACGTCTATAATTCATTTAGATAGTAATAGTAAACGACTTCTTGAGCTAATAAGTTATAGTACTAATCAGTACAAGAAGATGTACTTTACCAATAGTGTAATAAGTTGGTAATATTCTTGTCATATTTGAATTATTATCAATGCTATGATGCCCTCGTTTTACTCAGAGTTCTACTAGCAATATTATTGCGATATAAACTGGGAGGTCTATGAAGCGTTTTCCATTTAAATGTTCTGCGTTTCATCCTGAGATTAACAATTTCAATTCTGTTTTTTTTTATTCAAAATTTTTACTGGATATCATGTCAAGACAGAATAACGGGTGTTCTAGAGCATGCATATCAGTTTTTTAAGAGGGGAAGGAATCATTTTTTTTCTTTAAACTAAAACAAAAACTGTTATCTAACTAAATCGACGGGGCTCTATCGAATGGTGATATTTTCAACTTTCGGAAATAGGTGTTTTAAACAGAAAATTTGCTTTAATCGAATCGAAATAGATTTTCAAATGAGAAAAGGTAGTTTTTTATGCATATTCGGTTTCTACATCAATAAATATGAAACTTTTTTTTTGTTTTATTAGTTTAAAGTAAGAGCAACCTCGATTTATTTAAAAAAAAAATTTTAGAATTTTAAAATAACGGCTTTCCTTCTTAAAAAACTGATACACATGTTTTGGAACACCTCGGTATATGCTTTGGAACAACTCGGTCATTGCAAATATTTATTTGTAAAATGAGTAGGCGACAAGAATTATTTTTTTGTAATCTTCCATGTTTCACATCCGTTGGAATTGATGAAAACGTTGGATTTGACCGAAACGTGGGATTTGACGTTAAACAGAAACTTTGGATTTGACGAATTTTTTCTTTGTTTCTTGATTGTGCCACAGTTTGTCGAGTGAGCTGTATGGATATTCCTTCAGATATTTTTCGACTACCATAGCTTGTCAATGGAGGGAAGGGCTCAGTGAGCAATCATATTTTTCTATTCAACATCTCTTTCTGCTGTTTCACTAACTTGGTTGATATAGCTATGAAGTACCAATATAACAGAAGGATATACAACTTCCTCAACATTCTTTCAATTGGTATCTCAAAATTGGTTCTCTTGGTCTTTGGACTATACAATATGTTTTTTTTGTAATAATATATTTTTCTCTCTTTTATATCTATTCTTTCTTTCAACCATTGCAAATAAAATTTATTTTTATATTAAGTCCAGTTTATTGGAATTAGAATCATTGAAATGTGAAAAATAAATGCAACTACATATTTCTAAACTCCAATATATAAAAAAAAAACAACAATTGCAAAAAAAAACAAAAAGTAAAAAAAAAACAGATTTAAAACTCCTGAAAGGATACCATTTTTGAAATTTTTTATTTAAAAAATTTTGTATGTTGAATTTATTTTTGTTTTTATTTTTAATAAATTCTACTAGTGTTACTTATGCTGAAGTTCCTGCAAAAAAAATAAAAATAATTTCCAAAAATATAAGTATATAAAAAAAAAATTTTAATTTTTGTTTTTCGTATCCTTTTCAGAATTTTCACCAATTCAAAGAATTTAAGATTTATGAAAGAAAAAGAAAAATAAAAGTAGAAAATTTAAATTTTTAAATTAAAGAGAATAATCTCGAAATTGTCAGCAGAAATTTCATGAGACTTCCTTATACATAAGAGTACATAATAGTTGGATTTCAACTATTTATTTGTTGAGTAAAGTGCAATGAGTGACTGGATTGAGTTTCTTAGAGCAGTTATTTAAGTAAAGTTGTTGCTTTTGTTTTTTTTGCAAATAACCGGATGTTAATTGAATATATTTTGTACAGTACTATATTTGAACAGTCAGGATTAGAGAATTAAATGATGATGATTATAATGACGGATGATGATGATGATGATGATTGTTTGAATTAAAGAAAAACAGTTTTTATGTTGAATAAAGTTGAAATGTTGGGTTGAATGAAAACTTTGTACTGTGAATAAAGAGATTATTTGATGGAAAATTTAAGTTTTATAAGAAAATCAATACGAGTTAGTGAAGAGTTGTAGTATTGTGAAAAGCTGCAATATTATGAAGAATTAAACAGTTTCAATATGTTGTGTAGGTAAAAATTTTTGTTTGATATTTTAATTAAATTTGAACTCCTAGTTTTGTAAGAAGATTAATTGAAACAAAGCTGCATCTAACAAACAACCTCGAACACAAAAGACCGTAACACGCTTCATCCTACAGAAAACGAAACTGGAAAATGTTGAAACTGCAATATCGGCCTATATGATAAAATCAATTGATTGCCACAGAAACTTCACTGTAAAAGAGAAGAAGAGAAGAAATCGAGAGTAAAAGAGAAGAAGTCGAGAGTAATCTCTCCATTTGCGAACCCAATTTTTATGTGCTTCAGTATGGCATATACTGATGACTTAAACAGGTGACGCTGTATTCGGATCTAGATTCAAGTTTAGTGCTGCCCATCCCACTTGAAACCTATTTTAGTAAGTAAAACAATGTTTTATCAATGACTACTTTATTGATACTGAGTGTTAACTTCCATACAATATCGTATGTTCATCATACTTCAAACTAACAGATACATCGATAATCTTGAAGACTATTATCACTGACGGGAGGAAAAATTAGTCCGAATCCACGTCTAAATAAATTTGTATTTCTGGAGACAACATAACGAAATTTTTCACAAGTCTCCGAAATAAAAAATTTAGTTAAACGTGGACGCAGATAAATTTTTTATCGCGTAAATCTTCAAGAATATGGATGTATATTAATAATTGCACTTTGTATGGAGACTGTGTATTGCTTTGTGCTCTCTATTACTGCATTTCAATGTCAAGCCATTGCTTTGTCCAAATTTTGATATAAAAGCTCATTTATAGCTTTTACTAGCAAAAGCTTAATAAAGGTAGTAAAAGAAAACAGAGTTAGAACATATGAACACCTTGACATCAAGCAATACAATGTAATGAAGAGTCTGATCTTCATTCAAATACCTACCTATAACGAATTGTTTCCAAGCAAGAAAATACAGTAACTAAAAATAATCTAAAGCCTTTTTCAAACTTAATATTAACCGATTAAATTTTAATATTAACGACGCCATAGTTCGTAAGTCACATAAATATTACTAGGAATACACATCGCCTACCTTTGAAATTGACATAAAAACAATAATAGCATTCACCAGTTAAATAAATAGTATTGCAATTTTAAGATAGTACAATACTTCTGAAGGGGTCTATATAGAACTCTCCACCGATAAAAAAAAAGATCAATTATAGACTTAATAATTATAATACTTCGGGTTTAATGTTATTGTATCTCCTGCTAACTCTTTTAAACAACACTTAAAAAATAATCAAATATAGTACAGGTTGATTATTTGCCAATAAACAAATATTGATCTGCATTATAAATTTCACCTAATTGACATGTTTTTATTTTTACAAAATGACATTTTTCAGCTGCATTGACTTTTGTTAATTTTAGTATGACTTGTTACTGCAATATTAAGATTTAAAAAAGAAGTTGACAGTTAATAGCGTACAGCTATCATATAATAAGCTTTGTTTATATTAAAACTTTAACTGTTTAGTAATTTAGTATTTTCTTATAGTGTTGTCACAAAGCAAAGCCACTTGTGAGCCTTAAAAAAAGTGTTGATGACCTGACGAGCATAAAGAATGTTATGACTGAAGAGGATTTATTTTCAGTCATTTAGAGAGCTTTGTAGATGAGGTAGAAGAAAATTACAGCCATATATATGTAAATAAATACAATCTTATATATTTTATTGGTATTATATCAACTTAAATTAATTTTTATTAATTTTGATTAAATTGAGAACTGGAAATTATATCAAGTTAAATAGAGATAAAAATTGCGTAGTTTCAAATTAGAAAACTTTTAAAATTAATTTGTATTACTGAAAGAATTTCAAAGCACTGCGTTTTAATTGACTTAATATTAACTAACTGAAATTCATTACAAATTCCATAATAATAAAAATATCGGGTTAGAATAAATGTTAATATTTTATACGATTGAATAGCTTTATATAAAACTAATGTACAAAGAATGGATCGTTTAATTTTAGTATCATGATGTCTGAACTCCCTCTCTCTCTCTCTCTTGATTTTGCTTTTTGTTTGTTTTATATTTGTTTTGTATCACAGGATGGGCGGAAATGGGATTCGCCTTACATCATATAACTATATTTTATTTTAGTTCTTTAATACATCTTATATATAGACACTATAAGTATAAATTTTAAAAAGAAATCAAATTTAGAGGGATGAAAAGTTTTACTTTAAATATGAATAAAGAAAACTATGTAGTTTTATATACTTGTGTATATAAAGTCGTATTTTGTAATTATACAAAATGCATATGGGAATGTTTATGTGTTTATTTTGGAACATCGTTATTGGTATATAAATTTTCAAATTAATGACTTTTTGAGAAGTTTTTAATTAAATTGTTTTACAATGGAAGAATGAATATTATTCGATGAGGATTTTAAGTTGAGAGATGGAAAATCTATATATATATAAATATATCTGTATAATATATTCAATTTATAAATTATATATATGGATATTTATAAATATATTAAATAGAAGTTGAAGTATCAGACATAACTTGTGTTTCTCAACAAGAATTGAAATAATAAAATGGTGGTAAAAGAAGTGATTACAAGGTGTAATATATTATATGAATACTGAAAGTGTTCTGTTTTTTTATTAGGAATATTAATTTTATACTCCATGTTCTAAATAAAATGAGTGAGATTCATATCATGTGTAGTTTCAACAAAATTAAAGTTAAATATTTTACTGAGTCGAAAAATATAATGGTGTAAAATATTCGAAAACATTTTTTAATATGAGTTTTAAGACACAAAACATGAATATGAACTGAACTTTTTGTTTTTTAAATATAACATTTTGATTCTTAAATTAAATAATATGTGACAAAAAACTGAAACTGAATGAAAATAATCTACTTTTATAAAATAAATGAAATAAATATTAAAATATTAAAATTTTTATTTTTCAGAAAACTTTATTTAACTGGGTTGAAAATCAATCTTGTTGTAATCAATTATAAATCATCTACTAATTTGAAGGTATGTAAAATTTTAATAATATAAATATAAGTAAAACCTATATCTACTATATTGGGTTTATAGTGCAGTTGGCAAATTCTGCATTACAAATAGACATTTTGCAATTAAAAATTTAACAAAATAAACACTTAAAAAAAAAGGGATTGGTAATACTGGACGATTAACAAATACATTGGCTGCAACTTTTCCCGATTATTTATGTACTAGCAAAGTTACCCGATGTTATCCGCGTCGAACACATACTGTATAAAATTTTAATGCAGTTTGATTTGTGAATCGAATTGAAAAAAATTGTTTTATCAAAAATATTCTAATATTTTTTTTTCACTACGATAACAAAACCAACAACACTACAACTTAAACTCAATCAAATGTAGCAAAGTTATTTCATTGTAAACAATATTTCCAGATTTTTCTGATATTTCTGAAATGAGTCTGAGAAAGTTTTCGAAATCAGTGACAGTCGTATTTCTTGATTTGTGAAAGAGTATCTAAGTGTAAATTTTCATGTCTGTAATACCTTTGGTTTTTGAAATACTCCTGAGAAGTGCTTGAAGTTATATGGCACCAGCCCGAACCGGTCCAAGTTTTCGAAATCAGTGACAGTTGTTGTCCTTTATCGGTAAAAGAATTACTAAGTGTAAATTTTCATGCCTGTAACACAATTGGTTTTTGAAATATTCCTGATATGTGCTATTAGTTGTATGGCACCGACCCGACCCAGTTTAAATTTTCGACATCGGTAACAGTTGCATTTTTTTATTTGTAAAAGAGTATCTAATTGTAAATTTGCACTCCTGTAACACCTTTGGTTTGTAAAATATTCCTGAGAAATTGTAGGAGTTGTAAGGTACCAACCCGAACCAGTCGAAATTTTCGAAATCGCTAACAATCGTTTTTCTTTATCTTTGAAAGAATATCTAAATGTAAATGTTCATGTCTGTAATACAATTGGTCTTAGAAATATTCCTGAGAAGTTGTAGGAGTTGTATGGCAGATACCCGAACCTGTCGTTTGATAGCTTTGTAAAGTACCGCGTCCGCTTCCTTTTTTTCATCAGGAATAACTGTTCAAAATTTAAGAACACTATCTTTAAAAGTGTGGTCGTGTATAGCGAACAAACAAACAAACTTTCCCTTCTATAAGTATAGAAAAAGATGTACACCTCTATCATAATAGACTAAAAAAATGATAGTTGTCGTATGTGGTGATAAATACAACATTTTGATAACGTATTAGACTTTTTTTTTTTAATATTTTATTGCGAATAATTACGCCTAGACAAAAATCTAGTACGAAAATTTTTAAATTACATCTGAAAATTATCGTATTTTCAATCGGGTTCAATTATTAGGCGACAGTTAAACTTTTGAAATAATTTTGTGCTAGTTTTCAAAAATAAAAGTATGTGTTAAAAGTAATTGTGTAAACAAAAATTAAAATATTAAAATTGTTTTTTGCTGTTGTACCTAAATATAAAAATAAAATTTTAAAAATAATAAAACTTGACCTTTTATGAATAAATAAATAAATATATATAATTATGTAAGTATTGTATATATTAATAATTAATTAATTATTTATTATTAATATATACAAATTAATAATTTTTTTATTTTATTTCACTTTTTAATTTTTAATTTTATTTAACTTGACTTAAAAAATTCAAAAATTCTAATCTATAATGTAAAGTAGATGCTGAATACAGAAATTGGCATTCAAAAATTTATACTAAATTATATTAAAAAACAAAATAAATTCTGCCGGCTTAATTTATTCATCGTATCTTAAGTCTATTATTATACCAATTTTCTGAATGGCATCGTCTAGTGCCTTAGTCCATTATGATAAATACAAATATTAAAAATATTCTGGAAAAAGCGGTAGCCCTGACTTTGTAACCGTGACTAACTCTAAATTGTTGAAAGTGTATTTGTATATTTTGTCATTTGTTAGATGTTTACTTGCGAAATAATTTTTTGCCAAATATTTTTTTTTGTTTATTCAATGTCAATTTGCTAAGTGAAAACTTATATTTTAAGCAAATAAAAAAAAAAATTGCAAATATAAAAATTAATATATTTTTGTCCATGTGGTTTGTTATTAGAATAAATTTTGAGTGAAATATCCTATTAATATAAAAAAAATTTTGTTAATAGGTTTTTGGTAATTCTTTAAAAGAATAATTGGTTATTATACGAACAAGTCTTAAGCTGTATATTCGGTTTTTAAATGGGTTTTACCATCTGGGATACTCCCGTTGTAATACATAGATTAATTTAAGCCTGTCAATCAAAAAAATAATACCAACCAACAACAGTACTGTCGTATCAACCAAACAGAGTCTGTCAATAATGATTTTATTACGAAGTCAAGTGTATGGCAATGAGATTTTCTTGCTTCAATTTTGATAAATTTTATTCTTGAAAAAATTATAAGAGAAACAGATTTAAAAAATAACGGTAAAATTTGGAATAAATCAAGTCAAGCTGTCATATATCCTGATGATAAAGATTTGATAGAAAAAATATCCAGCAATTATTGAGCAATTTATCAAAATGGAGTTAATTGTAAAATTGAAAGAGAAATTATGGCTTCATAAATTAGAGTAATACACATTTTTGTTCGGCAAGTAGAAGCCGACAAATGCTTAAGTTACAATAATTTCCTACAAAGTAGTCCTTTCCTAATGTTTGGGTAGTGTTGGTAAAAAGAAAAATTCCACACTCCCAAAATATAATTTTTATTTTATGTTGTATTTAAAATATTTGGCGCCAGATCTTAACTCTTCAAAATGATTGTAGTATTGAAGTAAACGTATCAAATCCAAAATGCAATCTGGCAAATAGATGCTTGCTGAGTCCAAAAAAATATTTTTCATCCAATTTAATAACACGTTATAATCTAAAATCATAATAAAAAAAACAAAAATTAGACCATAACGTATATGTACCAATAAAGAAAGCAGACTGTTGTAATGTGATACATTAACTGCAGGCCTGGCCAACCCGAACCGAATAATGAGCCAAAATTAAAAAAAAATTATATTTGCATAAGCCGAAAAAAAAAGAATTTACGAAATAAATTTTGTAAGATTTACTGCATTTTTTTATTACATACTTACATAAATTATAATTAATCTATAATTTATACAAATTATATTATTATGTGGTATATGAAATATAAAAAATATTATCAAATATTAAAAATGCATTAATGGGAAACTTGTTTCTCCATTTGCTTGGATAAATCGTCCATATCAATTTCTATTTTAGGTGTGGCAATGTTACATTCGTTACATGATCCATTTTTAATGTTTGGCCACACAAGCTTTCTTGATGTATGATGCAATTAAACCTGTAAGCCTGTCTAATATCTATACCAGCTTCTGACAGTTTGGAAGTTAGTTCTTTTTTTAAATTCAATATTTTGAACTTTCTTATTTCATCAGTAAAATTTTCGTATTCCGAAAGCTGAACGAGATAATGCCTTTTAACGTTTAACGAAAGCTGAACGAGATAAGTTTAACGGACTCAGGATTGCAATCGTCAAGTAGAGAGACCAAGAGTAAAGCGGTTCGATAATCTTATAGTTTATATACAGAATTCTCATGTTATATGGAAAAAGAGTTTTGAATAAAACGAAGACTCTTGACGAGCTGTAACGCTTCGTTGAAGGATAAGAAAATATTTGTTGGTAACAGTTTTACCATATTGAACCACAATATATGATATGCTAGGAGATTCGCTTACATTTTTTTCCTTTATAAGAGACACTGGTAGTGTGTGTATGACATAAATATCATCTATTATTAAAATTTCAACTAAAATCTCAAATTAAAATTTTGATATTCTAGCTTTAAGTAATCAACATTTTTTGCTTAAATTCAATTCATAGCTTTTTCAAACACACATTTTTGTAGAAGTCGTTTCCTTAAATTAAAATAATTTCTTAAATTTAGATATATTTATTTTTATTTATTTTTTATTCGAATTGTATGCAATTTACTTTCTATTTTCTAATTTTATGACAAAAAATGAATATTAAATATCAAAAGAGTAATAAAATAGAAAAAACAACAAAAAAACAAAATATCAAATCAAATTAGATATATTCCTTGATCCTTATGATCTGGTGTAGGTACCTATATAATATACTAAAACCTAATAAAAGAAAAACAAAAATCATTTTGCTTTCTTAAAGTGAATCAACAAAAATCAAAATCAATGCTATTCAATTTCCTTTCAAATTTCAAGGTACCTATATAGGATTTACCTTAAAGCACCTTTCAATTTGAACTCTAAAATTAATATATCGTTGTTTTATTTTTTTTTTTTTACTAGCAATCGCAAATATTCTAGGAAGAGGGAAATTTTTTTTTTTCGTTTATTTTGGTTTAATTTTTTTATTTTTTTTTTTAGGTTATTTTGTACGCCAAAATAACGTGACTTGGTTGAAAAATTTTTTCCTTTACAAATAATTTTGTTTTTCTTTTTGGTTATTGTTTTGATTATTGTTTTTGTTTAGTTACTGTATACATAACAGAAAATTCTTTCCAATAGTTAAAGAATGTTATTTTGTATACGAGAAATTTTCTGAAGGTGTATTATAGGTATATGAAAAATATTAAAAAGTTAGTCTACATTAAATTTAGAGTGGTGTTATGAAATTGAATTATCGTTTTATGTCACATCATTTAATTAGCAATTTTTTTATTATTTATTTTTTATTTATTTATTTTTTTTTCTTTATTTATTTCAATTCTTACTTATATCTAAAATATTTAAAAAAATAATATATTTATAATTATAAATTATTCATAAGTAGTGAATTTATAGGCCTTCCGGGCCTATAGAATATTAAAATAACAATTTAATTAAGAGTTCTATAAAAGAGCTTGAACAGCTTGAGAGAGTATGTAATAAAATATTTATAATTTGACCTTTCAAGTAAGCAAATTCGAAAACTCAAAGTAATATTAATGCCTAAAAGTAATACTAGATGCCTAGGACGTAACTTATACTCTCAGTAATTGCGTATTGCCCGTCTCGTAAGTAGTTCTGCGTATAGTAATTGTCAAGAAATTTAGTTTAATTTTTTTTATTCGATTTAATTTTTTACATATTTTACTTAGCCATAAAAAAAATTTAACAAAAATAGCACTATTATAACAATTAAAAAATTATTAAGATTTTTTTTTAGTTAATTTTTTGTTTTATTATTTATTTTTTTTTTTGTAAATATAGTTTGTACAATATCTATATATAATTGCAATTTTTTTTTGTTTATAATTTTTTGGAAAAAATTGGTTTAAAAACCAAAATTAATTATATTATTTTAATAAAAACTTAATCTAACTAATTCTATTCCTTAATCCTAACTACCTAAAAATAGTACATAATTGGCCATTATTTATATCAATTTATACTACCCAAACAGCATTAATGTCTTTTAATTTGTTGGTCCTATATTGGCACAAATAGTTCATGTTTTAAATGATTATCCTGCATATTATTTGGATTATAATCAATAATTTTAATAAATTTAATAATAGAGGGACATGCTCTGGGTTTTGTATGTACCCTTTTGAATTTAGGTATATGAAATGTTCGGGGCTATGAACCCCGTTTGCATACTTTTCTTTATGTATTCTTCATTATGGTAGAATATATTATATATTAGACCATTTTCTGAGGTATCCAACGCTCTATCATATAGTGATTTCTAATTAATTTTATTATAAAATTATCAAATCTGTTTATTTTAGAATTATTATAAATATATTTATTTGAATAATAATGCAAGTACTCTATTTTTGGTTTACGACATTTATTTATTCAAACTCTAATACATTTTCTTTTTAATTTTCTTCATTAAACTAGAACTAATATTGTACCATATGGGAGCTACATATGATGGTATAGACCTTACAAATGATTTATATACTATTATCTTAACCCTAGTTTGAATGTTTTTGTTATAGAATTTTTGATGCCATAAATGCTTTATTTCCTTTTGAAATCGATTGTTTTACTTGTTCTTTGTAGCTTAGGTTTTGTTGTAAATAGACTGCTAAATATTTTACTATTTTAGCGTAAGCAAGTATTAGTGTTAGTAATTATTTTATTTTTATGTTGTTGAAGGCAAATATCGCCTTTGACATTTTGGACAACAAACCATATATCAGTAAATAACCGTCTTCTACATAGAGACTTAAGACATAGAATATCAAGAAAAACTGTTTAATGCGAATCTAAGAAATTTAAACTGCTCCTATTCTCTGTATGTGTGAATTATAAAATGGATACCAAACATATTGAGTGACCATTAAAATTTTTCAAAAATTTTTTTGTTTTGTAATTGAGGTCAAAATAATGGGATAAAAACCCTAACTGCCTTTGCAGAATTTAATCATTTTAAAGATAGACCAAAGGTAAGCCAAAAAAGCAAAAATAAATAAAATTAGAAGAGAATATGAAAGAAATAGAAATGAAGAGTTAGCATATAAAAAAAACAGACAATTTAAAGGCCCTACATTGAACTAGTTTTAACAATGTTTTTGTAATTGAGCTGGAATGATAATTTATCATCAAAATAAACTCTGATATCCTTAATTGAATTAATATTTTCTAAAGGTTCATCGTTTAGGCTAAATTATATCTAACTCTAAATGGTTCATTTTAATGTTTGTAATATTTGACTGTACATTTATAGTGTTCAGCAAAATATTGTCATTTGTAAAATTGATGTATGTTTGTAAAATTTATATACTCCAACATATTCATTACTTCGTCCAACATATCTTTAATTTTTACATTTTGTTTGTTAGTATTGTAGTCTGTCAACTTGTCAAAATATAGCTTTGAAGGTATTTATTTTTTTGTTAATTAATTGTATTACATTGCACATACAGTGTGAATTTTCATACATACAGAGTGAATTGATGGGGATCATAACACATTTGTTGATTAGTATCATGAATCATCTGACTCATACCATGAAAGTTGCAGGATTAAGATTTTATTATATTTTGTAAATGTTTTTTTTTGTTATTCCTTAAAGTGATCAACACTTATCAGATTAAATTCACATCCAATACAGTTAATTGCAAAATGTAATTTACAAGTTTTCAACATAATAGTAAAAAACAAAGAAAAAACTAACTAAGCTACACTTATTTAATGCTTTTTATATCACTTATTTGTACGAAAAAGAAGTACGAAAATATTGGATAAAAACGGAAAGCTAAGAGTTGGAAGGGACATTGTAGCTTGAATCATTTCATTTTGTTATTGTTATAGAATTTTTATTTTCTTTCAGATTTGTACTTTCTAGCAATTTTGAAGGCGGTATAATGGGCCTTAAAACATATCTCTTATATAAATTTTTTTTTTAAAACAACATGATATTACCAAATAGAAATAGCGGCCTGATGTCTGAGCCCTACGGGACTTAAAATATATCTCTTGTAAAAATAAAATAATATTTCGAACTAGAAAAATCGTTCTGAGGCCTGAGGAAAAATTGTTTCTTCGTGATTACTGGCTCATTGTAAGGGTTTTAAAACATATTGTCAATTGATTTAAAAAAGCAATATATTACTATCTAGAAAAATTGGCTGGATTCAAGATAAGATTAGATTCAAATTAAAGCAAATCAAACATCCTAAAGATTCAAAACAAGTTAAATCAACACCTTCTAAAAGTCAAGACAAAGGTTTTGAAATCAAATAAGAAAAACTTTGTGCAAGATATTAGCTTTCGTACCGCTATCTAGAAATAAAATTCAATAAGAAACTGGTTTGAAATACAATCAAACCATAACTGCCAAACATAAGAAATTTATTGACAAGAACAATAGAATTCCTAAATGCGGGCTCAAAGAATTTTTGTAAGGAACTATTGTAAACTAGAAAGAAAAGAAATTCAATATCGAAAAAAAAGTATCTACACAGATAAAGAAAATTATTATTAACGAATATGTGTAGCGTGATTGGTGAAATAAAAATAATTACACATTTTGCATTAGTGTGACACACTGACAAAAAAAATATATTTCCAGATTAATTGTTAGATTATCACTGATACAAACTAAGTTATAAAAGAAATTTTTACAATATGCCTTATGCTAACAACAACTTTCAGATGCTAGAATAAACTATCATTAAAAATCTAATCCAATTTAATTCAGTTTAACGAAGTTCAAAGTCATTAAATGAGTAACTTTAACACAATTTAAAAAGTAAAATTTTCTCTCGCAAAAATATCCTCTAATCGGTCGGAACTTGTTAAATATATTGTTCCCATTTCTTTTTCAAAAGTTTGTTTTTAGTTCTTTTTTTTTTGTTACTTTATTTCTTATTATTTTATGTTTTTTATTGTTTTCTTTCATTTTATTGTAAAGTATTGGAGAATTGGAATTTATTACAATTGTCAGGCAATATCGTATATTTTGCTCCTTTAGTAAGAGAAAATTATTAATAGAAAAATAAGGAAGAAGAAATTTTTTTGTTTTTTTTTGTTTCATAAAAATAAAAAAGAAATAAAATTGCGCAACAAAACAAAAAAAAAAACAAAAACGAACATTAAATAAAGTAAAAATTACGTATACGAATGCATGTATGTAGTAGTCGTATATAAGAAAAACAAAAAAAAAAAAACATCACAAAAAATTATAAAATAACGTTAAAATACTGTTATAACATTTTCCAAGTTTGCATTTTTTGTTTTTATTTGTTTTTTTGTTATTTTTGGTCTTATTCGGAAAAACTCATGTTCGAATTGTAATTTATTTGAAATAAAAATGTTACACGAATTGAATCAAAAAAAGGCGGAAAATCATCTAAACTTTTAGCAAGTTATAATATGGGTATCTAATACATTTTTTTCTCTTTTTTTTTTGGTTTGGTGTTTTTTGTTTTTGTTAGGAAAGTTAAAAAAAAAAAATAAAATTAACAAAACAAAAATACAATTGAAAATGCATGAAATTTTTTTAAGTACAATTATTACTTGCAATACTACATGTACTCTTAAACGACTAAGACCCGGAAAATGTTTTTTTTTTTGTTTTTGTTTTTATTTTATTTATAATCGGTACCTTATGGAATTGATAACTTTTTATTTTGAAATAATTTTGCTCTGAAAGTTTTCAAAGTAGACTATAACATAAATTTAATTTGTTAAATTTAAAAAATTGAAATTTATTGATTTATATTGGGTTTTTTGTTGTTGTTGTATTTGAATGATTTATACATATCATGCATACATGATTTATGTTTTTATCATACATGTATGATTTATGAAATTTTACAAAATTATAAAGATTTTAGGCGTATGGTAGAAAGTTTTCAAATTTATAAATATTAAAAATTTAAAATTATAAAATTTTTATGAAAATGTCATAAATTTTAAACAAAATATAATAAGAATTTTAGTTTAAAAAATTAATTAAGAAATAAACTAAATTAAAATATAAGCAAAAATTAAACAGATTCCCGTGTAGCCACTATTATTTCAACTTAATCTTGAAAATGCTATTTACCAGTTAAAATCAATTAGAACAGATTCATATTAAATTTGATTCCTAACTTTGAAATAATTTCTAAAATTCGAATTTTTTTTATCCCAAAAGTGGTTGTCTCAGTAAAAGCTTAGTAAAAAATAAAAAAAAAATCAGCAAAAGGTTTCCAGTTGGTATCCAGAAATCTCATTGAAAACACACTTGCTACTCATAGTTCTTATGCTGAATATTCCACCTAGCGTCACCTAAACACTTTTTAATAAGAGCTGTTTAAATTAGGTTTTTCCCCTATATGATATATCTCAGGATATATTACACATGTCGTTATTTAAATATTCTTACATGTCCTTATCGGATAGAAATGTGCTGGATTTTGTTGGTAAACTAGTCTAATCTTTAGATGTTTCTTCGTATATGATTCAGTTATTGCAATGCTGCTTTTATTTTCTTCAAACCAGTTTTCTACATTTTTTTTTATGTTCTTGACAGCAACTTTAGGTATAATTTGCCTTTTTTGTAGGTTCGATCAAAGATAATTTACAAATAGATGTGACATCTCCCTCTCTCTAAAATTCCCTAATACGGAGCTAATATCATCATATACATTCATACACTAAATAAAAATCAATGTCATTTTAGAACAAAGAGAACGAACAAAAATAAAATTTTCAATTCTCTTTTTATGTTAGGAGGTATAAAAAAAAAATAACAGTTATGTAGGAATACATATAATAATAAAGAATATTCAAGCTTCAAGTAGAAGAAATTAAGAAAAACGTAAAATCAAAATAAAAAAAAACTCTGTATTTTATTTTCACTACATATAAAGAAGTTGTTTTTGTAAATAAAATATATGTGATATATATTTTATTCTTTTTAAATTTTCAGTCAGATCAAAATATAGCTAATGATGTTTAATATGAATATTGTAAACTATGAGCTCACGCATATTAATAAATATATGTAGCAATATATAGTATTTTTATAATATTTATTTCATATGAATAATTTGTTGTTATCTTAAATGCTGTATGAAGTTATGATTGAATGGATAATAATTTTGAATTTGAATTTTATTTTTTTAACAACATATTTAACTCAATATCAAATTTTTTACTAATATCAACTCATTAAATGTGGAAAACTAATACTCTTGTCATTAACTAAACCTTCTTAAATAGAATCGCTTCATTTTATTTTTAAGTGTTACCAGAATATATTCTCAAAAATTTTTTTGTCATTTATTTTACTCCACTTTCAAGGGATAATTGACCAGATCGAAAACTTATGAATTATTTTTTTTGCTTCTTCAACCGCGTTCATTTGTTTTTATTCAGTTGCGGTATAAGGAAGCGTAAGTGGAACACGTAAGCGGATTAATTATTATATTTTATTGCATTCTATTATTTACGTATTAGAATTGTGGATCCAAGTATTTTACATACCGTTGCGTATCATATGTCTTATATAAAAGAATATATATAAAATTTGTGTAATCTTAGCGTTTAAGTTGCAGGACGGTGAGGCACCAATAAACAAAACTAATAAATTACATTTGATAAGAGAATTGCTATAAAAATTGCAGTACCGTACTTAATGTCCGAAAATGTAATACCGCCTAAGCTATTGTGGGACATGTAAAAAATCAAAGAATATTTTTTTAAGAGACGGCTTTGCAATAATTTATCACACCTGGAAATATACACGGGACCCGGGATAACGACATACAGACAAAGACTTAAGGATACCAACAGTTCAAGAAGGTATCAATGAATTCGCTTTAAGACGCATAGGGAACGCGACTAAAATCGCAACAATGTTTTTCAAAGTTCAAAGTTTTTGAAGCAGACAGATCTGGTCGGGAAGCTGAAAAGGGCTGCTTGTATGAATTGCTTTACGATAAATACCAGCCGACTAAATCTAACTTAAAAAAATATTTATAATATTTATAATAGTTAAAAATATTTATAAGAAAATTAGCTGACCGGCTAAAATAGAATAAAAGAAAAAACAAAACCTGACAGAAAAAAAATAATGCCTATTTGAAAGCGAATACGTTTAGAAATCTAGAATTTTTTTATAATTGTAGAAAGTTTGTTATATTCTAAAAAAGCGATTATGGAATGACCATAGAATAATTTTATTTATATCTTTTTAGATATAACTTTAATATTGGAGAGCAGTACACCGCCCGATAAAACCTGTCCAATTTATTAACAAAAACAAACAGAACAATTTACTCTGCACTATGACTTACACAAGGCATTCTTGTTGAAAACACAACTGATTACTCCGAAATTTAAAATTTCTATATATGACTGACAAAACTTTTGCACAGTTAATTTTTTTTCTCATCAGAAAAATTGGATTTTAGTTTAATTGTTTTTGTTTACTAATTTCTTTTAATTCATAATTTTATCGCATTAGGCTTACTTTCAAAATGTATTCAGAAAAAAAATATCCTTTTTAAGTTTAATATCCTGATTATAATTTTTTTTATCCTAACCAAATTTCATTGTTTTTGGGTTCTGCAGTGGAGGAAGAGGGTGCCTTTTTTACATGATCGATGGTAATAAATTGAGTTACCAAAACGTCATTATATTTGTATTCTTATGTATATCTATATATATATATTTTTTTTTTCAGGATAATAAAGTGAATAAAGGGAATCCTTAATCACACGTAAAATCAAAGAAAAGAATATAATTTTTGGTTTTTATTGTTTTTATTTTTTAACCCCCCATTTTTTTTTTTTTTAAACAAAGTTTTTTAACTAAACTACAATTTGTTACCAACAATAATTAGTAACCGTCAACTGTTGTTACTCTGTAAGCAACAATAATACAGCGAGAATAAAAAATAAACTTACAGATTTTATTGTGCTTTTTACTTTTGCCCACAAGTTACAATTACCCATAGTGTATTTAATAGTAAAAAATTTAGTAACAAACTGATGGATCGAATTGAATATTGAAGGGAAATATAACACAACATCATTCATTCTAACTTGAACTATTTTCTGCTTCGTAACAAAAAAAAATAATTCTTACACTTTGTAGTTTAATTTTATTAAGCAGTTTTTTGATACATGCACTTCGTTTATTATACTTGCAGAGTTCTTAAGTGTTTTGTACTCGGCTGAGAAAACAAATCTAACATCTTTTGGACAAGTGGAAATTTAACCTTTATTAACCAATTTATGTCTCATAATTTATACTATAAAGGCTACAAGTATAAATAAAGATTTATGCAATTTATAGGTAGGTATAGTTATAAAACTACAGTAATCAAACTATAATTACGTGGACGCACAACCCGAAATAGAAAAAAATTTGACAAGTTTAATTGAAAATTGATGTACATTTAAACTGATATTTAAACAAAAAAATATAATTACGTGTTGTTGTCTTTGATATTTATTTATGTATTTATAATAGTGGGCCTGCAAATTAATCGATCAATGTAAGCCATTTTAAATTTAATTCTTTCGTATTTGGTTTTTAACAAAAATGTTATATTTATCATAATGTGTGAAAACTCTAAGTCTAAGATAATTTCGTAAATTGAACAAACTTTTTAATATAAAGACTATGTAGAAAACAGCTGGATTGATTTTGTATTATAATAACCTTCTATATTCATTTCGATTTTGTATAACACTTTTCTAGTAGCTTATTCCAATTCAAATTTTATTTACATATTTTTATTTTTTCAATGTACATATCTAAATACGAAACCATTTGAGCTAATGTTAGGTTAAAATCTTAAAAATTTATAGAATATGCTGTAGGCTCTAAGTGAAATATTTTTAAAATGAAATAAATATTAAAGCTCTAGGTACACAATTTGATTAAATAGCTTAATCGATTTTGGTTATTACACCATCATCAGAAGACTTATAAAGTAATTACACATGTGTTAACATTTATAGTATTTTTGAATTTTTTTGCATAATAACTGTAATATAATTTATTTATTACAGTTACAAAGGTTTAATGAATTTTAAAAGATTTGATTTTATTAGGTCTAACATGGTCGTTCATCAAATTTGTTTGTTGCTTTTGTGCTGACAAAATTTCATATATGCTTCCAGGTATGTTAACCTCCTACCCTTTTCTGCAAAATGTAAAATTTCTAAATTATTCATTGAGCACTCGCGATTATTTTCTAAGAGATGTTTCTCTACGCTTGAATAATTTTTTCCGGAACATTTAAGACCTGCGTTTAACTGAAAAAATGATTAAAAAGGCTCTTTTGATGATTTTCTTCTATCTGAAAAAAAATGTCCGTAATATATATGAATTATGAGACGGTTAGTCTCTACAAGAGTATACGATAAAATATGTACATTTTAATGCCAAACGTTTTTACATGCTAGGTGTTCATTTCATGCTCATTTCATTAAGAGATCTAAATCAATTTTTTGTGTTTTCTTAGACAGGTATTTCAAGTTCAGACGCTATTTTTCTGCTTTATTAGATCTCTAACATTGAAGTTTTATATGCGTTTAAATACGGTCTAATAGTATTATTAAAATTTTAACAACGTTATATCGAATTTTGGATATTTCATTTTTGACGAAATACTATTATAGCCTACATTTTCCTCTTTATTTTTTACGATATTTATTTTTGTTCTCAAAGTAACGACCAAGTAATAATAAACAGCGCAAGAAACAATTTAGATTTTGTTTTTGAATTTGTCTATCCATATACAGGACGATCGGTTTTGAAGATGAAACCTTTTACGAGATTTGCTTTTTTGGACAAATTTATTATAGGACATAATGATGATCTTATTTAACATATAAATTATGTATAGCACAAATGTAGAGGATTATTCAGTCATCAAAATAGTTAATAAAAAAGGAAAATGTTAGCAAACTTTAAGTTTTTCACAAAAATTTCAGTTTTTTTTATACAAAAATGATTTATTTTTTGTAATTTAAATTTGGTCGCATTTTACTTAAAAGCAGTAAGTTTGATATTAACCTAAATTTTATAACCTTTAGTTAGGTAGATCAATTCTAAAAAAAAAACAATCTGAACATCGCATTCGGAACTGTTGTCAAAATTTATTAGACATTATTTTTCCGATCTGATTTTCTTTAATCCCTTGTGGCCCACAGCCAATTTAAAAATATATCCTTATTGGAATGTTGAATATCCAGCTTGAAAATCTTCGGAGGTGTAGTGGTAATTTATTAGAAATCATTTTTCCAATCCGATTGGCTGTAATCTCTTGTAACTTGTAACCCAAGTCGAATTTACAAATATAAATGTAAAAAGAAATCATGCTTCAAAACATTTTACTCATAAAACGAACTACCCTGTATATGTTGAATATAGAATATTAATATACTAAGAGCCCCTGTTGAGTAATTATAATTCAAATTGTAGTCAAATTTAAAGTTTAAAAAAAAACCGTAATTTAAGTACTGGCATAGACTTCGCACGATATAGCAGAAACCAATCGTGTTTAATAAAAAGTTTTGTGGTACATAAATACATGTCCCTCAGATACTGCTTCGTTTCCGATACATTCCCTATAGTAAGTGGCATTTAGTGATAAAATTACTAAAAATAAAAAGTTTTGTCATTAAAGAGGTATGTATATATATACCTACATAATACATAATTTTAATGAAAACTATATTATTACTACAAATAACCAAAATTTAGAAACAGTTACTTAAAAAGATAAAAATGAAGAATTCAAGTGATTTGTTTTTTTGTTGTTTTTATATTTTTTATTTTAGATTAATTTGTTTTTTTGTTTTTTTTTGGCATATGTACATAGATTCATTTGCAAGTACATATGTAAATTATAATAACTGATTTGTTTGCTTTTGTTTATTATTTTAATAAGATCTCACATATGCATAATGTATTTGCTGAATAATAAAATCATATGAGTAAAAAATGTTGAACTGTGTGCGCATTATTTGTTTTATATACAACTTATTTATTATATTAGGCGTTCATTAAAGAGAAGCGAAATAAAATGAAAAGGTGTCTGCTGCGCAGGTCCTTAAATGCTTGTCAATTATGATTATAGATATAAGAAATTGAAGTGTATGAAAAAGAAAAAAATATTGTGAACAATGTCTAAAAATATATCTAAGTCTAGTATAGTTTATAACAAAAACGTGTTTATTTTTTAAATAGGTAAATCAACACGAGTTAGAATAAATTCGTAAATTTCATCAGTTTTTTAGGTTGAATTACACCGATAATTTTATTTAAAAAAACTAAAACAGAAAAATGTAAGCCATATTTCACCAGTACTTAAATTTTAATTTTTTTAAATTTCATTTTAACTTGTTTAGTTAAATTTCGCATAACTTTTATAAAATTTTATTTACAACTTGTTAATATAATTATATTTTTGCAATTTTTTGTGAATGATGACAACTAATTGTTACTGAAACAATTTTTCTAATTGATGTGAAAAGCTTGCCAACAAAAAAAAATTCTAAAATCATATAAAATAATACTTTTATCTAAACTCTTAAATATTTAATAATAATAATAATTTAACCATACAACGAATTGCATATATTTAGGGGTATTAATATAAATTTTTCTTAAATTAATTGTTACATAATTTTTATGTCTACTTTTATTCTCTTTTGTCTAAATATTAAAATAATATAATATTATCGATTTGCATATATAATGTTATGATAATTTTTTATTCTATTTTTGATACAATTGTAACTTAAAAAAAAAAAAACAAAATAAAATTGATTTAGCTAATCTCATCGCAAAAACAAATTATATTTTTTCACTGTTTCATTTTTACGTATTCATTCCACAAACCACTACAACTACAGCTTAAATATAAGAATATTAGTTGTAATGTTTCTAAGAATTCCTTAGGGTCTAGGTTTTAAACTTTACCAAAAATTCACTTTATTTCTATAGAAAATATTTCCGGACATTCAATTTTCATTTTGTCATTCAAATAAAAACAATTAATTTTCCAAATATTCAATAATTTTCAACACTCACTGTTCGTATGTATTTCAGTTTAAGGAAGTCTGAGGATTTTATAAAAGTTCGAAAATAATATAATATCTAGCTATATAAGATAAATATATTCGTTTTCCTGATTTTTTATTGTTTTTTTTTTTCTTATTGTTGCTATTTTGTTCAAATATTTTTCTACTAGCAATTTATTTTCACTATAAAGTTTTGTGAATTTAAAAGGTTACAAACATGCGATCACTATGAAATAAAATTAAATTCTTTACTACGGTGGTACGTACAGTGTGTGATTTATAAAATTAAATGTATATGTATATATTTTATAAAATTTGGATTTAATAAGGGGAAAACGAAGATTTATCAAGCCTTTTTTCAAAAAAGTTCATAAAATATAAAATTAAAAAAAAAATAGAATAAGGCCCTGGCCTTAGTATTGGAATTTTTGTTGTTTGTTTATAATTGGACTTTTTTTTAAGGGTTTTAAGCTTTAGTGTTCTGATAGCAGATTTGGTTCACAACTTATAAGCCACCTACTATCCAAATCTAATAATTATACTTCACTTCTAGCCGAAAACATAATATACCAAAATGATGTTAAAAATATCTTAAGATAAAAAATAACCGTAAAATTTATTTCATAAAATATTTCGAATATTTCAATTTAATATATTCCACCCCACCCCAAGAACTTCGTTCGATCATGGGCCTATACCTACCTGCCATTGTAAGAAAGTTTATTTTTTAAACAAAAACAAAGCAATTTCTTTAAGCCTCACACACACTTACATAATATTATAACTGTTATTTATAGACGTCAATCTAAAAATAGAATATTATACATAATAATTATGTAGATAGATATTTATATAACGGTTAAAAACGATAGAAATCCCGAAATAAAAATATATATTGTATTTTTTTCCTTTTTGGAAAAAAAATGAAACTATAAAAAGAAAATTTCATTTATTTGTAAATATACTGTGTGGTATATGTGTGTGTGTGTGTGCTACCCTACAATATATCTTAACACAACATACTTATATGTATATAAAATTTATTTTGATATTTTATTGATTTGTATAATATTATTGTGAGTATTAACCAACTGTAGAAAAAAAAACAAAAACAAAAACAATAATACAACTTTTTTTTCGTGGTAAACTTTTATAGTTTGATGATTTTGGAGTCGATTGGCTTTAAAAGTGTTTAACTGGCCTGGTTTGCTTTGTTTTTTTTTTGTTCTTTTTTTTCTATTTTTGAAAATCCAAAAACAAAAAGTGTTATACAGGAGATGACAAAGAGGTGAATTTAATGTACATATATACATTTCTATTTTTGTTCTTTGTGTTGTTGTTGTTGTTGTTTTTAATGTACATTATATACTTTAATGTAGGGTAATCTTTGAATCAATAACATGCAATAAATTGAAAAAAAAATTGTACATATATATAACACACATATACATATGTATATGTGATTCTGGAATTGTTTTCCTTTTATAGAATCAGCTTAAATAAAATAAAAAAAAAAAGTTTCAAGGTTTTGAAATAAAGATCCAAATTTTTTTTTTTCTGTTGGGATTTTCTTTTTTTTTTTTTTTGTATAAAAGTATCTTTAGGCAATTTTTTCAGATAAAAGTAAAACTATGAGTAAAAAAACACTATTGAAATTATTTGAAAAGATCGAATCAGTAAAAAAAAAACAAAATAAAATAAATAAATTTATAGCCAGCTTTCGAATTGTAAATGGGATGCTGACCTGAAATACGTTTTAAAAAAGAATTATTATTATTTTCTTTAATCTAAATCTCTGATTAGGTACACAATTACCAGTTTTAATATTCTTTGAAGTTTTAATTTTTATTTTAGTTTTTTACTATACAGTAATTTGAGGTGCGATAACATGCAACCCAATTATTGTTAAATTTTTAATTATTTCAAATTTATTTTTGAGTAAAGCAAGGTTTAGAAATGTTTCATTGTTTTGTGAATATCCAGTGCTGGCAAAGTAAATTACGTCTAGTTTTTTTCACAGTTGTTTTTATATGTAAAGATCTTAGTAATTTACTAGAATGTTTTTTGTTGTAAATGTGTAAACAATGTAAATAACGTAAACAACTCAAAATAGATAATTTAGCTGCAACATTTGTATATTAATAAATGAAAACTTATAAATATGAAGTGATTGTGTTCAAAAAATAATTAAAATCACAATTTGCTAAAGCCTATTATTACCCTACTATTACAATTTATTAAGATGTCTACCTTACAATCTATATTCTATATACATCAATTATAATTGTGAAAACTTTTATGGCCCATAAATATAATAGACTGGCAGCGCATAGATATAATAAATATAAATTGGCAGGTTAATATAGCTTTCTCTTTCTTTCTGATGCATTATCTTATTAATCATTGTCATTTTCAGGCAAAAATGAACATATCGTTTGCGAAATATGAAATGAGTATATACATATTTTTTTGAAGTTGACGTTTTGTTAATTTTAATTGTATTGTTTTAAATCTGTTGCTTTTTTAAATCAATACTATTAATAAGCATTTAAATGTAATGCGTATGATGATACAAATCCAATACAAATCAATATTCTGAATCAAAATTGAAGATTTATACGAATAGTATAGTTAATTAGTTAAAATGTTTATTAATTTGATGAATGCAGTTTTTATAATGTACTATAAAAACATTATTAAGCTAATAAACTAATTCTTTAACACAATGAACATATAATATAGAACATATAGATAGTTTTAATGAATAGAATGATCAAATATTGATTATGATTCATAAATTAATAATTTATTCTTATTGTTATAATAACATTAAGGGTTATCAACTCCATCGTTGAGCCCCATTTTATTTTTATAATCCTTTAGAACTTTCTATAATAGATTAGAACGAAACACTTTCAAAATTTTTGTCGAACTTTGAAAAACAAATAGGTTGTAGTGGCTGCCGACAGTAAGTCGGCACACTTAGACCGGTAGTTCAATTGTGATAGTCAAAAACAAATAATTTTACAGAAATTTACAGTTGTTTACCGTTGTTTACAGTTATTTACAGTTATTCACTATTATTTACAGTTGTTTACTTATATTTTACACTTCTTTACGTCAAATATGTAAAGACTTATAAAAAACGTTAATTTACGCTTAAAATGCCAACACTGTGAATATCTTCGAAGGTTTTGCATAAATGTCCTAACCGTTTTTGTGATATGATGATTGGGGTAAAGCATCGAACTTTACTTAAACAGCATAAATTTAATCAATACAATCTAATTTATTTAAGTACTTAGATGGCCAACAGAAAATGTTAGTACTAGGCCTGACTCATTAATATTTTTATTTTCTGCCGATTACGGGCTTCTTTTCAGATGCAGTTACACAATTTGTCTCAATCATGAAAACAATTTATTCACAGAGATTTACTCTGTTTACCTTGAATTTTACTGTTAATAAATAACTGCAACATTATTTTGGATTAGGTAATCAAAAGCGTTAATTTTCTTGTTTTTTGTGGCAATTACCATCAGTAATTTGCCATCAGTTCGCAGCTTTCAAACAGTTTAATTAAAACTATAATTTTTTATATTGCAAAAAAAAAACTGTAAACTTAACAACAACTTCATAAATTGAAATTCGGACACTTATTGCTTACTTTTGTAGTGCCAAATAAAATATCTAGTTTTGGCTAACATCATTTGTGGATTTAGTAACGGACACAGAATATTGGAAACAGAATTAATAAGGTTTTGATATCAAATATTTTTTATTTTGTTTTTTTTTTTTTACTCTTTTCATTTGAAGAAGTCTTAGAACACAAATGGGTATACAGTAGAGGTCACTGTTTCCTCAATATGAATGCAAATAGTGTCTTGGGAACTTATCATTATTGGTTTTAGTATTAAATCTGTAATGGTCTTGATATACAGGAAGATATCAAGTAAATTATTAGCCATTGCCCCAGTTTGGCGAATACAAGCCTCAAGTGGTTGGCAGAGTATAAAATTTGGTAACTCAGAAAATCAATGGTACCTATTTTAGGTTTCTTTGTGTTCATCACGGCTATATATTTTTACTCGTTCAACAGTTAATGGTTTATTTTGTGTTATAAAGAATTGATGTTGCTCTCATTGCAGATATCTCGTTTATTCACTGAATATTTTTGGGAAAAGGAAGGTTAGCCCCTGAAATTTCAAAATATGTGGTTGAAGAAACCAATCGGAGTAATCCCTTCAATCCTACTGAATATGGCAGATTCGAGCCAATCACTAGAATGTACGGTGAATAAATTCTAATCCTAGTACTTTTGATGGACAACTAATTGCTTTAATTGTTAAAAACGATTATGTTGTAATGTACGTATATGGCTGAGACTATTTAACAACTTTTGTTTTTTTTTTGTTTGCTTTGATATTAATTACTAGTTCGGCCTAACTTTTTAACGTAATTTTAATTAATGTATAGCTATTTATATATGTATTTGCTTATGATTTTTACTTTTCTACTAACAGCATATATCTTAGTTTAGTTTATTAACATTATTAATGTTAATTACCATTTCTAATCAAAGTGTTTTACTAACCCTACTCGATGATGATACATTGAACAATCAAATGTCGCAAGCTTTCGTCTTGTAATAGACGTCTGATGTGCATTGAACATTAATCTCAAAGCATAACAATTAAAAAAAAAATTGTCTAGCATTATAGCAGTGTTGAATAATTTTGGTTGTCATCGTCTTTAAAACTAACTATAATTTTTTCTATTATTTTTTCTTAGCGATTTAATAAGGACCAAAAATTGATGACTTCATGTAATGTATGTATAAAAAATATTTGGTAACGAATCAATAATAAAATTTAGTAATTTAGGAAAATAGAAAAATAAAATATAAAAAATAGAAACATGTCTAATAGTCAAAAAATTATAAGACCAGACAGCTTATGCTACGGTCACTATAAAATTAATATTTAGATTAAGAATGTAAACATTTTTTTTAAAGTATTATTATAAATTTAAATTACAAAATTACATAATAAATGAATTGTATGTGAAATATCACATCAAAAAATAAAGAAAAAAAAAATAATAAAAAACCTACAGTGAACATAATGTACATACATAATGTCAAAAAAAACAAATTCATCTGAAATAAAAAATATAAAAACAGCAAACACAAAAAAAATCAGTTGAATTGTACATATGACTGGCAAATTCATCTTTATATAGTAGAGTTATAGCATCTATAATTATAATTGTTTTGTTTAAAAATATGTATAATGTATAAACCTCTTTAATTACAAAAATATTTTATTCATTTTTTAGTGATTTTATCCATTAAATGCCACTTAGTATATGAATATGTCGAAACGAAGCAGTATATGAGGGAGCAGTATTTATGTTTCCTAAATAAAACTTACTAAACTTTTTATGAAAACATGAGTGGTTTCTACTATAACGTAAGAAGTGTATGTCAGTACTTAAATTGCTGTTCTGTTGAAAACTTTAAATTTGGCTTCAACTTAAATTATAGCTACTCAGCAGGGGCCCCTAGTTTACAATATAACAGCATATATATATTTAAAAACAATATTACAAAAAAATCAGTTCGAAATTTATAATATCAATTTTTTTGTTTTAATTACAAGAGTTATTATTCTGATTTTATATTAAGTTTTTGTAAATAAAATTTTTATAAATAACTAGAATAAAAAACTATAATTAAATGTTAAGAAAAATATTATTTTTTATTCTATTTTAAAAAAAATTATATTTTCCATTATCAAGATTGTAAAATGATTTATAAATTTTTAAATTACAATTAAATAAATCCCACATTAATATGACTGTGGTTTATTTCAAATTATTGAATTTTTTATAGACTTTCAATTGAATTTATATTAAATAAATAATGAAAAAAATACACTCTAGTCATTAATATTTCGCTGGTGAAAATATTCTTTTTGTTTATTTTGATATAGTTTTTAAATTTATATACAGTCATCTTAAAAATTATTTGTGCATATTATATTTAAATATAATTTTGACAGCTTATAATTTTTTAAGGCAATAATGAAACAAAAATAATTTAATATTTCAAACGTAAATTCGAAATTGGTTTTTGGCTCCTTGTTAAGTGCCGAAGTAAGTAAAAAATGGCGGAAAAGTGTTTGCTATCGCTTGAAAGAAGAAGTACATTTATAGCTTAGGTTAACAGACAAATTTATGGTATTGGATTGTCCTCCAAATTTGTGGAAATGTCTTAAGGCTGGGTATTTTTCAATCTGAAAATTGGCTAATTACGTTCATATTAGGATTAGTGGGTTTTTTTTTGTCTGAAATGGTTTATCTGAAAAATTTCATATGTTACATAACTTCAGAACAATAGCTTTAGAACCATATTATCTTATACACCTATTTACACGGTACTTTTTTTACACGGTTTTAAAGAAAAAACTGTAAAAAAACAAAATTTATATATTGTGACATGACTATAAAAAAAATTGAGTATACATACATACTAGTTTTCACAAAAGCTTTCATATTAATCAGTTCCGTCTATGGTCGGAAGCAGAAGCGTGCATATCGTTGAGTATTTTTTTATAATTTTTCATAAACAGTAGTGTTAAAATAATTATTTTGATTAAAATTTTGAAATTTGGAATAACTACATGCAAAAATGCCACGCGCGTTTAAAGGCATAAATATTAACAATCTTCCTGTTTATTGGATGGCCAAGACGAAGGCATGGATTACTGCCACGGTTTTTAATGACTGGGTTTATAAATGTACCCGATGCCAAAATATATTTAATAAAAAAAGGTGTGCCTTTTAAAGTGCTGTTACTAATTGACAACACCCCAGAGCATCCTCAAGATTTACAGCATGAAAATGTGCAAGTTGTATTTCTACCAAAAAATTCCACCTTTTTAATACAACCATTAGATGGGCATAATTTCAACTTTTAAGGCACTGTACATAAATCACACTTTCAGGCATATTTAAGAAGAAACCGAAAATGATAAGTCTTTATAAGATGTCTGAAAAAAAAAAATTTTAGACTCTGTAAAGCATATTGGGTTGTCATACTCAGACATTAAGCAATCAACGCTCAAAGCCTGCTTGAGAAAAATTTGGCCACAAATTGTTGAGTGTGACATTTCGATTCCACCATTAGAAGACAAATATTTGCAAATAATTGAGTTGGCGCATACAATTGGACGAGAAGGATTTGATGAAGTAGATATTCTTGAAATAGCAATGGATGCGCAACTAGATGTCCTCATCGTAATTTGATTCATATTGTTAGCGATACAGTTTATAATGACATCGATTTTGCTGAGGCAAATGAAGAAACTGCATTTACACTAAAAAGCATCCATGATTGCCTTGTATTATGGATGAAAAATGGGTAATCATTTTCTACAAATTGACAATAATGTCGTTTTAACAAATGAATTATTTTTTTTTACCATTTTGAATCATTTTTAATTTCTGTGTAAATGAATATCTAAATTATACACATTTTATCGCTTTTTAGATTTACACAGTTTTTCATATTAAAAACAAAAATTTCTGAGGAGTGTAAATCGGGGGATAGGTGTATAGAACTTTTAATTCTTATACATATCGCTTGAGCGGAATAAGAAAAGATGGGGGAGAAAAAAAGTATTATTCAAGATCAAATTGGAGCTGACGATTGTAGAAAAACGGTTAATTTTGAATTTCTGAAGGTTAAAATATATTGAACTATTATATTTTAAATGTGGAAACTCAGAATCTCAGTGAATGATAAAGGGTCAACCAATTGATAACATTTTATGAAACATGAGAGCAAACGATAGGTACCTAAGAAATAGTCGTGACTAAATCACTGTGAAGCCACCTGGAGCCTCCGTTGTAGTAAATCGAACAACGAATTGGGGGTACGGCAAATTTGATGTGGTGGTGTAGTGCGGAATAATGAGGTAACAGAATCGGAAGTAAATTGTCGAAATTGTCTCTTACATAATCATCTCTTATAAGATACGAACAATTTCCGCAGCTTAAATTTTACTCTATGTCCAGACAAGGGGTACAGGACAGAAATGGTGATGAGAAGCGTACACCTTTTAGTTAATTTTAAGCATCGGATATCTAACAAGGAACTGAACAAGCCAAAAACAACTAATACTTTAGACATTACTATCAAACACATTTGGGTTTCTAATTATCTCAAAAAATATAAATGCACCATTAACCACACACGTACAAACAATTTTTGAAATATTGTTATTGACTGATCAAAACAAATAATTTAATTTTGTTGAAAAAAAATTTTTTATTTAAATTTATCAAATTTAGAAAACTAAACTAATTTTTTTGTTGCACTATAGTTTTTGAATTCTAAATTAAAAAATTTATCGAACGAAATTCTGAATTACAAAATTAGAAATATAAAATTTTGAGTTTCCAAACTCTAATTCAACAAAATTTGAGTAAAGTTAATTTTTTGACTTCAAATAACTTTTAAGATCTGTCGCAAGTCAAAATTCTGTAATCTGCAAAATCAGAATTAAAAAAAAATCAAAATTTGGTAATTTCATAATTTTACAATACACAATTTTGATACGATCCCATTTTTTTTCTATTTAGTGAGTTATAAGTTATAGCTATAATTTTGATTTTTTGTATTATCTGCGAAATTGTTTCTATGCATAAATAATTTTTAAGACGACTATGAATTCACTCAATTTTGATTTTCCCTAAATATTCCAATCATCATACCAACGAATACTAAAATTACATATTTGCATTCCATTTTTATCCTCCATTCAACATTCCAGCAATTAAATTATCATATTAACATTTTTTTTTTATTTAAAAACAAGAAAATAAAATCTAGTTTATGTCAATTCAAATTGTCCTTAATATTTTCATAATTTTTCATTCATAATTTGTGAAACCCTATAGAGTTATTCTCTCCCACATTTTTCACTTATTTTATTTTTATTCTGTTTTGTTTTTATGATTTTTTTTTTTTAATTTGCAATTTATTTATTTGAGAAAAGTTTCTTTTCCTTTGTGTTCAGAAAACATTTTCCTTTTTTTGTTTTTTAACTTTGACGTTTTTAAAAGTTGTTAAAAAGTAGTGCGAATGTTGTGTTAATGTAATGAAGGGAACAAAAAACGTGTTTTGTAAAAGGTAATCTACAGAGAAGAAATTTTCCATTTGTAATACCTGTTAACCTTGTATAAATAAAAGTAATTAAGAGCTTAAAAAAATGAATATGCAATTGGGATTTACTGCCTCAGAAGCCTAATTGGTCTAATTTTTAATTCAAAACTCTCTTACATTTGTCACAAAAGTTTAATAAGACTAGCGGAAGGTGTTACAGATGCACTATTATGTGGAGTCCTGGACATGAGGGGAATACAATGTGATGGAGAACTAGAAGTCCTTATAAAAACATGTGTGATGAGTCAATTCTTAGGACCAGAGACAGGCATAATACGCTTAAACACCTACTTACACAAAATTGTAACCAATTGGGAAATTACAGAAACTAATACCATTCTTGTCAAATTTAAGGCAATTTGCAAACTTAATATAAACCGATGAAATCAGATGGCAGAGTAGATCTAATATGAGAACATTGACATGGCTTGTTACATATGACGGTCCTTCCACCCAACACCTGCTAGAGAGTGGAGAGTCCAACTCAAACAGATTCAAATCTGGTAACCAGGAGTATAATCTAGTAACCAGTTAAATAAAATAAAGCTATTCTATTTAAAAGGCTTAGTTCCTGACAATAGCAGTAGTTTTCCACATTTAATGAGTTAATAAGCCAGTAATTTGATAAAAATAAATTCTCGAAAAACATTGTATTGTAGTATAAACTTGTAGTAATTAATATAACATTTAGTATAAACTTGTAATAAATTAGTATAAACTTGTAATAATTACTTAATTAAGCACGAAAAGGTGATTCTACCTAAGTTACTGTCAAGTCAAGAACATAAAAAAACAACAAAAAAAAAACTTTATTACAAGAAGAATAATCCTCCTCTAATATTTTATTTGAATGCGACGCCATAGCTCGCAAAGACTATTTCTATTTAGTATATACATCGCCTAATTCTGAAATTTACATTAACGCAATAATAGCGTTCACCAAAGAAAGGTCTACCTGCAATTACTGGAAGTAGGTCTGAAAAAGTTTTTATCTACCTAATACTCCCCACCGTTGAAGAAAAACAAACTTATTCACCAAAAAACAAATGAATATCTGACTTAATAAAACAAAATATTTTTTTTTTTTTACATGGATGTATGACATAAGAAGAGTGCCAATACAATATTCCCCTTGTCCGTCTTTCACTGGGTATTCAATTCATTTAAAATTATTTACATCTACAGCAAGAATGGATATCGATTAAAGTATGCACAGAGAGAGTGTTACAGATAGTTAACTACACGTAACTAAAAAATCGAGGGTTTGTGGGCTGTATCGTTTGTTGATATTTGCAACTTCCAAGAGGAACCGAAAAAGGATCTTTTAAGCTCAAAATTCGCCGAAATTAGCCGAAATTGGCCAAAATCGAGATTTTCAAATGGGAAGCGGTACTTTTTTATGCAAGGTCGGATTCTACGCCATAAAATAAAAAAATTTAAAATAACGGCTTTCCACTCTTAAAAAAGCTAATACGCATGCTGTGGAACACCCGGTATACTGTCAAATTAACGCTTAGACCAAACTGATCAGAAGTCTATTACTAGACAAAAGCTTGTTGTTACAATTGATTGTGCAATATATCAACATCCAATAGAAATAGTAAGTACCGCAACCGTTAATAGAAAAATATTGGTAAAATAAAATAAACCAGATATAATATTGTTCACTGGTTTTGTCTTTATAATTATGAATCACGGTACGATTAAGTTTACAAACTGTGTTATTAGATTACCAATTGTTGGAAGTCCATACTGAAAAATTCTAATATAAAAAAGAGCGTAAATAAAAACTTTACAAGTGACCAATGACTTTGTTCTTCAAATTGAATTTCATATTTTTCAATGTTTGTACCCTAGAGCCATAACATTCGTTGATATTCGCACATAACCCAGTTTTTTTTTCATTAAATTAACACCTATACATAACTGAAATAATAAAATTAAAAACAAAAACGTTAATAATAATTTTATATAAGTTGCGCTTGTGTATGTGAACGTTAAAACAAACATAAACAAAAAAAAAAATATATATATATATATATATTATATATATTTACATAATAGTAAATAAATAAAATAAAATGTTTATTACGTCTATAAGTATGCGTGATTTTGAAGAATAAAATTGTTTTTTTTTTTTTTTGATTTTTGTTTTCATGACAATTTTTAATAATTTTCCGTTATGAAAATAGAATTTGATAATTTTTGTTTTTGTTAATTTTTTTTTTTTGGTTTGTTTACTTGCTATTTTATTTTGTCAAATACTAATTGACAAAAAATTAGAGCATCACGTATATATAATAGTACTAGCTATATGAATTCGTATATACGGAAACGTACAAATACATTTTATATGTTTGTACGTATAAATATGTGATGTTTTGGTATTCATATTAACGGTTTCACATTAGCATAACGGTGTAGATATACATAGTTATGGTAGAATAATCATTAGCTACAACAGTTTTAAAATATCAGGTAAAAAAAATAAAGGTAAAAAGAAAATGTTTCTTTACAGTTATTCAATTGTCAGAGAATAGCGAATTGTGATAATTTTATTTTTGTTATCAGTGTTGCCGTAGGAAATTAATTTTTATTTTATACATATTTTTATTTTGTTTTTTTGATATTTTTTTTATTATTTTATTATTTGTTTTATTTCGGGATTTTTGTAATGTTATTCTTGTGGTTGTACAATTTTTGTTTTGTTTTGTTCCCATTTTGTTCACAGTTACTTAGTGTTTTGATTTCTTCTTTTTTAAATTTTCTAGTTTTCAGGATATAAATTGTGTGGAGTATGTGAAAAGAAATAATAATGGAATAAGTTTTAGTTTTCTTTTAATATAAAAATGTTTTCTTTAAATTTTATTTCAAAGAAATCTGAAAATTTAGAGAAGTTTTTTTATTTGTTAGATTTGTATTTTTAAAATATACAATAGAAACCGGTTACGTTTAAATAGAAACAATAGAAAAAATAAAATAATAAGAAAGAGAAACTAATGTTTTCTATTATTATTTTTGAAGTAAGAAAAACTTTCATTCTTTTAAGGTTTTAATTCTATTCAAAAATTGAGAATAATGAAAATATGATAATAATTTTTTTGTAGTGGGAGAATATTATTGAAATAATATGTAAAATACATGAATATAATTTATCTATATACGTAGGGAAACAGAATAGAATAGTAAAAAAAAAATGTTAAATTATCATCAGAGTCAACTATCAGTTTATTATTATTATTTAATGAGATTTTTTGAATAGAAACAATTATTCATGTGAGAACAATGGGTAATAAAGTAATCTCTTTGTCACTTCAAATTTTTTTTTAAAACTATTTATAATACTAAAACCAAAAACGCAAACACAAATATTGAATATTAATGCCTATTATTGAAAACGACGTTTCAATCGCGGTTCGGATATTCATTCGATTTTTTAAAATTGGTATTATTGAAAACGCTCGTTCCCAAAATGAATCGGGAAAGTTTATTGGTATTTTTCAAAACGTTGTAGAAACGAGCTTCATACAAATTATAGCATTTCATATCCGCCATTAATTTAGCGCGTTTTATAAAATGGATATAAAAAACTAAGTTAAATATATTAAATATTTGTTTATTTATTTTTGTTTTATATCAAAATTATTTAGAAATTTTGAATGTCTGTTTTTTTTTAATTTAAAATGAAGTTTTACATTTTTTTACATTTTTATGATTTCGAGTAATGGTATAAAGGATTTTATGAAAATCAAATTCTATTTCCTTTAAAACATATATAAATGAATTTTTGTTTAGTCATAAAATATTTATAAACCTAAAAGTTAAATAATTTTCAATCATATTATACTCATTTTGTTAGTACATCTTTTATAAAATAAAATTCAAATATTTTGTTCAAACAATAATTGTTTTTACTACTCTTCATTAATTAAAAATATCCTTTGCAATGTTCTTTACATTTCAGTTTTGAAATATTTTATTATCGCTAAATATTTTTTGCGGACAACAAAAAAATATTTAACGCTGACAGAAAAATTTTACTTGACTTCTTCTACTACTTACAGAAAACGCTTACTTGAGCAACCGATGTTTTCAAAAATACCAAATTATTATTCGATCCAATCGAACACGGTTTTATTCAATACGAGCCCCAAAAAATTTGAGTTTTCAATTATAGGCACTATTGTATAAGAAACAGACGTACTTACTGTAAAGGTAGGTAGATAAATGGAAGTATCTATTCCAGTTTTTTCAATTAGTACTAACTTCTGCCTTATTGATGCTATGATTCAAACATTTGCGGTTATAATAGTTTTATTCTAAAGTAATTTTTGAATCACTAATTTAACTACTAGAGTCTTAAATTTGCTTAAACCCAGACTGTGTAAACTTTTTTGGGAATTTTGGAAAATAAACGTTGTCGACGGGAATTTGTACATACTTTTGTGCTGGAATATATTTAAAAAAAAGGAAAAAGAAACATAATGCAAACATTTATACGCACTCAATAGCTTTGATAAGTTGAAGACGTTTCGGAAATAGTAATGTTCAAAAATATAACTAATTTATGGCATAAGGTTCATAGTGATTGCACCTGCTCAACAAAGAAAATATTTTGTTCATAGTCACATGTTATAAAAAAATCAGTGCAGTAATTATCCATGTTGCATTAGCGTGCAAATTATTTATGTACTTTACTGTGCCTGCATTGATAATTTATATAATACGCTTGTTTCAAAATAGAAAATGGCCTTAGACAAAATGTAAGAAAATTAAAGTATAACTTTAAATTAAATTAAATCGAAATAAAATATAAATATAATTGTGTAATATTTTAAAAATATATATAATTATTCAGAAGTATAAACATGTTAAAGAAATAATTTTATGTATGAAGTAAATAAAATTTATCTTAAAAAATTAATATGGAGAAATAAATGGTAAGATGCTGTAATAAAATTCGCAAGCCAGAATTCACTTTCTTTTATCAAACTTTTTTCACTTAACACCCGCGTGGCTGCTAATTTCATTAAACTTTCAAACTGAATAAAAACTGATAAAATAAATTAGCATGTCCTAAATTACTACCTCTATGAGCAAAAATTACTGCAGAAAAAATTTCTACTAGTCTGCGCAAGTTTTTTGTTCATAGTTGACAGTAGATAGAAATAAGTGCGCGTCGCTGATCCATTTTTTGCTGCGACTATGAACTGACAACACAAATAATTTTATTGTTAATGTTGCAATGTTATGACACTTTGTTACGACTTGACTGTACTATATAAAAACAAAATTAAAACAGGCAGAGACGTATTTAATCTATTATAACAACTTAATATAAAAATTTAAGAGACCCATTAGTCCACTGAAAGCTACTGTAATTTGAATAAAATTCTCAGAATGTTGTGAAATGATTTATAGCTAGATGTCGTTATTAAAATTTATGTTATTCACAAAAGCGTTTAAATATTTTGAACATATATAGCAGGTATATTATGAAAATTTATTTTACTTTCTGAAATATATTTTTTTTTTCATTTTTTTCCCATACTTTCTCTTCTATTATTTAATAATACTTCAAGGTAATTTGAAGTTATGGAAATATCGTTTTTTTTTTGTTTTGTTTAAAATTTGGCAAAGCTTAAAAAAATTTTTTATTTAAAATTTTTAAAATCTTGTTTCAAGGAAACATGAAATTTTTTAATCCTTTAATTTACTATTAATACAAAATAAAATTCAAATTATTCGGGTTCTTTTTTTCAACTCTTTTAGCGATTTTTTTTTAAATCTGCGATATAAGTAAAAAGAAAAACAAAACAGCAATGAAAATACATTTTTGTTTTTTTTTTTAATTTTGACAATACAAAATTTTTTTCCATAATTTTATTTTTTCCCATATCAAAAGAATTAATGAAGAAAAACAATATTTCCCGAATATATATAGAAAAACAAAACAATAAGAAAAGAAAAAATAAAATTTTAAATTTTAAGTCCCCAGATAAATATTTTCATTACTCTTGTGTTCCCACATGAATATATTTTGTATATTAAAAAAAAAAATAAAATCTCATTAAATCTTATTTTGACAATGGTAAATCATCCAGATTGGGAATATAAGGTGTGGAATTAAAAGCAAACAGTAAAACAATGGAAAATTTCTTTAAATTTAATTTCATTGTACATATATGAAAATAAGTGTGTAAAAGGATTTGATTATTCTTGACAATTCTTGGAATTAGCGAATATCTGTATAATAAAGATTTGCATAAAACACCTACGATTATAATTAAAAAAAAAAAAAATTCGGAATGATTTAATGTAAGCTGAAAAGAGTTGTAACTTTGTAAATGTTGAATATTTGATATATTTTGAAGTTCATTATTTCGTGTGGATTGTCCTGGGGCAGACAGTTTCAGTGGAAAAAAAATTTATATGGAAATATTTTGATTGAGATTTGGTTCTACCAAAGGAATTTCAATCAAAACGAAAATGAGTTTTAGTGCAAATTATTTTTTTGGATTGAAATTTGTTTGTTTGGATTTGAATGATTTTTGACGGAAAATCATTTATAATGATGGCCTCTATTCTTATGCTTTTTGCTATTTAATTTCTTGTTCAAAATAACTAAACATTAAGTTGTTGTTTTATATCATTGTCATATGGGCAGCAATTAGGTAAGGAAATACCAATTTGCATATTAGATATTAAAAGTGTTTGGGGATAACCTGGAATAGCCCCAAGAATCAAAATTGGGAGGGGATAGGAGGTATATTCTTTAGCATTTAAAGGCTATTATATTATTATACGATTTTTAAAATTTTGCCACTGCTGAAATATTTTAGTTTAATTTTGTCTTGATAAATTTACAGCCAGATAAGATGATAATAAAAGAAATTTCGTCAATTTAAAATTAATTTAAACTTTTTTCTAATCTATTACCAATTTGTTTTATATCTCTGTGATTGAGGTTAAGATCCTAAAGCAAAATTATATTGAATTTTATTCAACCAAATACTGAAATGATAATTTAGCCTGTTTATTTAAAAAAATAAGTGTATTTCTATGTATAAACTTGCTTATTTTCAATTGCTCCTATCTTTCTTCATTACAATTTAAGTACAGTTATTATATCCTTTAATTCTAAAAAGTATAATGCACATTTTTTTTTTTAAACTCTAGTTTTATTTTTGTTGATCAAATAACAAAAACAAATACAAAAAAGGCTCTTCTGAGGGAGATGTTGTATCAGCGTAGGACCTAATAACCATATCCGATAGGTGGAAGTATGTATGTATGTAAAGTCATAAAGTATGCATGTATGAGTAATAGAACAAATGACCTTTCCGACAGCATATAAATATTGGGGAGGTTTTATGGTAAAATCTTGAGGTATTTGGTTTTTCAAGAAAGAAAATAAAGATTGTTTTTTTTTGCAAAATTTTCTACTTTGAACTACAATATCTCTATAACGGTAGCACCAATCATCATCAAATAAATATTAAAATATGCTCCAGACCGTTATCTTTCTAGAATATATAACTGATAGTATATATGTATCTAATAATCAACAGATATAACGGTTTTTATACAAAATCATCAATACAACAAGGATACTTTCAAATGTCCTTTTCGTCCTTAAAGGAAAGATGCGCCACTAGAGATATATATTTTTGGAACGCTAGTAATTCCAGCTCATTTCAACATCCAGATCATTAGGTGATACGCGGATACAACATATCCCTCAGAATCCCCCAAAAAAAGACTTAATTCATGTAGAAAGTGTGTCGGTGTACTGCCGTCAGCCACTACTACTTACCTACCTACCTATCGTATATTCATGTAGATATTTCTTTGGCAAATTGCTCTAAAATTTGAATACATTATTGCTAAGCTATTAAAAACAAGCTGATTCGATGCATTTTTACTGTCTGCATTTTGACTGTCTAAATTGTAAAAATTGTGTTATATAAACAAGAATATTTGTGGAAGAAATCTTAAAGAGATGAATGAATGCAAACCAACTACAGGATATTCGAGTGTCTTGCTTCTAAAAGTATTTTTATAATTTCTAAAATATTATTACTTGTGACTTTAGAAATATCGTAATTTCGTTTGAATTCACTTTGTTCTTATTTTGTGGAATACATGCGGAATCACTCCACCATGTCAGTTTATTCAGTTAAGAATAATTCTTGATTAGTTCACTCAAAGTACGAATATTGTACTTGGAACGTTGGAACGTAGTTTCGACACCTACCGCTATGGGATTCTGACCAAATTGTACAGTTAGTAAATATTGTTCTTCCATTATGGAGTATTAAAAATTTTCAATTTGAAAATTGCAATTTGCTTTTGTACTAAAAGCTTGATGCATAACTTTTTGGTTGATTGAAAGCTTTTTGTAAATAATATAATATTATGATCTATTGTTTAGAATCCAGGGTTTTGCGGTTCATCTCTTTCATCTCTTTCAACTTTACAAAAATCCCTTTTTTTTTATGTTATTTATACTTTTTATTATTTACTATGAAGATGGTTAATTGACTATGTATATGAATCAGCAATGCTTAAAAATTTTGCGTACATGTTTATTGTATAGCAGCAGTGCAGTGCATACGATTATGGATCAAAACACTTCCCTGGTATAAAACAAAATTTTTATTTATCTACCTTCATTACAAAAATGTGTTAATATGTCGTTAAAAATATTTGTAGACACGTGTATAGATGTGCTCGAGAGAGCATTTAAAATATGTTCTTTATATTATAAACCATGTTGTATAAACTGTTCCATGATATGAAATTACGATGATATGAACCTTAGTTTCGTAAAACGATATAAAATTTTGATCTATACGCCATCGGTTTTGGATATGGATAAAAATGTATTCCAAATTGCTTAAAAACTTACATCTAAATATACATTTCAACAGAGAAAGATATGTTTACATTGAAACTTCCATTCGATTGAGCAGCCTCCAAACCCTTTCAATCAATTTTTAACTTCAAAAATTTAAAAATGACGTATAGGTCAAAATAGCACTCAGCCGACGACATATCTGTATTAAAAAAAAAAATTATATTATGAATGTCTTGGAGGTTTGCACATACAATTTCAACTACCACTTTATTTAGGGTTTTTTTGTAACTAGCAAATATCAAAAACTATATTTTTCCCCTCCTTTTACTCTTTTTGCAAGCATAAGGCTTCTCCAAGTTTTCTCCATATTGCTCAGTTTGCAATTATTTGTTTAATTGCAGCTTAACATTTGTACCATCATTATTTCACTTTTCACTGACCGTATCTTATCCAACTGACAAGATGATTGTAATCTTCCAATATTTATTTTTTGTTTGCCATTATACTACTTTTTACTACTCTATTATTTGAAACAGCTCATAAATTCATATTCCATGTATGCCTCATAGAGACTAGATATTTTTGGACTAAGAGATAAATAAATAATTCGAATGTTTTCTGAAAACTAAATAGAATATAATGAATATTTTTTTTAAATTTTGGTTTTGCTATTTTGATCTAAAAATCAACTATTTTCAATAACCAAGCCCTTCTCCAATTTCATTTTTTTTTCTATAATAAATTTAGTCACCACATCACATACTGTTACTTAATTTACCCAGAGCGGGAGTAGACGTTTCGAAAATTCGAGTTAATGTCCATGACAAGATCGGGATTTGAGTCCACATTCTTTGATTACTAATTAATTGATAATTTAATTAATTTGATTATCATCAATTATTTTAGTTAGAATTAATGTGAAATTTACTTCCCGAAAAAGTGTGTACGAAATTTAACACAATATTTGTCAGTTTCATAACGTTTATTTTTTTTATAGTTTTATTTAAAGTCAATTAAATTTGAAATGAAATTTTAAAAAAAGAAAAAACAACTTTAATTAATAATAAATTTCCAAATTTATATCGTATATAACGTTTTCATAATATTGTTAAGTTAGTATTTGAGAAATAATGATGATGAAGCTAATAATCAAATAACAGGAGAAAAAGTTACCAAATGAACATTAAAATACTTTTAAATAATTTAAAATATTTTTTTTTTTAATATTATAAATAAAAATAATATAAAACGGTAGAACAAAAATAACGGTATGGTTTTGAAGTGGTTGCTATTTACAGAAGAAAGAAAAACAACGATAATAAAAAATACAAGGTAAAACAATATTAAAGAAAAGAAAAAGTACATAAATTAACATAATTATAGTTATAAATATTGCATATACATACATTACATAGGTTCATAACATACATAATATGTATGTATATATAATGTAATAATTTATTTTGTTTTATTTCTTTTACACTGAAGGATATTCATATTTTGTTTCTTTATTATTTTATTTAATTTTTTTTCTTTGTTTGTTAAAACTGTTAAAATACAAAAACAAAAAAAAAAATGAATAATTAATGTAGATAAGCGACTTATTAACACCAAAATATTAATAAAGAGAGCACAAAAAAAAAATTAAAACATGAAACAGTTATCTGTACAACATTTCAACAATATATACAATAAAATAATAACAATAATAATAATAACGAAAATAAAAAACAATGAAAACAACAAAAGAAATGTAAATATCAAACAGAAAAGTATAATAAATTTATAGCTTATCATACTCATTATTATAATCATCATCATTATCATCATTATCATCATCATTATCATTATGAAACTGAAAAATTTAATTTTTGCAATTGTAGTAAGTAATAATAGTTGTAAATTATAGAAGTTTATTTTACTATTCCCGTTATATTTTTAAAAATTATATTTTTTGCAGATTTAAATTTTTTATTTGATTTTTTTTTTATTATTTTTGTCTATTAATTATTTATTTCCATGTAATCGTATTTATATGCAAATGAATTGTTTAATAATTTATTTAATATTTATTTTTATTAATATTTAATTTAATTTAAAATATGAAAACTTGGTTTAATTTTTGTTTATATTATTTACTTTTAAAATTAAATTTACTTAAAATTTTTATTATTTATTTACTGTTATTATAATTGTTTAGTTATTGACAAAAAAAAGAACAAATAATCAAAATAGCTGATACTAAATTTATTTTAATTGAAAACTTAAAATGCAGTAAAATTTTGGTTTGTATGTACTAATTTCCATAGATCTTAATTAGAGCTAAGATTTTCAATTAAGTTTAATCATTCAGTACGATTGCGTTCCCTCAGCTTAATTTCATTCAATGATTTTTGCTCTCATTGACCTTTTCCAAATTGTTCTAGAATGACTTCGATTTATAGTAGCTTATGAATTTCATTTCAGGACTTGTCGACAATTTTAGTACCATTGTTTCTTAATTTTTGCAAAGGAAGGGGGGCGTGTTGCCAGGTCATTTAAACTTTTCCACCAAGTTTTTTTTCTTTATAGTTAGTCACAATCACTGATGAAAGAGGTACGTTGCTTCCGAAGTATCGATATTTGCACTCAAATATTAAAAATTATTGATGAACGGATACCTGGCAACAATTAAATTATTTAATTTATTTTAACAGTTTATAATAATCAAATTAGAAAAATTTAAACAGCTTCTTTTGTTATTATTCTCGTCCTTCGGATTCCAAGGGTAAATTTCAGTTTTTTTTTTTATGTTCTTGACAGTAACTTACGTAGGATCACCTTTCCGTGCTTCATTAAGTCCGGTACTGCAAGTTTGTACTACAATATCTAAGCCTCCTTAAATAGAATAGCTTCACTTTATTTAACTGATGGTTACCAGATTATACTCTCAATTAGTTTTTTGTTATTTATTTTATCCCAATGACAAAGGGTACTGGACCAGGTCGAGAAACCCATAAAGAATTTTTTTTTTACTTCATCGGGAATCGAACCTGGGACCTGTCGGTTGAAAGGCAAGTGCTCTACCTACTGCGCAAATCCAGCGCGTGTGAAACATTCAGTTTCATGAATCATTATGTGATTGTAAATATAATAGTTAATATTCATCTACTGGTTTTAGTCTACGTAGCGTCTATTGATACACTATTTTTGTGGACATCTTCTATTAGACTCATTACAGGAAGATAATTAAGTGATTCTATTTCATTTGTTTTTGTTTTCCAAAATAGTGATATAAAATTTTCATAATTTTTTGTTAAATTAACCAGTTTTTTAGTTTTTGTTTTGGTAGTGTATTGGTAGGGTGTTGAAGAGATGTTGTTGGGATTTTTCATTGTAGTTGGGTGATTTTTCATCTTTCGAGTTTTGTAATAATGAACTATTTTTATGAATTTTTGATAATAAAGGTACAGTTTGTGTGTATCACATACGATAATATAACATTTCAACATTTTGTTATGTATTTTAATTACACACAATGGCTTTTCATATTTGATTAGTCAACTACAGTACATATAATCCTGGCCTTCAGTTTTGGTACAAGGCTTATATGTAGCTTAAGATTGACGGCAAATTACAGTGTTTTTTATTTCTTCATTTATTTAATTAGTAACACGTATAAGTACCCACCCTAAATTCATTGCTTTGTATTATATAGTTTGAAGAGGGCAGCGGAAGTAGATGTGAAACCAAATAATTAGAGTTGGAAGAATGAATGAATTAGAAATGTATCAAATAACCTTGTCTAATAATTTTTCTATATGCAGATGCTCCCATCTAATTTTTTTTGTTTTACCCATCTAAAAATGACTTAGAAGTAAACGAAGATTACATAATTCAAATTGCATAGACGAAAAAAATAGTTAACTTAAATTATGCAATGAAATTTATTCATTTATTCTTTTTGATTTTGATTTTTGTTTTTTGTTTTTTGTTTTTTGTTTTTTGTTTTTTGTTTTTTGTTTTTATAAATATTATTTTATTATGTATGTATATATGTATTTTAACTACAAAAAATCAAAAAGTATTAAATAAAAATGATAAAATATGACGTTTTTTTGGATAATAGTATTTATTATGATGATTTTGATAATTTGTAGCATTATAAGGATTTATTATATATTTAGTTGAAAATTGTGTTCAGATTAACAAAATTTGTATAGGATACACTTTTAGCAAGAATTTCTATTTTTGTAATTATTTTGTTTTTATTAATATTTTTCCTAAAAAAGAATATTCTGATAAAGGATAATGAGTGATTTTGGAATAATTAAATACAATTGAATTGCTTTTCTAGTCATATTTCAATTTTGAGTGAATATAAAAGAATTTTCATTATCAGTATACAACTCATTAAATTTCTTTATTATGGTAATTTAGATAAAAATGTTGAAGTGATAGAAGGAAATCCGAATAAATGTGAATGAGGCAATACAAAGACAGGAAAATAAAATTGAAATGACATTTAAGTCCTGAAAAAATTATTATTAAAAAGGATATTGTTTGAATATTGAAAATTACAAATTGCAATATGTACGTATAAGTAATGGATATCGAATGAAAAGATAAAAATATGAAAAAATCATATTTGTATTAAATTGCAATGATGAAATTTTAACAATGATAAATATATAAATTGAACCATTTTTTATTAAATTTGTAAAACAGCAAAATATTAAGATTCTTATAAAACCGGTTAACCGAACAAATTTTTGAATATAATATGTAAAGTAGAGGATTGAATATCTGCTCTGTCAATGCGAAAGGTCACATTTAACAGATTTTGCCATTTTAGAAGAGCATTCCTCGAACATTGAAAGCTACCCAACACAACATTGAAGAAGATCTTGTGTCAGATTATTAAATCAGGCTTCGTTAAGGACACAGAGGCTTAATTGCATTAATATTGCTTATCACAATGTGTGGCAATAAGTAAGTCCAACCCTCACACAGTATTTATTTAAATCTAAAACATGAAAAAATTGAATGTATTAACTGCTATATGTGATTTTGTCAAAGCTTAATTATTATGTCAAAGTTTTTTTTATTCAACCATTGCATTTAGTTGCACATTTTTTTGGACTTATGTACACTTTTTTCTTTTTCATCAAAAAGATTTATATCTCTAGTTGTAAAAAATATCGACAATCTACCCAACGTAATAATTTAGCAGGACGTTAGTTATATTAATATCCTCTATATCCGAACATTGTACTTATTTTAATTTTCTATTTCTATATTTTCTATTTAGTTCACGAAGTCTATTATTTTGTTCTACTGTTCTACATATTTATTTCTAAAAATATACTTTTAATTTAAAACAAAAATTATATATTAGATACAACATAAATTTGTATTTTTAGAAAATAGATTAATTTTATTACCCTAGTTATTATAATTTTTATATTTTTAAATTTTATGTACAAATATTCTAATTCCAAATTTCAAATAAAATTTAAATCGATTTGCATAAAACACTATTAACCATATAATACCATAAAGTACATATTTATACCATTTAATAATCGTCTAGACACACAATTACATGTGTATACAAAGTGGTACATAAAAAAAAAAAATTCATAATCAAAGAGTCCTTTTTGCAATAAAAATTTATTGACTAAATTGTAAAAAAAAAGTAAAAATCAATAAAATATCCTTTTTATAATCAATATTTTAGTATTAATGGTATTTTTTTCTCTCTAGTGTCGTAAATACAGGCTTTTAAATTAAAAATAGAAGTAATTTTTTTTTTTACAATTTATGAAAAGAAAAAAAAAAACTTAAGAGTAGGATCTAAATTTTTTTCTTAGACTATTCAAATTGATATAAAAATGTAGTCACGATGCTAAATAAAATTAAATGTCTTTCAATTTATGAATTGAAAAATTTATATAGTCATTTGCATGTTGTTGATGAATTGATATAAAATTCAATTGAAATAAATTCAGTAGAAGGAAAGAAAAATAAAATTGAAAATTTTCATTTTAAAAAGAAAAATCTCTATTGAATGTTTTTCGAATAGAAAAATATAAATTAAAAATTTATTTTATGTCAAATTTGGAGACAATTATAATCTAAAATAATATATTAGTATAGTATAATTATTTCTAATTGGAACGATGGAACTATTTTAATTTTCGGACATTGGAAAATTCTCAGTTGTCACCTTAGTTAGAAAATTTTCAAAATTATTTTTTCTAGATTATATTTTCTACTGTTCTGGTAATTTAAAATCTCAATTCAACTTTAAGATAAATGAGTATTAGTAGACTACTGAAATGAAGAATATTGAGCTATCTTTGTATTTATAGCATAGGTACTTGGCTTGATATATGCATAGGTACTGGCTTTGTATTTATAGCATAGGTACTGGCTATGATAGTCTTGATATTTTTCAAATAGGACATTCTCTTTTATTGGTTTAGAAAGTGATGAAAAATTCAAAAGTTTTAAAAATTTCAACCAAATTAGCATTGGAATAATGATTTATTTTTATTTTATTATTTTTTTTTGAATCTCTAATGTTATTTTATTGATTTATTTAATAACATCTTTAAAATATATACTTATGTGTTTACAAGAGTTTTGAATAATGTTTTTTATAGAGTTTATACCAGACAAGTTATGTATTTTTAACTGAAATAAAAAATTTTATTTTTGACATCTAAATTATACTACAAAAATAAAATTTACATTTATCTATGAAAAATTTAATATAACAATTTACTGTAAAACTTGAAAACTATACTAGTATTTGCCAGCTACTCAAATCCGAGGAAGTTTGATAAAAAATTGTATTTCATTATGAATATGTTGCCCATCATTTCAATTTATTTTTGGTATTATAAATTTTTTTTTAAATTTATCTTAGACAACAACCGCATGTATTATAATTTTTATTAACTTTACTTTTAATTTTGGCTGAAAAAAAGAAACTCTGTACATAGGTGATTTGCGTTAATTTGCTAAATTAAAATTTTTGTTTTTTACAATGCAATTTTTTTTGTACTTACACAGGGTGAAATTTGAAATGGAAAATTCAAATTGAAAATTAAAAGTTTTTTGGAAAAATATTTAGTTTCGCTATGTCTTCTTTTAAATATCTTTTTATTTAAAAGAATAATATCTATCATTTAAAATTCGGTTTTGAAATGGTTCAGATATTTGTGCCATACTATTATCACATTAAATATAATGATTAAATACAATGATTTACAACTAAACTAGACTAACTTATATGTAACTAGAAACGTACTAAAGTAAAATTTCAAATTTAATTGAATTTTTTTTGTAATTATATTCTTGTTAGGATTATACTTATGTTATCATTTTCGAAATTTCTATTTAATGGATTGGTAGAATATAACAATTTTATGTATAAATTTTAAATCTATATTTGATTTTTGTTTCAACTTAATTATGTTATTTTTTGTATCAATTAAGCTTAATTGTTTGTTTTAATTCAATTTTTGTCAATTGTGTTTCGTTTTTGTTTTTTTTTGTTTTTTTTTTTATTTCATTTTATACAGCACTTATAAATAATTTATCTTTTCTTATTATTATAGAATTTTAACTGAATTACCCTCTGTACGATACAACAAGCCTTTGAGATATGAATAAATAAATAAATAAATAAATAAATTCATCAACAATGAAAAAAATTGTGTTAAATAATATCTATTTCAAATGAACTATACCAAAAATTTGTATCATCATAAATGATATAAATAATATAATATTTTGTTTATCGGAGCACGAGCTCAAACCCCGTGAAAACCGAAATTTTTTTCAAATGGTGAAAATTACTGAAAATGTAATTTTTAATACAACCACATCAGTTCAAATTAAATTTAATAATTAATAAAGATATAATATGACTATAAAAAATAATATCTATATTATAATACACAAGAGCACGATTAGTGAAGGCTTTAGGAAGAACTTTTCGTGGTTATTCGTGTTCTTCGTTTTTTTTTCATTCAATCAATCGGCGATGATGCAGGCTGTGGCGATCAAAATCAATTTTTATTTGATCTATGTTATAATACACGATTTTGAAGACACATTTTTCGTGGCTTTTCCTGTACTTTGTTTTTTTTTTTTCATTAAATCAATTTTTTTTTGTCGATTCTCTTTTGAGTCGAATTATTTTTATTTTTTTAAATTATATTTAATTATATGTATATTAAATTTGTTTTTTAAATATAAAAAATTTTGAAAAAGTTATTAAAATATCTTATTTTAAAAAAAATTTATTTTTAAAAAAAACTAGGAGAAAAATTATATATTTATTAAAATCTACATAAAAAACCATTGGCGGCCAATAATCAAATTAAAATTTAAAGTACATACTTTAATTGAAAAATAGTAAAATATTAGGTTTATTCAGTAGGTAACCGTTCCAGATGGTTCTATATGAATATGAATAGTCATGTGTTGAATAATTTCTTTAATAAAATAGTCATTTGAAAAACATCATTTACATATATTTAATTTATAGATTGAAAAAGTACGGTTCAAATCTGAACCATCTAAAAACCGATGTTCATTATTTTTTTTTCAAAATGATAGATATTTAAAAGGAGACTAGCAAAATTATATATTTTTTTAAATTTTTTTAATTATTAATTAGAAATTTCCATTTAAAATTTCACCCCATGTAAGAAATTTTAATATACCTTCAAAAAAATTTTTTTTTTTAAAATAAATTATTATTTACGTATACGGTTGTTTTCTAAGTAGAATCAATTAAAAAATAAAATATGGTATTTACCTACCAAGGATAAATTGAAATGATAGATACAATTCATAATGAAGCTGATTTTCAATTAAACCGTATAGCAAATCTGAGGTATATCTATATGATTTTATTAGTTGCATTCCTTTCTCAATTTAAAATTATTTCGAAGTAATTTGAAGTAACTACTTCGAAAATGAAATGATTGCATTTTTTAAAACAATTATTTTGTGAAAATTATTTTTTTTATAAGAACAAAAATATAATATTTATTAAAATCTACATTAAAATCCATCTGTCGGCAAATAGAAAACTAAAATTTAAAGTACCTCAATAAAAAAATAAAATATATTAATTCGCTAAATTTTTAATATTTCAGTAAAATATTAGGTTTATTCAATAAACTGTTCAAGAACGATCTAGAATAATCTAGAGTAAAAAAAATTGTTGTGTTTAGTTCCGATATATTTTTTTTATTTTATAAATAAAACAGTTAATTTTATAAAGATTAATTAAAATTTTGTAGATTTTTTATTTTTTTTGTGGTTTGCTATTAATATTACTATTCTATATATTGTTGTCAGATACTTTCAACGTGTCAAATTATAATTGTATTAAAAATTATTTTATTATGCCGTTTCGTAGAAAAATTCCTTTCTTTTGGTCGGCCGGGCACGTACCCGGGGGTTTCTTCTAGTAAATATATAATATACAAAAATATATATTAAATAATTAATATAAAGGCCCACATTTCGAAAGGGAAAAGAACTTAGTAATAAATCAACATTTTATTTTGAAATTGAAAGGCGTGAATTTTTTCCTAGTTGACAAAACAATTTTAGATGTTTTAAATTCAATTCATATTTTTCCACTTAAGTGTTGTGTAAAGTGTGTCATACCAAAACATTTGAATGGAGAACACATCCTGAAATCCTTATCATCAATGGTAACAAATGGTAAAAAATCTATGAGGTTTTTAAATGTAAAATTTATATGAACTGATTTTTTGGTTAGCCTTTGTACGCCAGTATTTTGTACATTTAACCACTTTAACGATTACTTAATAAGCTGTCGGGCAACTTCTTTCATATTTTTACCTACAGCAGTATCGTGTACAAATCATAATCAATATCATAATTTGAGCACTATATTAAGAATAAACAGAGCACTATATGTGAGACACCTTCTCTTATATCCTTCAATTCCAAATCATTCTCATCTTCTTGCTTCATTTCAATCTTTGTTATTTGTTAATCCAAAATTGTACTATCATTAATGAGTATATATATACGTACTATTGAATTTGCATTTGAGTTCAAACTGCAATCAACATGCTTACATGAAACTTATAAATTAAAATTGGTCCAAAATCAGATCCTTCAAAGTTTTTTAATAAAAATTAATTTAAATTTTCTAAGGATTACTCGTACGTAAATGGGGAAAAAATCCAAAGAGAAAAGAAAAAAAAAATTAATTTATTTTCATATTTGAATAATAACAATGTTAAATTAAATAAGAAAATAAGAAGTTAAAGAGAAATCATACATTTTTTTTTTCTACAGTGACTGTCATTTGAAAAAGTATAGGGGAAATTAAAAAAAAAATTTAAAATAACGTTTAGAATATTTTTCGTGTTAATTTGTAATTTGTTCGTTAGTTATGAAAGAAAGTAAGGTGTGAGAAATAACGACTGATGTTCAGGATCAGGTAAGGTGGGATCAAATGTTCAGGATGTCGTTAATAGAAATAACAAATAAAAATGTCGCTGAAGAGACCGTATTGAAGGAATTAATCCAAACATCTTATTACCGAATGACAGAATATTATCTAAAAATATGGAGTGAAAGCTGCAAAAATCAAATAAAACGTATTTATACTGAAAAAAGAAGTAGGTAGAAGAAAATTAGAGAACGAATTTTTAAATTTTTTAATTGTTTGCGTTTTTGGAAGTATAGATTAAATGAATAAAATTGAATAAAATGCCATACGAAAACAAATTTATTACCTAAAAGCCGGTCATGTCCCAATGTAGCGGAACATAAATATGAAAGGTTTATATCCAAGCGTGTGACTGTATATTTCATGGCTGCAAATTATTCTTTTACGTGTCTAAATGACTTATTAAATTTTTACGTTAATGCCACTAAATATTTAAGTATGACTCTAAAATTGAAGTGGGGAAGGATATATAAAAAAGAAAAGATTCTCGACAACAAAATAAATAGTAAAAAAAAAAAAAATATACTTTAAAATTTAAATTCCATCGTATACAAAATAGCTACTATTAACGAAGTCTCTATATTATTAAGAAATTTTAAAATAGACCCTAATACATATAGACCCCTAAATCATATAAATATGAATACATTGTTTTTATTAGAATGTAGTTCTGTACTTACATAGCATTTGTTTGTGATAATACAAGATAGAAATAAAGGAGAAAGCTATTGTGGGAATTAAGAAGAAATTGTGAAATGAGAGAATGGAAATGGTTTGAATGGAATCGTATAAGCGCGTGGTAGCCTCTATACCAAAAAAACAACATATTATACAGTAATAATCGATTTAAATAATGTTTTAGTTCAATTTAAAAATGAAATTATTTCAAAACTCATTAAGCAAGAGTTTTTTCTCTTAGCACAAAAAAATCTTCTCTTTTATATAGTATTCAAGTTTAATTGGTAAGCACTGTGATTACCAGTATTAAAATTTTATATAACCTAAAACCATTCATATTTGTTATACAAATAAAAACAATAATATTCTTGTATCAAAATTAGAGTGTTTCTTAAGTATATTTCAAAAATGTTTGAGTACATACATATATGTGGTATGTAAGTATATTATATCTATACATATATATATATAACATGAATATTTGAATATTATTTATTTACTTTGTTTTTTTTTTCTCATTTTAAATATAAAATAATATCATATATCAGTTGTCAAATGCATTAAAATTAAAATCTGAAAGAAATGTAGATATATAAATGATAGTGCTTCGATTAAATTGTATTTTTAGATCAAAGGGTGTTTAGGTTTGTTGAAGGCAAGCATTTTTTTTTTTATATGTTTCAAGTTTGTACATACATAGCTTGAACTAGACTAAGGAAATAAACGGAATTGGAAAATATTAGAATTTTTGTAAGTTATGATATGAATGAAAATTGCATACTTTCAGGACTACGTCAAATGTTGGAAACCTTAAAAAAAAATGACATTAAATGGAATTAGAAATTTGAAATTATTCGATTTTGGAATCGATCGGTTAGTCGATTAGGTACATTTTTTACCATCTATTGAGTTATATTTGATTTTTAAAAAATTCAAGAACATTCTGTGCAGCTTGAAAAAGCGTAGGTAGGAATAATTTTATACCACAATTCAAATTTAATCTTTATTTAAGTAAAATTTAAAAACAAAACAAGTTTTCGTTTTTAGTTTTATTTTTTTTATAAAGGGCTTGATAAAAATTTTCCATTTGTTTGATTTTTTTATCAGTTTTTTCTACAATCCGAAAATCTCTTTTAAAGTTGTGCGACATATTTGGTTTTGGAATCATGCAGAAAAAAGTAAACAGTTTTTTTGCATTTTTTGAAATTTAAATTCGCAGTCAGGCCCAAATTCGCAGTCAGCCTCAAATTCACCACATTCTTCTTTAACATTTAACAGTTGTATTAATTTTATTTCTTCAAATGTAAATAACAAAATGAATATGTCACTGACCAATAAACGAATATGTCAGCTCTCGAAGCTTATGACAAAAATTCATCCACTTTGGGATAAGTAAAACTTTTCAAAAATTATATGATATAAAAATTTGATCACACCACTCTTCGATACGTCTTTTTAGCACTTAAATTAAATTAGGTGACATTTCCATATTTATATTATTCAGCCTTTGTAAAATGTACATTCTAATTTCATCTGACTTTAATAAATTCGTATTATTTTTTGGTAATTTATTTACAGCATGTTCCATAGGCTCAATAGCACGTCTGGCAATATTTTGATGTTTTCATCATTGATTTTGGAGGTACCAATTTTATTTAATGCTTTATTATTGTTACAATGCATCGATCTATTACTCTTAGAAACCGCTTGATCATTGCAATTTAATAATGACATCTAGTTCTACTGTATAATAGAAAGCTTAAAAGCTTTTATTATTGGGACTTAATATGATTTTTAGAAGTACTATATCAATATATATATATATATATGGGTGAATATTGGCTGTCTTTGTGTTTCTTTAATGGGAATTGTTTGGAAATTTTTATTTTATCTTATTTCCCCTACATATATGGAAGCAAAAGTTTTTGATTATTTTTTCCTCTAAGGATGCCAAATACCTAAGATTTCTAAAAGAAAACAATAAATACTAAATTCTAGTTTTTCGATACTAATGATCTAATACTCTATTTTTTGTTGTTGTTTTGATTGTTGTTTTTTATAGGAGTTTCATATCAATATTCTTAACCTAACTTTGCTATAGATAGAAAAAAAATCCTGATTTCATTTTTCGAAATATTTCTTGTGAAACACCCTACAATTTCAATCGAATTCAGTTTTTTTTTTGTATTATCAAAAACAAATTTCTTTTATTTTCTTCTAAAATTGGAAAATAAAGAAAAATAAAATATCCTTAGGCTAAAAGGATAATAGAATGTTAAGAAAAAAATAATCAGTCCTTTGTTATTTATTTCAGATTTTTTTTTTTTTTTTTAGTTACATTTTATTTTAATATTCATATATGTATGTACATATGAGTGTGTTGAAACATGTGTGCTGTTTTAGACTTTCGAGTAATGAGTATGTTAAATTCAAGAAATCAATGAAAAAGAAAAATAACAAATAAATGAAATTGATGATGGATTAAATTAAAATTGACAAAATTTAAATCTTAGTAATTCATTACAATAAACTGAGAGTTGAGTATTTTGTAGATACATATGCTGTAGATATATATATATATATATAAATGTATAATGACCATTTTTGCGATAAGTAAATATTGGCAAAGGTCATTTGTTAAATAGTTAAAATGGTTTTTCGATTTGTAAATAAAAATAAAATTTCAATCCTAAAATTAGGTATTTCTAGATGGTTCTGCATTAAATAAAATGTCCAAATTAGTTATGTGCGATATCCAAAAAATAAATCGATATATTAATCGATACGTATCAAAGGAAAATATATCGGATGCATGCAAAAATTAGTATCATATATATCGATACATCGATTTAAATCGGAAAAATAAAACTAACCAACTTAACTAACATAAATTAATTTTTATAAATGTAAATGTCAATAAATATTATAAAATATTAAATAACTTATAATCTTTTGACTTTTTACCAATCTAAATTTATTTAAATTTATTCTTATTTTAAAAACACGCGCTAGCCAGGGCAATAATGAAAAATTTAAAACGAATGATCTAAAATTTGTGTTTTCTTGTACACAACTACAACACAACTTATTTTACATTTATTTTGTTATAAAGCGCAAAAAAAAAACCCATATCAAAAGATCGATGTAGTCAATAATAATATCGAAGTACTCAAATATCGCTAGCAAAAATATTGAACCGAGAAGTCGATTATCGCACATCACTTGTCGGAATGTGATAAATTAAACTATATTATAAGATTCCACTTTTAGGGTTCCAGTACAAAAAAGTAGGTTCAGAAGATGTCAACTATTTGGTAGTAGAGAAGAAAATATGATAAAAACTAGTTTTATAGTTGATTCGCGTATTGTAATTTCATCGCTTGCATATATTGCTTATTACCTGATCTTAATTTTAGCTAATTTTCTTTTAAATATAATTTAAAACTATTTAGTTTATTGACCACAAACCTAGTTTAACTCAATTAATAAATTAATCTATTTAAAATAACCATTAGTCCTTTTTTATTTCGGAGGATTGTGCTGGACGCAGTAATTCCGAGACCATATTTCAGTTTCTTAAAATCACTAATCTATATCAAAAAGTGGCATATCAATCAGCCGTTTCGATTATACGCAGTTTTGTTTGCGCAATCTCTTGCTCAGTAGAAGAAACGATTTAGATATTATTCAGCGTGGAAGCAGTGTTTGGCATCGTTGATTATTTTTCGCTTAAGATGACGAGATATGTTGGAAGCGGTGCTTGTAACATCGTTAGTTTTTTTTTGCGATTATACCGACTAAGCTGCAGAGAGATTTAATTCAAAAAATAATTTGTTATAAAAGGTGTCTATCTAAAATTTGGTTAGAGTATAAACAAATTTGACATGTAATTTTATAAGAAAGTTAAACTTCATGCATCACCTTTGATTATATTTTTAAAACAATTTAAAAATGGTTAATATAACTTGGTATTTTATTAATCCAATTAAAGATAATGACTAAAGGAAATAGAATGATGAAAGAAGTAATTCGACTAATTATTTATAGTAAGAATTAGAAAATCCTTTAATTCTGAAATTTAATCACGACCATTGCGTCATTCTGGTACCATAATTTATATTTGTGATACTATGATGCAATATTGAATAAAATTGAAAACAAAAGGAACCACAAATGTCCACCGCCATGGTAAAAAAAATTCGAGGTCACAAAAAAAAAAAAATAGGAATTCGTTCATATCCCGATCTACAGGAATGTGAAATCATATTCCTTCTGATATATTCCTCTTCCAACCCAAACAATAGAAATTTAAGGGAAACAATTAATGCTTTATATGCATTAACTTCCCATTTATTTATCTAATACCTTGTTTACTATTTTCGTATCTTAATCAAGCGGTACTTAAGTACTAAATATATACGTAGCCTTACTTTAAAATAAGCTGCGAGAACTAAAATTAAGACAAAATAATTAAAATTTGTGAGGTGTTATATAATCAGGTCTGAGTCGGATCTGATACTACAAAAACTAAAATTTTGATAAAATAACTTTAGCTTTCAACGACTGGTATAATATCTGGTCTGAGTCGGATCTGAAAATCGGATCTCTGATCTGAAAGTCATATGTTGAAGCCAAATGGCATATAAAAAAAAGTCCTGTTTTTTTTAAAGAAAATGAGTTTAAAGAATATGAGTGAAATATGAGAAAATGTGTTTAAAGAATATTATTTTTTTTTTTTTTGACAAAAATCGATATTTATAAACGAAAGAAATCGATTGCATATTTTTTTCATAGTTTCATTTATATCCACAATGATTACTGTAGTTCGTGCTGTAATGAAGATATCCCGCTTAAAATTTGTAAAAAAAATTTCATCACCATCCAAACTAGTAAGCAGTACGAAATCCTTATTCTGAAGTTCCCAAGAGAAAATCCTCAAACAAAAAACCTTCAGTGAAGATATTTCTTTTTCTTTGTATTCAACAGCGGCTACGCAAAACAAAATTTCATGGGATATTATTTTTCTTGCACCCTAACATTATTTTTTACAGTAGGTTTAATGGGTATCTACTGAACAAGTTTGCTCTGATTTGAGCTTGGTGTAATTTAAAAAAAAAAAATTGATTTTGCAGAGTTCAATTACGGAATAACATTTTTGTTTTGTGTTGGTTATTGAATCGATCTCAAAATATTTTTCAAAAAAGACAATTTCAACTGGACAAATTCATTCCAATCGTTAATTTTACATATCATTGCTTTAACGCAAGTCAAGCAGTACATACAGTTAAATACATTGAATAGCAAAAATTGTATACCTTGAATAACAAAATATGAAATATACACCACTTAGAAAACTATAATCCAAAGTGAAATGAATCATCTGTAAGGTAGATATGTACTGACTCTTCATGAATATATTATTTACTATACAATGCAATAATTTTTAAAATTTATATTAAATTCAATTGAGAATATCAGATATTTTAATTTAATATATTTTTTTTCTTTTATATAGTTTTTTTACTTAAATGGCTTATTAAAATTTTGTTTTACATAATATAATATTTACTTACATGGAAAATATTACAATAATGTCTCCTCCTATTCACTATGCTTATAATTTACGCTTTGTCTGTCTCCTTTTAACTGATATTCAATTATTCATATCTATTATCCTTTATTTTTGTTTTTCTTTTTTTTTCAAAATTTTTTATTGCAGATTTTCATTTTTAATTTTTTTATTTTTATTTTCCTGTTTTTGGTTTTCCTTTTTTGTTTTTTTTTGTTTGTTTGTATTTTTAATATTTCAAACAATTTGTTTTATAAAATATTTTCATATGTTTATGGTTGAAATTTTATACTTCTTTAAAGAAAAAAAAAAAAAACAAATGAAAACAAAAATTAAAACAAAAAAAGAATATGATTCACTCACTGGCTTTATTTAGGATCGTACAAGTAAATATAAAAATAACGGTTAAAACGAAAAGGAAAAAAAAAATACGAAATAAAAATTTTCCATTCACTGTTTTAATTTTTTTTTGTTTTGTACACGATAGTAAAGAAGTGGAAAATAATGTTATAATGTCAAGTAGAAGTTGTATGTCACTATATTATATTCATGTAATATATTTAAGGACTATTTATGTATATATATTATATATCTATGTTTATGTTTAAAACATAAATATAAAATATTCAATTTATAATAAGAAAAAGATTCGTTATTTACATAATATCCGTTATTCAAGTACATAAACATATGTAGATATCTATGTGATTTCCTCATACGCACATATTTACCATATATAAGATATGAATATATTATATATATATATATATATATATGTATATATACCTATATTGTGTACATTCCATATAGTATAAAAATGTACATTAAATTATGTAAATATACACAGATATATGTATAAGCTATATATGTTTTTATGTTCTGTTATATTATGCCGTTATTTTTAAATATATGTACTTTGTTTATTTTGCTTGTGTATAAAAGATTTCAAAACTTTATTTCTTTTTTATATTTTATCCTTTGTTTTTAATATTTATATTTTTTATTTTTTGTTGTTTTTGTTGTTCTGTTCACATACATATGTTTTATAATAAATGTTTGTTAAATGTTAAACATACACTTAAACATATTTATATTGTGTGTACAGAGTGTTTAAAAATGCAGTTAACAAAGAGGTATCAGATGATATTCCGGACAAAGGCATTTTATTTAAAAAAAAAAAATAAAGTTTTAAAGACCTATGTTTAAAGACCTATGATTCATTTTGTTCGATTCAATTTCAAAGAATAGGTGGTGTCGCGACATTCAATTTTAATTGGATTTTCAACTAAAATCGAAATATTTCAATTGTCGCTGTAGCGTCATATCAATTTTTGTTAATTTATAAAAATTAAACCAAGGACCTGTTTCCTTCTTTTGTTACATTGGTAGTGAAGGGGTTAAATAATTGTAAGTTAATGAAAAAAATTGTAAAAAAGTTTTGCAAACAGATTCGTCACAGCGTTTTGTGAAACATATTTCATTTAATATAACAATCATGTAAAAACAATAAGGAAACTCGAGTCTTTATTCTGGGCTGATCAAAATCATGGACAAATAAAAACGATGATAAAATTAAAGTGATGTATTAATTTTTTAGTAATTTAATTATTAAAGAAAAGTGGGACATATTTTTGTCAACATAATGGGAATATAATAATTGTTGTCCACATAATAGGCAGAATTTTATATTCAATTTTAGCATGGCTAGTATGTAGAAGTTAATTATGTAACCATGATAAAATTAGTGCTGAAGCAGTTACGGTCATTACTCTAATGCAATAAGAAAGGAAGCCTATTTGCATAATTAGTATACTACTTAATATAGGTTAATACAAAAGTTGAAACTATTTATATATTTTATATACTTTATTGATAAAATCCAAAAAAAAAAAGAAATTGCATATTCCGGTTGTGTAATGCGTGGTCCAAAATGTCATATATCTAGCAACTAATTATTGATGATAATATTAAATGTTTTGATTAAAAATATCAGAAAAGCAGAATTGAAATAATCGCTTATAAAGGTTCAGAATATGCAAATGTTATATCAAACATTGTATTGGGCTATAAACTAACATGTTAAAAAAAATAAAACAAATTAACCAAGAAAAGTGAAAATAAATTAAATTATAAAATTTGTTACTAGTACTGATAACTTCAATATATCAGTTAACTAAAATCTGTTCTATTTTATTTTAATCATCCTGTATACAATGACGCTTGTATGTTAATTTATTTTCATGTTTGGGAGTAGGGCACTAAAAAAAAAACCAACAAAGTATAAATTTTGAAATAAATGTAAAGAAAATTCAACTGACAAATATGTAGTAAATATTTTTTTTACAGTTACATAACTATGTTTAACTGTATTACAAAATTTATCAACTTCAAAAGTACCGGTTTTTTTTTATTTAATTTTTTTCCGTTTTGGTTTTTGCTTTTTTTTTATTTTCATCTCTAATAGGATTTTCTTTAAAGAAATGAAAATTTTTAGCGGTATAAATTTACATGAAATGAATTAAAATTTCTATAGTTTCTGCTGTTGTTGTTGTTGTCTGTTTTCAAGGAGAAATATAGAGATGTTCCTAGAGTTGAATAAAACTAAATAGATTACAGAAATTTATGAATATAACCATATTTTTTAAAATGTGTAGGATAATAGTATAGAAGCTTATTTTTTTTAATGTATTTAACTTTTCATTAGTCTAGAATATTTTTGAATATTATTAATTTTTTTATAGAATTTGGCAAATTAAAATCAAAGTAGCGAATCTAGTAATTTCGAGCAAAAGAAAATGCATGGGCAAATTAATGAGCAATGTTAGAAGCTCGTATAACAAAAAGAAAATTGTTACAACATTTATTATACTACTTAAAAATTAATTGATTTACAAAAAAAAAAAAAAATGGTTGATAATAAAATGTGAAAAATTTACTCAATTACTACTATATGAGATGGAGCTATAATCTCTTATGGAAATACTTATCTAAAAACTATTTCTAAAATTGGATAAATATTATTTATGTTACTATTCTGTTTTATTAACAGGTTGCAAACAATAAAATTTTGCTTAGTTAACACAAATTTGCCATTACTGAAAATGTTCGACGCCGTACAACGAAAGAAAAACTGTATGTGGATAGAAAATCTATTACGAAACCTATTGCGACTAGAGTGAACATATGCGACTAGATATGCGACTAGATGATTAAACATATTCGACTACACTGATTAAAAGATTAAACATATTCGACTACATATGTGACTAGATGATTAAATAATATTTCCCATTACTGAAAAAAACCACTAAAAATAATTCGAATAAATGGTTAAGCTTACGAAAAGTTCTGATTCAAAGTGTTTGTGAAAGCACCATGTTTCCAAAACGAATAATAAGGAAGAAAGAAAGACTTGTGAATAATAATGATCGACTAAAATCAATAAAAATGTATTGTTATTAGCTATCGTGAATTATCTCTTTAACCTACCTTTACCAAATCGAACGGAAGAGATGCCAAATTTCTATATAAAAAGCGGAAACAATGTCAAGAAATATATCACATATTAAATTAAGTATGGAAAATACAACTGAGCGTTCAGTTCGACCTGAACAAGTGAGAAATAAAAGTCTGGATGTAAAATAGTTTAAGTAATGTTGAATTACTAAAACTACCTAAATAAAGCAGGATTTTTTGTTTGTCCAAATATGTGTAATTTTTAAGTTACAATTTCTTAAATTTTAATTTTACCCAATTTTTTTAGGTTTTATTAAAAAGCAAGGACGTTAACATATCATTTTTTGTTTGTACAATTTGTTTGTCCAAAATCAGACCTTTCATTCAAATTTCCCATTGATATTAATCACAACTCGGTGAATAATGATTTTTATCTTTCAAAATTTTCTATAAGAACATTGTAAAAAGAAAAGTAAAAAAAAAACAAAATGGAAAATTAAATGAATCTCCATTTTTTTTATTTTATCTTTTTCTATTTGAATTTGTTTTTTATTTACTCTTATCATAAACCTTTAAATATTGACATTTTATGTCTTTTTTTTTAAATGGACAATCATCATATTAAGAGTAAATTTTTTTGCTGTTTTATCTTTGATATTTTAAATTTGCTAAAATATAGAACCGCTTAAGTACCGCAATATAATGTTTTTCTACAAATCAACGCTAATTAGAACTGTAGAAAATTAAGAGAGAGTTTTGTTTTTATTTTTTATTTGTTAGAATCAATTGTAATTTGCAATCATACGCATTGGATGAGAAATAAGAAAATGAAAAAAAATGATATAAGATAAAATCTTTTATAACATAAAATTTATGTTATCGATTAAAACATAATATATTATCGATTATAATATAAAATCAAAGTTAATAAACATCATATCAGTTAGACTATTTTTTAATTAAAATAACCAAGGATAAAGCTATTAAAATTGTTATTGTTCTGCAACCCTATCAATGTGGCAAAGCTTATATCTTTAATTTATTATCACCCATATTCTGTTAGGCCCATCTCGCGAGATCGCGTGAAAATATCTCTGACGAGATAGTTTTTAATTCTGTTAGACCTTTGACGAGACGAGATAGCCATTTTTTATCTCGTCAAAAATTGTAAGCGATAGACTATCTCCTCAAAATATTTTGTGTTTTTTATCAATAAATTAAATTAAATGAATAAATTGAATAGATAAAATAGTTGAGTAAAGATTAATAAACAATTTTTCATCATTTTTTTGCATTATTATTAAAATTGTGTTTTTGTTTTGAAAAAAAAAAAAAAAACCATCTTTACTATTACTCTTTTACTACTGTTTATGTACTAAACTAAAAAATATTTAAACAATACATTTATATTTATTATTGAAAAAATATTTTAAAACTAAACCCCACTAATACTTTCCAAAAATTTTATAAACCATATTTTGTTTATATTCCAATAATTTTGATTGATAGTAAAAAATGATGAGTACTACCAACAAATAAAATGTTCTATCGCGCCGGTTACAGTGTCTAACAGAAATGCATATTCAGCGAGGCGACGAGATGAGATGATTTTTTTCTTCTCGTCAACGATGGGTCTAAGAGAATATGGGTGAATATTAAATAAGTAAAATCATTAAGTCTTAATTTAATTTTAAAAATGATTTATCAAGCGGCTTAAGTTGACTTAAGTAGCATGCAGACTATCATTTCATTTATCATTTCAGTTTTCTCATCATTTGCCCGATTGTCATTTAAAATTGATAAAATTCCACACACTATGAAAAAAAACTGTCATTTTTCAAAAAGAAATTGTTGTTGTTTTTCTTACTATTTTAATTTGAATTTTTTTGTTGTTTTTCTTACTACATATTCTAATTTTACAAAACTGTCAGTCTAAATTAAAATTTTTTAATATTTCATCATCTAAACCGTCTTTCCATCATTTAACACTATTACACCATCATTTTAAATGACAGTCGCGACTGAAATGATAAATGAAATAAATAGTCTGCATGCTACTTTAAGCTTTTTTAATAAAAAAAAAATTATTTTTTATTGTGGTAATTGAATTAAATAATTATAATAAAATACAGGCCATGCTTTCTACAAATAAAAACTAGTTTTGAATAACAATAATTTTAATTAATATATAATATTGCTTTAAGATTCTAACTGCATATTATGATCGATGTTAATTTATGGGATTGAAATATTGACTCGATATCGATAGTAATGATGAATAAATAAGCATTTCGCATCTGGACTTATCGTCGTTTACTCAAAATTACATAAATATATAGAATCAGATTAATTACATATCACTAATACGTGTCACTACGCAATTGTCTTGTATTAGGTATAATATAATTAATTAATTAATATGTATATGAAATGTAATACTAAATTGTAAAATGTTTAAGCTGTAATAGTCTAAATAAATAAATAAATATCTAGACCAATACATTTAAACTGAAAAATACATAATATCTTGCCTTAATTTAACAGTTGTTTTTTATGGCTGTTTAAATGCTCCTCTAAACTGTCGTTAGAATACACAATTTACAAAGGTTATATTTAAATAAATATCGACATATGGATTAGAAATACGTAAAACTACCAATATTTACAACGTTGAAAAAATTAAAACCTGCGGACAATCACAATTGCATCTTGTGTTCATTTGCAATGACAGAATTAAAAAATCTATAGAGTCATAATTTCAGATAAATCTAACGAAGCACTATCTATAAAGTACTAAGTACTACAAAGTACTTAAAAATACAAAGTACTACAAAATACTATAGGAAGTTTATATAACGTTTATACTATTTATAATAAACAAAAATTAAAGAAGACATGACAAAAAATCTGTTTTTTTATACCAAGTCTATAATAATTTAAAATTTGAGCTTAGAATCAAAACAAAATTTCTTTTTATTTTATACACATAAATTATGTAATATCTATAATTAATGAGGTAAAGTTAAATACAAAAAAAAAAATGGCAACACAAGTGATGAAATTCTTAGAAGGTTGCAATTAGATTGTCAATTACTACCCATCATCTATTACTAATATAATAATAACTTTGATTCACAAATACTACCCATGAATGGGGTTACAGGACAATGATGATGATCTAAAATAAAAAAATAATAAATAGTACACTGGTCATGTTGTACGTACCTAATCAAAAAAATATTTCCTGTTTCAATTAATTATTCAGTTTAAACGTTAAGGTTTGTATAAGATATCAGGTATCGGACAGAATGATAGGTGAATTGATTCACACCGTTAAAAAGACAGTATAGAACTGCAAGAACTATATCAGAAGGACAATCATCATGTCTTCTTTTAATAAGTATAAATATGAGAATAACACACAATACAGCACAATACAAAAACACAAAACTTTATCTGACCGATAAAAGCCAATCTTTCGAATATCCGATTTTGTTAGAACACCGTAATAGTAAAATATCATTATTTTTATTTATTTCGCCTTAAGCGGTTATAATATTTCAGCCACAGCCAAAGTATTTATTTTTCTTTTTAGTTTTAATACTCTTTTGAGGAGTCAATTGAAATTTTGTTAATTAAAAAAAAATATAATGTTTGTTATAAAATCACAATGCTATAATTTACAACACTACTACTACTCTGGCTAGTGTATAAACATGTCTTTTAGATTTAAATACTATTATTAGCATAATAATATTCAGTTCTCATGAGTATTTCTAATTCCCTAAGTTTTAAGATTTTTATAGGCAATTTTCATGTTATAAAAATAGAAATTTAATATCAGGATATGATGCTTCTCTTTTTTATTTTCCATATAAAACTTATTTTATATTGTATAATTGTAATTGTAAATATGAAAATATATATTTACACGTTTGGTGATGTTTTCTTATTTTAAGATAAATTTAAAAAAAAAAAAAAACAAACAAGAAAAAATATAATAAGACTAATATTTTGTATTTTTGTACTTACTATCTCTAGTATATAAATATTTAATGTTATAAAATATAAACTAAAAATACCAAAAATAAAACAGGACATGTCTCTACCATAAACAACACCTTGGGATTTATAAATTACATAAGGTTTTCTTTTGTCTTATAAATCTTTTAAAGTATTTATTTTTGGATAATATAAAAATATTTTCTTTAGAAAAATGTTTATGTTTTGAATTGTATCAGTGTTTGAATATTATGTGTGTTTGTGTGTGTGTAGGAGAGATTTAAAATTACAAACTTTGTACACGACCGGTACTGCTTAGTATTATAAATTTTTATTTAATTTTTTTGTTTTTTGAACAAAACTTTTAATTTTTTTTTGTTTTTTATAAAATTGAATTTATATAGTAAAGAAATATCCTTTACAAGGATATAATTTAAAAAAAAAAAATGTGAACATTTTTCTTGTGAAACTTGGACTGTTTATGATAGTTTTTGATTTTATTTTTAGAAAAATAAAAATTAGGTTAATTTTAAAAATTTTAGAATTTTTAATCTCTGTGTATAGAAAGAACATGAAATAGAAATCGTGTCCGTGTGTCTTTTGATAGTTATTTTTTTTTAATGATTATCTTAAAAATGTTACTTAAATTTGTTTTAAAAATTATTTTGTTATATTTTACCCATAAGAATACATTTAAAAATATCAAAAATAAGAGAAAGAAAGCAAATTGAAATTTAACAATTTTTTAATGTTTTGATTATCGATTGAATGTTAATTGAAAGTTATATAAATGTGAGAAACATGATTAAATCTAATGATTTTTAAAAATTTGTAGAAAAACGTAGTATTAATTTTAAAATTGATATGATGATTAATACGTGTTATGCATGAGCTGTGGATGAGTATAAATTTATGGATTTCGAACATTAAGATATATAATCAGAAATTAGCATAGTTTATGATAAAATTACATTCAATATAAGATATCCACTAAGCCAACAAAAACGTTAAGAAGCAGTTAAGAAGAAAAAAGAGCTAATCGCGAAAGTCTATTGATATTCTATAATCTATAGAATTGACTTTATAAAAATTTATAAAAATTTTTTTGTATCATGAAAGTCTATTGAAACTAATAGACTTGTCAAAAATGTTTACTACATGCTTTTTTAAATATTTGTTGTCAAAAATATAAAGTTTGGAATAACTACTTGCTTTCGCCAAGTTATCATAAATTTTAATTAGATTGGAAAACCTATGCTATAGTGATGGACGCTATCGAATTAATTTAGTAATTTGAGTTGAGAGTTAATATCTTATATATAATACACAAGATGAACGACGTGGTGAGTAAAAAAGCAAGAATAACTGAATAATAAATTACACCACAAAAATATTAAAGTTTTAGCAAGTTCTTAAGCCACAAATAAAAATTTGCAAAACGGTGGTGAATACTGGAAACATTTCAAATTGGATTTGTTGGTCAACAAAAAATAAAAAAAATAATTAAATATAATTATATATTTTACAGCATTCAATCATGGGGTTGTCAAATATTATTTAAAATGAATTGTTAACGCTCTGTTGTACATTGGTAATACAAAAGTAGAAGAAAATTTGCTCACTAAAGAAGTAAAAAAATATATAAATAAAATACAAAAACATTAAAATTTAAGTAAAATTTTTAAAAATACAAGTAGTCACGAGGTTTTTCTAATTTTTCACCTTTTTTCCTTGTATCAATTAAAATAAATTATAAATCTAACAATAAATATAATGGAAAATAAAAATTAGAATAAAACTCGCAGCTGTTAAGATACTAATAACCTAAACTCTAACTTAAGTATAAATAGACTCTGTCATTATAAATTATGTATTAACAAATTTTGGAAATAAATGAACTATCTATCAAGCACATTAAAATGAGACTGAACGATTAACTGCTTCAACGGTCTTGACGATTAACTGCTGAACGATCTAACTGCTTCAACGGCTTGGTATTTACAATAATATTCTACAAGATATGGCATAGACAATAACATTGTTTACTTATCAATTTTTTTTTTTTTTTTTTTTTTAATTTCTGGTATAGCAGCCAATTTTAATGTGGAAAACTACATTATATGGTAAAGTAAAACTTTGCCTTCATAAATAGTAAATTTCCATCTTATTTTAAATGACAACGAACATGTATTCCAAATTAATTTGAAAGAATAATTGAAAATCTTTGTATGTTATGTACATACATTCATGACATAAGCGGAATTCGAACACGAAATTATTATTTTGCTATTACATAACATTTATTTAATTTATTTATTTATTTGGTCTTTCTCAAAAGAGCATCATTGCTCGTACAGAGTATATATACATTAGTATATACATTTATATTTACAAATTTTTTATTTTATTTTTTTTTTTTTTTGTTATATATTCAAAGTTAATTTTAATATAAAATTATAATATAAAGAAATGAAAACGGTTGCAATAACATTAGTGTAAAACTATAAAAAGAAGAGAACATAGTGGATAACATAATCACTACACTATTTGAGTCCGTCTAAATTAATGGCTGTCTTTAATACTGAAGAATATTTTTTGATTTTATAAAGAACCAAATCTGATGAATTAATTGCTTAAAAACGCTTGAGAATGTATTCTACTTTTGTATTCTACACTTTAATATCTTGTGCGAAAACACTAATTTATCGATCTACTACGTTTAAAGTAATTGGATTTTATTGTCTTAAGTTATATTGAAATTAGTATTAATTTTGTCATAAAGATAAGGTATTATACTTTGATTTCATTATAAAGTATAAATATTCAAGAATCAAGCGATTCAGAAAACAACAACAATTATACCAAAACAACGATTATTTTTATATAAAACCGTGCCTGAGAGAACTGCTTCTGTGCAATTGCACAGGGGATTTACTAGTAATATTGAATACTGATAGTTACCATAGTTTAAGTTACTAATTTGGAATTTCGATATAGTTTTTTATTGTGTGTAATGATAAAAAAGGAAATGTTGTTCGTTGAAACAGAAAGTAGGTAATAAAGAATTAAAAGGCTAAAAGTTTATTTAAAATATTTATCATTTGTATTTTGTAAGTATCTATGTGTTTATATCGAAATATGAATGATTTTCACTATCCAATGAATTGAGTAAATAAAAATAGTGAATAAAAATATAATAATAATATATATGTACTAGTATAAAATTTAATTTAATTTCTTACACAACGCATTGGTTTGGTTGCTTGTTCAAAATTTAAAATGCACCTACATTTCGGCAAAAAAAAAAAATAAAAAAAAAAAAAAAAACAAACAAAAGCAGAACAAAAATGTAAAAAGACATACGTTTGATGAGGATTTTTAAAAAAATATTTTTTTGTTTGGTAAATAGGTTACTTGAAATAAAACCGGAAGAAATAAAACCGAAATCATATAATTTTTGTTTTCGTCTTTATTTTATTTAAAAAAAAAACAATAAAGTTTATAAAAATAAATTCTGTGTGTAACTCATGGAATACCCTGATTTTGAGTCCAAATCTTAAATCTCTCCTAATTCACCCCTCTTCTACCGTATCGGTAGTGAACCATAACACCGTAGATAATTGGTTTTATTATTTCAAAAGGTTAAAGGACACTTGGGAGTTCGACATACGGCGGGAAGTCTGGCGCGTGAGCTGTTAGCAGATATACAGTATAAATATTATAAATATTCTGGAAAATGGAATTCCCTGATTTAAATCTAAAATACATAATTCAAATTCAAATTTATCTTTATTATCTATTAATAATATTTTTAATTTTAAATGGTAAAAAGTTCATGATTTCGGCTTTATTTCAAACGTGGTATTGAAATAAAGCCAAAAAGTATATAAACTTATTTATAATCTCATTTCTTTTTAATTTTGACTTTATTTCAACATCCATTTAAAATAAAGTTAGAAAATGTCATTTGGCTTTATTTCTTTCGGATTTACTTCACGTAAGCAGTTTCATAAACTATACAATCATTTATTTGATGATACGGGTGGTATGAATTTACATGCAAACTGTACGTTAAGTACGGTAGGTAACGTGCATGGTAATTAAGTAAATATGTACGTTATCTATGTCCTCAGACCAAAAGCAAAATTAGTATATATAAGATATACAAAATAATTTCAGTTCATAGTTGTTAATAATACTGAATATTGATAGTTATTATGTTAGCTACTGATTTTTAAGTTCGATAAATTTAAGTTGTGTGCTATATAAAACAAAAAATTTTGTAGGCACATTTTTCAATTTCTATATTATTTTCCATCAAACTCACAGTTTTCACAAATTACCCTTTATTAAATTTTTTCTTAAAATAAAAACCAATAAATTTTATAAAACATATAAAATAAAAATAAATTAAAAATTAATTATTTTCAATATTAAAAATTCACACCAAACAAGTCTATCGACTTTAAAAGTCTATTAATAGAAAAATTTTCTACCCAAAAGACAAATGGGTAGACGATTGTCTATTTGGGTCGCGATAGACTCCATTGTTTGAAAAAAAGATAATTTGATTTGACTGGGTAATATGGTGTAGTGATTATATTATATATTTATTAATCAGAATCAGCTAAGTTCGAATAACGCTAGGAACATATTTTGTAAAATGTTTTCTAGTTTTTATTATTCTGTGAAATTAATCAAGTATACGAAATTAAAATGGAAATATGTTATTATGAAATTACTTTACTTAACCAGCTTACTCTTAAGTGAAATTTAAATTAGTTAATATTGTAAATAAAAATGTTGTTACTTAGTTCTGTGTAAAAGCATTTAGGATATGCTCATTCTACAGGCTTGATAATTGTAAAAAGAACAGACCGAAAATAGACAACGTTATGAAAATGAAGAACAAGATAGGACCATCATGGCCATGAAAAAGAACAAAAAGTTAACAATATATGGTTTGTAAATATAAAAACGTGATGAAATATATAAGATTAAGATTTTCTGTTCACAATTGAATATATTTTTGAAAACAAATTAAATACCGTGGTGTAAAAAAATCGAATAACGAATTAACATTATAGCAGTCTAGATTAGTAGCTTTTTTTTTACACTCTTGACAGTAACTTAGGTAGAACCACCTTTTCTTGCTTATCAACTCATTTAATGTGGAAAACTATTGTCATTGAAGTAAACTTTCATTATTGATATTGTTAGGAAATAAGCCTTCTTAAATAGCGTACTTCTATTTTATTTAAGTCGTTACCAGATCTTTCAAATATTTTTTGTCATGTATTTTATTCCAATGACAAAGGGTACTAGACCAGGTCGAAAAACCAATAAAGCATTTTTATTTTGCTTCATTGGGAATCGAACCTGGGACCTTTCTGCGCCACCCAACGGCATCTAAATCAAGAGTAGAAAAGTTTTTATTTTTTATATTTATGTAAGAATAGGTTTTGCATCTATAGCTTCCAACACTAGATTTAATTTTAATTTGTACTGCTCATATAAATGGAATGAAGTTTTATTTTTGAAATATATAGGGAGAATATTTTGTATATATTTTTTATTTCTTTGCAATGCTTTGTTTTAAAAATTTTTCTTAGACACAGGTCTATTAATTTTCAATCATAATTGTCCTGAAATCCCTTCTTTAGTTATCTAGTTTAACATTTTGCAATTATTGTTATAAAATTTTATTTTTAAAACTAAAAATCTGAATATATTTAACGTTTTCGTTATTGCACTTCAATGTAAATTTTTAACTTTCTCATATTCTGATGTTGTTGTATTGATCTTTTATTGTCTTCATGTTCTTGGTATATTTCACTAGAATTAAATAACTAACTAATTATCCTTTTGGGTTTCCTATTTCGATTATATAAATCTATTAAACACTAATACTTGCAGGATATATTTGAATCTACGAATTTTGACGTTTATTTTGATACGACCTCATAGTTATTTATTCTGCTTAGGTTGTAAAAGGATTAAATTACTAAAAATATGTTATTATTTTCAGAAAAGAAAATTGGGAAATTTGGAATTTTCAAAATATATATATTTTATATGATTCTTAATATCTAGTTAGGAAAATTGATGTAACATCGATTTTCCAATATTCCCAATAGATTTAATCGAAAATTATTTGAAAGTTCAAAATTTCAAAATTAATTCAATTCCATTTCAGAAAATCTATTACAAATTTCAATGGTAAAATGTTAATTAACAATGAAAATAATAATGAAATTAATTTGGGTTATTAGGTCATTCAAAATTTAAAATTTTACAAAAAAACATTCAGAAAATTACATGAAAGCTTTTAATTGAAATTATTTCAATTACTTTATTTTCCTATGAGGAATGATTTTTTAATAGTGCTGGATTGAAAATACATACAGATATATATATATATATATATTATGTACAAAAATTATTTCAAATATAAATGGTCAGAACTATGAACTCTTCCGTTATATTATCTAAAAATACACTAATTTACAAATTCACAAAATATCATTTAAAATTTAAGAGATAAACTTCAAAAAGTTACAACTGATTTTTATGAAAAAAATTTTAATTAGGTTTTAAGTTATTTTAGTTGGAATGAATAAAATATTATAAACTTTAGCTTGTTCTTAACTTCTTCCATTATCATGACATTGATCACCAAATCAAATCTTTTCATTTTAGATATTTTGATGTAGGTATTAGATACAGAGTAGGTACTACAAGAAGAAATATTGTTGAAATATGTGTCGGGATTTCACAATTTTACTAATTTAAGTGGGACGTAAGTAATGAGAAGTTTATAAAGTAACCAATTTATAAACTTCTCAGTCAACTTTATTTTCCTAGTGACTATCAAAATCCCACTACAAAAATATTTTAAAATTGAAAATAAACTATTTAGCTTAATATTGTATTGTAATTTAATTAGGAAGAACATTCTATATGAATAGTACTAATAGAAATGAATACTAAAAAATAAAGTCCTTGACAAATAGAAATGAAAAAAACAATTTATTTTACTGTTTGTTGTGAATTTCTTGAATTACAAAGAAACTAATTTCATTTTCTAAATTGTTTATTAAGTCTTTTCATACAAATATCGAAATTTCGGCAATAATATATCGCCTTCTTCTGAATTATGTACGTTTTTCTTTTTATTTTAATTTATTTTATTAATTCAATAGTATTATTGTTTCTATATCCTAGTAATAGTAACTTAGATAATAATTAACTTTTCGTACATTGGTAATGCAATTTAGGATGACGTCCAAAACGGAGTATAAAAAGTTTTAATACAGTTTAAATATAGTTCTACTACCGTTTAAATCTTTTATAACCATTTAATTGTTATTTTGCATTGCTACATTTTGGAATACAATTTTGACAATATAAATACACACGCATACGTTCTAACGTTTAAATTGTAATTTTGTGTTTTTGTATTATAAATCGATAATAGTCTGACTTTTAGTTTATCTTTCGACAAATTTACTTTATCTTTTGGTACATTAAAAAAAAATTAATATTCTCAGATCTTCATAGGTCCTATGTCCATTATTTTAGGCAATGAAATATATTTTATTAACATATTTTTCTATACAATTTGGCAATAATTTTATTTTTCCGACGACAATATTATGTTAACCTATAATTTAATTAATTCTGGTAACTTTATCTATGACATAAATGTAGTCTAACATTTTTCGAGTGTATGCTTCTTATTTTACGTTTTAACTATGTATTTGAAGTATTTTCGAATAGTTTACAAAGTCAAGAGCTATTTTGAAGACTTTGTAAATTTTGCGGTTTCAAGCATTTTTATTCAGTTGTTAATCACAGTTACTAAAAGTCGAATGGAACAACTAAAATGTTTTACAAGATGTATTGTTTATGGTAGCCAATATTTCAAATAATTTAATATTCAAAATTATTACAAATTAAGACTTCTTAAATAAGAGTAGTGTTCCATTATTTTGTGTAAACTAACCGCTTTTACACATTTTTGCACACAGCTACTCTACCTCTTGTTAATTGTGTAGAAATAATGGTTAGTAACGATCTACTTTACGCTAGGGACTGAATAAAAATTTTTTTTTGCTGAGTAATTATTTAGTGTGATATTTTATAAGTTGAAGTTTGATATCGATCAAATAAATAAAAATTTAAAATTGAAATATTTTTCAACAAAAAAATAATTTAAATATGGTAAGTAACCATTTTATTTTAAAAATCATTATATATAAAACTAAATTTAATAAATAAAACTAGACAACATCAAGAAAAGAAAAGAACTTTTTGATAAATCATTTTTGATAAATAAATTTCCAAAACAAAAACCAACTAACGTCAAAGTAGAGTAAGTCAAACTATAATTTTAAAAATGTTTTTTGACTAAGTTTTGCTCATTTTATGAGCGTTCCTTTAATGATCTACTCATGAGTATTTTACATAGCTTAATGGAACGCTATTAATTAAAGAAAAAAAAAACTTATATTAACGATTCAAGCCTCGAGGTGAAAACTACATCAACATATAGTTAAAAATTTTCTAAAATATAAAAATAAAAAATGAATAATTAAAAATTCAAATCTGGACCATCTGATTAGTAGATCGTCGACATTTTTATTTATTTTTATCTCCTAAAAGCTATTAACTTCTATTTAGTGTACAGTAAAACTTTGTTAATTCCTGTTCTACTATAGTAATACGGTCTCACGCATAGTTCTGCTCAAATAACCAAAGAATACCGAAACTATAATATTTTAAAACAACGTTAAATTTTCATTAAAATTAATGATCAAATTAAAGAGCTTAAAGAAAGACAAATTGTAATCAAAACTAATTAAAAAGTTGTTGTGTAAAAATACTCGGCAAAATTTCAATATTGATAAAATTTTAGCAATAACAACTTTACAACTTCAATTAAAATAGAATTATTGAATTAATCTTGAAAAAACAATAAGCCAATACCGTATTCTAACTTTGCAAAGTTTCTAAGCTAAATTATTTTTTTTTAAAAAGTATTATAAATTTTTAACAATATATTCAAAATAACCTATGCCCACATATGCAGATAAAAATAATATATATTTATTAAATTTTACCTAAACCTATTAACTAAACCTAACTAAAACTGCTTAACCTAGTTAAAACGAAAAAGAAATATGTATTTGTAGTACTTAGTTCTAATTATACGTGTTTTACAACCACCAATAGTCTCTTTTTATAGTTTATCATTGTCCGGTATAACTCAAATTTTCACCATTAATGTTGCACGTTTATTAAATTCTTCAATACATTCTGTAACATATTTGAATGTACATAATTTATAGTCATAGGAGTAACGGGGTAAAAGTAAAGTTAAGTAAGAAGTAAAGTTATGCTATATATTCAGTCAAAGACCAACACTGATTCAAAAAATCTAAGAACAAAGAAAATCAACACTAATCGACTAACGTATACTGTGCACTAAATATCACATAATATATTATCACATGATATACTCAAAAAATCTACAGAATTATAATTAAATTTGAATGAAAATAAATGTAATTTTCTGATTTACACTTTATAAATAGATTTTTATTTTCATATAATTTACATATTCGCATACAAAAACAAAAAAGAACAAAAAATTAAATAAAATGAAAACAAATTTACATATTAATACCATTAAATAATTGTATAATCCTTTTGTCAATTTTATATATTATAATATTATTATTTATATATTATATATTGTGTATTTCAAAATTATATCAGATACAACGATTTTATGCTTATATTCTTTAATTACTCATTTATTATTATTATTTTTATTTTTTTTACGTCATTTATTATTATTATAAAAATAAGTATTTTCTTTAATTTATGTTATTTATTAATAATTTTTTTTTTTTTTTTTTCAACCTTAATTAAATTCTTTTCACATAAATTTTAATTTTAATTCAATTTAATTTTTGTATTTTTTTTTTTTTTATTTTCTTTTATAAAATTTTTTTTTTTTTGTTTTCACTCAATTCTTCCTTTCTTTACAAATATATGTATATATAATATAAATATATATTTATATATATATAGATACATATATGTATTTCTTTTTATAATAAAATTTTAAATGATAAAACACAAAACAAGTAACAACAACGATTTATGTCACACAATAACAGTTTACTTTATTTTTGGTTGTTGTTGTTGTTATTGTTGTTCACATATTTTCACATATATTTCTTTAAATTATAACGGTACATCATAGATATAATAAATTATTATGTAAATTTATATAAAATAAAAAATTACAAGAAATCAAAGAAAACGAAAAAAAAAGAGCAAGAGAAATGAAATTGAATGTTTTGAAAAACAAAATAAATAAAATGACTCAACATCCCAAAATACATAAAAAAAAAAGGATATTTGTAGCTCAGTCAAATTACTTAAAATATAACTTTTAATCCGATTACAAATAATTAATAATATAATTGTACATTCGACCTTATAAAAAAAATGTAAAAAAATAATAAAATAACAATGAAAAAAAAACAGTATTATTTTATTACACGTTCTACAGTTTTATTAAAGCGATATAACACGTAAAATATTCATATACACATTTAAGAACACAATAAATACTATTTTATTGTTCTTTTTTTGGTTTTGTTTTTATTTTTTTTTTACAAAACGGTATGTTACAATTTAAAACGATATCAAATGCAGTTATTGTTTAAAAAAATACGTAACCCTATATGTATAGGTAAAAGAATTGTTGGATTTTATTTTATTATTTAATTCTAGTTTTTTTTAACGTTTACTGTTAAATCTATAGTGACAGGTTAAATTTAAAAAACAGCACGAAATCTAAAATGCACTTAAAACAAATTAAGTGTGTATGTATTCACGTAGAGAAATAAATAATTGAATTAAGTAATATTTGAAGGAAAAAAATAATAATAGTCCTTTATGTTTAATGATTTGTTACTATATAGAATATCCTTGTATTCCTTCAAAAGTATCTTGATTTCTTTAAAAATAGTTTTTATTCTGTTGGTATTCAAATTATGTCAGAATTTTTCTACACTTAACACCAATTTGTAATTTGCAATAAACTTTTATTGGTTACCATGTCAAAATAGTGGAACCAAGCAAATCAAAATAAAATATTAGAATCGATTTATGTTAAGTGACAATGATTAATATGACAAAAAAAAATATATATGTATATAATTCTGATATTTTACTTGTAATCAGAAATTTATGTTAAAAATAAAAATATGAAAAAGAAAGAATAAACTTAAATTTATTAAATATAACAAAAACAACTTTTTAAAAACAGAAAAAAAACTAATATTTCTATGAACTATTTTATTTATATTTATTTTATAAATTTACTTTAACGATATATTTATTTAGTTTTGTATGTTTTATTTTTTTGTTTTTTTATTTTATTAGTTCAACAAAAAAACGAAAAATAAAAGAAAAATAAAATAAATTTTTCTTAAATTTTTTCAATATATTTTAATTAATTTTTTTGTTTTTTAAAATAATTTTCCACGGAGCCGCTATTCCTAAAATCGACCGTTTTCAATCGCTACTCGTGCCCTACTGACTTACGAAGTAAATTTTAACAGTATATTTACCCGTTATTTCTCTTTTAGGATTATTTTCCAATTTAATTTTTATAACGTAACTTTTTATTTATGTTTTTTTTTTTTTTGTTTTATTTAACTGTATAATATCGTATCGTAACAACAAAATTATAACATTAAGAATACATAGTAAATAACAACAAATTTAACAGCAACAAGAATTCAAAATATTATATCTGTTAAAATGTGGTGAAAAATGTTGTCAAATTAAAATCAATATAAAATTAAAATTTAATATATTTAAAATGTTAAAAATACTATATAACAGAATTATTTTAACATAACATAATATTACTATTAGTGTAACATAATATTTTAGTTTTTATTATTATGAACATTAACATAACAGTATTTATTTCGAGAGAATATTATTATTTCACATTGTGGTGAATAAATTTGTACAGAATACATTTTTTTTTTGTGAAAACTTTAGCTGTGTGGTTGTGTAAATATTAAAAAGGATGCAACAAGTATTCAAATATTTCTTAAAGGATAATACTAAATATATATGTATAAATAAATTCTGATATATACCTATATAACATAAATATAAAATTTAATATATGTATATTTATATAGATTTATAGAAAGTTGATATAAATGTATATGTATGGATGTATGTAGTAAAGTAAAACGTGAAAACATGAAAATGTTTTGGTTGAGTGAGTTTTTCTTTTTGCCGTTTTTTTCTTTTTTTTATAAGCACGTGAAAATTTAATTTAGGAATTAATTTATTTATAAGATAAAAATATAATATATATATAATATATTATTATTTTAATGTAAAACTTGAATGTGTTTTTTATGTGTATTGATTATACTCATTTTTATACTACATATATCATGATGTTGTTAATATAGACTAGTTTGTATATAGTTCTATGTAGTTATGGTTACTTACATATTTAATAAACGACTGTTTTAATTTTTATTACAAACCTCTTTACTATTATGTGCAATATTAATATTATATAGAAACCGATACCCGTAGTACGTAAGTCTTTTCATTAATTTGGAATTTATATTGCAAAATAGCGGGTGGTTTTTGTTCATTGAGTATGGTAACAGCTATTCAAAACGTATTTTTTTGTAATTATTTTATTGATTTCTAATGATATGTATTAGCTAAAGTGTGGCCTCAAATTTATTCCATCCCTTGACTCTAAGTGAGATTTTTTTTAGGGCTTAGATTTTATATTTGCCGACCAATATGGTGTGGTAGTTATGTTATCTTTTTATTACTAATCAGATAAAAATTCTAAAGAAAAAAACGATTGTTTGTGATTGTGTACGCCAAATCTCTGTGTAAAACCAGTTATCGTTCGATTTATTCAGTACAATATCGATTTTGATTGTTTTATGCCGATTTTTAATTTGTACTGAACACTTTGAAAGACTAATGCAAAGTATAAAACATAATTATCTAACAAAATTAATTAATAGTAAGTTTAAGCTTCTATTCACTTTGTTGAGATGTAGCTAGTTGCATTTTAAAATAAATATTTTATTGTTGACTTCATTTTACTTATTAAAAATTATTGACTTTAAAAAGATATTATGATATTTTAAGAAAATGATTGAAAATTATATTACAGAGGTAGATAATTTAAAAAAATACATAGACACCAGCTTAAATTTTGAAATAGTTTCCAAAACTGAAATAATAATTTTATTCTATTAATTCTATTTCTAATTATTTGAGTGCGTATATTATAAAAATAATATCCCTTCAACAATAGTTCTATAATTATTGTTTAATTGACTATGAGGTATTTTATAATTTACTAACATTTTCAGAAAATTGGCTTCTGTTTCAAAATTTAATTCACAAAGGATAACAGTCTTTAGAACTAAATTAACTTTCCGAAGAAATTTTTACTGTTTAATTTTTGTAGGTTTTTCCATTTGAATACATTCGTTCTGCAATCTTAAGCTTATTTGTAGAAGGTTCATTTTGCGATATTAAACTGTATTTTTCACATATAATTTTGTTGTACAGGTATTTGCAATCCTGATAATATAATCTGTGTTCAGTATCAAGTGTATTTTCATTGTAGATTCTTTCGCCAATACGTCAGCCATTTCCGGCAATATTCGCAGGTCGAGGTAGCCAAAGAAAGTCTACTACATTTTGATTTTGATGCAGTAGCTCTTGAGTTAATATTATTGTTGGATGTTTGGTAGTATAGGACGAGAGGGTGTTCTTTTTTTTGCTCGTTTTTTTATATTTGTTATATTTGTTATATCGTAATCCGTTCAAAATGTTGTGTAGCTTAGCATTTTTAGAATGTTTAGTCTGTTACTGGCTATGGCTTTAATATGTCGTATAAGGAAATTCTAAGTGAGCTTGGGCTCGAAATTTATTCATTCAGAAATTTATGTTGGTCAGAATACTTCAGTTAGAGCTTATCTAGAAAAAAAGTTAGACGTTGTGGACTTCTTCCCTGCCAACGCTGTTTTTTTTTTCGGTTTCGAAATAGGACAGATTGTCTAGAGTGGTGCAGTTTTTCCGGACAGCGAATTGGAATTTTGAAATCATATTTTTGGATTCAAGTTCCCAAACGAGGCGGTTGTGTACCATTTTTTCGAAAACATTTCAAGTACAGTTAGTCAAGTTTTGTACGCACTTAGGGTCCTTCCCACTTTTTACTATTGCCACTAAAGGGGCGTTTTCCAAGAGAGAAAATTCCCCCCAATTTAAATTTTAATTTCATGTTAGAGAAAAATCTTTTAATATAGCTTACCGAGATTTTAATAGAAAGTTTACAAGTCAACTAATCAACTCATATTTTTCAATTAGTAAAAAATTATGAAATACGTATTTATTCCTAAGTTATTACAACATGTTTGTATTGTTTTTGCAAAGGAAATTAGTTTTTTCTACTTGAAACTATTTTCAAGTGCTGCTATTAAGCAAAAAATATATGAAGTAATACGCAAAAAAATCAGCGTTCCACTAAAAAGTCCTTTACTATACTACTATTTGTGAAGAAACAATGTAAACATTAACGTAATATTACTAAAAAATGTCTCTCAACTTATTAGAGTTATAAAAAATTCGTTTACATTGTTTCAGCAACAAAACTGTAATATTTAATTTTCAATAACATTCTGTTATGTTGATAAATAACATTTTAATAATATGTTATGTTAATATAATATATCCAAACAGTATTCAATTAATTCAAATACTATTTTTAGTTTTTCTTATTTAATTAATAATGTATTTTTTCATTTACTCTAATTATAATTAATAAGACTGCCTAAAAATAGATAAATTAATAGATTTGGAATATTTGGAAAATATTTTCTGAGAATAATTTATTTTATGCAATTTATTGTAACTTAGATTTTATAAGAAATTTAAGAATATGAAACTTTATATTCCAATGAAGTATACTTCAATTATTTAGTGCTTTAGGTTAAAAATTTAAGTCTTTATTTAACTTCATTCATAGTAAGTTCTTGCTGATAAAAGATAACCATTTGAATTTAGTTTCTAATTATTGTATAATTTTGATTCTCAAACCAATGTTATTGGCTATTTAATTTTATAAAGGCTATTATAATTTTTATTACTTATTTCAAATTTTATTTAACAAAAATATTTTCTCACTGTATTTTGTATATTTTTTTTTATAGACTAGTTTAAATTTAATAAATATTAATTATAAAACACAAAAAAAAAACATTATAGACCAGTAAGCACTATTAAGGAATTTCTATTTTACACAAAAAGAACATATTATCAAGGGTTCAAATTATCTAAATATATGTAAGTATTAGTGCAAAATTTTAATAAGTCACTGATGAAGGAAGTAAGTTGCTTCCGGAATATCGATATTTGCAAAATAAATACAAATGATTAGTGTAAAAAAACTCGACTTTTAAACTAAAAACTAATCTGATTATAAAACACAATAGAGGCTTTTTTATAAACGTAGTATGACGTGACAATTGCATTATACATGGCTGACTTATAATCATATAATTTTAGTTTATGATAGCCACACTACAATAATTTATTGACGTTTATGAACACAATTTTTAAAATTTAGTTTTAACTTTATTGCAAATTTGAACTAAATAAATAATACTACAAAAAATTAAAAATCAAGATTAACTCTCCAATTAATACCTTGTAGTCATATCTAAAAAAATAAAACTGACGAAGAAAAATTTTTGTTCAGTATGAAATTTTATGATGCATAACTGATTTTTTTTTGCTAATGAATTTTGTTGCAATGTTGTTTAAGAACTTAAACAATTGTATCAAACAAATCATTTATGAACACATGACCATATTAATGTACATATTGCATTATGCGTTTGTGAAAAGATCTTTAAATACTAATTCACGTAGCTACGTATACATTTTTTAAATTATCTTCTTGATTTCTTTGATCCATATACGAAATTGTTTAATGTCTGATATTTTGTATCTCTAACGAAAAGCCAAATTAGCAACTAAGTTTTGGCAAATTTGAATTTAAAAATTATTTTGATTGACTTTTTTTTACATATTTAAATTATTTTTACTGTCAAATAATATTATTTAAATATTAAGCATTATATTAGTTAGTAACTTGGCACATACACCCAGTGTCAGGTTGTCAGGGTCAAGGATACCAAGATAGGAACAGCTATAGTGCTTCTTTTTTTTATCTAGTAAGGTAAGGGTCTGGAGTATATTTTACCATTTATTTAATGATGATTGGTGTTGCCATAATGGAGATATTGTAGTTCAAAGTACAGAAACTTTTTTCTTCAAAAACCAAATACCTTAAGATTTTTCAACCAAACCACCCTAATATTTATATACTGTTGGAAAGGTACCTTTATTTTCTACAACTTAGGCATACACACTTTATGTCCATATGGAATAGTTTAGAAGATATAAGCATTTATTAAAAAAAAAAAATTTTTTACCCTTTTTCTATATAAAACAAGGAATATGTCTTTTACGGAGTAACAATCTTCTGAAGTAAATGTATTTGTAAATGTAGATTTTCAAATAAATGTTAAAACATGCTCCAGATCGTTATCTTGCTAGATAAAAAAAACTGAATATATATATATATATATATATCCAATATAAACAAAAACATCAAAACAACAAGGATATTTTCAAATGTCCTTTTCGTCCTTAAGGCTCCTATTATACATCAATCAATAGTCAATATATTGTCAATATATTGTCAATATATTGTGAATATATTGACAGTTGATTGATGAGAAATGATTGATGGTGGTTCTATTCTCATCAATCTTACTGTCAAAATCAGCGGAGGTAAATAAATGCCTTTGTGTGGAGTGTTCAGATAAGGTTATAATATTAATTTATAATGTAATTCTAAAAAGAACAATTTTTATATTAATTTTAATAATTGTAGCAATTATTGTAAAAAAAAACAATTGATATATTATTCAAATGTGCAAAAAACTAATTTGTTGTTTTTATAAACAGCATTTACCTTAAAAATTGAATTTAAACTGAAGTCAAAAACATTCCTCCAGAAATTATATTTTCAATATTCATACATGTTTCGAAATTATCAATATATTCAGTACACTTCCACAGTATGTCCTTGCAAAATATCAAAATTTGAATAAAAAAATTGATGAGTGTGTAATCGGTCATCAATCTTTTCATCAATATATTGTCAATATATTGAGGAAAAGATTGATGAAAAGAATGATGTGTAATATGTATCTAAAGGGTAAAATGTGCCATTAAAAATATATATATTTTTGGCAAGCTGCGAACACCAGGTATCCTTGGAATATAGTCATTAGATCCTACGCGGATACAACATTTCCCTCAGAATCCCCAATCCTTCGATTGCATTCATTTTATACGCATTTTATACGCATATCCGTGCGAATCCCAATTGAGCATCTTCTCTGCTATATCTTGTATGTCTATAACCTTTCCATAACCTATCCAACGGAGCAATTGTAACTTGATAAGCAATCAATTATACAAATTGTAAATTAGTAGAAAACTGTAAATACTATAGCAATTTTTTATGTATTTTTTGTTTTACTAAACATTTTTTCCTTTTCAATATTTAGATTTTAGATGGTCATTTCGTTTATAATCACAATAAATTATATATATAATTTTCTGCATTTATCTGGATGTTTGTAAGTTCGACGGAATACTCCAACACATATACAAATTGAAATATATATACAAATCGTAACATCATGTAATTGTCATAAACATAGTATCTTATTGCTTATATGTGCCATCTGTCATCCGTCATCCGTCATCTGTCATTTGTCATCTGTCATTTATCATCTGTCATCTGTCATATGTCATCTGTCATTTGTCATCTGTCATCTGTCATATGTCATCTGTCATTTGTCATTTTAAATTAGTAATCAAATACATATTTTTCTTAAACTTGAAATGAAAATTCTAATGAAGGAAGAAATGCTAGAACTTATTTCGTTTCCGTCATTTATGACGGGTTACAAAACTAGTATATAACCAAAAACAAAATATAACTTGACTTCATTATGATTGTTATAGAAAATATGTACATATTACTGATGTCAACATAATATTCTGTTTAAATGTATTAACATAATTTGATTGTTGTTAATAATTCTTAAACTGACTTAGGGTAAAAATTAGATGTTAATATAATATAACCGAATATAATGTCAAATAATGAAATATTAGATGTTATATCATTATACATTATTAGGTCTGCTTAGGTCTTATGAATTATGCTTTAATTTACAAAATTTAATTTTTACTTCTTTGTATAATACTTCAAGTTTAACAAGAAACATGCTTTTCATGAGAACAAAAACCTTTATTAGCTATCCTCCATATGAATTAAAATCTTTAACATACTATAGAATTTTTCTCAAAATTTCAAAATCAATTACTAGTTTTTATTTTTCTTTTTAATTTCAGAAAAGTTTTTCAACAGTGTTTTCAACATTAATAACAACCAAAACATACACGTACATTCAATACAATTGAATCAATTAAAATGCTTTCATCTATGATTATAAATAGTGATCCTGGTATAATATGCTTTCAACATTGTATTTCAAAAGTTTTCTGTTTCAATTTACCAATAAAATGTCCAACATGTAATTATCAATTAATTGAAAAGGATTTGAAATTATTACCATTTCGTTTACCATATCCATTCATTAAAGCAGCACAATATCCCTGTTCAATAGTTTTACGGCCAACAAATGGTGATTTTTTAAAGTATGTCCTTAATGGATACTTTTTTTTGTTTTGTTTTGTTTTTCTATTTGGTTTTTATAATAATATAATTTACAAAAAAAAAAAAAAAAAAATTGTTTTTAGGAAAAGTTAATTATTTTCACCTGAATTTTTTTTTAAATAATTAAAAAAACTACAGTGAAGTGTAATGTTCCTTGAAATGTATAGGATATTGGGATTTTATTTTGGCTCAAAAATTGTTTGAATTGATATTCTACTAGGTACAAATTAAGGATATTACTGAGAATAATTTCAGTTATATTAGAACTTAAATTAAACTGATATTCACATAGAGATGGGCGTCTTATAAACGGAAGTTATTAAAGCTTTTCATTTTAACAATCATAAAGTTCAAACGTTTTAACTCTAGAGGTAATAAAAGTAAATGTAGATGAAGGATGATAAATTTTTTAACACTTTGCAACAGCATTTGGCGTACAATATGAAAATAGGAAGTATTTGGGAATTTTTAGTGACTTTTTTCATATATGTACTTCTATTTTTACTCTTACTTCTACTTACAACCGATGATATCCCAGAACTAGAAGATGCAACGATGGCAAAAAAAAAACTTCTACTTATACTTCTACTTCCACTTCTACTTCTACTTCTACTTCTACTTCTACTTCTATTTCTACTTCTACTTCTACTTCTACTTCTACTTCTACTTCTACTTCTACTTTTACTTCTACTTCTACTTCTACTTCTACTTCTACTTCTACTTCTACTTCTACTTCTACTTCTACTTCTACTTCTACTTTTACTTTTAATTTTACTTCTACTTCTACTTCTACTTCTACTTCTACTTCTACTTCTACTTCTACTTCTACTTCTACTTCTACTTCTACTTCTACTTCTACTTCTACTTCTACTTCTACTTCTACTTCTATTTCTACTTCTACTTCTACTTCTACTTCTACTTCTACTTCTACTTCTACTTCTACTTCTACTTCTACTTCTACTTCTATTTCTACTTCTACTTCTACTTCTACTTCTACTTCTACTTCTACTTCTACTTCTACTTCTACTTCTACTTCTACTTCTACTTCTACTTCTACTTCTACTTCTACTTCTATTTCTACTTCTACTTCTACTTCTACTTCTACTTCTACTTCTACTTCTACTTCTACTTCTACTTCTACTTCTACTTCTACTTCTACTTCTACTTCTACTTCTACTTCTACTTCTACTTCTACTTTTACTTTTACTTCTACTTCTTCTTCTACCGTTTCACAAAAACGGCCGTTGAAATTTTAAAGGATCCGTAAATTCAAAATTGTGACACCTTTCAGTGTCAATCCAAAAATCGCACACATTAAAAAATTCCCTGTTTTTATTTTTGTAAATTAAGGAAAACTTTTAAACCACATTAAGAGCAATAATAAAAAATAAAAAAAATATTTCAACGTTCTTTTTTTACATTTTACTTTTAATAAAAAAGTTTGAATTTCATTTGAATCCTTTTTAATCTAGTCTATTCAAAAGCTTTGATTACAAACTTAAAAAAAAAGCGAATTTTTGTCTATAGATATGTTGTATTTTGTAAATTAAAAAAAAAAAAAAAAACAAAACAAGACAAAAAATATTTTCTAGTTTGAAATTTTTTATTTGATTTTTTATTCAAAATAATTAAATTTTCTAGTGACTATAACAATTCAATGGATTTACATATAGCTGTGACAAATTCACGTGGTGTTATTGTTGAATTTGATCAAAATGGACTACGAAAAACAATAGGTACAACAATCAAAATTATTGGAAGAAGGACGAATGATATTGACAATGATGGAATTGATAGTAATGATGATAGTGATGAAAAAAATTTCAATTGGTTACAATCACTTTTAGTTAAAAGTTTTACAGAACCATGGTATGATTTATGGGATAGTGTTTTAGATGAGGTGGGTAAATAATATTGTTGTAGGTATTTTGAAATTTTATTTAAAAAAAAATCAAACCATTTTTTTAGGATGTTACATTTTTGTTTTAATTAATTAGTAATAGAATAGGCTCTTATTGTGCGCTTACCGGATATAGTTTTTTCATAAAGAGTGTTCAAATGTTAAAATATGTTAAAAATAAATTTTTTATTTGCATTTATATATTCATCTGGTTTTTTCTGTATTCATAGGACTCAAGGCTCAATGATGCATTACGAACTATTGAAATCTATCGTAGGTTTTATCTTGCATTAGTTTGTTGAAGCAGTTTTAGGTGTCAGATGAAGTCTATCACTCTTTCTGCTTTATGCAATCTGTCAGAGGCAAATTTTGTTTGTTAATTTTTATTTGTATTTATATACATATATATTTTTACTAATGAATGAATAAAATAAAAACAAAAAGGTCTATCTGTATAAAGAATATATTATTTTCCATCAAACAAAATTCTATAGCTTTTTGTCTTAAATTTGTGATGCATTAATTGATTAGTCGAGATCGTTTGCAATCGACGATATTATTCAAAAATGCTTTACTTAGAGCCTAAACTTTATGCATTTTCAGTAAAATATATTTCTCTATCATTAGAAGACTGAGTGCAATAACCGAAATCGATTAAGATATTTAAAAAAAATTGTGAAACATATCTAGAGTTGTAATATTTATTTAATTTTAATAATGTTTAACGAAGAGCCTAAGCATATTCTATAAATTGTATTCATTAAGTTCTGTTCTGCAATTATTTTTTTTTGTAATATTTTAGTTTTCTAACGTACAGTTTATGGCTCCATTTAAAAATTAAACATTGTATATGCATATCTATGTTCAATAGTAAAATTCATTAGTGTTCATTAATAACAGCAAATACTTACCTCACTCCTCACTCCTTATTAATTTCTACAATAATGATCCGCCAAAAATTCTATCACTAAAATTACTGATGCTTATACTTTGAAAATTTAAATATAACTAAAATTTAAATAAATGTGCACTAAGAGAGTATAAACAAAATAAAACGGTAAATTTTTAGAAGAGATTAATTTCAAATAACAATTTTTTTTAATGAATACTGAGAAAATTGCTTATGAAAATTTGATTGTCTTATTTTGTTGAAAAATCTGGTGGGGTATCAGTAGTTACACACGTTATTTTTGTAAAATGTGTAGACTTAATCAAAACAATCGCATTGCGTTTCCGTTTTTTGATTGTAAAAATTCAAAATTTGAAAATTTATAATTAGTTTTCCATTATTTAACAAAGTTGAATTCAAATAAAAATTTACGAATCCTTACAGAAAATAATACCATTATTTTTATAAAAATTGTAATTTAAAAAATTTATGATTCATTAAAAATGCAATTTTTTCATTTAAATTCAACGCACATTCGAAATTTTGTTATTTTTTTTTTCAGGTTTTTTAAAAGAAAATTTTATTACACTATTCTAACTTTACTTTCTTTCATTTTGACTCATTATTTTTTATTGTTTTTTTTTTTTATTTTCATCAAAACTTTTGGATTTTATACAATTTTAATAATGTCCATATCCCTCGTATGCTATGATGGGACGTTTTTCTTTTAACATTATTAAATTACAACTTGAACAACATAAAATTGCATTCCATTGGAACAACAACAACAACAAAATTTTACTACTCGAATTTTATATAAAATGGGAATTTGGACATTTCGAGAAAATTTAAAAAAAAAAATACAAACATAAACAAAATAACAAAAAAAAATAAAAAATCTAATTAGATTTGCAAACAAACAAATTGGACAGTGGACCATTACAAGGAAGACACATACAATTGTTATACATTTGTATTGAAATTTTTGCAAGCATTGAACTATGATCAAGAATTAACTGAAGCTTCTAAAAATAAAATGAAATTTTGTGAATTGTATATAGTTCCTAAAACAATAGCAGCTGGTAAATATATATCATTATATAGAAGAATACGTGATCATGGTCTATATACGCATTTAATTAAAAATACCAAACAGCAAGATTATAGTAGCAGTGGAAACAATAGTTGTGGCAGTAGTAGTAGTAGTGGTAGTTATAATAATAGTTATTTTGATATAACATGTGTCATTGATTCGACTACAGAAGAAGATGAAAAACTATTGTGCCAACAAGAAAAATCTAAAAACTATATTATAAGCAGTGGCAATATTAGAACTAACAATTCATGTTCCTGTAATAGTAATAGTAATGGATGTACTAAATTATGCACAATTAAAGAATGAAACTTAATTTTTATTTATTTTTTTTTTATTTCATGTAGATACGTTTTTTCTTCGTTGTTTTTTTTTTTTTTTTGATATTTTTCTTGTAGTTAATTTGGAGAATCAAGGTAATAAAATATTTAAAAATTTCAGTATTATTTGTATAATGTTAAATTGGTTTTTATACGTTTTCAACAATAACATGTAGACAACAAACTGAATTAATTTTATCAAAATAATATAAAATGTTACTACGTAGATTTCGTAGAATTAAATCTATATAAAATTGGATTTAAAATTCTTAAGTAAATATAAAATATTTGTGTTTATTTTAGTAAACATGAAGATTTTATTATAAAAACGAATAATAATGTTGATTGTATAGCAAGGAGTTGCAGATGTATATTACCAGATTCATTGAATGCTGAATGTCATAAAATCAACGAGTACAAAAAGAATTGTTTAGATTTTTGTTTATGTTATTGAGGATTCTGAGGCAGATGTTGTATCCGCGTAGAATCTAATGATGGTGTTTCAAAATATCAAAATAACAACAGATACTTTCAAATGTCCTTTTCGTCCTTAATAGATAATATGCGTCATTAAAGATATATATTTTAGGAAAGCTAGGAATACCAGGTATTCTTGGGATACAGTCATTACGTCCTACGCGGATACAACATCTCCCCCAGAGGAGCCATGCTATATTTTTGTATTTTTATTCTGTACAACTATCTTAACCATTAAGAAGGATACTGAATACAATATTTGAGAGTTCTTCACATTTATATGTCTTTAAGGGAAAAGTCCAATGTTAGTTCCACGTTTATTTTAGTTATTTACTATTTTATATATATACCTTTTTACTTTTACAGTATCTTATTATTTCAATTATATAAATTTTATTATATCTTTCAATTTAATTCTATTGATAGCATCTATTCTATTTTATGTCTCTGAGTAGACTGCCACGATTTCCCCTTTCTAGATCACTTCCCATGACGTTTATATTTTCTCTATATTAGAGTTGCACTATTGTGTGGTACTAGATTTTATCATAGATTTATCTATGTGCTAATTCAATACATGACAATGGAGACTCAAGTAAATCTGATTTGAAATTAAATGGGCGGAAATATTTGGGTCTACGCTCATTTGATACTTTGTTATTGATTAGATGAGACACAAATGAATTTTGGTGAATCTTTAAGCGATATGAATATTTTTCAGATTTATTTTTTATTATGTTGTTAACAGATTAAATTATATAAATCCAGTATTGTTCTACCATTGCGCAGTTGGGGCATTGGGGGCATTGACGATGGATCTTAGTACCTTGGAATGAAAATGTTCAATTATTTCAATGTTTGAATTACTTAGATGTTGTCCATAACTCCATCCCACTGATTGGTCTGATGATAGATTTATGTACTGCTAATTTACTCTCTAAAGGCGGTATTATTCTTTGGATGAAGTTAATTGTATTTGATTTGTTGAACATGGTCGAATATTGTCCTTTTAATTTAAGTAATTTTAATTATCGTACAGATACGGGTGCTTCAACTACTACTTTCAAATTTATTCAGTGTTTTATACTCGACTGTATAAAACTCGACTCGACTGTATGAAACTTTGCTCGTTTATTTTTTTAATGTAATTATATTTAGAGTAATGCGCATTTTCTTATATTTCTACTTTATTGTTAATCTGGTATTGAATCATTCTCGTTGACTGGAATTATTCAGAACTCCTACTTTTAGTTCTGGCTGATTAGGAAGAAATGTCAAAACTTTTTCAAATCCAATTAATTCAGAAATTCCTATTTTCTATTTTCATTGGACTGTATCGTCGTTATTTCAAATTTACCATTTAAGTCTTCAGAAATTCTTCTTCTGCTAACCTAAAGTAAGTTCCGGAGAAATATATATAAGAATTACTTTCACTACAAATTCTTCTGAGCCAACGATACAACAACGATACAACAAACGATACAAAACGCATTTGTTCATTTGTAAAAGCTTCCTAAGTACAAATTTTCAGGTCTGTTAGTCGTTTAGTGTTTGAAAAATTCATAATGGATGTTAGGAGTTGAGTTGTATGACAGATAGTAAAACTCATAATTTGATAGAATTATAATGTACTATACGTTAGTTCTCTTTTTTGATCATAATTAAATTTGCATAATTTAAGAACTCTATCTTTAAAACTGTGAACGTGTATAGGTAGCAAACAGACATCTACTACTTTCATATTTCTTTAGCACATATTCGACTATATTTCATTGTTTCAGATATTATATAATTATATTTTTACATACACAAAAGTATTTTACATCTACTTAGATATTTAATAGTGGAAAATTGTTTTACTTATATGCATTAATAATAATAGGTACTAAGTCTATAGCTGCCAGTCTGAGCTGCGAACGCCTTAAAGACGACCATTAGTTACAAAAACAAATTAAAAATATTTATTCCTAAATTAAATAAATGTGGTGAATACAAAATTAGATGTATAGGAATTTAGAATCAACGGTGAAATTTATTAAAATTTGTTTTAGAGATTAATAATCTATATTTTTTTTACATAGTTAAATGTAGTCTAGGACAGTGCTTTTGCGTTAACAAAAACCAACAATATAAAAAAAATGTCCAAATAATAAAATTTATAGCAACGGTAAATTAAAAATTCACATTACGAAACCATTACATATGAAAGGTAAATGTTTGTATATCTATATAAGATTATCAAGGAGAAGATTTTAATTCTTCTAGTTATCAAATAAACTTTAATTGATTGATCTGTACACAGTGCTTTCATTCAACTTTCATCTTTCTTTCATTTGTTTTTTTTTTTGATTTTATTTGTTTTTTTTTTCTATAATGAAATAATTCTTTAAGTTATTTTAATTCCCTATCAAACTAAATAAATTTTCTGACCTAGATTTGAAATCATTAACTAAAGAAAAAATAAAACAAAAATTATTACAACAATTTGAGTCAAACCAACGCGCCACTCTTCTTTACCATAAAAAAAAAACAAAAAAAAAAATCAAAAAATTAAATTTCATTTGTTTGGTATGTTAAAAATTAAAGTTTTCTAAACTACATAATATAAAAATACTGATACTATGTATTAGGTAGCATTTAGACACAAATTAATGTGACAACATCATCACAAGTTCTAGCAATACATATAATATGTAGTAAAAAAAAAAATAGAAAAAAAATAGAGGTTAGAATCACCTAAGCTTGTATTTTACAATTAAATTTATATTTAAAATTTTGTGTTATTTTAGTTTGTTTTGCTTTTTTTTTAATTATTTTGTATTCTGTCTGACCATATGCTTTTTATTTTTCGAAAACAATTTCTGCCTTTCGATATAATTTTTTATACTTGATTTTCTTAATATTTTTGTTAGTATATTTATTTTATATAGAGTATATTTGCTCTATTTGCTGGGTTTTGATTTCTCTATTATTTTATTACCTGGACTATACTATAAGGGATTAGTTTAATTTCTTTACCATGGAATTTTTAGAAAATACTAGTACCTGATATAAATACTGTTGCCTTTGTAAAAGAATGTGTCAGAAAATTACAGACATTTCTCAAAGGAATCGGTGTATATCGAAATAAACGAATGGGGAACATAACGAGCTAGAATCAAACTAAAAGCTAAGAATATACTCGACTCTTCTTATTATATTATTTTTTGTAACTTTACAGAATATATTCCTAGAACAAATGAAGGAAAACAAGGTCCATTTTGCACATAAAGCAAAGCAATATTAACGAAGTTGATCACATTTTGAATTAAAAAATATAACTATTAACTTTGATGGGGAACAGGCCCTCCAAATTGTTTCGAAAAATGTTGTTATCAGAGACGATGTGCACCAAATTTTAATAAAATTAGCCCAGTAGTGTCTGAAATATAAATTTTAGTCCAAATAAGGTATTTGTTTGGGACCAGACCCTCCAAGTTTCTACATAAAGTGTTGTCATCAGAGACCAAGATGTGTACCAAATTCAAATCAAATAAGCATAATAGTTTTAGAGATATGAATTTGGGTTTAAATAAGGGCTTCAGCAGAGACCAGATCCTCCAAATTTTGATCAAAAGTGTTGTCACCGAGATACAAGCTGTTGATAAAACTTCAAGTATCTAGCTCACCGGGAAGTTGGTCTAAAATCGATTGCAAAATTTGTACCGGACAAATAAACAAACAAACTACAAAAGACAAGTGTTAAAAACGTGTTATATAAAAAAAACGCGAAATTTTAAAATAAAATTTCAAGCAATGATCAAAAACTAAAATAACAAAACAATAATATATGAATATAATTTAAAATTCCATTTAAACACCAAAATTTTGTTGTATAGAGCAAAACAATATTTAAGAAACAAAATTTTAAAACAACGTAAGGCAAAACAAAACGAATAAAATTGTAACCAAAATTAATTTACAGAAATACATTATTTAATAGTCGTAACACATTTTATCGTTAACTCCCATTTACATTGATATTTTCTGTATATCTATAAACGCATCTTTTGTTATTATGTACCAAATCAAATTTTTCTCTTAGGCGGTGATGTTGGTTTAGGCATATGATTATAAATTATTGTCGTATCTTGTTACTGGTTAATTTCATTTAAGGGTTGTTAAAGAACCTTAATACATTTTTTTTGTAAAAAACGAAGTGGAGTATTTCTATTAGCGGGGAACACATGAAATAGAAGTGAGTTCCACACTCTAGCAGTTCTTATGTTAAATGAATGTCCGAAACTAGTTTTGGATTACCTGGGTATTTCAACGGTGTAGAAATAAATACTTGAAATCTTCACAGTGTTATGCGGAAATTGTTTGAAGTGCGACGTTAATGATTTTAGTTCAACGGATCAAATATCATTTCCAATAACATATTTATAAAAAAGAGAAGGACCTCCAACGTTTCAACGTATGTTAAAAGGTGTAAAGTTTGGTGACGGGAAAAAATTACATAGAGACAAAATTACAAATGGACAAAATTTCATATTTAAAAAAATTACGTATTTTTGGTTTTGTAATGAAGGTAGTTATAATTTTAAATTTTTTGAAGTCATATGAGCTATAATTTGCTAAAATTGTGTTTTACTAATATATTTTGTACTAAAACCTTGCCGTCTGCGTTTACCTGTTGTCATCAAAAATAGGGTTTTAATAAATGAAAAGTGGGGGCTTGGAGGCTGCAGGCCTCGACTATAAAAACAAGAGTTCCGGATATCCAGACAGATAGTTATCTTTGCTGGAGGCCGCTCAATTTCTTTAAATTGGCATTTTCCACCAGTCACCACCTAAAAGATGTACTGATTAATTGATACTGGTTGTGTGATAAAAACTTGCTACATGAAATTTTTATTATGAATATGTATCACATCCAGTCAAACGAAAAGCAGGCAAATGGCACGCATATGTATTTTTTTTAAATATGAAATTTTGTCCATATGTAAATTTTGTCTCTATGTAATTTTGTCTCTATTTAATTATGTCTTATGAAATGTTGTCCTATGTAATCTTGTCATGTAACCGTAAAGTTTGGAAGTTTGGAAGTAAATTATGGAATCGACAATTAAGCTAGAGCGAGATTTTAAATTTCTCAAGCTAACATGGTGATTAAGAATTATACTCCATGTCATGTGTAAGCTTTATAAATATTGGACAAATCTGTTAGAGAAAAGTAGGCTTAATATCGTCAAAGAAAATCTAAACATTTGGTAACATTCTTAGCTATATCAAAAATATGCTTATTCGACTGCATTTTTTGATTTAGCCACATGCCTTCTCCTTGACATCACAGAGTTGGGACGGATTAGTCTCTGTTACAAGGACTACAAAGCAATATCAATAACTTTAAATGTCACTATTATGAACAAAATTAAAGGCATCAAAATGTCATCATCATCTTCATGCATTTCTAAATTTCATAATGTACTTTGCTCGCACTGTCCAAATCTTCCATTATCCATAAACTGTCTTTTGAAGAAAGTTTACAGCCATCTGCCTACAGTAATGATAGAAACTGTATGATCACAGTAAACTATTTTCTCTGATGATTGGTTTAGTTTAATTAAGTTATAGAGGGTGCATTAGCCTCGTTTCACGACGTTGATATGCTACTTTACTTGTTTCCAACCGCTTGATTAATAATATTTTTAGAAATTGTCGCAATAAGAACACTCGTCTTTTCTTTTATTAACTTTAACCTCATTTTCTTGTACTGTTCTCCTTTTGTTTTGTTTTGACTAATAACAAGTTGAGTAATTTTACAAAAACAATGGTCACTCTAATTTATATTCATACAGATGAGGCTTAGTAGTGTGACCTCGAATATAATTGGATCTAAAGTGATTTTTTTTTGTGTTTTTGTTTTTATGATGTGTACGTACATACATGCAGGTGCATAAAAAAAAATGCTGCAAAAAAATAAAAAAGCTAAAATTTTTGTTTCGAAAATTTGCGTGTATTTTATAAAATAACCGTAAAATCAAAAACAACAATACAAACTCTGACATGAAATTGAATTGAAGTGAAAATCAAAAAATTGGAATTATTGAAATGGCGCCCGCCAATATTATGACATTTGTTGGTTAAATATTTCTTATTTGAATATGAAATTGGTTAAAATGATTGAATGTATGTTATTTTCTATGTGCATATGACATGGTGGTGTTGGTGGAATATACCAAAAAATTTTGGTTATTGGAATTTGGTTAATCCATATTATTTAGAATGAATTTCTGCAGCAGTAATGTGATAAAATATTACCTTAATCAACAATAAAAAATCATTTTATTTTTCTTTATTTGTTTGTAATTTGATGTCAGCATTTTATAATATCAAATATACAAACACATGTTCACAATTTACTACTGCTGATGATAATGACAACAACAAAAAATCATGGAGACAATGTAAAATTCTAAAAATTTTTAAATTTTTTACTGTCGCACAAATAAAGATTATTTTACTTTTTTTTACTGTTGTTGCTTATGAAAGCTTAAATATAAAATAAGTTAATTGGGTGGAGGTTACGAACCACATTTTTAGAAAAAAAAAAATAATTTTTATAAAAACCATATTAAGTAATCAATGTTGCAGTAGAGTATATAGAGTAAAGGGTATTGAATTTATTTTATAAATTTAGAAATGTGGAAAAGTTAATTAAAATAGTAGTGGTCACAATAATTTACTTTATAAGGCAATGCAAACATAATGGATAAATTATAAAAAAAAACTTTTTTTTTTGGTTTTAGGAATGTTTTAAAAGTTTTTTTTTTATAAGAATTTATCAACAAGTTTTGGAAAATTAAGCTGACATTTTCATTTCCTTTGTACTCTATAGACACAAAACAAAATCAAATTAGATCATTTGTTGATTTGTATACGTAGCATATATTATAGTAAATAAATTTTGATCAAGAGTTTCTCATAATGAACTGTCATTAAAAGCAAACTATATATCAACAAGATGACAGGGCTGATAACGAACAAATGACGTGTAGGAAATCATACTACGCGGCTTGAATGGAGCAAATGAAAAGTTATTTATAAAGTAAAACAAAAACCAAACTAACATACCAATCTCTTTGTGTGTTGTTAGAGTTACCACCATTCGCGATTTTCACCGCCTTATTCTTAGCTTAATTTAGTAATCCCAAAATATTTTTCGAATTTATCAAAATAATCTGAAATGTATTCGGCTACTAATGTCCATGGATAATACTTTTTGCTATTTCCCAAAAGCTTTAACTTTGAACTAAGGTACTGAACCCGATCAAATCTCTCCATTCTTCTTATATGACTGTTCCTATTACCCCTTTTTATTTCATTACTCCTCTCTTCATTTCCTTTTCAAGAAATCGCTATCGAATTGTTTTATTGTGTGAAAGATCTCTCATTTAACTCTCATATGAAGAAAGCAGGAAATAGGATCAGAAGAACTCTGTCAAGATATAGCCTTCTCATCGACTATACCAAAACTTTTCGAAAAACTCGTTGTCGATAGATTTACTCCTGTAATAAATTTGAAATTTACTAAAAACAACACCATTTTAGTAATAGTCGTCTCACTACAAGGAACCTTATGATATCATCACTGCCCTGTAACTACATCCGTGGGGCGGAAACCAAATCTTTATTTTATTTTATTTAACATTTATTTGGTGAAATTTTTTAACAATTATAAATCTTTTCAATTGTGGCCACGTGCAACTATACTTGCTTCGGCTAAGACTTTTGTTTTCCATGTTTCTCTGGCCTTCCGACGTGACGTGATGTGTACCCTGAGGATTCTATTTGAAACATTGCTTCGTGATGATGTTGTAAGGTTTCTTGAGAGTATGTCCGATCCAACGTCATTTCCACTGTCGGATTTTCACGTCCACGTCTATTTGGTTTTGCTTCATTTTTCGCCACAGTGTTTTGTTCGAAATGTTTAGTGGACAACGAATGTTTAGGATGCGCCGGAGGCATCTATTGATGTAAGATTGGAGTTTTCCGGTGATGCTTTCTGAACTTGAATCACACATTTTGAATTTATATAAAATAATTTTTGCTTTAATGCATCATTCGGCACTAATTTTTTTTAATTTACTGAATGTAAAAAAAAGTTTTATATTCATATATTGTATTAAGTTAAAAATCGTACCTTTAAGAAAAAATAAGTAAATAAAAAAAAATAAAGAAAAACTTTCCAAGCCGTACAAGAGAACAGATTTTACAATTGCATTGAAAGAGATATGATGTTTGCATGCCATATTTTTACGAACATCCCGAAAGCAATACGGGGTTTTCTGATGCGAGCTTGAATATCTAAATCGACACCTCCATCTGATGACGCGATGCGGGCACTCACCTCTTTGATTCGCGTTTCTTCATGGAGGTTCGTATGTTGTGTTGTGCGATTTCGGTTTTATCTGTATTGACTTTTATGCTTGCACTTTTTCCAAAGTCATACAAGTTTTTCCATATAGCATTGAAACGCCCATGATAATAAACACAAATCGTCTACGTAATCTAAGTGGCCTGATATGTTCGAAAGGATGCCACTTGACACCATTTCTCTCTTTCACACCCCCAGCAGTGGTCATTATGTCATCCATTACTTTACTACTAAAAATAATATGGGTGATAAAATAAAAATAAAATAAACTACGATAATATATACCTTATGATATACACATCTGAAATTCTTAATGAAATGGAGAAAGTTTATTAGTTGGTTTAGTTTACACTATTTTTAGGAAGACATTCGATCGTGTAAATCACTACAATCTGTTAACTGTTTGTATATCATGTTTTTTTTTTGAAGGCTTTAAATGTTTATTATTTTTCAGGAATGACCCAAGCCATAATACTTCAAAATATATATTTTTAAATATAATCGAGGTAAATTGTGTTCAACAAGATAACAACTATTCGGTACAACGAGGTAGGTAGCTATTTAAGTCCACTTTTATTTAATAAATTTATTTCTTATTCTGATCAGAATATTTAGGTGCTATACCTAACCTTGCGTTTACCGATGACCTTCAAATATATTTCCAATTGTAAAGGCTAGGTCCGATACAGCTTTATTTCAATCAAATTTATCAATATTACATAAGTGGGACGAAACTAACAAATAAGAACTGTATATACAGAAATGTAAGGTCTTACATTTCTGTATATACAGTTCTTATTTGTTAGTTTTGTCCCACTTAAAAATTAGTTTTACTCGAAGACGATCTTCTTTAGTATATAACTATAAAATTGATAATTTTACACGTAAAAGAGTTTTTTGTATTACTGATATCGTAATTTTTATTGACAATAAACTGAACTTTAGGTGCCTATTATGTATTTCGATCGATTTTGATCAAATCGTTCATCGTTATCGTTACAGTTTTTCGATTGAAATCGTTACAGCCAATATGGATTTCGATGAAAATTTTATCGAAAATGTTTAAAAGTGCTGCCAGTGTTAAATTCAAATCTACGATGAAAATGACATAAGTTTGATTTTTTAAATGTCAAATTCAAATTATTATTCGAAAAAACTAAAAAATATCTGAGATAAATATAAATTATTAAATTATAAGTTAATAGATAAAACTATTTAAGCATGGTTATATTTTTCAAGTTTTGTTCTGACAGTGATGACAGTTTTTGTTGGAGGACCTAAACCCTTTAGGTCTTTAATATATTCTCCCCATTTTCTTTTGCACTCTGTTTTTTCATAAACCCCCTTTGAAAATTGATGGTTGTTTTCTCATTATTTCGATCAACTTTTCTTACATTTTACAAAAAAGCTTCTTATTGAAGTTTATTTGTAACTTGCCTTTTATCGCTATTAAAATTTATTTCTTAATATAAAATAATTGTCAAGAATAAACTGAAATATGAATGTACTTATATTTCAACTTTTAAATTTTATCGATTTCGTCGACAATTTTTGAACGATATCGAAATACATAATGGAAATTTTGCATTTTGACAATTCTTTCGATCAAATCGTAATCGTTATCGAAATAAATAATAGGCTCCTTAATCTCTACTATAAACTCTTATATATCCTAGTGATCAAATTATAATGTCAATGGTGTCAACATGCTCTATTAACTGAACTTATAAAAGAATATGGCTTCGGTTGTGCTTTCTTCCTCTATTTGTGACACTATATTTCAACTATATCACAAATACCAGATTGAAGATTAAATTCGTGGCAAGTCCTAAGTAGATCAGATGTGTTATTTCCATTTTCTGTATTCCAGTGTCATTACATATCAGACATTCGAATTAGCTTAGTAGGCACACTAATTTTTGATATTGCACCACCCATACGTCTTACTTGTTTATTTTCCATAGCGAAATAAAGTATGGGTTCCATTGCGAAATCATGGGTTCACAAATTCAAATAAAATGTTGGGTTGGATTAATTTTTCATCAGAATTAATTTTTAATTAATTTTTTAATTTTTTATCAGAATCGACATCAAAAACGATCTTTCACAAAGCCTATATGACATTCTAATATTCAATTTGATCATCATTAAACCCAATAAAATAAATAAAATTTGTAATAAAGTTTTTTACAAGAATCTCAAATTATCTTCTAGAAATGAAAATAAAAAATGGTCGATAATATTATTAATAATTTTTATTACAAGTCAAAATTTTAAAAATCCAAAGTCATTTTACCTGTATTTTATGACATTCCTTATTTCATTAGTAGATTAAAGTTGGTGCGTATTACATAGCATATTTGTTTTGAAATAGCCACTTTTTTATCCTACGAGATTTGTGAGACTAAATAAAATGGATAAAAATGGGATGAAAAAATATTTAATTGAATTACTCCTACAAAATAATTGAAAAAAGCAAAAAACAACAAAAATATTCCGGAAAAGATTCTTAAGAAGATTTTTTTTTTTATATATTTTTGTTTTGTACCTACTATTCCAGTTACTTCTGTAGATTAATCAAAAAGCGATACGATATGTAATTTACAAAATGGATGAACATAAAAGACAACACCCAACAAATAGATGTACAGGGTGATAATATTTAAAAAAAAATTATCTATTGATCAAACTTGATTCCGTGATTCCACCTTGATCTAATTTACAAATTTTTTAATTTGGTTGCTTCAATAAGTTAATAGGTATACTTTACTTTTTGTACATGGTTGGATGTGTTGGCCATTTTTTATACTTCTGTAAATGAGTTAATCGACAAAATTTTAAGAACGAGTTATCAAAAATTGTAAATTGCTTATACACAGCAATCGGAGGCCTCTACTAATTAACTTTAAATATAACTTTTATAACCCTTCATTCAAAGTACAAAGATCAAACTACATTTGTATAAACAAGATTTACTTGAGGTGAAAGGGTTTTTGAAATATACATACCTCTATTCATATGCAATCTCCCACTTAACAGTTTTATTGCCATAAGGCTCGTACGCACTCTTATAACACTATTATACACACTCTTATAGAAGTATTAGTGTTAATTTGTGTGCTCCGCAGTTATTGCAAAATGTTATAAATACACCGGCACTGGAGCAATTGTTGTAATTTTGTATAAGATTAGTATACATATTATATATTAGTGTATATGTTTTTATTATCCAAAAGCTACAGTCAGTTTATTAGTAACATTATAGGAATACAGTAAAATAATAACACTAGTACTGCTATTCTAGCAATTCTATTCTTACAACACTTTAACTCTTGTTATAGGACTTTTAGACTTATAACATCATTGCTGTAGCACTTGCTGAAAATCCCATTATTATAAATCCCGCAATTGCTATACGAATATTCTTATAGCAATACTAATCACTTTATTCCCATAAAAACATCATTATAACACTTTTAGTTCCTCCGTTCCTCTAAATTCGAAAAAAATTTTTGATAAAAATCGTACTCATTTTTATTATGACTTGTTTTCTATCTTTTCAATTTATTCTTGGAAATGTATATTATTTATATTTTATTGATTTATCTCAGACAACAACCGCGAAAATGTAATAATTTACTTAAAAAAAAATTCTGTAAAAAAGAAAATTCTGGGGTGGCATTATGTAACTTTGTTTCAAACATTTTTGTCGAAACAAAATTTGGATGACATTACGTAATTTGACACGTTAATTTATTTTGAAACGCTCTAAAAAAAAAATGAAACACTTTACATAATTCCATTTTTGATTTTTTTCGTTAAAATTTTAACAATTACTGCTACAAAATAATATTGAAAAAATAATTTAAAAAAATTGCAACTAGATATAAATAAAAAGAAGCTATTCCAACATTTTTTTTTTAATTCTGAAGATGTTTCTTCTTGAAAGAAAATCATTATAAATTTACTTAATTTTTCATTTTATTGGAATTTTTATTTCTGTGCGTTTCTAAAATAAATATTTCAATAAAAATCATGTATTAATTTTTTTTTTTTTTAAAACTTACCTAAAAGCGTCAACTATTTTTCAATCGCCAAAATTTTGTCGTAACAAAAAAGTAGCGTTTCAACCTTACGCAATACCAAAATATGTCGTACCAATTTTGAAAAGATTGAAACAAAATTATGCAATACCACCTTTTGAAAAGAGTCGAAACAAAACGACGTTTCAAATTACACAATGCCACCGCTGTAATTTGGTGAGTTGCGGCAATTTTATGAATTAAAATTACCGTATGTTAATATTGTGTATGAAGTGAAATTTTAAATTGAAATTTTTAATGGAAAATTTAAAACTTTTGTAAAAATATTTAATTTCGCTACGTCTCCTTCTAAGACATTTATTATTTTATTCAATTTACAGATTAAATATAGTCATATTAATTAAATTAGTGGATAGGATTTTTTAATTTTATTTACACATCATTTATATCCGTATGTTGATTCTTTGAGATTGATATCTGAGGGATAAATTTATAAATTCTTAACTTGAAAATTTCATAATGAAGTATACAGCAAGTAATTATCCGGACCGCGAAATATAATTCAAATAATTCACATTTTTGTAAGATTGAGACCCTGTATTTATATAAATAAACATGTCGGTATATAGGTAAACTTTGTGCTTTTTTTGGGATATAAAATTTAAAAAAAAAATTATATTCAATTTGAGCACGTTCAAAAATGAATTACGCCTCTGAGGTATAAAAGTAGCCAATACCTATCATAAAACTGTGAACCATGAATTTGTAAGAAAATCGATTTTTATTGAACTTTGTTCTATTCTTAAATCGATATATAATATGTATATACATTGGTTTTTTATTAGAAAATATTTTATCACACCACGATCGTAGTCTAAAAAACATTTTACAGATTAGTTGATAACCTGGCAGTACATTTTTTCTAGTTAATTTGTTGATGAACGCCATCAGCTTAAGAAATTTAGTATACTTTAATATTACAATTTATGTGTTTTGGAATAAATTTAAACATTGAATTAGGTCCAACATTTTCTAGTACTAGTACTACTGAATAAGATGTTTCAAAATTATAAAAGGTAAGTTTTTTTATGTAAGAAATCTTAAAGATAACAATATTTAGTAACGGTATTAATTTTTTTATTGATCAAGTTAACAGTTTTTCAAAATTTAATTATTCAAAATTAATCATAAGAATAATGATCTAATAAAAATTTGTAGTTTTCAATTTTGGAATATTCAAACAGGAAACAACTTCCAATAACCAGAAATTAAAAGAATAAAACGAAATCATTAAAAATGAGAATATCTGCAATATTAAAAGAAAATTAAAGTTATAATCAAATTATCCTTTCGTTTATCCTTCTAAGATTTCATAAGAATTTCATTACAGTCATGAATGAACTGCCGATCTACCTCTCAAATACAATAATTTATACATTCCTGCATGGAGATAACTTCTATGACTCAATTTTAGTTCATTGGAATTTTATGTTCTTTTGTTATTAAAATATTGCAGAATTCCTTATGAATCGTTGTTAAAAGAAAGTTAAAAGTTTTTTTATATTTTTTTTTTTTTTGGATCTGCATAATTAAATTTTCTTTTAAATTACAGAAATTTTATAGTTTAATTCTTTCTTTTTCTTAATTTTTTAACTTAATTTTTTTATTTTTGTGTTTTTGAAAAGGTGAGGTAGCAGAAAAAAAATTAAAATGTACTTGTTATATTTTTCCAACAATTGAAGTGGGATAAAATGCGGGTGTAATTGCTTTGAAAAGGCTGTGGGATTGATAACTGAATTCAAAATTGAGACAAAGTGCTGAGAATAGAAGTGTTTTTCACATATATAAATCTTCTTGGAGCTTTTAAACTTTTTTTTTTGTTAGGCCAAAAAAATGGGATAAGCACCCTAACTGCCTTCGTGGAATTTAAGCCATATTGAGATGAAGAAAAAAGAAGGGTACTAAAGAGTAATAAAATTGGAAAAGAACTAAAATAGAATAGAATAGTTAGTACAGAATTTCCAAACAGGTTAACAAATATTTATTTATCCGTCTTTTGAAAACTTCGAAGTTATGCGTTTGAGGGAACACAAAAGTTGTTCCATAGCTTAGAGGTTCGGTTGATGAAAGAATTTTTATATTTTACAGTTCTGGTTCGAAAAGGCTCTACTACAAATTTATGAGCGAGGGCTGCTCTGCGAGTATTACACTGGAATGATTGTATTTTGGGCATAATACTTTTTATTTCATCAGAGCTATTACCCAACAGATATTCATAAAACAAAGTGACTGCGATGCGGTTACGGCGATGACTTAATGATATTAGGGGTTGTGTAACATCTTCATCATTGATAATTTTGATGTATCGCTTTTGTACTTTATCTAGGTAATGTAGGGTGGTATTTGGTGCACCGCCCCACATATGCGAGTTATGTTCAAATCGAGGCCAAATGTACGCTTTATATATTAATAGGAGGTTGGAAGGTGTAAAATATTTTTTACTTCTGCTTAAGAATTCTTAACATTCCGCAGCATCAGAAGAAATACAGAAAAAATATGATCGTGCTACGAAAGTTTGCTGTTTATTTCCATTACAATAACTATTAGACTTTCAAAGTTTTCGATATTTCCGAATAAAATATTTGGTATTGATGGGTTTTGCTTTGTTGATATGATGCAACTCTGGGTTTTCGAAACATTAAATTTTACCCTATTTACACTTCCCCCGTCATGTATTTTTTGAAGGTCACTGTTGAGAGAACAATGTAATTATTTCATTCTTTGTGAACTGAAGTCTGGGCCACTTTAACGGATTTTCCAAAGAAATACATGGAATTCAGAGTAATGTCATAAGTAAAGCTGTGAAACTTGTTTGAAGTCGGGAATAGGAAATCATTTATAAATATTATAAATAATGTTGAACAAAGAACTGAACCCTGAGAGACACAAGTGTTGATAGTGAATTTTTGAGCTGTACAAACATCCAATACAACGCGTATTGAGCGGTTTGAAAAAAAATTTGAATGCACTTGTTGAAAATGTTTTCCAATCCAATTGTTTCTACTTTTTTCAGTAATGAAGCATGCCAGACGCGATCAAAATCTTTGAATTTATCTAGGGCTATAGTTTTGGTTTCTCCATATTTTTCTAAACATTGCTGCCATTTTTCCGTCTTTAAGGTCAAAAAATCATTAGTAGACCTTTTCGACCTAAAGACCATATTGGCAGACATTTATAAAACTGTTACTCTCTAGATATTTTTTGAGTTGAAAGCTAATGAATGCTTCCATTACTTTTGATAATACTGAAGTCAAAGCAATTGGGCGATAATTAGAGGGATTTCTTGGGGCATCTTTTTTCGGGATTGGCTGGATGGGAGCTATTTTCCAGGAAGATGGGTAAATACCAGAACGTATGATGTATGGAAAAGTTTACTCAGTGGTCTATCTAGGGTGCTCATTGGTCTAGCTAAGCTAGCTTTTCTTTACTTGAGTTTCTTTTTATACCCGTATTAAGACCAGCTTCATAACGTATGAAATTGTCTGACAATGGATGATTTTTGATGAAGAAAGGGTAAATTTCGTTTTAATTTTGTTTTTATTTGTTGAATGTACATATTTTTTTATTTTTATTTTTTTAAATAAATTGTTTTTTATATTTTTTTGAATTAAAATTTTGTAGGACAAGAATGGTACGTGTGTGTACTTAACGTTATAAAGAATAAGTGTGCATTCAGAAGGCTAAACATTGTTCTTATTTCCTATATATTTCCTATCAAATTATTCATTGAAATATAACAAATAAAATCAATAATATTGAGTACAGCTACTACTTTTTTGAGTCTAGTAACAGGTTGCTCCTGTTATTTAGAAATAACAGTGACAAAACCACGATTCCGTATATATCATACGTGTAGCTTTGAAGCAAACCGAGGTCTTTTCTAAAAAAATCTAAAGATGAGGTTTTGTTTATATTCTAAATTAAAATTGATTTACTTACTAATATTTCAACAAATCATGTTAATTCCCATAAACAAACGAGATCAAAATTCATACTTAGGCGCAAAATGTTTCTATTCCATGCTTATAAGGGTAGCAAAATGTGTCTATTCCTTACTATACGTCAAAATATGCCTATTCCTTGTAAATTGGATTCTAGAAAACAAAAAGTAATAAAAAAAGTAACAAAAAAAGTCTATTCCTATTTTGGCGCGAAATTAAACAAATGTCATAATTAAATCACAGTGAAACATTAGTTGTTTATAAAGTTCATTATAATCGAATGTGTTACTAGTAGGACCATTAAACCAATTAATTTTGTGATTAAGAATGTAAGTATTATTTACATTATATTATTAATATTATTAAGCTAAATGATATTAAACTTAAAAAGAATTAAAACAAAGTATTTTAAATACATACAATAAAGATTTTGAAATAACTTTGTAATTACATTTATAAAATTCCTAGATTCTTTATTCTAGATGCATAATAAAAATAATTGCAATATTTTCACTTAACTTTTTATTAACTAAATTTAAGCTTTTAAGTATTGTTTAGGATATTTATATTAACTAATTACAGATTTTGCTATGTGTGAAAAAAATAAAAAATAAATTAGTAAATTAATAAAATAAATTCTAAATTCTTCACACGTCTTGTACTAGTACAAAGCATTAAAATGGAAGAAATATTTTTAGGCATTTTATAATTAAATTAAATAAATAAATGAATAACTATTTTCATTTTCGTAAAATGCAATATTGCTTTTACGAAAATTCTGAAAACAAATTGTTTTCTGTAGTATTCCATAATGGAGCCACAACAATATCCAGTAATAACAGAAAAAAGTAGGAAAAGAAGTATAAACAAATCTACAACGAACGAAACGAGAACGCGAAAAACTTGAAAGGTATTAATAAGCAAGTACAATATATTGTAATCAAAATATTAAGTAACCAATTAATTAATAGATATTCAGCGAAAAAACTACCCAATATGAAAAAATGTGATCATAAAGATGGATCATTTCAATGCAATGAAGTTAAGGGTAAAGACGCTCTTTCATTCGCGAAATTATTTTATTCAAATAAAACAAAAGTGCAGGATTTGTTTATTTTAAATTATTGTACCACAAGTCCTACAAAACGCATGAATCGGGTTTTTAAAAAAAGTAGTAGGAAAGCAATATCAATTACCTACTTCATTCGCTTGCAAAAAAGTGGCCTTGTTCCAGTTTGTCAAAAGACGTTTATGAATACACTAAATATGGATACTGGAACAATGCCAGCTGATAACAGAGGTGAAGATAAAATCAGTCACAAATTTTAAGATCGTAGAAAATCAATAATTGAATTCATCAAATCGTATAAAATCCTAGAATTGCATTATTGTCGAGACACTATATGAAACTGACAATATTTACCATCGGAGTTCTCTAAAGTATTATTAAGTTTTTTTTTTTGTTCTTTTTTCATTTAATTTGAATTTATAGATAATTATTTACATAAGCATTATAGTTATGAAAACTTTAAATATAAAATAAAATATTTAATTTTCATTTAAAAAAAAAAAATTGTATCAAAAGCTGCCTATTCCTATCCTCTAATTTTCAAAACAAACCCTATTCCACACCTTCGTAGCAAAACAGTTCTATTCCATATTTATTAATCAAATAACTATTTTATCCTGGATTTTTTATTAAAATTCAATTACGGGCATTATTATAGATATTTCTCAGAAAGAATTATATAAAAAGTTGCAGTAGTTCAAAAATTAGACGTTTTTTTCAATTTACGCAAAACTTACCAAAATGGAAAAGACCCCGGTTTACTTCTAAGCTACACATACCATCCTTAATTACAACATTCTATAAGAAAGGTAGTTGTTTGAAAAAAAAATTATTTTTTTTTGTGCTTAAACTATCTATTTGTCGTTCATAGTCAACGGTCGAAAATGTAGAAGTTCTTTTGAAGTAAAATTTGGCTATTCACACAAAAGAAAATATATATAGAAAGAAAAAATATATAGAAAAAATATAGAAAGAATACGTTACTTCAGTTTAAAACAAGAGTCAACATGAGTCAATGTGTATGATAAGTTATAGAATATTCCTATTGTAAAGTAATTTCACCTTCACGAATAGCATAACTCCATAATTGCCAAATTATGTTCAAGAAACATTTCGTAAGTAATAAATCACACCAAATTAAAATAATTGAAAAATTACCAATTTGAGTTCAAATTTATTTTTTAAAGCAAAACAAAAAAAAATGTTTACATCCCAATGTTTACAAACGAGATTCAAGCCCACAACATTCTACTTTTAAAATCCCTATATTATAACTTTCGGTTATTAGAAAAGTTAAAATAGTTTACAAATATGAACAGTGTTTTAAAATTTACAATTAGAGAGTTGAATTGATATCAAAGGTTGGTAAAAGAGGAAGTATAACAGCTATAGTATAAGAGTTTGAATAACATTTACAATTTAACGCAACTTAGTGTGTAGTAGAGAATTATATCTTATATTAAATATCAAATGTTGTTCTTATTATAATTTTTCAACTTCTGGTAATAACATTTTATTAATTTTGAATATAATTGCTTGACTGACTGGAGAAACTGTTTAACGGAAATTATGAATTTTAGTTTAAAAACCCAACTTCACAGTAAGTTAAATAATATTTTTGAAATTACTGCATTTGCTGACCAATACTTTTCACAGTCACTCTCATTTCCAAATATTATCACCATCCTTTGGTTACAATCAGTTTTTTTTTTCATTTTCATCTCCTTTTATGCAAAATGTAAGTCTCCAAATATAATATATATATAATGTATGTGTATATATATATATAGTTTATATACGTGTATATATATATTGAAGATCGATATAAAATAATTGATTCGTTGACTCGTTAAAATCATTCATCCACTTCTATCATAATTTATTTGAATTCATTGTCGTGTTCGCATCACATTCACACTTTATAAAAAGAAAAAAAAAAAGAAAAAAAAAAGAAAAAAAAATTTAAAATGGCATATAATTTACTCTTCATTATAATTGAATTGATATTGTAATTTGTTTGTTTCTTTTTGTTTTTGTTTTCGTTTTACTCAATTATAATTTAATTATAATATTATTATTACAAGACGTCAATAATGGACCCTTTTCCTGCTGAACAATGATAGTACAAAAATGAAAAGAAAAAAAAAAGAAAAAACAAAGAAAATGAAAATAATAATTTTTTATGTCCTTTATTGATCTCATCAAAAAGATGGCGCCCTTTTTGAAACATAAATTATTCATTAAAATGCTAAAGTGAATAAATCTTTTGGGTAAACATAACCTCATAAAATGTCAATAACGAGAGAATTCTCAACGCGTGATGTTCTTTGAATTTCCTTTTTTTCCCACTTTTTTTTTTTTTTTTTTTTTAGTGAGATCATAAATTGATGAACCGTTAAAAGAGCTGAGAAATTTTTGTATATGTTTTTTTTTCGATTTTTTGCTATAGTTTTTATTAAATAAATAAAATTAAAATGAAAAGGAGAAAAAAAGAGAAAAAAGAAAAAGAAAATTGAAAAGGAATATATTTTTTCACACTTTATTGAAAATTGAGGATTATGATTGATTCTGAAGGACTTTGTTTTATTTTGTATTTTGTTATTTAGAAAGGAAAAAAAAAATTTATAATGAGATCATTATGAATAATCAATGTACCAACGTACATAAAAAATTTTTATAAATGGTAGGAATGATATCAGTCAGGGTTAAGAAATGGGTTTGTTGTTTTTTTTTACCTAATTGTACTGGAATGATTTTTAACAATGCCAGTATGTAGGAGTAGAGTATGTAGGAGAGGCTAATAAAGAAAAATTGTTCAATTGGATCTCAAACTATATGTTAGATCTTAAATATATAACACATTTAATTTCAAAGCAGGGAATATAAATAATTTTTGAATTCGTTAGGCTATTCTTTGTACATTTGAATTCCAACTATTGTGTTGTTAAATATATTTTAGTAATTCAACTCATTTTGGAAATTATTTTATATATCGTTAAAAACAGGGTTAATTTTGCATGTGATTGATTTGTAGTTAATTAAAAATAATAGAAATTCATTCAACAATGAAATGTGTGCTAATGGGAGTTACTGAAATGAAATTCAATTTCAATACTATTTGATTAGTTTTCTATAAAACCATTGAAAATTGTGATACTATTGAAATCGAAAATTATATAATAAAATCCTGTAAAAATATTAGATTTCAAATCGACTGATGTCAAAATTTCAACAATACTCATAATTAAGAAAAAAAAAACACAAAAATGGTAGAGGTCTATAGTGATCATCACTCTTTGAATTGATTACTTTTTTCCATTATAAAACTTTTTCAATATCAGTTTCCATGTTCAGTTAACAACTGAAAAAGTGATTGTGCAACGATGTTTTAGTTATATTTTTTACTACCTTGTTCAGTATTTGTCGTAACAAAAACTTTAATACTGAATCACTTCATCAGTACCCAGTTGACTAAACTTGGAATTTTTGTACCAGTACCAAGTTGTACCATGCAAATTTCCTAACTCAAAATAAGGATTTTTAGATCGAATTTTTACGAACTTGTTCCAGTACCAAATGTACCACATAAATTTCCAGATTCAAATTAGTAATTTTATATCGATTTTTTTAGAATTTGTACCACAAGGAATTTTTCCCTCATAGTACCAATAAATTTGCTTTATGAATATAGAAAAGTAGTGGTACGAGTACTCTTTAAAATTCTGTATGACGTCATACAAAAACTTTTATTTTTAAAGTACCGTATTCTTTTCCTACAAAAAATCTTCAATTACGTCACATTACAATTTTTTTCACATTAATTATACCAGCAATTAATATTTCCAACAACTATTCCATTTACGGGAAAAAATATCCAATGATATTTCCAACGAATATTCCAATGAATACTTATTATCAAGCACATACTTATTACTTATTTATTTATGCTTAATACAAACATATTACAATATACATAAGTGTACAAAATTAAACAAACAAAAATTACCAACGGGAAAATACAATGGGTAAAATATTTTACACTTTTAGAAAAACATTATCATATAATACAAGGTACAGCAGGGTGAAATAGTTTTGGAAAAAATGTAGAAAAAATTATAAGAATAGTCGTTTGAAAAATAGTAGTAATAATAGAAGGTTCAACGGGGTGTAATTTTATTGGGAAAAACGTGGGAAACGTTATAGGAAACAGTATGAAAATGTATAAGAAAATACAAGGTACAATACTGTGAAATAGTATTGGAAAAAACTTAGGACAAACTATAGGAATAATATAAGGTTTAACAGGGTGAAATGGTATTGGAAAAATGTGGGAAAAGTTATAGGAAAAACCTTAGGAAAATTTATAAGAATAATTCAAGGTACAATGCGGTAAAATAATATTGGAAAAAACGTAGGAAAAACTATAGGAACAATATAAGGTACAACAGGGTAAAATAGTATTGGAAAAAACGTATAAAAAATTATGAAAAAAGTCGTCAGAAAAATTATAGGAACAATACAAGGTACAACAGAGTGAAATAGTATTTGAAATAATGTAGGAAAAATTATGGGAAAAGTCGTATGAAAAATTAAAGGAATAATATAAAGTAAAACAAGGTCAAATAGTATTGGAAAAAACGTAGGAAAAATTATAGGAAATCCATATGAAATGTTACAGGAATAATACAAGGTACAACAGGGTGAAATTGTACTGGAAAAAATGTAAATAAAATTATAGGGAAAACCAAATAAAAATATATAGGAATAATACTTGGTGTAAAGTGTGGAAACATTGTTGGAAAAAGGGTTAGAATTTTTTTAGGAATAATGATAGGATTATAATTATTTTCATTCAGTTCTTCCGAAAATTAGGACCATTTTGTACCATTGGTATTTAACCTATTTCGTAAATTTACTTGATCTGTGAATACTCCTTCATATTTTTTGTAAATATTAATTTTATTTCGATTTGTTATGACCAGAGAACACCTTCTAGTGGGAGTACTATTATAATTGCATGATGGTTAATGACCAATGATCTCCTCCGTGGCCTAATCGGTTCGAACACAGAAATGTGTTTTAATCATGATGTTGTAGTCTGGGTTTCGTTTCCCGTGGGGGATATAAAATATCAAGAACATTTTGCTGTAAAATTTATAAATCCATACTTTATAACTAAAATAAGAAAATACACATTATTGACAATTAGTATTCAAATAAAAAAATTTACCTATATCAATATTCATATTTCTCATACAACACAATAATCAGTAATACAATACGTAAATACTGACATAATCTCTAATTAAAATTACACAATTGTCAACAATATCTGACAAAAAAATTGGCATGACGTACCCAGTAAACATGCATCTTAACGTCAGGGATGAATCAAATCGTAACGGTATCTTGAGGAATTATGTCGTCATCTTACCACGTAGGTGTTAATAGAGTTATTAAAGTAGTCTTCTACAGTATAGGCTAATCCCCTACTTAGACAGTATAAACAGATCCCCTACTGAAACAGAAAAATTATAAGGAAATTGAAATGATAAGCAATCGAGTGCGATGGAAATGTCCCTATGCTCCCAAGAGTAGTTCGATATAAAAAATAATCAAGAACTATTGATTACACTGATTGATTAAGAGTTGTCAGTTGTAAATATTAGCAAAGAATTTTCAAACATTGTTTTTACACATCTACGAATTTTGTATAACTTGATACACAGGTAAGTAAATAATTTAAAGAAAACAATATATTTGTGTAATTGTTGTACTTTGGTAAAATATAATTGATAAGCTGCAGGTGATTTTGTATATTCCCGAAATCGGTCATTGCAAAATTTATTTTATATAGAAAAAAAATACCTGAAAGAGGGAACACCTGAAATAATTAGACTTAGTTAAGAACACGAATTTAACCAAATTCAAATCCAAAGTAGCAGAACACATCATCCATGGAAGTCATGGTATTTTCAAATAAGAAATGGTAACAGTAAATAACATCAGAAATTCGAGAAAAAATAGACTCATCTAAATATGTAAAATCAAGAATGACTCATTCCTGAATAAATACCAAGGCAATGGATATTCTTTATTGTTTAAATTTGCTATTATAACCTACCAACACTAGAAATTGTGTTTTAAATACTAACTAGGAAAATATTTGACTATTTGTAACAATCATACAAATCAGAGTGCTAGAGTAAAACACTATAGAGAATAAGTTTTTCATAGGAAAATTTAATACTTACAGAAAATTTAAAGAATCAGAATTTCCACTATCATACTAATTTAATTCAACAGTGATGCCAGTCAAATATTAACCAACATCTAGCGGTTTGAAATCCTCAGAATCAGATAAATAGACTAGGAATGGATCATACAAGTTCGAGTCCATTGTGTAACTTGATCGAATTATAAAGTATATTTAGTTTGAATTTCCAAACTCATGGGTTTGCAATGAGCTTGCGGATGAGATTTTTATAATATACATAATAAAAAGTATTGGCTTTTCGGTTGCGAGTATCGCTGTGGTTCTATTCTAAATTTTAATTTTCATATTCTATTCATGTTTGATAAACTTAATTTAAGTAAATTTGTTTTTTTTTTTTAATTTATGTTTTGTAAAATTATTGTATTTAATTACTCAACATTTTCTTTTTAATTTTTAAAAAACAAAATTAACAACATAAATAATAAGCAAATAAATAAAAAAATTAAATCAAGTTTAAACTTCTACATTATCTCTACATTAAAATTAGTGAAAAAATAATTTTCTCAGCATACTTCAATACACTCTAGTAAGTAAATAATGAAATTTAATAATATTATATGTACGTACCTATAAATAAAATTCTGAATCTGAAAATAATCGTTGATTACGTAGCTATTTCACATGGATTCAAAAAAAAAAAAAAAAATAATAAAATAAAAACGATAACGATAACTCTCAAATGCAGGAAATCACGTACAGAACTTATGGTTAATAAAAATATTTTGTTGATGTCATTTCACCATTATTATATCACTTACACACGGCTCTCTAGAAGATAAAAAAATTTAAGTAAAATTTTATTTTTTTTCGTAGAATAAAGAGAGAAATGAAATTGCAAAGATATAGGATGAATTTTTTAACAATATTTTTCGTATTTTAATGTGAATTTCATTAGACGTCATCCTTTTGTGGCAATGTCATGTACAGGAAGCCAAAAATACTTGTTTATTGAAATCTTTTGCTTTTATTTAAAATTACGAAATCAATAAAATATTTATTTAATAAACTATTATAGTCATTTTTTTTTTGTTTTGATTTTATATTAAAATGTTAGAAAATATTACTAAGCCCCTGAATGTATGCAATTTTTTTGTTAATGGGTTTTAAACCATTGCAACAACCTGAATGTTGATAGAATGATTTTGAATTTATCCAAAGATGAGTCAAACGAATGCTTTAATATCAAACGTCGGTAAAAGAAAGAAACTTATAACGGATAACAAGAGTAGTTAATTTTAAGTATGAATAGTAAGTCGAAACTGTACTAAAGCACATATTTGCTTACAAATAATACACTCTAAAAAATTTTGTTGAATTTCACTACAATTAATGTAGGCAACCTAACCACCTACATTATTTGTAGTGAAATTCAACAGACCATAATTTTGTTAACTTTCACACTAAAAATGTGTAAAAATTTTACTATCTTAAACGTGTGAATTTCCCTACAAAAAAGTGTAATTTACAATCCCGTTTTCAACTATTTCAACGATGCTTTATTTCTCTGCAAAAAAAGTGTTATTCGAAAACAAATTAATTTTTTAATTATAATATATATTTTTCAACTTAACAATAATAATTTTATTAGAGTATTTAATTTAAACAAAACAAGAAAATCTTAAAATAAAATAAAAATCTTAAAATAGAACACAATTACTTAAAACTAATTTACAAATATTACATTTATACATAATTTATTTTATAATTTATATATTAAATAATAAATTTTTTATAAATGAACACTAATTAATTACTTAATTCAATATAATTTCAAAAATGATTTCAATTAACTATTTCATAAATTTTGTAGAATTTATTGGTGATTTCAATTACATATTTCTTAAACTTATATCTTATTTAATAATAATTATAATAAGAGTTACATACAACCTCAATTAAGCTTTTTATTATATTTAGATATTACTAATTTTATTAAATTCTAAATTATAAAGAATGATTTTAAATTTAATATTTTATTGAAAAATAATTTTTATTAAATATAATTATATTTTTTTGTATCACACAAACAATTATATTACATATAATTAACACCACGTTTGAAATTTGACTGACTTATGAAATATGAATGTTGACGGTTATTTAACGTTAAGTATCAAGTATGGTATAGTGGACAACCTTGCCGTATTTTCAGATTTATTTGATTACCATATTTTTGGACAATAATCAAAGTTTCAGTTTGCTTCCCAAAAATGCCACGTCCTTTAAGATTTTTACAGATTTTACAAACTTTTTTGAATTTATTATAAAAATTATATTATAATATATTTGAATCATATCCATTTATATATTTTTGATTTCGATGTTTCAAGTTTTTGTAAAAACGATATGGTAATACTAATAAATTATAAACTACCTTACTTTTTTGTATTTGCACGCATAATTTGACGTAATTTCAGCAAACAAAACGAAACGTGTACATTTCCAATAGATGGCTTGGAATACAACAATAAATGCGTAAATACCAACAACAAAATGTGGTATATTTCAATTGTGTAGTGCTAATTCACACATAAAATGTGTGATCAAAGGAATAATGTGAAATTACACATTTTTGTAGCGAAATAACACATTTTATGTTGAAAATTCAACCTTATCGTCTAAATTAATTATAGTAAAGTGATTTCAAGCGTTTTTGTGAGTTATTTTAACGTTGTAAAAAATTACATTAATTGTAGTTAAATTCACACCATTTTTTAGAGTGTAATGAAAAAAAATTATCAATCAAATTTCGATGAAAATAAATTTGTTAAAATATGCAACAATTATTATGTAACAAAAATATAAATACTTTATGATTATTTGAAAGTGTTAGATTTTTAAGAAGAATATTCAAAGGCAGATGACTGGGTATTGAAGAGGTTTGTTACTGCATTAATTGACAAAATATAAACAGTTAAGTATATTTTTTTTTTACAATTAAGTGAGTACATCATTTAAACCAAAACGACAATTTTATGTTTATTAAAAAAGCATATAACGATGTCGACAAGCTTATCACATGATAGCGATAGCGTCCTATTAGTATAAGTTGTGTAAAATTACCAGAGAATGGAATAAAAAAATTCAAACAATAACTATTAAGAAACTGCTTCTATTTAATAGGGGAAAAATATTTAACAATAATAAGTAACCTTTCAGGTTATAGGTGTCTGAACAAGCAAGTAAAAAGTCAAATTTTCAAATAAATTTCGAACCCTTAACAAAATTTGAATTACAGAAACAATATTACATTCGACTGGCTGGATCTGGAATGACTTAAACTCAGTAGGTGATTTCGATTTGATAAGTTAGAAGGTATAAAATATTTCAAAGATATGAGTTGTTCTCCTAAGTATCTTGTCGGGTTTAGGTGTCAATAGATTTGATACCAATAATGACTTAACTGTAGAAACCTAATGTCTGTTGGCTTGCATTTGCTTCCCATGATTTATGACATGTAGGCTAGTATTATGATCGGAAATGGAAAGCTGTGGGTTTCATCTTCTTCCAAAAGAATGCTAATTTAACTATAAAGTAGTTAATATTAAGTTTTTACTATTTTATAATTCCAAGACTATGGGAAAAACAGCCTTCATAGCAGAGGTTTAACATTCACATTCACATATAGTAGTTGTTCTTTTGAATTTTTGAAATATCAAATATTTTATATATGGAAAACTATTTATTATAGACTAATTTTGCTTTTATACTAGCATGAGATTCCATTTCATTTTAAGTCATTACCAAATTGTATTACAAATTAATGTTAAACATTCTTGTACTGAGCGGGATTTGAACCCGGTACCTTTTTATTAATTTACTTTTTTTGTTTTTTATTTATTCAAGTTTCTCAAAATGAAATAAGGAGCTCGTACAGAGTATATAATCTATTATTAGTAGTATTTTATCAGTGTACGAAATGAGCACTTCTTATAAGTAGTCATATTCACCTACTGAATACATTTACCCTAAAAAATTCTTTATGTTGTTTTCGACCTGATCCAGTACCCTTTATCATTGGTATAAAATATTTGACAATAATTATTGAGAGTATAAATCTGGTAACAAATCGAATAAAAATGGAGGTATTTTATTAAAGAAGGCTTAGTTCCTAACAATAGCAGTACTTGAAACATTTAATGAGTAGATAAACCAGTAATTTGATAAATAAATGCTCGAATGTATATACATTGTAAATATTGTAATATAAATTTGCTTTACCGTACTTAATTAAGCATGAAAAAGATTCTACATAAGTTACTGTCAAAAACAAAAATATCGATGTAAGCAACTATTAAAAGTAAAGTTCAAAAATCTAACTATTAAATAGTTAAGCTCAAACTGACTATCCTTTAAATATCTCTAATTAAAAACCGATGAGCTGTAGCTGTTAAGATGATGAAGATTTAAGTTATAATCTTTTTTTTTTCGATGCAGTCCCCTTAATAAAATTTCATATTTTATTCCTTTTTTCTAATTTTTACTCACATAGCTACTTTGTTTCATTTTTCGTTTTTTTTTTTACTGTATTTGGTTTTCTTACAAAAATAAATTAAAGACAAACAAATTTTTCCAAAATATCCGGTATCATTGATTTTATTTTTTTGTTTACGCAAAATTGATCAGCGACAGAAATTCAATAATAATTTTCGTAGTAAATAAGAAATTTATAAAAAAAAAAAAAACAATAACAAAAGAAATCCCACAATACAAATAAATATAAAATCACGTATAGAAATTTTTCTAAGATCACTTCAATTTTTTGAGATATTTTTTCATCATCTCTTATATTCGATCTCCTTCTTTTACCTTTTTTTTTACTTCCCTTTCCTTCCCTTCCTATATTTGTCAATATTGTATTCATTTATAGTTTTATTATTTGAAATAAATAAAGGAAAATAGAAAATAACAACAACAAAAAGTTAAATCAAACAAAACTACTACGAAATAATATAAAAAAAAACAAAATCTCACTCCACTCAAAAACATTCAAAACAAATATTCTTAGCCTTGAATTGAAGATTTCATATATAAATACAATAATAATTTTCATATAATGTATTTGAGGATTCAAATGTACAAATAATGAAAAAAAAAAACGAAACAAAAGTAAAAAAAAAAAAAAACAAAAAAAAAAGTGTAAGGAAAAATATCAAATATTCCTAAAAATCTAATATATCCTTAACATGTCCATTGGCAGTATTGGTAATACAATATTACATATTATTTTCTATATTTGAGAATCAATTTTTGTTCTTGTTTTGTTATTTTTATAACATTTTTGGAAGTCTTCCATTATAAGAAAAGTTCACATTACAAAAAAGAAAAACAATATAAGAATAAAATATCAGGATACACATTATATATATATATATATATATATATATATATATATTTGCGTATATATTATAAAGGAAGCTGTGACAGGTCTGATGAAAACAGGTACAAATAAATTTGTCAGTCAGCAATGGTAAGCCTTGTGTTTGTTTGTGTTTTGTTGTTATTTTATTTTTCTATGGAAAAATTTCTTTAATAAATATAAGGAATAAGACGAAATCGAAACTAAATTCCTTTTGTTTTCATCTTTTTCAGTTTTTATTTTGTTCTTGTTTTCTTTTGGTTTTTGTTTTTAGAATAAAGAGTGGGACAAAAATTTGAACCTTGAAATAAGATTTTGGAATCGATTTCATCAAATTATTTTTCATTTTGTTATTTTTTTTATTTTTTTTATTTTATTTTGAATACACTTAGAAAAATTGTATGGTGATGAGTTGATTTGTTGATGTCACATTAATGTATTGAGAAATTATTTGCGAAGTCAAATTGGAACAAACATACATATTTTATTTTATATAATCATATTTTGTGTTTTAATTTCATTCTTTAAAAATTTTTAATTTCAAATTGTTGTTATTTCTTAGTGAGTAATTATGACTGTCACCAGAATAAACTATAATCATTCTGTAAGGTAATCAGTTATTAAATTATTTTTGATTTTAAAAACAAAACATAAAACAATCAATTTTATTCTTTGTTCACCATTGGGTATTCATAATATTAGTCTTATTGAACTAAATCTATTAAATTTCAATGCTTTTCATATGCCTCTGTTTTGTAATTTCTGTAGTCTGTTAAACATTTCGTTGTGGTTCGTGAAGAGAATAGATGAACAATACTTTTACAAGTGATGTCATCTGTTGCATAGAGACACGCAAGTCTTTGTACTGCTTTTAGTTTTTTTATGGCATTTGCTGTGAATGTTCTCGGAATCCATGCAATGGACCCATAGCTAACAATGGGCCTGATACACACTTTGTATAGTCTTAAGGCTATTTTCGGTGTTAGGCCCCAATTGTAGCCAAAGGCCCTTCTGCACTGCCATAGGACTTTCACGACATTAGCACATTCCATCTCGATATGTTTTGCCCAATTGAGCTTCTTATCAAGTATGATCCCTAGATATTTTACTTTGTCTCGAAGTTCTAGGTTATTTCCTCCAATGGAGGGAAAGCCTTCTATTGGTAAAGGCCACTAAATGTGTCTTTTTTCTAATATTTAAAAAAATATATTTTTTTTTTGGAATTTTGTTACATTATCATCCATATTCTCTTAGACCCATCGTTGACGAAAAGAAAAAATTCATCTCGTCCCGTCTCACTGAATATGCATTTCTGTTAGACAGTGTAAGCGGCGCCATAGAACATTTTATTTGTTGGTAGTACTGATCATTTTCTGCTGTCAACCGAAATTATTAATATGGTTTATAAAATTTTTGGAAAATATAAAAGTACGTTTTCAGTATGATTTAGTTTCAAAATATTTTTTAAATAAAAAATAAATATAAATATATTTATGCCTAAATATTTTTTAGTTTAGTACATAAACACAAAATACTTTGACGAGATACTCTATCGCTTACAATTTTTGACGAGATAAAAAATGGCTATCTCGTCTCGTCAAAGGTCTAACAGAAATTACTCACGAGACTGTTTTGACATATGCTATCGCGGTAAATTGCTATCGCGTCTGTGGTGTCTAACAGAATACAAAACTATCTCGTTAGAAATATTTTTACGGGATCTCGTGAAATGGGTCTAATAGAATATGGGTGTATGTAATTAACCCTTATGTGAGTGCCGAGGACCTTTTGCATTTTCAAATCCAAAGAAAAAAGGTTCTGGAAGAGCTAACGAACTCAAACTCTCTGGCAACTCCTAAAAAGATGTATTTTAATAATTTTTAAGAATTTGGATTTTTATATTCAATGGGAGTCGAGATCTATTCTTGTTTTGAAAAACCATCTTCACGAGAGTGACATGTGTACCTGTGTACCTCTATACATTTTGTATGGAATTCTATAGATATTGCCATTTTTTTTTTTATTTATTTTGATATTTTATTTTTAAAGCTATTTTTACTTATAATTTTAAATATTATTATTTTATTTTTATTTTTATTTTATTTACATACAAAATTTATTTTAAAATAGATATGGTAATTACAAAGAATATTTAGAAAAAAATTTAAGTGACCCAGGGAACTTCAAAACAACTATTACATTTTGCTAATATTGTTCTATGTTCACCACAAATTGGTTTGTTGCATTTAACGCAGTTGCATTCTAGTTTTTCTTTGTCTGTAGTTCAGTTTTCTACATGAGTAGCAACTGCCAACCACTTCGAGTCTACCAGTATATTCTCTCTTTTATTGGTTGCTTGTTATTAAAAGCTGAATTTTAAGCTTTCCAAGAACATCTTGCATTACTGAAAGTATAAATGGTTTATCAACGACAATGGCTTATCACGACCTTGGATATTTAATTTGCTCAGCTCAAATGCCAAATTTTCAAGAACTTTGTGAGGCGATCAGTGGTGGAAAATTTTGGATGATGATCCTTATAAATAATATAGTCCAGTCCAGTCCAGCAATATCAACCATATTACAAAACAATGTCAGTGACCAACGATTGGTTCTTCGTTTTACAGAATATTTTCCCAAAATTTTATCCATATTGTCATATTCGTTTGGTTGTCATATGTGATGATCTTGATCTTGGGTTTACCATTAATTCCTAGTTCTATTGATATCCTATTTTTTTTCCTATGATTTATACTTTTCGTAAAAGTCTTTAATTTATTTAATTGGTTGTTAGCTTGGTAACAAAATTTCTATTGAAGGTATGAAAGAAAAAATACAAAACGTGTATTCCATTATTCAGAGATAAAATGTAAATAGTTAGGTACTCAAAATACATTTCATTACCAAGGCAAGAAAGTAACTGTAGTTCGGTACCCAGAAATATTGCATTATTCAGACATGAAAATAAAAATATTTTGATATCTAGAATTTATTTCATTACTAGAGCATGAAAATAACTATAGTTCGGTACCCCGAATTATTGCATTATTCAGACATAAAAATAAAAATTCCTTAATCAGTGTATAAATATAATAGATATTATTATTATTATATGCTATGAAAATGTGGCTGTTTATTTTATTTTATTTTAATTTTATTTCTATTGTACATATCATAGATTTATTATAAATCTAAAAATTATATATATAATATTCATATTTACGTATGTATAATATATGAATATTAATATATGAATATTATTACATTATATGAAAATGTGGCTGTTTATTTTATTTTATTTTAATTTTATTTCTATTGTACATATCATAGATTTATTATAAATCTAAAAATTATATATATAATATTCATATTTACGTATGTATAATATATGAATATTATATATATAATTTTCTGCATTTATCTGGATGTTTGTAAATTCGCCGGAATACTCCAACACATATACAAATTACAATATATATATACAAATTGTAACATCATTTAATTATCATAAACATAGTATCTGTTTTTTATTGCTTATATGTTCCATCTGTCATCTGTCATTTGTCATCTGTCATCTGTCATCTGTCATCTGTCATCTGTCATCTGTCATCTGTCATCTGTCATCTGTCATCTGTCATCTGTCATCTGTCATCTGTCATCTGTCATCTGTCATCTGTCATCTGTCATCTGTCATCTGTCATCTGTCATCTGTCATCTGTCATCTGTCATCTGTCATCTGTCATCTGTCATCTGTCATCTGTCATCTGTCATCTGTCATCTGTCATCTGTCATCTGTCATCTGTCATCTGTCATCTGTCCTCTGACATCTGTCATCTGTCATATGTCATATGTCATCTGTGATCTGCTATATGTGTCATTTGCCCATCATTTCATAGTCATTCAAGTGTTAAATTTAGATGGCGCCATAGAACTTTTTACTTTTATTATGCCTTATTTAATTTCATTTGAAAATTTGAATTTTACAATAGAACGTTGCTATGATTGTAAAAATATAAAATTATTGTAAGTTTATATTACATAGTTAGATTTTGTTTTCATAAAAAATATTATTTGAATTTAGTATTTCTATATTAATTTAAATTGAAATTATCTTTTTGACTAACTTATATTATAATTAATTGAATACAATAGAATGTCTAAGAATATTGATTATTTAGAATTATTGAGGTTTTAGGATAATATATGCTTAAATTTCCAATGATGGCAAATAAGATGTCGTTAAAATTATCGAGTAAATAACCCTTAGGGAATTGAAAATTTTGCACCTTACCACAAATATTATGTTTATATGGTAATTAAAAGCATTCTAATAATTCTAATAAAGGTATGATATTGATAAATTAGTAAGCAAATACATATTTTTCTTAAACTTGAAATGAAAACTCTAATGAAGGAAGAAATGCTAGAATTTATTTTGCTTCCGTCATTTATGGCGGGTTACAAAACTAGTGTTATAATATAATTTAATTGACATATTACTATTTATTTCAATTACACTATCTATGAAATATTTATTTAAAATATATTTTAAAAAATAATATTTTCATAGCTTAAACGTCGTATGAAAACTAATTGTCATTATATTGTATGAATACCAATTTCTGTAACATTGATATCCGAACTCGGTAACATTTTATACACTCGTGTTGTGAATAGGATATAAGCTATTCTTTACAACCTACAAATTACATAAGAAGTTTGGATAAACGTATAGGTAAATCATAATATTGAAAAATATTTTACTATGACTAAAGAAGTTGATATTATTCTAGATACGGAGTTTACATCCTTCTCGCTATCCATATTTTTCATCTATTAAATGATATTTAAATTCAAGCATAAATAAATATAATGTACCAATTTGGTAGTTATTGTCAGGCTAAAATATAAAATATCATATCTATTCGGCTAAACTCTACATATGAATAAATTATGTAGATAATACGAGAGCTATGGGGTCATGAATTTCTGATTTTATTTAGAGCTGCTAGAACATAAAAATGACTGTCGATTAGATATTCAAGACTCAATCGATTCAATAAGACTATTTCAAAGTATGTTATAGTACATTTTTAGAATATTAATTTTAAAGTTATTTTGTTTTTATTTTGCTGATAAAATTTAATTGGCGATTATTTTTTTCTTTGTTGATTTTTGGAAGTGATTTTATATTTGATTATTTGATTTTGATGTATTGAATTAATTGAATTGAATTTACTTAAATTAGTATTAAATTATTTTTAATGTTAATTATATAAAGTTTTATACAAAACTAATAAAAAAAAGAAAAAAAGCGAATGATATCATCAAGTTGAAAATACGTGTATTCATGTGAACTAAATATCTTGCAAAACAAAAATATACAAATGAAGCTATTAACATATGTACACAAATTTTCCAGGATAATTATATCCTTAGTAGTGTAGTATAACATCATATTTTAGATTTCTCTGAATATACCAACAGATTATCCTCAAAGATTCGGAAGGAGTGATTAGCGTAATATACACATTATATCTGGACACTACACAATTTATCCATTTATAGAAGGTATCATGTATACAGTCAATGATTCTTATACGATGAATACAATTGATTTGAATAGCTAAGGTATTTAGTATATAATGTAAAAATGTATTTACATAATTGTTTCGGCACTGCGGCATGGTTCCGCTTAGAGTATTTCAAATTACATATTTATGTCAACAAAACATTTACCTAAAATCCTACACCAATAGTATTCCAGCAATGTTCATCAGCATCATAATGTCCAGTATTTGTTATCCTGTAATCAGAAATAATTTTGATTAATATTTTATTATTTAAATTTGATAATATTATTTAAATATTAAATATTTAAATAATCTTTAATTGTACTTACTTAAATCTTCTTGCTCTTCTTGTTTACCTTAGATAATATTTTGTAACTTTGACGTTTTATTTTAAGTCTCCACTATAATTATATACTTTCAAATATCACAGTGTTGAGTGATATTTAATTTGAGTAATTATATCGAGTCAAGTTTTCTATTGCATTCTGTTATACAAAAGATAACATACGTTCATTATGTATTTCATTGAATTATATTTCTATTTTCAAGGTCAATAACTTATTCATGTATACATTATATACTATTGTATTATATATTAAATGGAATTCGTTATAGTTAAGGTTATTGAACTTGGATTAATAAGTTACGTTAAATAATTGTTATTATTAAGAAAATAAAATTCAAATGTCCTCTTCCATTTTAAAGTTCAAAGAAACAAGTTGTAATTAAATAAATTGCCAATATCATATTCAGATATAGTGTTAATTTACAAACTAAGAATAAAATTATTATATTTAAACTATATATTATAAACTATTAGATTTAATAAAGGAAATATAGTGTACATTTAAAAGACTATGAATTATAAACTATATTAAGAAAAAATAATTATTAAACTACTATTTAAAGAGTGTTTCATTTATAGTTTGAATAAATACAGTTCTTGAAACAATAACTATATTACTATCTAGTCTTTATGATAACTTATAATAAATAATCATTTTTTCACAAATTCAATGTAGTGATTAAGCTTTATTTAAAAAAAAAATGTGTTTTTACTGATATTATTTTGGTAATCATAATCTCTCTAATTCTTTCTATATACAAACATCTAACTTTTTTTTTTATTTAAAATTATTCAAGGATTATTCATCAATATTCATGAATTCTGACTCATCTTCAGAAATATTTTCCCCGCTATTTCATAATAGATTAACGCTATGGCTTCCTATCACATTCCATTTAATTTGCTTCGAGTTGTAGCACATTCCTTTTAGTGTAAAAATAAAGAAATTGAAAATTGAGAAAGAAGAATGTTTTGAAAATTTAAATTTTCTTCTTATTGGGTTTTTCCTTGTTTTTTAGATTTTATTATTGTTTTTTGGAAATGGAAATATTTCATGATGAAAATTTTAAATGTATAATGAAAATAAAAGTTTTGAATCGATTTACAAAATACAAATAAAATATCAAAAGAAAATAAAAAAACAAATAAAATGAAAATTGAATATCAGAAAAATCCACGCAATATAGGTAGGTACATTTAATATCCTTGTATAAAAGATATCCAATATCAAATTTTGATAATATCTACTGGATACTACCTAATACCTATATCTTGATAATAAAAGAAACAAGAATCAAAAAATGTAAACAAAAAATAAAAATAAATATAAACAATGGATAACTAAAAGAAATGCGTTTAAATAAAATACTTAACAAGAAAAGTAAAAACAAAATAATAAAATACAAGGAAATATATTTATTTTATAAGGATCTCAATCAAAATAATCCACAAATCATTAAACCAAAAAAAAATGTTATCTAAAATTAAAAACTGAAATTAAATATTTCAGAAATGATCAATGATCAAAAGAAAAAAATTAAAATTGCAATTGGTAGCCTAGTGGTCAACACACCATATTATAAAATCTACCAATAAAGTTTTCAACACATTGAAATAACAGGTATGTAATTAGCATTTGTAGAATATGCTATACTGGTCTAGTCTTCTTCATCTTCTTTGTGTTGCTTCTTTATCTTTGTCGTAATACTTGTAGTCGGCTTTTCTCAGTGATGGTGCCAAAATTTTGTATAGTTTTAACCCACCAGCCCTAATCTCTTTTAACTTTTTACCGACAATGTATTGAACATAAAAATTATATGCTCAGTTGAGCAGAACATATAGAAGCAAATACTCTAAGTACATGTATTGATACAAATTACAGAGTGGTTACGCAGTGAGTTAGTTGTAAGAAGAATTAATTTCATGCAGTACTGCTTTTTTTTATGATCTTGACAGTAACTTAGGTAGAATCACCTTTTCGTGCTTAATTAAGTACGGTACTGCAATTTTACACAATATCTACAATATTTATTTAACAAATTACTAGCTCTACTCATTAAATGTGGAAAACTACTGCTATTGTCAGGAACTTAGCCTTCTTAAATGATAATAGTTTCATTTTATTTAATTTGTTACCAGATTAGACTCTCAATTATTTTTTGTCATTTATTATATCCCAATGACAAAGGATACTTGACCAGCTCGAAAAACCAATGAAGCATTTTTGTTTTTTTTTGCTTCATCGGGAATCGAACCCGGGACCTTTCGGTTGAAAGGCAGGCGCTCTACCTACTGCGCCACCCAGCGTGAATTATTACTGCGATTAATAAAGAGTCTATTAAATTTCCTCAAGTCAATGACCATCTTGCTGAATAAAACAGAATAACTGAAGAAAAAATATCCGGCTGTATCAATTTTCGATTCACAAAACCTTCAGCGATAATCATTATTTACCATGAGTTTTTTGGTTGAATTTTATAACTCACAGAGGTCTTATTGACATATTGTAATAAGTTATAAAGTCAATCAAATTAAAAATTAGGATTTGTATAGGTAGTCTAACACTATAAATACCTACTGATGAGTTCTAGTAGTGTTATGATGAACGAAACAATTCCTAAAAATAATTTTGTTTGTTAACACAAATAATAATAATATTTATAGATACAATGGTGATATAAAATATCTATGTATCAAGATTGAATATTAATTAATAAATCGAACTTGTTCTTTTTATTAAAAGTAAAATGATTTAAAGGTTTTAAAAAATTTATATTTATATAAATTTATTTTGTGATAATCATTAATCAGATATTTTTTTATGGTGGTATCGTGTAAGTCTATAACCATGAAATGAACATTGCTAGAAATTTTAGTGATTGTCTGCTGTTGATGACCTTTTTTGAATATTTTTTTAGTTGATCGAATTTAATAATATTATTCATCTACTGATTATAATCAGCTATCTACGGACACATAACCTCTTTCTGAGTTCCGGAACTTCAATAACTTATTATCGGAACTTCAGTACCTTTCTTTCTTGTGCATAAGTAATATATCATATAGTTACATATATAGCTCTTTTATCAGTCAACATTCAAACTTTATAACTCCGTTTTATTGGCTTTTTTTAACTTTGTCATCGATTTATCACTAGCAAGTAGTTTTCCAGGATCAAATAAGTTCTGAAAACGGTTTAGCAACTTATATGCTTTCATTGGAATCAGAACAAATATATTCACGATTAGATGGTACTTTTGGAAATGAAAAGGCTGAGGAACCAGCCAGATCATCGTTGGCAACATTTATGGACCGATACTGGCCGTTTATATATCTATTTGTAATATTAGCGTATTGAAGGCCACAGGGTCTCCAAAATAGATGCGCCCAGAATAAACACCAAAATGACCAACTTCCTGCTAACTTTCAATAGAGCAGACTGCAGGAAGATGGTGGGCATACTTACTGGCCATAATCAAATGAATAAGCACATGTTCAGACTAGCATTAAATGACGACCCAACCTGTAGACACTGTCTGGAAAAGGAAGAAACATTCACACATGCTGTAGAAGAGTGCTTAGAAACTCTATGTAGTAGAAAAGAAAACTCAGGCTGTTTAAAACGTACCACATAACCTCAGAAAACTTCTGCAGGATAAATCCTCCAAACCTATTGGCCTTTATCAAAATGGTCGACTAAATTGAGGGGTGAAGAAGGACATAAAGGCTAAGAGCCTACATCAAATTTATAACACTTCATTAAATTTTTTATAGCGAATAATTATGTGCTGTGGTATGAAATTTATGCCACCGTATTCATATTATTTTAACTTTTGTTTTTCGACACTAAATTTTATCAAAACTTAACTGCGCTTCCCTATCTACAATTCCTAATCAAATTTACATTATATTTACAGCCATTCTATACATTATATACCACCGCCCTTAAAAGAGTTAAATATTTTTTTTGCTTTTTAAGCTTTGTTTTTAATTTTGCATTTATTTTGTATTTATTTTGTATAATTTTGTGTCGAAATTCGTATTTTGTTTAATTTTTACAGTTATCAGATCATTAAAATGTTGCTTTTGAACAACCGAATGACATTAACTTATTTCAATATATTTTGCATTATAATTTAATGAAGTCTGGAACTAAATAATTTTTTTTGTATTATTATTTTTATTCTTCTAATTAATTTGAGAGTGGATTCTGCTGATGGAGCGGGATGAAAAATTCGCATTTATTAGATTAAAATCTGATGTTGATTCAAATAAGTAGGTGTAAATGAATTTAGGTTTTTTTACCTAATTGGCTATTGATAAAATTTTTAGATCAAAATCATGTATCGATTTGAATAAATTTAACGGTAAAATCATATTTTAAAAATAAGAAAAGATTATGATTGTGTAAAAACAACTGACATTTATCTCGAATTAATCAATTTTTTAAATTAATTACAGCAATATAAAAAAAAAAAATTTAAAACAACAATTCCCCCATTTAAAATATTTCAAAAGATCAAAAAATTTCAGATAAGATTAATTTATATTTATTTATTTTTTATCATTTGTGGAAATTTTGCAAATTGAATTCAACAAAATTTAAAAATACAACAAAAAACAATAAATAAAAAACTAAGTAAATTTTAAAGGATTTTGGTTATGCTTTGTCGTTATTAACGAATATTTATTTTCGGATAAGTCAAAAAAGTCGGCTAACCCTTTTCAAAAAAATTTCGCAAAAAAAAAAAATATCGAGAAAAGTATCCGAAAAGTTTCTTCTTGGGGTTTAAAAACCTATGTCAAATGTTAAATTTATTTAATATTAAATAAAATTATTGTATGATTTAAAATTTTGGATTGGTTGGAGATTTAAGCGGATTAAGGCGGGCTAAATTGTTGTGAAAATATTTAGAAAAGTTTTTTAAGTTATTTTTTTTTTTTTTTTTAATTGTGTGTTTTTTTTTCTGTATATATTTTTCTTTGTCTAAAATTCATGATTTGGTAAAAATGTGAAATGAAAGTTCTATTGAAAATATTTTCAATCTTGATGTTACAATCGAAGTTCTAATGAAATTTTCTTTTATAATCAATTTTTTAGATCAGTAATTTTAAAGTTAACCGGTGTATTCTTAAAAATTGGTTGCTTAAAATAGCAAATTATAAAGGTTTTATCGAAATATTACTAAAATTACTATTCGAATTCAAGAGGTTTATGAACTTATCTTAAACTCTAAATATTCAGGATATTTAATTTATTTGTGACTCACAATCAATTATCATTCAAAAGTCTGAATAGCACCACGATGGTAAGAGTTTTGCAACGGGATGTAGACTGTCTTATTAATTATAAAATATTCTGTATCTAGTTTGCATATGTATGTCCAATATAGTCAACGAACGATATATGTTGTATCAATCTAACGTTTCCTTTAACAAAACGTAAATTTGCTTTAATAAAATAAGGTGATTACATTAAAGTGATATATTTATTCTGATTAAATTTAACATTTAATGTCATTATCACCTATTAACTACACTTCACAGGGTGAGGCTTAATCTCGCTTACAATTTTCCCTTATTCTGAGCTATCTTGTGCAACTGTCCGTTATTCGTTAATTCCAGTCTATCCACAGTTGTCCTCGTCCAGTCATTTAGATTTGGCTAGACCAAATTATTCTTGTATTGTACGATATTACGTCTAATATTCGTTTTGGAATCCTTTGATCATTCATTCTCACCACTTGATTTGCCCATTCTAGTCTTTTTACCCTCTAGGAGCAATATTAAGTAAGTTATTTTAGTTTATATTAAGCGTTTAAGGTTTTTATTAAAAAGAAAAAAAATCTGAAAAATAAATTTTAATGCAAAAATTTAACCTCTAGGAGCAATATTAAGCAAGTCAATATAAGCGTTTAAAGTTTTTATAAGAAAGAAAAAATATGAAAAAGTAAATTTTAATGCAAAAATCGACCCTTTAGGAGCAATATTAAGCAAGTTATGAGCGTTTGAAATTTTTATAAAAAAGAAAAAAAATGTGAAAAAGTAAATTTTAATGTAAAAATCGACCCTCTAGGAGCAATATTAAACCAGTTGTAAGCGTGTCCATCACTAAGTGCTTCTACCTCCTTTTTTTTTGGTACCAAATATTTTTTTTTGCTTTCAATTTATTTTTGTCCGTAATTTTCCATGTCCAAGCTTCTTAGCTATAGATTAAGGCCGGTTGTATTATGGTGTTGTACATTCTGAATTTAAACATTTAATTTTTCTAAACATTATGTTTAATTTATTATTCACTTGATTTTATTTAATTTAATAAATTTTTACAATATAATGCATTGTTTTTCTATAGCTTTACAACATTATTTGACAAGAAATAACTGCGAAAATAAAATAACTGTTAAATAAATTTTTTTTTATAAAAATGTTCAATTGTTAGTTTTAAGGGTAAAGTCCATGTGGTGAAGTTATAATGCAAATACCTCCATGTATTAGAATTCTAGGATTTTTTTACCTTCCCATCTAAATTACAGCAATTTTAATTACAACACTTTTTCAATAAGTATTGGGTTCTATTAAAAATATCAATATGTTACCTACCATGAATTGGAAAAATAATTGATCCTATTATTACATCGCTATTAAAGCACTGCTAGTAGACCTCGAAATATTAAAAGAATAATTTATTATTTAATTAATTTAATTTGTATTCATTTGGTAAATCCAATATTAAGAAGGTCAACATCCTAGTTAGATTGTCACGGTACTAAGGACAATAGTTATGATAGCTTAAGCTTCTATAAACAAAAAACAACAAAATAAAAACAAACATTGATTTACTAATTTTTTATTGCAATTTTGTTTGCTGAAAAAAAAACACCATAAAAAAAAATGAGACATAAATTGAAGAAGAACATTAGAATAACAAAGGCGCATCCATAAAAGTGTATTTTAAATTTTTATTTTATTTTTGTTTTTGTTTTACAATTAAATAATTACATAAAATATTCTTTTAACAATATATGTATATACATACATATATATTTACAGAGAGAAAGTAAACGTGTATAAAAAGTAAGTGGTGCTCTCATAGACAAATATGCTCATATCCAATTGTAACGAAAATACAAGCAATAAAAAAAGAAAAAATTCATTTTTCGTTCCAGTTTTATGCTTTCTGAGCTTACACCAAGGTTATAACTAAAACAATAATCCCATGACTGCATTGAAACAGTTGGATGATTAAAAACGAAAAGAAAATGAAAATAACAAAAGGACTTAACTGAAAACTGTAGAACCTATTTTATTTGTAAACAAACATACACCAACACAATCTGAAATATTCAAATCCCTATGTAGATAAGTACATACATACATACATACTAGTGTATTAATTTTGTTTTTGTTTTTATACATATTATATTAAAAGATTTCTTTGTAGGAAACTACATACAAATTTCTTAGCTTTTTGTTTTTTATGATTTTTATTGTTTTTTTTTTTTTTTGATTTTATTTCATGTCCTGATTTATTCATCAGACCAAAACCAATTAACGAAGATTCGCCTTTAAGTGCTTTCATATTTGTTTTTGTTGTTTTTTGATTATTCTCTTTTCTGTTTATTTACCTATGTATAAGAATTTTTCTTTACATATTATACTTACTTTGTAGGAATTTACAGTGAGGTGTCGATATATTATTATTTAATTAAATTTTCATTATAAATAAAATGTTATACGGAAAAATGGTAAATAATAGATAGTAGAGAACGTAATAAAAATGCTTCACTATGGAGATGCGTCATGTAGAAGTGACCATTTAGCTACAATGTAAGCCAATTAGCTCTTAATTGTACCGTTTTGAGAAGGGTATAGTCTGATACGCCGTTAACGTCAATCTTATCTTATCGAAAGTTAACGCAAGTTTATTCAAGTGGAGTTTAATAAATTGGGGTGGGAGCTTAGAAGGAACAACCGTCAGAAACAAAAGTTGTTGTTGTTGTTGTATCTTTTTAAAGTTTTGATGTTATCTAAAACTTTCCAAGCATCAAGAAAAAAACGAATACAATGATTTCGGGCGGGGCTTTGTGAGCGGCAGCCCCGTATATAAAAACAATTAAATTTATTAAAGTCTTGCCTTTTATGTTTAGTTTAGTATTATTAATAGATTTTGCAAATTGATTTGGAAAGAAAATGTAGTTATGCCCTTCTTCGAATATTTGTATTTATTTTCTTTTACTCATTATTGTTCTGTCAAAGTTAATATAAAAATATTTATAGATTCGTAAGATCCTGAACTGATTTTGTTAAAAAAGAATTTTTGGAAAAATAAAAAAAAATATTTTTGAATATTAGTTCTGAGAAATTCTACAGGTTTGATCAAAGGTTAAAAAATGTAAAATTCGAAAGAAAAACACAATAAAATATCCATGAAGAGCTTTCACGAAATTCTTTGAATATACATTGAGTTATTTTATATTTTGAAGATAATTTAATTATGTTACTAAGATTTTAAGAAAATTGATAGTTAAGCTATTATAATAATAAAGAATACAATCAAAATAGAGTAAGAGTAAACAGAACACACTTCGTCGTACCCTACTCTAGCATGAACACGCTTAGAAATGGATGTTTATTTTCAGGTTAGCTCTTCTTCTTTTTACTGGTAAAATAAATGGATAAGCTATTATTTGTTTATTTATTTAATTTATACATACTAGACGGTTATCATCCCATTGCAGCAACTATCTCACTACAAATCTACTAAAACAAATTACAACTATTGAAACTAGAAAACTGCATGTAGTGATCTAGTATGCTCCAGTGTTTTATTTTTATTTTTTTTTGTTAATTTTTAATTCACAATCTGTATGTTATTAATAATAGACATGTGAAATTACAATCCAATAAAAGTAATTTCCTAATTTATAATAAAAAATATAAATATTATATTAATAATAATGTGAAGAAATTTCTACAGATCTCCTGGTGTATTTCGTTGTAATCTTGTATATTGTCGTGTAATATTCATAAGTGTACTTGCTATTACATTGGGATGACTATTTAATCTATCACGATATCTCTGGCTGTGTCGGTGAATTTCGTCTTGGACCGTCGACACTTGCAAATTATTGTGTATTATGTAATTTGGCACAAACCAAGGTGCATCAACTAAAGCTCGCAGTACTTTATTTTGGAAGCGTTATAATATTTCAATATTTGTTTTTTTGGCTGTTCCCCATGATTGTATACCATAAGTCCATATTGGTTGGATAGTATCATCCTATATATCAGCAATTTGTTTTCCAGTGTCATTTGAGACCTTCTACCGACGAGCCAATATAATTTTCTGAAATTTTGAGTTGTTTTGAAAATTGGATTCTTTTTGTGCAGATGTGCTTTTTCCAGGTCAGACGGCGATCCAAATGCATTCCGAGATACTTGACACTTTCTGTTTGAGGAGCAGCATTACTATTTAAAAATACTGTAGGACATGTATCCCTTTTAATGTGAACGTAACGTGATTAGACTTAGTTTCATTGGCTTTAATCTTCCATTTGTTCAACCATAATTCGATATTGTTTAAGCTCTCTTGCATCAGCCCAGATGCCACATTCTCATCCTTCTGCGATGCAAATATGGCTGCATTATCGGCAAATGCAGCTATCATTGTCTTTGATATTTACGGTAAATCGGCAGTTTATAGCAAGTACTGGACCTAGAAAGCTACTTTGTGGAACTCCCGAATGAATTTCTTTGAGGCTGGTTAAATATTCCTTTTGTTTGACAAAATAATTGCGATTTTCTAGATAGCTTTTTAACAATTCATCGCAGTGGTATGGCAAATTTTCTTTTAATTTGTAGAGAATTCCTTTGTGCCAAACTTTGTCGAATGCCTGGCTTATGTCGAGAAAAACTGCAGAGCAATAATTTTTGTTTTCAAAATCTTCATTTATTTTATTTACAATTCTATGTATTTGTTCCACTGTGGAATGTTTATGTCTGAAGCGAGATTAGTGTGCCGGGATTAATTTTTGTTGCTTAACTTTTGGTTGAAGTGATAGTAGGATTAGTTTTTCCATCACTTTAGACTGGAAGAATACAGATTGGCCGATATGATTTGACGTCTTCAGATATTTTGCCTGGTTTTCATATCATTAGGGTTTGCTTTTTTTTTTTTTTTTTTTTAATATAAATTTTATTTTTTCCCACTATTTTTACATTCTTACACTAGTCTAGCCTACAAAAATTTACAAAAACAGTTACTTATTTCTAATTTTATTAACATCTAAACAATTTTACCGTTTTTATGTTAGTTTTACGCAAAATTTTATGAGTTTTTTTACTTTATGTACAACTTTACAAAGTTTTTTTAGTCTTTGAATTATATTATTGGAAAAGTAGGAGGTAAAAACCAATATTTATATTTATTAAAAACCTAGCCTAACTTAGTCTATCTTAATCTAACTAAAACTGCTTAACCTAATTAAAAAAATAATGTATGTTATACTATGTGCTAATTATAATTAGAGTTTTCCAACCACCAATAGTTTGCTTTAATTAATTTGTCCTTATCTGGTATGGACATTTCAAATTTTAAATTCTCTCCGTTAATATTGCCCGGGTTATAATCAATACCTTTACATGTAGCCCGTCTATTATAATGGTATAATAGAGGGACATGATTACGGTTTTGAATATAACCGTTTTTATCCAAATAGATAAAATGCTCTGGAGCTATGAAGCCCGTGAGCAAGGTCTTTTTGATGTACTCCTCATTGTGGTAGAATATATGCGATATTAAACAATTTTCCGGAGTGTTTTGTGCTTTATCATAATGTCTTCGAATTAATTTTATAACAAAATTATCGATTCTAATTATGTTTGCTTCCTTGTACAAGTATTTATTAGAGTAGTAATGCTTGTATTCGGAATTGGGTTTTCTATATATATTAGTACAAACTCTTATGCAGTTTCTTTCAAATTTTCGGAGAGTTTCCATTAAGCTCGCACTGATGTTGTACCATATTGGTGCACCATATACAAGCGTTGGTCTTATTAATGTTTGGTAACATATAATTTTAACTCTTTTACTAATAATTTTGTTGTAAAAAAGTTTTTTTGAAGCCATGAAAGCTTTGTTACCTTTTAATATACTGTGTTTGACTTGCTCAATATAATTTAAGTTACGATGTAATTGTACTCCTAGGTATTTAACTACTTTTTTATTAGTTAAGATAACATTTCCTGCGGATTTTATTTCAAATTCTTTCCAGTGTTTTTTGATATCTACACTAGTTTTATCAATTGTGTTACGAAACAAAATTTACTCGCATTTGTTGATGTTGATTTTTAGCAGCCAAACTTTGCAGTAGCGCCGAGTAATATTAAACATTTTTTGTACTTTGCTTTTGATGTAATCTACTGAACTATCGGCAGAATAGAATATGATGTCATCGGCAAAGGCCAATGCATAATTATTTCCTCTAACCCGGTCTAGTGAGGACAATAATTCTGATAAATATATTGAAAACAGTATTGGTGCATTAACTGTACCTTGTAACAGGCCATTATCTATCGTGAAAATTTTTTTATGATTATCATTTGGGTTTTTTATAAAAAATTTATTTTTGTAAATCATATCAATTATAATTGCTACAAGGTAATTTGGGACTTTAAACTTTAAAAGTTGATATATTAGCCCATCTAACCAAACCGTGTTAAAAGCTTTTTCCAAATCTATCAGGCAAGCTCCCACCCCAAACTTTTTGTTAATAAACCAACAAATATCTGAGGTCAACTTTGTAATGGCGTGAATCGCTCCATGCTTGTACCTGAAGCCGAATTGGTTTTCAGGTATAATTTGTTTCGTTAGTGTAAATTTAGTTAATTTGTCGTTGATAAGTGTTTCAAATACTTTGTTTATGTTTGGCATTAAGCTAATGGGTCTGTAGTTACTTACGTTATTTGGGTCTTTACCAGGTTTTTTTAGCAATACTATTTTCGATGTTTTCCATATTTTCGGAAAATACGAGTTGTTAATTGCATTATTAAAAAGTATAACATATTTGAAAATTATAATTGGACTTAGGTTCTTTAGTACTATATTTGGTATGTTATCGTCACCCGAAGAAACTTTATTTTTTAAATTTTTGAATTTTAACACAAGCTCAGCCTGGTTTGTTAATATGCTATTTACAGTGTTTTGGTTTGAGGACTTGTTTAAATTAGAAAAATTGCAGATTGTAATATTGCTGGCTCTCAAATATTCGGTGTAGCTTTTAAATTGCTGAATTGTATTTAAAACTTTTGTATGGAATCTGTTATTTGTTGATGGAGCAGTTTTATGAATCTGTGCTAGGTATGAACCCATGGTATTATAAATTTGAGTTTGATCGTTTAGTAAATATTGACTGGAACTAGATCGTTGTAATTTGTTAATATCAATATTATTTTCTAGTAGTAGTTGTATATCGTTTTGATCTATATGCAGTTTAGAAATATTGTTGTAATTATTTCTCCGAAAAATTTTGTTTATTTCCGGGAACATGTTTGAACTTTTACTAGGTGATATGTTTTGGAGACGTTTTTTCCAGTATTTATTTATTTCTACATTGATCTGCTGTTTTATTAAAGAGTTGATGTTATTTAGAAGGCTTTTGAGAAGTTGCAAATTGTGTGGAGAAAAATTAAGTCTGTGTTTGTGGATTTTGTGTATATCTTTCATTAATTCAGTTTTTTTTTTAGAAGTCTTTTTAAATTTGAAGAATAAAATTTGCGTATATTGCTTTTATTATTCATTTTTGGTATAACATCCTTCATTGTTTTTGTTATTATAGTATTTAGTTTCTCAAGGTGGTAGTCAATGTTTTGAATTGAAATATTGCAAGTATCTGGTATTTTATTTGTATTATTAATATTATTATTACTATTATTATTATTATTATTATCATCATTATCATTATTATTATTATTATTATTATTATTAGTATTATTATTATTATTATTATTATTATTATTATTATTATTATTATTATTAGTATTATTATTATTATTATTATTATTATTATTATTATTAATATTATATTCTCTAAAATAGTTTAGATCCAACTTGAGCTGAAATCTTGACCAATTAACATTTTTGAAATTGAAAACATTATTTCCTGCTGGCAACTCTGTTAACGAAAGTTTTTCATTGTTAATATTAAATGTGACACTGATAGCGTTGTGATCACTGTCATATGGGAGTGTGGTGAGTTTAAGTATTGGAGAGGAATTCACGTTTATCCTAGTATCAGTAATGACCAAGTCTATATATGAATTTGCACGAGGTAGTGTAGGTGCATCAGTCATATATAATTGAGATTTAAACAATACTTTATTATTTTGTAACCAATTATGTAGTTGAATGCCACGAGTATTATTTATATCGTTTAACCATACTGTATGTCTTGCATTAAAATCGCCAGTTAATATGTATAGGTTATTTGGATTTGAAAGATTAAGCAGATCAAATATTTTATGGAGTTCTGTTAAAAAATTATGTGAATTTCTATTCGATGCATAAATAGAAATTATAAATAATTTTTTTCTTTGCTTTAATTAGAGTGAAATAATTCATGGTTCAATACAAATAAGATGATCGAAAATGTAATTATAAACAATTTGATAATTGAATTCTTTTTTTATGCCTATGGCAACACCTCCGCCTTCAATAACTGTTTTCCGGTCTCTTCTTATTAAATTATAATTATCAATAGACATGTGATGGTTTGTTTTCAGTTTTGTTTCACACATGCAGATTATATCTGGTTTATAATTTTCTAGAAAGTGCATAAGAGAAATTTTTTTATTGTGTGAGATGAGCGAATTAACGTTAATTGATATTAATGTACAATTGTAGTTATTATTACACATTGTTGATTGGAAAACTCATAAAATCAAAGAGAATATTTATTCTCTCTGTATTGGAGTTAATATTTTTTTCAATATTCGTAAATTTTTTTTGTATTTCTGTAATGCAATTTTTAATTTCTAATAATATGTTAGTGTTGCTACTATTACTAATATTACTACTAATGTTATTGTAATTATTATTATTACTCATACTTGCGTTTTCATTATTATTTGCTAAATTTGATCTCACCACATTGGCAAAAGACATACTCGGCTGAGTTCTATTAAACATCATGTGTTTAGTTTCAATTTTGCGTTTTAGTAGTTCTTTTACTTCTTCGCGTCTATTTATCCTGAGCTGATATTCTGTACAGTTTTTGTAAGAAGCCGGATGACCATATTTCTTACATAATATGCAAAAAAGTTTTTCTCTAGGATCCTTAGGTTGGATCTGACAGTCTCCACGAGGATGTGAATTTCCGCATTTTACACATCTATAGTCCATTTTACAATTTGCGGCTGAGTGACCAAAGCGTTAACATCTTATACATTGGAGGATACCTGTCTTAGTAAGACGCTCCCATCGAATTATTTGGTGATCCAATTTATTAATTTTTAAAATATCTTTTATTGTACTTTTAGGTGCTGCTTGTACAATAAAAAATGGCAGTTTTTTATTTTCTTTGATTGAATGCCTAGTTGTTAAACGAGTTACTTTTTCAAATTTCAAATCTTCATTTTCTTGTACTAAGGCGTCAAGTACTACTTCACATGTGTGTGAACTGCTAAGACCTTTCAGTAACAGCGTAACTCTTTTATCATCTTTTGGTGGAAATGTGAAGTAATTGATATTTGATTTCTCAAGTAGTTCACATGATTTTTTAAAATCTTCAATATTGTAGGTATACAGAATATTACTACCCTCCTTTACTTGTTTAATGAGAAAATCTTTTATTCCAGTGGCATTTTTTATTAGTCTTTTTAGATAACTAACATCTGTACTTCCGAAGTTAATAGGTGGCATTTTAGTTACCTTTTGTGCTATTTTAATCGGTATGTCGGTGTTGTTATCATGATTGTCTTTTATCATTTTCTTTTTCTCATTCAATTCTTTTTTTTTTAGATTAGTGATTCTACACATTTCCTCAATTGTTGTTTCAGGGAACGCAGCCTGTGGTTCAACAATGTCTGTGATATCAGTTTCTGGATCAATGATATTTTCATCATCTCCTGCTATGTCCTCTAGGTCTGCCAGGGAGTCATAATAATTATTTGAAACACGTGCAGTGTTGCTGCCACTTACTAGCATGTTTCTTAGTTTGAGGTTATCCTCTTTTAATTTATTAATTGCTTCTGTGAGCTCAAGGATTTTATATTTATTTTTATTAGCCATGTTGGCGTTACTTTTTTTTTTACTTTTATTGGTTAACTTTTTATTTTTTAACACATCACATAGCTTAAAGTTTACATTGTCTCTTAAGTTAAAATTAATTGTATTGTCATATTTTGTTTGCTGAGATTGCATAATTGCAATACCTTTAAAAGTTTTTATTTGTTCACTAATAATTTATTTCTTGCCTTCTTTTAATTTACAACAAAAAAAAAGAAAAAGAAAAACAAAAAACACAAAAATTATATTAACTGAAATTTTCTTTTCACTGAGTTTGATTTTCATCGACCGACCGTCTTCATCAAAAGTCTAAAGGACTCTCATCATTAGGATTTGCGAAATCTTCCATCGGTTCGGGAAAAATTTGAGCCATACGACCGCATTGAAGATTTGTGGCAGCTGGATAAGGCCCCGTGGTGAGATTTGGCGTAATACGTTTCCAGTGATCAAATGACATCCTGGTGACTTTTTCCCGTTGATTTCCTCCATCATTACTTCGCTTACGCTTTTTATTAAATTTTTTTATTGGTAACTCTGTCTGATAAACAGCTTCCATATGTTCTTGTATCTTCTTTTCGACTTCCGAGCTTGTTGGTAGAGGCCAAGGTGTGAATACGCTAGCAAGGTGTTCTGCGTATGCATTGGCTTTTTCTTCATCATTTCTTGCTCATTTGCCATTTGGCTGTCGAATTGGTGGATTTGTCTTTTGAAGCTGTTTCACTTTTTTTGTTGCCTTCCACAGATCATAGTCAGTTGTTTTGGTTGCCGTCAATTTAGACAGATAGTGTTGAACTACTTCATTGTTTTCTTTTTTTAGCTCATATTTTAGTTCCTTAATTATACGATTTAACTGTCTTTTGATGTTCCGTTTTTGTTCTGGGATTCTTGTGTTTTTCCATTGTTGCCTTAGACCGCGCTGATTTTCAATCATTTCCCTTATTTTACATTTATTCCAGTGTATTTGATAGTGAATAAAATAGTATGGGTTTAACACTCTCCGAATACATTATGATTGAATACAGAAACATAAAAAATACAGAGTATTGAGTTTGACTTCGTGCTCGATTTTTCGCGCTCTGAACTACTATTTAAAAAAACCAAATATCATTTTTGTGATGCATAAGTTATAGAATATAATATAACAAAAATATTTGGTGTGCATAAAAAAGATTTTGTAATTTGAGATTATAACCGCAACCCTTTGTTTGTAGTCCTATTTATAAAAAATATTGAACTGGTCTACTTAAATTCTTACTATAAATTCTTACTATAATTCTATTAAAAACTTTTGTGATAATATCGAGAATCAACTGTATTTGTATAATACATATAAGCATTCGAAATATATATACAAATTTTATTTTTTTATTTTTATAATTAACAATAATTATAAAATTCTCATTCTACAATAACGTTGGAATTGAAATCAATTCAATTCTAGTGAGCTTGTACCCATATAAAGAATATCTGGATATTGTTAAGGCTTTGTTTATGAAAGAGTTTTTTGTTGTTGTTTTTCTTCATTTTTATTTATTTATTTTATTTTTTTATTAAATTATAGCATGAACAGTGAAGAGCATTTGTGTAGCTGAATTTTTAATTAAATTTACTAAAAATAAAATTTGTTAAATGTTCCCTGTGATTTTATGAATTTGAGATATTTTAGAAAAAATTAGTAAAATAAATATATTAGATTTTTTTTTTTCAAATTAAAATAAAATATTAAAAAAGTAAAATATAGTAAATGGATATACCTAATATGCAATATCAGAATTATGTAGCTGAACAATATTTATTTTCATATTTATTTGCACATGACAGAACTTCTGAAGCCACTAAATACATTTTAATAAAACTTAAATCCAATAAAGTATACTTTTAGCCAAATGGGGAAATAGAATTTTCAGTAAAGTTATAAGATTCAAACGTGTTATTAGAAGATTTTTCATAGTTGTGACTTAAATGTTACTGTAGATGCAAGCGGTATGTGATTTTTTTTATTAATTCTTGACTTACTAGCTTTTGCTCTGAAGACATTGTTGTCATTTTACTACTAATCACAACGTCCTCGGTTCATACTACGCCAAGAATTTAAAAAATATTTTCCTATATTTTATATATTTTAAATATAAATTCCCCAAAATACCTAAAAATACTAGAATTAACTATGCAATTAACACTTTAAATGAGAACACTTTATCTGTAACTCCTACGCGATCCTCTACTGCTATACAACTTCGAACAAATATTACTATAAATCATCCCCAATTCAATTACAGTTCCTTAAATTTCATCTTCTGTGTCTACTTCATTACCTACCCCTCAGCCCTGAGCAATTCCATTTCTACTTGACCCTCTGATTCCCCCTATTATGAAAATTACTGAAAACTTGCTATATTCTCGCACGTCTTAGGTGTACTAAATTACTAGAACATGTGAAATTATATTTGGCTTATCTCCATTTTCCAGGGAATTCCGGCCAAATCAAACTCAATCTGAGTAGAGGGCAAGGCTAACACTTCTCTTCGTATATGTTGATCCAAGAAGAAGGACTTCCAATTGAATTGGAAGCGTTGACAAATATTTACATGAGTTTTCATGAAAGTTTAGATATACCATTTAGATTAGATTAAATTTAATTTATTCCGAGAGGGATCCAGCCCCTTCATCACCGCAGCCACAAATGGGATTATTGTGATATATGTGATGGTATATGAATTAATAGCTAGTATGGCTGCCTTACTATCCAAGAGAATGTAGATTTTAAATTTCTTGTAATTTCTTCTTTAATTCTCTCGCACACAAAGTTCTATATAGCATGAACCTCAGCTTGGAAAACTGTGTTTGTAGAGTCTAGGCTTGAATGAATATGTGCCTTGAGGCTTTTTCCATATATTCCCGATCCTACTCCATTTATTTATTTTGTGGATCATCACCAGTAATACATTTGTAGGTTTGAACCATTGCTTCTTTTTGTAAAAAGAGATGAAAGGGCTCTAGTTGAAGCAAGGTCTCTAATGATGCGGTGTATGTTGTCCTCATGGCTCCAGTTATCAACAAACAAGCTGAATGCTGTAGTTTGGTGAGTTTGTTTTGAGTACAGTTAGTGTACCATATAATAAAGTAAAGTCCGATCAACTGTCATATGAAACTCACGTATCCTGTAAAAGAATTAGTCACGTACAGGAAGTCAGAGAAAATTACAACAAGTTTTTTCGTCCCTTACCCAAACAATCTTATTACGATAGAACCCATGCATTTGTTTTCAAATGTAGTACATTTTTATAGATTAGAATTGTTTTTAATAACTCTAGATAATTTTGTTTTGACACTGTTGTTGGTAGCAACATAGTGGTACATTTCTTTTTTGTGAAAACTCAAGTATCAAAATAAATAATACTTTTTTAAATTTTAAGAAATGTCAGTAACATTTTTGTTGTTCAGGTTATGTTGGGTAAAATTCAGATTTGATTTTAAGCCACTCATATTTATTTTTAAAAATATGAAATTTTCCGAAGCAAATTTCGACAGCATCCAACAGAAAATTCGGCAGTAATGTCCAACAGACAATAAAGATATTTGGATATGATAAGATTTAAGTTAGAAATTACATCCTATTCCATAAAAACTTGACGAAAATATAATTTCAACTGTTTCGTAATTTGGACATGAATGGGTTAAATTAGTTATTGTATCGAAAATTTATTTAAAAAAAACAAATGTGTGTGGAGTTATAAAATATCTATATGTATTGAAATAATTGTCAGAAGAGACCTACATTGGATCAGAAAGAGCGCAAACAGCGGAAACACAATATATTCCGATATATTGGTTATAAATATAATTATATCGGCCATGATCAGAAATCGAATACTCAAAAATTTTAAAGTTCGTCACACAAACAGTTTCGTCAGTTGGTATATCTATTGGGTAATATTAACCGGCATATTAACTTACAAAATATTATCCAATGTCATATATTCCAGATTAGCTGACTTAGCTGAAGAAATATTGGAAGACTACCAATGCGGGCTCCGAAGCCAAAGATCAACGATTGACCAAATATTCGTCATGAAACAAAGCATGAAGAAATGTTATGAACACGACATAGATCTTCACATGCTTTTCATAGATTTCAAGTAAGCATTTGACAGCATAAATAGAGACATAATTTTAACAGCTCTTAGAAATTTGGGAATACCTCAGAAATTGTCAAACCTAGTCATTATGACAATGCATGAATCAAAAGCTAAAAATGTAATACCAAACCAAATAATCCGTGAATTTAAAATAGAAACGGGAGTACGCCAAGGAGATGTCTTGTCCGCATTATTATTAAACAATTTATACATTTCGCCATAGCAAAATTAGAAAAGAAAGGCAGTATATTCAATATAACAACCCAAATAGTAGCATATGCGGATGACGGCAAAAAATCACAGATATATGGCAGAAGTATTTATACAACTAGAAACCGAGACAAAAAAAGTAGGCTTAAAAATCAACGAAGACAAAAAAAATATCTAAGAATGTCAAGAAATTAACAAATAATAAGTAATTAGAATATAACAATCGGAGAGCACAACTTTGAAGTAGTTACAAGCTTTACATACCTCGGAGCAACAATATGAAGTGATAACAGTATGTAGTGCTGTATTCATAATAGAATTCAGGGCGGAAATAGATGCTATTAACAAACAGAAAGTTGCTTCAATCAAAACTAATATCAAGAAAGTCCAAAATGACAATATATAAAACTCTCATACGAGGTTTGGACTGTGAACGTGTTCGACGAGAATAGCCTGCGCATATTTGAAAGAAAAATTTTCTGAAAATTACTCGGTCCAATTAGATTTCAGAATGGAGAATATGTAATCAGAAGCAACATCGAGCTCAATAGTATGATCGATAGTGAGGACATTGTACGGTTTGCAAAGGCCCAAAGACTAAGATGGGCTGGTCAAGTAAATCGAATATATGAAAATTGAGAACAAGCAGTGGTGCTGAATAGAAAGCCCGATAGTAGCCGTGGTAGAGGAAGACCAAAAAGCAGATGGACAGACAACGTGAAAAACGATGCACAAACACAACAAGTCCCAAATTGGAGACAAGCGGCACAACATCGACCTTTTTGGAGGAGCATGAAGGCCAAAGCTCACCCAAAGCTGTAGCGTTATAAGATGATGATAATGATGATGAATATTAAACGGATTGATTATATTAAACTATTGATTGAAAACACCATGAAGAGGGAATAAACATTCCAATATGGAAGCGTATTGAAAACCACAGAGTCTCAAAAACCACCTTCCAAGTGCTAACTGTCAATAGTCAGTCTACTGTAAACCCTCACACCTATTGGAAATGCAAATAAAAAATGGTCGACTAAGTTAAGGAGTGGAAGAGGACACAAAGGGCTAAAAGTCTTCATGCCGGCCCTGATAGATTAGGGTTACCTTCGTACGGGAAAAGAAATCATTATTATTTGACTTTGAGAGTTTTATTGAGAAATATAAGAATAAATGGGAGTTTTTAAGAAAGTAAGTATTTACCTTTTAATGATTTCTGAGAGTTTATTAGGATTCTGTACGAATTTTTTACAAGTAGCAAGCATTAAATTTAAGAGAATACCATGTGATATTAAAACCTTTTTTATTTTATAAATTTTAATTTTAAAAATATAAATTCGTGGGTTAAAATTATATCTTTTCTTTGTTTTGCAATGTATCCATGTATTCCATAGGGAATTACAAAAATTTATGATAAAATTATGAACTCATTTTGACAGTTAATTTATTTTATGATGATTTGTAGACTTTCCTCACTCTATATTATTATTCAGTTTTGTGGGAGGTGAGAAAAACAAAAAGCAAATAAAAAAATATTAGACTTTATTAGAATGAAAAAAAAAAAAAATTAGAATTGTAAATTGTACCAAAAAATTTTAATTAATTTTAACCACAAAATTATTTAATTTTATTTTATAAATATTATCGTAAAATTTAATTCGAAGTTAGAATTTTTCGAATTTTTGTAAATTAGAGATATGTAGAAATTTAAACGTTCAACTAAAAATATATAAACACCATCAGAATATTATTGAATATACTTTGTCTGACCCTTTTCAACTTCATCCTTACGAAGATAGATTGCTTTTGATTGACCTGAAATCTCTCAAGCGACGTCGATTGGTGGCTGATATGGGAATATCTTAGCACCTAAAATTATGAATTTAATAACTTTTAGAGAGAATCCGCGTAATTTACGTCCCCTTGGCCTGTCTAATATTTCTAACTATGCTATGGCATTACGGTAAATTTGAGCCTGTATCTGGAATGTTACGTGAATCTTACTCGAAAGCAACTTTTTTTGACATTAACCTTAGTAAAAGGAGCTTAAAATTATAAAATAGCAAAATTTACTCCCAAATTCAATTACACAATGCATATTTTTTGCATGAGCGTTATCGATTAGAAGCACTTGAAAAACTGCAAGTGGTAAAAGAGATGTTATGTTTGATGGCTTAAAATTTCAATAGTCTTATTCTGTCCAAACAATTACTCGTAATCTTCCATTTTGCTATTTAGTTGTGCTAAACTTTATGATAAACCAAATATTATCCTACCATCAAAATAATAAAATTCGTTGATAACTGTAGGACAGATAATAGAATCTTCTGTCGGATTAGCTAGGTTAGGCTAAATAGTAATTAAATAAGTTTTAATAAAAGTAAATATATTTAGACTTCTTCAAGCTAGTACTGGAACGTTAAGTTGTGACGAGCAAGCACAAACACGGCTGGCACTATACAGATTTTTGCGATTACTAGGATATGCCCACGAACAACGGGCGGTCATCGAGACTATTACCAAGATTGAAGAGGCTTTCTAATAGGTCTCCAGTTAATGTTTAGATACAGCAAAGATAAAATTTGCAAACCATTGCTGCTGCAGTTTGTGAAAACATCACGGGTTAAACTTTTATTCCGTAGCACCATAGATAGAATCCACAGAGTTATCATATTCCCGGTTCTATTTTACGGATCAGAATTATGCACACTGCCCAAAATAAGTTAGCATGCTCTTGGTGCCTCCGAGAAGAAAATTCTTCTTCGATTATATGGTTCTGCAAAAGATAATGGACTGTGGAGAAGAACATATAACGCCGAATTCCATAGTGGCTGTTGGAGCGAACCTAGTCTGAAAAATTAAACTCAAAAGACACAGTAAGTTGGACACAGCGGAATAGAATGAAAATGTTCCAGCCAAGAGAATCTTTGAATCCAGACAAAAAAATACAAGACGTTGAAACAGACCAAATCTTCGTTGGAGATGCAAAATATCTATAGGCTTGAAATAATTTCGTATCTTAAACTGGAGACATAAGCGCTCGTAGTCTATAAAAATGGAGGACGCTGATGAGCTAGGCTCAGGATATATATGGTTTGTTTATCATCTAAGTAAGTAAATAAGTAAATATAGTTAGATGCTGAGATGGTTCCCTCATAATTTTATGAATAATAATGACGCTTAATACGCTGGGTGGCGCAATTGGTAGAGCGCCTGCCTTTCAACCGAAAGGTCCCAGGTTCGATTTCAGATGACGGCAAAATAAAGCTTTCTGGATTTTCCACCTGTTCCAGTACCCTTTATCATACTTTTGATATGATACCCACATAATATTGGGATAAAATAAATGATAAATAGTTGAGAGCTTAGTTTTCCACATCTAAATTAGTAGATATAACCATTAAAAAAAAATTCTATAGAAAAGCTATTGTATGTAATTGTGTATTCCAAATCTCTGTGTAAAAGCAGTTAGGGTGTTCATCCCATAGACTTGAAATTATATAAAAAAAAAAACCCAAAGGTGTAATGTTAAATAATGGAACTAAAAAGCTTACTACTACTGGTTTAAAAGTTGACTCAGTTTTGTATGAATTTCTGGAACCTAAAAAAAAAAAAAAGAAAAAGCCTGATAGCTAATGAATTAATATTGGAAGACAAGATTTCGTACAACTTACGCGTAAGTAGGATGCCTGCCTTTCAAGTTAGGTTCCTGGTTCGATTCCCGATGAAGCAATGAAAAATATTTTATTGGTTTTCCGACTTGGTCCAGTACCCTTTGTCATTGGGATAAACAAAATAACAAAAAAACAACTGAGAGTATAATTTGGTAAAAAATTAGATAAGATGGAGATGTTTTACTTAAGAAGGTTCAGTTCCTGACAATAGCAGTAGTTTGAAAAGTAAATGTTTGAAATATTGTAGACATTTAAATATTGCAGTTCCGTACTTAATCCATTCGAGCCCATGCGAAGCCTATCGCATTAAAATTAGTTTAGATATAAAAATATGGAAGTTTATTCATTAAAAAACAACAAAACACAATATTTTGGCACAAAAAATGGTTTATTTGTATTTTAAAGGGGTGTTCCCAAACTGGCACATTGGGTTCTTAAGCATGAAAACTTTTGAAACAATTCTGTTCGATACAAAGAGTTTTGTCACATTTATCGCACTTCCAGATACCTCTTTTATGGCAAACCGCACATCTTCTACATGTTTGTAATTTTTTTGAATAATGTCCAATTTGATCAGAAGGCAAGCCTTGTGGTACATTTCCCGACCTAGAATTTTCAAAATTGGAATTCCTATATTTCAATAAATAATACCTAGTTATATTTCTTCTAAAATTGAGAAGATCCAATTTTTCAGAAAACTGATGTAACGTCCATGCATTTACTACAACCATATCGATCATGTATGTAAAAAGAGGCCACCACCATTTTTTGCCACGGATAGTAGTAGTTCTATAGTTAGACAGTGATTGATCAAACAAATCAACTCCACCCATTCCTTGATTATAATTTTTGAACAATAACGGATGTGGAATGTCAATCTTCTTTTTTGTTCACGTGGCCAGCGTTTAACATAGCCCATTGGTTCAATTGTGTCATAACTTGTTACCATTTGTTGTTGTTGTTGTTGTTCTAGAAAAATCCAGAAGCGACTGACCCAGAATGGGCGGCTTTCTGGTCTGCGACTGATCCCAGAGGGACGGCAGGAATAAAAGGTACCGCCTTGTACATGGGAAATATTATCCTTAGGCTAGGAGATGGAACTCCGAATTAAAACAAAAAAAAAAAAAAGTATGCAATGAATAAAACTCAAAGATTGTATACCCCAGGTGGTAATCCAGATCTTCTGGAAAATCCACCCTCTTTCGAGGCAGGTCTCACGGATTCTGGGGGAGACCACTTATTGCAAAACCACGAAAGCAGAGCTGCTTTAATTGACCCATTCAGAAGAAAATCTGGGGTCCAAAGAACACCTCCAGCAGGGTCTCAAAATATCTACGAAAACATGTCCCAAAAAGACAGATATAGAAACCCCGACGAGGGTAATAATAACGAAAAGGCACTTGAGGCAAAAAATAATCAACTTAATGCCAGAGTTACAGAATTAGAAATCTTATGCAGGGAATTGAAAAATGAACTCTGCATAATTAAAGAAGAAAATGTGAAACTAAAAAATTCACAAAACATGTCTACTAAAAGAGTAGTACTAAAAACTGCTGAAGAATTTCATACAGATGATGAAGAACTAGCTCGAGAAACCGACTGGATCTTTAAAACAAAAAGAATCTGTAAAAAAAGAAAAGCAGAAAAATCACCTACTTTAAGCCCAGAAAATGTTGCTGACAAAGTAGAGAAAAATGTGCAAATAAATGAAGTTGCGAAATGTAAAAGTAAAAGAAAAGGTAAACCTCCTCCAGTTATACTTAGTAATGTAGTGGAATACCCTCAAATAAACAAAAAATTAAAAGAAAGCAATATTAAATATAAAGTTAATATGCTTAACAATAAACAACTAAAAATTAATGTTGAAGAAGAAAAAGAATATAGAGAGTTGACTAAGGCAATAAATGAAGCCAATATTGAATGGCACACTTATGAAAATAAGAGCACCAGGCCTATTAAAGTAATGGTTAGGTATTTACATCCGTCATGCCAACCTGAAGATATAAAAAATGAATTGAAAGATAGAGGCTTCAAAATTTTAGAAGTCACAAATAAAATAATAAAGAAAAAGAAAGAATCAAAGAATCTACGGTACGTCTTCCTCTCTTTATGCTAACATTCGAAAACTCCGAAGATATAAACAAAATATTCAAAATTGAATTTATCCAGCACATGAGGGTTAAAATGGAGGCTATTCGTAAAACGACTACCATTCCTCAATGTAAGAGATGCCAAAGATTTGGCCATACACAAAAGTTTTGCCAGCGTCTAGCTCAGTGTGTTAAATGTGCTGGTCCCCACTTAACAATTTCTTGCAAAGAAAAAAAAAATATTAAGCCTAAATGTGCTAATTGCCTTGAGGCACACCCAGCGAGTTATCGTGGTTGCCAGGTGGCTAGAGAGTTGCAAAAAAGAAAGAAGCTACAAAAAAATGCCCCAAAACAAATGCAACATAGACAAGAAAAACAAAAGACAAAACCTAGGCAACCTATTGCCCAGAAACAGAATGGCATTGAAACTTCAGAGAAACCTAAAACTTTTACGTCGAAAAAAGTCGTAGAAGGCTTATCATATTCACAGGTAACACAAAATAACCTAAGTCAAAAAAGAAACCCGAAAGAACAAAATAAAGTTTCTACACAAAAGTTGACTGAAAATACCATTATGCAGATGATGCAAAATATGATAAAAACAATGAATGAAATCTCAACAAGACTATGCACATTAGAAAACAAACATAATGAAATATATATGTATACACCAAAAAATAAATCCGCAAGGCATGGTTAAGAACGCACTTCGTATAGTCACGTGGAATGCCAATGGTATTCTGAACAAGAAAAATAATTTGGAAATTCTATTGAGAACACAAAATATTGATGTATGTCTCTTGACAGAAACACATATGACAGATAAGTCATCGCTTAAAATAAATGACTATACATGCTACAGCGCAAACCATCCGAGTAATACACCCAGAGGTGGTAGCTCAATTTTAATAAAGAAAGATATTAAGCACCACGAGGAACTTAGTCTAGAAATAGATGAATTCCAACTAATCGTGCTACGAATTATGTCTGTTAAACAAAGCCTTTGTGTCGGTGCATTATACTGTCCACCCAAATACAACATAAAGAATAACATGTTTGAAGAAATTCTTAAACTACTTGGCGATAGATTTATCCTGGGAGGTGACTACAACGCCAAGCACATAGATTGGGGGTCTAGAGTAACCTCTACGAGAGGAAGAGAGCTAAGAAAAGCTATAAAAGAAAAAGGCTGCATTTACCAATCTACCGGTAAGCCAACCTATTGGCCAACTGATAGAAATAAAACTCCTGATCTGCTTGATTTTTATATAACAAAAAAAATTTCACCCAATTATATTAAGCTAGAAGATAACCATGATTTGGACTCAGATCACTCTGCAGTCATACTAAATCTATATGAAAAGGTTATTAAGAAACAGTCGAAACCTCTGCTAACGAACAAGACAACTGACTGGGCTAGCTTTAAACAAGAAATAGAAAACAAAATAAACATAAAAACAAAACTAAGATCCAAATGTGATATAGATTCTGAAGTAGAAAATTTTATTAAAATTATTCAAAATGCTGGATGGAATAATATAAAAAATTGTGAATATAAATCGGTAGGATTCAACTACCCTAGAGAAATATTAAATATGATCCGGATCCGTGATCCGGCAGACAAAACTGTGCTAAATAGATTAACTCAGAATCTTAAAAGAAAAATTAAAGATCTTAAAAATGAAAATTTTGAAAAATATATAAAAAATTTATCAGCTAAAAGAGAAAATAACTACTCGTTGTGGAAAGCAACAAAGAGTACAAAAACCTCGATCTCTCAAATCCCGCCAATCAGAATGAAAAGCGGTGAATGGGCGAGAGATAATAAAAATAAAGCTGAAACATTCGCAGATCATCTTGAAGAAATTTTTTGTCCAGACGAGACAGATTCGGATGATCTCACTGAAGAAAATAATAATTGGCAAGAAAATGTTATATCACCATTTTCAGAGAGTGAAATAGTGGAACAAATTAAAAAACTCAGAGATAAAAAAGCTCCAGGTTTTGATCTAATTACATCGGAAGTCCTGAAAGAACTTCCGAAAAAAGCTATAACAATGCTAACTCGCATTATAAACGCTGCTATAAGAATAAGGTATGTGCCGAATATGTGGAAAATAGCAGAGATAATTATGATACCAAAGCCAGGTAAGCCCATAAATGAGGTCAAATCCTACAGACCAATATCATTACTACCAATAGTATCAAAATTATTTGAAAAACTATTATTGATTCGAATGAGACCGATCATAGAAAATAGTAATCTGATTCCAAATTATCAATTTGGCTTTAGATCTAAGCACTCGACAATCGATCAAATTCATAGAATAACAGACATAATAGAAAAAGCTTTAGAGGAAAAGAAAGTATGCTCTACCATATTTCTAGATGTAGCCCAAGCTTTTGATAAAGTATGGCATCGAGGCTTAATAAATAAACTAAACAATATGTTACCTAAACAATACGTAGATATACTCTCATCATATCTAGAAAACAGACTATTCAGAATAAAACAAGACGAAGAGTATTCTACTATTAGAGATATTAAAACGGGTGTGCCTCAAGGTAGTATTCTGGGTCCCATACTGTATTTGCTCTACACCAATGATTTACCAGAAATGGAAAATATAACTGTAGCTACATTCGCTGACGATACTGCGTTGATGGCAGTAGGATCAAATATTGACGAGGCTACAATTAAATTGCAAAGAGCAAGCGACAAGCTATACCTCTGGACAAAGAAATGGAAAATTAAACTCAATGAGTTAAAATCAGTACATGTAAATTTTACAAATAAAAAATTAGAAAATCAACCACCATTGGTAAATCTGAATGGGGTCAATATACCCCAAGAAAACAATGCTAAATACCTAGGAATGACATTAGATGTCAAACTTAGATGGAAAGAGCACGTTAAAAAGAAAAAATTTGAGCTTGAAAATAAGTATAGAGAAATGTACTGGCTCTTTTGGTCGTAATTCTAAATTACCTATACATAACAAGATTTTGTTATATAATCAGATACTCAAACCAATATGGTTGTACGGCATACAAATATGGGGATGTGCCAAACAAACACATGTACTTTGTATACAAAAATTCCAAAATAAAGTCTTGCGCAACATGGTAAATGCCCCCTGGTATGTTCGCAACAGTGATTTGCACAGAGATCTAAAAATTCCTTGCATAGAAAATGAAATAAAAAGATATGCAACAAAGCATATAGCTCGTCTGGAGGGACATGTTAACGTTGAGGCCACTCAATTGCTAGATAATCAAAATGATGTCAGAAGGCTTAAAAGAACTAAGCCACTAGATTTAATACGATAGAATTTCGTAAAATTTTTCTTTAAGAAAATCAAAATAGCAATAAATTAATGGTTAGTCCGTTGGACTAGTATTAATGGGAGGGGTGTGGTTTAGTCAGTAAAAATCTGGCACACAATGGAAGCTACGGGGCTCATTGTGTCTATGAAGATTCCCACCAATCCACGCAACAAAAAAAAAAAAAAAAAAAAAAAAAAAATTTGTTGTTGTTCCATCTCACATAGAAGATTTCATCATTTTTTTCAAATGGGTAATCTAATGATCCTCTTTCAATTTTTTTTAAATCTTTACTGGATATCATTGGACATTTCTTAGTACAGAAGTTCCTGGAATATCTTGTGGTAAATCGAACTTATTCAGATCATCACCATCAAAATCCTTCTCATCTGTTGTGGCTCCGGTGGTATAATTGCACAATGCAATTCTTCCAAATCATCATGAAAAAAATAGTCCATAAATTCTTGTAGCCCTTTAAAGTTATTTTTACTTGTAAAACGTTCTTCGGCAATATTATTATATTATTCTATTGCAATGGAGAAAAAAACAGCACAAATATAATTTTTTGTACATGAGCCCGTTGTGCCAAAATTGGTACACCAAACAAAAAATAAATAGAATACTTACTAAATGAAACTTTACTTTACTTTAAATTTTTGTTCTTAATTATTTTTAATATCAGTTTGATAAATAAACCATTTTTGGGGGAAAAAATTGATTAGATATTTAATTCACAAGCACTCCTTGCTGACTAACTCAAAAAAAACTAAAAACTGAAAATTTATCAAAACAAAAAGTACAACAGTTAAAAAAAAAAATTGGGGAATTCCCTGAATATATTTTGTTCATAACACATGTAGAAATAATTAACGGACGTTAAATTAAAAATATTTTTATTAGAGATGTCAGGAGAGTTCTTTTAAAAAACCGTGCCAAAATTGGTACAGTTGGCTCTAATAGGTTTAAGCACGTAAAGGTTTTACCTAAGCTATTGTGAAGAGCATGAAAAAACAACCAATTTAGGTTTAAAATTTGGAATTTTACCGTTTGATTCTTTCTAATATCTTTTTTGTAAATTAAAAATAAATTTTGGGGTATTCCCTAAAGTTTCATTTTTTTATTAGAGCGTTTATATATGACTGTACTTCAAACGAAATTCATTAAAAATAAATCAATGTATATAAGGCAAAAATACTGAATATTTATAATCTACATATAGACCTAAGACGACGTTTAGAATTTCATTAATTTAATACCTATGCTTTCTCAACGAAAGCAATTTGAGATTTTAAATATTCTGAAATTAAAACTGTTCCTCAAGAGAAACCCGAATTTTTCTTGAGGTAAAAAAAAATTAAATAATAGTACAGTTTTTAAATAAGTTCAATTCCCAATTTAAATTATCAAAACTATTTGTTATTTAAATTTTTTAAAACCACTTAACATAAAACAACAACAATTCAACAAAACCCAAAATTTTAGTCCTTTTATTTACTATATGTACATATACTGGCAATAATATTTTTGTTATCGTTTTCTCCTATTTGATAAACTCAATATTCTTAAACAATAATAATAATATCTAAATGAAAAACTACATCCAATATATCTACAATTTTTATAATCTATGATACCGTTATATTTATATATATATACGCAAAAATATATTCAAATTGAAAAATATACTCGTATCTATTCAAATCAATGATATCAAATCTAAAAAGGCATTTTATTCCATAATAGCTATATGAAATCAATCTTCTTGTTATCCTATTATCATCATTATCTAAGCCTATTTTGCATAATTTACTGTCATTTACAAAATGAAATATGCTTACGTTAACATAACTAACATACGTAGGTAAATAGGTTATTTACGTAGATACGTCATATCTGTCGAAGTTGAAATAATGTACGTAATAACAGGAAAAGACATTTTTTTGTGCTTATTTTTATTTTTTTTTTTTTTATTTTTGCTTTCAAATTTATACGCATTTATGTTGACGATATTAGAAAAGAAATTTTTGATAAATATCTTGTTACTGTTCAACTCATATTTTTTTTATATCTGTTTCTGGTAATTTAAGAATTCTCTCGTTTTCAATTTTAGAATTTTCTAATAAGTATACTCAATGGATTTGGCAATATTTTTGTTTTTCTTTTGTTTTTTATTGATGAATATTTAGTGAGTGACAAAACTGAATTAAAATCGCTGCAAAATAATCTAGTGTTCAAATTGAACTAACAAAAATGGAGAAAAACTATTCAATTGAAGTAACTTGCTTGTTTTAGATTTTGTGGACAAAATAAATTAGACGATTTGAACAAAACATAAAAATTTATATATATATATATATATATAAAATTCTAAGCACTTTTGTTTGTGACTGTGTAAGTTTTAAGCCACTAGACGTAACATAACCATATTTACGTAATAGGTTGGGCTGATGCTCCGCTTGGTATATGTTTATTTTTTGAATCACGATTCTGAGTGGTTTGTATATTTACCATACAACTCCAGTCATTATCAGGAATATTTCAAAAGCCAAAGGTGTTACAGATCTGAAAATTGGTAATGACTGAACATACTTTTTGCCGTTTTCTAAAATTCTGATTTGCTTGGATAACTGCCATACAACTCCCGGTACCATCTGGAATATTTCAAAATTTCACTTGTGTTACAGACTTGCAAATGTACACTTAGATACTATTTCACGAATAAAGATATACGACTGTTACCGATTTCGAAAATTTTGGACTGGTTCAGGTCGGTGCCATACAACTCCTAGCAGCTATCAGGAATATTTCAAAACCCTATTGGGTTACAGACATGAAAGTTTATACATAGGTGTTCTATGAAATATAAACAAACACGTATTTTTCAATTTATCGGATTTCGGGCTGCGGGTAGATGCCGTACAACTTCTAACACCCATCAGAGTTATTTTAAAAACCAGCTGTGTTAGAGATATGAAAATTTACACTTTTATACTTTTTGGCAAATAAAGAGATACAAAAATTTTTAAATTTTGGACTGATTCAGGTCGGTGCCTTACAACTCCTAGCACCTAGCAAGAATATTTCAAAAACCAATTGTGTTACAGCAATGAAAATTTACACTTAGATACTCTTTCAAAAATAAAGAAATAAGCGTATTACCGATTTTATAAAAATAACATTTGCAATAAGCTAATCAACTCCACCTTGGTGAAGACAAAATTTCAGAAGACTTAAATGTGAAAATTGAAATAGCAACGATCTGTACAACCATACAAAGTGATGAAAAATTTATTAAAAAATTATTTCGAAAACTTCGTCTGCAACGTCTGAAACAAGATTGTCTCTCACATGGACTCATGGACATTCTTTCTCACATGTGGGATTTTCACGGGTAGGAACAGCAAGTAACGTGCTTGTTTATATTCTATCAGGGAAATATTGTATAGTTTAAGTTGTAGTGCAGAATATTTTGATTTTGTTTTTGTAGTAAAAAAAAATATATCAGAATATTTTTGATAAAACAATTTTTTTTAATTCGATTCATAGCTCAAACTTTAACGAATTAAATTCTATACATTTTGTGTTCGACCCGGACAACTCCGGGTAACTTTGCTGGGAGTAAGCTTTCTTTCAGAGGGTTTATTGATTTAGTTCGCTTAAAGATGGTTTCTGCCATAGCTGAGTCATTTACTGTTCATCTATCACTACCATAACACTGGACCATATTTGAACCCATAGCGATTCTTTTCAATACAATATGACTGTTAACGATTCCACGAACAAGTAGAAAGCCATGATAAATATACAGACATTGACATACGATATTGATGTTATCAAACATATTATAAAATTTCAATAGACTTGGACAATGCCGACCTATATATTGTTGTGGGTATATCTTACTACGGTGAGATGGTTCCAGATTAAATATCACTGAAAGAATAAATGTCCATGTAATTTTCATTATTCATAAAATAATAGAATTTTAGGCAAATTTGTTGAGAGTATAATTTACTGTGTAATGTCTACAAAGTCTGCAGTAAGTTGGATACAGCCGAATAGAATGAAAATGTTCCAGCCAAGAGAATTTTTGAATCCAGACACAAAAATACAAGACGCTGAAAAAGACCAAATCTTCGTTGGAGATACAAAATATCGATAGGCATGAAATAATTTCGCATTTTAAGCTGGAGACATAGGCGCTCGTAGTCTATAAAAATGGAGGACGCTGAATAGCTAGGGCCAGGACATTTATGGTTTGTTTGTCAGTAAATATAGTTAGATGCTTAGATGGTTCCCTCATAATTTTATGAATAATAATGAGTCAAAATGTAAAATAACGGAAGTTGACTCTGTTTTCTATGAATTTCTGAAACCTAAAAAAAAAATTAAGAAAAAGCCTGATAGCTAATGAATTAATATTGGAAGTCCAAATTTCGTACGTCTTACACGTAAGTAGGGCGCCTGCTTTTCAAGTTAGGTCCCTGGTTGTTTTCCGGATGAAGCAAAAAAATGTTTGATTGGTTTTTCGACTTGGTCCAGTACCCTTTGTCATTGGGACAAACAAAATAACAAAAAACAACTGAGAGTATAATTTGGTAAAAAATTAGATAAGATGGAGATGTTTTACATAAGAAGGTTCAGTTCCTGACAATAGCAGTAGTTTTTCACATTTAATGAGTTGATAAACCAGTAATTTGAAAAATAATAAAATTTTAGGCAATTTGTTGAGAGTATAATTTACTGTGTAATGTTTTAAGTTAAATGGAAGTACGCTAATTATGAAAACCTAGTTTTAGCCTATTAGCCTTTGAGAGTCTGAGTATTCCTGTTAAATCCGCTAAAAGTAGTCAGTGTTGGTTCTAAGTCCATTTTTTTTTTATTACTGCACAAATCTCATCCACTTATCTCTTCCAAAATCTTGGTTATCGCCTTTCTGCTATCAAATCTGACTCTAATCCGGCCATGAAAATTAAACTGATGAATGGAAATGGTTCTCTTTAATTCTAAGTCTGTAAATGGATATATGAGATGGTTTTGAAAGTTCTGTTGAATATTAACAATAATTCATATCATAGAAAATATTTGTTTTCTTTTGCTACTCATTGTATATATACATATAATATAATTTTTTTTTATATTGTTTGTAATGACAACTTTTAAATAAGTTTCTAAACTATTGACATTCCTGTTTCTTGTTTTATCATATTTTTTCTTTGTACAAATCTATTTCATTCTTTTTTCTATAATGGTATATACTATATTATAAAGATTGTGTTAAAGTTAGGGTAATATTCGGAAGGCAATGTTTTTAAAACACTAAAATATAAATACAAAGACAACTTTTGAACAAGGACCCTGCTTAAGTAAAGTACTTTTCAAAATCTAGCAGTAATTTTACTTTTGTTGTTGTTGTTTCTTTATTTTCTTGTATTGTCGATATCCTTTTTCTAAAGAAAACTATAATTGAAGATTTTGGTTTGATTGTGAAGAGAAAATTCATATTACCTAGCTTTGTTAAAAGCACAAAAAAAAAAAAAAAAAAATAAGAGAAAATTTTCTTCTCTGACAGGCATAAAAATTTGCTGAGCTTTTCAGAAAAAAAAAAAAAATAAAATCTAATTTTGTTAAGAATTCAGGCGGGAATTTAAAGTTTTATTAAGGATTGAAAATGATAGAAAATATTTTCAATAAAAATGTTTTTTTGATTGAGTATTCAAATAGTTTTTAATAATATGTAAAAAAAAAATTGATGATTTAGTAAAATTGTAATAGGATATTTTTAAAGGGTTTGAATGGTTGAGTTTAATTTTATTTAATTTTAAAATTTCAATAGCTACCCAGAACTAATCGATAATTTTTAATGAACATTGAGTTTTGCATTAAAAAGTTTTTTGAAAATATTTTTGTAAAATTAGCAATATATGATGATTATTTGAAGTTTTTCATTTAAATGTTTTTAATTTCGGATACAATATCATTCCTGGTCTTTGTAGTTTACAGGCTGTAATTTTATGTGTTTCACAAGGGAAATTTTACTAGAAAATTTACTTCAAAGTTTTTGATATGTTTTTCCGTATGTCATTTAAGTAATGACCTGTTAGTGCCTAATGTCTAGTGGCTATTATAATTAATGGCTACTTTTTAAATTTTTTAACGTACGCAGAACCCATCAAATTAACAAGTTAAACCAGGAAACCTTAAATAGAACGATAATGGGTGGGTACATTGATACATAACACTGTTTGCTTAACAAGCACTTATTCTCTGCGAATGTCCAAGTCTGACCAAAATTAGGTGCCAGAAAAGCGTATGTTTGACAACCTGACAAAAATCTCTGAGCTTCCTTTTAAGCATATCCATAGATATTATCAAAAATACGGGTCTGATCCGGAAATAGGAAACAGTTCAGTTCGTGTATCTGATAAGCTGAAGGGGATTGCTATGATCTTCCCTTATGTCGTAACTGTCACCTTAAATGCTGTGACAGTCACCTTTTAAAAGTTACTAACTAACTAATTTCGAATACTAATTCCGAATCAATCAAAACAAGTTAACCCAGATTACCTCTTACTGGCGCTTATATTTTCCAATCGTATTATATTTTTAGCAACACGATTAAAAACTGTTAGAGGGGTCATTTCAAAACTATATGAAACTATTAGAAAATTAAACAACATTTTGACTTCACCAGTCTAATGAGACTGCAAAAACATTTTAAGTTAGTTCTGGGGTATTATTTAGCTTTGGGCATATTCACCACACCCTATAGCAGTTGTTTGTCGCAACTTATTCCGTATATTTCTCATTTCTTCGTTTTCCTTAGGAAACGATTTAAAGCCAGAAAAATACGGCGAAAAAGTTGTGCGGTAGCATACAAAATCCTAGAGTTACAAAGCGCTAATTATAAATAAAAAATTAATAAAAAGTTTTAATAGGTCAGAAATATTTTTATGTTGTACACAAAATGAGTGTTATCCTAAAACCAAAAATAAAATGTTGTGAAAAGTATTTTAAGCGAAAAAACTAATAAAGGACTATCGTTTTATTTGCTATTTTAAATGAAAAGATAAAATAACTACTGAGATGTTTACTGCATATGAAAAATATTTCTACACATATATGAAATGATAAAAACAAACTGTTAACATAGTGTGAACGTTTGAAGCTTTGCAAACTGCAAGACACAGTGTCATTCGGTTTTCGATCATAAAATGAACTTTAAAAACAATATCAATGCATAAATAAGGTAATGAATCCCACTTTAACGCCGCTGATATCTCTGTTAAATCTATATTAAGTATAAATATAATAAGCAAATATTTATGATATAATTTATTTAGTTTTACTTGTAGTAGCGCTTTCTATAGTACACCCTGAACCAATTTACAATATGATTGGTCTGTTATTATTTTTTTTTTCTTATGCAGTATAGGCACCAACACACTGCCTTGTTACTGCCACTGTATTTTAGATAATCCAGAGGTATACATTAGCTTACTTCACATATAACAATCGAACGTAGCAACGTAGCTCCTCATAGAGATAACATGGTAGATTTTGATTCAATTTAGACATAAGGCCAGGATCCACACCTTATCGAAACCTTGACTGATGTCGGGAGAAGCAAAAGCTCTATGCATCTCTTTCTCATCATCTCTGATTTCGATAAACAAATTGATGGTCATCAAAAAGCTAGCGATCTTCTATAAGTGGCATTAAGCGATACTTTACCAGTTTTTAAAAAAGTTTTGAAAGAACTGGTAATAGAGTCTGTAAAATGCAGTTTATTCTGGCTTTTTGCCAGCTTTATGTATTAGTATTATGTTCCATACCTTCCATTGAAGCTTACTTTCATGACGCCAAAAAATTAAAATGCTTTCAGAAAACATAATGCGAATAAACGCATTATCGACAGATGCCACACCTTCATTGGAAAAATGTTGATCTATCGATCGATATCATAAAGTTTAGATCATTTAGATCAAGAAAGAGTCCCGTCAAGACTAAAACTGTTTACCACGGTATTGTGCTTGCTTCTACTGCCCCATCTAACACTTATCAAGTAGAAATAAATACTTTCCCTTTTTTAAAATATTCAATATTTTGTTTTTATAAATATTTTCATATTTAAAATTGTCCTCTTTTGTTAATGTATAATTAAATTAATAAAATATTATTGCAATATTTAATTCTTTTTATTTTCATTTCTTTTTATTGTGTTGTCTCCTTCAAAATAAAATCAATATTTCTTGAGTTTTCTTTCTTCAAATATGAATTTATGTTAAGTTATTATGACCTAAATATACAATACAAAATAATAAGAAAACATATGTCAAATTTGTATATTCAAATAAATCACAACAAATAATTATTATGTAGGTAGTTATTTATTTTATTTATATTGTTTTTTTTTTTGTCTCAACTCACCTGTAAAATTTAATACCTTTAAAATTGGTAAGGTTCAAAAGAAATTGATAATCTATTATAAAAGCTAATTACAAAGAATTAAAAAAAAAAAAAAAATAAAACAAAAAATTTCAAATTTAGGACGTTTAAAGATTTTAAATAAAATTACTAAGCTAAACTACTTCACCTAATTGTCTATAGATGCAGTTAGTTTGCATAATCACACATGAATTGACTATTTCAAAAAAAAAAAAACAAAAAAAAAATCTCATCAAAATTTAAAATGTGAAAATTAGAAAAAAAAAAACCGGAGACATAATTTTTACCATAGAAAAATTGAGGACAAAATTTTCTTGAAATTTTACTTTGAATATGAGTTCAACTAATTGGATTGAATTTTGGGCTTCATTTTACTATATACTAAAAACACTGTAATGACTGTAATTAAAACTCTGTTGTAAAATAAAAATATAAAAATTAAATCATTGTAAAATTACTTTTGTACAGTTGAATGTGTTTTGTTTTCACGCTTGCTTAAATAAATGTTAATGTTTACTTTTTATGTTTTTTTTTTTATGTTTTGTACATTGTTACTGCATTCTAAGGTTAGAGTATTAATTTTTTGGGTGGTGCTCTGTTACTTTCTTCGTAAATTACTTATTATTCTAAAATTATAAAGATTTATTCGTAACTTAGTATTAAACAAATGAAAATATAATTGAAAGCTAGCAATATTGGGAAAAAAATGTTTATTTACTTACTTTGTTTGACTTTGTTAAAAAATTATAGCATATCTGGGAAACAAAGGGAAATTAAACAGATAAACTTTTTTCAAATTACATTTTGATATATAATTTAGTATGTGAGTTAATGTTGGGTTACTATCATTTTCATTTGCCTGCATTTATTATATATACAATTTATAGGTTGGCTGCGAATATAACCCTAAGCTACCAAAATCCCAAAAATTCAAATTTCCAAAATCTCAAAATTCTAAAATCTAACTTTAATTTATTTAGTATGTTTGAATTCAATCATTTTCTGTCCAACAGTGGCTACGCATAAAAATAATTTAAGTAAATATTCTGGAAAAAGGAGTTATCTTTTATTTTGGATCAAAGAATTTGTATAGGAAAAATAGGTTTATTACAGAACATTCTAGACAATAATTACCTACTCTTTCAATCAAATTTTTATACCCTTGAAATCAATAATATTAACGATATTATTTGATTTATGTTCGCAATAAGTAAAATAGTAAAGACATGTCCAGAAAAAATTATAACTTATCTAGCTAACCATATAAACTATATAACTAAGATAAAAATCAAAACTATCTACTTTTATAATTATCCATTTACACTTTAGACCATTCACGATATTATTTGACTTAAGTTTTTTTTTGTTTTTATATAATTCCAAGTCTATGGGATGAACACCCTAACTGCTTTTACACAGAGATTTGGAATACACAATCACATACAATAGCTTTTTCTGTTATATGAATTTTTGTGGTATAGACTAATTTAATAAAACTATATCTATTGTAGAGTACTTCGCCTTCATAATAGCATAGTTCCATTTTTATTTTTAGTGATAACCAAAACTCTCAATTATTTATTATTTATTTTATCCCAATGATAAAGGGTACTGGACCAGGTCGAAAAACCTGAGACCTTTCGCCTACTGCGCCACCCAGCGTGTTAATTGCTGCTGGACAACATTTTGAGATCCCATTCGAGTGAAGTAAATAGCAAGAACGCAGGTAGCTGCAGTAGTAGGTAGTAGTAGGTCTCCTGCCTTTCAACCGAAGTCGCAGGTTCGTTTCCCAACTAAGGCAAAAAACAAAAAAATGCTTTTATAGGTTTCTTGACCTACTCCAGTATCCATTTTGTCATTGGGATAAAACAAATGATAAAAAATAGGTCAGATATAATTTTGTTATCACTAAAAATGAAATGGAATTATGCTATTGTGAAGGCGAAGTTACTCTACTCTACAACAAATATAATTTTCCACATTAAAATTATTAGATGTACCTATATTGTATGTAATTGTGTATGCCAATTCTCTGTGTAACAGCAGTTAGCGTGTTCATCCCATAGACTTAAATTTATATAAAAAAAAATGTTATTTATATGAAAAGTTATGATGTATCTAGGGCTAAACATAATTAAAATATCGTAGATAAAAAATTACTATTGAAATTTTCTTAAACGATATTAGTTGACATATCTAATGTTAGATTAGATTTCGAGAACGAAATTCAACAAATAAAATAGTATTCGAAAACTCTGTGTAAAATCAGTTAAGGCGTTCGTTCCATAAACTTGGAATTATATATAAAAAAAAATAAAGAGATTGACATTTATATTGATAATATATTATAAAATTTTAATTCGACGATTTATATTCTGTATTTGCTACCCTCAATATTTGGACCGGCAATTTTATAAAACTGTTGTATGAAAATTGTATTGCAGGTCATATATTATACAACCGTTGTATAAATTTGATCGTTTTTTTTTACAATTTGTAAAGTATATGTCCATATCGGGTGTCCCAGAGCATGCGTATTAGTTCTTTAGGTGGGGAAGGACTCGTTATTAATAAGTTTTATTAGCTTAGAACTAAAACTAAAAAAATTATAAGCGCAACCTGCCAATGATCAATAATTAACCAGCCTCTGTATTAAGCAATTACTTGTTGAATTTTGTTTGCCTATTTCTAATTTTATCAGCTATCGGTAGACTTTTTTATTTTAAATGTATATATGCGTCGTGCTGTGATACCATGGAAGATTTTTTTTTTTTTTTACCCTCTACAGTAACTTAGGTAGAATCACCTTTTCGTGCTTAATTAAGTACAAAACTGCAATTTTGCACTACAATCTACAATATTTCGAGTATTTATTTAACAAATTACTGGCTTAAATCATTAAATGTACAAAACTACTGCTATTTATGATCATTTTAAGAATCTTGTTTTACACAGTTTGTAATTTTTGCCAATTATTGCCAATTGACACAATCTCCCCACATTGCGAATCCATTTAAGCATAAACTTTGAAATATTGATTTAAAAATTAATGTTTTATTTTGTTTTGATAGGGTATATCTTCTGTTTATTAAACCATAGATAGATTTTATTAAAATTTGTTTTTTTTTTTATTTTAACCTCAATGAGAAGTCCGACAGTAAGTTTAGGATCTAGAATAATGGACTCAGAAAAAAGTGTGACTTTAGCTGAAGATTTTCTAAAATAACACAAGATTTTAGGGATAATGCAATGGAAACTGCAGTAAATCACTGTATAACCGAAGCAGATAATATTAACCTAAAAATGCTTACAAAAAGGCTCTGAAACTGCTGCTAACTATTTTCAACCTATGTCTTAAATTATGTTATTTTCCAAAAAGCTGGAAAGTTCCTACAGTTATATGCATTTCAAAAACCAACAAACCTATAAATGAGATTAGTGGTTGTCGCCCAATTAGCCTACTAAGGTCGATCGGAAAAGTCATTGAAAAAGGACTCCAAATTAGGCAAGACTTTGTTGAAAACAATCAAATTTCAACCAATGAAAAACTCGGTTTTCGACCTGCACACTTTGCTGAACGAAATATATTTGCTGACCTGCACACTTTGCTGAACCAATAACGAAATATATCAGATAAAATTTTGAAGAAAAAAACGGTCGGTTGGTATGTCGGTTGGAATTTTAATTTGTGATATAGAAAAAGCTTTCGACTCTGTATGGCACGACTGTTTGATCTAGATTTTGATCTGCGTCAAAATCAACGACATTCACTCTTCAAAACTTCAGTTTCCAGCAGTCGTACCCCAAGGATCAATTTTAAGCCCTATCCTGTATTTTTATATCTGATATTATCATCCCAGATTCATGTTACATTGCTTTGTTTGTCGATGATAACAGAATGTATAGTACTGATGAAAATCCGGCAGTAATTATACAAAATTTGGAAAGCGGGTTCAATACTCTTCATTAATACTATTTAAAATGGAAAATTAAAATCAACCATTCTAAAACGGCAGCCTGCTTCTTCTCAAGGATACGAAAATCATGTAACTTGTTAATCAGAAACATTAACCTAAATGGTACTGTTATCGAATGAAGTTCCAGGATTAAAACAAATAAATACATTATTATTTGTGTACTGAAAACTTGAATGAAAGTTTACTTTGTACAAAAGCTTGAAAGATATGAAATTAATCAGTGATTAATACAACCGTTGTTCTGTCATTATATCGGATATTGATACTAAATATTGTATTAAATTGGTAAAAAAAGGTAAATCCTAAATTTGATTTTAAAAAAATCAAAATTTAAAATTTTGATAATAAAAATTCAAACCAAAAATTTTATACCTTAAATTTTCTCTAAATTTCTCTCAAATTTTCTCACAATTTAAAGGAAAATTTATTTTTGAAAATAATTTAATTTCAAATCTATTTTATTATTATTCTCCATCTCAAGAATTAATTTACATTTTTCACTTACAATTTACAATATTTATTTTGTAATCTCATTTTATTACTAACACAAAAAAAAAACAACAAAAAAACACAAACATTAGAGAATTTAAGAAAAATAATTTTCAAGTATCTTTTCCGAGAAGAATCTTCAGTTGCATATCCATTTCAATAAAAATCTTAATTACTTACCGTAGGTAAATTTTTTTTTCATTTGAAATTTTTCTGTCTCTCTCTTTCTTGTCTCTCTGTAATAAAGCAATTTTCATGTTTATTTATATATTATATAGATAGATAGAATTGGCTGTTCATTTAATTTATTGGCTTTCTCTTACTGACCTCTTTGATATAATTTATATTATCCTCATTTTATTACACCGTCTAACACAAAATATCTTTAAAGAAGAATAGAAGATTTGTTTTTTATTGTTTTGTTTTTTTTTTATTCATTTTTTTTTGTTGGTTAGTTAGTTGGTTTCAATTTAATTTATTATTTTTGTGATTTTGAATAAAATCTTGTGGGAGAAATGAATTCTGTTTTGTGAACGATGATGAGAAGAAATAGCAAGAGGAAAGCCATTCATTTATTTGTGTTTTTATTTCAATGTGAATATTTTGTGGTGTTGCGATTGTTTTTAATGTAATTGGTAAAATAATTAAAAATTTTACAAGATTTATTGTTCTGAAATATAAATTATTTGTGTAGAAGCTCCGTAACTGGTCATAAATGACGGAAATAAAATTTATAATTTTTGTTATTTCATTAGACTTTTAATTCCGAATTTAAGAAAACTGTTAATTTAGTTTTTACTTAATTTATTATTACTAACACTAATGTAATAAATACATTAAAAACATTACATTACATTAATTATAAAAAACGTCAAAATTATAATGCAATATTTGTAATATTACGGTCACTTGTAAACATAAATTATATAAAAACTAACTCATATAATTTGGTACCTGAGTAATCGTAGTAAGGGAAGATCAAGTAGAAAATGGGAAGACAATGTTTAAATGATGCCCAAACTCTAAAAATCCCAAGTTGAAAACAAGCGGCTTAACTCCTAGTTTTTAATTTTTATTATTTTATAATAATTTACTAGGGGCACCTATTGGTTACTTTTAATTCATGTTAATTTTAATTCAGAAGACAATAATTATGTTTTAATGAAAAGCTTTGAAATGGATGCCATTTGATGATCCAATATTCGACAAATACTGCATCTTATTTAATAGCTAATTGTTTAAACTTAAATTATTTTCCAAAAGATTGGAAAAAAGCTTTGGTTATTATGACTAAGAAACCATGGAAACCCCCTGAAGGTCCTAGTAGCTACCTCTTAGTCTTCTTCCTAATATCAGTAAAATTCATGCCATGACTAAACTTTCTTCAGATATTTGTCGCCAGAAAATGACGAAAAATGTGTAGCAGCATGTTTCATTGACCTAGAACAAGCATTTGACACCGTGTGGGTAGATGGCATTATTTACAAATTGCTGAAATACAAGTATCCCTCACACTTAGTATTTTTGATGAATAACATGTTACAAAATAAAACTTTGAAATTATCTTCGGGCAATTTAAAATACTCTTAAGAATTCCAACTAAAAAACGGCCTCCAACAAGGCGTTACCTTCCCAATCCTTTTCAATATTTATTTAAGTAATCTGTTAGACTCACTTAACAAAAACTGATGCCTGAATCATAGCATAGCTTTCGCAGACGATCTCACAATTTATACAGCAAATCATAAGGTGAAAGTGGACCAATATAACCTTCAGACAGTCTTCAACGAAGTTTTTCGTTACTGTAATCTTTGGAAACTGAAAATCAATTTTGATAAGTGTGAAACTATGCTGTTCCGGAACAATATTAGTAATGTTAAATATAATATTAAAAAGAATTGGAGGCAATTTCACTTAAAAAGAGCCGATCAAAACAAAATTAAAAACTACAGCAGCGTAAAATATCTAGGAATAAATTATAATTACCTACTCAACTTCAAGGATCATGTGAACAAACAAATCAAAAAAGCAAACATCCTCTTCATGGCCCTAAAAAAATTATTTTATTCCAATATACTATGCAAAAAAGTAAAAATTTTATGCTATAAAACATTAGTAAGGTCTATTCTAACATACGATAGTATTATTTGGTTCAATATTAGTGCTTTTTCAATGGAAAGAGTAAGATTATTTGAATGAAAGTGCACTAGATCATGTACTAGGCTACATAGAAAACCGTCATCTTTGGAACGAAAGCGATGCCTATATTATTAAATCAATTAACTCAGAATTCATTCCACCTGAATGTTTTATTTTCTTTTGAAAACAATAATAGTATACCATTAATATATCACTATAAAAGAAACGCTCCCAATAAAAAGTTGCCTTTAAACTTAAGTGTATTAGACACAAATGACTTGAACTTATTTAAGTACGATAAAATAAATTCCATCAAGCCTTATTTTTGGCAACAAGTTTAGGGTAAGTTAACATAAGAGTAGCTTATTAGTTTAGTATAATTTCTTAGGTTTAATTAATTTAGTTTAGTCTTAAGTAATTATAGTTTCTTTATATTCAAAATTGAAGAAATCAAATTACAATTAACTGTAAACATTATTTATATTATTATAAACTTAATCAAAATAAAATTTCTAAATTTGACAGATAACTTAAATAATAATAAATATAAATTTGAGCGCTTCTACTTGTTAGCCAAGAATATTGCAATATAGTCATAAATGAATTTGTTTAGTTTTATTTGGAATTACTATGTATATATTTTGTCAAAAATAAAACATTTAAAAAAAAAAAAAAATGATGATGTAATAACCGAAATCGATTAAGATATTTAATAAAATTGTGAAACGTACCTAGAGTTTTAATATTTATTTAATTTTAATAATGTTACATCTGGAGCCTACAGCATATTCTATAAATTATATTAATCTATTTCACTTTGAGCAAAGAAAGAAGCAAGAAATGATGCAGCTGACATGATAAAATCCTAAAATAAATCGTAAGTTCGTTGACTAGTATAAAAATACTAGGGGCGCTTGCTGGTTAATAATTGTAATGCAAGTTAAAGCCAAATTTAACTTTTTAAAAGAAAAAAGATTTACATGGATTAATATAGACTACTAACTACTTAGCAACAAGTAATCATGTTTTAATAAAAAGATTTGAAATATATAGGGTTTGATAAAAAATATAAATACTTCTTATTTATGTTGTCTTTACTATTTATTCCTAAGCTGTAATCGGAAATATCAGCTGCACATCAAATGACTTTAACCCAAAACGCACCAAGCTAAAGTCATTTAACTTTTGTTGCATACAGATGGCGACTGCTTTTCAGCTAACCGAAAATGAAAAAAATATTAGTCATCTGACAGAAAATGTACAACACCATAAAAAAAACAATTGAGCAGTTTTTAAAAATAGATGATAGAATTTTCGAAAATTAAAAGAAAATTATTTTAAAATAAATTATTTATTAATAAGTAAATAAAAAATTTCTTTAGTGTGTACTACCTAGTTGAAATTAATATAAGAAAAACGGTACAAAAGGATTTTGTTAAATATGCTGATTGTTTGAAAAATTGGAAAAATCTTTCGATTCAAGATTCAATGAAATTGCTTCATATGATAAGCATTATGCAGAATTACAATCACCATTCCATGTTAATCCCAGCACAGCACCAACTGCTTATCAAATTGAATTAATATCCAAAGCCATTCCGAATTAAAAACCATCTTTCTTTAAATATATGATAAAAAACAGTTTTATGCCAAAATTTATTAAAAATTCCAAAAAATCCAAATATATGACAATTCGCTGCGAAAATCGTAAGTGTTTTTGGTAGTAGCATAGTTTGCGTTAAATCTTACTTACAAAGTTTATTTCGTAATTTTCTTTTTCGGATCATGGAATCATAAATTTTTTTAATTTTGGCTCATTATTTAGTTTGGGTTGGCCAGGCCTGTGAATAGAATAATATTTTTTTAATATTTATAATTTAATATTTTTTTTTTTTTTTTTTTTTTTTTTATATTATAGCCAAAAGTTAGGTTTTGAACCTTTTAGTACTTGCGTACCGTTGACCATTTGAAAAAGGAAAGGATAGCTAAAGGAAAGGAAAGAAAAAGGAAGAAGAATAGTTTTGTGGGAAAGAGCGAACAATGTTGTTAATATTCGTCTTAAATTTCTGTAAATCATAAATAAAAAATCCTTCTCTCATTGGGAATGCTTCGATTGGGACGCGATTCCACAATCGAGATGTTCTTACTATAAAAGAATTTCCATAGCCGGACTTAAACCATCTCGGAATTTCCACTGTGAAAGGGTGTGCACTTGATGCCTCTCGTGTTATGCGACAGAATTGCTTGAGAGGAGGAAGAAGTGACTTTAGTTCCTCGGAACAAGTGCCAACACCAAGTAGATATCTATAAAATAGAGAAAGTGCTCCAACAATACGACGATGACCAAGTGGTATAAGGGATGAGGTCACATTTATGTCGCCTATAAGACGAATGGCGCGGTTTTGAACTTTGTCCAAAAAATTTAAAGCAGCTTTTGGTGCACCTGCCCATAAATGTGAGTTATACTCGAGCTTGGGTCGTATATATGCTTTATAGATTTTTAAGAGGTCTGGATATAAGAAATTTATTCATTTTAAAGTTTTTTGAACAATATGAATAATTAATCACTAAAATGTCAAAATCGCTGTAGAAGAAGTACAAAAAAGTTTTAATTTTTTAATCGTCAGATGCTTTCGCATATACACTCTGCAGCAATAGCAAAAATAAAAGTTTGAATTTTCGAAATCAGATGCTTTTGTATTTGATGTACAGCTGATATTTCCGATTACAGGTCTATATCAATCTAAAATAATTTAGGTTTTTTTAAAATTCGTTTTTCACATGTATGTATTGTAATATCCGACACCTGTACCTGCCTTCGTCTTTATCAAAGAGAAAAATCCAGTTCCTTCTTTACTTGGATGCGCTAAAATCCAAGAACTTCACCGTTTTGTAAAAAATTCAAAATGGTTCAACGAGTATCGCAATGGACCTCATACTGGCTTAAGTTGTTTGCGTATTGCAAGCAGCCATTACTACCTGTCTACCTAACCTGTATTGTAAACAGCGTACTATCAATTGAGTTATTTTTACTTCATAAATGAATAAGTTATTATTTGCAAATCTATGCAGTCAATGAATGCATGATATGATGAATTTTTGGCTTTCGACAGCATCTCAAAATAATGAAGTTTCCAAACTAAAAAAAAAAAAAAAAAATCAAAATATCTGACAGGAAGCTAAGCTTTTTTACAATTTATAATCATTTTTCGTGGGATCAAATAGAAAATAGCTATATGTGTGATTTGCAGAAATTTAATAAATTAAAATAAATAATTCTGCAAAATTTAAAAAAAATATTTAGTGTCGTTACGTTTCCTTTTAAATATCTTTAATTTAAACAAAAAAAAAACAATAACGAAAATCGGTTTTGAAATGAATTTCAAATTAAATATTATGATTAAAATTTTGCGTATAAAATGCTTTTACTGTAAAGTACATAATTTTCAGTTAAAATGTTATACCTTGTAGTAGCTAGAGTTATAATAATGAATTAAAAATAAAATTTTTATTTATGCGAATGATGGTTAAAATTATATTTAGGTGAAATAAAAAAATTATATTAATTTTTGCTTTTACTTTCATAATAAAATATTTTTTATTTCTTTTGGATAAATAAAATCATCATTAAAATATATTTGAAAAGCTTAAAGGTAAAAATCAAAAAGCCATATAAAAGGACACTAAACAATATTATGTATACGAGTAAAGTATAAAAATGTATAAATTATTAAAATCATTAGAAATGTTACGATAAACAATTGAAAAAAATCACAAGACAATCAAAACAACGTGAATCAAGGCGATTAATTTTTAATTTGAAATAAACATTTTTAGTTGTTAGAAATCTTATATATAAAACAAATAGGGTTGTGTAGTTCGTTGGTGAAACGATGAATTACTAGGCTCTCAGAAAAGAAGAAAAAGAAAACATTTATTTTTTTGAATATAATTAGCTATAACAATTTATGCAATACGTATATATAAAAAAAACAACAACAACAACTACAAACAAAATTTGAAATTCTCATTCCATAATCCATACTTGCAGTAAATATTAAATTGATGCGCGGTTTCTATATATATATGTATGAATATGAATATATATATTATCCCAGTCGGAAATTTTTTCACTAGTTCAAATTTCATTGATAATTTCATCAATGAAAAGTGCTCAAACTTTCATGTTTTACTTTTGAATCTAAATGTAACATAGCGTACGAAGTACTTCCAAATATACATTACAAAGTAAAGTGCAGGTAATTTGTAACACTTTAGTCTGATTAACATAACGATTTTTGTTTTTTGGTAAAAACAATATTTTTTTTCTATTTAAAATTGAAAACATTTTGAGCTCTCAGTTGTGATAATAAAGTCAATTAATAAAGTGACAAATATTGTGGTTGTTGCTTAAATAAATAGAAAATAAATTAATTTACAAATTTCAGATTTTAAGTTTTTTAGATTTTAAGATGATAATAATAATTACGAACATTAGGAAAAAAAAAAAAAAATTAAATTATAGAAAAAATAAAGTATTTTTTTATTCAAGCCATTCCTTATTTACTAAAGTGAATTTATTTTCATTCATAGTAGTAGCACCTTTTCAAGTATTACATTTTTATCTATATAGAAGTACTTTCTTGTGCATGAAATTGTAATGTATAAGGGACTACTTACACCCTATGACATTCGTTAAGAAAAGTAACATGAAATCGCAATGGGATAAAGGAAGTAGTCATGGTGAAAATGTAATGCGAGAAGAATGACTTCGGAGTGAGTGAAATTTCCGACTGGGATATAAATCACATATACTAGGACGTAATTAAAAAAAAAGGGTTTACATATTCATATACATGTACCTTGAATAATTATGATAGCATAACTTATTGAAATTGAATTTTTTTATAAGGACATACGTTAGAAGAGTATAAAACTATTCTATCAATTTGATTCTGGATGCATCTATATATATGTGTACATTAACCACATTTAGATGGTACAGTATATAATACAAGTCAAAATTTTAGGGCTGCCACTTAATAAAAACTTCATATAAATTTCTGGAAAAATGTAACCTGAAGAAAAAGAAATATTTGAATATATTCGGGGAATCGTTAGAAAATCCCCTGTTTTTAAAATCTCTCAGTTTTCAAAAATCCACCGTATCAAAATTCCCCGTTTGATAATCCATCGTATTAAAATGCATTGTTTTGTAATACGCTTTTTAAAAATCCCATGTTTTAATGGGATCGTAACAAAGTCCCCTGCTTTCGAAATCTCCCGCTTTTGAAAAATTTTACAACCGAACGAGTTAATTCAGAAATGAGCTTGTATACATCCACGTGTGATTTGTCCACAATGGTATTCAAGCGTCTGTGCCAAGCTTCTGCATTATTTTGTGTTCTGGGGAAATTAAATTTTTCCGCATCAGCAATAGACCAAAAATTTGGATGATATCTTGGTTTGGATGGATTTTTAGATTTTCCTGTATTACCTGTTATATAATTTATTTTAAACCAATTTGCAATTTTTCTGGCGTCGTTATTAAGAGTTTTAAATAAATCTGAAAATAATCAGAAATTGCCAGGGACAAATGCCAAACTCTTGATCATTCGAATCTGTAGGCTTAATTTTTCATCATTTCCATATTTAAGCGACCATCCCTTCAGATTGCACTTTTCGCCAAATAATTTGTCCAAAGTGAAATAGACATCCCTTATATATAGCTGATGGAAAAAAATCGTTTGCGGCAGCTACACTAGCTTTTTCGAAATCTGAAATAATTCGTATAGGATTCAAGTTTATATTCCATTCACAAGCTGTGTAACAGAGTTCATAAAAAGTATTTGATCGTTGTATATCATAATATCGTTGTAGATCGTTGTAGATATTTCAAAGTATTTGATCGTTGTCTTGAAATTTTTTGTTTCTACGATAAATTATAAGGTAAATTTATTCTACATTCTTCATTACATTCTACTATACTACTTCTAATAATTTGTGAAGGCTTTGAAGTAGATGTTTTAGCAATACTTTTTACTTTCGTATTCATTTGGCAAATGATTTTTTTAAAAGCCTGCGGATCATGTGAATGAGCAGATGGCTCCTTCTTGACTAAATGTTTTCCATCTACCAAAACTGTTAGAACTCGACCTGAGCACAATTAGGACTTGCGTTGCGCACACCACCTAAAAGCTTTGCTAGTTTTACTATTTAAGTGGTAATCGTACCCATCTACAAAAAATTTGTCATTCCCCTTATTTGATTTGACTGTTTCAACCTTCATTTTTTTAATTACATATATAATTTTGATTATCTTAATTATTTAAGTTATATGTATGTCCTATTTTTAATTATAATGAATGACAATTGTCAATATTAAATTCATTTTATTTTTATTAGCGTCTTTCATAAAAACTACACTCTAATTAAATTCTTAATAATATAAAAATACTACATGTATGTTTCATTTAACTTTTTAAATTATTTTTTTTTAAACTCCTCGTTCTTAAAATTATTTTTTTTTTGTAATTTCGGGCGCACGAAATAACAAAAAAAAAATAATTTTAAGAACGAGGGATTTTGATACGGGGGACTTTAAAAAAAAGGGATTTTGATACCGAAGATTTTAAAAAAGGGGATTTTGATACGGAGGATTTTAAAAACAGGATTTTAAAACAGGGGATTTTGATACGGGGTATTTTAAAAAAAGGATTTTCAAAAACGAGATTTCGTATCCAATCCTATATTCGGATCTAATTTTTTGAATTAGTAGAAGCATATTTTTCAACTCTTGTCAAGTTCAGTTTCACTACTTAAATATAAAAAAAATGTTAATTTCAGAATATTTTTTCAAAATTTTTTGAACAAAAATTATTTTCTTAAATTTTTTTTTTAAAGACTATTGAAAAAAACATGGATTTTAATTCTTCGAAAGTCGCAAAGCACTGATGAAGGAAGTAAGTTGCTTCCGAAATATCGATATTTGCAAAATAAATACAAATGATTAGTGAAAGGAAACTCGACTTTTATTCCATAAATCTAAATATATCACTAAAAACAAATCTGATTATCAAAAACAATTGATTTTAAATATTAAATTTATGAAAAATAAAAATTTAAAAAAAAAAGTATTTCGCTGTATAAAAACAGTGTATTTGGTATTATCGGAATCGGAATTATTAGACCGAAGTGGCAACCCTATAATAAATTATAATATAATAATTGAAATAATAAAGTGAAGAGTAGGCATAGACCAAAATGAATAAAAAAAAAGTGTTTACATATACATCTATAATTATAATTGACAAGCATTTAGGGTCCTGCGCAGTAGACACCTTTTCATTTTATTTCGATTCTCCTACTCCTTAATGAACTTCTAATATACATAATATATAAGATTATATATAAAACAAAAATGCGCACACAGTTGAACATTTTGTACTCATATGATTTTATTATTCAGCAAATACATTATGCATATGTGAGAACTTATTAAAATAATAAACAAAAGCAAACTATTCAGTTTTTATAATTTACATTATATACTTGCAAATGAATCTATGTACATATGCAAAAAAAACAACAAAAAAACAAATTCATCTAAAATAAAAAATATAAAAACACAAAACAACAAATCACTTGAATTCTTCATTTTTATCTTTTTAAGTAACTGTTTCTAAATTTTGGTTATTTGTAGTAATAATATAGTTTTTATTAAAATTATGTATTATGTATGTATACATACCTCTTTAACGACAAAATTTTTTATTTTTAGGAATTTTATCCACTAAATGCCATTTACTATAGGGAATATATCGGAAACGAAGCAGTATATGAGGGACATGTATTTATATGTGTCCTAAATAAAACTTACTAACCACAAAGCTTTTTATTAAACACGAGTGGTTTCTGCTATATCGTGCGAAGTCTATGTCAGTACGTAAATTACTGTTTTTTTAAAAACTTTAAATTTGACTTCAACTTGAAATATAATTACTCAACAGGGGCTCCTAGTACATATTATAATACCTACTCATAGTGATAACTTGAACCAATTATGATACAAGCAATCTTCATTTCCATAGACTAATGTGTAAAATTAAAATCGGAATTGAATTTTTTTACATAAGTATGCATAAGTTAGAAGAGTATAAACTATTCTATCAATTTGATTATGTATCTTAATGCCTACTTCCACACGGGTCAACTTTCATCACTTTTTTGCTTTCGTTTCATTCCCCCTTTTCTAAAAACTAATTTTGCTCATAGAAAGGGGAGAATGAAACGAAACGAAAAAAGTGATGAAAGTTGACCCGTGTGGAAGTAGACAATGGATACACAAGCCATTCTTTCCAGTTCTTTTTTTTTATTTACACACCAATGTATTTTTTTCAGTAAATTTTTTTTATTTTCATTTATTTTTAAATACCCAAATTTTTAGTTTATTCATAAAAAAAAATCTTATTTAGGAAGTAGGTTGATAATCAATTTGTGTACACCTACATATATGGTCATCATAATTATTGTTTTTATTTTTGGCTAATAATGAATAAAATAATAATAATAATGAAAAAATAAAAAGAATAAAATAAAAAAAAGAAACCAATTTTTTATTTATTTTTAATTGATTTGTTTTATTGATGAGCAAGATGAGATTGCGTCGTTGGTTCATAAAACAATAGTAATAGGAGAGCAGCAGAAAACAAGTAAACTAATTCACAAAATCAGAAAAATTTGAAAATAGGAATATTTATTTATGCATATATGTATAAATATGAATATCATATTAAGCTTTTATATCTTTCTCTTTTTTGCTTACTTTTTTTTTTTTGCAACCGTATACCAGACCGAGAAAGGTGATGCGTTGAATGGGTTAAAAAAAATTTGTTTAAAGTTTTTTTGCTTATTATTATTTTTTTTATTTACACAAGAAATAAAAGGAAATCTCCTTTTTATTTTAATTTCTTTTTTAATACACGTCGTCTAACTAAAATAGAGACTGAATTTTTTCTACGTGTTAGAAGAGTGCAACATAATTTTTAAACTATTCCAATTTGGTCAGTTTTACAATTTGATTTGTTTTTGTTTTTTGGTAAAAATGTACATAACGATTATAGCTACAAATGCAAACGCATATTATTCTTTTCTCGGCAAAATCATCAAAATAAAAATTAAAAATAAGAAAGGAAGGAGAATTACTGAACATAACAAAAAGAAAACAAAAATTTTATTACATACCTAAATACATAAAGAAAGCGAGTGTTACCAATGCGATTTTTTTTTTTTTTATATAAAATTGAAGGGTAATTAAGTTATTTCAAATAAACGTAGGAATGCAGGATTAAATAACACAGTGAAAAGTGTTTTTCAACATTCACAAAATTGTCAAAATGTCTATATGTTTTAAATTTAAATATGTAGCAATGATTTATGAAAATAAATATTTTTTTTTGCTACACTTTATATAAACAAATATTTGCTACAAATAAATTTTTTAAATTGTCAAAATAGAAAAATTACATAATAGAAAATTCAAAACGGTGATGAACTGAATAATTGATAAAAAAATTGGAATGATAACATTTACGCGCGCATATTAAGATTCAATTGCAATTGATAACATAAAAGCTAGCTTTTGCAACAGATTTTATTGACTGCAATTGCAATTCAATGTGAACACATCCAATTACCACGCGATCTATTATTTCTTTTTTCTCTATGATAAATCTATTATTCCTTTTATGAAAGAGAGTTGGTTTAGATGAGTTAAGATATAATTTTGTGATAAAATTTATTTAAGATTAAACCGTGCGTGAGTATGGGCTGTTCCTACTAGTTTATATTAATTAGAATTAATAAATTTTATTGATATTATTTATTATGTACAAAAATTTTAGGTAGTATTTAGACATTAAAAATTGTTTGCAAATTTTTATTGCGGTTTTTGTTTGAAGTTTGCACAATGAACATTACCATGAAATATTCCATCAAATTTTATTGTAAAAGCCACAGTTACAAGTTATGTCACAGATTTAATTAAAAAAATGTGTGTAAAAAGAAATTCATTAATTGAAATCAGAAACCAGAAACGAAAACTGTAATTATGGTGGTTTCGATTAATTGAAGAATATTTAGTTTGTATCATTTTTATTTTCAAAAAATGTTTTATGACAGTAGGATAATTTTAAATAAAACAAACAAAGCTAATGTTGAACTTTATTTACGTTTTCATTTTTGTTTTATATTTTCATTAAATTTTCATCAGATCAAACAAAATACATAAACTAGAGTCTTATGTGTAAACTCTACCTAGTATAAAATAAAGTAATGTATAAAATTTTAACTTTCAAGTAACAAAAAAAAAAAAACATTTTAATTCCATTATTTTGATTTTAATCGTATTTACAGTGTGTGTAGCTCATATTTTTACAGATAGTTTGATATTATTTATTTAACTCTGTTTACTACCACTTCATAATTAGAGAAAATTTCACATTGTGTTCTGACATCACGATTTGCTCAAATCTTAAAATTCCCCTCTACTAATATTCATTCAACACCGATAAAGTTGAAGACACCAGTAATGCTAAATTTTGACATAAGTGATATTTCTTAATGGTATGATTTAGCTGATAAAAAAAGATAAATAATGACTCCTACAATACTTCTTTAAACCACTTTATCGTACATGTGCTATATTTTTGTAATTTTTTTTATAACATTAATAAAAAAAAAGTCCTTTACAATATTTTAATACTGAATCTTTTTTTTGAAATTCCTCCCTCTTTTAATTTTTTTTAACAGAATATATAATTAATTAAAACAATAATAGTAACATTAAAACCAACAACAGGCACATGTGACTTTATGCATTATGAAATTTATACCAACATAAAATGTTGTCAAATAATTGAAAATTCCTATAATATCGACATACCATTAAATGAAAATTTACTTTATTGTCTTCCTTATTTGATCCTGTAAAACGGGAAGACTCTAATTAATTTAAAATTAATTTATTTTTAATTACAATTGTGATGTTTTTCTTATTTAAAAGAAAATATTTTAATTTCAATTTAAGAAACATTAAAAATAAATTTTATTTTTTCTGTACATGTGTAAACACACACATACATGCACACATATAATTTGTACATCAGGTGCGGTATTTGAACTCAATTCTTAAACTCTGTTGTAAGTTAAGAAAATGATACAACAAAACGTGTTGATTTATTCACAGACGTTATTTGTCTCAAACAATGAAAAACAGAACAAAACAAGAATATAAATAAAAAATTAAAATAAAAAGAAAAATTTGTTTTCTTCTCTTTCTTTCTACATACTTACATTATTATCATTATTGCAATACATACATTTTAAATAAAGAAAAAAAAACACCACCGAATGAATATTCAATACTTTCTAAGTTAAAGCGAAAAATCTTCATAGTGATAAAAGAGTAATTTATTCTATCTCTTTACATAATAAAATAAAGGGTACCCACAAACACATATACATAAAAAATAACATGTATACAATGGATACATAATGAGACGTTTAAAATATATTTATATTTTTATTTAAATAAATTTAAAATTATGGAACACATAGGATAGAATTAAACTGTATTGGGTATGTTTTTTTTTGGCTTAGAGCAATGCTCTGAACAGCGGGCGACCTTAGAAAGTGTAATCTGAACAGAGTCCAAATATTGTAAGCTATTAAAAAAACGGTAAGATTTTAAACTACAGAGCCTTGTAAACTTTTTAAGCGTAAATTATGAAAATTAATTTAAGCTTAAAATCCGTTCAACAAAATCTTACCTACTTACTTACTTGTTTGGCGCTACAGACCTTGAAGGTCCTAGGCCTGGTTCAACAAAATCACAATGAACTATATCAACCAATTTCGATTACTATATCAACCCTGTCCTTGCGGCAACAGGCGTAAATAAAGTCTTTCCATCATCTCCTATCTGCGGTATTTTTTGTTGGATGCTTGTATCGGTTAATAATGTTGTTCTTCATGTTTTGGTGCCTTCCGACTCGACATGTACGTTGAAGATTCTATTCGAAACATCATTTGACAATGTTGTTCTGAGGTTTCGTCAGAGTATGACCGATACAACCCCACCTTTTCTGTCAGATTTATCTATCAGCAAACACACGTTGCATTTGGTTTATTTTTTGACACAGAACTCTGTTGGAAATTGTTTGTGGTCAACGAAATATTAGGATATGCCAAAGATCTATTCATATACGCTTGCAAAAAGTTAACATATTTCGCTGGCCTACAAGAGAACAGATTTTCTATTTGAATTGAAGTGCCTTATTATTTAGTGCGCAGATATATGGACATAGATATCTACTCTGTCACCAATTCTTGATTACTAAGATTTGATAATGCTAAAAGCATAGTAAGATTTGTGTTACAGATATGAGTAGAGCCTAATTATATTCGTTGTAATACACTTTCGAAAACTTTGTTTTAGACAATTTCAGTCAAAGAAGGATTTTCCAGAATGTATAGGCTATAGGTTATACATAAAGATGTGATATACATATCAAATGATAGATTTCGCGCTCCGAAATAAAAGAAGTCTCTAAAGTCCAAAATTTGGTACGATGGATCATGGAACGGAATTGGATCTGCAATCAGATTGTCTCCGTAATGCAAATCAACCTCATTACTAAAATTGCTATAGAGAAAAATAGGTAAAACAACCCTAAATGTTCAGAAAAAAAGACCACGTTTGCTGTTGGATTTTAACTTCGAAGAAGCAGATCAGTTGCGAAAAAAAACTGATTCAAGTTTATTATACGAAAACAAAAAAAATAATAAACCGGTTTTACTAATTTGGTTGAAAAAACATCAAATATTTTTGATCTTTGTAAGGGTGATTGCGTTTGTTCTTGTTGGTTGCTTTAATGTTTATAGCGTAGCTAATTCAAAAATAAAATTGGAAAATAGTAGGAACACCTCCAGAATTTAAAATTTTCATAATTTCTAAAATTTCATAGAAATTAAATAATAATTATTTTTCGAAAACTAAATTTATAACAGTTAAAAAGTTCATTCTTTAAGTCAACATCTTATGTTTAATTTGAAAATCCTTTAAATCTGAAAGCAGACAGTTAAAAAATTAAAAATAGAAAATCTAGATTTCGAAAGGGTAACAGACACGTCTTAGATTTTTTTTTATTTTATGGAATTTGAATTATGTACAAATCTGATAAAGGATATAAATTAGACTTTAATCCATGTGTGTTGTTTATTTTAACAGGTACATAGGCCTCTTAGATTTATGAGGTGCATTTAAGTCTTCTTTGATTGAAGAATCCTTATAATATTTTTTTTTTGTTTTCCATACAAGTATAGATAAGAAATTTGATTTTTTTTCTATTTTTGTTTTCATAAAAGAAGATTTTTTTCAGGTTTTACAATATTTAACAGGGGTGCTATGAAAAAAAAATTTAGACAAAAACTATTATATGTGATTGTATGTCAAGTGTCTACATAAGAAGCAACAAGGGTGTTAATCCCATTATTTTGAAATTCGTTTTAGGTGAAAGTAATAGCAATAGCAAGGTGTTATTAGAAATATTTGCATTTGCAAGTCAGGCAGTATTCAGATCCCAAGAATGTTCGAGCTCAAGCAGCGTGATGGATTAACGCTGGAAATATAACTTAAGAAGATAGTGGGTCGGTTAAACATTATTTTAGTTATAGGTGATATTCTGGAAGACTGCAAAACAAATGAAATTACAAGAGGTGCTATATCTTTCAAGTAAAATGCAATCTGGAAACACCTATAGTCATTTGCAATGTAGTGCTGCACAAAGAGGTAATCAGACTTTCTAATCTTAGATGGCTCAATAGACATGACTGCAAATAATCAAACTTATATGGCTGATACTGTACTAAAAAGTTCTCTTCATCTTATATTCATAACGTTAATGTATGCGGTTATTACGGGATACAGCATTAATTATTGCAGGTCATGTATAGATGTGAAGGTGAAATAATTTTGCATTTTCCCACAACAGCACCTGTCCCGCATTAATATTTTAAAAGAAAGTCTTTTTAAAGGCCTTCTTTCCAGACTAACTATAGGTGATTTTGCGATACCAACATTAAATACATCTAACACTTGCGAAATTGTTTGACGAATAGGATTTATGTCAAGATACATTTTTGAACAAATAAAGGTTTTTTTTTGTATAAAAACTTGTTTTCTAGCGTTTGGGAAATACGCGTATCTGTATGATAAGCATATAATAGTAAAATTAAAAGGAAAATTTTCGACTATTTTCACTATCAAACAAATGAAAGTTTTTATAAAAATGGACGAGGAACGGGGGGGGGGGGTACTGGTTAGGTAACTACTGAAAAAAATAAAATAATGTTAAATAAATTGCTACTATGCTGGATTAACTCTGCTAGTTAATACATGTTCCTTTGGATAAAACGGAATATGATTGAATGAGTGAATTAAAATCTACTTACTTATTTTCTTTAAATTATTTAATGCCCGTTACCGTATACGACAGATATTTCTGATTTATTTATATCTTAGTCCTTTATATACCCTTCCATGGCCTAATCGGTTGGAGCACAGAAATGTGTTTCAATTACGACGTGGTAGTCACGGGTTCGATTAAATAAATATAAATATAACTAAATAATGGGGGCATAAAATATAACTTAAAAAAATAGCAAAATATTACATATAAAATTTATAATTAATAAAAAATAATTATTAATTAATACTTTATAACTAAAAAAAATATTACCTATATCAATTTCTATATCTATACTCATATATCTCATACAACTCAATAAAAAAATAACACAATAAATAAATATTGGACAAACACTAATAATAATTACACAATTGTTAACAACTAACAAAAGTATGTACCCAGTTAAAATAGTAACGTCAGGCATCTCAACGTCAAAGATAGATAAAATCGCAGCTAAAACTTGCAGAAAATATAACGTCGTCTTACCACGTAAGCGCAAATATATTTATCGAAGTGGTCTTCTTCCTACTTAGACAGTATTAAACAGATTAAAAATGAAATTAGACATTGCCTCTGAAATAGAAATGATGATACCATAGTACGAGTACGATGGAAATGTCAAGTGGAAGCCCTGCTCCAAAGTGGAGTAAGGAAAAAAACAGAAAAAAAAGTCCTTTGTACGAAATTTAATGTAGTGTTTATACTAACAGGTGCTTTATATGAAATTGTTTTGTCTTCCAGTTTAAGCTATAGATTTTTAATATTTTGTCAAATCATATTATCTGATATAGATATGATAAGCCTCTAAGCTCAGACCGTCATATCATTTATCCCCTACCGTTCTTAGTATACTCGTCATTCAGATGAGATACTAGGATGATAAGTTAATAGGTTGTACTACTTGAATCATATATTTGCAATTTTTAATATTAAAATATCCACAAAGATTTAATGAATCTTAACATGAGCATTAATTCAATTTCACTTCAATCTCATATATAAATATTTCGAGGCATGCACCTGATTTTGAAATTGATATATTATGAAGATAATTATAGCATTCACCAAGGACATAAACCTGAAGTTTAAACAATCAAGTGGGAAAGTAAAATATATTTGAAAACGCCTCCATTGAACTCGCCATCGATGAAAAAAGACAAACAGAGAAAAAAACGATATTTACTGATGCATTAAAGTTTCCTTCATGTTTTCTTATATCAGTTTGAAGTATTAAACAACAATCATATTCTAGAAGAGCCTCAGTAGTAAAATAATAAAATGTTTGTACCATATCGACTAGAGTTTTACGGTAATATCTTAATTTCTGGTATTGTAATAAATAATTTAACATAATCAAAAAAGCTGTAATAAATGAAATTGAATTTTGAATTTGTTCAGTTGTGCTGTTGCAACAGTTTGCTATTATAATATTGCTATTATAATCGTATGTACTACAACAGAGGCAGGCAGAAATATAACTTAAATACTTAAACACAATAAAACTGAATAAAAAATGTAAACTTCCTATGAATAAAAAAATGTTTCCATTTTGATAGTAATTGGCACATAAAGTAAAATATAGAAAAGCAATTAAAATATATTCTGAGGCATATTTGAAATATTTCGTCCTTTCTCATCTCTTCACATCCAAAACCAAATAAATATAAATTTTGTCTTAAAATATAACAAACATTGATTATCCTACGCACAAAGATAAAAATAAATAAATAACATTTATTTTGAAGCACAAATAAGTTGTATAGAAGGAATTTAAATACATACACAATTCAATTTTATTATTATGATTTTTAAAGGATAATAATAAAAAATTATTATCCTTAGTCTTAATATCAAAAATAAGAAAAAAAATTTTGTGTTTCACGATTCGGAAACATAAAATGTCTGTTGCTCATATATTTTAAGAGCACTCAAAATATATTTCTTGTTCCTAGCTCCCCCAACTCTTCTAATAATATCACCCTCCAAAAATTTGATTTTATTTTGCATATGGTACGCAAATTCAGCACTTTATTAAAAAAAACACACACACATTTTTATGAAACCATTGACAGGTACTGGCATTCTCATTCTCACATTGATACATTCATTCTGATGACATACATTAAAATTCAAATAAAGAAATAATATGTATATTAAAAAATACAAAAACAAAATAACAACAAACAACAAAATGATGTGTGACATTTCAGTCGCATATAAGAAGTGAAAATCAAAACATTATTTTGACAAAGTGATGATATGTTAAAAATGAAAATAACAAAAGCCTCCCCGTCTCGTCTGTCTTTATAACATTTTATTTTACAGACATTTTTATATTATAACAAATAACAACAAAAAGAGAAGACCAAAATATTTTGCCAGAGAGTCTTTATTGTTATTTTGTTGTTGTTTTTTAATAAAATAAGGACCTTTGTTGTGTCTTTTATTATTATTTTTGTTTTTTTGTTTTTTTGACAATATTTCACATTTGCTACACTTCATATTAAAATGTCAATAAGATGTCATAAGATATTTTAATATATAATGTAATGTACCGTTATTTTTTTTTGTTTTTTTAATTTTAATTTATGAACTTGAGATATTCTAAGGATCAGATTACTTTCAGCATAAAAGTAAAGAAAATGTTCAAATTGTGCTAATTTTTAGAACTGTTTCAATTGCGTCGTAGTTTCATAAAAAATCAACAATGTTTGAACGGAATTTCGATATAAGCTCTAGTATCTTTTGAATGTGTTTAGCAATTTAATTTTGCAATAAAAAAATTCAAGCTACGAGCATATGACAACATTTTAAATTTTAAAAAGAAGTATCCATTTCTGTTTTTGATGACTTGTGATTTAATTAAAAATAAAACCAAAGTAAGATTTTAGCTTTTCGCTTTTAAACCGTTGCCTGGCTCATTTAAATAACACTTTTTCGCAATTTGAATATTGTTTGAAAGGGAAATTGCCTGTTTGAAAGTGAAAATTAATTAAAGGAGATATTTTTCCGATTAAGTAAGTATAGTTTTAAAATTTTTAGTCAAAGAGTCATTAAATTTTCATTTCTATGAAGTTTAATTCGGAGTAAAATTTGTTGTAGTCGGGTTTTGAATGGGCGGTAAGTGTAACGTTAAACTGCTTAAATTAAATGAAAATGAATGAAAGATTAGAATTAAATATACAGACATTTTTATTTAATTTGGAAAAGGCAAGTCTTCCACAAAATGTTTGGTTTTTTTTTGTTCTTGACAGTAACTTAGGGTATAATTTTACCTTTTCGTCCTTAATTAAGTACGGTATTGCAAATTTTTTTACTACATATTTACCAAATTTCTGGACAAACTCATTAAAAGTATTACTATTGCTATTGTCAAGAATTAAGCCTTTCGCAAATAGCGCAATTCCATTTTATTTTGAAGTTGTTACCAGATTATATTCTCAATTTTTTTTTTTCATTTTTTTTCGTTTCTCAACAACAAAGGATACTGGACCAGGTCGAAAAACCCATAAAGCATTTGATGTCTTCCTTAGGAATCAAACCTTTTGAATGATAACAAAGGGTACTGGAGCAGGCCGAAAAACCCATAAAATATGTCACCCATCGTGTAGATAAACTTAAAGGTGTGCCAACTTTTTTGCAACAGAGTATTAGGTACTCTAAATTTCATTTAATTCCTATTTTTTATGCTCATGACAGTATCTTAGATAAAATTACTTTCGTTTATTAAGTAATTTTGTTCTCAATAACAATATACTCTCCACTGAACAGTATGTAAATAAGTAATTAAATTTACAAACACAACAGCAGCTTGCCTCAGTCTGAGACATCCAAAGACTAATTTTATCACCAGCAATTTAGATAATGGGAAATTTCTAGCTTGATCATATGGATCAGTATCAATATTTGCAGATTTTGAGGAAACACATGAAGCCACATGCTTTTGAATTCATGTCTTTAACATAGATTTTTATGCATGATAACGATCCGAACGATACAGCCAAAAACACACAGTACAAAATTGGCTTGCAGAAGAACAAATAAATATTCTACCTTGGCCAGCTAAGAACCCTGACCTCAATCCCATTCATAATCTATGACATGATGTGAAGGTAAAGATTCAAAACAAAAATTTTCAAAATTTAGACCGATTATGGCATGAAATCAGAGAGGCTTGGTGTACAATTCCAATAGAACGATGTCAGGAGTTAGTGGAAAGTATGCCAGGTAAATATAAGGATGTATTGGATAATAGAGTTTACAGTACAAAGTAATTTGCCTATGAATTCAAACCATGGAAACCAATAATTTTTTTCATCAAAATAAATTGTAAAAATTGAAGATACTTAGAAAAAGGTGAAAGCTTTATGCACTTCCAACAAGTCAAAAGAAAAAAAATTAAATTTTTTCAAAGTATACTAAATTAAAATCATACTACTTATTCTTAATAGTGGCTTGCGTACCAACGCAATTTCATTCACATAACAAAAATGCACAATTAATTTTTCTGTTCTTTTTTTTATTTTTTTATTTTTGAATAATTTAACATTGACATCACAGAAAACAATTGAAACAATCCAGTACTCAACATATGCAAGAAAAGATTCTTCAAACAACCTGTTGTATTTTTTGTTTTTTTTTTTTTAACTAAAAATTAGTCTAGCCCAAAACTACTCTGTCTAAAAATTTTTTATTTTTTTTTTTTATAAAATTTAAATGTAAACATTTTTCATTTTCACTAAAATATGCACCTATAAATTCAGACGCACGATGAATAAAAAAAAAAAAAAAGGTTTTGAGAAAATTAAAAAAATAAAAACAACAACAACAACAACAAAATAATAATGTAAAGAAAAAGAGTTGACTCTTATGTGCAACCCACTTTAATACACATTAAAAAATCTCAAGTATCCTTTTTTTGTTTCTATTCAATTCTAGTACTAAAAAAAAAAAACAAAAACAATAAAATAAAAAATTAAAAAAAAGTTGGATAATTTAATAACAGGAGAATAAAACGACAGTATTTAGTTATTATGAATGTAGAATGCAAATTTTCAAACAATGGCTATTTAAAAAAAAAAAAAACAATTATAATAAATAATAAGGTCAAAAGGCTATACAAAATTACTTAAATTCACCATAATTAAGCCTATAACATTTGAAAAGTTAATTGTCCTGGAATTATAAGTTCTTATTCTATTAATTTAATGCAATTAGGAATATATACTTTAAAATGCTATAATTTGAAAATGTTAAAATTTTAAAGTTTTAAAGTGGATAGGTATGAAGTTGTTCTTAAATAAAGTAGGAAAATTGTACCAGCATGAAATAAACATTTTTTTTTCTATGAAAATACATCTGAGCTTTAATGACATTTGAATTTTTAATATTTTATGCAATAAATATAATTTCAATTTTCGAGTAAGTATTCGGATCCAACAGAATGCTTAATTACTTTCTGGGTGCAACAAAACTGGATAGTCCTGGTCCTGGCGCAATATTGTGCTTCAATGACTGCGATTATCACCAAATTCTCTCCATTTGCAAATCTGAAGTTTTTCCCTCCTTCCACAATGAATTCCCTGGAGTTTGAATTCGAAAACATTTTTACCTGGATTATTTTTTTTTCATTTGATCTGCATGGTCTTCTTAAACATATACAATTGTATACATGTATATACAATTATAGAGACTAATCGTCTCATGTACATTGAAATTTAATAAATTGAATTTGCCTAGCCAGTGAAAGCGTTTTAATTTTACTTTTACTTTTTTGGCTAAGTCAACCTAACCGAATACAAAAGCATACATTTTACGTTTAAGATTCTATTTAATACCTGTTGCTTACCAGAAATTTTATTTCCACTGACCCCAACAATGAAGTATCTATATCATTTACTTGCTTTAATAGAATGTATAAAAAATGATATTTATGACCGTTAATTATCTACAATATTTATTTGAGATTGTAAGTATACGATGCTTGTGAACTGGTGATACAACTCAATAATTGCATTTCTATTTTATTCTAATGAAAATCTGAGATCATATCGTTTTAGGCAACAAAAGGTTTGGATCTGATAACTTTAATATGATGATAGCAAGTATATAGCTGGTAAATTTACTTTTTAAATATCTAATTGCTGTGAACAAGTGTACTATCGTATAACGTATGACTGAAATTTATAAGAGATTTTATTTTATGGCTTTTCCACATATTCCAATATTATGAAAAAAAATCTGGGCATTGTATTTAAGCTATTCCCCACATATTATGACCTGTTGTTAAGTGTTCACGTTGAAAAAATATCCTTTAAAGAAGAAAAACTATTTAAGCTATGGGTGAATATGGCTTCAAAAAACCTCTTCCACCGAAGTCGATTTGTTCCCACCAAGTTCTTTGTTCAGATTGCCTTGCTTCGTTTATTCTACTGTTCGAAACCACGCACTTTTTGGTCATATACACTTCCGTGATCTCTAAGCTTTTATTAATGAGCTGGTTTTACAAAGTGTTTCCACCTTTAAAGAAGAAGTGTTTGCCCTGTATGATCCATGAATATCAGAAAGTCTACCGGTCCCCATGGCATCCCTGCTATAGTTATAAGATATATAGCCTTCGCTATTTCAAAACCATTGCGACACTTATTCCATTTATTCTACCTACAGAAGTACACCAAACACAATAGAATTCCTAAAAAAGGTGACAAAAGCGATCCCTCAAACTACAGGCCTATTGCAATTTTCCTTTCGAATCGTACGATTCAAGTTTTAGTTGATTGATTTAAGTCCGATCAATTCCAAATAAACCCCGTTTTTTCCCAAGGATCAGTTCTCTCACCTACCGTATTCCTTATATTTATAAATGATTTGCTCCAAATCACTTTCAATCCAATCCACAGCTTTGCAAACGACAGCACTCTAGTAGCCTCCTACGATCTTATCAAAAAAGACATCATAACCAGCTCCCTCAGCGATGATTTGGTCGAAATAGCTAATTAGGGCTTAAAAAACAGAGTCGAGTTTAACACATCTAAAACTCGGAGCTGTACAATATCCCGAAAAATTTACATTTTTGATCATACTATTTTGTTTCAGGAAGATAAACTTCAGCGGTTTGAAAGCTTAAGCATATTAGGTATGCACCTTAATCGAAAAATGATCTGGAATGATCATATATTGATGTTGCAAAAAACGCAGCCAAATGTTGAGGGTTTCTTAGCCGCTTCAAGGCCTACTTCTCCCCCTGTGACCTCTTGAAAATCTATAAGCTTTCATATGTGTGTTCCCAAAACATGACAAATTCTATATTTATGACTTAAATAAATTCAAGGCGAATATTAACACCTTCGTTCGTAATTATTCTTCTTCCCTTTTATCTTTTTAGCCAAACGTACCAATCGGTATAAACCTAGTGTTTTGGCTATGTATAAGAAAAAAAAAATCATGCTAATTCAGTTTCTACACTTAATCGTTTTACTAGTTCCTTCATTTTTTTTTCATACCCTTAGTTCATTGCTAGAAATGTGAGGCTAAAATTTTCTGATTTTCTGACCAGCAAATCCGTAAGCTCCATTTCAGACATTTAAAATTTTTACTGTAATGGCTCATTTTGTTGGTTCACATGTTCTGCATCCATATTATAAAAAATATGATGGTATATTGGTTTGAAGAATTGAAAATTCAAGTTTCATGATATATTGGAAGAGGTTTTACCAAAATGCTGAATGCTATGTGTGTCTTTCGAATATACCTATAAATATTCATATCCGTGTCGTCATCGACAGTAATAACACTACTTATATGGTAGAATGATCTTATCCGCTCTACATCCATATCACCAATTTGCAAATAACACAGAACTGCTGCGTTGATTTTCATCACTTTTTTCACCATCATTTATAACATACACATTTACATGTGTCAACAGTTATAATACATAGTTAAAATCATAATAGTTATAATATTGTGATAGCTTAAATCATGTATATAGTTTAAATCATAATTGTATCAGACCTAATAGTTATAATTATACTTACTATGCCAAAATTCTGCGCAATTAGTCATATTTTTTGTCCTATTGATTTAGAATAAAAGTTAATTAAAGTTTTATAAAATAACTATATGTACCATTTGAAATTAGACAAGCGTCTGTATAGTTTTCGATATTTTATGACAGAAGACTAATGTCAAAATAGTATACAAAATTCACAATAATAAATGTAGAGCACTAATGGATAAATAATGTAGACTGAGCTTGCCTAAGCTTATCCCGAGGTTCTTAAAAATTATTTATCGTAATAATTGAAAAAAGAATGTTAGCACACTATACATCGATAACGAATGCTCATAAATCCATAATAAATACCAGATTAATACAAAAGACTTAAAAATCTCATATTGCAAAATATGAAAATAAATGGTAGCTAAAATCAGAATCTCAAAGCATATAAAATACTTCTGAAGATTAAAAGTAGATGAAGAAATGAACAAAAAAATGTCATAAATATCTTTAAATATGATGTAATCAAATTTTTTTTTGTTGTGCCACATTTCACTACATTTAAAACATAATTTTTCTGTTTTTCTTAATAAATTTGTGGTACGCATATGGGTACGCAAATTCAACATTTTATTAACAAAAAAAAAAAAAAGTAAAAAAAAAAACATTTTTATTAAAGCATTATTGACAGGTACTATATATACACATTTTCACATATTATATAAAGAACATCTTAGAACATAAAAAATGAAAAATGAAAACAATAATAATGAAAATGAAGGAAAACAACAAAAGCATAAGATGTCAAACAGATTTTTGATTTATAAAGTAAAAAGAAAATGGTTAAGTCGAGAATCTCTTGACACTGCTGTGATGACATATCAAAACTGCGAAATAAAAGCTCTCAATTGATTGCATGTTTATTTTCTGTTTATTTATTTTGTTAAAAGATTATTAAATGGTGGGATATAAAAGAATTTGTGTCGAAAAAAAAATGTTAATAAAAAATATTCGTGCTCTCTACTCGTTGACATTAATCATATTTTATATTTGGTGTGCCTACCTACGCCTAACATTAAAATATTAATAATAATAATATATCAATAAATTTTTCGTTAAATATGGATTAAATTTGTTTGACATATACTTTATTCAAAAATTATATTTCTTTAAAATAAATTATTTTAATAATATTTTGTTTGTACCTAATTATTTGTAACACTAAATTAATAATTGTATCTTTCTTGATTAAAATTAGTGATTGCAATACCGAACGAAAACATTAATACCGGTATTTCGGTATTAAGCTTTACGAAAATCGGGATACCGATTTTATATCGGTATTAAGGAAATTATATAAGACATTAGAAAATTCATACATACATATCGTCGCGTGAGTATTATTTTATCCCATACGCCAATTTCGAGTAAATTGACCTAACAATTAATCTATAGGTTTTGAAGTCTAATCTTTCAGAATTTCTGGTCCGTTTTGATATATCTTATTTAGTTTCTGAGATAATGAGTATTGATATTGTCCCATATCCACCTATTTTACATGTATGTAACGAACTTTTATCCCATACACCATAAAATGTAATATTTATCCTATATGCCATGTAAAAAGCAAATTTATTTTGTTAGTACTATTTTCACCTACCTCCATGGACTTGGAATTAAATAATAACCAAAAAAATTGTAATTTTATTTTCTCCCATACGCACAAGAAACGTTAATTATACGGATATGGAACAAAATAAAATTGAATTAAAAATATTTAATCAGTTTTGGAATTTACAAGATGAAGAAAAAGTAAAATTTTATTTCAAATTTGTTAGGCAAATAAATATAAAACGGCGCCGAACTGACTCTGGTGTAAAACAAAATTCTTTTATGCTTTATTTACAAGTGGAAGAGCGAACCCATAGAGTTTGTAGAACGTTTTTTCTAATTACTCTATTGATAACTCAGACCCGAATTTACTATTGCTTTAAACATTGTTTGGATAAAAACTGTGGTATACCTACACAAACAAAAAAAAGTGAAACATGCTAAGAAAGTAACTTCACCAGTGAAATTGAATGAAATACGGGAACATATTCAATCATTTCCTGTTATAGATTTACATTATTGTCGTGCGAATTCGCAAAGAAAATATCTCGAAAGTGAATTAAGTTTACCCAAAATGTATAACTTATATAAATGCTGAACCACTTAAAATATCAGTATATAGGAAAGTATTCAACAGTTAATTCAACTTTTCTTTTTTTGAACCAAAAAAAGATCAATGTATCTACATAAAATGAATAAAGATCCATCTAGAACTCAATTGCTACAATGCTACAATGCTACAATTTGAATTGCATAAAAAAGAAAAAAAATATGGAAAAAGCGGAACGGGATGCAGATTGTTCAAATATAGACAAAAATCACTGTATCTTATCATTTGCAAAGTGTTTTTAGTCTACCTAAAGCAGCAGGATCAACATTTTATTACAAACGAAAACTAAATACATTTGAAAAAAACCTGTTAGATTAAGGCAACTTCACAAATATATGAAATAAAAGTTTATATTCTTTAAAATAAAAAAAAAAATATTTGTTTACTTTAAATTAATTTTAAAATTACTTTGATTATAGATACTAGGGTTGGCTCTTATTTATTTATATATTTTACTTCTAAGAAAAACTTCTGCAATTTCAATTTTTTATTACAGAATTATCATTTTAATTGTTCATTATATTTTATTTAATAAATTTTCCCGACTTGTTTCGACATATTCATCATAAAAAAAAGTTATTTAAAAATCCAGATAAAATTACCAAAGACCGTTAATATATGAATAATATATCTTTATATATTAACAGTCTTTGATATTACTTTATTCTATATCACTTCTTAACCATTATTTTTAAAAAAATACTTCTTACTTTTTATATTGTCACATATCCAAAAGACTTTGTACCATGTCATACAAGAAGAACAAATAAGAAAAGCTATGTATGAGGTGGTATAAAGTTAATAATTTACTTCCAATAATTAAAATGATCATTACTTTTTTTAATATGAACTGAATTATCTTCAAAATTTAAATTTAAGTGCAAAATTGTTCAATTTAAATTAACAGTGTAAGAAATTTAAATATTTATCAGGTGGTTTTTTAGTATTTTCACCTTAAACATTTAAAATCGATTTACTCAAAATGTACTAAATGGCGTATGGGATAAAATAATTCTCATGCGACGATATATTAAATTCATTTACATAAAAAAAAAATATAAAAACAAAATTATAAAATTCATATTAAAAAAAAACATCTATAAGTACCTATATAACTATATTATATAAACAGACGGTGGTCTCGGTATGGTGAATCGGTGGTGAATCACTAGAGTATAGTAATGTAATGACCGAGGAGTACGGATTCAAACCCCTTGAGAACTGAAAATTTTTTAAATGGTAAATTACTGCACAAAAAGTAATTTTCAATACAACCACATCGGTTCATTTTTCCAAAATATAATTTAATTAAGATATAATAATTAAAAAAAAACTAATAAAAATAATATAATAATGATATACAAACATATATACAAAATAATTAATATAATTTAATAAAAAGGCCCAAATTTTGAAAGGGAAAAGGACCTATAAAGTTGGCCTGCAGATTGATCTGTAGGATCCACAGTTAAAAATAAATAAATAAATAAACAAATTATCAGATATTTCATCAATCTTAAGTATATATATTACACATTATATGTATTATGTAATATACATTTTTTGAAGCTTGTAAAACTTTCCAATGGCCATATTGGAACAATATTATTTATTTAAAAAATGAGATCGCAAAAAAAAGTTTATCTGAAGTTTTATCAGTCATTCTGCATTTAATTTTGTTACAAAGTAAATTTGCCGTTGGAAAAGCATTTTCCGCTTCTACACTATGTGGTGAGATCGTTTACAAATAATCATGTACTCTCGGTAGATTGAGTCCTAAAATTCCTTCTACTTCAAAAAACAACTTCAAATTATTTGGTTGAAAGATTAAATAGGAATAATCTCAGAACCGTTGAGTTGTCCCACATTCCCTTCCACCCTACTGAATATGGTAGATTCGAGCCAATCACTAGAATGCTCCGTGAAGTAAACTCCAACTATAGTTCTTTTGATCGCCAACTAAGTGTTTTAACTATTAAAAAACGATTACGTTTTAATGTACGCTCAACTGAGACTAACTAACAACCGTTGTTCTTTTTAGCTTTGATATTTTCGGCTGTATAGCCATTAACATAGATATTAATTTATGAATTTTACCCTTCTACTAACAGCATGTATCTGGTTTAGTTTATTTTTAGATTTTTTAATCAAAGGTGGCTTACTAACCCTACTGGATGATGAGTTATTGCACAATTAAATGAAGCAAGCCTTCGTCTAGTAATAGACGTCTGATGTGCTTGCTCTAAGCATAAATCTGACAGTATTAAAAAAAAAAAAATTCCTCGTTGTTGTTATTTGCATCCACGTCGTTGGAATTTTATACAATTGCTTCTGTAGTTTCTTGAAGATTGCAGACATAACCTCTTTTTTAAACGTAGAATCATTTTTCTAATACTTACTTTAGTAACTTGTGGGAATAAAGTCTTGCCGAGGAGAGTATTATCTTCTGATTGTGATCCTCCATATAAAAATTTAAGAACTTGTGACAGATCTCTACAACGTTGAAATATACGAAATTCTAGAGCATTTCGTAATTGAATACTTATATCCAAATTTTGGTCGTAAAGAGTTGTAATCATAAATTTAAGTGTAGTATCGACAGTTAAAAGCTAATTTATACTTAAAAAATAGATCATTAATATTTAGTAAAATACCGAAATCCAATAAAGAACAAAATGTCTGGTATCCCGCATCCCGGTATTGTACTCCCTAATTAAAATATACTATGTGATTGTTATTTTTTCCATCTTTTATCGCTGGATAATTTATATTGAACCTCAGCCTCCTGCACACCATTATTCAAATTTTGACTGACTGTTCGTTGTTTTCCGACTACGAATTATGCTTTAGTACTTACCTTGTCCTTAGTGCGTGTTTTGACATTCTATGCTCACATAATCTTTGAAATATATATCAGACAAAACATAATTTTATCAATTTTTATAAATTTTTATTTAAAGACTGTAATGACTGCGTTCGTAAAAATTTCATTAAAAATTACCCATTTTTTTAAAATAATTTTTAGTAAAAATACGCAAAATTTATTATTTTTAAGAAATAATATTGAATGCCATTTTTGAGCTGATACTTTAGTATCCTGCATGATGTGTAACTTTTCTTAAACTTCAAAAATCAATTCAGCAGTCTGCGCATATTGCAAAATATGCGTAAACATTTTTTCCAGTTACAATTTAAAAATTTCTGTGAAGTATGCATTCCCGAAAAAGCCTGATAAATAGTGCATTTCCGCTAAAGTGGTAATAACATCTGGAACTCGATTGGCACATTTTCAATAACAGATTTTAAACTCTGTGATAGAATATTATATTTAGCAACTAATTCGTATTATTGCAAAAAATAATATTTTTTATTATTCGAAGGCCTTAGATGCTAGTTAGAACATTAGTTTTTTTTAGTTTAAATTAAATTTCCATTTTTTATTTTTCAATAAATAAATAAAAAAAAAAATTTAATAATAACAGTAACTGTTTGTTATTTTTTAAATAATATATTTCGATCTATACTAGTTAAGTAATGTAAATGTACCGACCTATTCTAATAATGTTGCAGATTTATTTTAAATCGATCTAATGATAACCTTGATTTTTCTACAAAAGCAAAAAAATTCAGTTGAAAAAATAAAAGGATAATCAAAACAATAAAAATATATTTTTTTTTTAAATTTCAAGTCTTAAATATAAACTTACAAAGTTTCGATAGACAGTCTAAAGTAAAATAATCCATACCACCATAACAATTTTTTACAAATTGAGAGTGAAAATCATAAAAAAAAAATCCCATTTAATTTGAAAAAAAAAATCAAAATTCTATCTGTATCTATATTAACTTAATCCTTGTTCTATATAAAATTCCCTCCTTCTATCTATATCTATATAAATTTTTTATTGTAATTTAACATTTGAAATTCTATAAAACCCAAAAATACATTTATCATAATATTTGTGTAACCGCAATGTAATAAATCATTTTTTTTTCTCTTTGGAATGTCCTGAATTCTATGACATAAAATAATAAAATTATTACCAATTGAACTATTAAAACCGTTGCGTTGGTTTAACATTACCACATCCTTTCTGAACTGGTTTTTGTTTGTTTTATAAGTTTTAGCTACATATACGTTTATAATTATATACTGTATATATATATAGTATGTGGTGAAATTATAAGTGTAATGTGGTATAACAATATTTTCAATTAGAAATAAAACCATAATATTACAATAAGGATAAAAATCAAGGATAACATTGCTAAGATAACTTATTTTAAGTTTTGGTTGATTTTTTTATCTAATAATTACATTTTTTCACAATAATTAAGATAATTGTAATGCTATTGTTGTTAAATGAAAATCTTTAATTGAATAGAATTTAGAAAATCACCAATAAATTAGAATCTCAAGGGTTGTGGTGAATGTAATTCATAAAATAATTTCTATGCTCTATAATCTTATGGGTTTTCTATAAAACTTGTTTTTTATATATTGTATCAAATTAAAAAATTTATCTCATATTTAATTTGTTAATAATGTCGAATTAAGATTATTTAACACGCGAGACAAGCCGTTCAAAATCGGGACCATCTCGTGAGAATTGGGACGTATGGTAACTTTTCGAATACCAATTATTGCAACAAACAAACTTTGATAGAGTTCAATTAGGGGCAATTAGGACAAAAGTATGGAGTATTGAAAGATAAGTTAAAATAGCTAATGAAGACAAATTACATGTTTACTGATTCAAACCACTATTCACTGATTCAAACCACTATTTCAGACCAGTAATGAAATGTGTTAGAGTGTTACATCAGTGCTCATCAGTGCTCATAAAAATATAAAATGTGAGTCTTAATTCTCACTTTCCATGGCAACACAGTTTCGTTTGATTGTATTTTACTTGTTTCTAAATAATTTTAATATAAATTTGGATTTTGATTTACTTGAATTAAGATATTTTCCAAGTATAGTATAAAAAAAGCAGTAGGAACTTATACTACTATTATTTTACTAAATATTGGTTGTCACTTTAATAGTTTTGAACAGTAATACTTACTGTACTGATATAATATCATGTTTTACTGATTTCCAATAATGTTAATTGTCTGAGCTATGATGATGGGCTTTATATAACATATTCTCTGTGATTACCAGTGCTTGGCAAAGAACCGTCAGGCTCAGATGATTTACAGGTTATGTATATGTTTGATAATCTGGGATATATCGATACTTACTTCCGATTTATATATAGATTTTTTACGACTATATCGTTATTTTGGCTTACACTTTTAATGTCCAGTTCACAGGTGCTGTAAGCTCGTGTCCTACTGACATTTTAAATGTGATTCTTAATCTCCTTTCTACCGTTTTATAGATAAAATATGTTACATCCTGTAGTGCAGTCAGACTAAGGGAACTGGTTTCTAGTATTCCAGAGCATATGGACACGGTAATAACATAGGTCTATATACAAATGAACTACTGCCAAACACACCCGATTGTATCACTTCAAAACTGAAATTCAACGAAACGCCCGAGGTAGGTTTTCCTGCTAGGGCCGATTGGAAACGTGGTTTAGCAAAAAGGAAAAATGATATAGTAATTTTCACTAATGGATCGAAGTGAATTGCGGAGTAGGTCCACGAATTTCCTCAATAGATCTAAAAATATCAAAGTCTTATGGTCCCCCTAAATATGCTACTGTCCTTCAAGCAGAGCTACCTGCAATTAGGGAAACTCTTAAAACTCTTAGTCATATTCATACGCTATCAAAAGTTTGGTGTTGGACACTATTTGTTCTAAGCTGGTGGAACAATGCCGAAACGAAATTAAAAACGTAAATAGGCGTTTTTTGATCTCTCTACTCTGGGTTCTTGGTTACAGTAACATAGATGAGAATGAGAGACCCGATGAACTGGCGAGGTAACGTTCCAATTTTAGAAGACCCCTTGAAGAAGACATTCAAACATAAATTCGAGTCGTGTTTTGATTCATACTTTCTGGCCAGAGCAAATGAAGGTGGCATACACTAAATACCTGTACGAATTCGAGGAAAACCTGGTCCATGTGCAGCAGGTCCTCTTAACCAGGTCTCGTACTGATATATCAAAAGTAGTACCTATAAGTACAGGTAATTGGCTTATAGGAAACCACGCTGCCCAGCTAGGTATGTCGTTCGTAATTAAATAATAACGAAAATTAGGTCATTCGAGTCGTGGTATCAAAAAGACACAATTAAATGCTAAATTCCAGAAGCAGCTGGAATGGCTACTTTTACCAATCTACTTAAGGGTCCAGTTTGAATAACAAAGTATCGCTATTGATCAATATCTAACGTAATGCGGCTGTGGCTGTCAGTAACTAAGTAGTCACAAATTGCAGAAATGTAATCAATCTACACTATTATTCCAAAACAATGAAACCTTATACTAAAATATTAAACCAAAAAGGTAAGTTTTTTTCATTTTTATTATTATTAACAATCCACTTTTTGTTGAATTATTATTTTTTATTAATTGTTGTACAGAGATTATGCCTGGAGTTTATTAGAAGTATTGCAGAATTTTTTTTTTTAAATGTTGCTACCAGTTTATTCTTAATGCATGAAACATTTTATATTAAATATACCAACATTATTATTCAAATTGTAATATTCCATTTTTAGTTGAAACACCCTACTACACTACCACATTCAAAGATACCCAATATAAATTCAATATTAAATTTAGTAATTTTAATTAAAACCAGCAAGTAATAATTTCCAATTATTGTAAAATTTTCTCATTTTAAAATGCATTAAAAAAAAAACATAAGAAAAAAAAATACAATAATTTCTAACGCCAAAGGTTGTTATTAACCTTGCATTATAAATTGTATGCGTGTTGCTTTACCACCATAATGAAATTTTCAATTTACAGAATAGTACTTAAGCCTGATTTATTATAACAGTTTTTATTTATTTCAATCATTATTTATTAAAACCTTCTTTTTCGTTCATTTGGTTCTGTAACTCTGCAATATTGATCAAAACCATACTTTAACTCCATGTTGAGGCAATCAATATAACCTTGTCGTATAGTTGAACAAATACAAAACAAATAAAGTTGAAACATGCCATTTATCATTTACTAGGAACACGTCATGAAAAAATATAAATTTTTTTTTGTCGAACACTAAATTTAAAGGTAAGTTTATTGTAAGAGGAAGGTGAGGTGACAATAACCATAAATGTCAATGTTTCTTCTGATGATTCATATAACATCAACACGAATAGGGATAAAATATTTTTTGACGAATTTTACTGGCATGACAATAATTATTGCTTTACTATTAACATGTAAATTCTCTAATACTGCATTTCTGCACTTCTTTAATGCAAGAAGTTTAGGACTTATGATAATATAATTGCGCAATTTGCTGATTTGAAAGATATACTACAGCCAATACTATGTACTCCGAGCTTCAATTATATTAGTTAACTCCAGTTGTCTTCATTTTTATGGTGATAAATTAAGCAATGTTTTACACTTATACCTATCCTTCTAAATTTTGCAATAGGCCAATTAATAATCAAGTACTATATTTATACTCGGAACATTCAAATTTTCTTTTATAACTGTAGTTTTTTAGAAGTATAATTTAGAAGTCAGTTTTAAAATCCATGTTAAACAAGGTTATGGCATTTTTACATGATCCAAGATAAATTTAATTGTTTGAATACTCTCCAGGTTCAAGTCAATAAATTTATTTGAATTTCATGATTGATTCGGACCTGTGTTATATCAAAGAAAAAGATAGTGAATCGAAATCGAAATTTTATGTAAAACTACAATTAAAAAAGAAAAAAAAGTAATAAAAAAAATAAAATTTCATATAATTATCCTTACCTATGCGTAGCTATCAAAATATAGTAAAACTTTCGAATTTGTATTTATTTTTAATCTAACCGTTTCATCATTTATATCAATATTTACTGTTATTCATAATTAAAATTATCTAATTAAAAAAAAAAAACATAATTTTTAATTTGCATAATCAGAAATGAATATGTTTTGTTTCACGTTCATTTCGTGTAGAATTTTTGAAATGATCATAAAGAAAATTAATTTAGCATTGTAATAACAGTTAAATTTATACGACTATAACGGTTTATTTGAAATATGCTGTAATTGCATCATCTATCTAGTCAATACTAATTTTATTGTTTTCATTGTTTTGAATAATAACGGATTGAATTTCTTTTTACTGTTGAATTTTCATTCAGTGGATATAAAAAAAATAAAAAATGGGAAAACTTTTCATTTCGGAGGAAATTTTTGAAAATGAGCTCATCCAACTACAACTGAAATTTTTACGAACATTTGGAATTATTCAGCCAACAAAAGCAAAAAATAAATTTTTACGACGATTATTTGGTTTTGCGGTTTTAATTCAATTAATTATTATGGGTTTGTTTAAAGTATGTATGTATATACTGAAATTATGTGATTGCGTTTAAAATTGATTTAATTTGTGCCGTTGCTATTTTGTATTTGCAGTGTTATTTACTGGTGACAAAATTTAAAGGATTTGCTGCACTTGGATTGGCAGAATGTTCAATTTTTCTTTATATGATTGATATATTTACAATTTTGCATACAATTTTGAATGTTGAAAGTATGTGAAATATTTTTAATTTGAAGTATCTCTAGCTAGTTATTTAAAGTGGTCTATAGACATTATTGTGTATTGTTTTTTTAAAGTAAAATTACAATTAGGTACACTTCTAGAATTTTGTATATGGCATTGTTTGAAAAATTTTTTAATAGAATTAGAAAATTAAATGTAGTCCTTAATGGGGAATGGAAGCCCATGGGGAATGGAGCAATTCTGAATCATACAGAAATCAAATATTGCAAGCTCCGAAAATTGTATGTACACTATAACCGAAGATATTTCTGCCGTTGTCAATACTTCCACTCTGTTCTCTTCTTTATCTATCCTATAACACCACAATTGGAATCCAATTGTGTTTAAGGGTTCCTAGGGTCCAATTTTGTTTAAGGGTTAGTAAGGGTTAACAAAAGTTACCACGTGAAGGTGAGATGACAGTAGGAAAATAAGATGGAAGTAGCGTCAGCTGGATACAACGACCACTAAACGCATCACCACCCCATTAGTTTCCCCATTAAGACTTAAATATGCCTTTTTGATGCCACAATTCGATTGACCTATTTATTGTTGATAGCTTTAAGCAATCAGTCTCTCATTATTACTCTTCCAAGGAATTCAGTAGTAGAACCACCCTGTGCGATTGTTGGTTAGATGATATTTGATTACTATTTTGAATCGAGATTATACAATTTCAATTTTCATTCAAATAGAATAAAGATTTTTGTTGGTTTCAAGGGATGATAAAGAAAGAAATGCCACTTCCAAAATACTGATGCTTGAAATCAAATCATATTATTAGTGTATGTCCATATGACTTTAATTTAATAATAATAATAAAAAAATATTACTAAAATTAAGTTCGGTTACTAAAAACAATTAAAATAAAGCAGTACAATAATTGTTGATCACAAATTTTGGCAAAACACTTATTTTGTTATAAACATAATATTATGGTAGGCAGTTGCCGCTAAAGCCTACGATTTTATGATTATTGGTAAAGAAAATAAATTTATATATTTCGAAATGGTGCAAAGCTCAATGGGGAGGCAAGCTCAATTTGGGGCAAGCTCAATTTTTATATAACATGCCACAAAGCTCAATGCGGAACAGTATCAGCTAATAATCTCTTTCATGTTATTATTAAATCAATTTTTACATATAGTTTGACCATTTTTTTTTACATATTGTTGATAAAATTTTCTAACATGTAATATTCAAATTTAAGCTTTGTCTAGCGTGATCACCAGTGCTACACAAAATTTTCGTAATTTCGGATATAATATTATTAATTTTATTACCCAGATTATCCACATTTTCGTAGCCAGTTACAGTTATTACGGGAATATTTGCAATGTGCCAGGAAAAGGAAAATTGTGATACTGGGGATTACGGCATTTGACAACAAAAATACGGATGTTTTCTGGTAATACATCGATAGCCAACATGCTTAATTATTATTTACAATTTATTTAATTAAATTTTCAGAAAATATTAAAAGCAAATTGTAGGTGTATGGTTCCCACCAATCTTATATTCATCCTTTTGAGAGCCGTCCGTTTGCTTCAGTTATATGTCCGCAAACATTTTATCATATAAATAAATCTATCTTATATAGGAATAACTGTTATAATATAATTAATTCAAAAAAAAACAAAAGAAAAAATCAATATTGGCAATTAAACCATTTTTAACCTAAAATTTTCAATATTATATCCATATACTATCAAAAAAATAAAATTAAATTTACTGTTATTTGATATTATAATTCTTTTTTACAGGATATCAGAGACTTGTTGTAAAAATCTACAATAATTTATTACAATTCAAAAATGCAAAATTATCACCGGAAACAGAAATTTATACTGAATGTGTTACATATATAAAAAGTGTTACCAAACGTTTAGTTTTACCAACATATTTTTGTATGATTGTTATATCGACACATTCATTTTATTATGCAATATTTGATACAAAAAATTACAATAAAACATTTATGAATGAAATATATCCATTTACAGAATATATACCAAATTATATTCTATTATGTATAATACAAACAATGGGTATGTTATCAAGTATTCTATTTATATTAATGTGGCAAACATTTATTGCTGGCTTAATGACATATCCAATATTTCGATTACGTATTTTAAATAATCGTTGGAATAATTATAGGATTAAAAATAATGAAGAATTTTCAAATTTTGTTCGAAATCAAATTGAAGATCATAATTTTATTATTTCGTAAGTATATATACATAATACTGATACTCATACATCAGATACAAAATTTAAAAAAAAAAATGTTCTAAAGTCTTTTTAGACGTCATATACTCAGTAGTTTTAAATTATGCATACAATTGGTATTTATTTTTTTATTTTAATGATGTACTGGTCATACCTTATGAATACTAATCAGAAAGTTCTGGATTTAATTCCCGTTCGTGACATTGATGACAAATTGAAGGTTACTTTCGATATTCACAAAATAATGAAATTTTATAAGAGATTATTAGGATAATACCTAATTATATATAAGCTGTTTAAAAAAGTCTAGTTTCTGAAGACATTAGTAGATAGTAGTTTCACCAATCAATCAGTCGATATACCGGAAAATTAATAAATTTAATTACTATGTATGTACTCGAAGAACAATACACGTTCCACTTTATGTAGCCAAAATGTGCGAAAAGGTGGTTTTACTTAAGTTATTGACAACAACATAGAAACAAAAAAATATATATGCACCAGGACTACTTTCATTATAAGAATTATTAAAAAACATAGTAATTATTATTGAGTTTGTTGCACTGAAGTAATTATATGGAGTAGGTGGGTGTTTATTACAAATTGTTAGCAATAATTTATTTATCTTTACTTTCGAAAACAGATTTTCAAATTGATTCTTGTATTTATTACTTAAACAATAATTAGGTATGATACTCAATAAAATAAATTCCATTAGGAGAATTGAATTTCGGAAAAGATTTAATCAAGATTTAGTATCTGATTGTAAATAATTTTTCTGTTAGTAAATAAATGAAGAGAAATGTTGGTTTTAGTGGTTTGATTATGCGTGGAATATTCCTATTATTTAGTTATGTTTATGTAGGTCATTGTGTGTTGGAAAAGATCTCCACTAATCAATGCATATAAAAAATAATCACTAAAACAAAGTATAGATATTTCTAATCCATAAAGTACTCAATATAGATTATATTTTTAGGTCGAAAATAATGTTACTTTTATACGTTTTTGTACACTAGTATTGTCACAAAACGCATCCAAGTGTAAACGATCAGTAACTTTCAACTCAAAAAAATTCTAAAGTCTTATAAATGAGTGCCAATATGGTTTTAGGTCAACACTTTAGCCCTAGATATATCAAAAGTATTGATCGCGTCTGGCGCGCTTCATTACTGAAGCAATTGTGCTAGAAGCTAGAAGCAATTGTGCTCGGAAACATTTTAAATACGTGAATTGAAAATTTCCTTTCTAACCGCTCAATACAAGTTGTATTCAATCATTTTATATCTCAAAAATTCATTATTAATGTTAGTGTCCCTCAAGGCTCAGTTCTTTCTCAAACATTATTTATAATATTTATAAATGATCTCATATCCACGACTTCAAACCAGATTCACAGCTTTGCTGATGATAGTACCCTTGATTGCTTGTATTTTTTTGAAAAAGCTGTTTGAAGTGACCCAGACTTCAGTTCAGAGAATGAAATAACATATCTTGTTCTCTAAACATCAATCCTCAAAAAATACATGACTGGGGAAGTATAAATAGGGTAAAATTGAATGTTTAGAATTTTTAGGAAGAATATTTTGGAATTCATTTATTTCCTTGAATAATTTATTTCCTGAGTCTTTCAAAAATCCAGAATTACCTTATCTCAACAAAGAAGAACCCATCAATACCAAATATTCTATTCGGAAATGTAAATATCGAAAACTTTGAAACTTTAATAATTCTTGGAATGGAAATAAACAGTAAGCTTTCGTGGCCCAATCACATTTTTTCTATCGCGAAGGATGCTGTGAAATGTTTAGGTTTCTTGAGCATAGAAGTAGGAAATATTTTACATCTTCCAACCTGATATTAATATATTATAAGGTATACATCTACATCTGCCTAGACTTGAATATAACCCATTGAAACCCATAAAGCATTTTTTTTTGTTGCTTCATCGAGAATCGAATCTGGGACCTTTCGGTTGAAAGACAGGCGTTCTACCTACTGCGCCACCCAGCGTTGTGTTCTACTAACTATTATTAACTATTATATCTTCATTTTTCTTTCCTTCATCTTTAAATGGCTAAAACTCTGCGAAGGCACCAAGGGTGCGTATCCCAAAAAAAAAAGAATCAAGTATATTTTGACCTTTTCAATACTTTGATAGGTCAGTATACACTTAGATGTTAGTACACTGATAGCAGTTCAGCTTCGTCTTCATATTGAATGTCTTTTTCAACATAGTTTGTTGCACTAATTTGTAAAAATTCTTCTTACTTATATATTTAATCTTAAATTACTGTTATCGAATAATTTTATCATAGTTTAGGAAATAAAATTATGAATAAAGTGAATAGAAAATGAAAATTAATTAATTATGATTACTTTTTTTCCTCTCATTATTTTAGAACAATTCGAGAAATCGAATGCTTAATGACCCCACATGTGTTTGCTGAATTTTTAATATTTTCAATGGTTCTTTGTTTTTTAATGTATCAATTGGCATCGGATAATTCATCAATCTTTGTTTTCGTAATGATTTTTTATACACAAGCAGTTTTAAGAATTCTATACGTTTACTATCATCAAGGACAAATAATATACGATTTGGTAAGTCCTTTAAATGAATTTTCAAACAAAAAAAAATTGAAAAAATATACTAGTATATAATATCTACATCATTTTTAGACTAATGAAACAACAGTTGCAATGTATTCATTAAATTGGTATGAATTGGATAAAAGAGGTAAACAATTAATTTTGATTGCATTGAGAGCCACACATGATCCAATTCTAATGAAGGCTTATATTTTACGATTAAATCATCAAACATTTCTTGAGGTGATTTTTGTGTTTAAATGATAGCGGGGTAGATATATTTTTAAATTTATTTTTTAGATTTTGAAAACATCTTATAGTTACTTTAATTTGTTGACAACAATGTCGGATAAGTAAAAGAAAGAATAAGAATTTTTTATCTTTATGATGAATTTTTTAAAATCACTAAGTTACACATTAATTTTTAAAAAAAAGTTAGTAATATTTTTTCTCACAATAAATGCAAACTTTTATGTTATTTTAATTGTTGGACTTTCTGTTTTACAGATATTCATTGTCACCTAGTTGTCAAGCCAAGTTGCCTTGACAAAAATTTTGTTAAATTTGAATTATTGAATTAACCTTCTTTAATAAAAAATCAAAGATTAGAATTTAAAAGTTCAATTGTATTCTCTTTGATTTTTTTCTATTGTAAAAATGTATTTGAAATAATTTACGGTTAATGATTGTACATTGTAGTGTTATAATTTTCTCTGTTTGTAAGCTTCACATTAAACTTGAAGTAAAATTTGCCGTTAAAAAATTTAAATTTTTCAATACGACTTCGTCATACTGTTTTTTTCATATACTTTAATATATTTCTTACAAAAGCAGTGCCACACACGGAGACCCCTGGGAAGGTTATCACAACCTCCAAAAGGGCCTCCTCCAATTTTACGGTTGCTGAAGCCTCAAATTTTGATGTTATGTTAAGCGAGAATTTGGCTGTGGCAACTTTAATTTGGCTACCGTAACCTTTATTGCAAAGTTGTGAAGACTTTTAAGGAGAAAGACATCCATTTGGGTAGAGTAGCTTTTTAGAGACAGTTGTCGTAGTCACCTTTGAGCCTATTGTAATCTTTAATTGAAAGCAACAATATCTTAAACGAGGTAACCATGACCACATTCGAGTTTTTGGTAACCTCATCTTGGAGCTCATAACTCCAGTAGGGTGGACATAATACCTTCGCATTAGGTTTTCGTACCTTTCTATCATACATATCAACCCCATTAACGAGTGATGAAAACTATTTCGGAGGTTATCGTAAATTTCATATGCAGTTTTGATCACACCTTTATTAGGGCTGTCAGGCCCATTTTTACAGATAAGAGATCATCCATTAAAATTTTAGCTATATGAAAGACTTTTGGTTTGTTTTATTTAGTATATATAAAAAAACAAAATCTATATAGTTTAAGAGAACAGCTCAATCGTATAATGGTGTATTTTATCTGTTTTATGGATTAAACACTAAGAGAATTAAGATACTGTAAAATAAGTTAAAACAATTAAAATAAAATATAATGCCAATAATATAATGCTTTATTTTTCTTTATTATAACTTTTATCAAATGATAATTTTTTAACAAATTAAATGTCTTAAATCTAGTTATCCCAAATAACATATTGGTCGCCAATCCCATTTAAATTCATTTGAGATGTCTGTTTACAATATAAGTCTTTTAAAGTTATTGTGAAATATGTATTTAGTTTATCAACTCTATATGCAAAATAATGCTTATCAAAATATCTTTTTCCGATCTTTGAAAATGTAAAATAAAAATACTCCACGGCAATTCTTAGAATTTGTTTAAATAACACTTGATATTAATTTAAACTTCAATAATACATTTTATACATTGTCTTGACACTTCATTAATGTATTCACACTAATATATTATATTGTCTTTAACTATTTCTACTTAAAATAAATTTGCAAATAAATTAAAAATGCAATTCAAACAACGATAAACGTACGACTGAATAAATTTGAAATATAACTGAATTGCAACTGATGAAATATTTATGACGAAATACCAATTCATTCAGAGTCATAACTACTGGCATTCTGTTGTCATGACCAGTAATCGGCTTACAAAACCGAATATTTGTAGCAGTCGGCTATCACAACCGAATGTTTTGTTTTAGTAACCGATTATTTGTATCAGTCGGCTATCACAACCGAATGTTTGTATCTATCGGTTATCACAGCCGAATGTTTGTATCTGTTGGTTATCACAACCGAATGTTTATTATTGTAACAACAATTATTTTGTTTGAGATTATATTAGCTTATTCGAAGATATAAAAGCCATAAACGATGGTTATTATAGCCAACTGTTCGAAGCTATCCCAACCGAGCTTTTTTAGGGATTACAACCGCAAAATTATCGGTTATGGCAGCCATATTTTCAACTGTGATTGACACATTAGAGTTATCTCACTTAACGTTTGGTAATAAAAACTACCTTGAGGCTACAAGTACTCCAAGAAAGTTTTTAGAGATGAAATTTCGCAGTCATAGCCTCAGTTTTGGACTAGTAGCCGCCAGATAAACTCAATAAAACTGTGCCTGCACGCTCAACGGCTCCAAAATTTGTCAACTTAGGAGCCCAACTTAGCAAAAGTGTGCTCTACGAGATTAGTCCATTTGAACGATTTTAGAAATATCATATGTGATACAATCACTGCACTGGAATACCAACCAAATTACTACACTAAAATATAAAATAATCTTAATTGATTTCACAGGGACTATAAGTATGTATATATGTTTTTGAAGTACTCAACCAAATATTTGACAACAAGATTAGAAAAGTGATGTATTATTGTTCCACTTTTTATTATTTAGCTTTATTATACAATTTTCCCTGAATTTTCATTATTTTCCTGGAATACAAAATTATTTTCCAGATGATAAACAAAATTATAACAATTCTCTGTTATCAAACATCAGTTTGTATATTTAAACTTTCAGAGTTCACACAAGAAAATTATTATCCATAATTCCTAAATGAAATATTTCATAATTATTGTAAATTATTTCTTTAAAAATTTTGATGCCGCGCCGCGTCGTTAAAAAAAATAAAAATCTTTTTTATTTCATTATGCCTTCATCCCATATACGATTATATCCTGATTTTGTCGTTTTCTTGTTTTTATTTTAATCAAATTTATAAGCACTGCAATTTTAAGATAAGAAAACCAACAGCAATTCCATCACACCTCTAAAATACAATTATCATAATGTTTTTACAAGGCACTTAAATTCTGTCAAAGGAATAATAACTGTTATAATTATAATTTTATATATATGTATGTATATATATATATATATATATATTTTTTTAATTTTATTTTTTTTATTTTACATCTTATCTGGTTATGCGATGAAAAATAGTCACATTATCCTCTGAGCGTTGATTAAGATTAATTAAAGACAAACCATTTAGGCTGGATAAACAAAGATGATTAAAATTCATTTGAAAGAACAAGAAGGCGGCAGTATTTTCTTTTAAAGCGACAATGACAGATTGGAAAGCAGAAAAAAAAAACAAAATAAGTGGTGAATCGTGAATGGTGAAGAGGAAAGATGAAACGAAAGCGAATTAAAGTGATGATTATATTTATAGAAGTGAAAGAGAGAAAGAGAGAGGAAATAATTTTTTATAGTCAAAATGGTGGTTATAAATAATAAATAAAAAAAAAAAATAAAAAAAAAAATGAAAAACAAGAAAATGTTGTTTGAAGAACGGTGAAAATTAAAAGGTGAATGAAAAATTAAATAAAATGGCGGTGAAGTGATCCTGTTTTCTTTTAGTCTTTCAGTTTTTTTAAATAGGGGAAATTTTGTCAATAAATTTTTTATAACTATTTTATATTTGAAATTAACGGTGTTATGAATTATGACTTCAATGTAGAATTAAATAAGTGTGTTAGATAGATTGTGAATATCACAACAGTCGCAAATGGGCTAATAGTGATAGCCCATGTTTGTTTGTTAGTCTCTAAATATCTGATTTCGTGGGTTAGGAAATTATATTTAAGCTTAACCAATTTTCGGCCAGAAAAAAAAACATATCTTGGTTACTACTTATTAGTCCATTGGTTTCAAGATAATGGAAGTCCAAAAAATTCAAAAAATCCGATGTCAGATTGGAGCTAGCACGTTTCAGAGCCTGGCAAAGGGCTGTTAGAAAAATCGAACACTGGCTGCTAATTGACATTTTTTTTTGTTCATGAAAATCAAAAATTAAGTTTATATTTCTAGCAATTTCACTCAATTTTAGTCAAATTAAAGCTAAACAATGAATGAAAATATAAAATAGAGTTAAACAAAAACTTTATTGAAATAATTAATTAAAAACTTTATTTAAAAAAATTATTAATATAAAGTATTATAAATTATGAAATCTTAATACAAAAACTATTTTTCATAATATTTTTCAAAGCATTTAGTGTGTAAATAGACGTTGCACTTCCTGCACATGAATTTCTTTGGTTTGCGGCATTTTTTCAATTGACATCGACGATATTTTCCTTCTGCTTTGGAAACAACAACATGTCTCCCTGATATTTTTGGTAAAATATTCTTCTTGAGATAATTTATATTCAAATCTCAATAATAATTTTTCAGCAACGAAAACACGAAAACTTTTTTGTGGCATAGGTTTTTCATTTTTATATTTCGCCACAAAACAGTGTAGCTTCCAATAAATAGTAACTAGCTAGATTAAAAAAATAATTCCGGATTGAAAAAATTTAACAGTAATCTTAAATAAATAAAAAGTATGAAAGAATATCAAATTATTCGTCGTAAAAAAAATGTCAAATAGCGGCCAGTGTTCGATTTTTCGAACAGCAATATTTATACGTACATGACACATTCTGGTGTCGATCAAAAATATAAAAATATGTAAAATATGACTCTTTGACAAGAAAACCTCATCATTGGTTTTTTGAACTAAAAATTTAAATTTGTTTTATTTTCATTTCCAAAAAATCGTTAAAATTAGAAGTTTTTTCACACCCCCACTATCTTGAGAACGATTGAGTCAATTTTAAATCTAAAACACTTATTTTAAAGCCAAGAGTCCAAAGTGTATTGATGTATTAAATTTTAGTTAAAAATATACAGTATAACAGAAAAAAACTTTAATAAAAATAGGTAATTTTGTTGTTCGAAAAATTGAACAACTGCCGAAAATGGGTTAAAGACTTACAACTGCTCGTTTATATGGGAACTATGTATTACGCGAACGATTCTGTGAAGAATATCAGAAGAATAATATCTAATTACTTTGTGGAAACTCTTAATGAGTATATATACATACGAAAGCGGGAGATGGTAAAGACAATACCTCTCAAAAAATAGTTAAGATACAAAGCAGTTCGTCTTAATAGCATTTGTTGATTATTTTTCTTATAACTCACGACTAAGGTCTACCCTAGTCAAGATCCAAATAACTTTTTACATACAAATCGTATAGCCAGATTATTTTTTTTTCTATTCCAAAACTATAGAATTAACATTCTAGCTATTTTTACACATAGATCTAGCTTGTACAATTACACACAATCATTTTTTCTTTTGAATTCGAGACAGCAACTAATTTGCATATACAAAACTATATTTATTATGGAGTAACTGTCCTTCATAAAAGCACAGTTAATTTTTTTACAACATCCATACGCTGAGCAGAGATTCGAATCCAGTATCTTCTGAATAGTATTTAAACTAACACCATAATGAAACAAAAATAGAATATACTAAAATTAGTCACAAAAAACAACACAACGATTCGATTAGACTGTTAGAGTACAACGATGATACTCAAATGTCATAATCACGTCACCACATTAAGTAGGTCGGCTATGGGAACAAAATATTTTAATGGTAGATTATCACTTAAAAATTTTTATGATTTTTATAACATTCATGTGTATTTCGTATCTTAAGGTTTTTCGACCATATCGGTTTTCTCTATTTGTTCAAGCTTAATTCTAGAAACACAGTTATATTAATAGCTTACTTTGCTTTGTACAAAATTCATTTCTCTTATTCTTCGAACATGCCACATTTTTTTATATAATACTTTTTTGAAAGAGCTTAGCAAAAGCAATCAATAAGTCATCTGAAAATAGGAAAAAAATCAAAAACTATTTGTTAACAATAATCTTATTAATTCGACAAGCGATAAAGGACTACGTTTCTGGAAAATTTGCTTCAAATTTATTTTCTGTGATTTTCCGAGATAACATATTTCACTAGGCTTAATCAGGACATATTTGATGCTAATGAATTCAATAGAAGCTTACTAGTTGATATACCTTTGTCTTTACATACTAGTTCTAATATAAATCTATTGTGAATGTCAATTCATTTATAGATAAATTATTAGTTTCAACTGATAATCAGTTTTTGTTTAATAATATGGATTTTAATGACGTGATCAGAGCAATTTTATACATTAAATCAAATGCCACACGTTATGATCTTAATTCACTTAAAATTTTAAAACACTTACTGTCAAATATAAGCTCTTTTAGAGAAAATAAGCACAAATATAAAATAAATAAATATTGATATAAAAATTTTTCGACTCGCTGATTGGATTAATAACAGGATTTCATCATTATTGTGCACTGCCAAAATTAATTATGAAGTCGATGAATAATATCTTATTGGGCAATAACTAACAGCTTTGGTCTAACTGCGACTAAATCTTAAGTCTTGATTCTTAATCAATTTTAACTTATCAAGAATTTTAACTTATTCAAAATCAATTCCACCCAAAAGCTTATCTCGACTATTTATACTAATGGCAACGTTTTTTTATATAATTCCAAGTGTATGTGATGAGCACCCTAAATGCTTTTACCCAGAGATTTGGAATACACATTTATATATACAATAGTTTTTCTTTAGAAATGTTATGATATTTATCTACTAATGTAAATGTGGAAAAATATATCTATTTTAGTACCTTCATAATAGCATAGCTCCATTTTATTTTTAGTGATAACCAAAATTTCAACTTTTTTTTATCAATTATTTTATTCCAATGACACAAAGATTTTGAAATGGAATGATGAGATGGAATGGATTTTGAGATGGAATCGATTCTGGACCTTCCGGTTTGCGCAGGCGCTCCACCTATGACGCAACCAGTGTCTCTATATGTAGAGTGATTTTGATACAAGACTATAATGCATATTACATAAATCGCTAATAGAGTGCATGATATAGTATGATATACTATAAACAAAATGTGTCGTAGAAAGATGAAGGAACACAAAGATTAAAAGAATAAGTTGTACAGCTTTTCTTTGAAGTGGCCCTAAAGTTCTTTTGTTGTGTCCATATTTTTACTCTTACAACTTTATTCATTTTATCGACTTTCCTTTGCAGTGTCCCTAAAGTGTTTATTTTGATTATTAGAAAACCGGAATTTGAATCAAGTTTTGTAGAAAAAATGCAAGGTTTGTTAAAATTAGAATTTGAAGCAATATTTATAAATTAGTAAAAATCAATGTTATGTAACTTTTTTATAGAATTACTACTTTACTATTAATTAACTTTTCATCATCTGCTCTAGCTGGAAATATGATACAATATTCATTCATCCATCATGTACAAGAATTGAATTTTGTTTAATTTTTAAAAAATATTATAAGAGAATACGAAATGTGTTGACATTTTATGACTAAATTTATAGTAAATAGGAGCACATGTGTGTGAAGTTTGTCGCCACTTCTTCAACACATGTGCTGTAAATATTAGGAGGAGATGTGTACTAAATGTCTCTATATTAATTTACTGTAAATATTAGGTGCAGATGTTTGCGAAAATGGTCGATACTTTCTCAATACTTGTGCTGTAAATATCAAGGAACACATGTATCCAAAATGTGTCGACATACTTTATCGATTGAATTTACTGTAAATATTAGGAACACATGTGTACAAAGACCTGTACAGCAAGTAAAGGATGTTAAATATCTCGGATTACATCTTGATAGAAGGCTGACTTGGAAAAAACATATTTCAAGTAAAAGAGATCAACTCAAAATAAAGTTAAAGACTTTATACTGGTTAATTGGTAAACACTCAAAACTAAAATTGGACTATAAATTACTGATATATAATTCCTTGCTAAAACCCATTTGGTCATATGGGTGCCAACTATCGGGAAGTACTTCGAACTCAAATATAGAGATAATACAAGGAAAGCAATCAAAAGTTCTAAGAGTTATAACAAATGCCCCTTGGTATGTGAAAAATAGAAACTTGCACAAAGACTTAGACATACCAACAGTAAAAGAAGAACTTGAAAAGGTCAAAAACAACTATGCGACCAGACTCACGTGTCATTCAAATTTATTGCCAAGAAACCTACTGAACATCCCAACTATCAGCAGACTAAAAAAGAAGACTTTAGCTGTCTAGCGGAAAAATAATTTGTGTTATCTATTAAAGTAAGACAATCCGTAAACCAACCTTTACTTTAATACATCCCTGAAGGATTCTATTTTTTTATCTTTTAAAACTTATTGTAATTTTCAAATACAAAGAAAGATTCAATAAATTCATAGACGGAAAAAAAAAATGTGTGCAAAAATGTCAGCAATTTCTTGATACAGGGAAACACATGTGTCCGAAATCTGTCGACATACACGCGGCACTTTATTATAATAACATTGAATAAATGGCGCAAATAGTCACCTGGACATTTGCGCCCATTTGCACATTTTATTCCCTACTTGTGTCTTGAATGTGTTCCATGGACACGAAACCCATTCACGACTTTTTAGGAACATTTTCATCAAAATTGTTTACGGATCTGGTAATTGTTCGTACTGTGCAGACTAATAAAATCACTCATTTTAATACATTTATTTTACTGTGATGTAATTTACTCTTCAGTGAGCACAATTAATAGTGCTGAGCCACTTCAATGTAATCTTGAATGTATTTATGAAGTTTGTTACTAATCGTAGAAGATTCGAATATTCGAAAGTACATCCAATGCTTCCAAATGTTTACTCAACTGTGCATTTAACAACTTATTTATTTTCTTAAAATTAATAACTAAGCAAATATCTTTGTTTATTACTGTTAGTGAAAACAAACTTGACAACAATTAAAAAATAATATATTAAAAAAACAAAATCCGATTAATTAATAGAAATTTAAATTTTGCTTAAATTATTCGGCTGTTTAAAATTTGCATTAAATTTTGTTTGTCAAATTTTAAAAAAATTATAATATTAAATTTTTATTTTTTATTCAAAATTTTAATGATAATAATAATTATTAATTTTTTATTTACTTAGTCTCACAAAACCGCCAATAAAATATAATCTGTCTGACTGAATTGTTTTGAACTATTTTGTAAATTCCATATAATTTCTCAATAATTGAAACAAAAAATTACAAATTTATTTATGAATTTTCTAAAGTTTTAATCCTTAAAGAAATAAAATAAAATACTAACCGTACATACAATCATCATAACCTTATAAAATTGTTTTACAAAATATAAACATTGAATTCAGATTTATTTCTTTACACATCTTTTAATAATATTTATTTCGTAGAATTTTGTAGAATAATAATATTTATACAATAAAAACAATAAACATTTTGATATTAAGAACAATTTTGTATTTTTCATATAAATGGTTAAGAGAAATAAAGAAAGAGATGAAAATAGAATTATGAGGAAAAATAATAATAATATAATAACATCTACATAATATTATAGTATGTGAAAATAAATGGTGGTAATCGTAACCGTAATAAATAAAATTTTTGTTTATTTTTCTTAAGAATTTGTTATATATATATTTTTTTTTTATACATATGTAATAATTTTTATTTTAACCGAGTTCTGTAGATTTGCTTTAATATCCTTTAATATCCTTATTTTGTGTCTATAAAGTTTTTATAAATATTATAAGATGTTTTGTTTATTTTATTTTTGTTTTTGTTTTTGTATACATTTAACATCAATTGCATTGAAAATTATTTTTCATGTAATTTCTTAATAAAGAAAGTTTTTTTCGAAAAGTATTTTCGTTTAGTCTTTCGTTAAGATTTATCTTTTAAAATTTATTAAATTGTTTTTAGTTTCCGAAATATTGATTAGGAAATTCTTTAGAAAATTATCAATGTTTTAACAATTTAATATTGAATATTTGAAGGGATGTTTCAAATTTTTGGAAAGTGCGGTAATGACTTATATTCTTGGAAAGAGTAACATAACTCGTGTAAAGTGGAAATTATAATTATTATTATACGCAAGTCACTATGCAATTGAAACTTTTAATTGTATATGTTCAAATGACTTAAAAATCTCTACTTTATTATGAGACATTGTTAAAATTTGATTGGAGTGGAAGCAAGGTTTGTATCTGATAGTAATTCAAACATTACTCTAATGTTCTAATTTTTTATTGAAATTCTCAGTTTAGCTATATATTATATGTGTCGTTCAAATGCAAACACCGATAGTTACACTTGACATATGCATATCAAAAAACGCGTATTTTGTAGATCTATAACCTTATTTATAAAAACTGAATCAAATCCCGATATTTTAAAGCCTTTTTTTTTTAATTGAGGTTTAATCGATATTTATATGTTGAAATGGTTCCATAGCAAAAGCCGGTATATTAAAGTATATTTTAACTGGTTTTTTGGAAAAGCCGATATGATTAAAATAAATACTTTGGCAAATAATATTTTTGAAAATTTAAATAAATGTTAATGCAAAGTTATTTTTCCTTGAAAAAAGACGTGTTTTATGATAAAGGTAATTACATTTTTTTTTAAATATTATCAATGTTATCTATACAATAATCTCTCTAAAATCATGTTAGAAAATGATGAGTGAAAATCATGCAATTCGAATTTCAGAAGGAGAAAAACCTAAAAAGAAAGCGAAAATGTAACAAAACGAAAACAAGCTAAGTTGCTCAGGAAAAAATATTTATATTATTTTTTCAATAAACTGTGGAATTATTAAGTTTCCAAATTTGTCTGCAAGATATAAACAGATAAGTCCTCCAGTAATTCCAAATTGTATTCAGCAAAAAAATAAAAGCTTAAAATGCAACATTGTTAAGGCACAAGATGCTATGAGATTTTTCAAAGCATTTTACTCTTCACATAAGAACAAGATCAGTTTTCTTGACATCGTAAATGTCTCAACACAAAGTTGAATACAGCGTTCACATGATCTTAAATGTCTACAAAAGCTCACAAAAGCTTGAGACGTTGTCTCCATGATCACAATTGTTGTTGATGATGTCTACGCGACTGATTTGACAGGTATTTTGGTTTACAAATTTTTTTAAAAACCCAATATTGTTATTGTTGTACAGTGTTAATAAAAACTGTCTGTTCATTTTGCTCACAAATCACAAATGAGTTAAAATACAATGTCTCAGAAAGCTCTAATTTTACAATGTTGCCAATTTATTTTACAGATAACATTGACAACTTAGTTTTTTAACATTATATTAGGTTGAAGTTTTTTTAAGACATTTACGATGTCACAGTTTATTTTGAAATATACTTCCGATATAAAAAAAACTGTTTTTCAATACACTTAATGTGAGTTGTTAAGATCGAACCTCGATAAATTACAATATATAAAATGCAAATCCTGATATAAACATGTGTCAATTTCAAAACTCGATATTTACAAATTTCAAATTATTATTATGCTTAAATCCAATGAGTTAAGCTATTTTTTTCCTTAATTATTGTTAAATATGCTAGCCATTATAAATTAAAAAAAAAAAATCTGAAGACTATGCTTAAAAAACATGTTATAGGTTTTTCACGTTTTTCTCAGAATGGCTTAACATGTATTTATCGGTGTTTGCATTTGAACGACACATATAGAAAACTAATATTAGCCCGATGAGCCGGCACAAAAGTAGAATATTCATATTATTATAAAAGCCTTTTTTATCAGTTGCTTAGTTTTCTACCAAAAAGTGCGAGTATTATTTTATTCCAGATTTTGAAATATTATAAATCAACAAATATTATGAAGTTGATTTAGTTAGTGATAATGATGAGTTTGATATTTTGCTAGATAAAAGTATTGAATATGATGATATGAAATTTAGATGAGGAAGTATTAGAAAAACCCATAAAAATTGTGGCAAAATGTAAAAATTTTTATTTCATATTTTCGCTATGTACACATTTAACCCGGCCCACAAAAACAAGTCCTTAACCCCGTTGTCTCCATGATCACAATTGTTGTTGATGATGTCTACGCGACTGATTTGACAGGTATTTTGGTTTACAAATTTTTTTAAAAACCCAATATTGTTATTGTTGTACAGTGTTAATAAAAACTGTCTGTTCATTTTGCTCACAAATCACAAATGAGTTAAAATACAATGTCTCAGAAAGCTCTAATTTTACAATGTTGCCAATTTATTTTACAGATAACATTGACAACTTAGTTTTTTAACATTATATTAGGTTGAAGTTTTTTTAAGACATTTACGATGTCACAGTTTATTTTGAAATATACTTCCGATATAAAAAAAACTGTTTTTCAATACACTTAATGTGAGTTGTTAAGATCGAACCTCGATAAATTACAATATATAAAATGCAAATCCTGATATAAACATGTGTCAATTTCAAAACTCGATATTTACAAATTTCAAATTATTATTATGCTTAAATCCAATGAGTTAAGCTATTTTTTTCCTTAATTATTGTTAAATATGCTAGCCATTATAAATTAAAAAAAAAAAATCTGAAGACTATGCTTAAAAAACATGTTATAGGTTTTTCACGTTTTTCTCAGAATGGCTTAACATGTATTTATCGGTGTTTGCATTTGAACGACACATATAGAAAACTAATATTAGCCCGATGAGCCGGCACAAAAGTAGAATATTCATATTATTATAAAAGCCTTTTTTATCAGTTGCTTAGTTTTCTACCAAAAAGTGCGAGTATTATTTTATTCCAGATTTTGAAATATTATAAATCAACAAATATTATGAAGTTGATTTAGTTAGTGATAATGATGAGTTTGATATTTTGCTAGATAAAAGTATTGAATATGATGATATGAAATTTAGATGAGGAAGTATTAGAAAAACCCATAAAAATTGTGGCAAAATGTAAAAATTTTTATTTCATATTTTCGCTATGTACACATTTAACCCGGCCCACAAAAACAAGTCCTTAACCCCGGATAGTATAAAATTCAAAAAGTTATTTACCCTTTGGCTTTATAGTTCCTGCGAGGGTTAAGGATGCGGGTAAAAATAATAAATAATTACAAAGTACAGGTTTCATGAGAGATAGTAAATGATTCGTTGTTTTAATCTGATACATTATAGGGAACATCATTATTTTTGTTCAGCCAATCAGATGAATAAACCTAGGTACTACATAGATCTTTTCAAAAATATGAGAATTCTTCCATTAGAAATTTATGTCGTTATCAACTTGAACGTAAGACAAAATATTAGATTCAGCTTGAGAAACAATAAGAAAGCTTGTTATATTAAGCCAAAACTTAAGACAGGAAAACCTTTAAAACTTCGTACCGTTTGATTTTGGAAAAGAAAAAAAAATAGATAGTTGGAGAAGATTCGCCCTCTCCTGTTCCTCAACGGAATTACTGAAGAAACGAAAGTTGAGATTTTAGTTCGTCCGAGCATATTGTGCCTACTCCCACAAGATATCTATAAATACATTTAGTGCTCCAAAGATACGACGATGACCAAGTGGAGCAAGTGTTCATGAAATTTTTATGACATAGTGACATCTACAACTTATAATAAATTACCTACACATGTTGTGGATTCTATCCCAATTTGTGAATAAATTTAAAACATGGTTAACTAATTAAATATTGAATATTTGTAAGGAGTAGCTAACAAATAGTTACACTCGAAAAAACACAAATTTAATATTAGTAGGTGTGTATTTGCTTACTTTCTGGACACTATAGACCTTGAAGGCCTGGCGCAATATATTATCCTGCACTGACAGATTCTGTACAGAAATCTGGAGTTTTTTTCATAACCGTCGAAGCTATATCTCCCCAATGTAAGTGGTGGTATGTCGTACTATACAGTTGAATTTATTAGATTAGTATATTTATTGTGCTGAATTTAGAAATTTATCTACATATAGCTCAAAAATATGAGAATTAGATTAATATCATTCTATTTTTAACATATCTGAAGATAAAATATTAAATATTAAATAAATTTTTAACCTATAATATTAAACTTGGAGCTTACTCTCATTTAAAGGAGAGGTATTTTTCTTATTAGACCTTAGTTTTACGTGTTATTTTTAATCTATTTTTCTGATTATGCTTCATGCAATATAATATATTATAGACCGTCACCATAATTATTTTTACTATCTCGTTAACTCTTATCTCCTATATTTTAAAATACTGATTTTAGGATTTCGTTAAGTCGCTGTAGACGAAGTGTCAATGGAAAAAATTAACAAAAAAGTTTTTATTTTGTTGCCCAATAGCTAGGTACAATGTCTGTGCTACAACAGAGACTATCTGCACTGTCTGTGTTAGAAGAATAAAATCGCTGACTTGAATAATACAACAATAAAAATAAAATCCAGCCACAAAAAATAAAATCCATAATAATTTTTTTTTTTTAATACATAGTTTTACTACAATGTTTTTTTCGAGTAATTTATTTTATCAAATTTCTGGTTTATCAATGGAAGTGTATCAAAATCTCGCTAATCAAAACCCCGGGGAGCATGGGGTCTGGTAACCACTATAATCTTAAATGCTTTAGGTAAAATATTTTTCCAGAATTATCATCTTAACCATTTTTATACGTAGCCGCTATTGGATACAAAACAGAAAATATCTCCTTTTTCCAGAATTAGTCTTGCCTCAATTTTTTGGACTTTGAATTTATTTTTGCCGATTTTCATTTCTGGGTTTCGATTTTTGAATTTACTCACTATAAGCCGTAAAATCAGGATTATCTTAACTTTTTCAATCAATTGATTTAAATTATTGCTAAAAATATTTAGTACTTTTTACTTTCAAACTTATATGCCCCAAATAGTTTATTTTTTGTCTTATAATTGCATCAATAATTTTTTTGTTTTTAGTTATCCACAGAAAGACTTTATTAGTGTCAAATCGTTCAACTAATTGCAAGATTATCACCCATATTATCTTAGACCCATCGTTGACGAGAAGAAAAAATTCATCTCGTCTCGTTTCGCTGAAATTCTTTTCTGTTAGACACTGTAAGCGGCGCGATAGAACATTTTATTTGTTGGTAGTACTGATAATTTTTTACTATAAAAAAAATTATTGGTATATAAACGAAATATGATTTATAAAATTTTTGGAAAGTATTAGTTGGGTTTTAGTATTAGTTTTAAAATATTTTTTTAAATGAAAAATAAATATAAATATATTTATGTTTTAAATATTTTTTAGTGTAGTACATAAACAGTAGTAAAACAGTAATAGTAAAGATGTTTTTTTTTCAAAACAAAAACACAATTTTAATAATAATGCAAAAAAATAATGAAAAATTGTTTATTAATCTTTACTTAACTATTTTATCTATTCAATTTATTTATTTAATTAAATTTTTTTGAAAAAAAAAACCCAATATGCTTTGGCGAGATACTCAATCGTTTACAATTTTTAACGAGATAAAAAATGGCTATCGCGTCTCGTCAAAGGTCAAACAGAATACAAAACTATCTCGTCAGAGATATTCTCACGCGATCTCGCGAGATGGGTCTAAAAGAATATGGGTGTATAATATTGTTATAAATTTCTTATAAAATATTTCAATGAGCCTTTCAGACAACACAGTTGATGTAATAGCGCAAAAATATCAAATCCGCAGACATTTACAATCCACAGAGTAGGTGGTAACACTTAAAACAAAAGTTTAAATTTATTAAAAACTAAAGTAAGAATTAAATGAATAAATTTCATACTTAGCACTTTGATATTCCATTGAATAAAATCTGCTGATGAGGTTGTTCTATTTTTCTAATTACTTTCCTTTTTCTCTTGTAAATTTAATTTTGTGAATCGAGTCCATACCATCTTATTCAATGTTTTCACCTTTTCACCTAGGAATTCCTCTATTACGGATACATAAACTTACTAAATTGTTATATTTTTGTTATTGCAATTTTCTCTAAGAAATTTTCGTAATAAATTTTGTTGCAAAAAAAAAAAAAAATTGTTTTCCTCTTGTTTCATAATAGTTTTGTTCTTGTCTATTTTGGTTCAACAATTTTTCTGTTCTTTGTTTTTATTTTTTAATGGTTTTTCTTTATTGTTTTTCATAAATTGTAAAAACCCAAGCAATTGAGACTTTTTATTTTAGGTTATTTTCGCTTAATAAGTTCACTTGTTTCTCCATGTTTTTTGTTTGTTTATTTTTAAGAAAAAAATTATACATAGGTAATGCCATTTCATGTGTTAATGTGTGTTTGTTGAAGTGTGTATCTGTATGAAAGTTTTAAATAGAAAAATTATTTAAGATCGTTGTTAAGAAAATTATAGTGAAAATTGCTGTTTACACAACATTTTTTTTATATTATTGTCTTTTTATTGTTTTTGGTCTCTATTAACTTTTGGTTGTGTAATTGTTTTTAGAAAATGAAAACAAAAAACAAAAAATAAATAAATAAAAAAAAGAAAGATATTTACAGTTTTTCGAAAATGTTATGGAAATAATTGGAAGGTGTAATTTAAGGAAATTCTACTGTCCTTTCGTTTGTTTATATAACAGGAAATAAAAATGGTGTAATTTTTTATTGCGATCATAATTTATTTTGAAATATTGTTGGTTCGAGTTTGAGAGTAGTAAAAGCATTAATTAGTCATGTTTTTTTTTTTGTAGTTTGTAATTAAAATGTTGAATTTATAAAAGGAAATAACGATAGCGGTGCGTTCATTAGTGGTGGTTTTGTGATTTCTAAAGCTATATAGTTTCGTGTTGGATTTTGGTTTTGAGTGGGTGAATTTAAATGGTTTAAGATTGACTAAAATATAATTGATTTGAAATAAGATAAGGGTTTTTCCATTCACATTAGGTGTAAAAACATTGTCATGGCAAGAGTCGAATTACACATACAAGATTTATGACTAAATGCTGAAATTATTCTATTTGCTGCTGATTTTTTAATTTTCAGTGCAAATAATTATGAGCAATTACAAAATAAAGACGGGATGATGGTATGAATAATTACCGATTAATAAGTGAAAAACAAAATATCTAATCATTGATAAAAATCCGAAAATAATAAATATTAAAATCATTGAAGAAGTGCTGGAGCAGGTTAATGAAATGAAATGTATTGGTATTTGGATAATGGGTTGAAAATGGTTTTAAAATGAAACTTCATACAAATTATTTATACAAAAAACTATAATTGTGACCCGAATCTACTGAAAGATCAGTTTTGAAAAATCAGTTGCTATGTAGCACAGCATAGCCATATTACTTATGGTATAAAGCTGTGGGGCACCATTATAAAGCATGTAATTGCAGGAGGAGTTAAAAAATACGAAGTTCAGCAATAAAAATATTATAATCGATTTAGATTGTTATATTAGATCAATTTCATTAAAATTAGATCTTTTTTTATTTCTCTTATATGCTTTACAATCTATTTCTAATGAAGGTATTCAGTAGCTTGTATAATTTTTTGCTTTTATATAAAGCAACATAATGGCTTAAATGATAATCTAGTAGTTATAATCTGTTAGTATCTGCTGTGTAGTTTCAGAATATTGTGACGCTTGATTGGCTCTGTATGAATAAATTGAAATTAAATTTTAGCAAAACTAAATACATGATCATAAATAATTGTATTGACAGTGATGTTGCTTTAAATATTGGAAGCATTGAAAGAGTAAACATCATGAAATATTTAGGTGTACAGATAGACGATAAGCTAAAATTAGACAAACATGCTGATTTCATAAGTAATAAAATTTCTAAAAAAGTAGGTTAATTAGGAAGAATTCGCTGTCAACTCACGCAGAAATGTGCAATAATGATGTATAATACTATGATTTTATCGCATTTGGACTACTGTTCATCATTGTTGTTTCTAGGTATTGAAAGGGAAAAGGATAAGATGCAAATTTTACAAAACAAAGCTATGAGAATCATCTTAAGATGTAGTAGAAGAACTAACCGAAATTACAAGCAATTAAAATGGATGTCAGTTCGCCAAAGACTCAATTTCAATATGTTGGTCTTTATTTTTAAATTGAAAAATAATATGCTTTCAGACTATTTAGGAAATTTACTAAGATATGCTGGAGAAAGAAGTCATTACAGCCTGAGATTGGCAAATTTGTTCAGGTTACCATTGTTTCGTAGGAGTAATACACAAAACAATTTATTTCATAAAGGTCTTCAATTATAAATAATTATCAAAAATATTAATTTTGATAACTTTTATAAAGTATAACGAATTATAAAATTTGTATGTTGCTTATTGAATATTCATAAATTTTTATCTTATTATTATGATTTTGTATTTTGAACTTTTTAATTATTTTAAATTTTGTAGTTTAAATTTTTTATGAATTATTTTGGTAAATTATTGCTTATAAATTTTTTAATATTGTGTAATAACCATATTGAATTAATTTTTATTTATGTAATTTGAAAATAAATAGATTTAAGGCTTTCAAATAGTATTAATTACAAATAAATGAATTAAAAAAAAAAAAAAAATCGACCAGCATCATTTAAAATCACAAAGTTATTTGAATGAGAAGCTATTCTTGTTTGATATTTACAGTTTGCACTCATGATTTTCTCCTTTATGGTTTTCATTTTGAATAAACATTGTTACTTACGAACCATAGAGCGTGTCCCATTAGTTTTAGTAATTTCAACTGAAATCGCTGCTATATTTCAATATAAGAACTGCTGGTCACTGTTCACAGTTGAATTGCGTAAGTTCATATTGAGTTCATAACAGCTTTATATATTAACAATTTGTTGTCTAGTGTCAGAATTGTATCCAATCATCCAATAAAATTTATTTACCTTCAACCCCAATTGTTTTCTTTTATTATAGATATTGTTTTTCTACGTGAGTCGCCTATCCAAATGTATGGCAAGATACTTTACAGCTCTTTTTTTGCATAATAACTTCCCAACAAACCATAGGAAGAACGTGTTCTTTAAGAAGAAACATATACAAATCCCCGGGTGAACTTTATGCGAATGTTCGTCTGGAAGAATTAAAAGCGAATTAATTACGTTTCATTAAAAGAATGCTTATTTTTGTTTTCTCCATTTTGAATCTATTTTTCTTATACATATGTAAATGAAAATATTTTGAATTATTTTTTTAAGGCGCACGTGTTAAGTACCAAGCTTCAAAATTTTTTAATGTATAACAAAAAGTAAAAAATAAAATAACCTTAAATATTCATAATAAATAAATATTAATAGTTAAATTTTGATGAATTATATTGGAAATTATTTTAAGTCCCTGGAACAGATATTATCTTCTTCTAAAAATTCTATTTTTATTCTTCTAAACATTCGTATTTTCTTCTTCCCGGGGAAGCTAATGCGATTCAATTTATAATTGTCGCGGCAATATCAACCTTTTCATAATACTAATGAATCGCAGAAGAATAAAATATGAATTTGCGGCGAACAAATATATTCTTCTAGGGGATACTTCGGCGATAATTTTGCGATTCTCATGGTTTGTTGCGTGGATACCAATATGGTCGTGTTTAATGCAAATGTGCATTAGACCAATTGACAATTTTTTTTTTAAAGATATTAATAAACTCTCACGCTTTTTAATTGACAAAATCATTTTAGAAACATTTTGCATTCCGTTAATCTAAAAATCATTAACAAATAGCAGAGCTTCAAACCATTAAGTAAAACCATAAATATTAGTGCAAATAAATAAAGCTTATAAGTATTATAAGAAATGATGATTGTTCGAACCCGACTTTTAAAACATGGTTTTTGAATGATTATATAAAATTTTTTTTAATATATAATAATGCAAATAATTCCACACCAGTCTCGAATAAATTTAATGAAATTTTCAATAAAATTAATGACATTATCATTAATATTAATTTTAATTTATTACAATGCCATCTACCACTCATAATGCATAACTATAATTATGTGTTAAAATAAAATCGTATTTTTTATGTGTTAAAATAAAATCGTATTTTTTAATAATATCCTTGCATTGCAAGCTCAATTTCAATTAAATGCGAAAAAAATATTAATGCAGGCACACAATCGTTATAAATATAAAAACTGAATCATAAAAATTTTCAAAATTTTAACAAATTTTATGACAGGACAGCAGAAGAAAAAAAAAATACAGAAACAAAAATAAATTAATATTAAAATTAATTACAAGATAATACATGTACAAATATGATGTGATGAAGGATTAATTAAAATTTCTGATAATAAAATCTTTACGGGCATGTTTCAGTCATTAAAACGAATATTTTTTTAACAAACAAATAAATTTTGTAAATGAGTGCAAAAAAGTTAAGTGTTATCAGAGAGATGCCTATATACTTTCATCTTTGTTGTACCACAACCATTTAAATGTAAGGTGAATGTCATCGATTGAAAGAACATAAAATTGAACTTTTCACCAAGTGTTATAATTGTGTGTGTTGTAATTTTCGCTATTATTAATCGAAATATTGTGGATTCGATTACTCCACAATATAATTCTTATTAATTTTTGATCATATTTTTCATTCAAAGCTCTTACAAATATAGCGGTTTTCTAGCTTTAAACATAGTATAAGTGCATCACTTTCCGTGTTTTCTACTCATTGCTAGTACTTCTTCTTCTTTCACTTATTTGAGTTAAGTGTAGGAAGTTGTAAAATATACTTTTTAGGGAATTTTACGGCTCTTCTGAGGGAGATGTTGTATCGGCGTAGAACCTAATGACCCAAAGATAGTTGGAATTGCTAGCTTTCCAAAAATATATATCTTTAGTGGCGCATCTTATCCTTTAAGGACGAACAGGACATTTGAAAGTATCCTTGTTGTTTTGATGTTTTTGTATTTTCAAGCCTTGATGTTCGAACTTGAAAGGAAATGTTTGCTTTGGATTTGCCCATAGTTATCTTAGTGAGAAATTATTATAATTATTATTATTATTATTTTTTATTGGATACAATTTAAATTATATACAATAGTAATTAACCATAGTGCTTGCTATTGGCTTTTGTTTTTTTTTTTTTTATAGTGAGAAATTATTTTAACCTTTTTTTGATATTTCAAAATATTGGGTAATTATAGATGGTTAATCATTGATGATTAATCATGTAATGATAGTGGTTCTTTATTCATTCTGTTAATGACCATACCAAGAATATAGAAATAAATGCACTACACTTTTCCATACTTTGCCTGCTCAAAGATAATCTCTCTGAGTTCCGAATCTACATTGATTTTCTCTAATAATGAATTTGGCTATTGGTCTTATTCTTTTTTACAATATATTCTTGTGGATAAAATGTTGTAGCTACCATCAATCAACACAACTCCTCTCTAGTTTTTCCAATATATTTTGTCACTCCTCTTTGATTTTTGGATGGAACATGTTACTTGTATGGTATTCATGGAGCCCACATGAGTCATTCGGGTTCAATGATTATAGCATGTATATTTTTAAAGTTTCTCAGCTTTAACACCCAAATTACTACAGAAAATTGTAATTCAATTTTTTAATTTCATTTTATAAAGATTATGGCATACACTCATGATATTCTTCAATGGTATAGGATAGCTAGGAGGGAGTGCAACTTATGAAATCATTAAAAAAACCATAAAATTGAAAATTTTTTATTAAGTGAGTGCCATTTTGTAGATATGAAAAACCGATACTAAGAGATCTGAGAACTGAAATGTTTGCAAATTAGATTAGATTAGATTAGGTAACTTCCGGATGGGATCTGGCCCCTATATCAGCGCAGCCGCAAATGAATTTAGTATGATTATCCATGTTAATTAAGAATACCTGATTTCGTTATCACATTCATGATATTCTTCAATGGTATAGAAGAGCTAGTAGGGAGTGCAATACCGAGATCTCGGGATCTCGAAAACCAAATTCCGGGAGAATATTTTCTGGTATTCGATACCGGTATTAGAGCACTAATACCGCGATATTTCGGTATTAATATTTAGCTGTCAGAAAACAAACAAATATTTTAATTTAAAATATTAGGCTTTGTAAATTCAGTAATTTTTAAATAACCCAAATATCCAGTTTATAAAATTGAATAGTTTTAAGGAACTTAGGCAAAAAATTCAAATAACTAAAAAAATTCAAAATAATAATCGTTGTAGGTTTTGCGATTGGATAATAACGAATAACGATATACTCAATTTCATGTTCATTCTGCTTTCAAAGTAGTGATGGGAAATGTCGCTCATTTCAGTGATCCGTTCTAAACGAATCGTTCATTTCTACTGAACGGGTTAATAAACATCGGTCAGTCGGTCGATCAATCGGAAAAAAACGGATACAATTCAAGATAATGTCAAACTTATAAAAAGCGAAATGGCACTATTTAAAGACTAGGGAAATATATATCCAGAAAATTTATGATATGCTTCTTGCAATACGTCCAACAAGCGCAGAATCCGAGCGAGCACTTTCCGCTGCTGGACAAATATGCACGAAAATTCGCTCCAACTTAAGTGATGAAAGCCTTGATAAATTGTGTTTTTTAAGAGCATACTTCCAATCATTAAAACAATAATTAAATTTTTCTACTTATAACAATGAAATCTTTATTTTATTTAATATCTTATGTTTTCATTTTATTTTATATGTTAAGGAATGAATTGTTTTTATTAATGTTTTAGTTTAAAATGAACCAAATGGGGTTTTTTCTTAATATAAATTTTTTTTATTATGTAGTGGTCCCATTTTATTCAATTTCCGGTATTCAATTTTTCAATACCGAAATACCGGTATTAATTTTTCGCTCCGGTATTGCAATCCCTAATAGCTAACTAGTTTCTAATTTTTCGGAGTTGTCCTTCACAATCACAGAACAAATGTTTAATAGATTATTCCTCTTATTTCACAAATTCTGCACAAATGTTTACAAATACATTGTTTATATTTCCTTCCAGCATAAATTGAGACATAAGATGTCAGTGTTATTACCAACCTTCTCATAATTATGTTCTTGTACATTATCACCTTCTTGTTTTGAATTCCGTAGAATTGGGAGAAATTATTTGACATCTATAACTGCCAATAATTTGATATATTGACATACTCTACAGGTGCTCATTGCTTTGAATATTCATTTATTCGACATGTATGAACTAATTTTTAGTCAAATTTAGTTCGTTCTCGTTATATGCCGGTTCTTCTTATGTATTTTAACACGTTTTGTAACCCTGTACCTGGTTTATGCACCTGGTCTTGTTTCTATTAAAAATTCTGCCATTACAATGTTAAAAAATTCTTTGTATTATCCATGACCAATAAAAAGGAAATTGTTAACAATTACAAGACTTGAATTAATTTCTATACAAAAATAATTGAGCCGAGCAACTAAGAACAATCATTATAATACTTTGAAAGAATCTGCATCAGAAATTCAAGTTGATTAAATGACAACAATTAAATAATAATAATTGAAAATAATAATAAAAAGGTATATTATACTATTTAAATAACTGTTAAAGGATATTTTTATTAATTTATAGTAGTTATGTACTTTATAATGTAAAACCATTCGAATAAAAAATAATTATTATGAAAATTAGGAAGTGTTCTAAGAAAATTTGTTTATCAGAAAACATCATAAACATTTTTATTTTTAACTTTTTATTTTAATAATTTAAAGATATTTTAATTTAAGTATACTTTTATTGGTTTTTTTAACAATGAATATAAAGTGGTTAGTTTTATACCACAATTTTAATAACTGTGAAAAAAATAACTTAAATTTTTTTATTATTATTTGTATTTGAGTTTCTGAGATTATGATGTAATTTCTTAAATTTGCATAAATTTTATCCTTGAAATGTTATGATAAATTAAGAATCCTTGATATTTTTTGGTTGAATTAAAAAATATTTTCAAGGATATTTTATTATGTCTTTTTTATTTTTTTTTTTATTTATAGAATTAAGTATACATATTATGAAATGATGCTGAATATATCTTGTTTTTTTTCTCATTTTATGAGTATTTTTTTGATTGTAAGGACTTTCAGTAGAGTTCTTGCATATAAATTTGAGAAGTTGATTTTAAAATATTGCGTTTTAAAGTAGGAGAGAAAAAAAAATTAAAATAAATTAATATTTTTTTGCAAAATAATAAAAAAATATTACAAATTTATTTTGAATTATGATTTAGAAACATTTTTAGATTGATTCAATGAAATTAAATTTAAGAAATTTTCGTTCTTCATAAATTGTAGATTTTAAATTTTATTAAATTTTAAAATTTATTAAATTTCAAAAATTTTGAAATTTTAAAATTTTAGTTAACATTTCGATAGGGTTTGAATAAAATTAATTTTTATATTTTTTATAGAAAATTAGTTGAAATGAGATACTTTGGATTCTTTGAATACTTAGTGAAAATTAATAATTCTATAAGATATAGCCATTTAGTAATAACAAATTCCTTGATATTTGTAGATTATTTTACTTATTCAGCTGGATATCTATATTTAGCTATATAGTAACAGTTATATAAATAAAAATAAAATTATAAATCACATTTTAAATATTTTAATTTTCATAAATGAATTTTGGTCTTATGGTAGGTATAAAAACATTTGTGAAAGAAATATATTGAAAATAAGAAATATGGGCAAATCTGCAGATCTTGTAGATTTTTTTTTTTTTTTTAAGATTAAATAGTACAACCTTATTCGTTTTCACATACAGTAATCTAAGCTACAACATAAAAAAAAACTAGAAAAGTTTTCCAATAAAAACAGCAAATAACACAAAAATAAAAAATAAATACTGTAAAGTATTTGAGAGTGCTTCTTAATCAAAACCAAATTTGCAGATCCAGTTAAAAACGACGTCTTAAAAGGTAACAAAGCATTCATGGCCTCCAAAAAACTATTTTACAATAAAACTATACACACAAGAATTAAAGTGATAAACTTTCAAACATTAATAAGATTTACTCTAACGTACGCAGCTCCTATCTGGTACAATATCAGTGGTAGCCTATTGGAACAATTACGCAAATTTGAAAGAAAATTCATTAGGGTTTGCATAAACAAATGCCGTAAGCCTGAAACTGGATATATCCATTATTATTCAAATAGATATATCTATAATGAACCTAAAATAAACAGGATCGACAATTTTACTATAAAATTGATTAGAAAACATTTCAATAGAGGTCAACCTCAGAAAATGTAGAAAAGAATACATAGAAAGCACATTAAAAACGGGTTTTATAGCACCCGAACACTTTATTTATCTAGAAAGCAAAGGCTATATCCAAAGCCAAAATTTCGTTCCTATATTATTTCATTATAATAGACGGGTTACGAATAAAAAAATAGAATTTACTCCAGGCAATATTAACAGAGACTCAATGAAATACGACTTGTGCATTCCTTTTAAAGATACATTTACAAAACGAGAGTTTTGGTGGCTAAGCAACAGCTAGAATCTCTTATTGTCAAAAGACAAATCTTAGTAAATAGTTTTTGTAGATTAAGTTAGATTAAGGTAGGTTAAGTTTTATAATCAAACATAATAATTAGTTTGGTTTTTTCAATAATTTTTACCAAAAACTTGCAATAACACAATACACATGAAATAACAATTAATACATTTTTAAACTAAACTTAAGATGACAAATTAACAAACAAAGAGCAAACCAATTTTTACGTTAATTACATTTTATAAAATTTTCTGTAGGTTAAAGCATTATAAATTGTAAACAAAATAAATAGTTAATAAGACAAAAAAAAACCTTATTTGTTTTATTTAAATAAATTATTACAACGTTCAAAATATGCTTATAACTAGAACTTGTGTGTGATAACAGAAATCTGTATTTCTGCTACGCTATATTTTATTCTACTACACTAGATCGTGCGGGTTTAACCTTTTTCATATCATAAGATCTGCCTATTAGCTCAATCTCCTTAAGGTTGCTATTACGTCAATCGTTCGTCGTTTTTAATGACATAATCACTAATTACGTCAATTATTTTGTTTTTAAAACCCTGTGTATATCTTCATTTGAATCATAGCGTTATACATTCTTGATAGTTCTAAGAAATTTACTTTGGTAGCGGTGTATAATAAATAAATTAAATTTTTGTGCATCCCCACAGTTGAATACCGTCCATACATGTCTAATTATACTTTTATATATATACTTACGATTAGGAGTATAAGTTTAGACTGTCTCCCTATTAGCCAGTTCATATCTTTAATTTTCTGTTTCATTTGCAATTCTTTTTGTTTAACATGATGTTTCAAGTTAAGATGCGAGTCGAAGTGTAGTCCAAGATATTTTAATGTTTTCGCTTTTGGTACCTGAATATCATTCATATATAAACAATGTGGTGCTTTCGTCTTAATGCTTAAGTAATGTAAGCCGATTTTTACCCGTTTAATTTTCCAGTTTTGGGTCCATTTGGTTACTTTATCTAGTCCTTCCTGAAGTTGTTCGGTTGCTTGTCTTTGCGAATCGCTTGTAGCCATTTGAGACATATAATCTGAAAATATTGCAATTTTGACCTGTGGTGTTATCGGGATGTCGGCGGTATATAACAATTATCAGTGGATTGAAAATGGATTATTTGGTAGAATATTTGGTAAGTATTTGTTTATTTATTAAAGTGTTGATTTGTACATAAATATACATGTCAACTTCAGGTCCTTTACCCTTGCGGATTGAGGAAGAACACTTTTTATTCATAATTATTCCTTTACTCATAAAATTTGTACTACAATCGCGGCTTACATCTGCAACACTAATGTTAGACTTATTAAAGTGGTTGAATATACAGCAGAAGTTGGTTCTCAATATTGTCTAGTAATAGTAAAAATTTAGTGCTTACAGTACTATTTTGCCGAGAATTTTTCAGAGTCCAACATCATTTTAAAATTTGCTTTGTTTTTTTACATAAAATTAATACAAACCTATACCTAGAATGAAAGTATTGATATATAAATAATTCAGTGACATTAAGGCATAGCAACTAAAGTCGACTTTAGGCAAAAATTGGATAAGTAAACACAGTTTTTCTAATTTCGGCTCTAATCAGAACAGTGTACTTTCTTTAAAATGGCAAAAATAACAAAAAAGAAATTTATCAAAATTTTAAAATTACTAAAATATACAAAAAATAGACTTTAGGTATTATTCCTTTTTGCCATAGAATTATTTTGAAAATTGGTATGCAGAATTTCTATCTTAGGTGTAAATAAATTGTATAATTAAAAATTTGTACAAAATTAATGTTCGTTTGGAAATGTTGCGGATTATAACAACATCAATAATAACCAAATTGAAAGCACTTATGCCAAACAAACTTATTTTACACAGTGACAAGTGTAAACAATAGTTGCTGGACATAGGCTTAAGTGAAAAAAGCTAAAACGTAGAAATTGTTTATAAAATTTTAAAGTATTAGACGAAATTATGCTTCGTAGTATTGTCGAAACAGTGGGGGACTTCATGGAGAAATTCAGCAGTGAAGCAATAAAGCAGTAAAGCAATAAAGCAGTGGAATAAGAATTGTAGCAAAACTAAGGTTTATTGTTGAATTAAAGAAGGACAATAATTATTGATTGAAGGGCATTCTAGCTCATCAACATCAGCAATAAGATAACTCAAGAGAGTCTGTGAATGTGTGATTATGTTATTAAACTTATTACACAAGTATGTTAAAAATCATTACAAAAATTATTTATTAGTCTTAACTAGTTATATTTTAACAGAGAAAATGTGTTTATATATTTACTGTGTTCAACTTTTCAAAAACTTAAAACCAATCTAGGTTTAATTTTCTTCGTTTAGTAGTTTATTAACAACCGACTTAATAAAATAATTCACTTTTGATTTATTTTTTTGTTTTATTGAAAAAATTGGCGTTGTATTTTTACTGTAATTGATTTCAAATTGATAAATATAAGATTTATTTTTCATGGTACATATTAAGGTTAAAGAGATATAAGGATAGGCTAATAACAGAAAAAAGGTAATCAATTCCAATACTATCACAAAATACTAAAATAGAAAAATACATTCATTTTTTACACTTTTATATTTTATTTAATTTTTAAATCACTTTTTTAAAGCTTTTAATTAATTTTAATTTAATTTTACTTTAATATTATACAAAAACAATTTTTTTAACTAATAATACAGAAACATAACCACAATTTAAATTATGTAAAAAAAAATAATATAATTTTTTTTTTCTGAGAGTAAGAATTCATTAGTCGATCTTCATGGAGTTATTATGTGTATGAAAGACAAACAAGAGGTGGTTTTATTGGGTTTAAGCCCCTAACTACCATTGTTGGTTTGCGCGCGCGTAACTGAAACCACTTGGTGTCCTTCGAGGATTCCTACCTACCTATAGAAAAAATAATAAATAAGATTTATATAAATTGATATAAATCAATTATAAATAACAGTGAAAATAGTCGAATATTTTCCTTTTAATTTTACTGATATGCTTATCATACAGATACGCGTATTTCGTCTACTACTTGCAGACTTCTTCAGTGTTTTGTACTCGACTGAGGAAAGAAATCTAAAATTGTCTTATTTATTTTATTCGTACAGGTAACAATTTGATGTTTCTCGCAGCTGCATGGTTGTTTATTATCCAATGAATTAGCACAGGTAGGGGGTTGAATAAAAATATTTTTATTTATTTTATTATTGGTATTTAAAATAATTTTTTCGACGTTAGGGTGACAGGTAGGGGTGGTGTTATTTGTTTTATTGTATTTCACTAAAAATTTAAATAAAGAAGAATATCCATTGCCTTGGTCTTTATTTAGGAGTGAGTCATTTTTAGTTTTGTAAATTTCGATGCTTTCAGCTGAATCTAGTTTCCTAGAATCTCTAATGTAATTTATCATTACAATGTCTTCTTTCGAAATGCTATGATTCTCCTGGATGATGTGTTCTGCTACTTTGGATCGGAACTCTGTTGAGTTCTTCTTTTTAGCCAGTTCTGCTTCTTTCAGGTGTTCATTGAGTCGCGTTTGCATGTTTCTCCTAGTTTGCCCAATATAAACTTTGTTGCAATGACTGCAAGTTACCTTATATACACCTGATTTTTCTATTTGTTCGATTGGGTCTTTAGTTGAACCTAGAACAGACTTGAGTTGGTTAGTTCTACTGCTATATACGATATCTAACCCGTGTTTTCTTAATTTCGTTCTGAGTGGGAGAGAAATCTTGCTAAACTCCAATGCTACTCTTCTTATGGGTTGTTGATCAGTCAGTAGGTTAGTGAGGGAATTCCGTTGTAAACTTCTTTTCCGTTTACTAAGTAAGGCCGTGATGGTTTTTTCCGGATATCCGTTTATTCTCGCAATTTCAAATATGTGTTTAGTTTCTTTTACTAAACCTTTTTGGGAGATGGGAAGTGTTAACATTCGATGGATCATGTGGTTGAACGATGCCATCTTATGTTGATAGGAGTGGTTAGAGGTATTCGGGATGACCCTGTAGTAGCACCATTTGATCTTCGGTGAAGGTCTGAGAGGACTGATTCACCACAAAATTTCCAATTTGCTGCACGTGAACTTTAGGTTTTGTGTCAACCTGTTGTTTTTCCTGAAGTAAGTTGAATTTCCTTTCAAGCAGTTTCCTCTTTCTTTCGCTCTCGCATTCTTCTGCCACTTTCACTTTGATAAGGAACTTCGATTTCTTAACAACGGACTTAATTACGCGATACCAAATGAAACTGATGTCGAAAAACTTATTGTAGACTTAGAAGCAGGAATCAACACGTACAATCCAACGTTGCCCATTACAACAGAACAAAAGGAGCTTATAAGAGCCACCACAGCAAAAGTCATTAAAGAAAAGATGTCGATTGACTATGAGAATAAAAAGGTAATCAGAAATGAGAAAAAAGTCATCAGAGACATCAAGGCGAAACCAGTATACTTTGTCAAGGCTGATAAAGGCAACGCACTGGTAATTTTAAACAAAGAAGATTACGATAATAGGATGCAGGAGAAGATCACGAACGGACCTTACAGGAAATTAAGAAACGATCCTCTTCAACAGTTCATCAAGCGAGTAGACAGCACTATCAAGGAATGCCGACAAGTAATAGGAGTCAACAAACTTAAGGTCCCCAATCCAGCACTTCCTAGAATTAAAGGACTTCCTAAAATTCACAAACCAGGGAATGAGATGAGAGAAATTGTGACAGCAGATATGTCTCCAACATATAAAATAGCCAAATGGTTAGTGGAGGAGTTTCGTAATATGGATAAGCAGTTCAAAACCCAATCAGTGAAAAACTCTAAGGAACTTGCTCAAGAATTACAATCAATGGGAGGACTTAACGAAGACGAGGTCATGGTCTCTTTTGACGAAAATCGCTTTTTCCCAGTATCCCAGTCAAAGAGGCTATTATTCTGGTAGAAGAATGGTTACTACAACAAGAAACTGGACCACAGTGGAGGACAAAAGTAAAACAGTACATAAAACTGATCCGGCTTTGCATGGAAGAAAATTATTTCACCTTTAGAGGAAATTTCTACAAGCAATTGAAGGGAGCTCCAATGGGAAATCCCCTTTCTGCATTCATCAGTGAAATTTTCATGGCTAAATTGGAGTCAGATTTAGCAGCAGAAGAACGGTTACCAAGATTTTGGAAAAGATACGTAGATGATATTTTTGCTGTAATAAAGGAAAGGGACTTAGAATCAACCTTAACTACTCTTAACGGGCTCCACAGGAATATACAGTTTACTGTCGAAGTAGAAAAAGAAGGCCAACTACCATTCTTAGATCTACTGTTAAGTAAAACAGGAACATCTCTAGAACTAGAGATTTACAGGAAACCTACAGATACTGACAGGGTCATCCCGAATACCTCTAACCACTCCTATCAACATAAGATGGCATCGTTCAACCACATGATCCATCGAATGTTAACACTTCCCATCTCCCAAAAAGGTTTAGTAAAAGAAACTAAACACATATTTGAAATTGCGAGAATAAACGGATATCCGGAAAAAACCATCACGGCCTTACTTAGTAAACGGAAAAGAAGTTTACAACGGAATTCCCTCACTAACCTACTGACTGATCAACAACCCATAAGAAGAGTAGCATTGGAGTTTAGCAAGATTTCTCTCCCACTCAGAACGAAATTAAGAAAACACGGGTTAGATATCGTATATAGCAGTAGAACTAACCAACTCGTCTGTTGTAGGTTCAACTAAAGACCCAATCGAACAAATGGAAAAATCAGGTGTATATAAGGTAACTTGCAGTCATTGCAACAAAGTTTATATTGGGCAAACTAGGAGAAACATGCAAACGCGACTCAATGAACACCTGAAAGAAGCAGAACTGGCTAAAAAGAAGAACTCAACAGAGTTCCGATCCAAAGTAGCAGAACACATCATCCAGGAGAATCATAGCATTTCGAAAGAAGACATTGTAATGATAAATTACATTAGAGATTCTAGGAAACTAGATTCAGCTGAAAGCATCGAAATTTACAAAACTAAAAATGACTCACTCCTAAATAAAGACCAAGGCAATGGATATTCTTCTTTATTTAAATTTTTAGTGAAATACAATAAAACAAATAACACCACCCCTACCTGTCACCCTAACGTCGAAAAAATTATTTTAAATACCAATGATAAAATAAATAAAAATATTTTTATTCAACCCCCTACCTGTGCTAATTCATTGGCAGCTGCGAGAAACATCAAATTGTTACCTGTACGAATAAAATAAATAAGACAATTTTAGATTTCTTTCCTCAGTCGAGTACAAAACACTGAAGAAGTCTGCAAGTAGTAGACGAAATACGCGTATCTGTATGATAAGCATATCAGTAAAATTAAAAGGAAAATATTCGACTATTTTCACTGTTATACCAAAATTTTACTCTAACGCTGGAAAACAAGTTTTTATAAAAACCAATTATAAATGTTGTTATTCAGGATTTATTTGATTAAGTTACTACTGTGCAATTCCACAGGGTTTCACTAGTATAATAATAATAAATAATGAATTTATGCTATATAATGTTTTCTTTTTCTTTTTTTCTAAATAAAGAGAAAACTTTTATAATTAAATTTTGTACAAAGTTTTCTGTTTTTCGGTATTGCGACCCCTAGTGGAAACACACCATCAGAAGCGATATGATTCCACATTTGTGAAGTTCGGATTACCAACGAATTTCTATTACCTGTTTTATACCATATAGGTATTTTTACTGTGTAGGGATGAGCTAGTCTTGGAGCTGTTTAGCATGTGTCCACATCTATGAAGTTGTGTTTACATTAAGTTTCTTTGTTCTTCTGACTAAGTAACTTTCAACTCCTTACAAGTTAGTTTTGATTATCTTAACTTTTATCATTTATTTTTCTCAACAAAGATATTCCATTTTTTCAATGAATTTCTAGGTTTTTGTTAGTATTAATATTTTGTACATACAATGGAGCGCAAGTTATATTCCTTTTAATCTTGTGATTCTATTTTGTGTTTTTTTGCTATCTTTGAACATTTGATGGTGTATTTATTTGTGATTATCTATCTATAGTTTTCTATTTTTCATATAAAGAATTTTTCCTAATCCCAAATACTACAATTTTATTATTAATAGATTTGTAGATACAGTGGCGACAATTTGAATTAATTTTTTTTAATATAGTATCAAAATTATTTTCTAAATATACTTTTATTACAAATATATTTTTTCTAATAAGTTATATTCTAACTAGGGGCCCCTGTTGAGTAATTATATTTCAAGTTAAAGCCAAATTTAAAGTTTTTAAAAGGACAGGGATTTGAATGGACTGATATGGACTTTTCATTACAAAGCAGAAAACACTCATATTTTAAAGAAAAGCTTTGAAATTAGTATGTTTTCGTTGAAAAACATAAATGCTTTACTTCTCATTTTCTGTTTCGTTTCTACCTTAATATTTTTGGTGAATAATAAAACCATATGATTAAAAAAAGTTCTTATTGTTTTATTTACAACTTACTTATTATTATATTAAGAGTTCATTGTGGAGAAGAGAGATAAAATGAAAAGGTGTCTACTGCGCAGGTCCTTAAATGCTTGTCAATTATAATTACAGATGATGACAATATAGTACAATAAAAATTGTCGGTTGTAGTTATGAATGTTATGTATTCAAACAAAAATAATAAAATATTGCCCTGCCATATTTTGTACGTAAAAACAAAAAAATTGATTTGAAAGTTTAAATAAAAAATTTTCAATTCCATACATGCATTATTATTGTACATTTAATCAATGTTGTATCTTCTACTCCAAATGTACGTATACTATATACTATGTATGTATTTACATATGAATGAAGTAGATTTATGTAGATCCGTAATTTCATAAAAGTAAAAAAAATTAATTTTGGTGAAAATTGAGGTATATAAATATGTATGTACTATGTATGTATGTAATTCTGAAACAGATTAAGCTCACAATTATGCAAGAGAATTAGTAAAATTTAGGTCTATATTTTCATTAACCAAAACGATGTTTATTTATAAATTAAGAATATTTTTAGTAAATTGAAAAAATAATATTAAGTTAAAATGCTTGTCAATTATAATTATAGATAGCTACTTTAACTCTACTATGTAAAGTTGAAATTGCCCGTCATATGAAGAGTTCAACTGATTTTTTTGTTTGTTTTTGTATTTTTTTTTGTTTTTGTTTTTTTATATTTTTGATTTGAGATGAATTTGTTTTTATTTGACATAATATGTACATACAGGTTCATTGCAAGTAATAATAATAATAACTGATTTGTTTATTTTTGTTTTTTATTTTAATAAGAACTCACGCATAATGTATTTGGTGAATAATAAAACCATATGATTAAAAAAATTTCAACTGTGTGCGCATTATTGTTTTATATACAACTTACTTATTATATATTAAGAGTTCATTATGGAGAAGAGAGATAAAATGAAAAGGTGTCTACTGCGCAGGTCTTTAAATGCTTGTCAATTATAACTATTGATGGTTCGATACATTACACAATGCTATATTCTAATTAATCAATATAGTTAGACCTAAACTTATTGATGGTAGTTTGAGAAATTTTCTCAACATTTGCATTATATAACAGCAATGTTCAGAGCTTGAATTAGTTAGATCTAAGGTTAGCAGTTAGAATTCTAGATGAAAAGAAATTTTATTTTTATTGAATACCCTACATAGATTGTTTATCCATTAGCGATCACTAAATCGAAAAACATTAATAATTCAAAAGTGAATCTACGTAAAGATGTCATTTAAAAAATGACATGAGCTTCCAATAAAATAATCTTCCAAATTACCTGTGTTTTTCTAAAATTACTAAACAATCTGCCAAATTTCCCCTCCATTTATTTTTAAAAGTTAAAGTCTTAAATAACTTACCGCCAGTGTAGTGCACTCGTATTGAAATTATTAATAAAAAAAAAAGGAAATTCTACTTTGAATCCAATTTGAATCTACATACATCATACTTATATCCTTAAAGATATTTTTGAACTAGAAAATAAAGAGAAATATTGTACCAAGAGAGTTTTTTTTTTGTTTTTTTTAAATAGGATCTATAGGAGTTTAAAGATCTCTCTTATAAGCTATTTAATGTCTTTTAATCTTTTGAATAGTTTTTAAGAACACTATAGAGAAAAAGGAATATTTTTTTTTTTAAAGCAGGAATATTTTCCTTTGAATCTCGAAGGAAGTGAAATTGAAGTTGTGTCTTTTTTTTCGTTTTAGTATTATAGTGTACCCTCGGGGAATTATAAACATTTTTGCATATTTTATATTATATTCATACAAGTTTAAATTTAAAAATTAAAATGCTTTTCTACAGCAATATTTTATATAATCCTATATAATAGCATAATGAAAACAATATCTAAAAATTTAAATTTATTAACTAAATTGCATAATTTTTGCCAAAAATGCAATTTAATGGTAGTTAATTGATATTTATACTACATGTCACTGCGAAAGGCAAAAGAAAAACATTTAGAACAAAATTCGACGAAACAAAGATACAATAAAGATTTTTGGGCGCAACTGAACTTACTGGCAGCAGACGGAAGACGATGTAAGAAGTTTATTTCCATACTATGATTATTTTTTTTATCAGATTTTAACGTTTATAATGTTTGGTTTTTTTTTTCTCCCAACTGTACATTGGAAATGTTTTGTGACCAGTCAATTTCAAACCGTCACAATCTATTATTTACCCTTAAAGTTTTGTTGTGATGTTGTTACAAGCATATCAAAGGATTTTATATTTTATTAGAACAGTGTTATTTTAGTGCGGAACGATAAGTTGTTAGACTGTTATACTTTTGGGAGCATTTTGAACCGTTTGTTGATCCAAACCGCGATTTCAATTTCGGTACACCTTCATATTTTGTTATGACAACTAAAAAGTTTTTGCTTTTGAATTTGCCTCTTGTGATTTATTTCCTTAACGGTTGTTTTTCATTATTTGTTGTCTTTGTTTAACTTTTATAATAGGTCTACTCTGTAATTACAAGTTTTCAAGTTAGGTATACGGAGCAGATAGGAATAAACAATTTTTTAATATTATAATTTTTAATGATTGCCATTTCAAAGAATAATCATTTATGTTGTCTGTCTTAAATTGACAAATCGATCTGTCAAATAGTTTATTGAGAAATAGCTATCTAACCAGTTAACTTGTGTTATTGTCAGATAGTGAGTGGGTGAATTTCAAATTCGTGTTGCAATTCATTATTTTTTTTTAAAGGTTTATCAGCAACCGATAATGAAAATGATATGAACAGTAATTTGGGTATTTCACGACCATCATATGAAACAATTAATTTCTGGGTAGCTGAATTTAACCGCTTTTGTACAAGTGTTAATGATGAACAAAGAAGTGGGATACCAAAAATAGCTACATCCATTGAAATTATAAGATAACTACATAATGTAGTGACAAATAATCGCTGAGTAGAAGTTCGTGAGTTGACAGACATATTAAAAATATGAAAAGATAGCTTTAGACGTATTTGATATGATCAACTTCTTATGAAAAAGCTATCATCAAGATGGGTGCAGCCTTTATTAACATTGCCACAAAATAATTCGTTGGATACGTTGTGATGAGCTTTTGGCAATATATTAGCGTAATCTAAATGAATTTTTACGTCGACTTATAACTTTTGATAAGACTTGGGTCAATTATTATGTACCAGAAACAAAAAGTCAGTATAAACAATGGATAGAACGTGGTGCAAGTCGCCAAAGAAAGTAAAAGCAGGAAAATCAGCAGGAAAAAATATGGCGACTGTTTTTAAGGATGCACAATGTATAATATTTATCGACTATCTTGAAAGAGAAAAATCAATAAATGCTACATATTATTGGATCGATCGAATGATAAAATCGAGAAAAAACTACCACATTTAGTAAGGAAAAAAGTGATTTTCTATCAATACAACGCACTATCACATACACATCAGGTTTGATAGCAGTAAAATTGAATAAATTACGATACGGAATTGCTCTACATCCACCATCTGATTTAGTCCCAAATACATCCATACAGTTCTGATTTAGCCCCAAATGATTACTTTTTCTTTCCAAATTTAAAAAAGGCTTCGCTGAAAAGAGATTCACATCAAATGAAATGGTTATCGCTGAAACTGAAGCATATTTTGAAGGTCTTGGAAAATCGTATTTTTCAGATGGAATTAAAAAACTTGAAAAATAACATAAAAATAAAAAAAAAAAACGTTTTTTTAATACACAGAAAAATTTTAAGACTACCATATATCTCTCGAGATTATAGTGTAGCAAACAAAAAAAAAATTTGTACGAGAGAGGTCACCCATTCACTAACTCTTTAAGAATTATGGGGCTTTAAACAATTTTACACTTTTAAAATACCTTACTTCGGGTTTTCTGAAATAAATCGAAATTTTTTTGGTTATTTACATATGCAATAGGAATAACAGTTAGAAATTGACCATGATATTTTTTATATAGACCATGATATAGACCATTATATAGACCATGATATAGATAAAAATATCATGATAAATTAATCATCATATTTTTAATAACAGTAACAAATTGACCAAATTGTTTTAGTCCCTCACATCATTTTACAGTTTGTCATAACGTCATGTAATGTGGTTTTCAATGTCTAATGGAAGTATCATTAAATACAAAAGCTATGATGCAGCATAATGCTGTATTTTTTTTTTTTTTTTTTTTTTTCGTTCTTGACAGTAACTTAGGTAAAAATCAACCTTTTCGTGTTTAATTAAGTACGGTACTGCAATTTTACACCACAATATTTACAATATTTCGAGTATTCATTTAACAACTGGATCTACTCATTAAATGTGGAAAACTACTGCTATTTTCAGGAACTAAGCCTTTTTAAATAAAATAGTTTCATGTTATTTTTAATTTGTTACCAGATTATACTCTCAATTACTTTTTGTCATTTATTATATCCCAATGACCAGGTCGAAAAACCAATAAAGAATTTTTTTTTTGTTGCTTCATCGGGAATCGAACCTGGAACCTTTCGGTTGAAAGGCAGGCGGTCTACCCACTGCGCCCCCCCGTGTGTTGAATTATCAATTCAGTACAACATATTGAACTATAGTTCCCAGATCTGATCTGGAATCATTGTAGATTATCGTACTTCATATTTATTATAAATCTACAGGAGAGTCACCATATTAACTCTCAGTATATATTTATACATTTACTTGCTCTAAATTATTTACACCACACATAATAATACGAATATGTTTTTACAATCATCAACGCCATATAATAGAACATGATACAAAATACTTAATTTACGTCATCTCTTAAAATATAATTATTCTTTTGGAAACCAAATTCAATTTTCAAAAATAATGAGAAAATGTTTATATTTCCAATATTATTAATTAACTTAAATAAATATTGAAATTGATAATTCTGTAAAAACACAAAAAAAAAAACAGAAAACAAAAAATAATAAAACCTCATTATTTTGATCTCATTGCATAAGCTCTGTTTTTTTTTCTCTCTTTCTCAGTCTTAAAATAAATTCACTTCCATTTCCCTAAAGAACATACCAAAACAAAAAATCACAAACTTCATCATCAGTCATCAGCCATCCCAAAATCTCATAATTCATAATGTGATTTTATCAAAAAAAAACAAAAAAAAAAAAAACAAAAAATCATAAGAGACAAAACCCAATTCAATTGACAGGATAATCAATCATGTTGTTTGTACAGAGAGGCTTTATTCCCTCAATTTTTTTTTCTGTGTTTGTTTTTTTGTTTTTTTTTTCGTTTTTCTCAAAAATTATAATATGATACTATGTAACCTACTGTAACCTCATATTGTCTGTGTCATTCGTTATTTTCGCGTTCAATCATTCCAATGAAAGTCACGTCTACTATTTTAGGAAACGGAAAAAAAAAAAAATAAAAAACATTTTTTTTTTTTTTTATATAAGAGAAGCGACAAAAAATGTTTAAATAATCCTTCAGGATTTTTATTTTCACTATTTTGCGTGTTCATTTTTGGAAAAAAAAAACAAATCAAAAGTAAGGGACCAGAACGTGGATACGTAAATATAAATTAAGGTGAAAAAATACTAAATTCGAAATTATTAAGTTTTGAAAAGTTGTCTAATAACTAGTTTTATTTGCTAATATTGACCGTTATTTCATCTTTATTGGTTCTGCGGACTATACGCAGATGTAGCGTTGAAATGATGATACCCTAATAATCATATTTTTTTTTTTTATGATCTTGACAGTAACTTAGGTAGAATCACCTTTTCGTGCTTATTTAAGTACGGTACTGCAATTTTACACTAAAATATCTACATGATTGTGACGATTAATAATGACTTTTATTATAAAATTCATTAAATTTGAATCGTATAGTTTTTCATCCATTAAAATTTTTAGATTCATTTTGCAACACGCCATTCCGAATTCAGAATTACCTCAAAATGTATATAGAAACGCTATCAATTCCATGGTACTCGTGTTACTCGATGGTAAATTACCGGTGCTATCCAAAACGTAATCGTTAAAATTTATCTCTCAGCTATAAACTTTTTTCTGATGTCAGTTAGCTGTTTAGAGCTTGTTATATCAAAAATCAAATTTATTTGAAAGTGAAATATTTTAAAAATGGATTCGATTTTGTATTATGAAGAAGAAATTGAAGAAGAAATGATACAACTGGAAAATAGAATGAAAAATTTAAAGTAAATTTGTACCAAAATAAGAATGAATCCATCAAGAATATTCCATATTTTTAAAATAATCCTATATAGCTATTTTTAATATGAAACAAAAATAAATTTTTTTTTTTTTTTGTTTTTTTTTTGCGAAAAATAGGAGGTAATCTCAGAAGGACATCAAGAGCTCCAGCCGCGTGTGGGTCTTGATAGTGTAGGAATCAAACCCACTAAAGCCCACCTATCTTTTTTCCGTTATAACCAATCTACGTTAGATCGACTAATGACTTTTTTTTTCGTAAATTTTCGGTCGCGTGTTTAGGAAATTATTATAGTGATAGTTTCCGTGGAGGATCGCTAACATCATAATAATTACCGTGTAGGAACTTTATCACTATGATATTTCCCGTGAAGGAGATAGCCATAGCAATAGTTCCGCGTGGGAAGATTATTTAGATTTTTTCGCAAAGGAAAATTATTGAAATAATAATTTCCGTAAAGGAAACTATTATCGTAGAATTTTCCATTTTAGGTAGTGACCAGCTCGTGGGGTTTCGTTCTCTTGAGTCGACGGATACTTCTGTCGATATGAAGAACTGCTGCCATTTCCGAGTTCACATGAGTTTGCAGTCTCTGCTCGTGTTTGACTGTATGTTTCTTGATCTCTTCCGTGACTGTTTCAATGTGCAAGTCATGGTGGAGATCTTTCTTACGTACGTACCATGGTGCATTTACTATACCACGGAGCACTTTATTTTGAAATTTTTGCAACATTTCGATGTTGGTTTTCTCTGCACAGCCCCATAATTGGATACCGTACGTCCACACAGGTTTTAATATCTGCTTATATATCAATATTTTGTTCTGTACTGATAACTCAGAACCACGCCCAAGTAACCAGTAAAAATTTTTGAGTCTAATGTTTAGCTCTTTTTTTTTTTTTCTTATAACAAAAATAAATAAATAAATGTTTAATTTATATAATTTACTTTTTTTGTATTCATTTTATAAGACGCTCTAAAGGAATGATGGATATGAAATGCTCTAATATGTATGAAGCTCGTTTGCACAACGTTTTCAAAACTATCACAAAATTTTCGTGATTAATTTTCGATACGCGCGCTTCATATCAGCAATTTATTTTCAAATGCGTTTTATAGACCACTTTTGCGTGCTATAAACGCTGTCAGGTATATTACAATGTTGATACATGCTTATTGTACCTACTGAAGAAAGTCAAATTACGTTTTTCCCTCTGAACGTAACATAGCTTTAGCAAAAACGGTATTTGAAGATTTCCAAGTGAAGGGTAAAAAAAGAATGATTAATTTTTTTTTTTCGCAATATTACGATTTTTATCTCTTTTTTAAAATAAATTAAACTGTTTTTCCGCATACGCGAAATGTTAGTTTTTAGTAAAACAAAAGTGAATCTTGGTCTTTTATTTCTCGAAAACTGATTCATATTTTTTTTTTAAATTTCCCATAACCTTCCAATAAAATATGTAATATAAAGGATAATATTGTGAAAATTAACATCCTGCAAACTAACACGTTCATTTATTAGTTTATCTCACACACTTTCGTACAACATTCGGTAAAATTGTAAAATTTACCGTGTCAAACTTGATGTGAAAATGAATTACAAAATTTACATAAATGTAATATTAATAATAATTACAGTGTAAATTGTAATTTTTGGATAAATATATCTGTAAAATAAAATAACAAAAACTATTTTAATATTAATTAAAATAAAATGAGTTTCATTAATTATTATATTATCTATTTTTGGTCGATTTTTATAACTCACAGATGTATTATACATTTTATTATAAATTATAAAATCAACACTAAGTCTAACACTATAAATGCCTACTGATGAGTTGAAGTATAATGTTATGATGAAAGAAACCACTCCTGTGATAATTATGGTTGATTGTATTACTGTTATGCCAAAATAAATTGACCTTCTTGGCTATAAAAATTTACTTAACAACTTTTTTGTCTTGCACGAGTCGAATTTTGTAGTTTCCAGTTACAAAATTCGACTCGTGCAAAAAGATTTTGTGATAAAAGCTTATGACAGGAACATGATTGATATAAGCTTTTTAATTAAGTTTTTAAGAACTTATTGTCTTATACAAAGCCGCATTCATATCGTCATAACCTAATGTTCTAACGACTAGAAAAATGTACATAGAGACAATTCATAAAGAAAAATTGTAGCTATCATAAGATAATTGAAAATTAGTGGCAATCTTAAGTACATAATCGCAAAATTGCTAAGGAAGTAGCGAAATTTAGATATGAAGTTACCTATAAGTGAATTGCATTTTCTTTAAGCCTACCATCTCTAATATACTCCAAGAAATTACTACTTAAAGAATTTGTATGTCGACGCGGACCACCATATATCCTAGTCAAAATAATAACTCAAAACTTTCTTATGAACATACAAATAGCTACCCACAAATATAATACTATGCAACTATACAGTACATAAATAATCACGTTGTGTACAATATGAGAGCTATGCAAAACAATACCGAAATAAAAACTAAGCATAATTGCCGCCACGTTCTAAGAACATCTAACGTTGTAAGACGAACAAATAAATTTCGTAATCAGCTCCTGTGAATTGGACATTTTCACAACAACCGTGGTAGGGCTCCCGTTAGCATAGAAAACAGATTAAAGAAAGCAAGACCAGCATTTGGAAGATTGGAACTGTAGCAATGTGAAGAGGTGGCCAAAGAACCAGACCAACTAAATTCTGTTTTATTAATATTATGAATATTTCGGTCTTGTGTAAAATCAAGCCAGACAAACGCAGTGAAACTTGACTATCATTACAAATCCTAAACCAAAAGTTAGAAGTCTTCATTAATAATTATCTAAAGACAATACGTTGAATATTGTCGCCGAACAAAATAAGCAGCAAGGACGTCTGGATACTAACGGGCGAAGAATTCATATGGAAACAAATCAGAAAAAGTTAAATTGAAATGGCTAGGGCATATAGTCAGAAAGCCGTCAAATAACATCTCATGAACGAGCCTCGAATGGAACCAAGAGATTTAATAAGATCCGGTCGTCCAAAAAACATCTGACGAAGGACCATAAAGACCTAGGAAAAGCGAATTTACACCCTGGATGGCACAGTATGTAGAGCGCCTGCCTTTTAACCGAAAGGTTCCAGGTTCGATTCCCGATGAAACCAAAAAAATGCTTTATTGCTTTTTCATCCTGCTCTAGTACCCTTTGTCATTCGGATATAATAAATTACAAAAAATAATTGAGAGTATAGTTTGGTAACAAATTAAATAAACTGAAACTATTATATTTAAGAAGGCTTAGTTCCTGACAACACCAGTAGTTATCCACATTTAATGAGTAGATAAGCCAGTAATTTGTTAAATAAATACTCGAATTAGTGCAGATATTGTAGTGTAAAATTGCAGTAAAAGTAAAGTACTTAATTAAGCACAAAAATGTCATTCTACCTAAGCTACTGTGAAGATCGATACATACAGAAGTAGTAGTAGAAGTAGAAGCCCAAGGCTTACAAAAACAACACAAACTTAAAAACTAACGAATTTTTAATGAATATTTTGCTGCATGCGACAAACCAATTCATATTATTTTTGGAGTAAAAGTTAAATACTGATATTAGAATTCAAATCTCATACTCTTAATCATCTTAAGCATAGGTTCTAAATAACTTTTAACGCAACATTGTCAATTTGGAGTATCGAATCTATCCCATAACGACGACATTGTGGTAGGATTCAAAAGAGTGTAGAAAACTAGCATAAAATCCAAAAATTTACTTAGCTGTTAATAAAATGATAAAAAAAGACTGTTTTTGTAAGTTTTGTAGGCCCGACTGGTGAGAATGTAAAAAATAGAAGGAAAAATTTTAATATTACGAAAACACAAATAAATTATGTATCTATCTATATTGGAAAAAAATTTTTTTTTTATTATTGACTTAAAATACTTTAGTCTGATATTCATAGAAATATTTTCGATGAGTGATATTACACCACATTGATCAAGAGGTGATAAAGTTACAGTTTGCGAAAGCGTCAAAATTCTTAAGTCAAACAATTTATTTACAATATTACAATCAAATGAATTTAATTTTTTATTAAGTAAAGTGAGTAAATTTGCAGAATATTGAACTACTAGACTACCAAAATGACTTGAATTTGAAACAAAATTTCACCAACAAAATTGATAAAAATGAATATTTTTTTTTGTTTTTATTTTATTTTTGTTTTTGTTGTAAACAGTAAACTGTCATCATTATTTGCAGATTTATAAATTCTTTACTTTGCTGCCAATACTTATAATATTATTGAATGAAACTGTTCTGCGTAACGACAAATATCAGGGTAGTAGTGGGTAGTAAAAATAGGGAGAAAGAGAGAGTGAAAATCTTTAGTATTGTTGAAAATTTAAAAAAAGAGAAAATAAGAATTGAAAGAAAATTTATTTCGTATTTATTTAAATGAGATGAATTTGTAAAAAAAAAAATATTTTATTTATTGTTATATTTATGGAAAAACAATTTTCTTTTAATGTTACGGGTATATTTGATTATATTGTTATGAATTTGGATTTTGGGTCTTTACTTAATATTATTTGTTGTTTTTTTTTTAACTTTATTTTTTGTTTTTATTTTCTGCAGATTTTTTTTTTTTTATGATAATTAACAAGGATTTTTTGTATTTTTGATGATTCTTCACAGTAGAAAGTTATTTAAATAAAATGAAAATAAATTGCTAGATTAAAGATTATTGCGTCCATGATTTTAAGGCTTTTATACAATATTTGATTTTAATGTTTTGCGATAACAATTGGAAATTGGTTGGGAATACCCAAATTGTTTATGAAAAATAAGAAAAAGAGTTTTGTATCATTTAATTTTTTAAGATTAGTTTTATAGAAGAGAAATAATATAAGTACTGTCATGTACATACAAAAAATTTGTAACACGACTATAATTATGCCAACAACAAAATAAATAGATACGTTTTCCAAGATATAGGAGCTTTTGATAAAAGATTCAAATGTATAGCGAATGGTAATTATTTTTTTTTTAAATTTTATTATACCCATTGTGCAATCGTATAGCTACTTACTCTAGATAAAGTTTACAAAAAATAGCTTCTGTGATATTTTTATTAACACGTAAAGTAATAGTGTGCTTTTTATGTTAATTTATGTTATATGGTTATTATTATTACTGTTATTAGTTAGTTATTAGTTTAAATTTACTTGAATGCTTATATAAATGTATTCCAAAAAAACTTGGGATGTAAAAACCAATACATTCTCGTACCAAAATTGGTAATAAGCGTTCTATTTTTGGTATCTTTAAGAATGCGAATGAAATTGTATACGTTGCGGCTAAAATTAAGTTTAGGACAATGGAAATTTTTTTTTTTTAATGTTCTCTTTATTTTTGCTTTTATTATTATAATTTCTTAATTCTAAACAAAACAAAACGAAATTCATCTTATAATTATTACAATGTATATGACTAGTTTAAATACCAGTTCTCCCATTTAAATTTAATAATGATTTGTTAAAATTATATTATCTATGTATTTTAATTATTTTTTTAGTTTGAACGTAAATTATTTTATGTAATTACAATATTGGAAAAAATTTCGGCTAAAAACCAATTTTTTTATTTTCAAATTTTATATTTAACGTACACTAATCTTGACCTAAATATTACAAACTAGACTTAATCGAACTACTCTATTCTATTCTAGCTTAACCTACTCATTTCCAAAAATAAGGATTTTTGTTTATTAATTGTGCAGAATTAGGAATAAATATTCATCAAATACAAATATTTCACAATTGTTTAAATTAAAAGTATTTAAGTCTAATGGAAGCTTTTTATTCGATGCGTGCCTTTTATAATGATTAATAATAGGTACATAGGTACTATTTTCTATATAATTATGTTTGTCTAGAAATAGATATGCCTCAGGTGGAATGAATCCCGAATCGAGTGTAAATTATGCTCTGAGCTTTTGTTTAGAGAATCAAGCAAGTCACTTACATATATATTGAAGAGTATTTGCGAGTTAACTGTGCCTTGCTGCAGGCCATCAGTCAATTGAAATTCTTTAGATATATTCTTATTGAGGAAGAAAAGATTTGTTACGTAAGATCTTGTTGATTAAGTATACTAGATGTGGAGGATATTTATATTTGAGTAGTTTGTATAATACCATCAAGCCAAATAGTATCGAATGCCTTTTCAAAATCTATAAAACACAAATTGACCATTGCTACCAATTGATCATTGCTACACATTTACTCTGTTGCTACATATTGACCACTGTTTATATGCCAACATTATATTCAATGGCAAAATAAGAACAATGACAATGACAATGAAAATGACAATGGTTATTAAATTTATTAGAAAATGTTGATAATAACTCAAGCTAATTAATTTATTTATTTATTTACCTTAGAATAATCATAAATACTTAATTTGTTGTTATTAAATATGATTTAAGCTATAGGTGAAACATTTTTTATTAATAAAATTTAGGTATGTTTATTAAGTTAAATTAATATTATGCACGATTTAAAAATAAATCGATAAAAATCGGAAAACTTTAGTAGATTCATTTGCTCAATATCAATTTCACATTTCTACCTCTTTAGTCTGTGAGAATTCCCTAGAATATTTTTCTTCATAGTAAGATAACGTAATTGAGCTGGGATACACATGTTTGATACATGGATTAAAAATCTCCCTTCAAACAGTTTAATACCTAAATTCTTTTGAATAGCTTTGTGTATCTTAAGGCTTGGTTTGTTTTCAACATTATTTTCATTAACAAAATATTAAAAAATTATTTCCTGTCCACAATTTCGAACAATGGGATATTTTTTGATATTTCATTACTTGACGTATACCATAATTAAATGATATCAATTTTTAAAAAATTTAAATTTAGTTTATTCATTAAAAGAAGCCAAAAAAACCACAACGCTTTTTGGGTGTTTTTTATTTTCTGATTTTTTGTAATTTTATAAAAATCACAACTTAAAAGTTTGAAAGAGATAGGCAAATATATATCTATTAAACTGTCCCTAAATATTTGTTTTTAATTGTTTTCTGTTCTTTCCTATTATTTTCTTTTTTTTTTTATTTCTATCCTTATTTTTTCTACTTTGTGCAGACTTTATCCCAAATTACTTTGGCGTCATAATTGTTTTTTTCTTCTAAATTTTTATACATTTTCTCAATATTTTTACATTCTTAAACTAATAACAACAAATTTTAGGAATTGTTTCGTTCATTACAACACTACTTGAACTCACCAATAGGTATTCGTGATTTTCATTTTGATTCAGTTTTCAGCTTATAACTTATTAATAGATGTTATTAATACATCTGTGAGTTATAAAAATCGACCAAAATCTTTAATTAAAATATATTATATTACTATAAGGAAAATTTATAAACTTATAAAATTTATAAATTTACTTAGAAATTATATTCAAATTTCTACTGGATTTTACTTTTAAATAAGATAAATATTAAGTTTATAAATTTATTTTATAGTAATTCTTATACTAGTTTAGCTTACAAAAATTTCCTAACGCAACTGTTTCATTATACCTATTTTACCAAAAAAACAAGCTTTTAGTATTTATGCACTATTTTTAATAATATTATGTATAGATTTTGCAAAAATTTGTCTCTGAATATTATAATATTGTAAAAGTAGGTAGTAAAAGCCAATATTTTTTTATTGAAAACTAATAAAAATATATAGATAAAAAACTTAGCCTGACTTAGTCTCAAAATTGCTTTCTCTAGTCTTATCTAGTATGGACATTCTCTTGTCTTTATCTAGTATGGACATTTCGAATTTTAAATTGTCACCGTTTATATTATATTTTTAAATGTAACCCGGATATTTAGACGTTATACAAAACAAAAAAAAAGTAAATGTATTATAACTCAATAGTTCAATTGAAAGAGTCCGAACAGATTGTTTATTTCTATAAAAATTGAATATAATTAAAAAAATTATAATTATTCTAATTTGTGTGTATGTTTGGTATTATTAAAATGAATTTCCCTAAAATTATTATTATCAAATTATTACCATCTAATAATCCTTAAAATAAAAAATACTATACTCTTATATTTTTTCTTTTGAATCGTAAACATTTTTCAAATAAAATTTTAATTTCCATATAATAAAACTTGACTTGCATATTATTCTGAATTATGCATTCTAATTATATTAAAATTATAACTTGTAATTAAATAATAGCAAGGATATTAAAAACGACATTTGTTACTATTCTTTTTTGTTTTTTCCAAAGTTCCTGTTTTTAATTGCTCATACATAAATTGATATGGATTATGAGTATTTGAAATTTTTAACGGATTTTCTAAATTATGTATTCGCAACATTGTATAACATTATAATTTACATGATTTAACCAGATAATGCATCTAAATATGCGATATGTTACATACATGCATTTTAAATGGGTAAACTTGGTTGCATAAAAACGTGAATAGCTTATATAAAACAAAAAGTTATAAAAAATAAAAAAGTTTTTATGTTATACTACAAATCCTTTACAATAGATAAAAAATAATAATAATAAAAACAACATGGTAAACCCTATTCAGGAACTGAAACTGAAGAATTTTTGTAATTCAATTTTAATATTACCGATGTTTTGTAACGGAACTAGTTTCCATGTTTTTATGTTCCAGTTTTATCATATTAGATATATTAGATTAGTACAAATAGATGATAATATGTATATATAGGGAGTGGATAAAGAGATCATGTTAAAAAATATGTGTCAGTAAGAGGTAACATTAATGAGTAGGGGAAAAATGATCTTGCGAATAGGGGCTTGTGATAATGTTTTGCCGATATTTTACCTTCTGGTATTTATTGCTATGTGTAATATCGATATTTTCACTTGGATTGAAGCATAACTATTTAGGGAAAACTGTAGATTTAAATCTGTAGATTTTTGGCATTAATTTTAAGATTTTACACGCTGGGTGGCGCCGTAGGTAGAGCGCCTGCCTTTCAGCCGAAAGGTCCCGGGTTCGATTCCCGATGAAGCAAAAAAAAAAAAAAAAAAATGCTTCACTGGTTTTTCGAGCTGGTCTAGTACCCTTTGTCATTGGGATATAATAAATGACAAAAAATAATTGAGAGTATATAATATAATCTGGTAACAAATCAAATAAAATAAAACTATTCTATTTAAGAAGGTTTAGTTCCTGACAATAGTAGTAGTTTTCCACCTTTAATGAGCAGATAAGCCAGTAATTTGTTAAAATAAATACTCAAATTATTGTAGATATTGTATTGTAAAATTGCAGTACCGTACTTAATTAAGCACGAAAAGGTGATTCTCCCTAAGTTACTGTCAAGATCATAAAAAAAAAAAAAAAGCATAAAATGTTAAAGCAAAACAAATCACTAATTTGTTTACCGTACTAGCACAATGTTTTACAATAACAGAACACCAATTCGATTGATAAGGCTTTTAATATAAGTTTGTTAAAATAGCGAAAAATGTAAATTTAATAACAATACATTAGTTTCTATATAATCATCATCATGTGACAACTAAAAGTTTGGATAAAAGTCCTGTTGTGTTGTGGGTAACTACTATGGAGCTATTTATGGCCTGTATTGTGACAATGTGAGCATTTCTATTTTCTTTAATTCTTCATCGTTATTAAATCTTGAAATGTAAACTAATCAGTCTTGATTTTAAATGAATGTACGACTATTGATGATTCGTATCATTTGGAGAAGAAAATCTAAAAAAGGGACTTTGGTAATTTCAAGTTAGCAAATCTTAAATGGGCAACGGATGATTAAAAAATATTATACGAGCATATTATATCAAACAAGAGTATGAAACGGTGACGCGATGAACTTAAAAGCATTATGAAGAAAATAAAAGGAAGAACAATGGGATGGTAAATTATACTACAATATACCAAAATACTTCTAACTAAAATATATAGAATTAAAAAACAAATTTCTATTCTTTTGAAATAATAATTTTGTACAAAATTAGAGGAAAAAAAGGGGTTAACAAATATAAGAACCGGGTTGGGGTCTAAAATCAAAATCCCCAAAAAAAACTCCTAAATAAAATTTTAAAAAATCCCCAATTTTATTTTTAAAGTGGGGCTACCGTCCCAAACCCGTGGTACTCATTTTTCCGACGGCAGGAAAACGCATACGGCACAGTTTTAGTAAAAAATATTAACACATAGATTTATTTTATTTTAAAGGTCGGGGGCTGCTGCCACTAAACCCCCGCTCCTCATTTATTGGGGCCCTGTTTTTGCCGACGGCAAGTAAACGCATACGGCACAGTTTTAGTAAAAAATATAAAAAAAAATTATTTTATTTGTAATTTTGCCGATATAAATTAAAACATTTTTTTTTTTGCATTTTTTAAACATTTTTTTGGGATTTTATGTTTGGGAATTTTGGTTTTAGGGCTTTTTAAAGGTCTGAGGATTTTTATTTTGGGGATTTCATGAGAACCAAAAATAAAGAAAATTTTAAGAAAAATTTTATACAATTTCACAAGAGATGGTGGTGGTGACACTTTGAATTAAATAATTAAAAATTAATCTAAATCAAATTATTTTCGATGCGTTGTACCCTCAAATTTGACATGTATAAACATATTAGCTAAATAAATACACGTCAACAATATTAGCTAAAGTAAAACTTATTGTTTTTAATTGGTAAAATTGAAGTGAAATAAGGCTTAAAAATAAAAATATTATATAAAAATATGTTATTAGAAGAATTGTTAATTTTTTTTTTTTTATATTTGTTTAGTTTACGATCTTAACCGTAGCTTTAAGTTTTTTATTTTTCACATTTTTATTAGTAATTTTGTCACTTCTTAACGGAACATCAAAAGCGATATCGGAAAAATAAGAACGAAAAAATACGTAGACATGTCCAAATTGTAATAAAAATTTATTTACCGGATTAGATGTATATAATAAAAATGAAACACAGTAAAGCACAAACAGTTAAATAAAATAATAAAATATAGAGTAACATGCTGATGTAATTAAGTCATACGCTATAAATAATGTTCACATTAATGATAAGTGACTTTCAATGTTTCGACAAATCCTACAACGTATAAATAAAAAGAAAATCAAATATGTAAGACCGTTCTCATCCGATTAATTTTTTTATTAAATATTTTTAAAGTTTTAATACTTCAATATATTTTTGTCTCGACATTAAATATTTTTTCGTTGAATTCTACTTTTAACAATGTTGGTCCACATCCGAAAGGAAAAGGGTCCTTTTAGCTTGCCTGCACATTTATGTGTAGGGGATCGAAATAAATCAAATCAAATACTTTTAACAATTTTGACAGATATTTATATTTAATTTTTTGCAGAGCTTCTCTTGTCAATTTAGTCCTTATTATATAGGTAATTTTAAGTTTTTATTTATATCTTAACTTAAGCAGTAAAATACACTTACAAACTCAGAAACAAATGTAAAAATTAAAAGGCGAAATGTCAAAAAAATTAGATTAAAAATCAAAATGTCAAACAAATTTTAAAAAACTGTTCAGGTCATATTTTTGACGTTAAATTTTTCATTCCAAATATTGTGACATTTTTGAAAAATTTAATGATAAATATAGAGCGTCTGAGCCCTGGAGTAAGTGGTCATATTATATCATATGAATCAATAATGTTGAATGATGTTGAAAAAAAAATTTAAATAAAATCACCACTGTGAAATTTCATAATAACCCACTAGTAAGTTCATATACAAATAAATTGCACAGCACAGTTTGGACGAAGAAAGCTAAGTACGACATGTTAACAACCTTTATACTAAGAAAGTATTATTAGAAGTATTATTAGAATGAAAAAATCACAAAACAGATGAATGGTTATAACTTTTATACTGAATTTTTCATTTATCAAATCCGAAATAAAATATAAAACCTTACACTGATTCAGCAAACTTTTGAAATATAATTTATAATTAAATAGTACTAAATAATACTGCACATGCATATCATACTACTTTCATTTAACATTGTGATCCATGAAATTTTTATAATAATATTATTACCTAAGACAATAGAGACAATGTAATATGTGTTTACAAATAAAATTGTATATCCTTTAATATCCTTGATATCATAAAAAAGAAAGGTATAATACTTTCAAAGTAACAAAATTATTATATTATGATCTTCAAAGATCTCACAATTTTAATAAAAAATAAAAATTTTTTATTATTAATTTATGATTGAATTTAGCTTTTGTCAAGGGCTATGAAAGCAAAAACAAATTATTGGAAATAGTAATTAAAAATATTTTTAATATTGTAATTACTGAGTTCATTAAAATCGAATTTTAGTGATTTTAAAATTTTCATTTCAGTATTCTATTCTTTAATGAGGTCAATTCAATAAAATATATATAATGCTTTGCTGTGAAAGCAGATTCTCTTTGTTTAATTATATTTCATTAGTTTTAAAAGTTCAAATATTTTATTTTAATTTCTGGGTTGTATTGAGGAAATAATGGAAAATTTTTCATATATTTACTTGTACTAGATGACCCCTGTGTAATTGCACAGATATTGTTTATTTAAAAATTTTCTTTATAAACACAAAAGGGATGGTATGCGCGATATTTAGCTTCAAATTAAATTTTGACTTTCGTTACTTGTATCTTTTTCTCAGAGAGTGAGTACATATTCATCATCATTGGGACATTATTATTATTAATATTATTATTATTATTATCATAGTTTTGATTCTTTTTCTTGGTTTCCAGTTAAAGATTAGACAGTTGATTAATTGTTAAAATTTATAATTTACGAGTTTTTACCCTTTTTATGGGTTTTCTGATACAATATTGGGACACACGAGACATTTATTTTGTTTTTAAAAATTTAGAATTACTGAGCAATAAAAAAGTGCATTTAGAAAAAGTTATAAAGAAATTTTTTTATGGATATTACTGGGGTTTTCCAAAATTTTTTTTAACTTTATTTGCATTTTTAATTTTTTAAAAGGAAGTATGTAACTATAGATGTGACACAAGTATATACAATTATACGATATCTTATATATAATATACAAGATGAACGACATGGAGAGTAAAAACGCAAAAATAGCTGAATATTAAATTACACCACAAAAAAATGAAAATTTTAGCCAGTTCTTAAGCCAAAAATAAAAATATGCAAAACGGTGGTGAATAATTAAAACATTTCAAATAGTTACACATTCCACAAACCAAAAATAAAAGGTATGGAAATCGGTGGCGAATAGTGGAAACAGTTAAAAATAAATATGAACAAACCAAAAATAAAAAATAGAAGTAATAACTCATATACAATTGTATATTTTACGGCTTTGGATCATGGGGTTGTGAAATATTTAAGTAAAAAAAATTCGCTCACTAAAGATGTACTAAATATGGGATAAATAAAATACAAGCACATTAAAATTATCAGATTGCTTATTTTTATAATTTCGAGACTGAACGATTACCATCCTAACTGCTTCAACGGCTTGGTATTTACAATAATATCTACAAGACATGGCATAGACAATAACATTGTCTACTTATCAGTTTTTGTTTTTTTTTTTTAATTTCTGGTATAGCAGCCAATTTAAATGTGGAAAACTACATATATTGTAAAGTAAAACTTTGCCTTCATAAAAGCAAATTTCCATCTTATTTTAAATTACTACGAACACGTATTCCAAATAAATTTCAAAGTTACATACATGCATTCATGACATAAGCGGCATCCAAACTTGAAATTATCCTTTTGCTATTACATAACATAGTGGATACCTATCTTAGTCTGCTCAAATTAATGGCTGTCTTTAATACTGACGAATATTTTTTGATTATGTAAAGAACCAAATCGGTTGAATTAATTGTTTAAATACGCTTCAGAATATATTCTACAATAAAATTCTAAAACCCACTTTGATATCTTATGCGAAAGCACCAATTTATCGATCTACTTATAGAGCAATGGGATTTTATTGTGTTAAGTTATATTGAAATTAGTATTAATTTCGTTTAAAAGTATTAGCTGTTATACTTTGATTTCATTATAAAGTATAAATATTCAAGAATCAAGCGATTCAGAAAACAACAACAATTAAAACAAAACAAATATTTTATTCTGCATAAAATTGTGTCTGAAAGAACTTCTGTAAAACATTTAAAATAGTTACACCAAATACTGTCGGTTATTTCCAAGTTGAGCGACATCTATACTCTAAAATAAATTTCAATCTTATTTAAACTTTAAAGAAAAAGTACAAAAACGAAAACACAAACAAAAATGGAAAACACAACATAAAAACAAAAATCAGATCATACTCTTCAAAAATGATATAATAAATGTTAGTATACATTTCCTAGTATACAAAAATATATACAGTAAAACACGGTTATAGTCATTCGCTAAATTTTAGTAATACAGACTATAATAAAGACTATAACCGTTTTGTGAAAATTTCACTTCTTTTGACAATTTTTTTTTAGGGCCGGAGTCGTAAAAATTTTCAAAACATAAAAAATTAAAAAAATTACATAAAAACTTCATTTTCCGACGAACTTAAAACATGTTTTGTATTTTTTGCTTGTTTTAATGAATATTATCAAAATAAATAACAAAATAAATCCAATTTCAAAAAATTGAAAATTTCATTTTTTTGACTATTTTTTTTATAGGGCCGGAGTCGTAAAAATTTTCAAAACATAAAAAGCTATAACAGAATTGTGACTAGAAACGTTTTTGACTACAAACGAATGAAAATACATCGATTTTCTACGTTGACAGTAATGGGATTGGAATTTTATTGTGTTAAGTTATATTGAAATCAGTATTAATTTCGTCATAAAGTATTAGGTATTATACTTTAATTTCATTGTAAAGTATACATTTTCAATAATTAAGCGATTCAGAAAACAACTACAATTATACCAAAACAAATATTTCTTTTTATATAAAATCGTTCCTGAAAGAACTGCTTCTGTGCAATTGCACACGGGATTCACTAGTATCATATATAATAATTAACCAATTAGTAAAATTCTAGGTATGTTTCACCATTTTATTAAATATCTTAATCGATTTCGGTTATTACATCATTATCAGAAGACTGAGGTGTTGAATGATGATCGTTATAAGAAAATTGAGAAGATGATGAAATCGATTAAGATATTTAATAAAATTGTGAAACATACCTAGAGTTTTGATATTTATTTAATTTTAATAATGTTTCACCTAGAGCCTACAGTATATTCTATAAATTGTATCAAATATAATAGCTAAAAATTTTTTATCAATGTAGTTAAAGTTAACTATGGGTCAGTAGGAATCCACTATTTACTTATAAACAATTTTTGCTAAACTATATTTGTAAAAAATGTAAATAGATTTCTGTCAAATCCAGTTCGTAGCAATTCTACAATCACTTTGAACAAATCCTAAAACTGTCAGAGCAGTATTTACTATTACTTATAATTAATGTTAAAAAAAAATCTTTTCCTCCAAAAATGTTTATCTTCTATATTTTAAACTTTTTTACAAAATATTTATTATGCAGTACCAAAGTAATCTGTAACAATTAAGATTGAACAAAAATAAATTTTGGGTATGATCATAATATTTTGAAACTAATCTAATGAAAATTTTATTGTTAAATTACTTCTCTATTTTAAAATTCTAAAATTTTCAAAAATAATTCATTTAAAAATTTTCATCCTATAAATTTTAACAAAACAAAACAAACAAAAGAAATATAAGCCAAAATTTCTAATGGCCACCTCCAAATTGTATTGCAATTCAAATAGCAATATTTCAAAAAGTCATCTAAATTTATCAAAAACAACACCGTAAAATAGGAAAAGGAAATAAATACTCTTTATCTTTTTCAGAGCAGATCTCTCTCGTAATCTTTGTATAATACTGAAGTAGTTAGGGATTCAATAATTTTTCATTCCAAGAAAATATACCATTAAAGCAATTAATTTTATCTATTTTGCAGTTTTCCAAAATTTCTAAAGAAGAACAAAAAAAAAAAAAACACCAAAACATAAAGAAAAATTTTAAAAAAAAATTTACAAAATAAAAAACTGTATCCTTAAAGAGAGAATATATTTGGAGTAGGTGCCAATATTTTTTTTTAAGCAAAAAAAAAAACAATAATATCAATTTTTAAATTTCTATGATATAAATTTTAAGTCGAGGTGATAAATCAGAAATAGAAACAAAAATATTTGGATTTGGTTATTTATAGGACAGGGCTTATATTTAAAAATTTTAATTTAATTTTTGCAATTATTTAATTTAAGCCTTAACATTTTTTAAATAGGGGCTGGTCCATGTATGAAGTTTCTCATTTTTTATATTTTTATTTTTTTTTAATGATTGAAATGTTGAAAGACACCAACGTATACCGATTACGCGACGTGCAGTCGATCAGTATAGTCCACTAATCCCATATCCCGCTTCGAAATTTAATAGTTTGGCTTATAACTTGATTTACTTAACTACTCAATGGTACTTTTGACAAATTACCTATATTCCACCCGTTGTCTAAAACATTACCAGCACAGTAAGTGAATTATCGGTTCTGTGAATAAGTTAAAAATAATTGGATATAGTATGAATGAGTGTTGTTGAAGACAATGTAATCCATAGAGTTTCTTTTATTTGTATGCGTTTTTTTCACCGAGTTTTAAGTTTTTACAATTAAACAGAAACAATACTAAGGTAGTAAATACCATCACAGATTCCCCCGGGCTTTCATATTGACGGATAAATACGACAGGATTCATTCTTGTCGTATAAACTAACTTACTTGCTTACTTACTTTCAGATTTTGAAAGGCCTGGCGCAATATTGTTCTCCACTGTCCACCAAACTGTTTTTAGTTAGAAAAAGAAAGTAGCTCAGTTACAAGATCACTGGGAACTAGACTATTATATAAAGTACGGTGTTAAAGAAAACAATCTTGATGAAAGATCTACAAATTACACAATGGAACAGATTGTACTAAAGTATGAATTATTAGTGGGTCAACTGATCTTTAGTATCTATATTTTGAACACCTGACGACTTCTAGTTTTAACTAGCCTTCCCATGGTATGTTAGATATCTGACACCGATAATTTTTCTATCTTCGCAGCTCGTGGGATTTATTAAAATATGGTATAAAGTTGCTCGTGGGGTTTATTAAAATATGGTATAAAGTGCGAGCTAGAGAGAGCTAAGTGCGTTTACAGCTTTCCAAAGAAATTTACATCAAAAGTCTGTCAACACAAAGTATTTGTACTGTACTCCAAGTATATAATGGTAGAGATTTACAATGCATAAATTAAAGAAATGCAACCAGTATATAAATTATTTTCATCAATACGAACTGAGTTTTACTATTTTCACGAACACTTCTATTGCGATACAATACTGTGTTCAAAAAAATACAAGAAATCATAGTGTAATACTAGTGACGAAATTGTTTAAATATTAGATATAATGTGATATACAGGTTAGCCTTATTCTCGTGCACAACTTTCCTCCATTTTTCTCTAGCTTAGGACATTATCCTCCATATGTTAACTCCATTCTTTCAGCAGTTTTACTGGACTTTATCAAGCTATTTTGATCTTGGGTTAACTGTTTTGGACTAGTGCTGCACGGGATTATGTCTATTTTTTTTTCTTTCCTTATCATCCTTACTATATGTCTTTTGCAAGTACAGTACTCGATTTTACTTGAATTGACATAATTTTACTTAATTTGGTCAAAATCAATTACTTTGAAGTAGTTAGGACTGCTTTAGTAGCATTTTTCCTTACGTTTATTTTTAGCATTACAGGATGATACTGTCAAAGCCACAAACAATTTTTATTAACATTTTCAGTATAAAACTTTTATTAATAAAAACAAATGTGACATGCGGGACTTAAAACTCATGTCCTTTAATTATAATGGTTTTGTCTGGTTGACCAACTTATTTACGGAGGTATACTCTATATTTTTGTAAACAAAACAAGAACTTGTAAATAAAAAAAATCAAATTTAAGTAAACCGTAAAGTCAATATTTGTACCAAGATATTATTATTAGCTTTATTTGGTAATATTAATTCAGAATAAAAAAATAAACAAGATTGAAGGTTATGTGGATTACAATGGGTATTACAGGACGTAAGGATGTCAATTTTAATAGATAGAATTTATATAAATTAAATTTAAATTATATAGGTTAATGCAGGAATCAAAGTTAAAGTCGTTGATATAGGTTAGACTGTGCGCACTGAAGAAAAGAACCATACGTACAAAAGAAAAAATCGATACTGTAAGAGCTAGTGTTGATGAAAGTCCCTAAAGTCGACGTTCGCAATAAGTTGGCTGTGTGTAACCATCGCATGGAAAATTTTGCGTAAAGAATTTTGTCTACACTCATACATGATTCAACTGGTTCAAGGATTAAAGCCACTTGACCATAATAAGCGACATTTTTTTTGCTAATTGGATCCTAGAAAAATTGTGTTTAGTGATGAAGCTCATTTTCGGTTGAACGACTACGTAAAGAAGCAAATATGTTATAAATGGAGCGAAAAGATCCTCATTAAGTTCAGGAGGTTTCACTGCAGCCTGAAAAGTGCACCGCATAGGGCGCTTTACAGGCTGGAAACATCATCGCTCCATATTACTTTAAAAATAATGCTGGAGCTAAAGTTACAGTGAAAGAATGCTCGTTACAAATCGCTAATCAATGATTTTTTGCTTCAAAATTGGAATGGTATTGATCGGGAAATATTTTCTTTCCAACAAGATGGTGCTACACCTCATACTGCTATCGTAACAATTGTTGAACAAATGATTTGGTGATAATTATTTAGTACTTAGAGAAATGGTTCAATTTATTGGCCTCTAAGGTAATTATTGGGGTTATGTCAAGTCATTGGTTTATCCTGATGAACCAGAAATAATAGATGCTTTCGGAGTAAACTTATTGTGCGGAGTGTTATTAATGAAATAAAGCCTGATTTACTTTGAAAAGTGGTCCAAAATTAATCTGATCGAATGCGGTTTTTCAGAGGTAGTTATGGTGGCCAGAAATTATTTTTAAAACTTAAATGTCATAAAATTATATTTCAACTAAAAAAATTTGGCTTCAATTTTTATTTAAATGTGTATTATTTCAATTTAAAGTTCTATCATTAAAAAAAAAAACACAGCCTTTACACGGATTAGACAAAGTCAATTTTGGTTTATATTTTCTATATTGTATTACAATTCAGGACAGTTGTTTTATAATTCTGTAATCAAAACTCATCGTTATCGAAGCCATCTGGATATGATTAAAACTATATTTAGTTAAAAATCTATTATCATACTTCTGAACGAATAAAATCAACATTAATATACAGAAGCTGTAAAGAGAGATGCAAGAATAACAAGACAGATCCAAGAATTCAAATTCATCAGTCATACTTCCATTTGATTTGATTAACCTCGAAATAATACCTTTCACATACTATTAATTAACTTAGTTTAAACATTGAAATTACTATATTTTTATTTTTTCAAGAATATCCTAAATTACAGATTTAATGACAACGTTTTGAAATAATTAGGTCTGTCTTACTCATAACAATATAATTACGTATTTGAATCTGGAAACAAAATCACGGCTCCAGCATAATATTTTTATGTAATTTTTTATTATTGTTATTATTATTATTTTTTTTCTTTTTATTATTTTATATTTTCTTTTATTTTTATTTTTCTTGTTTTTTTTTTTTTAAATGAAATGTCCTGGAAGAAAGATAAGAGAATTATTGGCACCTAAAATTTCTTGCCAAATATAAATTTCTATCCAAAAATATTAGAAAAATAATAAATTTTCTATGTATTTGGCATATATTATTTTATTGGGGTATATGAATGTAGATTATATCTATTATAATATAATTGTGTATATGTATATGAATAGAAAATTTTATAGTGAAAAAAGATTGGCTCAAATCGTTTTATTGGTTGTTAAAAATAATGTTAAAAGCCAAGAAACACACATTAAAAATCCTGTTCTGTTGTTTTCTCTGATTGTAAACAATTTTATTGCAGATGTGATAGAAATTTTCTTTAGTTGTGATTTTTATTTTCTTATTTTTATTATTGTTTTTTTTTTTTTTTTTTTTTTTTGGCAACATTGTTTATCTAGTTGTTTATGTTGTAATTTTTGTTTTCTTACTTATACTATACTAATATCCTTTCTTATATTATAGAATATCCTTGTTTCATTATAAATTTATTATTTTGTATTTTAGTTTTTTTCAATGAAAAAATTCTATAGTGTCTGAGAAAACTTTCAAGGAAATATTTAAATGGAAATTTATTAATACTGTTCATTTGAAATTCAGTAGAAATAATTTAAATGTTAGGTAATAGTTGGTGAATTACTGCACTGGTTTGAAAACAACATTTACGATTGTAAAAAATATTATGATAATAAAAATTCTTGATAGCTATGATCCTTAATCAATAAGTGAAAATGGATCAGAAGCAAAGAGTTATTTATTTAACATTTGAAGAATGATTCACAAGTGGTTATATTAAGTTTTTACATTCATAGCTTTCGACAACATTTACATCCTTCAAATGTTTTCGAATAATATTTTAATATGATCTTTGTCTTATGGTGTACGTAATTCAAATGGGTTCTTCTACAGTTTTCAGACTGACCTGATCTGAGTGAATGAACAATTGATACTTTCTTTCCAATTAAATGGTTTTCTACAGTTTTCAGACTGATCTCATCTCAGTCAATGAACAATCAATCTCCCTTCTCTGTGTTGGCAACCATTATCTTTACTTTTCATCGTTGTGCATATGTTGATATCCAGATCACGTGTTCCGAAATCGAATGATGTTCGATATGCAAACAGATGTAATTTACCCAGATTTTAGTAAAGCTATATACATTTTACCTCATAGTATTATATTACTAAAATTAAGAAAGCTAGGTTTTCCGGTAATTTTCCTAAACGGGATTAATTCATATTTAGTTGATAGATCCTATAATGTTTTATTTAAGTCGTTTACGTCGACATCATTCGTAGCCAACTCAGGAGTTCCCCTGAAAATTTTCAAAAAAATAAAGTCCATTTATGACTCAATCCTACTCCAATCTGATCTAAACAATTTTTATCTTTGGTCTAACAATAATAATTTACTACTTAATATTAAAAAGTATGCTTTAATGTGCTATACATGTCGCTCCTAACCAATCTCTTACAATTATTCACTTAATCCTGAATTGTGAAATACATCAAGTTCTTTGCCAGGGTTTATAAAGTGTTGGTCTAAAGAATTCCCTTCCCTATATTTTAAAAGCTCTATTTACAACATTGATTCGATCTAACTTGGAGTATGCCAGCTAGGTGTGGTCTCCATTCTATGATGTTCATATACGAAGAATCGAAATCATTCAAAAGAAGTTTTTAAGATTTGCTCTACGTAATTTTCTGTGGGAAGATCCGATTCGATTGCCAGCTTACGAATATCGTCCAAAATTAATTCATCTGACCACCTTGCAGAAAATAACCTTTGTTGTTGAAATTGTTAAAAATAACATTATTCCTCTACTTATTTTTAATAAAATTATTATTAACAATAATTCTCAACTTATATTCGTTAATTTTTTTACCCTGGTTCATCATAGAACTAATTATGGTAGAATTGAACCCATTAATAGAATGTTAATAATGGGAAATAAATACAAGGCCATAATTGACTACTCTCATTCAAAGGCTGTATTAAAAAAACAATTGCACCAATACACTTAAAACAATAAAATTTATCGTACTAAAATTAGCATTTGGAATTTCGATACACTCTGGAATTTTTTTTAAATTAATTTAGTCCAACTTTAGATTCGTGTACAAAATTTTTCAGTATTTTTAATCATCACTAAACATAAATTTTCACATAGCTAATCAAGATGTTTTAGTTATTCGTTGAATATCTGTTCACTAAGATAGAAATTCATGACATCGCTATGTTGTAGCTTTTCATATTGAGTAACTTTGCCTTTAGAAATCATAAAAACGGTTAATCTTCTAGAGAAAAAAATCTAAATAATTCCTATTGTCAACGTGAGTATTATACGACTTCGTCAATCTGGTACTGGAACGTATTGCGCGATAAGAGGAAGTAAACACGAGGGGCAGTTTATTTTTCAGATCGATTGAACTACTACGGTAGGCCAAAGACATTGACATCATCGCCAGATCACAACGAATGGTATGGTGAAAAATTACCTTGCAAATCGTTGTTGCAAATTATACTTGGTTGGTTCTACGGATCAGAATCACGGACATTGCCGAAGGCAAGTTAGTGTTTTCCAAAAAACAATTCTTCACCTGATATTATCGTGCTGAAAACAACGATGAAGTCTGGAGAAGAAAATGTGATGCCGAACTCTATGAGCTGTATAATGAGGTGGACGTAGTCACTTGCATTAAATTCAAGAGTCTACAGTTGCTCGAATACCTAGAGCGGATGAACGAAAATGCTCCAACCAATAGAATTTCAAATCCACATCCGAAGGTATAAGACGTCGGGGCAAACCAAACCTTCGTTGGAGAAACGAAGTATCGGCGGATTTAAAACAATTTTGCATCTTCAACTGGAGAGAATCCACCCGTAATCGACAAAAATGGAGACATGTTAATGACTCAGGCCCAGGACCTATATGGTATGTTGGCTACCTAAATCAGTAAGTATAATATAGTACAACTAAGTTCTGTTTCTAAACGTCGAGGCTATCGAGGCTAAACGTCGATAGTGCAGTTGATCTTAACTCAAATTGTAAACATTACATTACAAAAAATTACTTGGCAAAAAGCTCGTTACGCAAAAATGCATTTGTAAAAAAGGCTACCTACCCTCTTTAGTTTGAAAACAATCAATTTGGAAAATTTTAAAATAACATCAAATAATATAAATAAAATGGTATTAGTTACATATATAAATATTCTGTAAAAGGTATAGAACTCTGATTTTGTGCCCAACTCTAAAATTCCTCCGAATTCGGAGTCTGTGATATACATAAAATTAATCAATAACTTATTCGATTTATGTAACTCTATATCGGCCATCGCAATCGAATCATAGTTGTTGTAGCCAAATCAAAGTCACTATAGCCGATTATTTGTCTGGGAGACACACAATATTGTTACGCCAACAAACATATTAATTTGATTTAGCTTTCTATCGATCAGTACAACAGAAAGAACGCAGTTGCTGTAACTAAAGTGGAGTTTTCGTAATCGAAAGATTTTTACCCTACATTTTACAGTATCTAGTTGTAATGATCTATGTAGAAATAATTATTTGACCAACTGAACATTTTCACACGAACTTGCTAGAACCGTAAAAGCATTTGTTGTTACCGTACTACATTTGCATCAACAACAATTCTATTGCGTCATTCGAAATTTGGTAATAAGAATCAATATAATAGTAACTGTAACTGAATAGTATTTCCAGCAACCTCATCCCAAAAAATTATTTTCATCAGTGTAGATAACTTAAAATCTTGAAGTGAAAAGAAATAGTTGAGGTGATGATTTCTACTTTTATTTTTATTCAAAACAGTCTAGTCATAACTGGCAAAAGCAGTTTAGTTATGACTGAAAAAGACGATACATATGATATTCGTATCGAAAATAATTTGGAAACTTGCTTTCCAAATATGTATTTTATTGTTGATCAAAATTTCTAGAAGCAATTTTAATTGAATATCGTTAAAAATTTTATTTCTTGTATTAGTTTTTTATGTTATTTTATGACTAGTAAACTGTCACTATGAACCCAGTTGGTCTAAGTGTGCGGTCTTAGGCAGTCACTTGTAATTAACTTACATTTGGATTTTAAACATTTGTTATTAACATTTGATATTAACATTTGATATTAAACATTTAAATTCTTAAAATAGAACTAAATATTAAAGTCCACTTTATCTTGGTATTGTATGTACCTGTATTTACTATGTACAAATATTAATCTCAATAAGCTAAAACTGTAATTAAGAGCTTAAAATAATAAATTTGAAATCCACATTCTCAAAAACCTGAATGGATCATAAATTTGATGTCCTCTTTTTAATATTTTCATTAAAGAATGGTTTTGACCTTAAATTCAAGTAAATCATATTGAGTCCTCAGACTCAATCCTCCTTAATTTTCAAAAAAAAAAAAACAAAAAAAAAATTAAAAATATAATTTTTTTTGTTAGTTCAAAAGCATCATTCAGTCTATACCAGATGCAGTTCATTTATGACCAATAAGTAAATTCAATGTCTCTTTATATATATCTATATGCGTGTATATAACATGAATGAATGAAAGAGAAAAATATTCAATTCAATTGCAATTATTTTTGACATTTATAGTCCCAATCGGAATTAAATTGATTTAGTGTATAAAAAGAAAAATGAGTAAATAAGAAACATTTTTTGAGGTCATCATACTTGATGTTGATGGTCTATATCGCAGAACATTTTCATAGTTTTAATTTCATTTTTAGAATATTATTTTTATTTTCATTATTATTCTTATGTAGGTTAAAAATTTGGCACTATTGATAAATTTAATAGAAAAAGTTATTTCAAAATAATGGGAATACTTTAAATTGAAAACTTATTACCTGGTGCTAATAAATATTGGGAGAATTTTTCAGAATGTCATTTAAAAAATCAATATAAATCAAATTGTCAGGGATATTTTATTTTTTTTTAAAAATAGTTGCATCTACATTTAATTCTAATAATGTAACTAGTCTGTTGATTTTAAAAAAAAAATTATTTTGCCAACATTTTCTTCATCGGGTTTAAATTTATATAAGTATAAAATTAAAGGAAAAAAATTAAAGCCATTCGAATGGTCAAAATGAAGTAAGAGTTGGATGAGCCTATATATACATTCACAAATAATTATTGAAAATTATTAATCTGAAAAGAGCATTTGAGACTGTTAAACGTAAACTGTTGTTGACAAAAATGGTGAGTTATAACATCCGTAATAATGAATTTAAATGTTTTCAATTGTGAATGAATGAAAACATTTTCTTATTCAATAATTGTACCTTTGAGTTTCAAGGGGTGCCGAGAAACAATATTAGGTGTATTCTATAACTTTTATTATACATTAATGACCTTTGACAATTGCTAATGATATCCTAATCTATTTTGTAAGTCATTCTATTGATGACTATGCTGATAAAATAAATGAAGATCTGAGGCTATTGAACAAATGTGTCCAAAGCCAAAACCAAATTTATGTATTTTAATGGTGAATATTAATATAATGATAATTAATGTGGAAATTGATGTAATAGAATATATTAGGAGCCATAATTGATATCAACCTTAATTTCAAAAGTAACATTGATTATGTGTCAAAAATTTCAATTTATAAGAAGAGTGCAATAAATATTTAAAATACCATCATTAAACAGCATTTTGAATATCCTAAGTTACATGTCGTTCATTTTCTTTACACTTTTCTTAAATTAGTACCATATATATAATATCGTACAATACTATTTTACTACTTTTCATTCATTACATCTCATTATGTCAATAATAAAAAATTATCGTGTTTGAGTTTCTTCATTAATCAAATAAAACCTCTGACCATACATTTGCACAAGATTAATTGGTAACAAAAGGTTATTAATTTGTTGCACTAACATCAAAATCAATAATAAGTTGTTATTCGGTAATCACATCTAATAACGACTTCATCTATTCTATATACCTATATTACTTACACATTTTTTTACCGAATAAAAACTTGTAGAGTTTGATTAACGAGTAGTCAACAAAAAAAATTGTTTTTTCTTTATTTTAATTGTTTCTGGATTTGACTCCATTTTGGGCAGAATTATAAAAACAGTAATGAACAAAATAATTTAAAAAGATTTTCCGATTTTCTTTTCTTTGTTATAAAAATGGAAATTTACCTGAATGAATTTGCAAAAAAAAAAAATTTGTTTGACCAAAAGTTTTTTCAAAAAATATTTTTTTTTTTTTTTTGGGTTTTCAAACATATTTTTTTCCTTTGTCAACTTTTTAAGTTTTCAAATAACACTTTGAGTTTTCTTTATTAATCGCCTTAATCTTAAAGTAGTTTTTTTTAACCATTTTTTCGAAAAATATATTAAAGAAAAATAAAAACTAATATTTCGTCTTTTACTTTGGAAAAATATATATTTGATGGAATAGAGAGTTTTATAACCTCCAACAAAAAGTGGAATTAATAGACAGTGGTGTGGTTGCATTGATTTTACTTTAAATCCACATTTTGACTATCATCATCATTTATTATTTTTTTGTTTCTGCTTACTCCTCTTGGGAGCGTAGGTATTCCACTTGATATTTCCATCGTACTCGATTTCTAGCTGCTAATTTCAATTGTATTTCCGAGGCAATGTCTAATTTCATTTTTTTAATCTGTTTATACTGTATAAGTAGGGGACTGGTCTTCTGTAGAAGACCACTTTGATAACTTTATCTGCGCCTACGTGGACGACGTCTTATTTTTGTGCAAGTTGTCGCTGCGATTTTATCCATCTTCGACGTTAAGATGCCTGACATTACTATGTTTTACTTGGATACGTCATGTCACATACTTTTGTCAGTTGTTGACAATTGTGTAATTATTATTAGTGCTTGTCCAATATTATTTATTATGTTATTTGGTTATTGTGTTGTATGATATATATGAGTATTGATATAGGTAATATTCTATTTTGATTGATTATTGATTTTATATATTCCATCCTCAAAAAGGAAAATAAACTTGACTGCGCCAACTATAGAGTTATAACATTCTTAAACACAGCGTATAAGACTCTCTCCAATATTATAAATAACAGATTAAGACGTATAGCCGAAAATATTCTAGGAGTATATCAAAGTGGATTTAGACCAAATAGATCTACAACCGATCAAATATTTCTACTGAGGCATAGCATGGAAAAATGCTATGAGTACAACAAAAATCTCCACCTATTAATGATTGACATCCTCCAGGCTTTTGACTCAATAAAAAGAAATATGGTAGAAGCTGTATTTAATAACATGGGAATCCTCAGAAAATTGAAAAATTTAAGTATGCTAACATTCAGACACACCAAATGCAAGGTAGCAGTGCAAAATAAAATAACGGACGAATTTGAAATAAAAACACGAGTCAGACAAGGTGATGCCCTGTCAACAACAATTGTCTTCTAATGCTTAGAAAAAGAAGCTGCTACTGTAGGATTAAAAATTAACGAGACTAAGACCAAATATATGAAACAAGACGGATCCGCCCAAAATATAACAATAAATGATTATAACTTTGAAGGAGTAAATAGTTTTATATATCTATGTGCCTTGATAAATAATAAAAATTACATGCATCTGACAATTAATGATAGAATTTAAGCAGCACAAAATTGTTTCTACGCACACAAAGGCCTTTTCAGGTAAAAAATTTTAGTCAGGACAATTAAATTAAGAATGTAACGGATGCGAAGCATGAACCATGACAATTAGTGACGAAAATAAATTGAAAGTATTCGAAAGAAGAATACTGAAAAAAATATTTGGTCCCAAATTAAATGACGATGGTGAATACCAAATCAGATCAAACGAGGAGCTAGAAGCACTAATTGAAGGACACAATATTGTTAAATTTCAACACAAAGACTAAGATGGGCAGATCATGTGGTGAGGATGAATGATCAAAGGATGCGAAAAAGAATATTAGACGCAGTACCGTACAATATAAGAGCAAGAGGTAGACCAAGATCACGATGGCTGGACGAAGTCGAGGGCAACTGTCGAAAGATTGGAGTTAACGGATGGAGAACAGTTGCACAAGATAGAGCAGAATGGAGGAAAAGTTGTGGACGAGGTTAAGGCTCACCCCGAGCTGTAGAACTAACAGATGATGATAATGATTTTATATATAATATTTTGCTATTTTTTTAGTTATATTTTTTATACCCCCAATTAAAATTAATTTTTCGACAATTAATCGCAACTTTATCCAACGATTTTGATGTTTTTCTACCACCTGTTGCTGCTCTTGCATAGCCATTACAGATTAAACCATAGTATTTCCGTACAGTGATTTTCGCTGTTTAATATCTTAAACTAAATTAGGTTATAGGTCTCCGATTTCTAATTTAGATATAATTAACTAATTTTTATTTAGTAAGATATCTTTAATATAATTATTGATGAATAAGTCACCCAGTTAGTTTGGTTATAAGAATTTAACCCTAATGAATTAATACGAATTGCATTCTAATTATTAGTATAATTTGATTGGTCTTAAATTGTATAGAATTTTGAAGTGCAACAGATCCGGCTTTAATGGTTGAAAAATTAATCATTTGTAAAGATCCAGAAGAAGGTTGCCAGCACAATATATCAATTAGTTGAAATTATTAATCAGCACATTTTAAAACTGGTTTAAAACAACATTTCTATAATAAAATTACACCATGCAATTATCTTAGTATGTGATACCATCAATATATTAACAATGCGACCCGAATAGAGTCATTGAAATTTGTGTACGGTTAAACGGATGGCACTATTCCATTTTAACAGTGCAATTTTCATGTCATCTTCAACTTGTTACTCTACATATCAGTGGCATAAGGGGGAGAGAGGTTTAAACTAGAAAAATGTTAACTCCTCCAAAAAATCGAAATTTTCTACCACATAATATCCAATGTAATTAACATAAATAACTACTTTCACCAGAGATTTGGCATACACAACCCCATATACTAGTTGTTTATTTTTAATTTTTTGATATAAAACAAACACCAAATTGTATTGAGATATGGAGAGGCGTTTAATGTTTGTCTGGAGATATAGCTAGGCGTTTAATGTTTTGCAAATCAAAATAAATTCAATTTTGTATGAAAAATTCGAATTTAAGCCCGAAAACCAATGATTATAAAAAAATATTAGCGTTTAAAGGTTTGGGAATCAAAAAATGCAATTTCGTGAAAGATTACATCTATTGTAGAGTAACTTCACTTTAAACATTTATATAACACAATATACAAGAAGTCATGTGAAATCTTAACCTTTTTGGAATATTAGGCAGATTTAGCGCTATAGTTTAGATATACTATTTAATTTCTAATTGTATATCATCATCAGTCCCCCGATGGTGGTGGAATAGATACAATCGGTCAAGTTTATCGCAACCGACAGTTTTTATTTTGTTATAGTTTATAATAGTTTTAATAGTTTATGTTGATTATCTTGATATTGCATGACATATCCACACCCCACATTCAATGCACGAATTACTATAACTACTACTACTATTACTATGGGCATATTTTGCGTGGAAATGCTTCAGTTAATAGTTCAAGGAAAAGTTGAAGGAAAAAAAGGTATGTGAAGAAAATAATCAACATGGTTGTGCAACTTTAGAAATTGGACAGGCATCAGAAACGTCACGCTTTGTGGCGCAGTATTGCAACGGATCGAAACATTTATAATCATATAAACGCTGACATCCAATTGTGGATAGACAATAAAAGAAGAAAGTAGAAGTACCTATAAACTATTTGATATCTTCTTAACAATGGCTGTTACGGACTTAATGAATACCTTAATTTGATTACTTTTTTAATTTTTGTTTTAACTGTGTGCGTCGATATACTTCACTACTCACTCATTTTGAGAAATAAATAAATTAATTCAATTTTAACTACATTAATTCAAACCCAAGGTTATTCGAATGAGTTTTTTCATTTAAGGTAGGAGAATTTTTCTGATATTAATTTCCTTTAATAAACAAAGAATATTATTTTTAGTGGGTATATCAAGTAACCATTATAATTTTTTTTTCATTTTTCCTTTTTGTATGCGGTTGTTATACAAAAAGTTAGGTTATGTCTGCAAAATTTTCCACTTTAAATTGTTTATTTTTTTTGTGTTTCTTTTTTTTATTTTTTATTATTAAAAAAAAAACTTTTCCCTTTTTTTTTATTCTCCATAAAATTAATTTAACAAATTTCATCATTTCCTAACTATAAAAAGGAGTTGAGAAGAAAAGAGTAATAATGTGCTGATTCCTTTCTGTTCTTTAATTCCTTTATGAAAATATGTAGGTTTCTTTTTAAAATCGATTTGGAAAAGAGGTTTTCTTTAAGATGCGAACTTTTTACTGTTTTTCATATTTGAAAAGAATTTATTTTAGATTAAAAACTTTTTCATTTTCATTTTTGGTTAATTTTTTTTTTTACTTATTTTTATTTTTTGTTGTTTCGAAAATGAAAAATTTTTAATTTGTTTTTTTTTTTTTATTTCGTTTTTTTTTTTTTTGATTTTCATAATTTGCATAGTAATCAAATGTAATAAACCAACATTAACTTAAAGAGTTTAACCTAATGGGAAAAATGTCTTTTACTCAGGGTTGGTGTTTTTTGTTTAGTTTATTTAAAAAAAAAATATATTTCCATCATTATCATTATAACCATCATCATCATTTATTATTATCATAATAATTTCTAATATACAGTAATACTATAAATTTCTTAACTTATAGTAGGTACTATAAATCTTATTTTTGTTCGATAACAAGCACTATTTTTTACAAATAATACAATGCGGCCTTCCAATCATCAGTATTCGCTTCTTTCAGTACTGAAAACTTTTGGGTTTTTCCAAGCCTACCAACTTTGAATGTGCACTGCGGATTCACACTAAACTTTTGGTATCAAAATTATATAAGATAAAGATCAACCATTCGATCAAAAAAATACAAATATATATAAAACCTACGAGGTTGTTTTTTTAACTATAACTAATAGGAAAACAATGAATGGACCATATCTATATGTTTCTTTGTGGTATATTAAATTATCCTTCACATACTGTATAACAGTGTATATGTGTACATACTTTTTCAGTATATGTGTAAATACTCTTTCGGCAGTCCATTATACAGTTCTCTTGCCCAAAATACAATCCATATATTAATTTATCATTTGGTGATCATATGTGCGATGGTAATTTTCTAAATTAGTTGCCTGAACTTTGCATTTGGAACAAAAGACCAAATAATTTTGTATGTATTAACTCCGAATCAACATTTATGTGGTACAAGAAAGAATCCGTATTTTAATGGCATTAAAAGACTCAGTTTGAAATATTTCAAAATATTTTGTAGGAATAAGTAGCGAACTTACTATTTTGATGTCCCAAAAATGAATAGGTTTATGAGTTAATTATTTCAAGTAGGGTCGCTGGATGGCAGTTACATCAATTACTAGATCACGACACTAAACCACGTGTTGGTCCTCATTGACCCCTTCAATAAATTATATACACGAATTGAACGATTACCTATTCTCGGAGCAGACCCGTAGCTATGACAAATCTGTAAATATCCTGAAAAGCGGAAGTTTTAAGGTTACTCTCAGGATGTTGACTACATACACATTCCATCTTAATTTGCCCTAAACCTGGGCAGTTGTCTGTCAATCTTCGTGGGCAAAAAGACCTTCGTAGATCCGACCGAATTATCAATAGATAATTTCCAGTTACATTGCGTGTATATTAAGCAAATGATTTGCTAATAATATGCCAGTACTAATCTTAGATCTACTAAACTAAAGCATTTTCCTAGTTTTCCCCCAAATTTACAAAAAAAAAAAATTAAATTCATATTAATTGTTGCCATAAAAAATATGATCCTTGTTATTGCTTTCGATACTTTACTATCAATGTTTATTTTCGAGTAATTTAGCTTATCAAATTTGTGGCTTATCAACGGCAGCGTATCGAAATCTCGCCAGTCAAAACCCCAGTGGTGTTCCATTGTATTAAATGGTTTGGATAAAATATAAATATTTAGGTATTAATTTTATTTTTCAAGAATTTATAGAATAATATTTATCTAAATTATTTTTATGCGTAACCGCTGATGGGTTCAAAAAAGAGAATATCTCCTTTTTCCAGAATTAATCTTGCCACAATTTTATGGATTTTGAATTTATGGATTATTTTGTAGTTTTTTTTTGTGGATTTTTATTTTTGGTTTTCGGTTTATGAATTTGCTCACTAACCCACTTTCACATAACCTTGTCTTTATGCCAGACAGACATGTTAAATAAATATCGCCATAACACTTTTTTAGGAGTATATTATGTATAGATAGATATATACACTGATAGTTGAGGTCGATTTCAGCACCTTCTCTAGCAATTTCATCCGCCACAATTTCATCCGCTACTTCATTAGCCTATATATTAGAATCTCCAGAAACCCAACGGTGGGTTTTCTCTATATTCTGCTAAAATTATGAATTCTTACATTTATACACTTACGAATGTCGTAAGTGTATCTTTCTGTCAATCCCGGTCTGGGTTTATGGTATCTTATTATGGGATTATGCTAAACAACTCCATACTCAAAGTATCCAAACATTTGAAAGTATTGCGTAATATACTCAAAGGCCCCTGCCAAGTTCGCAATACTAATATTCATAGAGATCTTAAGATTCTTGTCATAACAGAAGAAATATAAAAATACGTTGCCCGGTATAAGATTCGTCTATCTCAACATTCGTCAATATTTAAGCTTTACGTTTAGTTAAAAATCAAAATTTCTTTAAACTCCTCAAACGGACGAAATCATTCGAGTTGTGTTAGGCTTAAATCCTTAATTTTAAAAACAAAAACTCTTGTAGATCGTCTTTGTTGAATTAAAAGATTGTCAATAAATGATTGAAAATATTTAATTTAAAATTTAATGGTGAGTTATTCAACATAATTGACTGGTTTTAATTCTGACTAGTTTGAAGTCTTCAGTTGGTTAAATTCCAACGGTTTTCTAGAGGTTGCCTATTTTTTTTTTTTTTTTTTTTTTTACACGTTACTTAAACTTTAGGAAAGAATTTCTTTATACAAAATTATTGTTGGTGTGGGTAAGGAAAAAAATAATTTGGACGGAAATAGGATGATAGAGGAGAATTGGACGGTAAGTTGGAGACGCACCTGAAGAGGTTCTTTTTGAAAAGTTGCAAATTGTATAATGGCGTATTTCTATGGGAGGGAAACACGTGAGATGGAGTTCCTACAATAAAAGAATTTCCAAAACCAGTTTGGGACCACCTAGCTATTTCCACAGTGTAGAAATGTGCATTAGAAGCTTCCCTAGTGTTACGCCGGAATAGTTTGAGAGGAGGCATTAGTGATCTAATTTCATTAGAGCAAGTGTCATTTCCAACAAGATATCTGTAAAAGAAGGAGAGAGCTTCAACATTTCGACGTGTGCTAAAAGGACGTGGGGTCGCCAATTAGGCCTAAGGCGCGATTTTGTCCAGGAAACCTACTGAAGTTAGGAAGGCGCCAGCCCATATGTGAGAATTGTAGTCCATTTTAGGTCGGATATATGCTTTATAGATATTGGCCGGATCTCTTGGAACAAAGAAGGCTTTACATCGAGAAAGATGTAAGTCAAACGTAATCTTTGTTTCTCCTTTGATGATTCGAAAACCGATTTATTATTTTTAAGTTTGTTCTTACATTTTCTCTTCTAATAATTTTTGTTTCTTAAAAATATAAATGAGCTTTAACCGACTCTTTACTGTACTCTAATTTAAAGTCCTGATATTTCAATAGTTTGAATATGTTACCAAGAGGAAAAAAAAACAAAAAAGGATCATTTTTAAAATTGAATTTGATAAATGATGGAAAATATTCCTTGTTAAATGTAAATTTATGCAAAATCATTTTAAATTTACTTACTTTGAGTAAAGTGAGAATATTTCTTGAAAAGGAACTCTCTTCAAAGATTAAATAAAAAAAAAAAAAAATAATAAAAAATTGTTTTTTTTTAAATATTCTTTTAGGTTTATGTTATTTTTGTTGTTGTTTTTTTTGTGTTTAAGTAAATTAAGAAATTTGTTTTCTTTTGTAAAGATCATTTTCTTTATATAAATATTTTACATAAACGAGTATATATAACCTATATATATAAATATGTATATAAATTAAATATTTTAATTTATAAAATTTGAATAATAATTACTAAAAATAAATTACTGTAGGTACTTGATAATATTTTTTAAATGATAAGGGTTAAAAGTTTTAAGCAGGAATAAAAGTGTTGTGAATAACTTAAGGTAGGTATATAATATATAATATTTTGTATATACATTTTGGATTATGTTAAAACAATAATAATTCCTGGATGTCGAAACTTTCGTTTTTTAATTTGAATAACAAAGGGAAAATTTTTTTTTTATTAAAAATATGTTTACCTTGAATGGAAAACATAATTATTATTCTAACTGTATTGATTATGAATTTGAAAGCTAACCTATTTTTAGCATTTATAATTGTTACAGTTTAACTAGTCTAATACCACCATACAATAAAAATTGTTTTAATACTAAACTTTAATTTTTTTTACTTCAATATAGGTGATAATAATTTATTAAAGATTATTATTTATTTTTTAAATGGCTAAATACAAGATCCAAAAAATGAATTTATACTCGAAAAGCGGTTGGCTAACAACTCAAACGTACAGTAGAATATTATTTTAATTAGTTTTGGTATTTTAGGAACTTAAGATATTAGTTGAATACAATAATTACAATATTAACAATAAGCAGTTTTAAATCTTGTGGGATGCTATATTTATGTACACTTTCTCTATATTTTGGAAGTTTGTTTTAAAAAGTACCTACGTTAATTTCGAAGAATATAAATACTATAATCCCAAAAGTCTATTTTGCAAGCTTTCCTTTAAATTCGAATTTACAATTGTAATATACTTGTATATGTACTCTTACAAATGTATATACTCTTTTGTATATATATGTTGAGGTTAAAGTAATAAATTGGTATTTATTAATAACTAGCTTTGTAACCCGTCATAAATGACGGAAGCAAAATAAATCCTAGTTTCTTTTTTTCTTTCATTAGATTCTTTATTCCGAAATTACAGTACTTATGTTTATATCACTTTTTATTTATTTTTATTTATGTTTATATTGGCCTAACACTAATCTTTTTTTTTTATATAACAGAAAAAGAAGTACCATACCAACAAATTTGTATAAAATGTTTGTATTTTTGTATGGTATACTCGTACTCACTTTCATTTAGCTATAATTCGTTAGTTGGGTTCCATTTAGTATAAATTATACCGTATTAGCGTTATTGTGGCCTCTGGGAGAGCATTTTTAAAAATGGGATTTTATTTTCATATAAATTTTGTCTTTTGTATACTGTATAGGGATCTTATTTTGCTATATGAATAAACTGTTATTATGGTATTGTGTTATTTTTAAAAAAATATTCAAAATTTTGTGTCTAAATTGGTAAAATTTACAAAAAATACAAAAACATTTTCATCAATAATTTTTAATTTAAAAAAAACAATGTTTTATTATCCGGCGTAGAAGTAGAGTTAATTATCCTACTCTACTTCTATCAAGTTCTATTGATTGAACAGTGAACCTGAACAGTGAAGTGAAAAGTGAACACTTAACACTGAAAATAAAATAATATTTTTGGAATGGAGCATATAGAACATACAGAATACAGATACAGCAAATAATAAAAAAAAACAAAAAAAAACAAAAATAATTTTTTTTGAGTGAAGTGAGTTACGCACCCAATAATGACAAAAATAAAAGGTAGAAGCAATAAAGTAGTATAATGTATAATATTATACAATACAAATATGCTGATACACATGTGTATTATTATGTATAATTTTAAGTAATAAGAATAACCTTTGAGTGAATTATGTTTTTTTTTTGTGTTAAATGCTGTTTGCCTTTCGGTTATTATACCATATTAAACTATTGATTAAATTTCTATTAGTCCTTATTATTATAAATCAAAAAAATTGTTTGTTTTATTTATATTATTATTTATTATTTTTCCTTTTTATTTGCGAAGAAGACTAACATTAAATTAAAAAAATATAGTTCATGCAATCAATTTTTCCTTCAAAGGTTAAGCTGGTAGACAGGGGTTAAAAAAAAGCACCAAAGCAATTTGTATATATATGCATTTGTATACATATGTAATTTGTATATGTGTTGGAGCGTTCCGTCGAACTTACAAACATCCAGATAAATGCAGAATAATTTATTAATAATAACCGCTCATTATTAATAATTACCAAATAAAACGGTTAAAGTTATTAATTTGAACAGAATTTATATAATTTATCACATAAACCGGTAATTATTAATAATAACCAACCAACTTTGGTAAATGTAATAAATGTTATAAATAATTTTAAAATATTTTTTGGAAATCGGGCCGGTCAGGAAATCGGGCCTTAAAATTTTTCTTTTTTTTACCATCAGAACAATGGCCCTTAAGTGCAATGAAGGAAATAGGTCCGGGGTCCCAAGAATTCGTCCGAAAATCTATATTAAGTGTTTAAATTATATTTTTCTGAAAAAAGGTTTTTAATAATTAATTTTTAAAATTTTTTTGGAACGGTCCGACGGTCCCGCAGTCTAGATCAAAGACTTAAATATTTCAAAAAGATGTTCTGTTTCACTAAAAGCTTGCCGTTTTTGTTTATCTGCCGTGTGCGAAAACAGAGTTTCAATAAATAAGTAGCGCGAGTACTTTTAAGATCAACAAATTCAAATCTAGGTGGTCAAGGATTTCAATACTGTAGTTGTAAATTCGATTGTAATTCAAATCGCTGCAAATGTAAAAAGTCAAATATATATTATAATTCCAATTGTTATAAAAATTCTTACTGTAAAACTAAATAAATTAACTTCGTAGAAATAAATGATTAATTTAACAATAAAAATATAGCTTTTTTTGTCATAATTTTAATAACAAATATAAGAAGTTTTTATAAAAACTTGTTTTCCAGCGTTAGAGTAAAATTTTGGTATAACAGTGAAAATAGTCGAATATTTTACTTTTAACTTTACTGATATGTTTATCATACAGATACACGTATTTCGTCTACTACTTGCAGACTTCTTCAGTGTTTTGTACTCGACAAGTTAGTCGCGTATCTGTATGATAAGCATATCAGTAAAATTTAAAGGAAAATATTCGACTATTTTCACTGTTATACAAATATAAGAAAATTTTAAAGAAATAGTTTAGAATCCGTTTATAGAATCACATTTACCAATCCATGCAGGTAATTATTAATAATTACCGGGAAATGTAATAAATTCTACTTATGTACTTATCACATTTACCAAAATACGCGGTTATTTATAATAATTACCGGATTTATCACATTATTCGTAACATGTATATATAGAATGGGGGAAAAATTATATTAGCTATTAAAAACTATAGAAATATCAAAATATTTCAGAACACTGCGAAATATCAAATCAATGTCGTATCAAAGGCAAATTTTCAAAACTAAAAATGCAGAAAGAAGTTTCCTGATTTTTTAAATTATTTTGCATTGTACAGAGTGTTTCCCACCTCAGTGCAATAATATGCGTGTTTTTTCAATCCTTATACAAGTAGGTAAAATTTTCCTATTAATTTTGGATTAAAGTTGAAACTGTTTTCATGATAAGACCTTAAAGGCAATTAAATCACTTTTTTTTTAGTTTTTTTAAATTGAAACATACTTCGTCCCAAGCAGCAATATCAAAAAAAAACCCTAGTTTAAAAGATTATTCTAAGAGTATATTTCAACCATTTTAGGTTCTCTAGTTTTAAGTAACAAAACAAAGAACATTTGATATTCCAATATTTTTTTTGTTAGTTATCAGTTTTTTTGGAATCATTTAACATCGTACAGAATGCAGATTTTTCACATATAAGATCTACGATAGTGGTTTTGTTAAAACATGATATAGCGTAGCCTGTGTTCTTTTGGAAGTTAGAAACTAATGAATTAGAGGAAAATTATATTTTTGTATATTTTAAATTAAATTATTAGATTTGAGGTATAGTTCAAAAACTCTTTTGAAGCTCCAAAAATATATGTGTATGGTCGCCGAGCTTTATTAAAATAAAGAAACAGTAACTGGGGTTGAGTATGTGGAAATGATAGACTGTTTTTTGTAAATAATAGCTTTATTAAAATAAGTAATTGTTGGCCGGAGCCAGTGTCCGAAGACGAAAAATTTAATTTTTACTTTTTATTGTTTGTAAATACCGGGGATCAAGATCAAAGCCTTGGATATAGTGGATGGATATTTCGCAAGCCTTTAAATTTTATATTTCATAAAATTGCTTTAATAACTTGTTTTGTTATTTGATCTAATAAAAAACGTGATATTTCCAAAAACCACCTCAAAACCTAAAATTCTGCTAACTTAAGTTTCCTAAATTTTGTTCATAATTTGGGTATTTCATATTTTAATTTGATAATAAAGTTTTTTAAAATATATAAAGAAAAAGTCAATTCTAGTTTTAAAGTTATGGGCTGCATCCGCCACACCCGCACTATTCATTTATTGAAACCCTTATTTATTATTTTAATAAATCGCAGCCCAATATCCCACCCCGCAAGACGGTAAAATAAAAAACAAATTAACAATACACATTTTTTGGTCAGGACTAGGGTCCCCAAACCAGACGACAGAAAAGTGTAGACGGCAGCACAAAAAACAATTTAAACAATTTTTCCCATTCCCCCAGTTTACGTTTTAAACCTATATACTTTTGTCGATATAAATTAAAACATTTTTTTTAGAGATTTTTTTTTGGGAATTTTTGTTTGGGGGTTGTCTAGGTTTTGCAGCTTTTTAGAAATCTGAAGTAATTGTTTATTAGGGCTTTTGATTTTGAGGACTTAGATTGCTTCTAGTGTAAATAATGGAAGAAAGGACCTTATCCACTATACTACCAAAAATATCTATGTTATTCCGTTAATTTATTAATTAGCGGACTTTAAATGATATTTTCTTAATAAGAAATTATAATATATATTTGCGGCATAGGAGCTATACTTTGTAAACTTAAAAACTTAATGAACTAAATAAAGTCAATTATTTTAGAAATTTTAAGAATTAAGCCTTTATAGCTCTTTAACGTTTGCAAATAAACCCTACTCCTTTTGTACGATTTTTGTCCTTTCACCTAATCAATCAACATATGGTTCCACACGGTTTATTTTTAAATCGACAATTAATAAAAGTAATTATCTACGAGAACTTATATAGAGTCTTTCCCAGATAAAATGGGTAGAATTAATTCTTGAGATATACCGGGTGTGCCGGAGCATGCGTATCAGCTTTTTAACAGTGGAAGAAGCCGTTATTTCAAAATTTAAAAAAAATGTATTAACTAAATCGAAGGTGCTCTATCGATTGGTGATATTTTCAACTTCCTGGAAGGACTGCAAAAGGGCTTTTTAAGCTCAAAATTCTCCTAAATTGGCCGAAATCGAGATTTTCAAATGGGAAGGCAAAATTTTTTTCCCATAAAGTTTGAACTAAAAAAAACAACAAAAAAATAAAAAAAAAATATTACTTAACAAAAGTTTCTTATTTTTTGACGAAGAATCCGAATTTGCATGAAAAAGTCACCCTTCCCATTTGAAAATCTCGATTTCGGCCAATTTCGGCGATTTGCGGTCGAAAACAACCGATACGCCTTCCTTCCCGGAAGTTGAAAATACCAGAAATCGATAGAGCACCCTCGATTTAGTTAACAAGTTTTTTTAAAATTTTAAAATAACGGTTCCGTTCCGTCTTAAAAAGCTTATACGCATGGTCTGGAATACTAGGTATATTCTTTTAAATCATCTTTTTTTTTTTTAAATGAGGTCATGATTCAATACATAAAAATATTAAAGAAAGGCAGAAATTTCTTTTTAGTTCACATAATCTATAAAATTGGTGAAAATTAAACCGAAGTTTCATGACAAAGTTTTATCCACTAATAGAAGACTTGAAACAGACTGCATGCAGGCTTGCGTGACGATATCATATTATGTCAAAAGTATATAGCTTAGATCGTTCTGAACATTCTAATTTCATTTTAATTTCCTTTATTTAACGTTTAAGCTCACGTAGGTCCAATAAAGGTGATGGTGTTAATTATTTCTAAATTTCTGTTAATTCATTTGTAAATTACAATTGCTTCATTACAACATAATTTCGTTTTTATATTACGCTATACTCATGCATATACCTTGAAATTATTTCATGTGACGCAACTAAGGGAATTGTGGTTGATGTTACCTTTTGTAAAATGAATAACTTAACTAAGTTTTATACTGAACAATTTTTCAATTTATTCTACCTACACGAAAAATTTAGATATTTTTACTTACACACATTAAATTTTTAATTCTAGTTTCTGAATACAGAATGTTCCAAAACTATACCTATATATGTAAAAATATTTACAGTTCGTAATGATTTGATTTGATTTGATTTATTTATTAAAATAATACATAAATGCAAAAGCTTAATTCTAAGGGCCCTGCACCACGTGGCATGAGCTTGTAATGATTTTTATTTTTGTTTATGAAATTGTTTGTGTGACTGGAAGGATGAAAATCTTACTTTTTTAAAAATTTTATATAATATTATTAAATTGATTCATATAAAAAATTTACCATTCTTCTTTCTTCTTTCTAAAGTGCTACAATTCGGTATTGTATTCAGAATTGTGACTTACTATAAAACAAATGCAACTGTTCACAATAACCAGATTTAAAATCACTCTATATAGTAAGTAGTGGAGATCCGTGGTATCACAATCGATCTCACCGATCTAAGGGTGTAGGCGTACTGCCGTACCTACCTACCTATCTAAGTAGTGGGGATCAAGCCGGAAAAATTATGCTATATTTGGTACAGTTATGGTAGGTGCGTTTATGTTTGGGTATCTATAAATGAAAAAAGCAGTGGCAAGAACAGCGATATTCAGCGATCAAAGCAACGAGCACAATATTCCTTTTTAATGTTATGTGTTCATAAGACCGATAGACGTTAGTACTAATTTGAATATAAGTTAATTTATCAAATATGATATTACCAAAGGTACGAATTTTCCATTTAGATGTTATCGCAAAGTCTAACTGCTAAATCATTCCATAATAAAGTCAGAACAAATCTTTTATGTTGATAGTTTAATTCCCAAAAAACTTAACTTTACAAAACGATGCTTACCGAACCTTCAAGTTAACAAAATTTTTGTTTTGTTTTTAAATTGATCGTTATTGAAAGATGGATAAAAGCATTTAAGGACATACTAGCGATGTTGTCGTTGATTATGTTTGAATATTTTTGCAAAATACTTGCAATTATTGTCGTTTATCGGAGCACAAAAAAAATTAAATTTTACTGTACATGAAAAATGAAAGTTAAGCTCATTTTAAATCAAGGAGTTTCAATACACTAATAGGTAGGATATCATTAGCTCTCGCACTACGGAAACAGAAATCAAAACTCAGGTAGGAAAAGCCGTATCCATTTCAGGTCATTTCAGATTGCCTTCAGGTATATGAAGAAACAAATACCTGCTAATACAAAACAAAACGTACGCCATTGAGACAACCGCGGACACATCTAAGGTAAATATCTGAATACACAGCAAGAGATAAAAATCGTAGCAACGAAATTAGTAATGCATTCGATATTAAAGATATTGTTCGTTGGAGATAGACGAAGACACTGGGGGAACTACATAAATAGAACGGCAGAACGTCGGATCTGGCGAAGGTATACATGAATGGATAAATTTATATCAAACGTTAGGAGGAAGATGATATGAAAATGATATGAATGCTGGATGTTGTAATTTCAAAACTGAGGAAAAAATATGTATGTATTGAAAAAACAGGCCTGATTAAAATAAAAAGAAATACCCAGGATGCTAGTTGCAAAAAGATTGATTCGTGAACTCTAGTCTTTTAAAATGTTGCTTTTCCAAATCTTGTTGTTCCAAAATATGATTTTAATTCCAAAACCTTAATTATTTTTATGTACGGCCGCTGTTAAATAAAAAAACTTGGAATTTTCTTTTTCTTAAATTTTTATAAATAAAATTTTTTATTAAAAGTGAAATTCCGAATCCGACCCTATTTGAAGTTTAGTTAGTGGAGCGCTTAGATAAATATAATGAGGGTTTTGGATTCTTTATCGATATCACCGTTAAATATTCAAATATTACTGTTTCTTGAAATATTTTAAATTTTTTAAATATTTTTAACAATCTCCCCAAGTACGCTAATTCCACAATATAAAATTTTTATTTTATATGAATCGAGTATAATTTTCTTTTGGTAGACACTTTTTATCTAAAAATATCGATTAAATCCTTTTTGACATACACAAATACGATTACCATAAATTAAAGTATTAAATTTTTTTTTTTTTTTTTTTATTATTGAATAATTTAAATTTTACTCTTTTTTCGGTTTTTTAAATTTTTAGATTCGTATTTTGCCTTCAACTACATTTAAAGTTTTAATAATAATATTATTATTTTTAACTATACAAAATGTGTGTACATGCGGGTGTACGTACACCATATCTATGTACATATGTACATATAAAATACGTGCAAATAGTACAAACAATATATATGAGTTTACATCTATCTATAGAATACACTACATATTATAATTTCTCTCATAAGAGTGATTTTGTTATATGCCGGTTTAAAGACTCGTTTGTTCCTTTTACTCAATTTCTTATAGTGCCTATTGCTATAGTTGTTGACTGTTTGTTATTGTTATTATTCTTGCTTCTTAGATGATACAACTCTACACTTACAAGATTCACATGAATAAATTATTTATTTCTGAAATTTCCTTTTATTTCTTTTGCACTTATATTTTACCTTAAGATTTGCATTTTTTGCGTAACATTTATTTCAGAATTTTAAATATCAAGGATTTCAGCGAGTAGTATTTAAAAGTATTTTTGTAAAAATAAATACAGAAGTAGGTATTCCAAAAATTCTGGCAAACAACAGTTATAAATGTTCAATATGTATATTAATTATTGTGTTATAGTCGTCTAGTTCAATCGTTGCATAATGGTGATACTTAAATAAAGTGAAGTGCATAAGCCTAGTTGTAATAAGAATTTCACATCGTACAACATTTCATCCAAAACGCTTCATAGTTTGAAATTGTCAAAAAATACATTAGGGTGTCGTTTATGTGTTTTATACATAATACACAAGAATTCTGGTTATTACCCTCTAAAATGAACCATCATCAAAGCCAGTTTATGAACTACCGAGTTCATGTTCAGGGCATTGGTCGTTAGATGGATTTTTCTTTCATTATTCATAGAATAATCAAATTGTAATTTATTGAGTACTATATTATATATATTTTTTTTAACACATAAAGTAGGCAGTCGTTTAATCTACTCTGCACCACCCAGCGTGTCTGTATCTTGTTGCAGAAAACTGAGTCTATTTATTTTCTTGGCTCATTCACTTGTTTAAAAATGCTGTAAAAATGGCAACAATATTAAGCCACGAAACATTTTATTGTCATATAAACAAAATTAGTGCTATAAGACTCCTATATGACTCCCGATAAATAATAAACGTGTTATAATGATGTTTATGGGAATAATGTGATTAATATTTGTTATAAGAATGTTCTTAGAGCAATTTTAGAACTTGTTATAATGAGATTTTCAGCAAGTGCTACAGTAATGTTGTTTTAAGTCTAAAAGTGCGTAATCCTATAACAAAATATAAGGTGTTGTTATGATAATAGAATTGCTAGAACAGCAGTATTAGTGTTATTATTTTATTGTATTGCTATGGTGCTACTAACAAATTAAATAAAATTGAACTACTCTATTTAATTAGGCTTAGTTTCTGACATTAACATTAGGTTTCCAGTTTTAATGAGTACATAAGCTAGTAATTTGTTAAATAAATACTTGAAATATTGTAGATATCGTAGTGTAAAATTGCAGTACCGTACTTTAATTAACCACGAAAAGCTGACTCTACCTCAGTTACTGTCAAGAGTGTATAAAAAAAAATAATTATAAATATTAAAACAATTATTCTTAACCGGAAAATAATATATTATTTATTAGTAAGACATTTTTTATATTATATATCTTTTACATACAAATATAAAAATATGTAATTAATATCTATCTCCCTTTCTCATGAAAAAATATAAGCTCCATAAAATGGTTACTTTAAAATAAAAAATAATACCAATCTCAGTCTCGCATAACATAAATTAGTACAATATAAAAACATTATACACTAATATATATGTATACTAATCCTATAACAATATTACAGCAATTGCTTCGGTGCCTTATAGGATTCTCCATGTTAGTGCTACAATTGCGGAGCAATCAAATTAACACAAATACTTCTATAAGAGTGTTTAAAATAGTGTTATAGGAGTACACAAGACTCTTATAGCAATAAAATTGTTACGTTGGAATATTAGTAAAATTAACGTAAAAAAACCGGTAAAATTCTACACTTACATTTATATTTGTTGTTATCATCATTTCAGTTGGTGTTTCTACAACTAATAAACAAAAATTATTTTACAATCTCATATTCGCATAAAGAGTTGGGGTCTCATTTCTTGCAGCTCTATTCTTCATATATTTCATTTTTGTTTTACTTTTGTTGAAGTATTATTTTTACGGTTTTTCTAAGATTAGTAATAGGACCTGGGACAGGCACCCTATCTACCCCAACGTTATTTTTATTGCGAAATACAAATAAAGGCGAATATGGAACAAACATTTTTGAAATAACTTTAAAATCTGTCTTGCTAATTAGGTAACGTTCACTTTATTAAGACATCAAATATAAATGAAAACTACACAGATTTTTAATTCCTGATCTGAAGAAACTAAAATGTTTGCTTTAACTGACATACCTACTCATACATGTATATTATTCATGTAATATAAACTTCTTAATATTTAATTTAAGTAAACATCAATATGCGAATGTAGTAAAACACGTTGAAATAAATTTCATCCTTTTTTTTCTTTTTGCCTTATTTTTTGATTTGTGATATCCTTTTTTATAATATTCAAGAAAGCCTAATATAAGTGGATTCGGTATTCTTTATAATATTATTATCTAAGAATTGTATTTTTTTTATTTGTTTTTTTTTTCTGCTTTGTACCGAAATATAACATGGAAAATGTATTGCCAATAAAAGTATAGTTAGATATAATAAAAACAAATAAAATTGTTTAATATTAAAATATTAAGAGAAGTCTGCGATAGTGTTAGTTTATGGAATTAGAAAAGATGAATAATATGAATGAATGCATATTTTAAATTATATTCCGTTGAATTTAAGCATTTTTTTTTTATTATAATTGAGCAATCTATAAATGTTCAAATGAATTTTTAATACTTTTCTTAGAATGTAGACAGCTTTCAATGGAATCGGTAATCTTGCACAAAGTGCTTGAATTTTAAACTTGATTAAAATATTCGTAATGTGTATGTGATTTTTCGAATTCTAATCTGGCAAACTAATGTTTGTAAAAATATGTTTTTGGGTATTTAGTTTCTATATAGATTCAGTTTTTAGCTAAACTTCTTAGTTTTGTCAAAAAATGGACTGGAATTGGAACTTTTAAATATCAAGTTAATATCTTTTCTAGAAAATATTCTGCTCGTACAGTTTGATTCAACTACCAATTAAACATGTCTGAACAGAGTATGCAGTGAAATTTACTTTCAAACAAAAATTCTACTATATATTTCGTGATAACATTTGACCATAAGCTGAGCTTCAAACTACATTATGATAAAATAGTGATCAAACCCAATTCTTCTTTAGGATTCTTTAAACGATAGTCTAAAGAATTTTTGGCCTCTACCTTTATTCTAGCAAACTACCTAGGGCATACCATTGAATATGCCAGCCAAGGATGGTCTCATTACTTGACTGACATTATCCGAATTAAGTTGGTTCAGCGAAATGTTTACGTTTCGCTTTCAGTAATTTATCTTGCGACTTCCACCTTATTTGTCTTAAACTTATTAACTTATAGTCATTATCTGATCGTCGAGTAATTACAGATATCATTTTTATACACCAGATCATTTCGGGCGACATGCTTGCTCTGAAATTTCAAATTATTTGATTGAAAGATATAATCAGAATAACTTCAGAACCATTGAGCTATTCCGTATTCCATTCCAGCCTACCAAATATAGCAGGTTCGAGCGAAATAGTTATAAATCAAACTTTACTCAACTTTTTCCGCAAACATCAAAAATTGTTTGATGTTTTAAAATGTTTTTTTAATTTATATTTTTAAATATTATCAAAATGTACACTTTATTTATAGAATAAAATTATATACTAATTATTTCTAACCAATTTTTTCAATCAAAATTACCAAAAAGTTGAACACCCTATTTAGAACCAATTATCATTAACAGACCACTTAAACAAAAAGTATTTCCCGCCAGTTATTTTAACAAAATGTTATTTAACTGATTTAAAAAATATAAGGTTTCCAACACTTATTTTCAACTAAACATTTACATTTAAATAACTGCTCTCGTTTAGTAATAGATGTTTGACGTGCTTGCTCTAAGCATTAACCTGACACTATTAAAATATATATTATTGTAATTTGGTATATTTATATTTTGATATTATTGTAAATGTGGAGTTTAATATTTGCTCACAAGACAAGGTATCAGGTTATAACATTTTTTTTTTTGATTTTCATTGAGTACGATTTAATTTCACTCCCACATTGAGTACGATACCGAAATTTATTACATACATGATAATCTAATTATAATAAAGGTAAAATAAAGTAAAGGTAAAATAAAGTAAAGGTAAAATAATTATCCTAAATTATATGATTTTACAACCAAATTCTATTAATTATAATAAATTCTACAAACTTTATGAAATTTTATTATTTGGAAAATAATGAAAGAATGCAAAAGGTTTAACAAAACATCCATGCCTTAAGTGGATTTCGAACTTAACACATCACTTTCGAAGTCAGTGGATATTAGGATTAACTGTATTTTCTTTAACTATACAGGGTAGTCCGGTTTAGAGCAAAAATAGTTTAAGGGGTGATTCCTTGGAGTATTTTAGGAAAAAAAATTTTCTAGACGGAGGGGTCTATCTTTAAATTTAACCTGGGCTACAGAAGGTTAAAGAAAATTGAATTAGAAATATTATGTCTAAACAATATCCACTAAAGCTCCGAAGGATTTGAAACAACATCTTCTTTACATATTTTTTTTATATATATAATACACCTAATTAACGGTATGTGTTAAATGAGTATCAGAATTACCGTTTTTGAACAATAGCTGCACAAACTTAAAATTTTGCTTTTCACAACTGAAAATTTTGTAAAAAAACATTGATTATCTCGAAAAAGCTAGCTAATTTTTTTTTTTTTTTGTGTTGATGCGATACATCATCCGTTACAAGTTTTTCATATAGAACTTTCATATTAGGCTTAAATCAGGCTTTTGACTTAAAAGTTAAGAAAGCATGTAGTAGGTTTTAGTTCAAATATCAGTAAGTCCTTTTACTACGTTAATCTCTTAATAGGGTATTTTAACTTTATTTTTAAGAACATTGAGGGATAATAATTTGATAAAATCTTATAATTTAACATAATTTTCATGTACTAATACTATAAAAAAAAAAAAAAATTTATATTATCAGTATTTTTGTGATTCACCCTGTTTTTATTTCTCATATAATATCAAACATTTATTTTTACACAATTAGTTACCACACAATTCAATTCAAATATTAAATTACAATCAAATCAGATTTATAAATGAACTATAAGTATTTCTTTTACAAATTCAATATTGTTAAATTCATTCAAAATGTTGCACACACTTATTTCATATTTTTAATAATACAACATTAAATTTCAAAAAATTAATGAATTATGATAATATATTGTAATTAATACAACATGTAGCGCCTGGAATTGAAGATGGAAACATGAAAAATCAGTCGACATGTCGTACGGCACGGCGTTTTCTGATTGATTCATAAAGTACTACATACGGGGTTAACAATTGGAGTATGTGTTTTTATATCAACGAATACGACTATACCACACTAAAATAAGGAAGTGTAAGATTTATTTTGGGCTCGTTGTGATAAAATATATGATAGTGTAAGGCCTTATATGTGAATATATTATTTAAACCATTATTATATCACTTAAACTGCAAAAGCTAGGTGAGTCTCAGCAAAATGTATAAGTGATTGGTTTCGATAATTTTTATATTGAATACAAGGGTAGCCCCACTGGTTGTATCTATTAAAATAACAAAAATGGTGTTCTTTTCGAATAAAATAATAACTCAAAGCCTCCTCGTGCTTTATTTATAAATTCAAACATATATTTTGAAGTCGTATGACTACAGTGTTATAACTAGTAATAAGACTATTACAAATAATATTATAAAAATTCTATATAATTAAAATAGACACTATTTAATTAATAAAATATAAAATTTTAATCAAAGCTTTGAATTGTAAAATTAATTACCATAAGAAATAATAGTTCTAGAAATTGTTAAGAGTAAATATAATTACAAAATTCTATGAATTTCGTTAAATAGTTGTCGTTTCTACATTTTACTAAATACAAAATAACTCAATATTATTTCTTTTCATTGCTAAAAATTAAAAAATTAAAAAAATAACGTAATTAAGTAGGAATAAACAACACAAACGAAATTTTAAAACGATTTCTAACACAATGCAATAAACAGTTTCCAACTTTAATTTGATAAACTTTGTAAACTTAATACAAAAAAAAAAAACAATAAAAATAAAAGCAAAAACAAAAAACATTGTAACAATAATACAAACAAACATTTTAATTAGTTTAATTCAAACAATAATTTTTCAACACAAATAACAACTTAAATTTAATACTCTTGATTTAATTAGGAGTTTATTAATGGTAGTATACTTCAGTTCTCATTTTGCAGTCAATTTCTATATCGAATTTTCAATTTCCTTTTTTTTTTTGGTTTGTTTTCTTTTTCCTACCAATCTTTTTCCTTTTCCCTCTTTGCAAAAATAAAATAAAAAAATAAAAAAATTATAAAATTCAATAAATTTCTTTTTTAACTGTAAAATTGTGTCAAGCGATTTAACTTTTCCAAAAAAAAAAAAAATAAAAACGATTTCATTTTCTGTTTTATTTTCGGTTTAATAGGGGAGCATAAGGGTATCGAATAAAAATATTTTGGAAAATTATATGAAATGGTTTCTTCATTCGTAATGTCTTTTCAAGATTATTCGAAATCAGCATTTGAGGTTATGTTACTGCAATTTTTCTTCGTCTTTTTCTTTATTTTTAATATCTTTCAAGGTAAAGAATGCTTGGTGTATAGGAATTTAACCGTACTAGCAAACTTTAGATACTATAGATACTACTAAATGGTGGCTCGTCGTAATGGGCACTGCCCAGTGAATATTGTATTCAGCAAAAACTAAAAAATAGTTGAAAATTTTTATGTCGGCTATTGGTACGACAATTTTAAAAATTTAATTTTTGCAATTGCACAGGGGTAGTTAATCAATGTTGTTCTATGATAATTCCATTCCAATCCCATTATTTCTCAGTTCTTGTGATCTGTATTTTTATTTTGGCATCAAAGTTTAACACTTAATAGAACCACGCATCAGAACAAAATTTTGTTTTGTTCTTTTTTTTATATTCATAATCACAACGCCTCTATATTTAAAAAGCCTCGAAAATAATTTTTGCTTCGTAAAAAAAGATTTTATTTGTATGGAAAACTTTGTAAATCTTCGTTTTTCCCTACAAACAAAATCTTTTTTTAACGAAGTAAAAGATAGATTAGGGCCTTTTTAAATATAGAGGCATTGATAATCATTAACCAAAACCATAATAACAAAAAAAAAAATTTTGTAGGTTTTCTTTTTGTTTATATTCGTCAATTCATAATAATGAATAAAAAAAAAAAAGAACTACAAAAACATTTCAATCGTTGCTTTATCCGACATACATCCTCCTCTTATAAAACATCAGTAACAACTGATAATAAAAATAAAGGTATTTTTTTCTTCTCTCAAATTTTGTTTACTTTCAATCTTTCACCCCTTTCTCTCTTCCTCTAGATAGGATATCAATATCAGGAGCGTAGTACAAAAATTTTTTTTCAAAAATTTAGATGAGATGAGACTTCTTACTATATATATTTTTTCGTATTATCGATGTAGCATTTTCTAGATACGAAAAGTTAGTACATATAAAATATACATATCTCACATGGGACTGGAATGTAAAACCAGACAGTGGAGAAAAATATTGTGCCACAAACTTTAAAGCTTCTTACTATATATATTTTTTGGTATTATCGATGTAGCATTTTCTGGTCCCGAAAAGTTAGTATCAACTCACAGCTTTAAATATCTTACATATAAAATATACATATCTCACATGGGACTGAAATGTAAAACCAGACAGTGGAGAAAAATATTGTGCCACAAACATTAGGGCTCAATTTAATTACATTGAATAAATAAAAAAAGCTAAAATAAAATATATTAAGTGTGAAATTAAATTTTTAGAAAAACTTTTTCTTGATTAAAATCTTTGTTTTAGAAACTTTTGACGATCATTTGTGGTATGCTCAATTTGTGTATCACAGATAATAGATAAGTCAACATTCGGGTTGAGATGGATAACATCCTACTACAGACTACAAAAAGAAATTTTTATTTTGATAAATGTTGCACTTTTCCAATGAAATTCTATTAAAAACCGTAAATCTCAGAAATGAAAAAAAAAATGTTTTATGTTTCTACTGATCCAGAGTCACAAAAACAATTAAAACTCTTCAGAAAATAAAAAAAAAATATTTTTTTGATAATTTTTTAGTTAACTAGAAAAGAAGATAAACACCCCAGAGGTACCTAAACATTACATTTTATGATGTCAATTTATGTAAAATACTGCAACAGTACTGTAAAATAGAAAATACATAAAATATCTTATAGTTGTTCAGCACAATAATAATTCATTATTATTTTATTTTTTTATCTTCACTTTTAGTTCTCTCATTTTCATTTTCAATGTTCATTTACTGTAATTGTGCAGCCATTTTGTGTACATAACAGTTCCGAATATATTTCATAATTCTCTGAATGACCATCAAAGTTTTTATAATTCAATGTATCGAAGTTGTAATATCGTAATATATATATATATATATAGATATATATGTTCCGTATTTCCTTTTTTAAATTTATATGTATTTAGGGTACATCCTGTGAGTATGAAAGAGAAAAAAATTCAAACGAAAGCCAAAATGAAAATTTTCGATGAAAAATTTTTTCTTTTTTTAAATTATAAGAAAAAACAAATCTGTTTCATATATACCAAAAATTATTCTGGTCAAGTGCTCTCTATATATGCAAATTATATCCTTGATGTTAAACTTGAAATCAAAAATAGAATAACAGAGTCAATACGTAAAAATCTTTGATATTACTATTTGAAGAAGAAGAGATGAACCATTCATAGTTGCAGAAAATAAAATGATTTTGTTTTTTGTTGATACTATGTGTATAAAAATGTATTCGAAAACATTGAAGTATTGACAAATTATTTTGTTGTCCAAGGATTTCTATTAAAATACAAGATTCAAATTTTAAGAAATAATAATAATGTATTTCTGTGGTGGTAGAGAAGTAGATGGTTAATAACAGTGGTAGTATAAAAAAAATAAATCTGTTTATTTAAAAAAAAATGTCGAATAGAATTTTGCAAGGACTATTTTATATTCTATCAAATACTTTCCATATTATTGATTTAATACAAATTGATGTCATACGGAGATTATATTTAAATATGGTTTTTCATTTTTGAATTTGTACTTGCATTGTATTAACTGAATTTAAAGTATTATTAAATGGTTATTATATTGAAATAACAGTATAAAATTACAAATAGCCAATCATCCTCTTATATATTATAATATTTGGGTGTTAATTATTATAGCACTATCTTTGTACGAGTTTAATACGAATGTTAATTTAATTTTTTATCATTCTTTAATTTTCTAACATTCTATTTAATAAAAATTGTAATTGTCTCCTGTAGTTAACCACGATTTAACAAATAAGTATTAGAAGTATATAAAATGTGATGTATGCCATACAGTCAGGAGGATAATGGTTGTTAAATGGTTGATTTATTAAAATTCATCTATCTAGTTAATTCTTTTTAAATTTATTTTATTGCATATATTTTGCAAATCTCAGGCAGTAAATTCGCTATAGCGTTACATACAGAGCTGAAGACAGATGTGTTATGAAAGTTATAATATTTATTCTTTAACTCGTATAAAAAGAAAAGTCTTGTTCGCCATCCATGTTTACATAGCTGTGAAGATAGAGTTATGAAATTTTGTTCAGTTATTTATGATTAAAAAACAGAAGTACCGCATTAGTACTTTACAAAACTATTAAATGAATGGTTTGTAGGTGCCATATAATGAAACTTATAGCACCATCACAGGAATATTTCAAAATCAATCGATACATTGGTATACAACTGTCAAATAAAACCGTATTTAACGTTTTTCAAAACTTTTCACGAGCTGTTTCACAAACGGGCTAGTTTCGGTTGCTGTTATACTAACTCTAAGCGGCCACCAAGAATATTCCAAAAATCAAAAGGTGTTACAAACCATACAATAGTTACTTACCTACAATTTGCCAATTAAGCAAATTCTTTTCTCGTTTCCCAATGTTTTGACTAGCTCGGAAGAATTTTTAGTAAAAGTATCTCTTGTATATTATCTCTTGTATCTTAGCTCAGAGCCGGAGTTCACGATAAATTAGTGAAAGAAGAATGTCTAAAGACTTGAAATTTACTTACTTACTTGTTGGGCGCTACAGGTCATGAGTGGAATCTCTCCAGTTGGTGACTTTAAGTTTTTTCATATCTGCTGATACTTTATTTCTCCAACGAAGGTGTGACCTTCCTCGATGATACGTTCCCTGGGGCTTGGATTCGAAGAGTTTCCTAGCTGAAGCCTTTTCATCCATACACTCTACATGGCCTGGCCAATGAAGACGTCTTATTCTTACTTCTTACCTAGGTCCATGTCATTGAACAGTTGCTATAGTTCGGCATTGTATCTCTTTCTCTAAACCTCTTCATCAGATATGTTGATACTATAAATGCGACGAATAATTTGTTTCTCAAAGATACCAACTGCATGCTCGCTTGGTTTTGGTAATGTCCACGATTTTGAACCATATAGCAGCACCGGACGAATGAGTATTTTGTATAATTGCGCCTTGCTATGTTGGGATAGGAGCTTTAAACCCAGTTGTTTGCATAAACCGAAGCATCAACGGTTTGCAATTATTAGCCTTACTTCAACATGGTTGTTATTGGAGGAGTTGATGTTTGTTCCAAGGTAGATAAGACCTTAATAACTCCTTCAAAATTATGTGAGCCGACAGTGATGTTGTATCTTATATGATGTTGGGAGGATATTTTACTTGTCGACAGCATATTTTTTGTTTTATTCTCATTTATGAGAAGACCCGGCTTTACCTGCTGCCACCGAAGCCTTTACAGATTAAAGAGGACTTTAATTTGTGTAAAAGCTTCGATGACTTCTCGCCGTGATATTCCAATAATATCGATGTCATCACTGAAACCTAGGAGCTTGCACCGATTTGTAAAATATTGTACCAAAGACTTGAAATTAGTAAAATTAAAATAGCGACGATATAGTCACCAAAGCGGTGAAGCTGTTTACTATCCAACAAAATTTCTAAATTGACAAAATTTTTGACAGCTTTTATTCACCAGCCAAAACTAAAAGTAGGCATTTAAGTTATGTTTCTACGAAATATCAATCAGTAGGGCTATATAATATATAGTCCTTCTGATAGTATAGCCCGAGCTTCTAATATATACCCCGATTACATAATATAGATTAATAATAAAAATTGCATTCTTGTGTTATTGAACTAGAGTCCCAAACTACTGAAGACTTTGATTTGGATACAGCATGTGATCCAATATCTGGTATGCAAAATGTTGAATATTTTTGAGAAACTATTTTGTTAAGTTCGGGTCACTAATATAGCTTTATATAGGTAAATTTTATTTATATAAATTCAGAAATTAATTCTATATAATTTAAATTAAAAAATAGACTTGAAATCTGTTGCACTGCTTAAAATTAACATCAATTCACAACAATTGCAGAAAGACCAGACATTCTTAGAAAAATAAAGGACTCTGAAGGAGATGGTGTACCCGCGTAGGACAGAAATGTTACCAAATGTTCTTTTTATCCTTAAAACAATAAATGAACTATTAAGGATATATATTTTTAAAAATGTGGTAACAACAATTATCGTTGGGATACAGCAATTTGTTCATACGTTGGTCTAATATTTACTCCAGAAGATTATTATTTCGTAAAAGGCACATTCATGGTTTTATGTAGAAAAATGGTAAAAAAACAAATTTTTTAATAAATGTTTATATTATCTTCTAAAGTATTTGATATAGACATAAAGTAAGCTAAGTATGAGCTGTAGAAAAAACAGAGTCCTTTCCAACAGTGTATAAAATACCACCACCACAACAGTGGCGTAGCTTTTATTAGAAAACCTTATGATATTTGGGTTTTAAAGAAATAGTTATTAAGAACCATCCTAATCAGATAAATGTTAACAGACCAGTATCTTACTAGATAAAACCCGAATACATAATATATATACATCTAACAGATCAACAGACATAACGGTTTATATACAAAAACATCAAAACAACAAAGATACTTTCAAATGTTCTTTTCGTCCTTAAAGGATAAGATGCATCATTAAAGATATATATTTTTGGAAAGTTAGGAACACCAGGTATTCTTGGGTACACCATCTCCTTTGGAAGAGACCCAAAGTAAAATGGTTGTGTTATAGAACAGCAATGCTAAAAAATATTTCCTTAAGGTCAAAAGATTATAATAAAATGTTTTAAGGAAAATGAAAAAAAATTTGAAACAAATGATCACCATCTCAAACTCTTCTCCAGACTCAATTACGGGCAAGGGTTAAATTATATGGGCTATTGCTAAAACAATTATAAAAATAACCACGAAAAGTTTTATCATTTTGAGTATATAAATTGTATAGAAAGTAGTTAATGTAGTTGATGTAAGATATAATAATAATTTTCTATACGAAAACTGAAAATAATATTCGCAGAGACCTAGCCCCATAAATATTCACATATTATTTTATTTTAATGAAAAATAAAAATAATATTATATTACAAATCGTTATATAAGTTTCCAGACAAATTGTGTATATATCTAAGTTGTCATCATTATCGTTTATCTTTTTTACCCAGAGCTTTGACTGCTAGCTCATATGTTGTGGGTCTGAGACAGTTTTTCAGTTGTGTATAATGAGACTGATGTTCTAGAGGCTGTATTAATAATTAAATTGAAAAATAATCAAAATTAATCAGCTCTTTTTTTTTTAAATATTATTGTCATTCAAAATAAATTTAATTATACTATTATTGTACTTAAATACATTCGATTCTTATCATTAAAAAAATTTCAATACAATTTAAATCAATTATATTGTTATTAACAACTTCACAACTAAATAATCAGTTTTCATCGGAGCTATTCAGAGCGTAGGGAGTAGTATCGCATATAAAATGAAATTAATGACTTGTAACAAATACTGATATCAAAACACACATCCACCTACACATTATACTAAAATAACTTTGTTAATGCATAGAAATTACATCGTATTTCATTTTCATGCTTACACGACTTCCGATCTATCGAATTTGTTTATGCACAACTTTTAAATTTCATTTAATACTGAACAAAAATAAAAAAAAAAGTTACGAAAAAAAAAACATAGAAGTAAAATAGTGAAAAATATCCTTCAGCATCCTTACGGTGAAACAGAGAAAACTAAACAAAAAAAAGTACAAAAAGTAAAAAAAATGATTACCGTTACTGATGGAAAAGTTGTAATCATGGTGTATAAATTGCACATAAAATAATTTTTTTTTTTTTTATTATATAATGGGAGTAGTGGGACTATTATAGAAGGAGAGAATTACTAGTAATAATTGCATTTATTTATACATATCAAAAATATTAAAAGGCGGTGGCGGCAGGCGGTTGTTAAAGGTTTATTTTTGTGAGAAATTATTGAACCATTTTAAAATATTGCTGCAGAATGGAAATTAAAAACAAAAAAAAAAAAAACTAAAAGAGAATATATGGCGAAATGCTCTTAAGGAAATAATATTATGAAAAATTTATACAAATTCTACTCCAAGATCAGTACCACATAATAATTTGGAGACGATTCTACAATATAAATGAAAAATAAGATGTACATTCAAAAAATTATAATTGAATTGATAATGATTGAAATTAATAAGGGATATCAGTAAAATACAGCAACCACTTTCAATATTTTATGTTTTGTAAATTTTTTAACAACCTCTGAAAAAATATATTGTTTGCACTTGCTTAGCGCAAATCTGTAAAATGTTGGCCAGGCATGACATATCAACAGAAAATTATATTAAATATACTTTAATAATTCAATCTCACCCCTTCTATGCACGCTCGTAATAGATGAGGTAATGCAAGAAACGGGTGGGAATGCATATATTGCTTGACTATATGGATGATATATGTCTACTAGCGTATATATTCAGCGGTATCCAACGCCAAGCAGATTTACTTCGAAAAGCAGCGCATACAGTGAGTGGGGCTAGAAATTCATATAGATACAACCAAAGCCTTGATGATTACAAAGACCATCACAATAGAGGGTCAAACAGTCGAATATGTGAAAAGCTTTTCCTACCTAGATAACATGGTAACAGATAACAGAGGTGCAGGAGCACATTTCAACAACAGCGTAAGACCAGAGCTGCATTTGGTAAAATAAGTCCAATATGGAAGAATGGTAAAATAACTAGGAAAACAAAGATTAGAATATTTAACAAAGCATGTATAATGTCAACACTTATGTATGGCTGCGAAACGTGGATGACGATTAATAACATCGTCTAAAACTCAAAACTGTCTTATTTCACGCAAACTTCCAGGATTTCAAACTAATCTCTCCTTTCAAGGTGTTACTTTACAAAACACTAATAGTCTAAATATTTTAGGCTGCGCGTGAATCAAAAAATTATTTGGAATGACCATATTTTTGATATCGCGAAAGGAGCTGCCAAGTGTTTAGACTATCTAAGCAGATGTAAAGCTGTTCTTTCACCTTTGTAACTCTTAATATCTATAATTCATTTATACGTCCCAAGATGGAATATAACTCACATATTTGGGCTGGCGCTTCCATTACAGCCTTAGGCTACCTTGACCGCGTTCAAAATTGCGCCATTCGTCTAATTGGCGACCCAATTATAACTTCATCCCTAACTTCTCTTGGACATCGACGTGTAGTCGGCGCACTTTCTCTGTTTTATAGATACTTCGTAGGTGTGAACACATGAAATCAAAGCGCTGCTTCCTCCTCTTAAACAATTCCAACGCGAAACAAGAGGAGCTGCAACTGCTCACCCCTACACTGTAGATATCCCAAGATGGCATAAAGTAGGTTATGGAGGTTCGTTTATAGTTCGCACTTCAAGAATGTGGAACCATATTCCTCCCAACATGTTTCCACATCCAATTTACAATTTGCAAAAGTTTAAAGAAAATATTAATACCTTCATTCTTCAACTTCCAGTTACTAATCTATCCCCCTTTTTTCTTCCTAATTTATTCTATCCTACCCTATCCCAACCAAGCGTCACGTAAGTGTAAAGGCATTTTCATACCTAACGCTTTGGCTGTTTATAAAAAAAAAAAAAAATCAAAAGCTTCAACTATTTGCGAAAAATGTGCCAAAGAAGAATATGCAGAATATTTCGACCCAACACCTTAAGCTTTAAAGACTTATGGCAGCTAAAAGGAGAAGAACCGTTAATGAATCAAATTAAGCATATAAAATGGAGATGTATAGACTACATTCTTAGAAAACAATCAAACAATATAACCAGGATGGTGCTACAAAGCCACCCCCAGTTAGCAAGGAAGACCCAACAACACTTGGCTTCGAACTACGACTACTAAATTAACTAGATATGGAGGAACTTTGGAGGAAATAAAAATCCCTGCGTACAACATAGTACAATGAAGGATGGAAGTTGATGCTCTATGCTTCCACGAGGAATAATAGTAAAACAAAATAATTCAATACAATTGAAGTTGTAACTGCTGTATTTTTCGTTGATTGTAACAGAAGTAATCCAAATAAGAATGTTGATAATAGCAAAAGCTTATTTTACTGAATAATGAACTTATTCTCATTATTACTTCCACTTATTAATAGCACACAAGCTGTCATATTGATATAACACATTTCCCTTTTATTTACCCGTACTTAGTGAGCCCAAATATAATTCTACTTAAATGCTACTGTCGCAATATAGACATTATAGGTACCTATCTAGGCCGTAGTGCCGTAGTGCCTAGATAGGCAGTATTGACCATGCCAGTTGCTTTTAGAATTAACTAATTAGCACTGCGTTTTTTTGTCAACATGACTCGAGTGACCTATTTGATGTTGTTACTTGTTTAGTGGATGTCTCAAGGAGCTCAGTACTAGACCGACCATGTGCTATTGAGAAATCTTATCAGATCCCAATTTTGCTTTCTGCAATAATATTATCTTTGTTGTTAGGAGAAGCTCCACCTAAAGCCCGGAGTCTGACCATAGCTAATGCTGTGTTCAAGAGATTCTGACATAAACAGTGTAGACATAGAAGTACAAAATAGTAAAGCGTAAAGTTGATATCTGAACAAATATATAAAATTCTAATACAGAACGAACTAAAAATTGGAATCCTGTATATTTCATCATAATTTAATAGTTTTATAGGCATGAAAGAAGAAATATGAAATTTTTGTCTAAGTCTATACTCGATTGGAAACTTAACAATATGCATTAAAATAGGATGATCCTAAAAACCTATACAATATCGTTTACCATAAAAACTTGTAAGTTATTTAGCTCCTGCAAAAGAAAACAACGAAAACTTTAAAATATTATGGAACAAAATTTAAGTAGCATAACATTATAACTGTTATTGTAACTGTATAGCACGAATCTTTACTGAGACACCTTATAATTAAATAACAGTAAATTTTCTTTTCATTGTAATAAGAATTTTGAAATTTATAGCATGGTTTGTAATCTGATATTGAATGTAGCCATTTTTTAAAGATTTTATTTTTCCATTTGGGCAAAATATCAAGGATTTTTTTTTTTTTTTTGTTTTTTAATATCAAGGACTTGCAATAATATTTACGAAGAAATGAATTTTAAAACTAGTAGCGATTCTTTACAAAAAATTATAAATGGAATAGTATAATAAAATTAGTTAGCAAAATGATTGTAAATTTTTATGTTAAATTGATTGATGAAGGAAAATATTATATATATATTATATGTATGTCTATATAATATTTCAATATAGTACGATTCTACAAATTTATATTTTTTTAAATGGAATTTTATTTCCTCAAGAATAATATTCTTGATTATTATAAAATATTTTTTATTAATTTGTAATCGAATTTTAAGGAAGCGATATTATAGAAAATATTTTTTTAGATTTCTATTTTTATAGACTTGCAAAATTATTGGTTTTGAAATTTTTTTATTTTTGAATTGTGTATGGTAGATTAAAAGAAGTTGATAAATTCACTTAAATTTTTTTTCAAATTTTAAAAAATCTAGTATATTTCTATAATTTATCGCAGCCTTGTGGATATTTATTTTGTATTAATTTATGAGTTTCTCGTTTGATAGCTCTTGTGATTCTATATTATGTAATATTCAATTTTGCATTTATTTATATTTGATGGTATTTTTGGGTTCGATTAGACAAATATTTGTCTGTTGGAATAATATGCAATTGCTTAAATCTACTTAAACCAAATTTGAGATATTATTAACATCACATTTTAAATGCAAAAATCTATTGAAGTTTTGTTACTTGATTCCTTGGCTGCATTTGGATTTGGGTGGTACGTATTTTTTGTTCAAATAAATTTTCTTTGCAGTCTTTTGTAATGCATTGATTTTTGCTAAGATCTAAGTTTGACATCTAATGTCATTTCTAGGTATTTAGCATTGTTTTCTTTGGGTATATTTACCCCATTCAGATTTACCGATGGTTGATTTTCTAATTTTTTATTTGTAAAATTTACATGTACTAATTTTAACTAATTGAGTTTAATTTTCCATTTCTTTGTCTAGATGTATAGCTTGTCGCTTGCTCTTTGCAATTTATTTGTAGCCTCGTCAATATTTGATCCTGCCATCAACGCAGTATCGTCATCGAATGTAGTTACAGTTATATTTTCCATTTGTGGTAAATCATTGGTGTAGAGCAAATACAGTATGGGACTCAGAATACTACCTTGAGGCACACCCGTTTTAATATCTCTATTAGTAGAATACTCTTCGTCTTGTTTTATTCTGAATAGTCTGTTTTCTAGATATGATGAGAATATATCTACGTATTGTTTAGGTAACATATTATTTAGTTTATTTATTAAGCCTCGATGCCATACTTTATTGTAGCTTGGGCTACATCTAGAAATATAGTACAACATACTTCTAAAGCTTTTTCTATTATGTCTGTTATTCTATGTATTTGATCGATTTTCGAGTGCTTAGATCTAAAACCAAATTGATAATTTGGAATCAGATTACTATTTTCTATGATCGGTTTTAAGATTCTGAGTTAACCTGCAGAGTTTTGTCTGCCGGATCACGCGATTGTTGCCATCTGTGTCTAGCTACTCTAGGGTAGTTTAATCCTACAGATTTATATTCACAATCTTTTGTATTATTCCAGGCAGTATTTTGAATAATTTTATAATAAAATGTTCTACTTCAGAATCTTATCACATTTGGATTTTAATTTTGTTTTTATGTTTATTTTGTTTTCTATTTCTTGTTTAAAGCTAGCCCGGTCAGTTGTTTTGTTCGTTAGCAGAGGTTTCGACTGTTTCTTAATAACCTTCTCATATAGATTTAGTATGACTGCAGAGTTATCTGAGTCCAAATCATGGTTATCGTCTACCTTAATATAATTGGGTGACAATTTTTTTGTTATATAAAAATCAAGCAGATCAGGAGTTTTATTTCTATCAGTTGGCCAATAGGTTTGCTTACCGGTAGATTGGTAAATGTAGCCTTTTTCTTTTATACCTTTTCTTAGCTCTCTTCCTCTCGTGGAAGTTAATTTAGACCCCCAATCTATATGTTTGGCGTTGGTAGTCACCTACCAGGATAAATCTTTCGCCAAGTAGTTTAAGAATGTTTTCAAACATGTTATTCTTTATGTTGTATCTGGGTGGACAATATAATGCATCGACATAAAGGCTTTGTTTAACATACATAATTCGTAGCACGATTAGTTGGAATTCATCTATTTTTAGACTAAGTTCCTCGTGGTGCTTAATATCTTTTTTTATTAAAATTGAGCTACCATCTCTGGGTGTATTACTTGGATGGTTTGCGCTGTAGCATGTATAGTCATTTATTTTAAGCGATGACTTATCTGTCATATGTGTTCCTGTCAGGAGACATACATCAATATTTTGTGTTCTCAATAGAATTTCTAAATTATTTTTCTTGTTCAGTACACAAACTACAGATTCATTTTTTGCAAGGACCATCACAAAAAATTAAAGTTCTTAAATTACTGTTTTTATTGCACTGATTACATATACAACTGTTTGACATTGTTGACATTACTTATATTTTTTCTATTTAAAATTAAAATAAGTTCAATAAAACTGTATATTACCAGCATACCGTCGGCTTATCGTAAATACCACGTATCTCATTTTTTTCAAACTTTATACTTTTTAACTGAAATTTTCGTATTGGAATTTGGCACCTTTTCCGTTGACTTGTTCTCCAAAAATATTATTGTAACGGTAATTAGGATAAGTTTTTAATAACACGTGTCTTCCTGATGCTAAAACTTACTCTTGAAATACCACGTATCTCTTAGTTTTCATTACATAGCGTTCAGTGTAGGAGTGCTTGTGTTTATTTAATAAGAGTATTTGAATGTTATAATTAATTAAAAGCATTGATTTGTTTTAAGGTAAGTAATTAAAAAATATATTTAAAACAAATATTATATAAAGACACATAAAAAAAGCTGTAATAAAAATCAGATATAATAGTATGAGAGACATACGTGCTATTGCTTAAAGGCAATTCAATTTTTTTTACATCAATCTTCATAGTTACGTGTTACTAGATGTTTTAAATTATATTTTGTTAACTTTATTTCATACGAATTTCATGTTTCTTTAAACTATTTAGCAGTTAATTCTCTCTATGTTTTTTGCCTTTTTAAAAAAAATAATTTGCAGTAGAGTATTCAGCAGTACTCAGTAGAGCTAGGTATTATGTATGTATTTAAATTTGTTGCATTTTTTTTAATCTTTCTCTCCTCTCTTTGAGAAATGTACTCTATTGTGAGTCAAATTATTTTTATACTCTTTCGAAAATAATATTATTTTCAATAACTACTCTTTTGAAATTGGCGAAACAATTCAATTACAACCAAAATTGTCAGGAAGAAAATTACGCAATGATGCTCAATTAGATTTTTTAAATGAATTTCTTGGAAACATCCAAGAAATAGAGTCTCATTACTGTAGATAAAACTCCAAAAATTTGTACCTCGAAGATGCTGTTTAAAGACTGATGCTTATCAAGCTTATTAAACTTATTGTGGCGATTTAAAAGAAAATCCTTTAAGCATTTGCCTTTTTTATCAAGCATTTGCAAGAATGAATTTGAACAACACTATTTTATTCCGTCAAATGCGTTTCGTTATGTCAAATGCTCTACTTCAATTTGCTGTCCAGGAAAACATTCCAAAAAACATTGTGGTAGTTATGCTGTCCACAGCATGTCTGAACGGAAGATAAAAAATAATCCAATTTATTTACCAAGCCAATATGTCAGCTTTACACACCAAACACGAGGAAAACTTTTTCTATTAAAAGCATTTTATTTAACACATGAGTTCTTTTTCGATTATAGCGAAAATATTAAGAAAAAATCAATAAGACCAGGATGAAAATCCCACGATCCAGCAGTAACAGATCTCAAGACACTTACATACAATCCAGATGGTACTGTTTTCCTTAAAATAAATTATGGAGATGAATACCAAGAACTCCAAATTCGAATGAATAAAGATTTTGACTTTAATTAAAAAATCAATCAGTAATTCCTGAAGATATTTATTGTTTTTATGAATATTTACCAAAGGAAGACTTAAGCATATTTTAATAATATTTTGAGCATCTTTAAAATCGAATATTAATGTTTCTGTATTGATACCGAATTGAATTATTTATAATTTGTGTAAATTTATTTGAAAATGTGGTTTTTCTTACTTGATTGAACTATTTCAAAATTATTATGTCAAATTCATTTATTTTTTGTTTTACAATTTTATTTGAACATTAAAAAAATATTTTTGATATAATATCACGTATCTTTACTCTATCAAATTTTTTAATAACACGTAAGTTAGATAAAACTTGTAATAATTTATATTATATAAAAAAATATTTTCCAAATAATGTATTACGTAATACATAAATAAGTTAGGAAAACATTGGGTTCTTACAATTGATGACTCGTGAAATAATTAATTTTTTCTCTCTCCTGAAAATTCAGGAAGAATGAGATACGTGGTATTTACGATAAGCCGACGATACACTGGTCTTTTTATAACTTTACAATTTTTGCACAGCATAATTTTAAAAAGGTCATACTGAATAGTTTTAAAGTAAATTTCGACACTTAAAATTTTATTTTGTGGTCATACCCACTTTGATCGCATGAATTTGTAGCATGAAAACAAATAATTTTTCTTTACTTCTATTTAATTATTTATTACTAAGCTGATAGTCCTGGCAGCTTAGTACTTGTAAATTACTATTATATACAGTTTAAATTATGCTCAATAAAAAATAATAATAATAATAATATGTACCTATTACTATATTTTCAATCTTACCTATAACTTATTGGCTATAGTAAAAATCAATCTAAAATCAAAGAAATATTGCATCATGAGAAAATAAAGGATTAAAAATTCCTTCCAAAAAATTTTTCTAAATTTTACCAAAATATAGTTTGAGAGGAATTTAATAACCCTTATCGTTTAGATTTAGACTCTTAGTAGTCTCAGTTCCCATTAATTTTAAATGATTAGGTTATTGTTTAAATATTTTCCATTCAAAAGACTACTAATTTTTGCTTGGAAATGGCAAATAGATGGACAACATCTCCAACAATCATTTTTTTTTTGTTTTTATTGTTTTGTTGGCAAAATGTTGCTCTTTTGTTTATTATTTTTTTTTTTATATCAAAATTTCTAAAGTTAATTCTAGAAGATTTAGTGAGAGGCACCTTTTACCCTTATCCTTTTTCAATATTGTATTTTTTTTTTCTTCTCTTGTAGTCTTTTGTTACGCCTAAAGAAACTTCATAAATTCCTTAGGTCAATTAAGAGGGTTATTATAGGGAGACCAATGAAAAAAAAAATTTAATTCTTGCTTTAATTTTTTTTCCATCTACTACCATATTTTCTCTTACTCAGTCTTTGTAAGATCATGACTCCATTATTTAATGTTATTGGTTGTTGGTTTTTGTTGTTTTTATAATAAATATTTACCCAGAAATATTTTTGTAATATATGAAGTGAAGTTTCCTCCTGTTTAACAAGAATATTATAAAAAAAAAAATAAACAGGCATTTGAAACCAAAGGCTATAAGTTCAATTTTTGACCATGAATGAACCATGAATTCTTAAAAAAAATGGGTACGGTTAAAATTGTTTGGTTAAAAGACTTGAATATTTCATCATTATTGATCATATTTTGAGTGGTGTATGTTGGTTTCGGGATGATATTATCAAGAACATGTTTTTCCTCCCGCCATATTTGTTTTAATAATTTTATGTGGGTGCCACTGATTACAATGGGAAATAGGGCGAACATATTCTCACATATTGTAAGCTCTGCTGGATATTTTGAGTTAGCTAAATTAGTTGTCGTTAAAATTTTCCATAGACTTTCGACGTGACATGCACCCTGAAAACTCTTTTCGAAAGACAGTGTCATGATGTTTTTGTGAGGTTTGTTTGGCATTTAACAATATTTTTGGCCGATTTGCCATCTGTATATAGTTTTGATACTTGTTTTCTTGCACAATATCCAGTTTAAAATATTTTATGATTAATAAAACTTTTAAATGCTGCAGAAGCTTGTTTAGCAACATTTACAAGAAGAAGTTTGTTTTTCAGATATTTGATTTATATTGTTTTTCAGATATTTTCAGATATTTTATCATGTTTTGGAAAAATTCTATTGCAGTACAGGCTGGTCTGCAGCGAGTTTCTATAACCAGGGCGGAGCATTATGCTGTTCAGTTAATTAAGCAGTTAAAACATCTTTAAATTTATCCTCTTCATAACATAAGATAAGATGTTGTGATGTACCACTTCAGTTTTTATCTTGCACTTTTGCTTGTAGTCTGTCAAACTTGCTGATACATTTGAAATGCTGATAGAAATTTGTCATCTGTCGAAAATCATAGAGGTAAATCTAAATTTTTGTCACATATGGTAAAATTTAATACTTTCAGAACCCAGACCTGCCTCATATCAACAAAACAAAATCCATCAATACCAAATATTCTATTCGAAAATGTAAATATAGAAAACTTTCAAACTCTAAGAAATATTGGAATGAAATTCACCAGCAAACTTTCGTTGAACGATCACAATTTTTTGTCGTGAATGATGCTGCTAAATGTTTAGGAATCTTAAGCAGAAGTAGGGAACACTTTATATCTTCCAACCTCCAATTGATATACAAGGTATACATTCCACCACGACCTCAATACAACTCGCGTACTTAAATAAGGTACAAAACCGAGCCAGCAAAATTATCAATGATGACGATGTTGCACAACACCTCACATAATTAAGTTGTAATGTAGAGACAGACTCCCTGCTTTATAAATATTTGTTGGGTAATTGCTCGGACGAAATAAAATGTATTATAACCCAAATACAACTATTCCAGCGTAATACTCGCAGAGCAGCTTTTTCCCACAGATTTTCTGGGGAGCCGCTGCGAAGCACAGATTTAAAATAATGGCAGTTTTTCCATTAACAGTACCTGTAGTTGTCAAGAAACGGGCTAATACATATCTTTTATGCTAACTATAAATTTTATATATATACTAACCCTTGTTATCTATTCTATTCTATTCTATTCTATATTCTATATTCTATATTATATTCTATTCTATTCTAGTCTATTCTATTCTATTCTATTTTATTCTATTCTATTCTATTCTATTCTGTTCTATTCCATTCTATTCTATTCTATTCTATTCTATTCTATTCTATTCTATTCTATTCTATTCTATGCTATTCTATTCTATTCTTTTTCATTTCATTCCATTCTATTTTATGTTATGTTCGTTTATAATGTTGTTTATTTCGTTACTTTCCTGCCTTTTTTTGTTTTTTTTTTTTATCTTTTAAATGCTATAAATTCTGTGAAAGCATCAGTTAGGGTACTTATCCCATTACTTGGGCCTAAAACAAAATTAATACCTTTGTATAATACCTTTTATCTCTTTACTGTTTCAAAGGGTAGGATTTCAATATAACTGTCTTCGATTTCGGCTATCGGAATATGTTTCAGTTCCTTGTAATAATTTATTTTTGACACAAATAAAAAATAAAGTCTTTTCTATTTTTGGTTAATGACAACTAAGCAGCAACAGATAACGAAGCCAGGCTGGAATAAATAAAAATAATTGAACATTTCTTGTACCTAGATAGATGAAATAAATTTTTCTGAGATACATTGCCCGGAGAGGTTGAAATACAGTACCAAAAACTAGATATTTTTTTTAATTCTAAACAAAGAACAAAAAAAGTAAATACAAAAAGTCATTTTGTTGGACAGACCTTCAAAGTAAAAATATTTCTTATTCCATTTTTATAGAACAAAACTTTCAATCTATTTGCTAGTAAATGTAAAAAAGAAAATGCGTCAAAAAAAGGGTCAAAAGTTTGTTTTAATTTTTATTTTTTTTTTTTTCGAAGTAAATTTCTTTCAAAGTAAATGGTTTGCAATGGTTATAAAATCCAGTGTAAAAGAAAAAAAAGTTATACCATTAATGTCACGCCTTTAAAAATAAGCTACATAAAAATTATTATTAAAGGATACGCTTCACTTTGTGTACCATAGGTAGGTTATAAGTACACAATATAGAATATAGAATGTATATAAAAAGTACATAAATTAAATGGAAAGGTGAAAAAGGTCGTAACGTCAAACCATAAAATGGTATTTTCATTAACACTTAAGGCAATTTCAAAATTCACAGTGGAAAAAAATGGCGATGAAAAAGTGATGACAAAAAAACAAAAAACAAAAAAGAACAAAAAATAAAACAGCAAAAAATAAAAATTAAGAGATCGGTATTTTCTAAAAAAGGAATTTTTATACATTTTTTAAAATTTTTTTGTTTATTTTTTTGTTTAAAATTAGAACAGAAGTTAAAATTTTTTTTTTTTGTGCTTCTTCAATTCTCTTTTATTTTTTTTCTTATTCAAAGATGCTTAAAGGTGTAAGAATTGTGGCTACCTACTTAAAAGAGGTTATCTAGGATAATGTTGATTGCCAGGTATACAAATAAATTTTCCAGATAATAATATCCAATATCAGAAGTTAATACTAAACATAAGTTTTTAAAGTGCTGATTTTCTTTTGTTAATCAGACACAATTATTTCGCATTCTATTACTGCCTATGGTTTGTCTGTTATTTGCAGTATTATATCAGGATATATTATAATATAAGATGTTTCTAAATTCAATTAGCTTGAAATAGTAATCCAAATTGATAATAGTATGCAATCTATATATACAAAAAATTAATGTATGTTTGTATATTAAACGTATATTTTTATGTAAAACACATGACACAACTTACATGACAGTCTATGTTATTTTCTATTCTTGTAACTCATTTTTGCATCAAAATAGTACAAAGGTTTATTTTAAGTTTGTTCACTGTTCAATCTTAACAGACTGTCCAATCCCAACAGTTTAATTGGTTCGATGAATTGACTTTATATTTTTTAGAAATATTATTTCTTAGTTAAGAGGCTCACTATAAAGTGATTGGAATATGAGCAATTATGATTCGTTTGGTTATTTCAAACGATTAGTATTCAATTTAAACACACAAAAGGTTTTATTAGTCTTAACCCATTAGCAACGGCTACCAGAACCCATTATCAGAAATTAATAATTTTTTAACAGTGATATAGTTTTAGTTCCAGATACCCAAATATAAAATTTCGTGGGACTGTTGTTCCTAGATCCTGATATCTAGCCTGTACTTTATATAGTACGTTGTGAGAAGGAAAAAAAAAATTTTAATTTTAATACGATAATGAGCATAGTTAATTTTTTTGTTTATAATTAAATTAGCTAGTTATGGTAATTTTGAAAGCAGTTTCTGTGTTGTTTTTAGACAAATTTTGCAATTATACATGCTTCTGTTATGGCATACCACACAACGGAGTTGAGATTTTAATTTTATTGGAACATGGTGATTTATTTCCTTTTCTACTGGAGATGGTGAATTGTTCTTTTTTCTCATATTTTCTTCCTTTTGCTTCTTGCATAATTTTTCGCACACTAAGCCTATAGGGAAGTTAAGTTGGCTATTATATTACCAATTTTTGCTCGAAAACAAGTAAAGTTTTAACGCATTAACCATTGCAAGATCAAGGAGTAAAAATAACCCACCACCATTTCTTTCCGTTTATCGAACTGCTATACGCATTTATATTTTGGTCCACGTTATCTACGCCTCCCATATGAGCATTGTAAGTTGTATATACGTGTGGCTCCTCCACTGGAATTTTTTGATGAGCTTGTTTAGAGCAGCGCTATTTGATTGATCTTATATGATCAAAATTGGTTATGGTTCTGCAAACACTATTGTCCATCCATTGCACAGCATCGCCATCCATAAATCATTTGTTGAATCATATCTGCAATTTAAATGATGAATAAAAATTGAAAAATTGAATAATTATCACTATTACCTATAAGAAATTTTGTACGAGCAGACGCTCTAACTTAATTTGTACGCAGAATTGAACTTGGTCCAGCTATAATAAATAAAGTTTCTCTATAGTTTTTATTTTCTTCTTGAATATCTAATTCAACAGTACCAAGAACATCTCTTAACATGTTGTTTTCAAAAATAATTTGTTCATCTATTTTCTCATAATCCGTTAAAAATTTAAATCTGGTGGAATAATATTTACAAAAATTTGTTCAGAATCATTATTTTCAAAACTATCTTCTTGCAGAAGAGCTTCAGTTGCTTCCTCAAGGCCTTTAAACTGATTTTCCCATAACATTTTTTTTTGTGTTCATTTAAGTGTTTTGACATATTCTGAAAACAAAGAACAAAATCTTTTTTTTTGTATACATTTTTTAACGGTTGTACTTTTTACAGTATACCCAACTTTATTGAAATAAAAAACTTATAAAATAAAAATTTCTTTTTTTATTCTTACATTGATTTTGTTTATCTTTATTTATCAAATTTAATTTATTTTGCAAAAATAATAATGCTATAATTAATTTTTTTTTATTATTTTTAAATAACACCATCACTTTAATACAAACTTTAAAAATCACACTTTTTCTACGTCAAAAATTACTTTTATCTGAAGTTAAACCAGTATTGCTTGACATAACTTTCTTTTGTATATTTTTAACTTAATTTTAACGCAAATTTTTCAAAAAAATAACAATAGCTTAGTCACAATAACTTAAACAGTGACACCTATTTTGCTGTACTATATATAGTACAATCGTTGAAAATGGGTTAAGAAAAGAAATATAACAAATTTTTGTTGAAATCTGGTAACCCATTGTGACGTCAGAGCTTAAGAAAAATAGTATCTGTATAAAATTAAAGTTTTTAAAGCATATTTGACCGCCTTACTATATTTGTAAGATTTTATAGAATAGGTTAAGAAATAATTTTGTTAATATTAATTAAATATAATAAAATATTAATTACTTTTCTTTTATTTTTATTTTTAGTAGAAATTAATTAATTATAATCTATTTGATTCTAAACAAGAAATAAATAAATAAATGTCTTTTCTAACATTTAATTAAAAAAAAACAAATTGTCTAATTCTTTAATTTTATTGAAATTTCTATTTACTTCTTTATTTTACAATATGAATTACAAAAATTCGTTTCAAAATCCTGAATGTGGAACCAAATTCCATCTTATTTGTTCTCCAAACATAATCAAGTCTATATTTATGATCTACATAAATTCAATGTGGACGTTATTAACTTCGTTCGTAATTGTCCTTCTTTCCTAGCTTTTGCGTCCCAGCCGAATCACAATAAAAGGTCCCCCAATTATTATTTTCCTTATGTATAAAAAAAAGGTAGTTTTAGATGAGAGGGCTCGTGAGTTGTAATATGCCACAATGTCAATAGCACTCGCTTTTATTCTTTGTGTTGATTTTCAAATTCTACACAAAAAATAAAAGGAGTTGTAGTGCCAAATATTGGTAATGGTGATAATTTACCGTACACATATTTTATTTTATTTCGGTTTTGCTTCACTTGTCAGAGCAAATTTAGAATGGTCTTTGACAGCATGTTAGTGTTGCGCTTTCCCATATTTACTACCATGGTAATTCAATATAATGCCATTCCTTAAATCATTAATGATTTAAATTTAAATTTTATAAATTTTTCCTAATTCATTGTTTTAAGATCAAATTTGGACTTCTTAACTATACAATAATTTATTTACAGTTTTGGCATTTCTATTCAATTTGTATAGCTTTAATGTTTTTGAATCTTCTAGTGGCTTCAAATATGATGAATCAGCTATGACTAAACTGTGAAAACTAATTTATTTACTCGAATTTTTGGCATTTATAATTAGAAATCGTTTACCATTACATTTTGCATTTGACTTGCTCTTAGGGATGACTAGTATGAATATTATTATTATTAATTTGTAATATGGAAATATTTCAAAAAAATTTCAAAAAATTATAAAATCTGGCAATTCTGTTTTCGTGTAAGACAAAAATAATGAAATAGGTTATTAAAAACAAAAAATAAATGGTAAGGTAAGAGGTGTGATAGATTCAGGTGTCAAATTTTATATTAATATCCTTTTTATGCTTTTTTTTTGAAGAATTTGCGTTTTTGTTAAAGTATCTACTTTAAATGAAAAGTAAATTGAGAAAAAAAATGAGTTTTCCTTTTTTTATGAGGTTGTTTAGATACAAAAAAAAATATGTTGCAACTGTAAAAATTTCGAATTAATAAGTTCGGTACTTTTTAAATAAAAATGTAAATACATAGAATATAATAAAAATTAGGTATACATGTAAATTGCGAATAATAGCAAAGCTATTAAGTAAAATAGCTACTATTGAAATCTAATTAAATCATTTTAATTATAAGTTAATTTTTTGTGTTACATTATTTAAAAATGGGATTATTTTGCTAATTTTTATCAATTTGATTTATAGTTTCAAGGTATTGGCATTTTTGGGACTGGCTTTCGCTTCTGATATTTTTTGAGTTGAACTATTTCGTTTTTATTCTTTACTTATTTTTGTAATTTGAATAACAATAATAATCTTAGTTAAAACATTAATAAATAGTGTAATATTAATGGGTCTATCGGAGTTAGTCTTATAAAAACGAAATACTTGTCTTTGAAAAATAAATAAAAAAAAAATTAGCAAAATTATAACAAAATGTAGTTTGAAAAAACATACAAATTATTAAAAGCCCATGGGCGGAAGAGACATTTAGCCATATAACAAAATCATATTGAACTAATAAATATTTAACATATTTTGCAATTTTTGTTGTTTATTTTAAAATCTTGTCATTAAAAGCCTGTTTTTGTTTAGGACAAGAAAACGTAGACGACAATACAGTAAATCCTAAATAATTAATTTTATTGAAAAATTTTTTACTGTTTTTTCAATAAATCGGTTGTTGAATCGGTTGTAAAAAATGCCAATAACAATATTTGTTAAATTAATAGTATTTTTTATTAAAATGATAACAAAAATGATTGTTTAACACAAAAAAACCATATAAATTGTACCTACAATAATATTAATAACAAAAATTGTTCAAATAACAGTTTCGGTTATTAAAATTATAACATAATTGAGAATTTAACAATTTTTGTTGTTACAGAATCGTTGTTAATATAATAACAGAAATTGTTAAAATTTGTAATTAAAAAGAAAACTATTGTTATTAATTCAATAATTAAAATCATTAACATAATAACAAATTGTATTTTGACATTCGAAATTATTAAAAAAACAAGACTTGTTATTAAAATAATAGTAATTTGTGTTTTTAATAACATTTACCTATAATTTAACAAACGTTTCTTAAAATGAGAAAAAATGTTTTCAAATTTATAAATTCTTATTCAGTTCAAAAGTAATCGCAGGATAAAAAGAACGTTTTGCTAAAGTTAATTTAAAAGTGAATAAAAATGTGTAAAAAAAAGAATAAATACCATATTGAATAAAAAATACTTATTTAATATAGATATAAATTTCTTAATAATTATTGAATGAACAACAAAAAGTAATTACATATAGCTTAGCTATACATTACATTAGCTATATGTAATAATATTACATATAGCTAATTGGAATAAATTTAAGGAAATTTCTATAGGTAAGTGTTATTTTATATTAATTAGGTGAAATAGTGCAATGATTAATATTTAAATTATATTGTGTTTTCTTTTTTTGAGAAATAGTTATTAGAATCACATGTATATTATGTAGAAGAAAAAATATAGTTTGTATTTCAATGGCAAACCGACTTAAGCTTGATAAGAAATTAACTTAACGAAATTTTTTTTGTTTTAAATTAATTGATTTATAATCATCATTCATCAATACATAAAGGCAAAATTAAAGAATCTTCCGTTAAATCCATGATTGATTTTATTTAAAGTAACACATAGTAAGTTTTGTTTATAATATAAAAGTGTTTAAAAAAGTAAGACTGATTTCATAAAATATATAATTTATATAAACATAATAATAGGTACATCTATTAAAATTAATCTTCTTGTTTTGTATAATATAAAATAAATATCTTTTTATTTAATTACAGATGGGAAATTATTAACAACGTTTTAGTTATTGCACCACATACTAGTACCCACAGCAAGAATTGTTCTTATTATGGCAAATAAAGAAAAACTAAACATAAAAAAATTTGGATTTGCGATTCCCAAATTCTTTCTTTTGTATGTATTGGTAACACAGTTCAATAGCTGAAAGAATTGTTAGAGAAAATAATTTAAGAAAATCTGCCAGTTCAACCGTTACTACTTCTAGCAGGAACTGTAGATGGCCATAAAGAAATGTGCTTAAAAAGAAGTGCTTTGTGTATATAAAAATTATTAGCAAATAAAAAAAAAATATTTTTAATTAAATATAATGCATTATGTTTCATTTAAGACATCCCAAAAAAAAAAACTGTTATAAAAAACTATAAGTTTAATAATTATTATTCAATTTTCTTTGTTGATGCAGAGGTCCGTTTATGAATCAGAGTTGATTGGATATTGTGTTTTTTGTTAGGACAACTTATTTTTAAAATAACAACTTGTATTGTAAAAATAATTCGGTTTGTAAAATTAATAGCAGAATATTGTCATTGCTATTACAATAACAGCTCAAGTTGCTAAACCAAGAGATTCATTATTACATTTACAATATTGTTTTTTAAATCCACAATTTTAGCTATTAAATAGATAACCCTTCTTATTAAATTGACAACTTCTACTGTTAAATTAAAAACGTTTGCCTATTAAAATAACAATTTTGTTATTTTATTTATAGTAATGTTTATTAAATTCACAGTCTTAGTTATTAAAGAGATAATGCTTTTTGTTATATTAACAACTTCTACTGTTAAATTAAAAACTCAGGTTGTTAAATCAACAATTTTGTTGTTAAATTCATATTCATTTATGCTCTCTCTTTTTTCTCTTTATGGTTATTACTTTAACTACACTGGTGATTAATTTAATAACGATTTGTTATTGGACGTATTTTAATAACATTTTTAAGTTAATAACGATTTTATTAAGTTAACAGTAAAAATTTTTTCAGTGTTGTCGAAAGCTGCTGGCCTTAATCTACTCCTATTCAGTTTATTGAAATTTTAATTTTCTTGGGAGGAGGAAAATATAGATATAGGTATAGCAAGATGCATTTTATAAAAAAATGAATTACAAAATTTTTTTGTTATTAGGTTTTTGGCTAAGTGTTCTATTAGTATAATATGCATTTTCTTAATAAGTTTTGTTTGTTAAAAGAATATGTGCCAAAAATGATAGAAAATAGGAAAGGATTTTAGCTCAGATATCTATTTGTTAAATATATTTTGTGATTTACGATTTTATTATTTCCAAAAAAAATTTCATAAAATTAATTTTAAATAAATATTAATATGCAAAATCGTTGAGTTTATCAATATTGGTTGGGACATTAATACTTATAATATCCTTTTTGAAAAAAAACATGCTGAATAAAGGTGACCAAACTTCTAACATTTTATATTAAGAGCCACACTCAAGTTTTTGTCTGGTTTGCATCTGAAATTCGATGTCACCAAATAAAATTAAGCAGTTCAGTTAGTTACAGTTGTATACAGTTTGTGCTGGATCCGAAAAACGTCGGGTGACTTTCTTAGCATCATATAAAAATGAAAAAAAGGATAGTAAATACATAACTTCGCCATATTTTACACATTTTTTCTTATGCCCTCTTTGTTCTGCCAAAACTCATTAAGTCCTTTTTTTTGCAAAAATGAATTCATTATGATATAAAAAATAGAGGTAGTCTAATACAGATATAATATTAAAACTCTCTTAGTCATATTTTTAATACCTTAGAAGCTATGCAATACTAAAAATTATTTTAGAAAAGTACTAAAATAATATTAAATTATTTTTTGGAAAAAAAGGACTTGGTCAGTTTTCCCAGAACGACAGCGATAAATAATTTAAGTAAACAATTTTAGTATTAAATTATCTATGAAATCTGTTTTCCAATTAATAAAACTGTTTCGACCAATATTTGTCTTATGGTTAAGAACCACGTATGTTACCCAAATAAGGCTTATGAATGTCGGTTCAAAAAATCAATTAAAATCTGTAAAACAGGCAAAAAAAACGAGACCATTAGAAAAAATCGTATTTTTAATATATATTTTATCAAAGAAAATTTCTGTAATTTTTCATGATTGTTCAATTTTTGATTATTTTATTTACCTTTTAAATATTGATTACCAAAATCAGAATCAAAACTTAAACCTAGTTGTTATTTGATTTTTAATAAAAATTCTTTATGTGCGTATAACTAAAAATATTTTAATAAACTTTTACATTCATTATAGCTACCTACAATTTTACATTATCATCTCAACAAAATGTCAAGATCTATTCTCATTTTCAAAATTTGCGTTGTTTTTTTTTTTTTGTTTTAAATAAATATAAGTAGATATTGAAAAAAATATTGTTTTTTGCATGCATCAATGACATTTTTACTACTCATGTACTGTGCACATGTTATGATTGTTTATTTTTAAACATATACACACACACAAATATATCCTTATTAAATTGAAGTTTTTATATGCTGTCGCAGTACTAAAATAATTTAATCAAAGCTGAAAATATAATAAACCGAATAATTTTGACATTATATTTTTACACATTCATAAAAATATAAAAATAAGCAAACATAAAAACATAGAAAAATAAAAACAAGACAAAAAAATAATATAAAAAAAAATATTATGAAATTTCATAAGGACATTTTTGTTTTTATTTTTTTATTTATTTTTGTTTTTTTCATAAAGAATATTGAATTATTTTTTTCTTGAATAAATTTTTAATCATCCATATAAAATCTACAATACAGTTGTCAGCAAACTCGAGGGTCAACCATAAAATTTTATAATAATTTTTTTCTAGTAGAGTCCTTTTAATATCGATGTTTTATTCTCTGCGATTTTTATTATATAAATAGTGCAGCAAAAAATTAGAAAGTTCTGTACAAAGTACACTTAAGATTAACAAGACAGGTAGATGAAAAAAATCAGCAAGTACATTTTACAAATTTACGCACTGGGTGACGCAGTAGGTAGAGCACCTGCCTTTCAACCGAAATGTTCCAGGTTCGATTTTCGACGAAGCAAAAAAAGTTTTTATACAACTAACAATAAAAAATGTATAATATTCCAATTTTTTTCAACAATTCTGTTTCAAAAACTGTCAATTCATGTTAGGCAATGAATTTGCATTCTCTGACATTAAGTTATAGAACTATTATTTCACCTCTTTCCCAAATTAACTTTTTCTAGTTTTTAAAAAATTTGTTTTAAATTATTTCGGCCCTCTAAAAAGCCAAAATTGAATTATTTCGGCACGCTAACACAGTCTTATTATATAACATTAAATTTGATTGATAAATTCAATAATGTCGGCAATTAAAGTAACTTCTACTAAAATTATTACTTGAAAAATAAAATAAATATATTTAATATTCAACGAAAAGCCGCTTAGTTAATGACAAAATTTAAATAAAATATAATTTCAAAACAATATGTGTGTAGAGTACAGATATAGATTTTTTTTAAAGATTATTACCCAGAAATAGTCTATATATACGATTTGAACAAAAAAATTAATTGCTGGACTGACTATTTATAAAAAAACACCTATACATGCTCATTTTAGCCAATGTTTGACTTGATCAAATTTGTTTTAAAGTAAGCTATTTGAATTTCATAAATTTTAAAATAGTTCATATTATATTGGTGAAGTTTGGAATGAAATATTGGAACATTCAAGAAAGGAGATTTATCTGGAATCGTATTTCACGAAACATCGAGCAATATTCGTATTTGAAACCTTACGAAAGACATTTAATAATTGGATTAAGACGATTTTATTTTCTGCGATAAGCTAGCAAAAGACTAACTGCTTCTAGTCTATAATAATGCAAAGATTTATGATCTGTTCTACATAATTGCTTGATCATATTTGCAGCATCAATACTATGGATTATTTTCTGATATAATATATACAATTTTCAAAATTTGTTGAAATAGATTTCCATGCATTTTATTAAAGACAATATACAAAGACATCAATACTATGGATTATTTTCTGATATAATATCTGATCTAAATAACATTTTCTTTTGAGTGAGTTCCATAAACGTCGGTGGAGGATGTTTTTGCTGAAATTCAAGTATTAATATAACTCTAGCAAATTTTTATTCTATGAACTGATCATTAAAATCATATCAGTTGCTCAAAATATGTTTCAATTTTTTTTTTGCTATTTTTTTTTGTTGTAATTTCATTTTATCCATCATGTTTGTTTATCTTTATAGCTTTTATTGCGTGTAGTCCCAACAACTATATTGTACAATTTCTGTATCAACGCACATGTTAATACGAACACATCTACTGGAATGGGTGTGACATATTTCATGGGTTCTTTGAAAAAGCTGCCGACAACGTGATTACATGAAACAATTCCAAGCTCTAAACTTCTAAAGAGTGTCTATATTTATCATAAAATAGTTCCACTATTAAAATAATTTGAAATTTAAAAAAATTTTATAGTAAAAGTTTATTAAATATCTAGCATTAAATATAGAGCTTTCAATTTGTAACTGCTATTTAATGTTTTTTCCAGGTCACCATTACTTTTTTCAAACTTGTAATTATTACTACTGTTTCTACAGACATTTATATTTTGTATTTTCTTGACAGTAAATTTATTACTTTTTTGTACTTGTTATAGTACGGTACTACAACTTTTACTACATTTTATCTTAAATAATTTTTTATATATTTATTTATTAAATTTGTGGCTTATCAACTCACTAAATGTGGAAAACTACTACTACGGTCAGAAAGTAAGCCTCCTAAAATAGCGTATAGTTTCATTTTATTTGTAAGTCGTTACCAAAGTATTATACTCTCAATTATTTTCTGTTATTTATTTTATCCCAATGGCAAAGACTACTGGATCACGTCGAGAATCCTGTGGAACATTTTTTCTGTTTCGTCGGAAATCGAACCTGGAACATTTCGGTTGAAAGGCAGGTTCTCTACCTACTGCGTCACCCAGTGCGTAAATTTGTAAAAAATTAATTTACGCTTTAGATGTACTTGCTGATAAAAATGTTTAATTTTCAAAGGACATTAACACGTCATCGATAATACAAAACTTCAACATCCCTTCGCCAATATATGTATAGTTTGAAGACCATTGAATCTAAAATGAAAAACAAAAATCGTACATTATGATATTATAACAAAATTAAATATTTAAAATATTCAATGTTAGAGAAAGCAAAAATAATGCTACAAGATCAAAACAACAATTGTCAATGACACATGTCATATTTATTTAATTTAGTAAAATTCTGATAATAATATTATGATGTTCGGTATGATAATGATGTCGTCCAACATGGATGAGAATATTTTCAATATTTCAAAATATTTTATTACAAATTGTCATTTTTAATAAAATATAATAATAAAATTAAAATTTATATTTTTATAGGATTGAAATAGAACGAAACGGATATTTTTTTAACAATAATTATCAAATACAACCCACGTCACTTACCATTATGAATTTGTCAATTTTAATTAAATTTTTCCCAAATACCTATTTACATTTCCTATATACATTTTACAAATATTATCATTTTATTAAAATTCAAAATTAAATTCTATTTTTATATAAATTAAAATTTTTTACATAAATATGTATACGTATGCTAGATAGAACTAGAGATTCATATTAATCTTGGTAAATTCCAAAGGACATTTTCATTCCAATTTTAGTTTATATCTTAGAAAACAAAAGAAAAACATAAACTATTTATTTTTATGCTTCGTTTATTTTTTTTTTTTTGTTTTGTTTTAATAAATTTCCGTTCTTATTACTCTCGCCTCTGTTAAAATTTTCACAATATTATTTTTAGTATCAACTGATTTAGATCCTGTGAATCACTACAGATGTCCATGTTCACAAAAATTCTAAGAAAATTCATGAGAGCTCAATAAAGAAAATCAAAAACAAAATTTACTTTGCAGTTGAATTACTAAATAGTATACACCTACTTAAGAACCACATCTTCATCAACATTTACTTAAAACAAAAAAAAAAAACAAAAAAAAAACAAAATTGTTTGAAATTTTCTAATATTAATTTCATAGGACAAACAATATACACCAAAACCAAATAACCAAAAATACCTGCCGAGTTCATTTCACGTTGAGATTATTTACGTCTTATATTTATTTGTCATTTTCTTTGTTTTACATTTCTTGTTATTATTTTTTTGTTTTTTTTTTGTTAGCAATGAGTGGTGTGGATTTTCATTTATTAAAAGTAGAAAAAAAAATTACTGTTTATTTAAGGACAATTTAGGACAACCAAATTAGATTATGTAAACACTATGACTGATTTAAAGGAATCTTAAATCTTCAGAAAGATTAAATTTTTGTTTGAAAATAGTTCAGTACATGCATGACCAAATAATTGGCGGTGCTTGACTTTGAAATTTTAAAGTTTAATTAATATTTCAGAATGAATTTGTCTATGTTACCTCTTTTCGATTAATTTTAATTTCGATTTTTTTTAATTACTTGGAATAGTTAAAATAAATTCAATAAGTAATAATGCAAAAATGAAAAACATATAAATTATATACAGACGTGAACAAATAAAAAATTGTATATGAAGTTTTATTTATTTTTTTTTTTTATTTTATAGTCAAAACTTAGGTTGTGAAACTTTTAGTACTTGCGTACGGTTGACCATTTGAAAAAGGAATAGATAGTTAAAGGAAAGGAAAGAAAAAGGAAGAAGAAAAGTTTTGTGGGGAAGAGCGAAGAATGTTGTTAATATCCGTCTTAAATCTCTACCGTAAATCATAAATAAAAAAAAAAGTGTGCAGAAGTGCAAATAATAAACATATAAACAGAAAATAAAGTAAAATTGAAAGTTGAGTACAGGCCTCCGAAACAAGGTACAACTGATCTGGGTACCAGCTCATAGTGACTTGACTGTAAACGAGAATGCTGATGAACTAGCCAGGTCATCGGCGGACAACATCTATGGACTGGAGCCGGCAATTGGTATAACTTTTAGTAATATTAAACTATCGATAGAAAACAACCCTCGAGAGAAACAAACATTCTTTGAGAGCATATTGAAGGTCATAGATCCTCCAAAATATATGCACCAAGAATAAACACCAAAATAACCAAATTCTTGTTAATTCTCTGTAGGAAGATGGCGGCCATACTTAGTGGTCATAACCACATTAATAAGCACATGCATATATACAATGATTTTTATTCCTTACCCCATAGAATACAGAATAAACACATCAGTGAAGAACCTAAAAATGTGAAAAACTGGTTGAGTTATTTGAAGCAAATAGGAAACAAAAACGATAATAGACAATGTTTTAAGAGAAAACTTTTTTAAATAACCTTTATTAGGTTTACTATTAGGTTTTTGTAAGAATTTCACTACATGGCTTTTAAACCACATTTCCCGCTAACTTGGAACTTGTAATATAACATTCTAGCACCGTAACTCTCTGTTGAACCAAAAGCTGTAGTGGATTTTGGACAAACTTTTGCCACTGTACTTCAACCTAGGTACATGTGAATTAAAAGTGCGGTGTAATAAATAAACGTTTAAATAAGCAATTAATGATTAATAAACTAAAATCAGAGTGCATAAAAAAAAAAAAAAAAAAAAAAATTAAAATAATAAAAAATTTAAATTATAAAAACAATTTAAAAATAGTGTCAATAATAAAATTTACTTTAGAATAATAATAAAATCAAATAATACATAACTTAAAAATAGCCAAAACAATTTTTTCTTTTTTCTCTCCTTTATTCAAAATGTTGTTAACTGTTCGTCTTAGTTGACAATAATAAAATCATGATTCAATTCACATTAAAATAATTTTTTTTTTTTTTTTTTTTCTCGTTTTTCTTTTCCGGCTTTCTTTTTCTTCTACAAAATTCTCTCATTATGCACTATAATTTTTTAATTTTTTCTTCTTTTTTATTTTGTTATTACCGTAATTTTCTCATTGTTCTAACCTGCAGTGAATGTTTCTGAGAGTATTTCTACACCCAATAAGGTATTAAAAACTGTTGTGTGTAGATATTGGTTTCAGTTGCATTCATTGCAGGGGTGGTATAAGTAAGTGGTATGTGGGCCAAAAAATTTAATTTATATATTTTTTTTATATATATATATATTTTTTTTTTTTTCGGTACTTTTTGTTAAGTTTAATTTATTTTCCTTTTCTCATTGTAAATTGTTCGTTATTATGTTTAAGATAGATTTTTGTAACATTCGCGGTCTATCAACAAATTTCCATTCCGTCGAAAGCCATCTACGGCTCCAAAATCCAGCAATTTTAGCACTAAGTGAAATACAAGTTGTGAATAATGATATTAACTTTAATATCAATAATTATTCGCTTGTGCCACTTTTTATACCCCATAGAGGGATTGCTTTGTATATACGAAATGATGTAGCTTATAAGACTCTTCAAAATTTTGAGTGCTCCAATCCAATTTATCAATATAATTGGATGAAAATACACGCCGATAAGCACATCATTCACTTCTGTTTTATTTACAGATCGCCTCAAGCGAATCAGCTAGAAACTGATATGCTTATAGAAAGACTATCCAACCAGATAAACTCAATTCTGGAAACCAATCCCGAGTCTGAGATTATTCTGGCGGGAGACTTCAATATTCATAACAGAGACTGGCTTAATTTTTCTAGTCACAACAGTCCCGAAGGCAAACAAGTTGAACTTTTTTCCAATTTTTTCAACCTTTCTCAACTTGTCAAAAGCCCTACGAGGATACCAGACCGACGCGACCAGAACGGACACCTCCTGGATTTATTCCTAACTACCCATCCAGAGAAATATTCAATCTCTGTTAACTCTCCGCTAGGTGGTTCCGACCACTGTCTTGTAAGCACAAGCTTCGAAGTAGGCACAACAACCAGTTCTTCTAATTCTCCCAAAAGACTAGTTTGGCATTATAACCAAGCTGACTGGGAAGGCTTCAACAACTTTTTAAATGCATCGAACTGGTCGTTGTGTTTCCAATATAAAAATGTCGACTTTGCTGCAGAGGTGATTACCAAGAGGATTCTGTTAGGAATGAAAACTTTCATTCCAAATAGCCTTAGAAGTATAAAACGAAATCCCTCAGGTTGGTTCAACGACCTCTGCAGCAAAGCTCTGAAATCCAAAGAAGAAGCTTACAAAAAATACAAGAACAATAAAACAGTCAATACGTATGAGAGTTATAAAGTGGTTAGGAATAAATGTAAAAAAATTATCAATCAGCAAAAATTCCTGCATAACCAAAGATTGAGACGAGAAATCTTTGATCTCCCCAATAACAGCATGTCTTTCTGGACATTTGCTAAAAATGTTAGGCAAAATTTTTGCAAGTCTTCGTTTCCACCTATGATTGATAATAATAGTACTATTATATCAGATTCTGTTGGAAAGGCTAATCTCTTCGCAAAATTATTTGCAGCTAATTCCACACTCCCTCCTACAGCCCAAAATCCTTCATCAATCCCTGTTCTAAATTATTCCTTCGGAAGGATCTACTTTAGAACAAGAGCTGTAGCAAAAGTCTTGAAGAATCTCGATATAAAAAAATCTACCGGTCCTGATGGTATACCTGCAATTGTGCTGCGACACATTGCCTTCGCTATTTCTAAACCTCTGCGCAACTTATTCCATTTGTCCTTTTCGTCTGGAACTTACCCCTCCTATTGGAAAGTTGCCCAAGTTTATCCTATTCCTAAAAAAGGTGACAAAAGCAATCCTTCAAACTATAGGCCCATAGCTATTACTTCCATTATTTCAAAAACGATGGAAATCTTAATTAATCATAAGCTGAAGAAATATCTTGACAGTAGAGGTATAATTCATGATAGCCAATACGGCTTTCGAGCCCAACGTTCCACCGGTGATCTCATGACATGCCTCTGCGAGAAGCTCAACACCAGCCTGCATCAATCTGGTGAAGCTACTGTTGTAGCTCTGGATATATCTAAGGCTTTTGATCGAGTTTGGCATTCTGCTCTTATAGCAAAATGCAACGCTATAGGCCTTGGTTCAACCTTTTCTAAATGGATTGAAAGTTTTCTTTTAAATCGATCTATCATAGTTTCAGTTGACGGTTCTTTTTCCGACCAACTTCAAATCAATGCTGGTGTTCCACAAGGCTCTGTCCTTTCCCCCACCCTATTTCTCATTTTCATTAATGACCTTCTCAAATTAACTTTCAATCCAATCCATAGTTTTGCTGATGACAGCACTCTAGTAGCATCATATGATTTTCTAAAACAAACTAATGCTACAGCTTCCGCAGTCACCTCCAAAAGAACAATGATGGCCGGCGCGCTCAATCACGACCTTGCCAAAATTGTCGACTGGGGTAAAGCTAACAGAGTCGAGTTTAACACTTCAAAAACTCAAAGCTGTTTTGTTAGTAACAAGCTAACAACATTCGAACCAATTCTCCGGCTTCAAAATGAAGGTATCCAGCGACTCAAAGATCTGAACATTCTCGGAATGCGAGTGAATCAAAATATGCACTGGAATGAGCATATTTTCGATATTGTGAAAAGCGCCGCAAAATGTTTAGGATTTTTGAGCCGCTGCAAAACTTATTTTTCATCTCGAGACCTTTTAAAAATCTATAAAGCATATATACGACCCAAGCTCGAGTATAACTCACATTTATGGGCAGGTGCACCAAAAACCGCTTTAAATTTTTTGGACAAAGTTCAAAACCGCGCCATTCGTCTTATAGGCGACATAAATGTGACCTCATCCCTTATACCACTTGGTCATCGTCGTATTGTTGGAGCACTTACTCTATTTTATAGATATCTGCTTGGTGTTGGCACTTGTTCCGAGGAATTAAAATCACTTCTTCCTCCTCTTAAGCAATTCAATCGCACAACACGAGAGGCATCAAGTGCCCACCCTTTCACAGTGGAAATTCCGAGATGGTTTAAGTCCGGCTATGGAAATTCTTTTATAGTAAGAACATCCCGATTGTGGAACCGCGTCCCAATCGAAGCATTCCCAATGAGAGAAGGATTTTTTATTTATGACTTACAGAGGTTTAAGACGAATATTAACAACATTGTTCGCTCTTTCCCACAAAACTTTTCTTCTTCCTTTTTCTTTCCTTTCCTCTAACTATCCTTTCCTTTTTCAAATAGTCAACGGTACGCAAGTACTTAAAGGTTCAAAACCTAAGTTTTGGCTATAATATAAAAAAAAAAAAAAAAAAAAAAAAAACTTTAAGCATTTCTTTGTTAGACCAAATACTTCATATTTTTAGATTAGATTGGGTCCGTGACTTAATTCCGGTGCAGCTCGTATTTGGCAAAATCTATATTTTTTATAGCAATTGTAAGCACATTTCCCGTTAACGGAAGAAACTTAAAGTTTTGAGCACGGCTTTAAAATCTCGGCAACAAAATTTATATCTTAGAAATATATGTTGTCATAATAAACCAGTAGATGTGAATTAATTTGAGTAAAATTAGTCCATTCAAATTAATTCACATCTACTGGTTTATTATGACAACATTTATTTTTAAAAATTTGTAAGTTTTGGTTCCAATCTGATTTGTTTTTTATAATCAAAATGCACACCTCAAAAACTAGTGGACCAATCTCGCTCAAATTTGGTATAAATTAGCATTTAATATGCAAGTATTAACATTGTATTAACATTCTAAGGGGCTTCTATATAGCCATAACGATGTTCATTGTTTCACACTGGTTGGCACAGTCGGTAGGTTTTTCAACTGAAGGGTCTTTAAATCGATTCCCGATTAAGCACAAAAAAAATGCTTTATGTGTTTTTCGACTTGGTCCAGTACCCTTTGTTATTGGGATAAAATATATGACGAAAAATAATTTAGAGTATAATCTGGTAACAACTTAAACAAAATAAAGTTATTATATTTAGAAATAGAGAAAAAATTGTCCGGCGGTTGTACTTTATAATGAAGTAGTACCTCAAAAAGAGGCTGTAAAGTATTTGGACATGCACTTGGACAGGAGACTCACGTGGAAAATCCATATTCATAACAAAAGAAAGCAACTGGGCTTGAAGCTAAGCAAATTGTATTGGATGATTGGCGCAACTCGCGGTTGTCACTGAAAAACAAGCTGCTCATTTATAAAGCTGTCTTGAAAACGATATGGACCTATGGAATCCAACTGTGAGGAGTACCCAGCAACTCAAATATTGCAATATTACAGCGTTTCCAAGCTACTAAGCTATTGAGATTGGCGCGCCTTGGTTTGTCAATAATGATATCATCGTGATTTGCAAGTGAGAACCATTGAGGAGGAGATTAGAAATATAAGCGGAAAGTACCAGATAAGGTTAGTTTTCGTTTCTTTGGTTAGTTTTCGTTTCTATGAAATAAGGAAACTTGAGCTTAAAAATTAATAATATTTTATTTTTGGGTATTTGGTGGCAATGCGCCATCAGCTTTTTATGGCTGATAATATAATAATTTAAGATTTGTAATCAGATATACTTACATAAATTAAAGTACAAAAAATGCACATATTTTACTGTGTCTATGTAGAATTCAATAATTATTTATAGTAAATTTAAAATATTCATAAAAAAACTAAATACATACGCTATATTTGCAGTTACCCCGGATACATTCATAGAAACTTTCCTTGCAACCAATTTATGAGTTAAATATTTATAAGTGAAGAAAAGTTAAATATAAATTTTTTAAAAAGAAAAAAAATTGCAGATTATTTACACAAAGAATAAACATTTTTTTGTCGTTATTAAAACGCATACGTTCTGTGAAATTAAACACCTGTAAATTGAATGTTTAAAATTTATGTACATATATGTACATGTGTAAAGCAGTGGCGTTCACTAACAAAAATAAGTATGAGTAATTTTATTGTTTTATACTATTCTATTATTGTTAAATCCAAATATTATTATAAATATCTATTATTAAAATTATTAACATTCCAAAAATAATTATTGAAAATAGCTATTACAGTAATCGAAATATAGTTTTTGTTGAAAACAAATCGAATTTCATTTTTAAAAAAATGCAGCAGAAAGGTTGTGTACCTATACTAAAAAATACTAAATTCACTTCTTTTTTAATATTTTCCATTTTCATATTTTCTTTTTAGTAAATTGGTTATATTTTTATTATCTTTAACATAACATGAAGAAATATTATGAACATGACATAGACCTTAACATGCTTTTCATATATGTCAATCAAGCATTTGACAGTATAAACAGAGACATATTATTACAGCTCTTAGAATACCCCAGAAATTGTCAAATCTAGTAATAAGGACAATGCATGAATCAGAGAAAGCTAAAATTGTAATACAAAACTAAATAACTCGTGAATTTAAAATAGAAATAGGAGTACGACAACGAGATGCCTTATCCGTATTATTATTCAACTTAATACAACATTTTAACATAGGAAAATCAAAAAAGAAAGGCAGTAATTCAATATGAAAACTCAAATAGTTGCATATGCGGATGACATATTAATCATGACAAATAATTACAGATATATGGCAGAAGTATTTAAACAATTAGAAACCGAGACAAAACAAGTAGGCTTAAAAATCAACGAAGACAAAACAAAATATTTAAAAATGTCAAGAAATGAACAAATAAAAAGTAATTAGAATATAATAGTACAACTTTGAAGTAGTTACAAGCTTTACAAACCTCGGAGCAACAATATGAAGTGATAACAGTATGTAGTGCTGTATTCATAATAGAATTTAGGGCGGAAATAGATGCTATTATCAAACAGAAAGTTGCTTCAATCAAAACTGATATTAAGAAAGGTCAAAATGATGATATATAAAACTCTCATACGACCCGTAGTGACGTATGGGTGCGAGAGATATGGACTGTGAATGTGGCCGAGGATAATAACCTGCGCATATTTGAATGAAAAATTCTCTGAATAATACTCTGTCGGTCCAAAAAGATTACTGCATGGAGAATATATGTAATCAGAAGCCACACTGAGATCAATAGTATGATCGATAGTGAGGACATTGTACGGTTTGCAAAAGCCCAAAGACTAAGATGAAGCTGGCCATGTCAATCGAATACACAAAAGTTAAAAACAGGCAGCGGTGCTGAATAGAAAGCCTGACAGTAGTCATGGTAGAGGAACACCAAGAAGCAGATGGGCAGAAAACGTGAAAAACGATGCCCAAATCCTACAAATATCAAAATGGAGACAAGCGGCACAATATCGACCTTATTCGATGAACATAGTGATGAAGGCCAAACCTCATCCAAAGCTGTAGCGCTATAGGATGATGATGATGACGATTATTTGGGGCGTTATTTCGTGGAATGATTTTACAAGTGGTTTTATATTACCTTTAAAATACAAATTTATTAATTTCATCTATTTGTTCATTAAGTATGTAAAAAATATCTTAATATTTAAAATCGTTGGGGCATATATTCGTAACCCCAGATCTCGAAAACTACTCAACCAAATGTTACCATATTTTCAACATATATTACTGACACCAAAACTTAACATATAGGCCACCTTTTTCGCTACTATAGATGGCGTTGGTGTGGCGTTATTTTGAAAAATCGTATTTATGGGCCAAATGGGCTGAAATTAGGAACATATATTTAGTTTATAACATAAAATCCTTTGTGAAAATTTGGACCCAATAAATGGCACAAGTTGAGATATTTAAAAAAAAAATATTTTTTTAAATTAAATTTAAGTATGTTGTGAGTATTTACTGAAAACATGAAATAAAAAAAAAAATAAAAATATTGGGGAAATGGACAGAGTTTGTGAGTATTGCCATGCTTTAAAATTTCAATATGAAACAGCTGGGATGTGTAGCTGTTCCGGAAAAATTGCTTTGCCGAAATTAAATCCACCACCAGAACTTTTAAAAACATTACTTAAACGACAAACAGCAGAACCAAAATAGGAAATTTAATCAGTACTTTCAAACGACAAGCTTCAGAGCAAATTAAGTTAGTAGTAGTCACACTGATCAAAATACGAAGACGAAAATGTATTATTACCCAGAATAGCAATAATACCAACTGATTCACCAATTCAATTCAGACGGTTACAATTTCCAATTCATTTGGCATATACTATAACCATCAATGTCAATGTCAATGACAAGGTCAATCTATACAAATTTGATGCTTAGATTTGGAAATTTAATACTTTTCACATGGACAATTATATGTCGCATATTCACGTGTTGGCAAGCACACAGATTTGTTTCTATATGTACAAAATGGAGAAGCAAAAACTATCGTACATACAGAATTGTGTAACAATAAGAAATAAATATTTTTTATAGTTTTAAGAAATTTTCTATGTAGAGAAGAACTGTATCTTTTTGATTTGTTGTTAATTTTTTGCATTATAATATAATTTAACAGTTAAATATGATATTTTTTTAAGAAAAAAATTTAATAAAAAATTGACTACAGAATAAAAAATCGGATTCCTTTTGTCATTAACACATTAAGACCTTTTACGTACAACAATATTAACCAGATTTTTTTTTGCAATAACGATTAAGGGTTAAGGGAAAGTTTGCCGGGTACGCTAGCTATATTATAATTTTTTAATCATTTGTCGTTTTAGAGTTCTAGGATCAGTTCAGATTAATTAGATGTTTTTAAATTTTTAGAAATAATTTTTTTTTAGCTGTGTGCCTTGAACTTAACCAACTCTTCAGAGGAATCGCCCCTGATGTACACATTATGAACGTAAATAAAAAATAAATAAAAAGAAATATCTTGATTTTCAATAGTTGTTTTCTTATTTGAAAACTTCTGGGGTAAAATAAATTTGAAAAATCTTTTCTCTTTTTTAAACAACAACTTTTATTCTACAAAATATAAGTAGTTATAACAACAAACTATACTTTCTATCGATATCTTTTTTCAACTACATCTCTACTACTACACATCTCACTTTATTTTGGTTTCCTTTTTCTCTTTTAATAACAAAAAATAAACTTTTCTCATATTTTCTTTTTTCTTTGTATTGTGGAGAAGGTCAAAACAATATTCTATATATAGGTAGTATTTAAGATAACCTTTAAAAGGATATCATTTATTTACTTTATATTGTTTGAGAACTTCATCTTTTATTTTATTAAAAAATCCACATACGACACCATTATATTGTGCATTTAAGTATGGTTGATATGCTATATATAAATAGACTGTAAACAAAGAAAAAAAAATAAGAAGTGATATTTTCTTACAAGGATAACTTTTTAAAGAATTTTTAATTTATTTGTTTTATCTTAATTTTTTTTTTTTTTTTTTGTTTTTCTTATGACGTATCAAGTTGTGTAAATTCTTGTAATGAATTGTTATTTGTATGCGCCCATGTGAAATTTATTTAGCAAAGTAAAGTGTTGTTGTCATCAAATTTAATACTATGTAAATAATATTCGAAGAATTTCTCCCAACAGTTAAAGAAAAATAGACTAATTTTGATAGAGTTACAGCTATCTGAGAATTATTTTTACAGAAAACAAGAAATTGCATACAAAATAAAATCAATTTATACAAAAAAAAATCAATTTCGGAGATTTTCAACTAAAGGTACTTGAACCTATACAGTAAATGTTAAAAGTGGCATGTCATAACTCCCAGAAACATCCCACGGGACTTATGACCCATCAAAAAGAGTCAAAATGGGAGTTTTGTCTCAGTTAGGAAGCTCAGAATTTCCAATAAGACTTGTTAGTTAAAATAAAAGAAATGTATTTAAAATAAAATAATAATGTAAAAATAAAAATTTTTAAAAAATACTTTTATCGAAACCAAACTAGCCACCTAAAATGTAGTCTTTTAATATTCGTGATTTTTTTCAAGCGGCAAATATTCAAAACTTCAAAAGTACCGTGTTCGGTTGCTTTTTTCATCATGAGTAACTGTGCAAAATTTCAGAACTCTATCTTTAAATTTTTTAAACAAAACTATTTTTTTTTTTTTTTCAAAATTCCAACCTACCTACCTACCAAATAAATAATTATTATATAAGAGGACATTGAATTCGAACATATTATTCCATTCCATCCATCCCCTTTTCGGTTAGATTTTGAGAAAGGTCTGAGAATAATAATTTTTATAATCATTTTGAATTAATATAAGTTGTCTTGTTTTTTTATTAGAAATAAAATCTTATATAATTTGAACCAGACCTGACTACTGAATAAATTAGGTACTTAAGTACAGTTTAAGTACCATTACCTAGTAACTAATTCTTTCTAAGTACCAGTAAAAATGGATGGTACTGAGTAATTGGAAAATTCAAGTACCAGTAAAAATAATTCAGTATTTTTATTTAATTACTTTAAAGTAATGAACTACCCAAAATAATTCTAAAAGTAATTAAAATGAAAATCTAATTACTTTGAAGGAATTTTAAGTAAAAATACGGAATTTTTTTTACTTGTACTTGAGTTTTCCAATTAATAAAAAAAAATTAATTAACAGGTAATGGTACTGGCAATTGTACTGGTACTTGAAGTTTGCAGGTCTGATTTGAAATAAAATTTTTCTTTATTATATACTTTTGTATTAACTTACCAGTGTCTGTTTGTTTGGTACTTGGTACTTATTCGTTATTTATTTATTTATTTATTATTTATTTATATATATAATTGCTTTTTAATAATATGTAGATGAATGGAAAAACCTGTAAAAAAAATAATTAAAAAAGAGGAGTGCAAAAAATATGTGTGTGTGTAGAAGAAGATGGAGGTCGCGGGTGTTACGCAAGTCACTTTTCGCTGTCACATCTGCCGTCAGTTATTTTAGGACTTTTGACCATATAAATGGATCAAAGAGCTCATCTGACATTTAATTTATCTTAATAATTATTTATTTAATAATTTTATTCTTATTCTTTGATTAATTTTCACATGTTTATGTATTCACTGTTTATTAGATCGAAGCTTTCCTAGGGTTGTTTCCAAAATGCGGGTACAAACAATTAATGATAATTTATATTGCCCACACAGAACACGCGAGTAAACTTGAAAATTAATAAGCGATAGTGTGCGTAGGAACGTCAGGTCGGGCGCAACGTGCATGGTAGACGCAGCGTGCGTCACATAGCGCCTGTAAAGTGCCGCGAACCCATCTTCTTTTAGACACACACGCATATTTTTTGCACTCCTATTTTTTAATTATTTTCGCTCAACTAAAGTATTTCTTTATTTTGTATATGTTTATTTTAGTTTAGACTTATGACTCTGGGACTTATGACATGTCACCATATTGAACACTTGTTATTTTCCTGCATTAAAAACGAATATAACAAATCTGATTGTGAAATCAAATCATAAACCAGTTTACTTTACTTTACTTAGGTGGTCCACCGACCATGTAGATCCGGACTTCTGACTTATCAACATCTTCCATTTTTGTCAGTCATGAACGGCTTCTCTCTGTCCATATTTCATCTCTTTAACGAAATTTGTCAGACATTTTGTACCTTCGGGAGTATTATTGATATTTTGACCAATATGATGTTGAATGGAAGGTCTCTTTATTTGTTGACAATATAATATTTTTTTTTTCTTCATTTACCTGGAAGATAATTTTTTTCACTTCTTTTCAATCTAGCTAAAAGTCTCGATGACCACCAGTTATGATCTTGTAAATTGAAGAATTAGTTTTACAGAAAACAAAAAGTTGCATGTTCCGATTTTAAAGAATTCAATGTCGGATCTATTTTTCTCTGTATTGTTTTCCAGCATTAGATAGAAATCATGCAATTTCAACGTTTACAGATGGCGAACATGGAGAAAAGTTATAACCAATATACATCAAGCTTGTACAAAAAGATGGAAACTGATCACAAGGAGAGACCTCGTAGCCGCAAGCATCACTGATGAAGTAATTAGCTACGTTGCTTGCAAAATATCGATATTTGCAAAATAAATACAAATTATTAGTGAAAGGAATTCGACTTTTATTTCATAAATTAGAGACCTATAACAAAAACTAAAAAATTTACCATAAACATGATTATTTTACAAATACAGAAGAAAAATGTTGTATGATGTTGTCTCTTCATACGCTGAGAAGTTAGAGTACAACAGATGGAAATGAAAATATACTTACCTTATCAGTTCTTGCGACGAGAGATGTCAATTATCCGACTTTCTGGTATCTGGATATCAAATAGCTTAAATATTCGGATATTTGCCAATTCTGAAATCTAGGAAAAAAAATACCAAAATATTTGAGTTTTTAAGTTTGTTTTATTCGATAATAATTCAAGAAAAAGAAAGTATATAATATTAACATAGTTTTATTATTTATAATAATTATTTATTTATTATTCATTATTAAAATAATATTTCAAGAATACCAAAGCGTTCAACAAAGGAAACTGAAGTCTCCTTCTTAATATTGTTGAAAATATACCAGCCACCGGTAATACTCTCTCACTGCTGGTAGAGGTTGATGGCATCGTATTAAGAGCATTTAAAAGTTTTTATAGGTTGTGAGTTTAGTTTTCCATTGCCTTCAAGAACTTTAAATTCTTTTTGTAGAATCAAAATCATTTTGAAAATTTATTGGAATTTTACTGCTCATGGAAGCTATAGATTTTTTCAATTCCATAACCAATGTTATCCGTTTTGCAAATTCAATCCTCAGATCCGGACGAAGACACATGATTTTCATCTCCCGGAATTGCATACAATCTACTCATTATATCTTTTGCATAGGCATAGATTGGGTTTCGAAGCATATTATGGAATATCATCAAAATTATCATCTAGGGAGATTGATGAATTTTGTAGAAATTTCATCAAAGTAGTATCTTTATTTCGTTTTAAGATTTCTGTTTTTAATGATGTCAACATTTCAATGTTCAAATCAGAATCAATATCGTTTAATTTTTTAAACATAAATTTAAAAACACCTTTGCTAGATAAAAGTGTTGCTTGATTGTTACTCAACTCTTTTACACATAATTCAAGTGGTTTTAATACATTCTTTTAACTCTAGGAGCCGTTCAATAATAGGAACCAATGAGTTTTTGCAATCAAACAGTAAATTTAATAACTACGGTATAAAAATTCAAATTTTTGAAATGATAAAAATTTACTTTCTCGAAAGTCGAATATCCGGATAATTGATTCAAAATATCCGAATTTCGAATTATCCGTAAATCAGAAAAAATCCGGATAATTGAAACCGAATATCTTCCGGATTGCCATCCCTAGTTGCGACTTATCTATAGTAATAACTGATGAAAGAATTAATTGCAGCTGCTCCCGAAATATCGACACTTAGTAAATAAAAATTTGTTTAATAATGAAAGGAAATTAGAAAGGAAAGGCTTTAAAGGAAAGGAAATTTCGGCCAAATTTATTATAAATGTATGTATATTTTTCAAAAATTATAGAAATCAACTCACTTTTCTAATTTTTCCATTCAGCTGAAAAATATTACGGATAGTGGATCTTTTTATTGTACTCCCATTTCTATTGTAAATTCTATTATAAAGTCAAATTAATTAGAATCTACAAAATATGATTGGCTGGAACTCGCATATATACATTTTTTGTGGTTGACACAATTTTGTTGAAGCTACAGAAATGATTTGTTGCCGCGACATTGAATTTTTACACATAAAATAACGACAAAATCTATACTTAAGACCTCAACTATTCGTAATAAACTCATCATCTAGTTCTTAGCATACGTTAGTAATTCAAATTATTTTTTTTAATTTTTTTTTTTTTTTGTTTTTTTTTTTTTGAGTTGAAAAAGAGTTAAACATTTTTTTTTCTAACTTTTTTTGTATAAATTTTCTTTTTAAATTTTCATCTATTTCTTGTTATTAAGTTAAATTTCTTGTATAATATTTGCATTATATGTGCAAGGACATACAATAGAATAATACATAATATGTGCATATTTACGTAAAGTCATCTCATAGTGCATTTGTATTTGTAAAGCAGGAAATAATAAATTACTATTTTTTATGTTTTTGTTGTTTTTGCTTAAAATTACATTGTTGAAAAATACAAACATTTGAAAAGAGAACTAATTGACACGTAGCAGCTAACTTTCAACTTCAGTTGGAAAATAAAATGAAAATGAAAAGGTTTTTAAAGAAAAAAAAAATCCAAAATATTAAAGAAGTGAAAAGTAAAAACATAAGTTAAAAATGACAAAAGCAAGTAAAATAAAATTAAATAAACATTTTTATTATTTTATATTTTTGTAATTTTTTTATTTTTCGAAAAAAAATTTAACTTTTTTCTTTACCATCAAAAAGAAAAGACAAAAAATAAAAAAAACTTTTCCTGCATAAAGAAACTATTTTTAAGTTTTTCATTTTAAGTTTAAAAGTCATATGTGGGAATAAAGAGAAAAAAAGAGACTTGAATAAATGGCGGAGTCATGTGTAATTTGTGTTATTAGGATTTTCAATTGAATTTTAAATAAAATTAAATTAAAAAAATTAAGTTGTTTCTTTGTTAAACTGAATTTAAAAATCAATGCATAATTAATTGTAAATAATTATAATGTATTTTAATTGAATATTATAAGTAGGCCCGGTGAGTGGTATTTATGAAGTATAAGACGGATTAGCGTTAGAGAAAAAAACAACAGTTTAGCTGTTCCCCTTTTGCAACAATCCGATCATGTTTTTGAGCAAAATGTTCTATATATGATAAAAATGTATTATAAGTTAAGACTATAATATTGGTATGATCAGAGTGCTGAAATATAAAGACTTTCCAAATGGTAATCATAATCTATTGATTGTAGAGCTTGGAGCAAATAGTACCAAGTTTACAATTAATCCAATCTATCTTGTGCAACTGTTCTACATCAGTCAACTTCAACCTTTCGACAGTTGTCCTAGATTTGGTCCGGCCATCTTGGTCTACCCATTACTCCAGTATAGTACGGTACTGCGATTGACATATTTTTTGTATCTTTTTGTCATTCATTGACACTAGTTCTTCAATAAATGTTTATATCTCCTTATTTGATCTATTTTTGTATTCACCATCCTCATTTATTTGGCTATCTAAATTATTGAGTGTGCCGCAAAGCGTAAAATTAAAAACTACTGTTGACAGAGGATAATTATGTTTTCTATCACCCCAAATAATGCTAATTTGTTAAAATGGAACCTATTCCAATGTAGTCAAACAATTAAAGAAGACAATATCGAATATGTAAAATATCAATTAAAAATAACTCATTAGATAGATGGATAATGATAGATTAGATAGATAATATCATTAACTTTATTTTTTTTATTTTAAATTTTTTGTCCACCTTACACGTAACAGTACATTATAAGCTATATGGTCAGGTTGAATTAAGTATTATAAGTGTTTGTAATAATATTTTTATTCACTAGAATACCCCTAAAGTACTTCGTTCCAGCCCATAAACATATATACACCAGAACCCCACCTCCGATATGTATTCATTGGCCTGAATGCCCCATAATAAAACAGATATTCACAGAATTCCTCTCCAACAATTAAATCATATTTAAACAATCATCCAAGTCGATACAAGCCGTTCTATACCTAAATAACGATTATATTTCCCTCATTAAATCCCTAATCAGACCTCACAGAATCCTGGACGAAATTTAGCCAATATAAAAATAAAAAATATTATTTATAAAAAAATAAAATCAAGACAGGCAACTTAAATGCTATAACTTGATTTGCCTTGTAATACTTTGCAATACCAACTTTGCTTCAACCGGGCTTTTTTCAAAAAGTATATTTATATTTATATACTTTATCCTTATATTATGTAATTATAAATAATATAATAATATATAGTACTAATCATTAATATATTATAATAATCTATTATATATTAAATATTTAATATATGATATGAAATGAAGATTTGAATAATGAAAATGTTTAATTTTATAGTATTGGCTAGCTCGTTTTGTATTGTTATAATATGTCAAATGAATAAAATGTTTATAATTTATATATTGTTAAAAAGGCCTAAATTTCGAAAGGGAAAAGGACCTGTAGTTGGCCTGCAGATTTGTATGTATATCCTCTGATCAATAAATAAATAAATAAGCAATATTGTTGTTAATAGTATTTCTGATATAACTACTAACTATGTATTTAAGTATTAGTGTATAAGTTAGATTTACAAGCAGTACTATGAAAATTTAAAAACAGTAACTTATTGCACCTTTGAATGAAGCAAGCCTTCGTCTAGTAATAGACGTTTGATGTGCTTGCTCGAAGCATAAATCTGACAGTAATTGCAATAATAGGTCTAAGTTCCAAGTTTAGTAAGTAGGAAAATTAAATAAATACTACCTAATTCCAAAATTACTCTATATTATAAAAACCTATAGCTATAAATGATTTTTTGTATTTTATAACAGTCTAAGAGCCAACAAATCAAAAATCTAATAAAATATTATAAAAAATTTAAATTTAATTATGGGACAATAACATAACCGCTTAAGTCGATATAAGAGAAAAACGAGATATTGTTACCATCGAACTCTAAATGCAAAAATATTATATCTTACACAACAATCCCGTCGAGGCTTCTATGAATTTTCAAAGTTGAGAAAATCGTATTAATTTATTCACCTGAACAGTTTTTGCTGACTGTAGCACATGATATAATAACTTACATCAACTTACGTCATTATAATATAACATAATCAATCACTATCTACGTGCCAAAAATATTCTATAGAAAAATATAAGAGCTTACAATTAAGCTTAGCGGTTATAATGAATTTTATTCTGTTATACCACTTTTCTAAAATTGACTTAACCGATTGCATTGAAATTTATTTTGCGATTTGATATTAGCTATTTAAAAATGAATAAGAGTTTATAATTTCATTTCGGTCTTATATATTATAGCAGCTAATTTTTAAATATAATTTATCAATATTATTCAACTAAATATATTTAAAACTTCAAGTTCAATAAAACTGAATATTACGAACATGCACTTTTTATGTTTTTCAATTTTTGTCACACAATAACTTGAAAACGGGCAGTCATTTACCTCTTTCCGGTTAAGTGGTTAGCAATGTTAACCACACATTTAAAACTCTTTCTCACCCACTTAGAGACATCTGTTAGAAATTTGAATTGTGAATTTAGATTATTCTTAAATTAATTTAAGAAAAATTATTGCAATGAATTCGGGAATTTCCCTTTTCGTTTACAATCAAAAAAATTTGCACACGTGAAGATTTTGAGTGGTTAATTATATTTGAAAATATAAATAGGTAAGTCACAAGATTTTAAAAATATTTTAAAAATATTTTTATTTTTTAATATCAAATGTTATTAGTATAAAGTATGTAAAATGTAAAAAAAAAATTGCTTTGGACAGAAGAACTAAGTCAGTTTATGTGTTTTTAAACAAATCTTTACGCCACTTAAAAAGAAAATTACTTCAAACCAACCGATACTAGTGAACTAGGAGTTTTTGTGGCTTTACATTTAATTATGGGTATAAAGACTAGCCAGCTACTTTTGGTCGTTTGCTCCGGATTTGCATCATCATTATATTTCATCATATATGTCTGTAAAAATAGATTTAGTTGGTTCTTATCATATCAGTGATAACACTTTAATACCTCCAAGAAATAGTCGTAATTACGATAAATTGTACAAACTAAGACCCATGCTAAATAACATTAGAAGATGTTTTCAAAATAATTATAATGCATCAGAAAAATTAGCAATTGATGAAAGTATGATAAAATTTAATGGTAAGAGCTATCTCAAACAATATATTATTTTAATTATAGTTAATGCAAATAAAATAAGAAATAATTTCACATGTATTTATAAGTTGCTGGTGTGCTGGTGGTTAGTGTATGTAACCACCCAATTTCGCCAAAACATCGCCAATTTTCCCCGGATTTTTAGTTTATTATACTTGTTTAGATTCTAAATAGCACAAACATTCAACTTTTACTAAAAAAAATATTAGCAGCGCAAAAGTGTGACTCAAAAGTCTTAAAGTTCGCCTTAGACGGTTTTATTACCGCAGAATTTAAAAAAAAAAAATATGTTGAAGTATTTTAATAGAAACAATATTTCTTAATTTAGAGAAAATATTAAATTGAAAACATCTATTCCTATTTCAGTCCAATTTTAAAATATTTAAAAACAATTTTTTGTTTATATACTTTCAGACAGTTTTCGTAGAACTACCAACTGAAGTTTACATATTTTCCAAAATAACAAATTCTGAATTCAATAACACTAAAAAGTAAGGAAAATGTTCATTGTAATAAATTTCGATTTAACTTAGTTATAATTGTGACCTATTCTCATAACTTCAAAAACTTATTTTATATATAAAATGTGATATAGTATATATAGAACATAGGTATATTCAATTTTATAACTAAACATTCCTAGAATAGAACCCAAATATCTCACACATTTAAATTGCTACATTTTTTTTTCTTTAATTTATATTTAAAATAATTATTATTGTTTATTATGTTAACTTTGAAAATCATTCTATTATGTCCTTAATAAACCTAATATATTTATATTATACTGATGTGTAGGTAAAGGAAAACAATGAATTAGAAAATTAAACCAACTTCTATAATTTAAGATAAAAACTTATTCCTGTGGCCACCCTTTAGCACAACATATAATTTTGTCAAAAACAAAAGAAAACCAAAAAAAAAAGTCTTTTACCAAAATCTCTACCAGAATAACCAACCCACAAAATTCTTATCCTTATATTTATTTTTTTTTTTTTTTAATTTTACATACCAAAAGAAAAAAAAATCAGAACAACAAAAAAAATTAAAAAAAAGAACAGGAGTTAAATTTAATCTTTTCTTTTTGGTTACAAATGTGCAACATAGGAACAATTGAAATTATATACATATATTATATATATAGTAAATATAGAAAAAAGGATAAAAAAGAAAAAAAAAAAAATTAACAAAGTGATTTAAAAAAGGAAAACTTAAAAAAAAAAATAACAAAAGTAAAAATCAAAATAACAATTTTCTTCATATCATTTTTCCATATTGTTTTCCTTTTTGTTATAATTTGAAATCTCAGACCCAAGAGGAAAATTATTATATGCCAAAATAATTATAATAAAATCTATGATCCTTTTTCCTTCCTGTTTTGTAACATTGTATTGTAGGTGTAATTTAGCTTTGATATTAAAAAAAAAAAAAATTATCAGTTTAAAAACTATGTTCAATCTATGAATATTATAGTTAGTTATCATTCAATTGATGTTTGCTTTTATATACAAAAGGATATTAAAGGATAATGTAATAATAAGTATAATAATTTTCTTTAAATTTGAAATTTAAAATAATTTTTATAATTACCGCAAAATCATAATATGAATGGTTATTTTTTTTTTAATTATCTTGTTACTATAACGTACTTACTTTTGTATGAGTAAATGAGACCCATATGAGAAGTTACTTCAAATGTTTATTCAAAACAAGAAAATAAATGTAGATGTTCATGTTTTAGCAGTATGTAAGGTACTATATCATTTTTCTTAGCTTCTATGTTTATAAATGGCATGTCTTCTAGATCTTATAGATTAATGTTCCATTGAAACGGTACTTAATTATCATATTCTATACAACTACAGCAAAGTTTACTCACTGATTATCTGAATAATTTGAAACTAGGTATAGTATGTACTTTTATAAAATTAATCTGATATTATGTATGTATGTATAATGTAGGGGAAAATAAATTGTTTTCCATCTAACTATACGACAGGTAATATGTTTAACGCATAAAGTAAAAAGCACAAAATGAGACAAGACGGCAGACTTAGACCCACTTTATTAAAATTATACAATCGATGGATTACGAAGAAAATTTATAAAGGTCAAATGGGTAGAGTAAAAAAGGGGTAACGACAAAATAAATATACTTTTCTATTCACATGACGAATGCTGGTATCATTAAGGAGTATTACGATGACGCTCAAAAGCTGGTATTTAATGTCGTCATCATCGCACAAGACATATCTAGTATGTAAGATAGTCATTGAAAAAGATAAAATCTTATTCACATCAAAAACTCCAAAATAAATTACAAGATGATTGTCTATTACAGTTTGTCGAACAAGTAAATCGATTTAAATATTTTTGAGTAAAATACTATTATAAAAAAATTTGAAAGTCGCTACCTAATAGCCGATACGAACTTACATTATTTCATATAAAGAAACAAAAATATGAGATACAGAAAAAACATAACGGGCCAAGAGTGAGAAGTTTGAAAAACAACGGAACGGAGCTGATTGGAAAAACAACGGTGCTTTTAAAATTCTTAACAATCTTCTTCAAAGAGATAGTTCAAAGAGGAGACGAAGTTAAGCTTCTTAATCACAGGAAGTTACAAATAACAGCACTGGCACTGGTAATAAACCATACAATGCAGGAGCAAATAAGAAGATTGAAAAAAAAATGGTTTACAGCTGGTCTCAACATTAACACCAGCAAAACAAAATGTATAATTACTAACTCAAGAAATAGTGCCCCCATCAGTGTACAATCAACAACGAAGTAATAGAAGATGTCTCCGACTTCTGTTACATCGGTAGTATAATTACTACAAGTGGATGCACTAAGGAATATATGGCAAATGGATTAAAATTATCCAGAATGAGTTTTGGAAGACTGCGGGCTGTGTCAATATAGTAAGGTAGGTATTGAATTGGAATCTGTAGAGCAATAAAGGGAAATATATACCGCGGGAAATATGGCGCAAATCAGTTCACAAAGAAATAGAGAATGACAATTGAACATGGTGTGATATTAAACACCTAACGGAAAAGAGAGTCATATAGAAGAGCTTTGTGGAAGCCCTATGCTTCCAAAGGAAGTGAAGAACAAAAAACAGTTCTTAATACAAGTAGTTAAATTAGAAGAAAAAAAGAAGAATATTATATCTTTTATTATAATGTATAGCTCGGGCAGGATTATCCGGTATTTTAAATCACTTATATACATTATATAGAAGGAAGTTGGAGCGCTTATCCATCTATTTTGGCTTCAATTAAAAGAAAAAGTCAAATAAAAGATTTTTCAAAAACTTTTATTAGTTACTAAGTAAGTCCTCTGTGAGATGAAATTTGTGTCTTCTACTTGATGGTTAGTGACACAAGCGATGCTAATTAGAATAGTAACACTAAACTATCCTTTGAAAATCAACTATACTTTATGAAAATAATAAATTATGATTGAAAACTGAAGAACATTCCCAGAATTACAATCTGAAGCTCCGCTTTGTGTTGCCAAGTGGTGTAAAAATAGTATAAAAAACGAAATAAGTTAGCAAAACGTTACTGTGAATATTACTGAATATGTTTGTGTGAATGTTTAGATCTTCGAAAAATTGAAAGCATATTGGTGAGCCAAAAACAACTTCAATTCGAAACCGTATGATTATATCACAACAGTAAATTTATTTTTCTATATAATTTGAAGATGATTTTTAATATAGTGTGACTAAAATAATGGCGAATCAATTTTTAGAAATGAGTAATTTTAAACCGATCAAGGCAGGGTTTGATATGTTGCAGAAGCTGCTTAAATAGAATACGACTTATACAGAACACTAAAAACATTATGAACAAAATTGTAAGAAACTTACATTGCTGTTGACGAATAGGATTTGCGTGAAGATTCGAGATTCTGTGGTACCGCTAATGGAGCTTTATGATGGTCTACACGTGTGCCTACTAAGGTCTATCTACCAACAAAGAAAGAGGGAAATTTAGAGATAAAATATCAATAGACTGGTTTAATGAGTGAATTGTCAAATATAATTATATTTTTGACTGATTCGTACAGTGCGTTGTACAATATCATTTCAATAATATCGTTTCTACCATCAAACTTTATCATTCAACCAACTGCGAGTAGTCCTTATAAAATATTACTATCAAATCGCTTAAAATAAATTTCATAATGCATCAACAATTTTAAATTAAAATCTTCCCTTTAGAATCGCGATTTGTTCATTATCTTTGATAAATTTTTTTCATTCTTTTTTTTTTTTTGTTTTTTCTGAAACCTTTTGTATAAAAATAATGTTTTTTTTTTATATAAATTTTACCTTCGAGAAACGGAAATTTATATTATAATAGTGCCAAGATGTCATATGAAAATTTTATTTTTACGGCTTATGGAACTATATTATTATCCTTGATCTCAAATAACACTAATAATTACCATCGTTTTCATATTTTCGTTTAAAGCAAATTTCGTTATAAAAATTTTAAATTTTTATGACCTTTACATAAAATTCGAATAGAGAGGCTATTATTAAAAATTTTCGAGTTAAAATGAAATTTAAGTTGTTAAAAATAATAACGGTAATATTATTAAATAAAATGGTGGGTGATAAAATATTCTATATACAAGTAGGTGTATATATATGTATATGAATTGATAATAAGTATAGTTGGATTTTTCCGAATTTATGACATAGTGTTCAAATAAAATCTCAGATTATGAAAAAAATCTCATTTTGTTTTAAAAATCAGTTCAGCTGAGTAAAAAATAAACAAAGGATTTAAGTGTGCCTATGAGATAGAAGTATATACATAGGTCTTATATTACATATTTATTACGTTTAATTTAAAAAATTTAAAATAATGTAGATATATACATAAGAGAAAAAGTTTGTAAAAATAATTAATTATTTTTATATTTTAAAAGAGGGTTCGGAGACTAGTTCTATTAAAAATACTTGCCAGGTAAATCTATTTTTTTTTTTTGTAACTTTTATCTAAGAATTATAAAAGAAATAAAGCTAGTAGGTAGGTAGATAGCAGTGAGTGCCCAAACTACACCGACATACTTAAACCAGTAAGGTCAATTGTGATAGCACGGAAACTTTACTCTCATATGTTTCTACTCTATCTTTTTACAAAGCGATGGAGATCTTTAATTTTAGTGCACTTTTCAGAGCACTCAGCGAGTCCAGGGCCGGATAAGAGTAGGTCACTTGGACACTTTCATGATCCTCCTCTTTTATACACGTTCTGCGAAAGTCGTCTAAAGGGAGTCCCAGTTTTCTGGCATCATTACCAATAAGACAATCCATGCAATGCTAATATCACACCTTTTCAGAGTTAGTAGGTTAAGGTAGAGCACTTCAGGTTCAGCATAGGCCAGATTTGTTAGTGATGTTAGAGTATGGGTCTACCTGATCATCTGAAATTTGAGGCATCTTTTCGAAGCAATAAACTACGGCTAGCTAGAGATGAACCCAGAATGTTCCTTTCTGTAAGGATTTCTAATATTGAACCCTCTCTAGCAAGTTGATATACAATGCAGTTACCCGGAATATCACTGTGTCCTGGCACCCATCATATCGGTATTTTGAACCAAACCGCTTTTATTGCTAACCACCTCCACCTCAAACACATTGCAATGTTTTGGCTGACTGAAGAATAGACTTATATTTAAGTTTTCCGAGTAGAATCCACCCCCCCTCTGTCGTTCAGTTTTGAACCATCACTGTAAAGGTGTACGTGCTCTTTAGTCAGAACCATATTACTCTTTCCAACTTTCCCTAGACGGAATATCGGTCTGATATGCATCTCCCAAAAAAAGGAGTTAGATCTAGGTTTTTCTTGAACAATTTTTTTTGTATTCCATAATAAAAGAGTGACCATTTAACTGTGGCTTCCACTTTTAAGCAATGATGAAGCTAGTTAATCACAAAGAAACATTTTGTTTAATGTATTAAAATAATTAAAACATGTACCTTCTACTTTATTCACTTAATTTCCTACAAGTCATGAAAATCTTGGATTTGGTACAATATTGTCTGGCACTGATGGCAATTATAGGCTGATTCTATATTCAGTTCGATATCTCAATTTCATCGATAATTCATCTATTCAATGAAGGCTTAATGTGCCTCAATGCATCGGCATTTCTTAGTGTTGAGGTTTATTCATTTCCTCTACCTACACTACGCTGTGAATGTGTTTCAATTTGGTTTTTTTTGCAAGTTCCATACCATTAAAATGGAATAGTAATTCGGGGTTATATCTTTAAAGCCTTTCCTTCAATATAGAATCGTCTATAGAATTATCTATTATTATCCATATTTAAATTAATTTATGGAATTGACTGAATAGTTTTTGGTATAACAATATCCAACTCTCATTTTAGCTAATAGGTTAGCTAAATGATTAGAAATCAAAAAACTAAAATCTATATTTCTATACAACTTAGGTCGCACAGATTTTAATATTTCATTCTTCAGCATTGGGTTGATTAAACAATTTTTTTTCTTGTTACTATTTAGGTGACTAATTAGTGCAACACATATAATAAGGTATATCTATTTCAAACATTAATCCAAATCTATTTCAAATATAAAGCCAAATCTAATAAAATATTCTTGAAATTATAAAAATAATTCTAGCATTTACTAAGCTATATTGTTGATGTACAACACACTATAATAACTAAAACTAGTACAACTATTTTTACTAATTACTTTAAAGTACTTTTAATTTAATTTTAAGTACCAGTAAATAAATTAAATTGATACTTAAGACATGTCCAGTATCTTTAAATAATAAATACAACTATACAATAATTATCAAATTAATCAATATTGAGTTATTTCACATAAATATAAGGTGCAATAATTTTTCCACCCACAATAATACAAAAATTAAATTAACCGAATTCTATTTCAAAATACATATATTAATAAATTTAACAATATTTCTTTCATATAATATTTAAACTTTTGCTTCACTTCATAAAGTCCTTTCAATCGGTTCCTCACTTTAAATCTCAAAACACTATGAAATTGTTTACTTTTTAAAGAAAACAACAACACCACAATTACCTATCTGAAAAACCAACATCAGTCTTCGTATTTGATTTATTATCTTTGAAACTATAAACATAATACAATACTATTAAATCATATCCTTTCTCAATGATAACACAGCATAGTCGTAAAAAAGTATGTAGATAAAAAAAAAAACTAAACAAAATCAAAATAAAAAGGAAAACTTTGAAAATAAAATTTTGACAGAATCTCTCCATATTGTATAATAAAATATGTACATATATATATATATATATCTACATACTTATCTATATTGAATAACATTTTATCAAATATACTACATAATATTATGTATATGTATGTAAAAATTCGTAGCTACAAAACATTAATATAATATAACTAATAATAATCATAATAATATCAGTTGTATGGTCGTAAGAAGTCAATGAATATAGTGAATATCCTTTAAGAGTCCTTTCTTTCTTTTGTATATTATAAATTATAATGATATACACAACACTTAAATTTTCTTTATGAAAATTATTTTCTAGGCACATAAATATAGATAATCTTTATGTTCTTTCTCATAGAAATAGCTACATATACATATATTATATTACAGAGTAGTTAAAGATGTTATTTGTTAGCATTTTCATAGATTTAACATCGTTTCCAATGTTATAGATGTAAAATTAAATAAATATAAATTGAATAATAATTGGATGGTTTATACGATGATTTTCCTAAAAACTAAGAATAACTAAAATTAAAACATAGATGGACTCAAAAACCAAATACTGTATAACCGACAGAGATGATTAGAGGAAAATATAAGTTATTAAAGTTCCACCTATCTAATTTGTTTACTTTAAGAAAAATTAAATCAACAAAGTGATATGCAATAATAAATTATACATTGCTAATCCGAGCTTAACAAAAATAACTGTTAGAATGATAGATAGTTAATTACTACAAAAAAAAAAATTAATTGAATTGTATAAAATTTCCTTCAATATAGTTTGGAAGTTGCATAACAGATATTTGAGCAAAATGCTGTATCCAATTCAAAATCTGAAGTAGATTTCATTTTGTTTGAATTTTTGCTTCAATAACATTGGTATTAATTTTTATATTTGCACTTTATTATTAATCTGGTATTGCATAGTTTTCGAAGACTGGATTTGTTAAAAGCATTACTGGAGCTCCTACTATACTATATAGTTCTGTCTGGTGAGAAAAATTGTCAATTCCAACAAATTTAGAGATCACGTCGGATATCTAAGAGTTTCATTTTCTAATATGAATGCATTATCGCTATTTCAATTTTAGCATTTAAATCCAAAAAAAAATTCCGGGCTAAGATATTATATATAAGAACTCCTTTCGCTACAAAATCTTCCGGGCTAGTGAATTAAAATCGAAAATCGATAAAAAATAGCGTCCTTAATTACAAATTTGAAAATTTTTGACATCTTTAGTTATTTAAATATTCCTGATGAAAATTAAGAACTATATATGGAAGCTATTCGAACCCAATTTTGTAAAGAGTATATTTGTTTATTTTTAAGAAAGTATTTATTTAGCAATTTTCACAATTTGAGGACTTCTTTAATATAGATATAGTTCTTTAATTTACGACTTCTGTAACGCAATTGGTTTATAATATATTCAAAATGAGCGGTAGAAATTGAATTGTTTGACAGTTACCCGAAACTATTATTTGTAAGGTTCGTAAAATACCAAATTAGCTAACTTTTTCAAAAAGAAAAAAAAAATGTGTAAAATTTGTCCGGAACTCTATCTTCAAAGCGATGGACGTGTATAACAAACAAACAAATAAATTTTCTCTTTTAAAAGTATAAATTAAAAAAATATGAATAATATTTTATTGATTGTAGATTATCTGGCTTTCTGAATTAATGCGAAAAGCAAAGCTTTTTGCTAATCTTGGTAAATGTTTTAAAGTGTATTTTTCTATATTTTACAAATTTAGTTTGAGGCTCAAAATTGGTGTACATTCAATGGGATGGGTCTAGTGCTTTGTTTCTAGGGCGAGTGATCGTCTAAAAAAACCAAGATCAACAAATAGGTAGGTTATTCGGTCGTGGCATCATAAAATCACAATTAAGGGCCAATAGGTTTTTCTAGAAATAACAGGGTTGATGATTTACATCTACATACTTATATTCGGCTGTTTTATTATCTAAAGTGTTGAAACTAATCATGCAATAGTTAATTATGCTTGACAGCAGCAAATACAATCAGTTAAAGGCTTTGTTAAAATAATATAAAAATGTTTTTTCTTCCTGAGCTACTGAACAATTACATCAAAGAGTGCAAATATCAACGTTTACTGGTCATACAGCGATATTAGTTTTAATTATGTATCCGAAAATATCTTCCAAATATGTTATCACACGAAAATTTCCAACATAACATTCGCTTATTTCCATAAAGTTCTTAATTCGGCAAAAAATTTGACCAAAGCCTAAGATTGTTAAATTATTTACTTTTAGAATTAATTTAATTTTAAATTATTTATTACCATCTAACAGTGGCTGTAAGGTTATCGTATTGGAAAAATGGAAAATATTGATAAACTCTATTATGAAATTTTGATATCAGACTTTATTTGTCATGAAATTTAAATTACGATAAAAAAATTTATCCCAATAAGAAATCTGATAATGGAAGAAATTAAAATACAAAAAGATGAAATCAAATTCAGTTTCAGGAAAATAATTCCGAATTCGTTTTTATGTAGATTACACATTACAATAATTCCTAAAACACACTGTTTCGTAAACTAATTTCTCTTTTATTTATATATATATATATATATATCTACCTAAATAATAATATATACGTATATATAATTTCATATACTATTTAAACCTATGTTTAGTTATATCCTTTTGAATTCATAAAATAATAATTCAAGATACATTATTATTAATAAATAATTTTTTATTGGAGCTTCTTAAGATAAAATTTTATTGTTAAACTTCAAAATATTTTATAACATTAAATAACAAATAAAAGTACAATAATAATAATAATAATAAGTATGTTAACAAAATAAAAAAAAACATAAGAATAATAGCAACAATATGATAGGATAATAATAGAGTTTGTAAAATGTCAGTAAACCAAATCAAATATGATAGATAATATATTAAGGATATTAGCATAACGATTAGAATTTAATTGCTCAATATCTTTTCTTTTGTTCACATAAAACAGTACTCTACAATGTACAATGCTTGTACAGTGTCGAACAAAATACGTTAACTCTCTTTCTTTGGTTTAATTTTGTTCATTAAAGTTATTGAAATATATTATATTATTCTATGGGATGAATGCCCTAACTGCTTTTACACAAAGATTTGGAATACACAATTACATACAATAACTGTTTCTTTAGAATTTTAAATGTGGAAAACTATTTTATTATACCACAAAAATATACATTTATGTATTTTTATTTATTTATTTTTTTAGTTATTCATTTAATTTCTCAAAAAGAGCTAACGAAGCTCGTATAGAGTGTTTACAATTCGTTTTAAAGTGCTTAGTCAAGTTAAAAAATATCAAATTAAGAAAGAAACAAAAAAAATATTACATGTAATGGAACAGAAGTGATGAATATGTGAATAATTTAATGGACAATAGTAAAAATATGTTTAAATGAAAAACAAAAATTAATTACAAAGTACAAGTTCAATATTGTGAAATTAACATTTTTTTACATTTACTCTTAAATATATTCTTTTTTGACAGCTTAATATTTAATGGGAGACTATTAAACATTTTGATAGACGAGTTTATTACTTTCTCTAATCCAAATAGATTTGTAGTAGCAGAATAACGTAGATGAGTTGCATTTCTTGTTGCATATTCGTGTATTTGAGTACCGACTGTCATTTTAGCATTTGTTTTAATATGATTGTTTTGTATGTTGTGTATGTGGGTCATTTGTGTCAAAGTTATGAAATCATTGAGTTTTAATATTTGCAGGTTCTTGTGGATTTCATTTGTCGCCTATCTTTTTTTTAACCTGAAGAGATTTTTAATGGCTTTGTTTTGTATTCTTTGTAAGTTACCTATATTTTTTTTCAAAAGTGTTATCCCATATTCCAATTCCGTATGTTAAGGTACTGTGGAAAAGACTATGAAATATTGCAATTTTTTTCTTTTTGGGTATACGTTTTTCTATTTTGTTAAATATTTCTGCTCTTTTACTGACTTTTAACTTAGCTTCTAAGGTATGCAGATTCCAATTCATATTTTCATCGATTGTTACTCCTAAATATTTAGGTATACTTACTGACTTTTTCTATATTACAATTATTATATACTATTTTAAAGTTTTCGTTTTTAGACCTAATAAGCATTCACTTAGTTTTTTTCGTGTTTACAGTTAGTTTATGCAAATTCATCCAGCTGTGTATCATTTTCATGTCAGAACTTATTATGTTTTGCAGTTCTGTAGTATTTTTTTTTGCATAAACAACAACCAAATCATCTGCATAAAGATAAGCTTTTCCTTTTAGTGGTATAGTAGAAAAATCACTTATTAGCATGTGAAAAGTGTTGGGCCAAGTGAGCTACCTTGAATTACACCAACATCTATATCTTTAACTTCACTTTTGATGCCTTCACATTCAGAGAATTGTTGTCTTTTCTCAAAATACTTCTTAAGCCACAGATGTTTTTTTCCAACTATTCTACACAGAATTCTAAGTAGTATTTTGCGATCAACTGAATCAAATGCCTTGGTTAAATTAAAGAAAATCAACCCAACTCTTTTTCTTTTTCCAATGCATTCTTAAATTTCAACAATAACGTCAAATAAAGCAGCGTTTGTATTTCAATTTTTTGGAAAACCATATTGTCCTGCTACAAATTAGCTTATGTTAAATAATTGACAAGTTGCTCGTTTATATAAGTTTCAATTATTTTGCCGAAAACTGACGAGATAGATATCGGTCTGAAATTATTTATGTCGTTTTTATCTCCACTCTTTTTATATATTGGTATGACCTTATTAGTTTTAAGTGCTTCTGGAGCTACACAGTTTTGTATTGATACATTTATTAATTTTGTTATTGGTTTTGCCAGTTCATCTTTACACGACCTTATTAATTTAGTAGAAATTGTGTCTATTCCCTCGCTATTTGTTTTTGCTAATGAGCTAATAAGCCTTAATGTTTAATTTTTTTTAAATATTTTTTAATTTAAATCTAGCATCAGTTCGTATTTTTGGATAGTATAAAGTTTGATAAAATTTTTTTGCCATTGTGCTTCCAACAGTGCAATAAAAGTTATTGAATTGATTAATTTTACTATTAATTATACATTAAAGAAGCAATACCAATTAATTTTGTATGAATTTGAGTATATAGCGGTGGTCGAACCTAAAATAATATTAGGAACGAAAGTCAAATTTTTATTCAAAAACTAAATCTGTAGGAGAAAATTGTTAATAATGTGTACCAGATTGAAGGTAGTATTTTTTGAAGAGCGTAATTAAGAATACAGTCTTTTTGTTGAATACAGTCCCAAACTTGAGTGTAGAGTGACTTTAGAGCTTGAAACCGAAACGAATCAACCAAAGAATATATTTTAATTATTTTAAAAAATAATTAATAAACTCGAAGATTGTAAAAAATTATTATATGAATTTTACAAAAATTTAAGCTAGATATTTACCTAAATTTTTAATTAGGTTTAACTCTTTCAAGGGCGAATATGGTATATACCACTAAAGTTGTTGCCTTCTTTCTATGTTATCTTTCTACGATCAACAACTATATTTTCGTTATATTTCTATCTACTGCGTATTACAAAAATGAAAATAAAATTGAACCCCTGATGTCTGTATTATGGTCCAGTTGAGATATGAAATAACGGATTTTATTTTTTCTGCGATTTTTTGTTCTTTTTTTCTATTAGAATGTCTATAAATATTATTATAAATTTCATCCATTGGAACGTGCCGTTAGTTTTGGTAAAATTTAGTGCAGAAAATTATAAATCTTTGTAGTTGGTATAAATTTTGTACCACCGCACATATTCGAAGTCGGTGGAATTTCACACCGCCGCGCATAATAGAAATATTGACAGTTATTTATTTGATCAAAAGTAATCGGTAAGTAATTTTTTGTTTCATAATAAAAGAGAACTTATAGTGATTACATAGATAATTTTTAAAATGATTAAAATATAATGAATAAAACATAATTGCCGAAGAAAGAAATATTGAAGTGTAATGTTGATGGATGATGAGGAGATCGAAGAACTTACAGCTGATCTTAAATGTATTTGTTCCGCTTTCAGTGATGATGTAAATAAAGAAAACATTTTACAAAATGATATCAATTTTTTATTTGAAGAAAAACCAGATTCATCAAAGATTATCCGCGGAAAATATGACTGGCGCGCAAGCGATTCTGGACTGCTATTTCTGAAGTGAAAAGACAAAAAAGCAGTCATTATATCGTCTAATTTTCATGATCCATCTAAGCTAACGACAGTTTTGAGGAGAAAAGTTGATGGAACTCAGGAAGAGGTTAAATGCCCGCGGATAAAATATGACTATTATCAGCACATGAATAGTATTGACAAATCCGATCAACCAAAAAAAATATTATGAGAATGATAGGAAAAGAGGCAAACAATGATATCGAAGTTCTCCCACTTATTCGATATATATGATGTGGTAAATGTATACGTTTTATCAAAATTTTATGACAACTTGAAAGAATTCTAGATTGATATATACTCAAAGATATATATTCAAAATATTGAAAAGAGGACTACACAAAAAAAACTATTAAAAAAAAAAAAATAAACCGTATATTGAGTCATGTGTATACGTGAAGCTGGTTCTACTCACCAACCAATAAAGACAAGCCTTATTCGGTGTGGTCATTGCAGCAAAAAAGGTCGAACCAATTGAATGAGCTCAATGTATAAAATTCTTTTGTGCTTGAACAAAAATAAAATTTGCTTTAATGATTTTCATCGGTAAATGCATTTCTATTTAGCCGGTGGTATGATTTTTATACCACGCCCTAAGATAGGATTTTTTAATGGTTTAATATGAAATATTTTTTTATTTTTAATTTCAAATGAATGAATTAAACAAACTGTAACCAAAAAATGTTTCATTTCACTTTATTTCAACCCCTGCTTCTGTAAGAGTGAAACGATATGGTATATGGCGATAATTAGAGATGGCACCATATATGGACTTGTGTATTTTTGAACATACACGTACGCATAAAATAAAATTGACATATATCCTAACTACATTCTATCCCTTCTTTATTAGGAAAATAACATATACATATTTCGCCTACCTAACTAAACCAAGCTACTCGTAAAAACAATTATTTAATTTCGATAGAAGAACAAATTAATTTTAAATTTAAAACTCATAATTATTTACAAATAATTTTATTAAACAAAATTAGTTTAAATGACTAGTCTATTAACCGTTTATAAAAAATTTAATACTGAAAATCTTTAGATGGTTGGTTATAGTACGTTGACCTACACGGTACCATCAAAAATTAAATTGCATTAATCAGTAATATACATTGCCGACCCATTAAATATTAAGATCATTAAAATGAAGATTGCCGAGCATTCACTCTAGAAATGTCCTCTTTTCTTCTACAATCTTAAAACTTAGTGAAACTGGAACAATCAACATAATATTATATAACTCTGAAATTAAAGTATATTACGAACTGATGGAATACAGTTTCTCTATAGTTTGTTAAATTCGAATACAGACTGTTAAATCTAGGAAACATAAACAATAATAAACAAGAAGAAAATTCAAATAAGAACTACATACTTATTTATACTAAAACTGATGACAATGAATTCAACCAAGAATAATTTATATTTATCTAAAAATCAATTTGAGCACCCTGACATTTTTATTATTACATACTGTAAAATTATGTGTTATTTATAATAAATAATAAATTTTAATATATTTCATTTCATAATATAAACAAATCTATATATTATGTGATTTTTATTGTAGTTTTAGAGTGCTACAAAATCTAGTTAATAATATAAATATTATTTTCTTAATTATTATTTTACTTATTTCATACAATATACCTAAGTACATAAACAGTTTTGATTTTGAATTTCTTGGAAAAAATAAAATGTTATTATTTTGAAAAAAATTAATTTAAACAAATTGAATATTTGCAAAATAATAATTATTAATAATTACTTAAAATTTATATTTAAATAAAAATATTATAAAATAAATATTAAGAAAAAATGTATTATTTATAAATTTTAATTTTAAATGACTTGGAAATAAACAAACATGACTTTTTGATCATTTTGTAGTATACCTATGTATATACATTTATAACTTTAAAGGAGTAAAGAGAATTTTTGAAAGAAAGATTTGTTATTTAAATTTTATAATAAATAATATAAAATTTAATTTAAAAAATTTAAATTTGAGATAATTAAAATTAATATTTTGATTCAATGAACATTAAAATTTGATCACAAGCTAAAATAAATAAAAGAAAATACATAAATATAAAATGAAAAAAATTATATTAAATTGATTTCTAATAACAAAATTATCAGGTGATGTAAAAAAAATGTTTTATTAAAATATTTGATTAATTTAAAATAATCAAAGTATTTTTAATTTATATTTTGTGTCGTTTTATCACTTTGATACAATTAATGTGATTTAATATAAATTCATTTTCACATAATAAATTTTTTAGCATAATTATTACATTATTTTCAAAACTATTTCTAAACACATTAACGAACTATAATTGAGCAAAACCACCAGCTATGATTATTTTTCTACAAAAATTCAAAAATCAGTACTTAAAATAGTTAGTATTTAATCAATATAAAGATATAAACTTACACACTCATAAAATTACTAGTTTTAAAACTTGTATTAATTTTATTTATATTCTTTATCTTATTATACAAACAGTTGGTCTGATAAAATGAGCAAATACAATCTACCTTTTCTGATCATACAAGGATCATGATCGCATTACCTAGTTCACTTGTGTATTGGGTTGTTTCCTAGTCAAGTTAAGGCAAGAGTGACTGTACTTTACTAAAATTTTTATTTTTAATATCTTAATCCTAGTAATGTTTCTTATGTTATTATAAATGGTGGCCGAATGTAGCCAACAACTTGGTTATACATAAACAAAAAATTAGTATAAATAACTGAAGCAACAAAATATTTAAAATTGCACCTAGATATATTGGGCGCATCATGTCATAAACAAACAAACAAAAACAGCTAAGATTAAGATTCCCCGAATTTGGAGAACTATCAATATGATGCACTTAAAATAAATCACTGAAAAACAAAATAAAAATTATTAAAGTGTAAGTTATATTATAATAAATTTTTCGTTAAAATTTTGGTCCATTTTTATAGCTCACAGATGTATTAGTAACATTTTACATTTAAATTTTGGTCGATTTTTATAATTTACAGATGTGTTAAAGTTATCAAAGCTATTAACTACTGTTGAGTTCAAATAACGTTATGATAAATGAAACAACTCCTGTAATAATTTTTGCAGATATAAAATAAAAATTGTACAATGAAATACTAAAACTGATATGATATAAATGATACTATTCTGATGTGATTCACAGGATACTGCAATATTTCGCACGTCATTCAAGTCCAACAATGGCTACAAATTTAGAGCATAAAAGCTAACAAATTCAAATCGATGATATTAAATTTGTCACTAAAAGAAGAACAATCAGAACAGAAACAACCTGAAAAAAAATTATGCAATAGGAAGATTCTTTAAGGTACCTTAGAGACATTAGTGTGTATCGGAATTGCAGACTAACGTGACAATTAAAAGGGCCCATCCGAAACAAAAGCAAACGAATAAACTAAGAAAGATAAAGGTACTGGCCTAACTGTAAGTTCATCCTATATAAAGCAATCCGTAAAATCCTTAACATATAGTTGATTTAAGGAAAACATAAATCATACTAGTATGTTAGCAGTTTTATTAAAGAAATAGAAAAATTTCCGAAAGGTTAAAATTTACCACAAAACATCCCACAAAAGATTGTTCATACAAAAGAAATTATTGATAACTGATCTTTTGAATGATATCCACTCAAGATTATTGAAACGCTTCGGCTTCAAGACATTCCCAGAAGAAGATTGTAAAACTCAAACAATATTTTTTTTGTTTTTCAAATTAATTTAAATGATCAAAGAGTCATAAACATTTAATACAAAACATACAAAAATACTTTAAATATACTTATATATATATACATATATATATATATACTTATATGTATTTTTGTTATGAGGAGTTGACTCGATGGAACTGTCTTTCACAAGTTATTTTCAATTTTCATAAATTTTTACATATTTTATCTTGAATATGTTTTCTGCATGCTAATTTATAAAATAATTTTTAATAAATATTTAAGATTTTTAAAATAATAAAAACATAAATTAAAATTATAAATTTTCTATATAAAATCAAAAAAATAAATAAAATTTTATTATTTAAGGTATTTTTAACAAATAATTTAAATTCATTTAAAAATTTAATAAGATATTATAATGAAGATAATCAAAATAATAAGGATAATTCGTCCTTAAGGAGTTTCTTAAAGCAAGAAAAGTACATTTAGAAATGAAATTAATAATTATTATTTTATTAATGTGTTGAAAGACAAATTTCTTATTTTCTAATATGTATAATATACAAAAATATTTAATTAAATAATTATAAATAAAATACCTTAGGTAGTTTGTGTTAATTTCTTAATAAAATTTCTTTTTTAAACATTTCAAACTATTTTTGATTACTTTTTGTATTATCAATTTTCCAAATTTAATTTATTGAATTTTTGATTATAAAATTCAATTTAATTGAAAAATTTTTTAACACAAAAATTATTCGAAATGAAACATCGAATAATTGAATTTTTGGAAATTTATATAATAAGTTTTTTAATCAAATTTTTTTTTTTCTTCTTCTTGTGTTGGCTTCAGTCAGTTTGTATGTACAGCTTGAGATGTACAGTCTAAACAATCCCTTCTACGTTTCGGTGGTCTGACATTAAGGTTATCTAATGTCATTCATTCGAGACAGATGACACATTTGCAGCTCTTCTTCTACTACTAATCTAGCTGTTGCTATTAAATATATTAAGTTATTTTATTCGAATTTGATAATTTTGATTATACCGCATTTTAAAATCATCCTGCTGCGTACTTTGAAAATATTTTTTTTTGGTAAGTTTTATTATTTTTATAATACTTTTTGAGTTCTATCAGAAACAACACTTTGGTTTTTGTTTTCGTTTCTAGTGATTAAATAAAAGTTTATCTGTATTATAATTGTGATTTACAAGCATTCTAGGATCTGTCTACATTTATCATACGTCATTATGTATGTTCTGTACATATAACTCGATTACAGTATGCAGAGTTCTGAGCTCACGCAGCGAGAAAATTTGGATTGCAGCAAAGAAAAAGGGCACGACATTATCATCCTAGATTGTTGACATATGTTTGTGAATGTGACATTTACATTTTCAAAAAATAATTAAAAGAAGAAAAAAACTGTTAAAATAAAATGTCGCACTACACAATGAAAAATTTTAATCAACTTTTTGTCGCCGATTTTGTCGGGTGGTATACTATTTACTATAATGCCATTTCAACACATTTATTAAAAACATAAATGTGACATATTTTGTGGACATACAATCGTAGAATCGACATACAATCGTAGAACAGCTTAAGTTTTTTTAGATTATTGTACTTTTGGCAACTGCTTATTTTTACTTGCTTTTCTTAAGCTTGCAATGTTATTTATTTATTTTATTGCGCGATGTAGGGTCAAAATAAATTTTTATTTTATATATGTATTTTGGAGAAATAATTTTAAGCGATTGTTAGCTCAGTTGATTAAGGCGTCATGTTAATATCACAAGGTTTGTGAGTTCGATTCTGCTTTGAGTCAAATCAGTATTTGTATATATATATGTATACAAATTGCTTTGGAACTCTTTTTTTAACCCCGGTCTACCATGCTGAACCATTGCAGGAAAAAATATCATTGCATGAAATATATTTTTTTAATTTAATGTTAGTCTTCTTCGCAAATAATAAGGAAAAATAAAAAATATAAAATATAATAATAATATAAATAAAACAAACAATTTTTTTGATTTATAATAAGAAGGACTAATATAAATTTTATTAATAGTTTAATATGGTATAATAACCAAAAGGCAAACAGCATTGAACACAAAAAAAAAATAATGCACTTAAAGGTTACTTAAAATTATACACAATATGCATATGTGTCTACATATCTTTTTTTATTTTTATTTTTTATTTTAATCTCTGTTTAAAAGCAGTTAGGGTGTTCATCCCATAAACTTGGAATTATATAAAAAAAAAAAAAACAAAAAAAAATGATAATGCATAGCCTGTATAGTAATATAGGTATATATTATATATATATATACTCTAGCCAGAAATGTGATGCGATGATGAGTTAAAATTGTTTTTTATTTTTATTTTTTTTGTTTTTCGTTTTTTGTTGTTGTTATGATAATGATCATAGCATTATAGTTTTGCCATACCGTATGCATAGCCTGTATAGTACCATAGGTATATATATATACTCTAGTCAGAGATGTGATGCGATGATGAGTTAAAATTGTTATTTATTTGTTTATTGTTTTTTTTTAAATATATATATATATATATATATATCTATATAATATATAAATTTATGAATGTATATAATGTTTAGTATTATTATGGGGTTAGATTTTAGTTCTGCTGATTTACACATAAAAACAATAACAACCTATACATTTTTAAAGAAATTAAATGAAATTTTGTACTATTATTTTTTATTTCTTATTTTTGTAAATTTATAATTTTTAGGTATATTTGTTTTCTTCAAGTGTGTAGAAATGTGTGTTGTAAGGATTTAGAGAGTGATGATTTTTTTAAATATAGTAAGTAGGTATATATATAGGTATCGGGTAAAACATATTGATTGTTGTTCTTCTTTTTAATGTATGTTATAAATAATAATTATGTATGAATTTTAACATGAACAGTTCGATAATGAATTTTTCGAAATGAAATGAAATTTTAAATAACTGATCAATGGTTCACAAGTTATGAACAGTTTTGTAAATACCTATTTATTTGCAGTAAATTTTTTTATTTTAATTTTTTCTCCAACACGAGTTTTTATTTTATTCATCAAAATAAATATTGTGTACCTACAATATTATTGTTTTTTTATATTTAAAATTTTATTTATTTTTGTTTTTAAAATTGTTTTCGTTCAAAGTTGTGGGTTGTCGTTCAAAGTTGTTTGCTATAAACTTTGACGCTAAGCTTACGCTGCGAATGTTATTGCATGTTAACAGGATTAACTTAATTCTGAATTATACGATAAATTTTCAATGTTGGCAAAAAGGATGTCGCTAAAATGATCGATTAAATGACCCTTAGGGAATAGAAAATTTTGCACCTTACTACAAATATTCTGTTTATATGGTAATTAAAAGCGTTATAATACAAAAATAAAGGTATGATAAATTACTAAGCAAATACGTATTTTAGATAGAATGAATTTATTCTATTCTGAAGAGACGCAAGAATTTATTTTGCTTCCGTCATTTATGTCGGCTTACTAGTCAGTATAATTTAACAAAAAAAAATAGTTTTTTAACAAAAAAAAAGTAATTTTTATTTATTATTCTCTTCACAATTATTTTAACACACACGGAAACTTTAGCTTAGAATAATAATATAAGCAACTCTTCGAAGCATATACAAATTATGTATTGTATACTATACTTATACATGGATTGACAGTTGACAGTGCAGTTGACAGCATATAATATTGATGTATCATGTAGATGTCGGGCTTTAATGTTTGATGATGTTAAATTAATATAAGAGATTTTGTGTTAATTCGATTAGATTCTCTTTTGAGTCAAATTTTTTTTTGTATTATTTATGGATTATTACATTTGATTTTTTGGACTTTTAGTACGAAAAAAAATTATTTAGTAGCATAACATTAATATAGATTTATTAAAGATAAGTATTTCCTTTTCATATACACGGAATTAATAGGAATTTATATAATTTTACAGATTAACACATTTTAAAGAAACATCAACACCAATGCAACAAAGACATAACTGAAATGATGTGATATTTTATTGTGTATCGATTAAAATTTTATTGTTAAAATTTATTTTACAGATTTTATAATAGTTAATTTTAATAAAAAAGGAATATTTTTTAATTTATGACTAAAAAGTAAATAATAAACAAAAAAAAAGCTTTTTAAAAACTTGCTTTTTCCAAGGGTTACACAGTTTTGGTAGCAACTTTAAATGCAGTAAAAAGAAGAAAGTAAATTAGGTAGTTCAAAGTCCTTTAAAATATGTTATGTGTGTAATTCTAACATTTCACTTCACGCAGGAGAAAATAATGTTAGATAAAGTGTTTGTACGAAAAAAGCAAATATATGAACTTGCCATGAATAAAAGCAAGACAATCAAATGCAGACAAATGAAAAATGCTTTTATTCAAAACCATAAATAGTAGTGAGTATAAGGTGGATATATCAATTAATCATATAATTAAATGTGAACATTATTAGGTGGACATATTATATAATTAAATGTATACACAACTACTAAATATAACCTCCATGCCACCTTTAAATGTCTAATCTTATGGAACCTAGGAAATAAAAAGGAATAAAATATTTAAATATTCAATCATAATATTAATACTAACCTTATCAATATTGTTGTGATCTACAAAGCTGTTCATCCAAGTGAAGCTCCAACCTAAAAAATAAAGTACAAATAAAACTATTTAGATAAGAAAAAAAACTATACTTTACTGCGAAACGACTTGATGTTCCAGTGAATCTAATTCCTCATTCCCTCGTTGGACAGGATTTAAATTATATTCTTATTTTTATAAGAATGTAAATAATAATAATAATTATTATGGATGTACGTGCCAGCTGCCTATTCAAAATGTTGAAATGACACAATTGAATCACAAACATAAGAAAAACAACAAATGCATTAAAGCTTTTATTTTCAACAATAATGCATTAAACCTTTTTCAACAATAAAATAAAAAACACGATAAAAGGCATCTCGTGAAGACAACTTCGATATTAGAAAAGCAATAATTAAAGCTTTAAGTTTAAATCACATCACAATATGTTGTGATGAAATTAATTACAGAACAAGAAATAAAACCAAAAAATGTAATATTAAATACAGAGCTTAAAAAAAGAATCATATGATTCTTTGAAAGGTGAATGACCGGTATATGAAAAACTATGTAAAAAAAGGGTATAACAACTGAAGGTTACATGAAAATCTAATAATGAAAAAAATAGGACGATCATGTAAAATTACGAATGGAAAAAGTTACCGAGGATTACGATTGGTAGAAAACAAGAAGACAACGGTACGGACATTTGAAAAGAAAGATTATAAATGGATATTTGAAAAAAACGAGGTATTCTTGTATTATTAGTGATCGTGTGCGGATGAATTATATTTAGAAGACAGAAATCAAAAGAAGAGAATTATAAAATTCATTAATTTTTAAATCTTTAACGCATGTGTAAAATACGAAATAATAATTTATTACTTTGATAAATAATTTTAAAAGGAATTTTTGATGTATAAAAAAAACAGTTTACAGTTCTGCAGTCATGTAATAAATAAAAGGGTTGAGAAATAAAATTTGTTTAATATATAAAAAATTGTGCCTTTAAATTTTTAATGGAATAAATTTAAAGTGAATAAATCGTGACAATTTATTTGAAAAGACTATAAACTAGAATGCCAAATTAAGAAAAATGGTTATGTTCAGGTTATTAAAATTTAAGACCATTAATAATTTATACTGCAAGTTATCGTAAATGATAGTTTATTCTTAAATTTGAATACAATCTAAATTCCATTTAAATATATGTTTAAGTGTTTTAATATTAGATTTAAATTTAATTAAAAATTCATTTAAAATATGAATTGAATTCCTCACACATACGAGTATATCTGCTAAGTTATTAAATTAAGACTACTTTATTTTGAATAAATTAAAAAACAATTTACAGAAAATAAATTCTTCTTAACTAAGTTAAAAAAATCATTTTATTCATAATAATATACTAAAACAATATTCTCCATCTCACTGTCCAGTCTGTATTTATTTTATTTAGTGTACTGGTTTCATTTCCTTTCATGCGGAATAAGTAGTTTTCCTTGTTTGAGTATATTTTTTCTATTGAAATTGAAAAGTTTTAATCAAATTTTTATTTACCAAAAAAAAAAAAATTTGCATAATTAAATTTTTAAAGTAAAAAGAAAATCCTTTAAAAAAAATCAATATACATACTAGTAGCTAGTACTAGAATACACTAATATCAAATAATTGCTATTGGTTTGCTGAATTGCAGTTTCTATTTTCGTATAGATTATTTTTTCTTCTCTGAATATCTTTTTCATCTCTTCCAAATATTATCCTTTTCTATCATTCTAAATTATACAAAAACAAAAAAAAAAAAAGCAAAAAAAAACTAAATAAAATGTACAACTTTGTAATCAAAAAGAAAAACTAAAAACATAATAAAACAAAAATTAAAAAAAGGACGATTCTATATTACCAAAAGTCAAATAAAAACGTGTTAATTGGAATTCATGAGTGTTGAAATTTTCAACACAAGTACGCAAATATATATATATAATATATATATACATATATGTATAACATAAATTAGACCAATAAAGAATTTTAGTGATGACGCCTTTTAAATCAAATTACCCTGAAGGAATTTTAAGGATTCTTGAAATAAAATTTTAAATTTACATATAAAGAGATACCTATGAGTATATGAGTAGCTTATTGTTATATACGTTAATGTATACATAATACTATAATATAATATATTATTTTCTATATTAGGGTGTACTTTTAATTTTTTAAAATCAATATACATTTTTGAATAAAGATTATTTAATAAAAAAAAAAAACAAAAAAAAAAAACGATTTAAATCGAAATTGTTTTTCAGAACATTAGAGTATTAAATTTGAATTAGGCCGAATAGAAGATAAATAAAATGTTTGTTTTCTTATTCACAAAACCAAACTTTTTAAGTCTAACTTTACAAAAACAGTAGTAAAATAATTTTCATATAGTGCGGACGGCCTAATTGCACAACTGAAAAAAAAAAAATTAGGTACAAAGATTTAATAATCAAAAATATTTTATTTCGATATTGGTGTCAAATTTTAAATATTTTAATTTAATTATGTTTGTGTTCACACTACACAGCATTCATCGTCTTAACGATCGTTTAAAATAATTTATTTTTCACTAATTCAGTTTTATAGGTTTTTCTAGGCGAAATGAAAGAGAAAGAAGAATTTTTTCATCTCAATCGCAATTTAATGGGAACGCAGTCATTTGCGGACTGTTAAATTTTTCTTTATTCACTTTTAATTATTTATTTATTTATTACCATTTAAATACCAAAAACCAAATTTTTAGTTATTCCAATTTAATAATTAGAATTGTTTTTGATATCAAATTGAAGCAATTAATATGAATTAAACCTAAGTCTACGTTTATTCAAAGTCATGACATTGCCTCAGAGACTGTATGCGTAAAAAATGAGATAAAAATAAAATAATATTCGTTAGTACATAACAATACTTACAAATAAATACTTATAAATACACGCTGGGTGACGCAGTAGGTAGAGCGTCAGCCTTTCAACCGAAAGGTCACAGGTTCGATTCCTGAGGTTTTTAGATCTGTTTACCCTTTATCATTGGGATATAATAAATGATAAAAAATAATTGAAAGTATAATCTGGTAACAAGTTAAATAATTAGCTTTAAAAATAGCTTTATTAGCTATTACACTTAAGAAGGTTTAGTTCCTGACAATAGCAGTAGTATTCCACATTTAATGGGTTGATAAGCCAGTAATTTGTTAAATAAATACTCGAAATATTGTAGATTGTAGTAAAGTTGCAGTACCGTACTTAATTAAGCACGAAAAGGTTACCTAAGTTACTGTCAAGAAGATAAAAAAAAAAAAAACAAAAAAAATGAGAATGGAAAATGATAATGCCTAAGATTTTCAATTTCGTTCTTTATTTTGTTTTGTTTTTCTTTTCAACCAATTTGAGCGCCCTGTGAATTAATTTTATAAATTTGGCAGAATTTTTTAGAGCATTTCATATAAATAAAAAAATATAAATTTAATATCCAAATAAAGCTAAGAATTTGTACTTTAGTTATATAACAAAATATTACATTAAATATATTTTAAAAACTTGTTAGTTAAAAGACGTAAATATTTTGTTTTTAAATTTAAATTTTTCTTTTGAAAGGCGTAAATATTTTTATTTAAATGGCAGGGTCTCTTTTAAATCAATTTTTCTATAACAAAACGTTTAAGTTTAAAATATTTTTTTTTTACTATTCGATATAAAAAATACACAATTGTAATTTCTTCAGTTATTTGAACTTAAAAAATGGTCCTTATTTTTCTTATGCTACCCTGTATAAATAGGGACCAAAATGATTATCCTCTCTGCAGTGTCGTGACCTTTAATATGTAGACTTAGATTAAAGTCAATTTGTTCAAATCTATTTTTTTTTTATAATCTATATAAACATTTTGATTTATCCTTACATTTTATTACACTTATTTTTTATAACGATAAGTGCACACATGTACCATTTCTTTCCTACAAAATTTTAATTCAAAAAGATATACGAAAAATTTATTTTTTAACATTTTTTTATCTTGAATTCAAATATTGATTTGTTTTTATAAAAAAAAAAAAAAAAATAAATGAAAAATATTTTTATTTGTTTTGTTTTTTCCATATGTTTTATTTCATTGATTTTCAAAAAATATATATATATTACAAAAATAATAATACCTAAAACTAATCAACCATACCCCAAACTTTTCAAAAACAAAATCAATTTCGTGTTTTCTTTTGTTCCTTCAAACATAAATCTATAGATATAATGAAAAAAAAGTCTAGCTTAGCCACAGTAGCGACCAACACTGCATTACAAAAATATCAAAAACATAATAATAAAAATTTCAATAAACCGTGATTCACTTGGTTTTGTCTTTAAAGTACGTTACATACTAATAACAATAATTAAAATAAATACAAAAACATTTATACGTAATAACTTTCTGAGTCATCTTCTGATAATACATGATCAGATTCTATACCAGAATCAACTCCAAAAGCGCTTGTTTCATTATCAATTAATGATCAAGGAACACTGTAATTTAGTCCCTATTTAATTGAGCATGACTCATAATTTTACATTGAAAAACTAAAATAAATGTAAATTAAAAGATAATAAAACGTAAAAGAAGGGGGAAAAAAAACGTAAAAAAAAGAAACAAAAGCAAAGAATTAAACGAATTTGAACCATTACGAAAATTTAAATAGTTTCATTCAATGCATATATGCACCATTTTTGTCCTAAAAAATATTCAATATGATTACAATCTACCTTTCTCTTTTTTTTTTTTAAGTGTTTATTCTTTCATAATTCGAGTAATGCTGAATGCTGAATTGAAATTTAAATTTTTTTGAATATATTTTTTTGCCGTATGTGTTATAATATTTTTAAGTTTTTGCTGGACAAAATTGGTACATGAGTGCACTCAAATAGTTATTTATGTTTCCCTTTATTAATTCAACTATTTCAAATGTCGTGACATATACTGTTCAAACTTATTAAGCCATAAAGCTATTAAATCCACTTGTACTCAAATGATTTTTAACATAATATCAAAAGTATAACATTTTTATAAAAATATGTTGGCATTACATTTGATACATAATATTTGCGTCTAATATTTGGGTCTAATATTTGGAAAATATAAAATCTAAGACTGAAATAAGAAGAAATTGTGGCATAAACAGCTACAATACAATATCATCTAATCAAATTAGATATTGTTCTGGAAATGCACTTAGTGGTCTTGATCCAGTTATGAAATCAAGTTCATCATTTTACAATAGACTTCCTCTTTGGAGTTAAAAAATCAAAATAAAAGTATATTTAAAAAAAAAGTGAAAGCAATGTTATTAGAAAATTATTTAAATTAAAAATATATCTTATTTTATTTCTAAAATGTTAATTAATTTTTTCTCTTAATCTATAAAGCCAATTTTTAAAACATGTTGAATTGTAAATTAGCTTTTAGTTTATTTTAATATTTTTTTAATTTCACTAAATTGTAGAATTTTTCATATCTTTGTTTTAAGTTTGTTTTAAGTTGTACGAGCTTACTAATAGCTCTTTTTGAGAATGAAAAAAATAAATAAATAAATCTGGAACGAACTGAGAAATAGACAAAAATCATCGTCTTATTAAAAAACATATTAATGTTAATAAAAAATTATTATGAAGCACATAATATGAATTGATATTTATGTAAAAATGTTCACTTCAAAATAAAGCCCACACTAATATAGTATTTTATCTGCACTCGAACAAGTTAGTATATTTTGAAGATTTAATTTTTTTTCTCTAACTTTATTATTAATGTATGCAATGGATAAGAACTTGAATGCAGTTTAGAAAATATCATTATTAGATTTTCTTTCCATTTTAGATAAATTTAGTTTAAAATAGAAAATTTTACCTTCTTTTGGTAGAATACTGTAAAAATGAACGAGTATGCCTTTTCAAACTTGATTCGATAACGTTAAGGCAAAGATTATTGAACTTTTGAATTTAATGAATGAACTCTCATAAGAATTTGTTAAGTAATAAATTTTAATAATAAGGATAATAAGATCACATAAAATTCGATTTGAAAGTTTTTAATCATAATTATTAAAGAAAAAAAATAATGAATATAGATAATAGAGAATAGTGTTATAGGTGAGTATAGAATTTTAAATTGCTTTTTAGAAAATATTATTTCGATTTCTATATATTATTATCATCACAGTAATTAAGGAGCTTATTAATTTTTTTTAGAATTAGCTCTGAACTTATAAATTGAGCTTTCTGAAGATGAAAGCCTATGATGCTAATGCTGATGTGTTTATAATTGGATATAATTTAAATTGTATAGTCAATTAATAATAATTATAGTGATAATAAATTTTCTTATAATTACTATTAAAATAATATCTGTATTAGATTTTATTACAAAGTCAAGTGTATATTTCCATCGCATATACAAATTTGGTAATGTCTGTTAGCCCTTTAAAATATAAGGTATATGTTAAAAAATACAATAAAATATCGTGCTAATTTAAAATCAGATATACTAATTTAAAACCAGTTATGTAAACAGGATTATTTCATTTACAAAATTCAAGGCACTGACCAGGATTCAAACCTTCTGATAAGAAGACAAACTACCCACGGCCACTATAGACGAGTGATTTGGCTTATTAATTTATTTACTATTTAATTCAAACAGTTTACAAAAATAATATAATTTAACTATTAAAATTTTCAATTAACGTAATGTATCAAATAAGATTTATGACTTAAAATTTAAATTATTTTGAAATGTAAAACAGCATAGTTTTTACAAAAAAAAAAACAAAATGAAATAAAATAAATTTAATCAGAAAAAAAAGAAGGCGAAATATAGTAAAATGATTAATGGTTAATTATACAAATTAGTTAATATTAGTAGCTACTAAAAACGGAAAAACAAGATCAGTAGAAGGACCAAGGAAGCAAGTAAAAGATTTTCTTTAAAATGTTCTTGTTCAAAGAAAAGTCAACACTGATTTTGTATTGATTAACTGCCATTAACATTCTATTAATTGTCTCAAATTTTCCATAATTAGTTCTATGGAAAGGAAGATTTAAAAAGATTTTCTATACGAAAACGCGTACTGGTATTAATATACGAGTTAATCTGATATTTTTTTGAATCAATTTCACCATTTTATACTTGAGATATGAATATGATATCCGAAACACCCATTCTTGATTGCAATGTATTCATCTGAAGAAGCTTAAGACGATTTATGTATGGAGGTAGGATTTTTGGGTTACACCAGAGGAGAATTTTTTTTTCATAGATTCAATTCTATTAAAATAAGTGAAGTAGTGAGGTGACCAGACATGGCTTGCGTACTTATTTCGCAACATATTTTCATTTTCAAAGACATGGCAATAGATTTAAAGTAAAAATAAAGTTTTTTTAGTTATATTTTTTGTTTCCTATTAAAAATTATTCCGAGTACAAATTCTCTTAAATTGATATAATGTAGGTGTAATAAATTGAAAAAAAATTCGTGAGAAATACTTTATAAAATAATTTTGAATTTGTTTAAATTAAAAATACTCTAAAATATAAACTTTGAGTATTGAGTATATGCTACGTTAAGTTAAAATAAAAAATATAAATAATTGTAGGGTTTTCAAACAATTCTCTTAGAATAATACATATACCTAGAGACCCCTATTTATTAGTTATAATTCAAGTTAAAGCCAAATTTAACGTTTTTAACAGAACAGGGATTTAAATATACTGGTATTTTTCACTATCAATGAATAGGTATAAAAAAAAACCAATAATAATTTTGTTTACAACTTACTACGATACACATTACATTGTCTATAAATTTAATGGTGAAAAAAAACTCACATGCTACCTATGCTATGCACTCTCTTGAAATTTCAATTTCTATGGTGAATAGATTGAATAATTTTAAGGTGAAATGATGGCAACTAACTCTATTATAATATATATGACTAGTGAATCCCCTGTGCAATTGCACAGAAGCAGTTCTTTAAAATACGATTTTATATAAAAATAAATATTTGTTTTGGTATAATTGTAGTTGTTTCTGAATCGCTTGATTATTGAATATATATATATAATAAAATTAAAGTATAATACCTAATACTTTATGACGAAATTAATTTTTCAATTTATTAATTTTGTAATTAATACTTTGTATTTACGAGCTACAATTCTGTATCCATCACTTCTGTCCTTGACGTCAATTATTATTAATGTACTCGTATGCTGACGCCAATTTTCATTTCTTCTAGTTGCGTGTTAACTTCAATCTCTTTTTCTATACCCTTATTTCTCAAACTAAAACTTGAATATATATTGTTCTTTCACCAAACTAAACTAAACAAACTAAGGGGTTCTCTATATTCTTGTATGCAATTCATCTCATTTCAGTTGTCGTAATTTTTTTTTGACGTAGGAAGATACATTGCACCAAAGGTCGACACCAAAACGCATTTCATTTTTTTAAAACTAAGTTAACATAGAACAAATATTTTATACACGAAATATAGCCCGACGCCATTGTGAATATGAATCGCATTTCTAAAGGAAATTTAAAATAGAAAAATAAAGAAAATTAAAATAAAAATATTGTTATATTTTAGGTACATTGTGCCAGAGGTGGGTATCGAAGCCATTAATAATGTGCTAAATGCCATTTTTATAAAAACAAGTTGGCAAAAAAAAAAGTTTTTTTTTATTGAAGATGTCCCAGAGTAGTGAATCTTTATGCTTAACAAAATAGAAAAAACACAAGTCGAGTACAAAACACTGAAGAAGTCTGCAAGTAGTTAGACGAAATACGCGTATCTGTATGATAAGCATATCAGTAAAATTAAAAGGAAAATATTCGACTATTTTCACTGTTATACCAAAATTTTACTCTAACGCTGGAAAACTAGTTTTTATAAAATACATTTAAAATAAAAATAAATAAATCTCTAAGCCTAAAAAAAAAATTAATTTTATTGAATTTTAAAGTTAAGAATTTTGAAATGTCTGGATTTTAAAACAATTGCATTATAACTGGTTGGATTTTGAAAAGTTATATTTGGTTACACTGAACTATACTCTTTTTTTATACTTTTTATACTTAATTTCATAGTAGACCTGATACTACTAATGTAGTATAATAGAGATTTGTTTAATGAAAATGTCATTTTTTCTTTCTTTCGTGAAAAATATAGAGAATGGAATTACCACACGAAAAAACTATAGGGCGTCTTGGTTGTGTTGTAGGTGCTGAAACCATTATGTAGGTCATTTTTGATTTATAGCAATGATTTAATATTTATAGCAATTTTTTTTAAAATTTGTTCACGGATTAAAGGAAATTATTGTCGTAACTCCTGTGAGGGGAAAATTATATTATCCAAATGATTATTAAAGGACCGTGTCAAATGCCTGTATTTATTGCAATTTTGCTGTATTTTCATTTGCTTGTATTTCATTTACCTGTATTTCACTTGACTGGATTTTATTTAACTGGATATGTTGGATAGTGGATATAATAAATATTATCCATATAACTACATATAAAAATATAATATGTAGTGAATAAATTATAAACGAGACTTTAATTTAGGAGAGATTTTAGAATTGGATTGAAAATCAAAGTTTTGTCTGTTGTACAAACACAATGGTTCAAACTAAATGAATTGAAGTCAGGTTTTAGAATTTTGGTATTTGGGGTTTTATATTTTGGTTTTCGTAGCCAACCAATAAATTGTGTGTATAAATACTTACTTACCGACAAATGAAATACAGGCAAAAGACATACAGGCAAATTAAATACAGATATGTGATAGTAACCCCAATTACTAATTACAATTATTAAAATACATTACCCAAATTTTTTCTTTAGTCTACAACTTCTTCAATTTCTACATTAGCTTAAAAGCGGTAGTATTCAATTTTTTTATTAAACAAAAATTAGAGAATGACGACTTATAATTAGTTGGTCGATTTTTAAATAGTACAATAACAACACCAACTACAACAAACAATTCAATTTACAAAAATCTACTTTTAAATACAAATTTGTTACATTCAAATGAGAAAGAAGAAGAGATCTATTTATTACACAAAATTTAAAAATGAGTCAAAAGAAAATTTGTTATTTTCAAAATACTACAGAGTTACACATTTCAAAGTAACCAATTTTTCAATTTAAATATTTTGTAAAACTTAACCTTTATATCCAAAGCATTTACTTTTTAATTTAATTTTTCAGAAAAATAAAATGTTACTTTGGACGACTTAAACTTTAATTTTTTATTTTTTATTTTTATTTTTACATTTTCCTAACTGTACTGCTGTACTTTTTTCTCTTTCACTTCTTGTAGTGATTTGTAATTTGAAACCTTTGATAAATAAACTGAAAGTAATTTTTCCTCACTTTCTATCCTGAATAAATTCAGTTTTTTTTTATATTATTCTACATTTCTACCACAGCTCTATAGAATAGTAAAGTATATAAAGAGAGTGCTACCTACATATATATATATAATATATAGACGGATGATGACCTTAATTATATTTTAATATGGTTTAATCTTTTCCAAGTTGTTTATGTTTACTTAAAATTCAGATAGGTTTTTGATGATAATTTTGGTCTAAATATTTTTAGAAATTATTTTAGTTTTTAAATTTGAATGCATTTTGATTGGTTTGGAAAATATCCTTAATTTACTTTAAGAAAATTGATCGAACATTTTTGAAGAGGGTAGATTAGAAGAGAGAATGAGATAGAAAATATAAAATTAATCATTTTAATTATTCGATATCAATTCATATTATTTAAGTTGAGTTCAATAAATTTATTGTGTATTTTATGGGTTTTGTAGTATCCAAAGAGGAATAGTATATATGCATGTTTTTGTATTAGTAAAATATTTCAATTCATTCTGATTAACATATTTAATAAGATAATTGACTGGACATTAATATTCTTTACAATGTTAGTTTGTTGTTTTTTTAATTTAATTGATAGGAGTGATAATCTGTTCAAAATTATTCTATATGTTTAGTGACAAAATGTTATTGATTCTGAAGATTGCTACGATGAATTTAAGTTTTTTTATAAAGTTGATTGGAGATGAACTATTTGTTGTTTTTTCTATTTCCCCATTTCTTTAAAATTGACATTTCAATTTTAATTTCGTAATTGATTTCTAGACTATTTGTTTCAATTATTTTTCATTTTATTAACGTTCAATGTTTTGAATTAGAATGTGCAAACTCATTAATACATTATTATATGTACTGTGTTACTGACAAAATTCATTTCGCTTTATCTTATTATTCGATTTGGTCACTTAGATTAATTAATTTTTCAACGAAATTAAATCCGGTATTAAATTATTCAAGTATGCAGTGATACAAATTGGTATTAAATTGTTCAAGTATGCTGTGCATAAATCCGGCATTGAATTGTTCAAGTATGTATCCTCATTGGGGTGTAGCTGATATTAATTAAAATATATTTATCGATTTCAGTTGCTGTACCATCATCTGAATTTACTCAGTCTTAGTGTATTTATGAATGGTTTAAGAACTGAAGTTGTTAAAAATATTTCAATTATTATTTAGTGAAATTATGCTAGAATTTTACTAAAAATTTAATTCGATTAGCATAGCAAAAAATCGATTGTGGTTTGTTTTATTTATGGATATAATGTTCACAAATTAATTATTTTATAATCATGGATATGTATTTGCTTTGACCTCTTTTGCTCCTTCTAATAATTTTAATAAATCTCTTTATTAATTAAGATAAATTATAACGGTAGTGGCTTGCCAGAACATTTATTTCAGATATTTACTGTAGTTTTTTGATTTTATTCCAGTCGTGTATCTTGTAATCTTAGTCTACAATGAATTCTTGAAACTGTAGTAACTTCTCTATATGAGTGTTAATACTTTTTTTTTTGGATTTGATTCGAGCTAGGTACGTAGCCGTTTTTAAGTGCGGTTCTGTTTTTTCCTGAAATATTGTATTGAAGTTTGAAAGTATAAAGTATAAGTCTTCAATCTAGTACTGTAATGTATAGTGCGACGAGCGGCAGGAAATCGGTACTATATTGTTCAGATCTGTTCAACTTCTAGGGTATACCGGTGACATTGACATCATTGCAAGATCACAACAGGTGGTCGTTGGGGCCTTTACCCAAATTGGAAAAAAATCGGAACGAATGAGTCTCAAAATAAATGAGGAAAAAACAAAACATAAGTTGTGGAGATATAGAAAGGCTTTCCATCATCATATTGGTCAAGATATCACTGTCTGAATATATAATTTGGAGGTAGTTCGGCAGTTTACCTACCTTGGAACCAGCGTTAATCCCATAAATAGCTATGTGGAGTTACGGTGAAGAATAACTCTTCTAAACAGTTGCTGCTTCGGTTTGTAAACACATCTCGAGTCAATGCTATTTTCCCGAAGTAGCAAAGTACAAATCTGCAAAACAACGCTCATATTTCCGGTTCTGCTCTACGTTTCAGAATCATGAACCTGCCAAATAAAAATGGGCATGCACTTGATCTCTTCGAGAAGAAAAGTCTACGCCGGATATATGGTCTTGAAAACAGCGATGGGGTCTGGAGGAGAAAATATAATGCCGAACTCTATGAGCTGTATAATGAGGTGAACATAGTCTTGAAAATTATAGTCAAGAGCGGATAAACGAAAATCCTTCAGCGAAGAGAGTTTTCGATTACAGACCCGAGGGTAGAAGACGTCGGAGCAAATCAAACCTTCTTTTGAGAGCCGAAGTATTGCCAGACTTAAAATAATTTCGCATCGTCAACTGGAGAGAATCGGCTCGTGACAGACAAAAATTGAGAACGTTAATCAGTCAGGCCCAGGACATACATGGTCTATTCGTTATCTGAGTAAGTTAGTAGAAAAGATTCAATTTAATATAATCGTATTAAAATTTTACTTTCCATAATTTCGTTTTTTAAAATTCTTTCTATTGAAATCCCCAAATTTTCCATTTTTCTGTTATTTTAATCTGGTAAAGCATATTACATACCTACTGGCTTTTCCAGGCGGCAAGCTTTTGGTGAAACTAGGAAAAAAAAAACAATTTTATTTACAATCTTGGTAGTACGGCACTGCTGAACATGTTTTGTAACCCCATTAAAAAAAAAAAATATTCTCATATCAATTGTTCCAACAATCGAAATCACAAAAGTTTCGAAATGAGGACCAAACATTTTATTTTAATTGATTCAGTTTAATATGTAATTCACTCGAAAATTTTAATCAAATACGCTTTCTAATATACAAGTTAACCACCTGTACCTAAATAAATTAAATTCCACTAAATAATTTCTCACGAAAATAATTGTTTTCAAAATTATAAAATTTCATTTTTACCGTGAGAATGAAAGCAATTTAATAATTCTGCTGACGCTATGTCTACTGAATTATTAAAGCCTTTTTTGTATTGTAATTGCTATTTCATAAGTTTTAAAAATTAAATTCTAAAAACACTCAAGTAAAGTTATTAAAAGAAAGAAGTAACCAATTTAAAGGTATTTAAATTAAATTATAAACAATTGAACATTGGTTCAATTACCAATATTGTTATATTATTATATAAAAAATTAATAAAACATTAACTTACATCAATTCGTATTTAACATATTTTAGTTGATTTTGAACTGACTGGTTTTACTCAATACAATATTGCAAGATGTACTTTATTTATTTATGGGTAAAATCTGCTACATTGATTGTATTCTGGTCAAACCTAAATTGGCGTGCTTCATATTACGGGAAAAACCTACCACAGGTTCACCATGTATTAAGTTAATAGAGTTACCAGTAACTACTTAATTATTACAAGCTCCGAATATTTTCGCTATATATCCATATTTAAAATTTGCTCATCAGGTTCAATAACCCGCATTATAAAGCCATTTTTCTTTAATTTTTTTTCTAAAAATTTTCCGATACTAAATTCTTCTCCTTTTCTCTCTCTTAAAATAATAAACGAGACCAAGAAAATAGTTGAAATTTATTTAGGTTTTTTTTTTGTTATAAACATAAAAGCTTTAAAGAGATTTCAGGTTTTTATTCCAAGTACCATAACAACATAACAACATTCTGTATATTCTGGATGAACACATTGAATGACAACATTAAGCTAAAAGGACTATGGAATGTTAACATTTTAGTTAAATTATTTTATAAAAAAAAAATAATACTTATTTTTCCAGACATTTTCTCCCTATAGAATAAACATCTTTATTGAATGAAAAATTGCTTGACAGACAGACATATTATTTTTTCTATAAACAGTATTATATTGTTGATGGAATGACACAATTTCTAAAAAAGGTTTTTTAATACCAGTACATATGTAGGTTGATAATAGAAAAATATATTTTTTCATTCTTTCAACAAAATAAAAATATTTTCATTTAAATTAATTAAATTCAAGTTTAAATTTAATAATTAAAGAAAAGTTTGTTGACATCTAAAAAGTTTTATTAAATCAAATTATCTATTCTTAATGGACATGATATTATTAGAATTTTGCTCAGGTACTGGAACTATATTATAACTATATTTATATCAACGATGCACTTGATTTAATATATTAATTTATTATTTTTATGTCAAATTCTAACAGCATGCATTGTTTGTGCATTTCGAATTAAGCTTTCTGAAAAATTAAATTTATTAAGAATAAAATTGAATTTTGAAGTTTTAAAAGTTGACTTTAAATTTTTTAATGAAAATTAAAATAAAATAAATATTAAATTAAAGCAATGTGATTATTTTAAGAAGGAACATTTGATAATGAAATGAGTTCATAGGGTTTGGACTTTTAAGGCTATGACATTTTGATACGGTTTTAAGTACATGTTTGATTTGTTTATGTTGCTCAGGCATTCAACAAAAAATACACAAAAGCCTTGAATTTAAACTACATCGTGATTTACCAAGGCATTTCTATGAAATACCAAAATTATACCTGGCAGTAGATGGGACACTTTACTTTATACCAAGGAAAGTAGGATTGCTGACAAATGTAAGCAAAACAAAACTAATAAGACTTATAAGAAGGTAACTTCATTCTACTATCTTGGCAGTGTTATTGCTGTGGAGTGTGGCGCAGACTGAAGTGTTGCCTCACGTAACCTTTTTTTTTTATTATAGTTTTTCTTTACAACTATTTTATTAATAGTAATTTAATTAGCGATATTAAGTAATTATTTTTGGCATTATGAATCTTGACATGTGAGATTCCATTGATAAGGTTTAGTTTGATGTTATGTTTGCGTATTCTTTCTAATACTTTTACCAGATTTTGATTGTGTTCCGTTAAATTACTTCCAAATACAATGATGTCGTCTACATAAAGAAATGATGAATCTTGTAATCCACTTAGTGCTACGGATAGCATTCTTTGAAAACTGTTTGTAGAGATTTTTAGTCCAAAAGGTAATCTTTTAAATTGGCATTGACCTTTACTAGTAGAAAATTCTGTCATCATAGGTCTCGATTTTGGATTCAGTGGTATTTGATGAGTCTAGTTAGTGGAAATTTATCATCTACTCTGTTTTTGTTCAGAGAACAAAAATCCACTACTAATCTCCATTTTTTGTCACTATTTGTTGATTCTTGGGTACTATAAGTATAGGTGAATTGTATGGACTGTATGATGGTTCTAATATGTCTTCCTTGAGTAATATTTTTATTTGTTTGTCAATTTCTTGTAGTTGCGTCTCAGGTATTCTATTGTTTTTAATGTAGACTGGTGTTTTATCTATTGTAGATAGATTTTGCTCATAGAAGTTGTTTCTTGATAAACGCTCTCCCTCTATGTGGAATACAATTTGAAATTCCTTGCATATGTTTAGTTTGTTGTTTTCGATTAAAAATTTTATCTGTGTTACTCCTTCAGATATTACTGATCCATGAATCCATTGATCCATCTTCTTCTATTGTTTTAAACTACTTTTTGTATAAATACAAATTAACAATTATTCATTTTAAAATCTATCTATAAAGTCTGAATGTGCTTATGCCTTTTCATCCTGCGGATTTCTTCATTTCTTTCTAGTAGTTTTAATGCCAGTTCGTTTGGGTGATGTTGTAGTCTTTCAAAATAATTTGTGGTTCTTGTTGTTACTGTCTCCCTTGACATAATATTTAGATCTGCTATTTGACCGTACTATGGTGCATTCACGAATGATGCCAAGACTTTAGACTGAAAACTTTTTTATTATATCTATGTTGGTATTACAAGTTGACCCCCATAACTCCAAGTCGTATATCCATATATGGGTTTTAGTACAGCCTTAGATAATGTTATTTTGTTTGTCAGTGATAGCTATGAAGCCAATAATAACGTTCTATTAGCCAATATAATCTGTTGAATTTTATTCTCAGCTGTTTATTTTTATTCAAGACATGGGCCCTTCAAAGTGAGCGGCTATCTAGATGCATTCCTAAATATTTTGTTGATTCAGCATGCGTTAATGTCACATGTGTATATTAGATAATGTATAGGCCCCAGCACACTCCCTTGCTGTACTCCTGATCTAAACATTTTTAAAATTTTATCCTTTAATTTTGTCTTAAAGGTACTATTTGTTTTGCATTGAGTATCGCAACAAACTATTTCAAATTCAAGTTCTACCTAATTGGCCCTGGTTGGAGAGCATTCATCCTCAAATTTTACTATAAATGTACGATTTCTTACATATGATGGCAGTAGCTGGCAAAATTCGTGATGCACTTTGCTCTCAGTTCTCATCTGGATGCGAAACATGAAAAGCACCAGAAAGAATCGTCTCGCTTATGTATTTTATTTGTTATCAAATAACTGAGACGGATTCTCCAGATATTTTGGCCAGAAAAAATTCCAAACAAGGAATTGGGGGAACGAACAAGAATTGAAGATTGAAGAAATCAGAGAAATGATTAAAATCAGGAAATTGAAATGGATTGGCCACACACTGCCGACCTGTAGGAGATTTCGAAAAAGCAATCCTTAAATGAAAATCATAGGGTTAAAGAAAGCGTGGTCGTCCAAAAATAACATAGCGTCGAACAGTAATGGGCGAAGCAAATGCATGTACAAAAACTTGAAATGAACTCAAGTAGCTCGTTAAAAATCGAGTTCGGTGGAGGAAGTTTGTTGATACCCTATGCACCCACGCAGAGCGACAGGATCAATGATAATGATGATACCAAAGAATATTCAGAAATAATAGAAATATCTGTTGGAGTTCCATAGGGTAATGTTCTTGGTCCAATACTTTACCTGCTATATAAAATAGATATTCCTCAAATTGGTAAAATTCGCATAAATTTTTGCAGTTGACCTATCTACAAAAACACCACAGCAAAACTTCAAAACCCAATGAACAAAACAAGACTATGGACTCAGCGACGGTGTATAAAACTTTATGAAACCAAATGAACACATATGAATTTTACATAAGGAAGATTGAAACCATTTCTGTCTCCATCAACAATAAAATAGTACCTTATGCCAATAGAGAACAAAATTTGGAAATGATGCAATATTGAAATATGGTAATCATAACAAAATTCAGTTACAAAACATTTAACTATAGTCACTTGAGCGTAATTCTGTGTTATCAGTACAAAATAAAATTCTAATTATATAAGAAAATATTAAAAGCTGTGTGGACGTACATGATCCGTTATGCAAAGAAAAGCAACATCGAAATGCTGCAAAAATTTTAAAATAAAGTGAGGGTACAGTTAATGCACTCTGGTACGTACGTAACAAAGGTTTTGACCGTAATTTGCAATTGAAAGAGTCTAATATGAAATCAAGAAACATGCAGTAAATCACGAACAGTGCTGCAAGCTCATGTAAAGGCAGATGTAAAGGCAGCAGTTTTTGATATCTGCAATAATGTCCGTCAACTCAAGAAAATGAAACGAACCGGTTACTACGGAAAATAAAAAAATCTTCTATAATTGTTTCTTTCGGAAATTATTTTGTCAATAATTTTGGTTTACGTAAAAAATGTATTTATAAAATATTCGCCAAAAGAAACTATATTGCTGTTGTTATTTTTCTCACAAAAAATATCAGTGATAATATAAATAAAAAAAATGTAGTCAATGTAGTCAAAAAACTCAGAGTTGCTGAAATTATTCCGATTGGTTCTCTCAATCAGATAATTTTAAATTAGAGGATTTACGTTCTGACTGTGCCTATCTGGTGACTAAAAGAGCCGCCTATAATTATCCGATGATCAGATAATGACTGTACGTTAATAAGTTTAAGATGGTGGGAGTAAGGTAGAAATTTCAGTCGATCACTCCACGGTAAAAATCTGAGTGCGAATAATTTCACTAAACAGGTTTCAACCAATTAACCCATATAGTCCCGGATCTAGATCCAGTTCCCCCAGAGTCATAAAAATTTAGGCAAAAGCTACATTTACTTAATTAAGAAAAAAAAATAACGTATTTGATATCATTCTGGAGAGAATACATGTTTCTAAAACGAAACTTCAGGATCAACCGATATAATTTTTCCTAAAAAATGAATAAATATCCTTACAAAAAAAATAACAATTTATTTTATAAAAGAAAGAACTTTATTCTTTTAACTAATTTTAATCTTAAGAAATTATCAGATCTTAGGCAAATTATATGATATGATAAAGAACATTTCGGATGCAAATTAACGCCACATTTGGTGCATGAAAAAACAGTTTGATTTTCGACATAGAGCTCGTTTCACACTATGGATGATATTATAATCCACTAGGTCATATCTAATATAAGTACCTGAGCTGTATCCGCTTTCTCTTAGTGCTCATTCTTTTCTTAAAAGTATTTTCGCGGATTTCAGCAAACACTCAAAGAGAAAAACTCGGAATTCAAGTTGCTGTACATCTAAAGCATTAGCAAACAGAGGCCAATACCATTTTTTACTTAGAATGCGTATTCGATAAATATTTATAGCATTATCAAATAGATCAACTCCACCCATTGTGCGGTTTTATTCAAAAATCGGATTTGGCATGTTTATCTTTATAAATTTTTTGTTTTTGTGGTCGAACCGTTTAGTAGCTTGCATTGGCTCACGTTTTAAAAAATTTGAGAAAACAGTTACGACAGAATTGTTATTCCATCGCAAAGCAAGAATCTGATTTGATGGATCAAAACACATTTCGCTGCTACCACGTTCTTTTCTCTTCAGTTCTTTTACATCAAAAAGTTTTAAACTTATTTATGACGTTGATCTTATAGTTGCTTGGTATTATATTTCCAAGAATTCAAAACCAGATATTGAATTCTTGCCTCTTATCATCAAGTTATTGACCCCCATTTAGCATAACATGTTATTTGATTTCCAAGTATTCAATGGCAGAATACGTGATCCGTAATAAAAAAAGGCAGTATTTGGATAATTTTAGCTTGGAAGAGGAAAAAACAATAAAAACGAATCCAGAATTTTTTTTATATGAAAAGTTTTAGATATCATTTAAGCCTGATGTTTCGTTTTCGATACATTGCTTGAAAAAGTCACCCTGTAACTACAAATTTTGTTGCATTAGTTTTATATTGTGATTAAATTATTACTATTACTTTGAATAAGTTTATTAAAAGATTTTTTTTCTTATTTTAACAAGAATGAAAAAAAAACTCGAAATTCGGACTTTTCAAGCCATTGGCAAACATGCTTTTTGCCACATTTACCAAAAAAAAAGGTACATTAGATATTTGTTTTAAATTAAATAATAAATTTTAGTTTAATTTAAAATACACAACGGGTGACCACTATGCCGTGAAACAAACGTGATATGTTTCGTTTTCGACACTCTGGGGTTATATGGGTTAATATCAGTTAAGTATAATGAGTGGAATATACTTTTATTAAAAGGTGAGAAGAAAACGATTTCTCAAGGGGGCTAATACGATATTTTATTCAATTTGAACATTAAAATAAATGTTAAATGTATCTTCCCTTGATTGATGTAATATCTACGAAGCTAAGGTACTCATGTTAACAAGGAGAAATAACGCTTTCGTCACTATGTTTGTACTGCTTCAATGAGACTCATGATTTCGATCAAAATCCAAACCAAACCCAATAATTTTATCAATCTGCAATAATTTTATTAATTTTAAAGTTTTATTAACTATATTATGGGTTTGAGCTTAAATTTTCAATTAATTTAAAATTTAATTAACACAATTGTAATCATAAAATCTATTCTCTATATAGCTATACCAAACAAGTTTTAGTAGTATAATTTTTTTAAAGTTTTTCATCCAATATTAAACCAAAAGTACACAGAATTTTTTTAGAAAAAAAAATATTATAAAAAAATTGGACCAATTATTCCAGATTAACTGTTTAGTCATTTTAAATTTCAAAATTATAAAAGAACAATTTTTATTTTACTTTGGTTTTTCATACTTATTAACAACAAGAACAAAAAATAGTATGAAAAGCCAACCTGCCTATAGACGAACACGTATTGATAATATTTTTTATTATTTTCAGAACCTACACATATCACCCATATTCATATAAATTTGTATGTGTGCACCTATTAAGAAAATTTTTCCAAGTAAAAAATAATAATAACAAGTCAACATCACGTCACGTATTTTATCAAAATTGAAAATAACAAAAGAAAGAAAATGAACAAAAAATTGTACTCACTTTGAATTTTTTTTACATCAGCCTTGAAACAATATTACTGTTATTAGTTTCCTGTTATTATTATTAAGATATCAATACAGAATCAAAATAAATAAAAAAAAAGGAAACGAAATCAGGAATAAAAACAAAATAGAATGATTATAAGAATGCATTTATTATCCTTGTTAGATTTTATTTTTGGTTCTTTTTTTTTTTTCTGTTTTTTTAAGATGTAGTATTTTCTGTTATTTGTATCAACATAACAACACCCAACTTAAAATTTTATGTGAACAAAATAGATTCAAAAATAGGAAAATAAAGATTTTAAAAAAATAAAACAAAAATGTAATAATCTTTTGTAAGAACGTGTCTGTAAAAATAAAAAAAAATGTCTGTCGGTTACAATTTTGAAATAAAGTTTTCGAACATCTCTAATGAGCATTAAAAGCAAGAAAATAGTTGATTTGTGAATCGATTTTAGCTGTTCACACTTATAATCTACAACTAGGTGAGTAGATAGAAGAAGCCATTTTAGTTGCTTCTGGAAATTGTACCTTTTTGATAACATGAGTCGAATGACCTATTTGTTGTTAATGGTTGTTTTAGGCGATCACTCTCCCATTTATACTTTCCCAAGGAATTCAGTACTACCACCTTGTGCGATTGAGAAGATTGATCAGAACTTTGGCTCTCCACAATAATGCCTATATTGTTGAGAAAGTCTCACCTAAAGTCCAGAGTCTGACTCTAACTAATGTTGGGGAACTGTAAATGAAGTGTTCAAGAGCTTATAAGCATTTTCATTTTTGCAGCTGCAACAATGGAGATTGAATAAATACCTAGCCTAGAAAATAAATTGTAAGTTTTGAAATGTCTTTTTAAAACGTTTTTAATAACACATAGATTCTTCACTGTTCGGTGCAAATTCTTAAATCGATTAAAATAACTTCCTAATGAGCTAGAGATTGGAAATTTTGAACATGACCTGGATACCGATGGTAAAATTTTTGTTCAAATTTTTTCAACAACAGCTAATACCTATACTCCCTACTACTATCTATTGAATGCACCTCATACGTGTTTCGTTTCAAATCTTACAAGTATTTTCATTATAGATATTAAGTCAACAAATTAATCTTTACGAGATCACGAATCTGTATGGGCTTATCAATCTGTATCAGGTTGAGAAAAATTATTTTATACTTTTATGTCCGGTTTAAGAACTATTTTTTTGTATTATTATATTTTAGAAAATATAATTTATTTATATAATTGAAAATAATAATTAAAATAAAAATAAATATATAATTTAAAATATTAATCTTCAAAATCTATTTAAAATGTACAGATTGTAAAAAATCAACACACATTGAAAAAAGTAAGGTATAAAAAAAATCTAATACCATTTTATAACTGATTTTCATTATTATTCTTTTAAATGATAGATATTTAAAATGAGACATAGCGAATTTAAATATTTGTTCAATTTTTTTAATTTTTTCAATTTTAAAATTTCAGTTTGAAATTTCTCCCCGTGTTAAATAATTTCAATATACATTTTTTTTTATTTTTATTAAATAAAGTATTGCGTATTATTACGGTTGTTGTCTAAGTTAAACCAATAACAAATTATACCAATAAAAAAATATAGTATCAAGGATAAATTTAAATGATGGAATATACCTAATATTTATAATGAAACTGATTTTAATAAATCGTATAGCATATCTTATGATTTCATTATCATCATTATACTTAATCTGCAAATTTAAAGAAATATGGAACAAATATCTAAATCATTTCAAAACTGAATTTCATTATTATTCTTTTAAATGATAGATAATTAAAAGTAGAGCTTGTAAACTAGATATTTTTTTAATTTTGAATTAGAAAATTGCGCCCCATGTATACACATACATTTAACACAGAAAAAATTTAATTTATCAAATTTCCGTAACTCACGAATTTTAAAAAAATAAATTATTACATATGCGGTTGTTGTCTAAGATAAATCAATAAGAAAAGCTTATATGGTACCAAGATTAAATGAATAGAAATGATAGAAAACAATATTATTCATAATGAAATAAGTTGATTATGAGTTTTTCGAATTTCAAGGAGCGAGCAAATACTAGTATTTCATTACTCGTGAATTTAATTCGATGGTACTACACGCTGAATACGGTAAATAAAAAAAAAATAAACACTTTAATTCGAATACTTTCATATTGCACTCTGCATTGGGTACGTATTAAAAAAAAATATTCAAAGAATTTCTATAGAGATGTGAGTTGTCTTCGTTGTTTTTTTTTGTTTGTGAGGTAAAAAAACATTTCTTGCATATCTATATTATGAAAAACATTGCTAAAACATCCAAGAGAGGTTTGATTTATTTTTTTTGTGCTATTTTCTGAGAGAATACTATAAAATAAACATATAAGTTTATAGGGGTTGGGTCCGAGATCCCAAAGAAATCCCAAAAAAAAAAAATTTAAAATTTAAAAATCACTTGTGTTAGAAAATCTCAATATCACAAAATCCCAATGTTACAAAGTCCCAAATTACAAAATAATAAGTTTTATGCATTTAAAAATTAAAAATTAGCTTAAAATATTAAGCGAGCTACAATATTGTCATTTCTATTGCTCTCTATGTTACTGTTATCTAGAAAAAGCTTTTTGTAAACAACATTAATTAAATGTTTGTACTGAATTTGTTTTAAGTTTGAATAAAATTCTTGTGATTCTGTGAACCATTAAATAACAGAACGGTTGCACGAGACTTACTAAAACCAAAAACGAACACATAATTTGGGGATTTCGAATTTAAATCTGGATAACTGCTTTTTCTAGAAATAAAATAATAATTAAGGTAAGTATACTGGAAAAAGGAATATATCCATTTTTGGATCCAACGGCGGCTACTCATAAAATTAATTAAGATTATAAAATTTTCGGAAAAAAGGGCCAACCTTGATTTTTGACTCCAATCTGAAATGCTCCTAATTCAAAATTTCACATACAAATTAATTATAAATATTCTGTAAAAGGCGTAAACTTTGATTTCGAATCCAACTCTAAAATGCTCCTCATTTATTGGAACCCTGTTGTTGTCGACGGCAGTTAATCGCATACAGCAAGGTTTTAGTAAAAAATATAAAAAAATGAATACCCAAACCCTTGCTACCCATTTATTGGAACCCTGTTTTTGTCGACGGAAGATAATCGCATACGGCACAATTTTAGTAATAAATATACAATAAAAAGAATTATTTTATTTTTAAGGTGGGGGGTTGTCGTCCCCAAACCCTTGCTATTCATTTATTGGAACCCTGTTTTTATCGACGACAGATAATCGCTTTCGACACAATTTTAGTAAAAAATATATAAAAAAAAAATTATTTTACTTTTAAGGGGGGGTTGTCACCCCTAAGCCCCTGCTACTCATTTATCGGAATGCTGTTTTTGTCGACGACAGATAATCTCATACGGCACAATTTTAGAAAAAAATATAAAAAAAAAATAATTATTTTATTTTTAAAGTCGGAACTCAAACCCATGTTATTCATTTATTGGAACCCTGTTTTTTGCCGAATTAATTTTTACCGAATTGTATTAAGTATAATTTTAAATTTGAAATTCATTTTTTATTTTTAAATGCATAAAAAAATGAACAGTTCCTTGGGATTTTGTATTACCGGAATTTTTTTTTGTGGGATTTTTTAATTTAGAATTTTTTTTTTGGGATTTTGTATCATTGGGATTTTTTTTTTTTTGCGATTTATGTGGACTCCTGTTTATATTATGAGAATATTTTCCTATTTTTTTAATTCCTTATGAAAAGATTCATTCATGTTAATGTTTAAATAATAGTATAAAGTAGGTAGATAATATCTAGGACTACTAGCTATGAAGAAAAACAATAATAAAACAAAAATCAAATCAAACAAATGAATAAATAAATAAAATATATATACAAAATCATTTGTAATACATATATATATATATATCAGGACATCATTGTAAACCAAAATATTCATGTATGTATTAGTAAAATAATAGCTATGGCATTCAAGATGGCATTGAAATTCTAAAATTTTATTTTTCTTTAAAATATATACAATTTAATATAAACAATCATTCCCATTTCTTATAAATTCCAAGAATATGTAGTAGGTAGGATCTAAAGGGAATTTTTCAAGGCATACCCATGATTCGAAAAAAATTTGCGTTAACGTTTTAACTGTTCATTGATAGAATGTCAAGGATATAATATCTAAGGATATAATAAATATAGATGTATGCATCTTCAACATCAAGGATATTTTCATTTTATTATTGTAATTTTTTGTTTTGTAAAAAAAATTTATATTGCACATGAGGAAAATAGCATATAATACTAAGTAGAATAATATCCTTGGTAAGTTATTTCTATACTCTAATGAATTCTTATAGGATGGAAAAATTGAAATTTATTATAAATTTTATGGAATTTTTGCTGTCCTTTTTTTTAGAGTTTTTTTCGCCATTTTTCTTAAATTGAATATGATGAAATATGAAAATTGAAATATGAATTCAAATGTTGGTTTCATTATTCATATGAAAAAAAAAGTTTTATAATTTTAAATATGAAATCTAATTTATTATATTAAATTTTTTTTTCTATTAAAATGATAATTTTGAAAAAAAAAAATTTAATACTTAAATTTAAAATTAGAGCTTAAAATCATTTATCTTTTTAAAGGAAATACTACAGTCTTGGCAGATGACTGTTCTCTATCTTAGATTGTCAGAACTAAATATTGACTTTGGTGTATTTTGAATTTGGAAATGGTTTATTGCATAGACTTATAAATAGTATCAAAAACAAGTTAATAATATTAAGTTAAAGAGAATAATATTTTAATTTTAAACTATAATATCTCTGAGACGGTACACTTATCAAAACCAAATAAGTTTCATATTAAAAGCTAGGGAAATCGCTACAATGTTGTTGTAAAGAAGCTTCTCTATGTTTGATCAGGAAATAGATGAGGATGAATTGATTAATATCGTGATCCATAGTCCTTCTGAACAAAAATCTGAAAGTGATGACCAATCTGGTCAACCAAATTTATTTACTGCAAAAATTTTTGGAGATGCCTGCAATTAGCGAAAAATAAAATTCTGAAAGGATCGATTTTCAGACGTTGAACGTGCAGTTAAATTTCAAAAAGATATAAGAAATTGTTGTGCTAAATATCAAGACATTTATAAAGAATTAACTAAGAATACGAAATAACTATTATTTACAGAATTTGTGACAAAGGCAACTTGTCAATCGAAAACCACCAAAGAGACTTATGAAAGCATTGAAAGTATCAAGTGAGAGCGATATCGAGCCATATGAAAGAAAAAGATTGATGACAGCATACAGCAGTGGCGAATAAAATTTTATTTTTAATTTACCTTTAATGGTATTTTTGTTTCATGTTACTTTTTTATTTAATTTTCTAACTTTTTTTTTTAATTAATGCTTTGGATATGTGATTGAATTTTAAAGGTAGAAATTAATTCCATAAAATCTAATTACTACCCTTATCATGATTCTCGAATCGAATATGAGTCGAAGCGAATATGCTAGTCATGTGATCACGATTCGCGAATAAATTTATTCGTTGCTAACCTAACACTTGAAAATTAAATATTTTGACAAGTATATTTAAGATTAATAAAAAACTTTCAGTTGAATAAAGATACATTATTTTATATTTTAAATTCAGTGAAACATAAATCGAAGCCTTAAGTTAGAACATATGGAATATATTAACTATAGTAACATTAGTCTGTGCAATACGACGAAGGAAATTATCACTGGCAATAATTCAGAGTTTCGCTTGTTTGGGATATATTTACTGCTATTTTTTATTTTAGGTTTCTTCAAGTGTATATGAATTTGTAACAACACTTAGAATGGCTTTCTAGATTAATTTGAATTCTCTGGATTTTGTTCTTTGCTCAACAGAGCATCGACAGCTTGTTCCTACGCCTGTTGTTTGTATATATATATTTTTTTTGCAATACCTGTAATCATATTATTATCAACGCGCAGTACATAGGCGAATAAACAAATAAACAATGATTTATTCCACTCTTTGAATTCAAGTTTTGAAGATCCTAATACATTTAATTTGGTTGCAAATCGATTCCACAACACTTTTAATGCACTTTTATTCCAATTTGTTCTTCCCACAAGCCTAATCCTTATTCTCTCAATTGCACCAGCTTATCAAACTTTTTTTTATAGCTGCAAATATATTCATATTATTCATAAATTTTCTAAATAATATTCTCATATTTATTTTTAAATTTACCCTCCCCTCCATTTTTACTCGAAAAACAACAAAATATTTTTCTTTATTTTTGTTTACGGTTGTCACTTAAATTTTTCATTCGACAAATTGTCGAACGTATTAAGTTCGCTTCGGTAATCATGACCGCATGACAGCGAATTCGTCTACTTATACTTTCGATTCTAGAATCATGATAAGGGCATACATATTTTATTTAATTATTAATTTTTATATTACCTCCAATTTTTCATTAGGTAGGTATGTACATTTTATTTTTAGGTCTTATAAAAAAATTAAACACAAAATGAAACACAAATTACTTTTATTCTTTATTTATATAAAAAAAATATTTTATTAATTGGAAACAAAATTAACTCTTTTCTTTTCCAAGACACAACTAGAACTGAATTTCTTTCTTATTCTTAAAAATACAATTTACAAAAATTATACTTAAGATATAATTATTTATTACAACATTTCTTTTACATAGATTACAAAATTTATAGTATATTCAACTTAGTTCGATTGAGAAATCATTGCTTTAAAAATAATAACAGAACCACTTAATCATTTAATATTTATTAGAGCAGGTCAAATATGAATTATGATAATATTTTATATTTGAATTGCGACAAGAGTTTATTTTAGTTAAAATATAATTTGCAATTTTATATTTGTTGATTTTAAAATGTTTTGAAATTTTACCCGTTAAATATGCTTATCAGCAAAAATAATTTAGAAACGTTTTATTAGTTATGAATGATTGAAATTTATTAAGGTTAAAGAAAAATCGTGTGAAAGTATGTTTAAAGAAAAGAAATGATTTCTCAAGAATTAATAATATTGGTTTTCTAATTAAATAAACCAATATAAACACTTAAATGGAAATTTGGAAGGGGTCGCATATATGACTTGTACATATGTGCATTATGAGTTCCGTTTACGCGGATTTTTTTTACCAATTGTACTATTTTCTTTGAGTTCTATTGCTCGATGTACGCGATTTTTAAATTTTGAAACAAATCCACTCAATTTATGCGGTTTTGAGTTACGCGGTTAAAAACTTATCTACCACGTAAGTCGAGGGATGGGTGTATTTCTAATAATGCGAATCACACGTACGTATAAAATTTCATTTACTATAAATTATATGAAAAAATAAGGTTATACTTGACCATTTTAGATTTAAATATCACGTATCAGAGAGTCTTTTCATAGATTTTTACATTAAAATAAAAAAAATATAATATTATAAATAATATTGAATAAAATATTCAATTTACATTATTAATTTTATTGAAATAGTAAGAAATTTGATTAGAAATATTATTATTATTAATATTAAAATTTAATTCAATTTTCTATATTTAAAATACCTTTCAAAAAATTAAAAAAAACCACTTAAAATCTTAGAAAAAATTTTAAAATATTTTCACGTACAAATCTTATTACACAGATTGACGATGGTATTCTTGTAATAATTTATTGAAAATAATTTTCTCTCAAAATTTATTAAATAAAAAAAAATAAAAAATACAACTGATTTTAATGTATAAAAAAATAAAATAAAAATTAAATCAGTTAAGAAGATTACATTAAAGGTAACACAGAATTTTCCAAATCTAAAAGACCAAAATATATTTAAATACTGATGTACTTTGACCAGAGTAACTAAAAATGCTTTTAATTTTTTTATTTTTTTTTTTTATTATTATTCCATTTTAGAAATGAAAGAAAAATCGTTATTCGTTACTTTTATTCTACATAATCTCATTTTCGTATTTTGCTTTATAGATATAAGACAACAATAATATCCTTGATGGGAATACTTTTATTGATAATATTGAGATTATGTGGCTCCAGAAGTTATCATCTTATCATTAGTACAATTGAAGTACATTATTTTCTCTATCATTTATATTTTAAATTGAAATTTTGAATAGATTTTTGAATGCAGTGAGCAAACAAAAAGGAATTAATGATTTATTTTCGTCAGACTAATAGAGATTTTATTATAGAATGACTTCATAATGATCAATATTTTATTATTTGAGACAGAATAACATTATTCCTAAGACCCAACTCTCCGTTTTCAAAATTAAAATCTTCAGCGACTCAAAAGACGGGAACATTCTCGGAATACGAGTGAATCAAAATATGCACTGAAACAAGGATATTTCCGATATCGCGACAGTGTTGTCAAATATTCGTGCTTTTTGTGTCGCTGCAAAGATTATTTTTCATCTCAAGACCACTTAAAAATCTATAACGCATATATACGAACCAAGTTCAAACATAAAACTGAATTTGCAGTGAGCAATATTTAAAATCTTAAAAATTTATTGGCTCTAAAAAGGGAGATAGTTTATTGAATTTTTACGTAAGAAAAAAATAGACCAGTGCAAAGAATTCTCTAAATTTCTATTTGGAAAATTTATTTTATAACAACAACATATTCGTTCAAATTATCCTAACCTGCCAAAAGAATAATTTACCAACAAAGCAGAAATCAAGAAAAAAGATGAGATTTCTGCAGAGTTTTTTTTTAACGAGAATCATACTAGCTAGTTAGCTACATTCCAAAGCCAAATAAGAACGTCTTGTTACTATCAATTTTGGATAGTGATGAATGTGTTAACTCTGATTCAAATAAACCCAACGTCATATTGAATTACAATTTAACTAAAGGCGGAGTTGATACACTAGACAAATTGTAAGAACATACACGTGCAAAAGGAAAACTAAACGATGGCCAATGGTTTTATATTTTAATATGATCGATATCGCTGGTGTTCCAACGTTTGATTTGTATAAAATTGCAAACTCTTAATTATTCAACCATCCGAAATCGTCTCAATGTAAATTGTTCTTAAAGGAGTTGGCTATGCAACTGGTGCAAAAAAATATATAAGTCGTCTATCCAACCCTAGAACAATGAAAAAAAATGTGAAAATTGCTATGGAGAAGATAGGGTATAAAGTAGTTAGCCGACGAAGAAATAGCTTTGAATCCAGCCAGTAAACGTCAACGGTGTCATATTTGTCCTCGATCTGCTGATATTTACACACGAATATTATATTGCATTTGTAAAGAACCATCTTGTGCAGCACATTCAAAAATTATCTGCATAAACTGCATCAACGAAGAAATTATAGATTCCTCCCAAGAAGTAATCGAGGTTCCAATATCGCACCATGTTTAATCGTAGGATATTTTTCTTGATGTTTACTGTCTTAATTATACTTCTTTTGCTTCATTTTGTAAATAAAATCGAATAATATATGGGGTCAAATGGACACCATTGCACAAACTACAATAAAAAAACGGTGCACAGAGGAAAGGTTAATGCAATTTATAAAAAAATATTTGAAATAAATATAATTTGATTAAAATTAATAAAAAAAATAAATCCTGTTTAACCCTAATCTTATAAAGATTAGTTGCAGAGACTTATTCGATAATATTTTATACAAATTTAATTACAAAATTTTTTTTGTTAATTAAATGTATTCGAACAAATACCAAAAATCAAATTTAAAGTTGTCATTATTGATTATTTAAAACCTTGGTAGCAGCAGACAGGATAGTGTAAGAGTAGACAGAAGTGTAAGAGCAGACAGAAATGTAGAAACAGGCAGCAGAGTATAGAGGCAGACAGTAAGAAATTACAGCGTTTAAATGGTTTTAAATTAAGATGACCCGATTAATAATTTGTCAAAAGTTTTGTGATTACAAACGTTGAAAAATCGTATCCTTCTGTCGTCATAAATCGTTGATATAAGTCGTTAGTAAGTGTGGATATCATATTAACAGGTTCATATATTTTTTGAATTATTCTTTTGATATTTTATTTTTTTTGTTTTTTTTATTTCGCAGGAATTTACTTAAGAAAATTACGTTTCTAAATAACGTTTCACCTGTTGTTTAATTTTATTGTTGAAAAATATTTTTCTTTTCAGTTAATTTCGTATTTCCAATTAAGGTAGTAAAAATAACAATTTAAACAAAAACGAAAAAAAAAAATATAAAAACAAAAATGTCCTTAGGACATCTTTCTTTTCTTTTATTTGTCTTCCTTGGCATTATTATTATCTTTTTTTTCCGTTTTTTTTCAAGATTTCCGGAAAATATAAATATAGGTAACCTCAATTAAATTGCCATCAATGATGATTTCCCAACGTAATTTCCCTTAAGAAATTGTGTACCACCAAGAAGAACCCAGATATACAAAATGTTACCAAAGAAATTAAAAAGTGATTCATTTCCTTTCTTTCTTCAGTTCATTTTCAGTTCCTCAGAAAAGAAAACTTATTAAACACAAAAAAACAAAGTAACAAAATGTTTGTTTGTTTTTGAATAAAAACAACAACATAAAACAAAAACAAAAAATGTATTAAATGAAGGACATTTGTCAAGGATATTTTGAAATTAATAAGAGTGAGAAGATGAAGTTTTATTTAAAATAAACAATAATTTGGAAAATGGGAACAGAAATGATGAAGAGAAATTAATGGAAACAACAATAATAATTAAATTGTATCCTAAGGTTTTAATTTCATAGAATTGTGGAAAAGGTAATTTTTGAAAAATTTAATTTTTTTAAGTTGATGTCTTTAAAAAGCTTTAATATAAAATCATATTGAACGTAATAGGATAGGCGATAATTTTCTATAATAATTGTAACTAATCATCTTTTATGTTGTAGAATTTAATATGAGAAATCTTGAAAGGAAATAATTTGGTTTTAGCCCACATTTTTGTGGAAATTACCTGTAGGGTTATTCAGAAGGTTGATTAGAACAGATAATCGCAATTAAGAAGAAAACCTATGAATACTAGAAAATAGTTGTAATGATATTTTTTAATAGATTCTAAAAAATAATCTTTGGCTGCTAATATGCAAACAAAACGAAATTGATAAGAAGAATTATAGAAAAAGATAACCAGGATTTGGCTATGATGACAAGGAAAAAGTTAAAATAAATTAAAGATCGTATAAGGTTTTGATAACGTGTTCCGTCTTGATGTACATGAGTTGATTTCATCTAAAAGCAAACAAAAACGATAATCTAGCTCGACTCATAGCTTTCAAAGTTTGTTAAAAATTAAATTGCTTACCCTCGTCACATCAAAATATGTGAAAATAAATCTGTAGGCTTCAACTACCCTAGAGAAATATTAAATATGATAAAAATAAAAGGAAGAGCTAGACGCAAATGGCAACAATCGCATGATCTGGCAGACAAAACTCTGTAAATAGGTTAACTCAGAAACTTTTAACGAAAAATTAAAGATCTTAAAAATGAAAAATTTGAAAAATATATAAAAAATTTATCAGCTAAAAGAGAAAATAACTACTCGATCTTTCAAATCCCGCCAATCAGAATGAAAAATAGTGAATGGGCGAGAGATAATAAAAATAAAGCTGAAACATTCGCAGATCATCTTGAAGAAATTTTTTGTCCAGACGAGACAGATTCGGATGATCTCACTGAAGAAAATAATAATTGACAAGAAAATGTCATATCACCATTCTCACAGAGAGAAATAGTTGAACAAATTAAAAAACTGAAAGATAAAACAGCTCCAGGTTTTGATCTAATTACATCGGAAGTCCTGAAAGAACTTCGGAAAAAAGCTATAACAATGCTAACACGCATTATGAACGCTGCTATAAGAATAAGGTATGTGCCGAATATGTAGAAAATAGCAGGGATCATTATGTATACTATACTATAGACCAATATCACTACTACCAATAATATCAAGATTATATGAAAAACTACGACTGATTCGAATGAGACCGATCTAGACCGAAAATAGTAATCTGATTATCAATTTGGTTTTAGATCTAAGCACTCGACAATCGATCAAATACATAGAATAACAGACATAATAGAAAAAGCTTTAGAAGTACGTTCTACTATATTTCTAGATGTAGCCCAAGCTTTTGATAAAGTATGGCATCGAGGCTTAATAAATAAACTAAATAATATGTTACCTAAACAATCCGTAGATATATTCTCATCATATCTAGAAAACAGACTATTCAGAATAAAACAAGACGAAGAGTATTCTACTAATAGAGATATTAAAACGGGTGTGCCTCAAGGTAGTATTCTGAGTCCCATACTGTATTTGCTCTACACCAATGATTTACCACAAATGGAAAATATAACTGTAGCTACATTCGCTGATGATACTGGGTTAATGGCAGTAGGATCAAATATTGACGATGCTATACAAATAAATTGCAAAGAGCAAGCGACAAGTAATACCTCTGGACAAAGAAATGGAAAATTAAACTCAATGAGTTAAAATCAGTACATGCAAATTTTACAAATAAAAGTGTCAATCAATAATCGGTAAATCTGAATGGGGTAAATATACCCCAAGAAAACAATGCTACATACCTAGGAATGACATTAGATGTCAAACTTATATGGAAAGAGCACGTCAAAAAGAAAATATTTGAGCTTCATAATGAATATAGAGAAATGTACTGGCTCTTAGGTCGAAATTCTGAATTACCTATACATAACAAGATTTTGTTATATAGTCAGATAATCAAACCGATATGGTTGTACGGCATACAAATATGGGGATGTACCAAACGATTACATGTACTTTGTATACAAAAATTCCAAAATAAAGTCTTACGCAACATGGTAAATGCCCCTTGGTATGTTCGCAACAGTGATTTGCACAGAGATCTAAAAATTCCTTGCATAGAAAATCAAATAAAAAGATATGCAGTAAAGCACATAGCTCGTTTGGAGGGTCATGTTAACATTGAGGCCACTCATCTGCTAAATAAACAAATTGATATCAGAAAGCTTAAAAGAACTAAGCCACTAAATTTAATATGTTTGAATTTCGTAAACTTTTTAGTTTAGAGAATATAGTAGCTTAGAGTTTTAAGAAAATAACCATAGAAAAAAATTAATCGTTATTCCGTTGGATTAGTTTTAATGGGAGGGGTGTGGTTTAGTCAATAAAAATCTAGCACACAATGGAAGCAACCGGGATCTTTTTCAATAAAAAAACTTTGTCTAGTCTAAAAATTTAATTTACTCAATTAAATTTAATTAATTTAATTAATTTGCTTTTAGAAACAGACATTTACCTTTTTCCAAGTCGTCTTATCTTGTGTAAAGTCTACAACAAGTCTATTGATTAACACTATATGATTTGCTATTATTAATTGTAATAATTTTCTTTTTTTTTAATAATAGCTTAGCTTAAGTAAAGACTCAAAGATATTAAATTTGTTTCTCTGAAATTATTATTTTTTTAAATCCTCCATATTTTTTTTTTATTTTATTTATTTGTCGTATGACCAATTATAATAGCTTAAGTTCTACTCAAAGATAATACAAAAAAAAATTTTTTTATATAAATAATAAATATGTGAAATTAACAGCTGGTGGTTTTCCAAAAAAGCTTGTGAACACTTGACATTTGACTGGTTTATGAGCTAGTTGTTTAGCCATAAACATGAGCTTGAAAACGTACTATTAACTCCAATAACAAATTGTTGGTATATGAAATTACACTATTATATTTTTCTAAGTTTATCAAACACTAAAACGTCATTACCCACAAAAGATACTATAATTAAAGCAAGAGAGCAGATTTGATATTGAATCTTTAACATTCTAATCTTTAACGATAATTTTTAGTTAGTAAGTTTAGGGGAGGAAAGGCGACAAGTGACTTACTTACATTTATGATAATTTTATTTAAATTTAACAAAAAAAAAATTAATAATTTATGACATTCGTCTTCAATGAACGATTTTAATTTAACAATATTATATTCTCCATAAATTAAAAATAATTGCAATATTTGCCTTTTTTTCATTGAAGTCACTTCAACAATACACTAAAATACATTTAATAAATTATTTAAGTAATTTAAACAGACGTCTAGTACATATTATATACTTTAGGGAATGAATATATTCTGATTTTTTTTTTTGTTTTTTTTTTATATTTTTTACTCTTTTTAAAGCCATCTTCTATCAAATAAAAAACATTTCAATTTAATTATTATTATATAGCATCTATTCAGGTGTAATTTATTATTAATGGGACTTTATTACAGTTTAATTATATATTTTCCGGTACTTAACTTTTATAATTATTTCACACTGATGTACACACTTACAATGACAAAGTAAACATTCTTGTAAAAATAAATAACATTTACCTATACAAGTAGATATCTTTTGTCGTTTTAAAATAGAGATTTCATTAGACTTCGTAATTTAGTCCGCAGAGCCGTTATTAAATGTTTTGATTGTTGCATTATAATTGAAGAAAAATGGCAGAACAATCAAATGTTTTGTATTTTTTGTATTTTTAAAAATATTTCAATACTAGCGGATCCGGTGCGCTTTGCTACACCCAGTTGAAAAAAAAGAATGTGATACAAGCAGCATAGTGATAGTATATAGAGGAAGTGGATTAAAATAAACTTTGTTGTTAAATGAAAAATCGGCCTTTATATATTACTTCAATGCTTTGAGAAATACTTCAATATTAATACTTCAAATACAATAATATAGAGTTTTTATACATTCCAGTTTTTCATTTTAATTAACTGACAACAAATGAAAAAGCCAACAATAACTGCATTTATTTAATGAATTATTTGATTAGCGTGACAAATCGGGTATGTGTTGCAGAAAACCATGAACATTTGAACTTTAAAGTTGTAGCAGTTCTTAATGCGGACAACAGTGTCAATCGATTCTACAAAATTAAACTAAACGAGCTGGTTAATTCAAAAAATGGAAAATTCTACAATAATGTGTTTCTAAACAGAAATTATATTATTAATAATTTCTTTGTACAAAATAATTTATTTAAATAATATTCCTATGCTTCCTAAGCTTATTATGCTATTGATAGCATTGATAGCATTGGTCCACAGAAAGTAGTAAAACAATAATATTTCACTCGCGTGATTGGATTTGATCGGAAATTTAAGAACAAAAGGTAAATCATTCTAAAGTAGTTAATTATAGTTGTAAAAGGAAGATAGGTTCGATTCCGAGAGAAAAGCTTATTTTCAAAGATTTTGTTCTATTTTTTTGAAAAAATAAAGTCAAAACAATTGGCATAAAAACACTTTAAATATTAAAAATTAATGAACTATTTGGTTTCTTGTCTATTGAAAACCTGGGAGTCGTAATTCTGTAGGAACACATAAGATGATTTTTTAGTGTATTCAATAATTGCGATTTTCATACGATTAAATAATCTTTCGTATTCGTAGCTCAGCTTTAAATAAGCCATCACTCCTTTAAAATGACCCAAAGGAACCAACCCAGTCGCATTATATTAATTTGGGATTAAATTGGTGAAACAAAAATGAAGGAGGTTAAATTTAAAAAAAAAAAAAATGATCAACGACATTTTTTTTATTTTATTTTATTGTACCTACTACAAAATTGTGAAATAGAGCTGATCCAGTATAAGGCTGAAATGTTTAGAGAATAGCTGTCTAGGAAATAGCTTTGTAGACTTAATTCGGTCACCGCAATTACTCAGAAGATATTTATAAAAAATAATGTTTGCTCTTACAGTTTCATGATGACTTATTGAATGTTAAGTGTTGTGTAACATCATCATCATTTATATAGCCATTGTAATTAGCACCACCATTAATGATGGCTTGCTTTTGTAACTTCTCTAATTTTTGAAGTGAATCGTTAGGTTCATCTCCTCCGAGTTTCCGAGTTGTATTCAAATCTTTGTCAATATACCTTGTAAGTTAAGAGAATGTCAGAAAATATTTCCTGCATCTGTTGGACAATTTCAGCATTCGATAGTATCTTTCACGAATATAAACATGTCGTATTACGAAAATTTGCTGTTAACTTAATTCCCATTCCAAGGATTCTTAATAATTTGAAGCTTTCAATATTTACATTTTCAATAGTAATAAGTATTCCGTAAATGAAAGACTCATTATTACTATTATTCCAGTCTTAATATCGTATTAGTAATAAGTCACCGTATATTGACTTAAGATTGTATTGCATGTACACCGACCTGGGGCGACTTTTCTGGGGCGATTATTTCTATAATTAAAATTACAAAATATAAAAACTTCTGTGTGAGAAATTTTATGACGATGGCGTTTAAAAATAGAGAAAAATTTCTTATAGATATAGAAAACATTGCATAATAGTAAAACTAGAGAATAGAAAACTCTCGAAATGCCTCGTTTTTATTTTAAATTAATTTCTATTCTGTGAACTAAATAAAATAAAATCTTGTATGTACTTGAACATTACATGGGATAACAAGGATATCAGTTTAATATTTAACTAGCATTGTTTTGCGTATTTTTTTTTTGCTTTTTTTCTGTTTCTTGTAAAGTGTTTCTAAAGAATTGCAAATATTTACCCCCTTTTTAAGAACAAATTTTGTAAGATAATTAAAATTTTAATGTTCAGTTAAGAGAATAACAAAAAAAAAGAAAAACTAAAAAGGATAAATAGTGCTTTTTTGCGGTAAGGTAACATTTCGAGCTCTCTCTCTCTTTTAGGACATTTTTTGTTTTTCTGGTTTTATTTCGTTTTGTTCGTTTATTTTGAAAGTAAACAAGAGTAATGACTTTAATTTATAGTGTTTATAAGTTTAAGCAAAAAATGTTCTTTTTACTATACCTTCATTTAATTAAATGTCCTTTAAATGTCCATTTAATTTTGTTAAATAAAGAATAATAACTTTTAGAAAAAGGAAGTCGAAGAGCAATTTAATGTGAAGTAATTAAATAAATACAAGATTTTTGTAGAAATAATTAGTAAGTTAAGAATAAAAATGTTGATGTTCTGTCTATAATGCAAAATCATATTTTCTACTAGAAAAATTAAAGCAATTTTAACCAACAGTAATTTGCGATGTATTGTTCTGTTTTTTACATATTGTAAGTAAGTTAAAATTTAAACCCTGTTTTTTTGTTTTAGACTTTATTTTAGAGTATAATTCTATTTTTATTTACGATACATTTCATATACAATATATTTTATACCCATAATGTAAGGAAAATGCTCCATCCAAGAGAATCTTCGAATACAAGACCAAACCTTCGTTGGAAAAACGAAGTATCTTCGCAACCTCAACTGGAGAGAATGACTGGGGAGAACCCATGACCGAACTAAAAATGGAGAACGTTGATGAATCAAGTTTACCTTTTGACGTTTCATATTTTTAATTTCATTTTTATTTGCATTTCATATAATTAAAAAAAAAGAAAATCGAGTAATGGGACTGGCGGTAGTAAGTGAAACATCATTTAAATGCAGATGATTGAGATTGAGGCCTGAGGGTCGATTAAATTAGACATATTTCATTATATTCTAAAAAAGATACAATAGGCTTATGGTAACTGAAATAGGAAACAACAATTTTTTATTGGAATTTATGTAAATATCGTGTAAAAACCGCATCGATCGTTGTTTTATAAACAATATAAAAAATATTTAAATATAATATATAATATGCATGTAATATAACAACGCAATATAAAAATTTAAAATATGTAATTTTTAATTGAATTTTTTAAATATGTAGTTAGCTTTTGAAAAATTAAAAAAAAAAACTGAAAAGTTTTATATATTAAAAGACTAAAAACAAAATAAAAAATATTTTTTATGTTAACATCAAACACTTGTATTATTTTTAAAAATTTAAGATACGTTATGTATGTAATTTTTAATTTTAAAATTTTTCAACTTATAAAATAAAAAAAAATAAAAAAAAGAAAAATTTAAAATATGTAATATAACAATACAATATATAAATTTGAAATAAGTAATTTTCAATTCAATTTTTTGATTAACGCTTTAATTATTAACTAAAAAGAAAATTAAAAGTATTTTAAAAAATAAAATTTTCATAATCAATCACTTTTTTATTTCTAAAAATTATAATTTTTGCTAAATAGGTATGCATACTATGTAGGTACCAATATTTTTTATATATTTTTTTTTATATATCCAAAGTAAAGTATGATAACTCAGAAAAGTCAATTTTACAGGAGGAGCAATTTAAAATTTTATCATATTTGGAATCTATTTTGAAAGCATTAACTGATGCGTAATATGATCCAAATTTTTGTCAGCATATTATTTTAAGGTATATTAATAATTTTTGCATTAGGTTTAATTTCAAAATTAGTTAAGTTCGAGATATTTGAATTGTACTAGTTTTATTTTTACCCTTGTTTCTTATTAACATAATAACATGTTGAGATGTAATACTTTAACATGGAATAATTGGAAAACAAAAGTTCGATAAAGCGTAGATGTCATAGTTTTGCTGGGAAAAATAATTTCGTACTCTGTTATATCTCTCAACGTAGTAAAGTTACATGGATAACTATAGGGGATTTTTATTACATCTCTTAATATAATAGTTCCAGCTACCTGTCCAGATACATTAATAATTCAACTAAATGCTATAAAATAATATATAAAAGTTTTAAATTGTAGTGTTATTTTTAAGTCAATGTAAAAAAGTTTAGGTACATTTTAAGAAAAAATAAATTTTATTATATTAGCAAAAAAAATTAATAACATTAAATTAAGAGAAATCCATTTCTTGGAAAAACATAACTAAAAATATCTATTTCAATCTTACTTAAAGTATGCATACTTTTATACTAACTTTGATTTTTTTTTATCACATGCTTCATTTTAATTTTGGTCACATATAGCTAGTTAATTTTAATTTTATGTTACATACAATATATCACATTATTAACTTTGATACAAAATTCAGTTTCATCAATTTAATTTTCACATTTTAATTTTCCTTTTCTGTTTCTGAACCATGTGTGTCCTCGAATTTAACTTTACTAATTGGTAAAATTGTTTGTACAAATGTTTTCTTTTTATTTGCTCGTTTTTTATTGTTTAATTTTATAGCGTTGTATTCATCTTTTAAATCATATTTACTTAATTGGCTCCATAAAACTTTTTCTAAATTGATGTCCTTATCTAAATGTAAACATTGAGTTAAATTCTTAAAATTATAAATTTCGTCTTGGACCATTTCTATAACCATGTATGGCTTTCCAGCTTCTTTTTAACACTGTATTAACATAAACCATTGACTAGGTACATATATTTGCTTCCCTTTTTTTCTCTTTCTATATTGGCATGAACACTATCAGCTTCGTTTTATGTATGCCCTTGCTTTAAAAAACGGTGTCTTATATTTCGATTAAACGGTTTTGCAATCTTATTGACCTCATTTACAGTTCTTTTATGTCTTCCTCTGCAATCAGGTAATAAAATTTCAAGATGGTTCTCAAGTTTCTTGAAAGCTGTTGTTATGCACAACTTAATAGTATTCAAAGTACTCGTAAACATTAACTGGCAAAACCGAATCTCGTCTATGTTTTTACTGTTTCTCTTTTTCAAAAAATAGTTTCTTATAAATTTTCTATTTATTTTTGGATTTAGTGTGCAGGTCTTTTTGTCAAATTTTTTTGTACGCTCTAAAATAAATTGCCACTGCATATTCTTACTACCTAATTTCCAAAAACTATCAAAAATCTTAAGACATTCATTAAATTCAAATTTTTTATAACACTTCAATTGGCAAGAACAGCTATCCTTTAAGAGTCGAGCAGCTCTAATTTTTCCGTCAGTTCACTTATATTATAAACCAAAATTTAATGCTTTTTTAGACTTATTTCTTTCTCATTGATCTGGAAAAGCTTCATTTACTTATGAGAATTGTTTATGACAAATAGCAGTTCGCACCAAAATATAATCCACAATCAGTAAAAAAAATACAAACGGTAAATATAATAGATGAATTGAAACATATGTTATAAATAAAAGTATGACAATTCGAAATGAATTACTAAAAAAAAAAAAAGTTACCTTAAAGTATTACATATCGCCTTGTCTGATTGTTTTTTGTGTTTAATTTAACGAGAATTAATACAACTGGACTTAGATTACTTTTGTTCGGAAGATTTTTCAGTTTTTACTTTTAGTTAAAATAGTTTTATGAGCATAACTTCCTTAATTTTAGGGCGATCGCTGTGAAATTTTGACAGGTTATAGATTAGAATATGGGCAATCAAATGCATACCATAACTCAATTTGCAGATAAGTCGAGTTGTCATACTTTACTTTGGATAGGTCGATATGTAGACCTAGATAGGTACCAATATTTTTTTTTATATAACTTACATTAAACAATATTTTTTTAAATAACTTAGCTCAATGACCAAAACAAGCAAAATATTAGTTAAAAGAGATAAAATTTACATTTACTTATGGTATCCAAATTTATTATGAGAGAGAAAAGTTACAAAACAAATGTTTGCCTATTGCTTTACACTGTAAAAAAATTTTGCGTTCCCATTATTCTTCTTTGGATTTGTTTGCGTTCCCATTATTTGGGAAGGTGGCAAAAAATGTTTGTTCTGATTTAGTTTATTCCCTTTTACGATGATTAATCCTGATCTTTTATTATTTCAATATTTACTTTTTACCCATTATTATTTTCTTAAATACCTATTAAATTATAATTACATTACAATAATATAAAATATTATTAATATTTTTGTCAGTAATAATTTGGAGTTACCAACATTATTATTTTTTATTAATTATATTAAATTATAGTAAACCTAAATATTTATTATATTGGTATACGATTATAAAATAATACTGAGGACAACATCTATTTACAAATCACAGAATTTAAACAATATGATAACTCTGTTTTAGTTAGGTTTCCCGAAAATATTAATGCATAGTTGATATAATTTAGAAAATAATATTGTTAAATATTTCAACAAAATTTTTGTCGAAAATTTTTTTTCCAAATGAATATACTAAAATGAATAACTTTTTTTGTTACTCTCTTTTGTTTACTAAATTGTGTTTAAATGAGAAAAAGAAATTGTTTTTTGTTTTATTTCATTTCTGATCATTTTATTTTACTTATTATTCTTATTATTCTTATAATTTTATATACTTTGTTTTTACATACTTATTATTGATTATTCCTCACTAAAAACTAATTAATTATGTTTAAATTTAAATTTGAAGTGGTATTTAAAACTATCTTTAAGATACAAGATACCTCTACTATTCTCTTACATATTTTCATATTTTCGTTTTGCTTCATATATTTGTTTTTAATTTAAACCATGGATTTTGTTTGTTAGAGTGTTTTTTAAGATCTTTTTTGTGAAATTTTATGAATTTTTAAGAGAATAAAGATTACATAAATATAATAATAATAATAATATTATTCTCTACGTGTGTATTGCCTGTATGTAGCATATATTCAGAATGTATATGAATGTACATATTAATAACATTAGTGACTCACAATTTAACGTGACGCGAGTTTATTACATTTTCCTCTACCAAAATCGATCAACGTGTTAATAGTAAGTTTCGCTTACAAAAAATTTTACATAAAATTAATATTTACAAATTCTGTTACATTTCTTCATTCATTAATATTATTAAAAATTTTCAATTTCTGAGGTAATTCATTATACATGTTCACACCATTATAAATTATAGTCTTTTTAACAGTTTCTGTTCGAAACAAATTCAATCTAAAGTTAAAAGTATTCCTGATATAGTACTGTTGAACGTATTCCACATATATAAACCTGTTATTGGGTTTATATTTTTAAATATAAATAATCGGGTAGCATAATATTTTTCATTAATAATCATTGTTTCACACTCATCCACTGCAAAGTTCTCAACATCGCACTTGTTGAAGTATATCCACTGAATTTAATAATAATTCTTATACCTTTATTATGCAGTTTTTGTTTTGTAATATTTGAATTAATTTTGTATAATTTCATTTTGTTCATTTGGTTAAAATGCCATAACAATGCAGTAGTACTCAAAGTGCGGCTTTATCATTGGCTTCAAAAAGTTTTGTACCACTACCAAAATACGTATCTTATATATAAATATATGTGTTTTTAGCAATATTTTTGTATAAAAGATTAAAATGGTTTTTATAGTACAGTTATATTATCTATAATTATGCTCAAATATTTAATTTCAACTACTTCTTCAAGCAACATACCGTCAATTATTACATTTACTAAGTTTATATTTATAATATCTATTGTCCAAAACGAGCTCAATTAAAGATTTAATGTATAATATTATCTTAGTAATATTAACAATAAAGCTAATTCTATGCTAGGTTCTGTTAAACATTGGTCAAAGTAATTTAACAATCTCTATGTTCTCAAATATTTGTATTCTAGTCTCGTTAGACCAAATTTGGAGTATGCCAGTCAAGTTTGATCACCTTTCTATGATGCACATATCAATAGAATTCAGGCAGTGCAAACAATTTTTTTAAGATTTGCTTTGTGTAACTTCCAATAGTTTAAATCCAGCAATTTTACCTCCATATGAACATAGGTTAAGTTAATTCATCAACATTAATTCAAATAATCGCTTACGAAATACAAACTTTTTTACCATAGTACCTTTTTTACCATAGAACTTTAAGCTTCTATAAGACCAATTATTGCAATTATTAGCTAATTCATAGAATTTTACTAACCTGTAATAAATACAAAAAATATGTTGACTTCACACTTTCGAAACAGACTCAAAAACTTAAATTGTATAAATACTCTGTAGTAATTAAGATTATATATGCAATTTATTCAATGTATTTTAGCTAGTTCTAAGTTAGATATAATTTTAATTTGTAAATTGAATTGAAAAATATAATTGTAATGAAGTTTAAGCTAAACTAATAAATAAATAAATAAATAATAATAAATTTTAATTTTTGAATATTTACCTACAACATAATATTAGATAGTTTTTTTAAAAACAAAAAAAAGTATTCACCCGCTTATTGAAATTCGTGGAAGTTTGATCAGAAATCGTACTCAATTTTATTATGAATATAAATAATTGTTTTCCATCATTTCAATTTTTATTTGTTTACTAGCAAAGTTACCCGACGTTGTCCGGGTCGATCACAAAATGAATCGAATTTATTTCATTGAAGTTTGATTTATGAATCGAATTGAAAAAAATTGGTTTATCAAAAATATTCTAATTTTTTTTTTCACTACGATAACAAAATATCAACAATACTCCAACTTAAGCTATACTTATATTAAAATTATTTCTTTGTAAACAATATTTCGGTGGTCTTTTCTGATAAAGTATAAGCAAATACGTTCCTTGCTGTTGAGGTATTCTTGAAATAAAGATATGTTCGCCTTTTCCACAATCAATTGGAATTTGTACTTAAATGAAATGAGGATGCCAAATTCTTATTCTTAATCTACTACCGTAGTTTTGGTTTCTTCAAGTTTCGTAGAAGCAATATTGAAGCTACTACTTTTAATTCCAATTGATGAGGAACAACAACTTCATTTTCATCGATAACTGTATCTATCGATTTGTACACATAGACTCCCTGGAACACTCTGCAGTATTTTCTGATTAATAAAACGAATTGTCACATTTTTGTGGCTAATTTACATAGCCACTTCACATAGTCATGTAAAAATTTTATACTGATTCCTAAATTCGAAAATACTTTTTCAGGACAATACATGTTTTTTTATTTTTCATAGAATACCTATGAATAAATTTTCAAGTCTGTAACACAATTTTTTTTTGAAACATTTCTGATAGAGTATGTAAGTGTAAATTTTCATGCCTGTAACACTATTGGTTTTTGAAATATTCCTGAAACGTACGTGCTAGGAGTTGTACGGCAGCAACCCGAACCAGTCCAAATTTTCGAAATCGGTAACAGTCGAATTTCTTTATTTGTGAAAGAGTATCTAAATGTAAGTTTTTATGCCTGTAACACAATTGGTTTTTGAAATATTCCTGAAACGTACGTGCTAGGAGTTGTACGGCAGCAACCCGAACCAGTCCAAATTTTTGAAATCGGTAACAGTCGAATTTCTTTATTTGTGAAAGAGTATCTAAGTGTAAGTTTTTATACCTGTAACACAATTGGTATTTGAAATATTCCTGAAACGTACGTGCTAGGAGTTGTACGACAGCAACCCGAACCAGTCCAAATTTTTGAAATCGGTAACAGTCAAATTTCTTTATTTGTGAAAGAGTATCTAAGTGTAAGTTTTTATACCTGTAACACAATTGGTATTTGAAATATTCCTGAAACGTACGTGCTAGGAGTTGTACGACAGCAACCCGAACCAGTCCAAATTTTTGAAATCGGTAACAGTCAAATTTCTTTATTTGTGAAAGAGTATCTAAGTGTAAGTTTTTATACCTGTAACACAATTGGTTTTTGAAATATTCCTGAAACGTACGTGCTAGGAGCTGTACGGCAGCAACCCGAACCAGTCCAAATTTTTGAAATCGGTAACAGTCGAATTTCTTTATTTGTGAAAGAGTATCTAAGTGTAAGTTTTTATACCTGTAACACAATTGGTTTTTGAAATATTCCTGAAACGTACGTGCTAGGAGTTGTACGGCAGCAACCCGAACCAGTCCAAATTTTCGAAATCGGTAACAGTCGAATTTCTGTATTTGTGAAAGAGTATCTAAGTGCAAGTTTTTATGCCTATAACACAATTGGTTTTTGAAATAGTCCTGCGACGTACGTGCTAGGAGTTGTACGACAGCAACCCGAACCAGTCCAAATTTTTGAAATCGGTAACAGTCAAATTTCTTTATTTGTGAAAGAGTATCTAAGTGTAAGTTTTTATACCTGTAACACAATTGGTTTTTGAAATATTCCTGAAACGTACGTGCTAGGAGTTGTACGGCAGCAACCCGAACCAGTCCAAATTTTTGAAATCGGTAACAGTCGAATTTCTTTATTTGTGAAAGAGTATCTAAGTGTAAGTTTTTATACCTGTAACACAATTGGTTTTTGAAATATTCCTAAAACGTACGTGCTAGGAGTTGTACGGCAGCAACCCGAACCAGTCCAAATTTTTGAAATCGGTAACAGTCGAATTTCTTTATTTGTGAAAGAGTATCTAAGTGTAAGTTTTTATACCTGTAACACAATTGGTATTTGAAATATTCCTGAAACGTACGTGCTAGGAGTTGTACGACAGCAACCCGAACCAGTCCAAATTTTTGAAATCGGTAACAGTCGAATTTCTTTATTTGTGAAAGAGTATCTAAGTGTAAGTTTTTATACCTGTAACACAATTGGTTTTTGAAATATTCCTGAAACGTACGTGCTAGGAGTTGTACGGCAGCAACCCGAACCAGTCCAAATTTTCGAAATCGGTAACAGTCGAATTTCTTTATTTGTGAAAGAGTATCTAAGTGTAAGTTTTTATACCTGTAACACAATTGGTTTTTGAAATATTCCTAAAACGTACGTGCTAGGAGTTGTACGGCAGCAACCCGAACCAGTCCAAATTTTTGAAATCGGTAACAGTCGAATTTCTTTATTTGTGAAAGAGTATCTAAGTGTAAGTTTTTATACCTGTAACACAATTGGTATTTGAAATATTCCTGAAACGTACGTGCTAGGAGTTGTACGACAGCAACCCGAACCAGTCCAAATTTTTGAAATCGGTAACAGTCAAATTTCTTTATTTGTGAAAGAGTATCTAAGTGTAAGTTTTTATACCTGTAACACAATTGGTTTTTGAAATATTCCTGAAACGTACGTGCTAGGAGCTGTACGGCAGCAACCCGAACCAGTCCAAATTTTTGAAATCGGTAACAGTCGAATTTCTTTATTTGTGAAAGAGTATCTAAGTGTAAGTTTTTATACCTGTAACACAATTGGTTTTTGAAATATTCCTGAAACGTACGTGCTAGGAGTTGTACGGCAGCAACCCGAACCAGTCCAAATTTTCGAAATCGGTAACAGTCGAATTTCTGTATTTGTGAAAGAGTATCTAAGTGCAAGTTTTTATGCCTATAACACAATTGGTTTTTGAAATAGTCCTGCGACGTACGTGCTAGGAGTTGTACGGCAGCAACCCGAACCAGTCCAAATTTTGAAATCGGTAACAGTCGAATTTCTTTATTTGTGAAAGAGTATCTAAGTAAAAGTTTTCAGGCCTGTAACACAATTGGTTTTTGAAATATTCCTGAAACGTACGTGATAGGAGTTGTGCGGCAGCAACCCTAACCAGTCCAAATTTTTGAAATCGGTAACAGTCGAATTTCTTTATTTGTGAAAGAGTATCGAAGTAAAAGTTTTCAGGCGTGTAACACAATTGTTTTTGAAATATTCCTGAAACGTACGTGATAGGAGTTGTGCGGCAGCAACCCGAACCAGTCCAAATTTTTGAAATCGGTAATAGTCGAATTTCTTTATTTGTGAAAGAGTATCGAAGTAAAAGTTTTCAGGCGTGTAACACAATTGGTTTTTGAAATATTCCTGAAACGTACGTGATAGGAGTTGTGCGACAGCAACCCGAACCAGTCCAAATTTTTGAAATCGGTAACAGTCGAATTTCTTTATTTGCGAAAGAGTATCTAAGTGTAAGTTTTCATGCCTGTAACACAATTGGTTTTTGAAATATTCCTGAGACGTACGTGCTGGGAGTTGTACGGTAACAACTCGAACCAGTCCAAATTTTCGAAATCGGTAACAGTCGAATTTCTTTATTTGTGAAAGAGTATCTAAGTGTAAATTTTCATGTCTGTAACACAATTGGTTTTTGAAATATTCCTGAAACGTACGTGCTAGGAGTTGTACGGCAGCAACCCGAACCAGTCCAAATTTTCGAAATCGGTAACAGTCGAATTTCTTTATTTGTGAAAGAGTATCGAAGTAAAAGTTTTCAGGCGAGTAACACAATTGGTTTTTGAAATATTCCTGAAACGTACGTGATAGGAGTTGTGCGGCAGCAACCCGAACCAGTCCAAATTTTTGAAATCGGTAACAGTCGAATTTCTTTATTTGTGAAAGAGTATCTAAATGTAAGTTTTTATGCCTGTAACACAATTGGTTTTTGAAATATTCCTGAAACGTACGTGCTAGGAGTTGTACGACAGCAACCCGAACCAGTCCAAATTTTTGAAATCGGTAACAGTCAAATTTCTTTATTTGTGAAAGAGTATCTAAGTGTAAGTTTTTATACCTGTAACACAATTGGTTTTTGAAATATTCCTAAAACGTACGTGCTAGGAGTTGTACGGCAGCAACCCGAACCAGTCCAAATTTTCGAAATCGGTAACAGTCGAATTTCTGTATTTGTGAAAGAGTATCTAAGTGCAAGTTTTTATGCCTATAATACAATTGGTTTTTGAAATAGTCCTGCGACGTACGTGCTAGGAGTTGTACGGCAGCAACCCGAACCAGTCCAAATTTTTGAAATCGGTAACAGTCGAATTTCTTTATTTGTGAAAGAGTATCGAAGTAAAAGTTTTCAGGCGTGTAACACAATTGGTTTTTGAAATATTCCTGAAACGTACGTGATAGGAGTTGTACGGCAGCAACCCGAACCAGTCCAAATTTTTGAAATCTGTAACAGTCGAATTTCTTTATTTGTGAAAGAGAATCTAAATGTAAATTTTCATATCTGTCACACACATGGTTTTTAAAATATTGCTGAGTCTTGGTAAGAGTTTTACGGCAGCAACCCGAACCTGTCATCTGATGGCTTTGTAAAGTACTGCGTTATTTGCATACCGGTACCATGAATAACTGTGCAAAATTTCAGAATTCTATCTTTAAAACTGTGGGCGTGTATAGCGAACAAACAAACAAACAAATAAACAAACAAACAAACAAACAAACAAACAAACTTTCCCTTTTATAAGTATAGATTGATTTATCTTAGACAACAACCGCATTGGTAATAATTTATTTAAAAAAAAAATTTCATTTGAATTTAATTCTGACGTTGTTTTGCGGCAATTTGATAAATTAATTAAGTTTGTGATGTGTATTGTGTACACTTATAAATGGGGTAAAATTTTAAATTTAAATTTCTCATAATATATGACTTTTCAATAAAATAATTTGAAAGAATAATAATGAAAATCGGTCAAATAGTTCAGATATATTTTGTATCGTACATTTTTAATTTACAGACTAATAATGGTATGATTATTATCACTACTATAATACAATAATGTTAAAATAGACTTTAATATTGTTAAATTAAAGAATTTATTATTATTTGACTGACTTTCATTACTGTTAGTAAGTATATTTTTTCAATTATTTCTAATAGTTATTTACGAAGGTTTAGTATTAAATCTACAAATCTTATAATCAAAAATTCTGTGCATTTTCAAATTTTGTGGAAAACTGAAGCATTCATACTCAGCGTACATATCTAAGACAGTAAAGTATTTTAATTTCGATTTTACTGAATACCTCCACGTTATTATAACGTGAATTTGTCAATATTTTAATATTAAATTTTCTACCTCAGACCCTATTATCATCATAATATTAATAGTACAAAACGGACCAATTACACTATCATATTCAATGATTTTTATTTCTAATTAAGAAATCATTAAGACTTCATTATTGTATAATAATTTGTATAGAGTTAATAATTCTTAGAAAATTTTTAAATATCTTGCAAATTCCAATAACTTTGACCTTTTATTTCACCTTCATGAATCATGACTGGGAATATCAAAATTTCTTTCATAACTCTAACCAGGCATCGTCAATTAAAAATATTTCATCCTGATAAATACACATTTTAATTTATTAATAAATCATTTTTTGTTTTACTTTTTTTTTTTTTTGTTTTAATTGTATTTCATATCACCTTAGGACATATAAATTTTAAATAAAATATCTTGTTATCCTTTACGGTTATAAATTCATCAACTGAAATGACCCAAAGGGAATACTTGTCCCATTTTGCATGTGTATTACCTGTAGTAAAATTTAATAAAAAAAAAAAATAAAATCAAATCAAGCATGATTAGCACTTACTAAACCAAACACCTAAATGATAATAACAAATAATATTATATTTTTTCTCTTTCTTTCTTTTGTATTAAATTTTCGATACACATCTACATATAATATGTTGAGTAGTATATGAAAATTAACTTTCTTTTCAGGTGAATGCATATAAATTGCAAAATTATAGATTAATTTTGATCAAGAGTTCGTATTACATAACACTTAAAACGGATTACACAGGTCAAATTTAAGGACAAAAATTTTTATATTTCTATAAAGGATGGTACAGGGTGGTGGGAAGTTGCATATTTTTTTTGGTTTTTAGATAGCCAATTAGCGATTATTATTAAACGGAAATAAATAATAAAAGAAATCAAAAGCTTAAAAAAGGTCCCGGATTTGAATTAATTATAGCTGGCTGACATATTGAAAAGACTACGGGTAAAAGCTTTGTCAGTTCTAACAAAAATAATTAATGGAGCTCTCAAAATATGTTCAAATTACATTGAAAATAGCACTGATTACGGTTCAAATTATTTTCTTAAAAGAATACAACCTTTGACAAAAAATCAAAATTTAATAAAAAATCATCATTTTGGGTTTTAGAAAACAAAATTCAATTGGCTGAAGAAGTCCATCTAATAAGTAATGCCATTAAAACGACACTGGATAAAAAATGTGTCTTTAATAAAGCATTCTTTGAAGAACCATTTACAAACTGCACCGTATGCTATTAAAAGTCTACGTCTAACTAATCGCATCTTATTTATTAAAATGAGTATTTCAAATAAAATAAGGGGAAGAAGAATGTACAATAAATATTTTAAAGGCAAGTAATATCCGACGCAAGCAATATACCAGAGCTTTTAGATACAACAATTGTAACTTTTGCAGATAACACTATCTTACGGGTTGTATTAATATAAATGAAAAAACAAATAAACTGCAGTTAATAAGAATCGCAAAATCGTGTACAAAATAAAGAACTAAACTAAATAAGTCAAAATCTACACATGTTAGTTTCACAAATTAAAAATAATGAGTCACCCATTCCAGTCACAATAAACAAATAATGTCAAATCCTATATCGAAATTGTGCAAAACATCTTGGTATCACTCTTGATGCAAAGCATCGATGGAATGAGCACATGAAGAAAAAGAAGAATGAGTTGAAACTGAAATACAATTAGGTGGTTTGGATAATGCGGTGGATATTTACGCTTTCGACATTTAACATAGCTTAAATCAACAATCATATAAAGCCAATCATATAATATTGTTCAAATATGAGGTTGTTGGTCAAATTGTCAAAACAAAATGTTGCGAATTATTGTCAGTGCTCCTTAGTATGTACGCAATGCTAATATTCATAGAGATTTCACGATCCTAATCATTAAATTCAAAATAAAAAAATTGGCTATTCATCACAAAAGTTTCAACATGCGAATGTAGGAATATTAAGCTAGCAATCAAAACTTTGCATTTTATACGACTTAGACGAACCAAACCGTTGTAACTGTGTTAAGCTAAAACCTGTTATTTCTCAATAAGTTCGATTGACCAAATTTTATTTTAACCAAAATTTTAATGGTTAGTCTAAACGACTAGTTTTAACTTTAACAAAAGTATAGAAGGTTTTAGTGCTTTAAAGCCGACACAATTCTGTATTTCGTTCTATGTCGGAAAATAGAGCAATTAGTGAAGGTTATTTTCTTCTATCTGAAAAAAAAAATGGTTTGCAATAAACTTTTGTAGTTGAAAAACAAAATTGTTGGATCCAAGAACATCCTATTATGTATAAAAATTCAGTTGAAAAGCCATTTTTAAAGTGCACGCTGCTTTGTTTTAAAAAATAACTAAAATTCAGAAAATACCATGTTTCTATAGGCTTCAGACCACATTGAAAATATATAGAACCATTTGCATCAGCAATACCTTTACTTGGCACCTTTTAATTATTTGTTTTCTTCATTTTCGTCTTCAAGCGGCTCGTGGAATATGGCCAAAATATGTGCATTTTACATATAAATAAATCTAAAAAAAAACAAAAACCATTGTTCACTAAGCAACCTGTCATTCAAAAATTCATTTCGGTGAATTTAACGGAAAATAACGATTTATAGTAAAGCTTTGAACTCAATGTTTACGGAGATATAACGGCTTAAATTTGGAAAATCTAGAAAAATTGAGGTTAGAACTGCAACATTATTATAGAATGTTTAACAATCCAAATTCAGAAAAATTCATAGCAAGTAATGTAGTCAACCCAGCCAGCACCAGTACCGGCACAAAATTTGTAATACAAAATTTGACAATATAATAAATCATTAAGTTTTTAACCTAAAATTTTAATTCCCATTATTTCTTTTTATAATTTTTTTTTTTTTTTTTTTTTCCTATTACTCCGCGTGGTAGCATAGGGCTTCGATAGTGAACCTCCATTCCTCTCTGTTGAGTACTACTTCCTTAATATCGTCCCAGGTATAATTGTTGACTGTTAATTCTTGATCGATTGTGCGTCTCCATGTGTTGTATGGTCTGCCGGGTCTCCTTTGTCCTTGTGGATTCCACTCTAGAGCTCTTCTTGCTATATCACTTTCTGATTTCCTTAGTGTATGACTTATCCATTTCCATTTTTTCCTATTTATCTGTCTGTTGATAGGTTCTTCTCCAGTTATCATCCATAAATCCTCGTTGCTAATTCTTGCCGGCCAGAATATTCTGCATATAATTCTCAAGCACTTGTTGATGAATACTTGTAGCTTCTGTTTGATTCTGACCGAAGTGAGCCATGTTTCACTGCCATATATTAATGTTGACTTAACACATGCTCTGAATATTGTTAGCTTTGTTGTTCTCGATATTTGGTTGCTCCGCCATATCTTCATTAGGCTCCCAAATGTTCTTCTTGCCTTATTTATACGGCTGTTGACATCTTCTGTTGCACCTCCTCTTGATGTTATAATGCTCCCCAGGTAGTTGAATTCTTCTACGTATTCTATCTGTTGTCCACTCACTGTTATTGGCTCACTATAACTATGGTTTGTCCTCATTGCTTTGGTTTTCTCGATATTTAATTCCAGTCCCGATTTCTTTGCTTATTCCTGTAATCTGTTGACTTTGTTCTGTAGGTCCCTTTGATTTCTTGATATGAGGCATACATCATCTGCGTAATCTAAGTCTTCTAAGTTTCCGAAGAGATCCCATTCTATTCCGTTTATTCCAGTGCAAACTTCTCTTAGAATGTCGTCTAGTATTGTGTTGAAGAGAAGTGGAGATAGTGGACATCCTTGTCTAACTCCTATATTGGTGTAGAATGGATCACTGATCTTACCTCTGTGTTGAACTGTTGTCTCTGCATCTTCATACATCGCTTTGATGATGTTGATGATTTTTTCAGGAACTCCTTTCTTTGTAAGTGTTCTCCATATTGCGCATCTCTTGACTGTGTCGAATGCTTTCTTAAAATCTATGAATAGTAGATATAGTGGGGCATTCCATTCTACTGATTGTTCAACTATGACCCGTAAAGTATTTGCCTGGTCTACACAGCTTCGGTTTGGTCTGAAACCTGCCTGCTCTTTCCGTAGTATTGGTTCTAGTACTTCTTCTAATCTTTTCTTTATAATAATTGCTATTATCTTATGAATAGTATTTAGAACCGTGATTCCTCTCCAGTTGCTGCAATTTGCCAAGTCTCCTTTCTTAGGTATCTTGACAATCATTTTATAATTAGTCCATTCAAACTAGGGTAATGACATAAGGGTTAAAATAAAAACAATAATTAAATTCATTTTACATCACTCTGTATTTAATTTAAAAGTTCTCAAAAAAATGAATTCACGTTGCACTTCCATATTACAAATACACCTGTGTATAATATGTATGTGTGTGTATTTTTACATAATTTATAAAGTACCTAAATCAGGTAATTTTCAGTTTCCCAATCATACTCATTCATAAATAATGAAGATCTCAGGAGATTTCGAAATGAGAGTTTAAAACAGGAGACTTTTGATTTTTTTTTAATTTATTGGAAGATCTTTTACTACTCATATAACAGAAATCAGGATACAAAATTCTATATAATAATTTATGATCATACAGGAAATATTTGAAAATGTATTATATACGACTATATACATATCTATATACTTAGGTATAAGTATAAATTATTCGAAAAATTATTACTACCTTTTGATTTATGTAAATAAGTGGATATAATATTTCTGTTGGAAATCTCTTAAACCAATCAGAGAATTAAAAATTATTTAAGGACTTTTGAGATTTGAAAAGTAGGTATTAGGAAAAGTAAATTGTAAAATAAAACAAAAAGGGTACATATTTCGAATTAACAGATTGAAATATTGAATTATTTTGAAAATTATAATTTATGAAAAATAATATGAAAATATTGTATGTGTTAAAAATGTATGAGATAGGTGGGTACAATATAAGGTAATTCTTCTATATTTTGTTTTGTTCATCAAATTTTTAAGTTCTGTATTATCAATGTAACTGTATTATCACTATTGTTAAATCAGAGCAGAGTCAGAATAGCAAAAACAAAAAAAAAAAACAGATTGTGTTTTTATTTGCTCTCATATTTTCATACTCAACACAAGATAGAAGTGTTAGAGTAATATCAAAGTTGACAGTAACCGTAATGAAAATCAATAGCTGTGTTCCTTTCCTATGGTTCAAGGTTTAGATTTTATTAAATTCAAAATAACGATTCAGGTCAATAATTTAAATATTTTTTTTAAGTTGGCAAGCTTGTTAATTGAATTATCAAAAATTTCTATTACAAAACTATTTAAGCGCCACTCATGACAAGTAGCATTACTAAATATTAGAGACCTGTATTGAAACCAGGTAAATAATATGTGGGTTTTGAGTTGTTTTGTATTATCATATTAAACGATTAACCTGGATGAAAATAACACAGCTACATATATATTGTACATTAACTAAAATTATGAACAAAATGTACTTAACCGTCATATTATCCTCAAAAAAAGTTACAAAAACACTCCTCGGGTGAATTTTTACCCAGTATGTAAAATTTTCTTTGGGTGATATTTTACCCAATATGAAAATATCATTGCTGTAAATTAAAGAAGATCTTACGGGTAACAAAAAAAAAACACTTAAACTGTATTGGACATTAATTGGTATTTCAAAGCTCCTATTTTTTTACTGTAACACGGAGCAAAAAAATGGATATCTATGCTCTACACACAATTTTTCTACACACTTCGCAAATTTATTTATTTATTTGCGTGCTTATTACAAGCAAGTTTCAATAATTAATGTTATGTATCAATGTTATTCCACTTTTCCCCATACACTCATTTTCTATCCAAGTTTGTATAATACACCACAATCTTTATCATAGCCGAATTAAAACACAACTCAAATGGATTTTTGATACTGTGAATTCTGGCAGCAACATAAAAGTTAATTCCAAGCCGATCTTTGATTACATTTTCTATTCGAAAAACACTTAATACTGGAGGTTGTGTTGACCGTTCAACGGATTTGTCTTTTAAAATTGTGATTAAGTTTTGGTCAATTTATTACTGCCTATTTTAAAATCCATAACGTATCTATAATGCATTAACGCATAAAAATTTAACTGGATAAAATTTCACCCGAAGAAAATATTAAGGTTAAATTGAAAGATAACAGAATTACCATCAATATAATTTTTTTTTTTTTATTTTATCGACATATCGCTTGTTTAAAACAACAACGGCATAACTCGAAAAATTGGAGTTTTGAATTATTAATGTAGAAAAATTCGTTATCTTATTCTCTACTATATAGCAAAGCAAAAAATTTGTTGCTTTCAAATTGAAACAGTGAGAGAAAAATTAATGTTTTGACATAACTTGAATCTCTCGGAAATTTTAGTTCAACATTGATTTATTTTTAGTTGTGCCAGTGATTTTATAGTGAAAATGTTAAATATATAAGGAAAAAGGGATGCATTTCGGGTTAGTTCTTCATTGCAGTTAACGAGTTCGAAATTTTATAGAAAAAATTCCAAAAATTAATTGTCACTTGCCGGGCTACCACATCAAAATATTTTATTGATAGTAGTAAATATTTACCATTGAATTTAATATTTCATTTTTACCCCCCAAAAAGGATTTGAGTCCAACATGTACCACTTACGATATGAAGTCTTAGAAGAAAAAAAGAAATTACAAGATATGTATGATAATCATTTAATATAAAAAGAATTGTCAAGAGAAAAAACAAAAACTGATAAGGAAAATTCCAAAGCATTAGTTGTAGTAGTTTATGATTTACAGGCCAGGTCGTGTTTCAAATACCTAAAGGAAATGTTTCAACTTTTTACTATTTATGATTTGAAATCAAATTAATGCTATTTTTATATTTGGGATGAATCTCATGGAAATAGAGGTGTCAATGAGTTTGGAAGCTGTATTTTTAAACCAAAAAACTATAGCTGGTTATGAAGAGGTAGTGTTTTACTCAGATTACTGTGAAAATTAATTCATGATCGCTCTTTATCTTTATGGTGTTAGTCACCTAAATATAAGAAGTATTACTCATAAATATCTTATAAAGGGTGATACTCAAAACGAGAGTGACTATGCTCATTCTTTAATAAAGCGACAAGTAAAACGTCAACTAAAAGGAGGTCCCATGTATACACCTGAATCATTTGTTTCTTCTACCTGAGCGGCAAAAAACACTGGAAAATCCTTTACCGTGATTGAATTCTCTATCGGCGTATGTGGAACGTTTTATTATACAGTTATGTTTGAAAATGATTTCACTAAGTTTGTTAAAAGCAACTAAAAAACGAGTCACCGATAATGGTGAACCTAGAGGTATAGAGAATTAAAATAAAATTGGTGATAAAAAGGTGAATTTAAAAGTGAATTTAAAAGAAACTACAAGCACAATTAAAGACCGAAAGAATACGGTTTTACCGTCAACGACAATCGAATATTTTATTTAAATAATGTATTTATTAAGTTTATATGTAACTACCGAGAATCCTTTAACCGCTAAAGTAAATAATAAGCCATATCTTTCAAAATATTCCTTAACTTATTTTTATAACCCCAGTCCTGCGACATTCACAAAATTTTCAATTTAAATTTTTACATATTACGCAATTCATACAGTTATTAATAATTGTAAAAGAAAAAATATGGTCAACTTGTAGACATAAAATTTCTAATTATCCTGTAAAATTACGTCAAAAAGGAAATATTACTTTTACCGTTAAAGTGGTTAGCCTCAAAAATTATTAAAAAATAGTTTTTTTTTTTTATAAAAATAAAAATAAACATTATTACAAAGTAAATTTAGGCAAAAAGGATTTTCAGTTAACCAAAGTTACCCTTTAAAATAAATACAAAAAAGTAGTAACCACTGCAAAGACATAAAAATAAAACATGAAAATGAAAAATTTACTTGATTTGTATATTTTTTTGTTTTTTTTTTTCTGTATTTGGTAAGCACTTTTGGATAGTCAAAAAAAACCTTTTTTCTTTGAGAGAAAAATTAAGACCAGTATAAGTAAATTACGTAGATATAGAAACATAAACGTTGATCAAAGTACAAAATTTTCTGCAAAATCTATTATCAATGAAAATTTATGAACAGTTTCTCGAACGAATTTTTTGTTTTTTTTTACAAAAATATTTGGACGCACATTTTCTAAAATTCAATTATTTATTTTTCAATAATTTTGCAATTTAATCAAATTTTTCAATAGCTGTGTGTTGTTAGTGACAAAAAAGGATATTTATTTAAATTTCTATACGTTCAAAGAAATATCATTTTTCTGCAAAATTAATATATTGTTTCAAATTTATTTGTTTCTATAAATATTATTCCGAGAAACTAAATATTATCATCTACTTTCAATTTGATTTTAATTGGAATTTCAATTTAGTTTACAATTTTATTTCAATTTAGTTGGAATAAAAGTGGTTAGCCTGCAAATTGAACTATATAAGATTTTTGGTAGCTTATCCATAATCCAAAATATATTGAATAAATACATATCAACTCCGTAAATACTTCATCAATATACATATATGCCAATCAGTGAACCTTTCATCATTATATATTCTTCTATCTTAACTTAGAACTTATAAAAAAGGACTATTCCATAACTATTTTATGTGTAAATTTAGAACGATAGAGCTCAAAAGGTACTCTAAATATTATTCAAAATAATTTAATAATAACTTCCTTAGTAAAATTTACTGTTATGGTTATATGGTCGTATTTATCCGGCCATACATGCATAACCAATGAAATCATTTAAGGAGTATCACATGATATACCCAGTTTTATATTTCCATTTATACTTCAAATTTAACAATAACGAATGAGACAACAGCCACCATGGCCATAAATGCATTCCATGTTAAATCAGAGCAAGCTTTTGGATTGAATAATGTAATGTAGCATAAATCAAATTGGAGAATTACTGCACAAGTGAAAAATCAGAGTGAAAATGGAGCTAAATGACCACATAAAAGATTTACACTTGACAGAGAAATTTGTTCAGTTATTGTGAACTCAATAACAAAGTACAGTTCCGCATAGATATGAAGTAAAAAATATATTTTCTTATAGTAAAAAAAAGACAACTAGGCTTGAAACTAAGTAATTTTTATAGGATGGTTGAATACAATATAATCATTACAAAACTATCCTAAAACATATTGAGCTATGGGTAGTGGCAAGCAATTCTAGTATTGAAATACTACAACGCGATATCTTTACAAAGCATTAATAATAATAGGAGCACCATGCTTTATGAACACGATATTTAACATCAAGACCTACAGATGAAAACCACAAAGAAGAAAATCAGATATTCAAGTTTTACATAGCTTGATGGTTTCAAATTGTGTTAGTCGACTTAAGTGCCATAACATTCTACAAATACACAATAGGTATGAGTGAACAAATCCTGAAAAATGATGGAGTATAACTGTAGATCGTGATGAATAGCTTACCATTGAGCTCTTCCTTCTAAAGCGGAAGAGGTTGCATTTCCAGTTGCTTCGGTTTATTTAATTTGTTTCAGGATATGTGGTGCGGATGGAATATTTATACGCTGTACCGAACAATAATAGAGCAAGATATAGAATAAGATCAAGATGACTGTATGAAATCGATGATAACTGTCGAAAGATTGCAGCTAATAATTGTAGGAGAGTTACTCAAGATATAAAAACTTTTAATTTAATAAAAATTTACAAAAAAAAAAATAATAAGAATATCCAAGAAGAAATTATTGTATTTCAGATATAAAAACCAATATTCTTGGACTTATGGATTAATTAATTAACTAATTGTATTTAAACCACGTTTCTATAAACAGTAAAGATGAACTAATTTTAGTATTTCCACTCTAATAAATTTCATCTAGTATTATCGAAAAGTTTTTTCAATTTTATTAAGTTCATAAAAACTTATTTAAATAATTTTTAATTTTTATTTTTTTTTTTATAAAATCGTTAATTTAATTTTTTTGTTATCAAAAAAGTTTGCTGCGCCTCACAACTTCCATAAAATATGAAAAAAACAAAATTCAACAGAAAAAAAATCTCGTAAAAGTTTCCAGACATAATCGTGTGCATTATGGTTACTTAACAATAATTTTTTTTTATCATTAATAATCATGTAATTATTATTCTAACGGTATCTATTTTACAATGTCTGTTTCTAACATTTCTTATATACACGTTATATTCAGTGCATGAACCACAGAAACAACAAAACTAACAAAAATGTTAATTTCTTTATCCATCTTTACAATACAAAGAATCTCAAAATGAAATCAAAAGCTTTGAGAATAGGGAATAAAAATATAGGAAATGGTGGAATCTAATATAGAAATTATGTTAAAAAATATAAAAGGAAATTATGATAATAGGTGGCTAGGAGTTCAAAGGAAACCATGATTTTTAAGCAAAATGAAGAAAAAAATGATTTTTCACAAAGAATTTTCTACCTTTGATAATTTTTAGCAGTTAGCGCCTTTGGGGCTCTATTTTTTTATTTACAAAATCTTTGTTAGTGTGTTTATTTTTTAAATTGTTCTTGTGCTGTAGAAAAACGAAATTAAAATGAGTTAAGAAAATCATAAAAATATTTTGTTCATTTTTTTTTGTGCAAATTTCTTTGGAGCCATCCAAAGTAGCTTTGTATCTGTTTTAAGAAATTCGTATAGCTGTTCAAAGAATAATCAAACACTAATTGAATAAAAAAAAATCCACTATATTTGATTTCAATATAGATGTTCTTGTGAAGATATTTCATTCAAAACCTAGTAAAAAAAAGTGGTGTAAAATTGGCTGTATTTCTTTTAATAGGGTCTAAGTTTTATTACATTCTAAAGATAGATGTAGGTGAATAATCTGGATAATTTTTTCAAATTGGGACACTTTTTAATTGAATTACCAAAAATTTCTAATATAAAATTACGCATGCGCTACTCGTGACAAATTCATTACTAAAGATTTTAGATCAAATGATAAAAATCAGATAAATATCTGGGCTTTGAATTGCAATTGCATTTTCATATTAAACGATTAAACAATTGACCTAATAATGGCTATTAATAGTTGGTTCCCAAGACCTAATTATATATATATTATTCTGCATTTATCTGGATGTTTGTAAGTCCGACGGAATATTCCAACACATACACAAATTGCAATATGTATACAAATTACTTTGGCACTCTTTTTTAAACCTTTGGCTACCATGCTGAACCTTTGCAGGAAAAAATTCCATTGCATGAATTATATATACACATATAAATTAAGCTAATTAAATAATTTTTGTAAAATATTCGAAAATGATAACTGTCAACATTTTTTTAGGGTTATATAACAGTATATAACAAATGTGTTTTATTGTAGAAAGTAAGCAGTATTACTAGTTAACGTGAAAATGACTATGAATATGACTCATAAGTTGTGTATAAAATAAATGCAAATTAATTGTGTAAATTGTGGACTTCTAAGGTACAATAAAATACACATTGAAAGATAAATTTTACTTCATATTTGTGTAAATTTACTGCCAAAACAGTTCCAAATCACATACCTAAAAAGTTCAATATTTTTATTTCATATTTGTGTGGACTTGCTGTTAGGACGATGTATGTCACTTTAAACTGTCTTGAGAGTACGAATATGAAATAAAATTGATATGGTTTGATTCTCAAGATTATACTCATATTCGTACTGTCAAGACAGTTTAAAGTGGCATACAAGGATAAATTTTACCTCATATTCGTGTAATGTTACTGACAAGACAGTTTAAAGTCACAATTTTATTAAATTTACTGTCCAAACAGTTTAAAGTCACAGAAAAATATCAATTTTAAATCATATTCGTGTAAATTTACGGCCAAGACAGTTTACAGTCACAGAAAATATCAAATTTACATTATATTCGGGTATAAGAATACTGTCAAAATAGTTTATGTCATATAAAAAAATTCGTGTAAATTTACTGGTGAGACGGAGTGAACTTAAAATTAGAATTTGGTTTGATTGAAAGAGAACATGAAATAAAAATATTTAATACATAACAACTTATTTAAAAATATTTTTGTTTACAATTTTTTATATAATTTTTTCAACCAAAAATTATTTATATGATTTTTGTCCCCAAATCAAAAATTATCAGAAAAATAACAAAAATTTCGATTGTATTTAAAAAAAAATCGACGTTTATAGAGATATATACACTAGTGGATTCCCTGTGCAGTTGCACAGAAGTAGTTCTTTCAAACATAGTTTTATGTAAAAAGAAATATTTGTTTTGGTATAATTGTAGTTGTTTTCTGAATCGCTTGATTATTGAATATATATAATGAAATTAAAGTATAATACCTAATACTTTATGACGAAATTAATACTAATTTTAATATAACTTAACACAAAAAAATCCCATTACCCTCAATGTAGTAGATCGATGTATTTTTATTCGTTTATAGTCAAAAAAGTTTGTAGTCACAATTCTGTTATAGCAATAGTTAACAATTTGTTTGAAAGAAAGTAATAAACTTCATAAGTTCATACAAACGATGTCGTTTATAGTCACATTAAAATATAACGTAAATTTTTTCAATAAAACAAAAAAATTATTCAACAGTGAATTATTTTATTAAAACACTGATTTATATATAGCTTTTTCTGTTTGTTTTCATTACAAATATGTAAATTTTGTGATTACATAACAGAATTGCTATTTATGAATAAGTATAATTTAGTCACAAAACGGTTATAGTCAAAAATATTACTGAAATTTATCGAATGACTATAACCGTGTTTTACTATATATATTTTTTTATTAATGCAGAAGCAAATGAACTAACATTAATTATGTCATCTTTGAAGAGTAGAATCTGATTTGATTTTTGTTTTTCTGTTTTGTTTTCAATTTCTGCTTTGTTTTTGTACTTTTTTCTATAAGCTTGTGTGTTTATTTCAAAAGACAGAATTTTTATGAAGTCTTTTTAAATATTGTCCGCGATTGAAGTTTTTTTTAGAGTATAGATGGCGCTTAACTTGGAAATAACCCTCACTAATTGGTGTAAATATTTGAAATGTTTTTGTAGTATTCAGCACCAAAAACTTGCTAAAATTTTAATATTGAAAATGTAATTTAAAGTGTAAATAATATAATTTACTATTCAATTATTCTTGCTTTTTTACTCACCACGTCGTTCATCTTGTGTATTATAATATAAGACTAGGGGCCCCTGTTGAGTAATTATATTTCAACTTGAAGTCAAATTTAAAGTTTTTAAAAAAACAGTAATTTACGTACTGACATAGACTTCGCACGATATAGCAGAAACCACTCGTGTTTAATAAAAAGTTTTGTGGTTAGTAAGTTTTATTTAGGACACATAAATACACGTCCCTCATATACTGGTTCGTTTCCGATATATTCCCTATAGTAAGTGGCATTTAGTGGATAAAATTACTAAAAATAAAAAGTTTTGTCATTAAAGAGGTATGTATGTATATACATACCTACATAATACATAATTTTAATAAAAACTATATTATTACTACAAATAACAAAAATTTAGAAATAGTTACTTAAAAAGATAAAAATGAAGAATTCAAGTGACAATGATTCAAAATGAAGTACTCTAACTCTACTATATAAAAATAAATTTGCTCGTCATATGAACAATTCAACTGATTTTTTTTGTTTTTGCTTTTTTATATTTTTTATTTGAGATGAATTTGTTTCTTTGTTTTTTCTTGGCATATGTACATAAATTTATTTGCAAGTACATAATATAAAATATAATAACTGATTTGTTTACTTTTGTTTATTATTTTCATAAGATCACTTATGCATAATGTATTTGCTGAACAATAAAATCATAAGAGTACAAAATTTTCAACTGTGTGCGCATTTTTGTTTTATATACAATCTTATATATTATATATATTAGAAGTTCATTAAGGAGTAGGAGAATCGAAATAAAATAAAAAGGTGTCTACTGTGCAGGACCTTAAATGCTTGTCAATTATAATTATAGATATTCCCCACATGGCCTTCCTTGTGTAATATATATAAGATATCCAAAATATATACATAAATGGTAGTAAAGATAGATAAGCTCAACTAAGCTAATCCAATATCTGTAAACAAAACGATGCTAGTCTACCAGATAGTGTAAAATCACTACCAAGAAATATTATCTAAATGTCAGTACACAGACTTAGATGTCTTCCAGTTTGAAATAATTAAATAAGATGTAAAATTATAATTGTTTTCTTTGACGAGATCCACTCAAAATACATAAAACATGAACATTTTAAATTATTAAGTGGAAAACAATAAGCAGGTAGTGGCTTCTAAATAATTTCAAAGATCTGAAAGTTCTTGCAAGAAACTGGTTCATACTGTCCAACTAAATATTTCTTCTATAACGCCTACCAAAGGGATATCGCTTCAGACAGAAATGATGGAAATAAAAGAAGCCTTAAGCTGCCTTAAATTTACAATTATATATGTCGATACATTTGCATCGTCACAAATAGTCAAGCTAATGTATCTAGTATCTAATAAAAACACTAAAATTGATAACCGTGAGCTTAAAAAGTGGGATGACTAGACGCATTTCTGTCATCGAGATTGCAAATCAGTTTGAAAAAACATCCTTGTAGAAGTTCCTTCTTCAAGGAACGAACAAGAACCTGCAAAAGCCAAGAAATTTAATGAAACGATCCTACAGTTTCTCTACACTTGCAGCGAATTAATTCACAAAAGGAAGAAGAAGCTTACTTTCTTGACTCACTGCACAGATCTTGCAGGTACCAAAATTAGGCGCCACCTGCGATTAAAAGCAGAAATTACTTTTATCAAGTAGAATCTACGAGATTTAAATATTTTTTTTTAAAAATTAAAATCCATATTTTTTTAAACATAAACGATTTAGAAGTACATTAGTATACAGGCTTTTTGATCAACCTACAAAAAACAAAACAAAATAGAAAACAGGCTTATAATTTTTGAAAAACTCACACATCAAGCACACATCTGTGCAAGAAAATATTTTCAGCTAAAATTCTTTGCAAATAATGTCTTTTCACTTCTTCTGGTTTACACTTTATTTTTACACTTTAAATTAGATAATATTTAAACTACTTCACATTACAATTCACATTAGAAAAAAATTAAATAATTACTAAAAACTTTAGAAACCAAAATTGATTTTACGAAAAAATATCTCTAAGATTCTTTCTTACTTAATAAAAACTTCGCATATGAACTGAGTTAGTGAAAGGATGTGAATTTTATTAAATTACACTTTTAGAAAAATTTAATTCAATTTTATGAAAATGAAAATAATTTTCAAATAGAAATATTTAAAAAAAAATCTATATATTTGATATGCAATTTTATTGTAATTTAATAAAATTTCAAGAAAATTTAAAAAACTTTTAAAAAACTTGAATAAAATTAAATACTTGGGCTTGTATGTATAATTTAACAAATTTTATAAACTTTTAAAATATTTTGTTGAAAAGGAATTCAGTTTGAAAATTGTGTCTTTTCACTTAAGTTATAAAACAAAAATGTTTTCACCATATTAAGTTAGTTTTAGAAAATGTTTTGCTAACTGTTTTTTTTTTTTTTTTATTTTATTAAAATGTTTTTATTTTATACTAATTTTTGGTAACGACTGTATAATCTTAGAAATAAACATGTGTATAGAAATAAACATGAAGAATTAGTTTAGTTTACTTGAAAGATGTTGAAACCTATCTATGTCGGCCTATAATATTCGTTTACAATATTCCGATAACTGGAAAGTATCAAACGCATTGCGTACTTATTAAGGTAACAGTTATCTGTCAGTGTATATTCATTACTACTCCAAGCTCATTCCAAGCAATTTCCTAAATCTCTCGAACAAGGAATAAAGCTGTACCAGAGCCAAAAAATATAATTCCTAAATAGTAAAGTACAATTCTGTACATCAATTTAATATGTTCTTTGAGATACGTGTCTTCTTGATTGGAACTTCTAAATAAACAATTGTTTTTTCAACGTTCAACTACTTTTCGTCTATTAAAATAGAAATCTGCCAAATAATTTACGGCGACTAGTAAGGCAAAGTGGCGTACAGTGACTCCACTATGCTGAAAAGGTTACCAATAATACTCACAATTAATTTAACCCTACATAATATTGAAATTCAATATTCAAACCAATGTACGAATCAGTTTTGATATATTATATAATAATTCTTGGTAAAACTTTAAATAAATGACGATATGACAATAATCCAGTCGTATCAAATGACTTCATCGCATTTACTATGCTAACTAGATTTATATTCATTAACTCGGCTGGTAACATGTCAAGTATTTGATTGCTTATTTCGTGGACATTTTCACTTTTAGAAAAAAGAATACACCCTCGGAACGAATTCAAATTTTTATAGTTTTGTAAAATACCCGGATAGCCTACATCTAATAGCTTTGCCACAGATTAAATCAGCTTATAAAAATCGAATCATATCTAAATGCAAATATATAGTTTGAGATTGTGTCGTTGGTTCATAAAACTAAACTAACAGGAGAGTAGCGTAAAACAAGCAAACCAATCAACACAATTTATAAAAACAGTTATTTACTACTATTTTTTATTTCTTTTTAAATTCATAATTCAATAGTGAAACTCCTAAAATAATTTGTTTTTCACATAGTAATTAAAGAAAATTTAATTTCTTCAAAAAAAAAATCCTCGAAAGGCTATACGGCGATCAACGCTTCAGGAGTTATGAGCTATTTGTATGAGCCCACACTTCCTGTTTTTTTTGCCCAGTAAATTTTTTTAATTTTTATTTATACGAATTTTTATTTTATACATAAGGAAAACCAATTTAATTTTGTAGGTAGGTACGCATTATATATTATGTGTATAGTTTTATTTATAATTTACTTTACTTTTGTATTTAATTTGTTTTTGTTTTTTTCTAATACAAAATCGAAACTGAATTATTTCTATATGTTACAAGGAACCACAAATTTTTAAACTATGTATTTCAATTTGATTATAATAATATCATCCCAATTGACCAAATTGGTTGGAATTCTAATTGGATTTACAAATATTTTTTCCGAAATTATACCACGTTCCAATGGTACAGAATGGTACATATTTTCGGAAAAGCCGAATGAAAATTAATTGGAATTCCAATGTTTTTTCCTATGAAAGTAACTTAAATGTACCTAATAAAAATTAATGACGTCATAGTCAAATTTAGGTACTGGTACAAGTTCGGAAAAATTCCATCTAAAAACCCTTAATTTGAGTTAGGAAATATAGGTGGTACATCTTGGTACTGGTACAAAAATTCCAAGTTTGGTCAAGTGGGCATATATTATCATTTCGCTCTGCCTACTACGCTAATATTACGAAAAAAATTGTGAGATTTTTAAATAAAATTTAGCGGCCTCTAAAAATTGTAGCTTTATTTTTTGAATTTATGATAGAAAATTATTTAATTTGTGAACAGTTTTCAAAATCCACAAAATTGTCAAAATGTCTATATTAAATTTAAATCAATGATTTTCGAAAATAAATATTTTTTTTTACTACGCTTTAAAATAAGTACAAAATATTTTTTGTTTCTGTATTTCTTAACATATATTTATTTTCTTTTTAACTTTTTAAGCGCTCAGAGTTCAAACCGATATTGAAGATGAACTGATTAAAAAATTGTAATGATAACATTTATGAAGATGCAATTGCAATTGATGACATTATCTAAACGCTGAGAGCTGGCTTGTACAACGGATTTTGTTAACAACTACAAATGCAATTCAATGTGATGTGTGTGTTCATTACCATACAATCTATTATTTCTTTATTCTCTATGAGTCTATGATAATGCTATTATTTCTTTTATTAAAGAGAGTTGGTTTAGATAAGTTAAAATATAATTTTTTGTGGTAAACCGTGCGTGAGGATGTGATGTTCGACTAATACTAATAATGGAAATTTGATTATTTCAAATAACAAGTATACTAAAATCTACCTTTTACAATCTGAAAAAAAAATTGTTGAAACAAATTTGACCTCTCTTATCCTACAAATGTACTCTCAAGTCTCGCTGCAAGGTTATATTTGGCACAGAACAAACAAGGGTCTATGAAACTCTACTAAGAAAAAATGGTCGAAAAAAAGTTACATTTTTTCAGTAAAGTACCATAGGTCCAAAAAACAAAAATAAAGCTTTTTCCAGGTATTGATTCAAAAAATATTTACATTCAGTTTTTTAAATAGTACAATTTTAACAATGAACCCAATGAGACACAAGGAATTATGGAGAATGGCGAAACAAGAACCAATGAGCACAGAAATAAAGCAGAAAAATGGAAGTGGATAGACAACACTCTTAATCGACCTGCGAACAATATAGCAAAGTAGGCATTAGACTGGAATCCGCAGTGTAAAAGACGAAAAGGTTGACAGGAAAACATGGGGAAAGGTAGGCGGAAACATGGCGTAGACCAGTACATAAAAAATAGAGAATAACAATAGAAGATGGACTCAAATAAAGCACCTAGCGCAGAATAGAGTCAGATGGAAGAGCCTTGTGGAAGTTCTAAGGTCTTATGGTCTTAAAGCTTCAGTATAATCTAGAATTAGATTTTGAATACATTTTAATTACTTACACCAAATTATTAGTATTGTTGTATTGCTATAAGAAGACAGTAGGAGTATACATTTTTTTTATATACAAAAAAAAAGATACAATAAACATTAACTTCAGAAAATTATGTCTAATTTATTACACCTTTTATAATATGTTACTATCATATCATAATCCAAAGACAGTAAACATACAAACATACACAAAAGTAGCTTGTTCGTAAGATAATTGCATTTAAAATTGGACATTCTTACGATCTTATTGCTTAGTATTAAAAACAGAAACAACCACACACCATAGGTAGAAACATAAAAAAAGAATATCACAGAGTTATTCCAAAATATGGTATACATACAGTTATACTATTCCTTTCAATTCTTAACACTTAAAAATCTTAAAAATGTAATTTCTACGTTTTGGTTGAATTGGAAAATAAAAACTGTGAATGCTAATCTCTCAAAATATGACTGTCCTGATAAGTTGACAGGATTCTCATTTGAATATGTAGTTTTATAACGGTAATTATTTCATTGTTTTCCGTATTTCTCGATTTTCGGTATACATATCTAATTTCAATACTATAAAAAACATTTTCATTATACCCAATATATAGTAAGAGCAGCAAATTTTTGGCCACAATTGTACATAAAATACATAGATATATTTGTAGTCTTCAATTACAAGACATTTTAATGACAACACAACAACAACTTACTTTATTACCCATGTTTTACCTTTGGTTTTTAACTTCTAACTTATTAAACTTTTGGCTATTAAAACCAGTTAAGTTTAACAACACTATACTATCACCACATTACATTTATATTTGTAAAATATTTTCACCACATTACTTATTATTTTTCATTTTACAACAAAATACATTATTATTGTTAAGGTGGAAGTTGGTTAATTTCACATATAGATTTTTGTATGAGTATCGCCTGTTATGTACATCAATCCTTATGCTTTTTAATAGTTTCTAATGTAAAGCATTTAAAGAAAATTTGTTGTAAAAAACCAAAATATTTAAAAATCAAAAAATAAATTTCCGGAAAATTTTTGTTTTAAATCCATTCAGACAAATGAATTAGAGTGAAAGAGAAAAAATACTAAAAACAATAGATTCTGTCATTAATTTTGATTTTATGTTAAAAATTAAAAGAAATTAAAAGTTAACAAAGATTTTTCCTCATGTTAAATTGTCAGGATATTCTTGTTTTTATATAACTTAAGAAATAAAACAACAACAACACATTTTAATTTTTATTAATATTGTATTTTATATTCGTATATGTATCCTTTTGTGGTTTGTCCTTTTTAATTGTTTTAAAAGAAAGAAAACAATGTAAATTTTAACTTTTTGATTGTATGTGGTTTGTTCTTCCTAAAGAATTTAACTTACGTCATTCTAATTACAGAAAAAAAGGATATTCTTTTTATTTATTTTATTTTTGAATTTTTATATGGTCAATTATAGAAAATGTATGTGGTGAATATTTTAATTATTTAAAAGAATAGTTTTTTTTTATCTTGTGGTGGATTTAAATTAAATTTTTTTTATTTTTAAATTGAAAAGGTGATTTTTATTTAACACTGTCACTGCTTCAAGATGTGTTGTGGAGTGATTCGATAAATGATAATAAAATGTTCATACTAACGAAGCGTGTAAAATTAAAATTTATATTTATTGTTGAAATGTTTTTGTTGGAGCAAGATGTTGACGAAAAAAACGACATAAACGTCTGAAACATAGCAGTGGGGGAAATAGTAGGATCTGTTGTGATTTGATTGAATCCTACATATTCTCTACGTTACCTACATGAAGTTAACTATGATCAGATGATTAAGATGCATATATTCGTCGATAGTTCTGCAAAATATGTGTGGAATAATAAATGGTCTACTACAGTAGATATGGTCGAATATAGTAGAAGCCCTGAATTGTTAAAAGTGTCTCTTTTTAAGTCAGGTAAATAACTAGTAACTTTCATTAAATTCCATCGCTATATGTCAATTCTCTGATATAAATAATACCCTGCGCTTATCCCGCCTATCCGTTGGTAATATCACTTAATAAAGCTTCAACATGAAACCAACTTCAAGGCAAAGTAACACAAAAGGAACTTTATTTCAATAAACACAGCAAAAAAAAATTTGGCATTGTGTGTTCAAATACAAACGAATACAATGAAGAATACAGCTACAAGAGACAGTTACAAAATTAAAATATTTCTTTTCTTGTAGCTATATTTAAAAGATTTGTATAAGAACTTTGTAGCACTATCGTGTTTAATGCTCATATTTTTTAAGAAAAGCCCGAACATAAGACTCTCATAATCTTAAGATTCCGAAGCTAAATTTAGAAAAAAAAAAATACATTTCAAATTTTCTGAAAAAATGCAGAACATTCAATTTTTTCATTTGTGTGGTATCAAGTTAACAATGTTTTACCTAGTCAGAGAGATATTAAATTAGGTGTTCCATCAGTGTTGAGAGTTATAATGTTCCTGTTATATATTAATGATATTGGCAATATTCTTAAATTTTTCCGTATAGCTATGTTCGCTGATAATTGTCTGGTATATATTAGTGGCAGAAATTTTGCAGACTTAGTTCGAAATCTAAACACAGACCTGCAAAATATACATAACTGGTTTTGTATGAAAAAGCTAAAGCTCAATGTCACAAAAACAAAGTGTATGCATATCAATATTAGATCTGCAGCCTCTACTGTTCCTGCTGTTTATATTAATAATGAGATATTTAAGAGAATTATTGAACCTGTTACAAGTATTAAGTATTTTTAGGTGTTAGATAATAAACTGAATTTTTGTGAGCACTTAGTCTACGTATGCGGAAAAATTAACAAAAAAAATGGCTTTCTACGTCAAATTCGAAGCAGTCTTTTTTTTGCAACATTGAAAAAGGTGTCTAATGCGATTATTTTACCTCATTTTGATTATTATGCAACAGTCATGTTGTCCGGGTCATCAGAACACCTGAACAGGATGCAAAAGCTGCAAAACAAAGGGATGAGAATATTGCTAAAATGTGGTATAGTAATAGATCAAGAATTGAATCTATGCTTCAAACCCTAAATTGGATGAGCATAAATCAAAGAATACATTTTAAGATTTTAATTTTTGCTTTTGAGTTGAAGTACAACTTACCCCCACAATATCTCACAAGGAACTTACAGCTCGTTAGTGAATACCAGCCGTATAATCTGAGAGGAGGAGAAAGATTTAGAGTCGCACGATTCAACAGAACAGCATGTCAAAACCAATTACTGTATAAAGGATTGCAGTTGTTTAACTCACTGCCGAATCAGATAAAGTGTATCAGGAACATCAATCGATTCAAAGAGACTATTTCAAAATATGTTATAGGAAATTTTTAGAATATTAATTTTAAAGTTATTTTGTTTTTATTTTGCTGATAAAATTTAATTGGTGTATTTTTTTCTTTGTTGATTTTTGGAAGTGATTTTATATTTGATTATTTGATTTTGATGCATTGAATTAATTTAATTGAATTTACTTAAATTAGTATTAAATTATTGTTAATGTTAATTATATAAAACTAATTAAAAAAAAAAATTACCAAATTAAATTCAATTTTACATCAAATAATAAAAAAATTTACACGTTTACATTAAAATTTACTAACCTTACACCATATAGCGCTTATTTTAATTCGTCCGGCTTTAAGACTAAATTTACAATTTAAATTTATAGTATATTAATTGTACTTTAATTTAAATTCACATTATACCTTAACCAATTAAATTGATTTTTATTTTAAAACATTTTTAAACCATCTTATTTCAATGCTAAAACAAATTTCAAATTTATGTGAGTTTCTTTACATGGCTTATCTATGGAAGAGGGAAAATCCTTAAAGAAAATAAGAAAAAAAATTCTATTTGAACTTAGAAAAAAAAAATATACCTAACGTTGTACAACGATGGAAAAAAATTTACTTTCGTTATTTTGTTTTTTTCTTTTCTTTTTTTCAAAATTGGAATCCTTCCAAAACACATTCAAATCTCATTATTTGTTTGTATGCATTAAAATCTTCAGTACATGAAATTTTCTTATTTTTTTTTTGTTTTTTTTTTGTATTCGTTTGTTATTCTGTTCTTCTTTTTTATCAAAATTGCGCTTTGATAACGGTTAATATGGAATTTTTATATGATTTTATTCAGAATCGGTTGAAGGTATTATGAACTGTGGCTTTTTATTATGAAAATTCTCGTATATGTACAGTTTAGCCAGATATCAGATGAAAGTTTTTTTTTAGAGAAATTGGCAAGGGGAGTAAAATTACAAACAAGTAAATTTGTTTAAGATAAAGGGTGTATAACAGGTAGAGAAATACTCAGAATAAATGTACTTATGTTACTATTATAGAAAATAGGGCATTCTGCAGGTTAAAAGTAATTTTATAGTAACTTGGCTTTAAAAATGTAATTCTTTGAGTTCTGAGAAAATGTTACGTTAAGAAAGTTTAATGCACAAAAGCTAAGCCAGGACTTTTTTGATACTATATAATCGTTATTTGATGGTAGATTTCCCGCCCTATGCTCACTGATATACAGCGCTATAGTCAGTGATGATGGTATATTTTTAATGTGTGGAATATTCCAACTATGGATGGAATATTTATAAAATTTCACCAAGAGTGTACTTAGTGAAAGCATAAAAGCGATGATGATGTATTTCTAAGAGCCTATGACTTAATTATAAAACAAGTAGCAACTACTTACATAACTACTACATATACCTATACAAATAATATTTTTTCTATACAAAATAGAATTTATTTAACACATGAGTTCATAAGTTTATAATTTATGCTTTATAAATTGAAGTCACTCTGTATTTACCACTTATGAATCAAAATTTAATATTTGGGATGCAAAGGTATGATTCAAACCTCTTACCAAGCCGGCGATTTTGTGGCTATGAATAATGGGAGCGTGTCATATGCCTTATTTACCTGTAGTATCAATTTCGTGTATTTTTTTGCAATTTGCGTGGATTTTGGAATTTTTAATTTTGTTATTTTGGGGTTTGTATTTGATATTTATGAGTTCGTTCCCAACGCATGAATTATACACATATAAATACAGGTAAATGAAAATATATAGGCAAATTAAATACAGGCATGTGACAGTAACCCATGAATAATCTTCTATATACAGTTACAAACAGCCCTCGCAACTTCATATAGAACACAACAGTACTGTAAGTTCATATTACTTTCAGGTAGTCAAAGAGCTTATCTACCTAGGAACAAATATCAACCGCACAAAAAACATCAATGTTGAAAGTAAGTCCTTGTCAAGCACTTCTATACTTACAGTTTGTCTAAACAATATTGGATTCAAACAAAATGCCAAATCACAACACTATAAAAAAAAGCTCATCCTTCCGATATTGTTATGATTCTAAAGCGTGCATACTACCAAAGGCAAATTAGAATATACTTGGTATTTGCAAAAGAAAAATTCTTCGTCTTCTTTATGGTCCTGTACATGACGAAACGGTTTAGAGGAGGAATGTATAATTTCGGATTACATAATAGCCAAAAAAGTAAAATAAAGACACATTCATTGGCTACGCCATCTAAAGTAAGTGCAAGAAAATTTGACAGCTAAAAAACTAGTCAATTCCAAACCTTGGAGAATGCGTCGTCGAGGGCTCTCGGTCTGGGAAATAAATCGGCTAGGCAGATATCAAAAAACTTCATATTTTGAACTTGAGACTCGTTATTGCAGTCAATGGTTGACAAGACTGCGTAAGGAACTGTAGCGTACAGAAATTAAGTAAGTAATTTTTCATATAACCGAAAAAGATGTGTTTAACTTATTTGTCCTTGGATCTTGTATCTGGCTAAATAGGGTATTTCACTTACACTATTATTCAGTTACCGCTGATACAGTGGCGAACCAACCCTGTATTTTTTTCACAATGTGTTATGGATACAATCTCTTCTCAAAATAAGAAGAAAAAATTCACATAAAACAGGATTTGCAAAGTTTTATCTTTTTAGGACGTACAACATTACCGGTTTCCAAAATATAACGAATTCATTTTTGTACATCAAATTTATATCGTTACTAAAATTTCCTTTGAAAGGATATTTTTATGTATTTTAACGTATTATTTTGTATATCTTTATATCGTGGTTGTTATTGTTGTTGATTCAAAAATAAAATAAAAAAAAAAAAATAAAGAAAATAAAAATATGTGCTAATATTTAAATTTTAAAAGAAAATTTTTTTAATTCAAATTAAACAAATTTTCCGTGCATGCTCATTTTATTTTACACGTTCGTTGTACACTAATTTGATTAACGAGATCTCCATTTTCCATTTGCGCAATAGTAATTTAGTGCTATGTTACTGTTATGATTTTGGAATACGGTTCACATTTAATCTTACGGTGTGTCTAAGCTTGTCTTGTCTACAGTTCTTATTTGTTAAGTCAATTATTAAAGGCACTCTAAATAATTATTGTGGGATGGAACGAGATGGTTTAGACAATAAATCATTATATTTGAAAGTAGTATACTTTTACTAGCCAAAAATATGAGTAATTTTACAGATGTAGTGAAAATAGATGATAAAAAATTTCAAAATTAATAAAAAATTAAATTAGAAAGTTTCTAATTAGCAGATTAGTAAAGCTAAAATATCGTCATAAACCTTCGTCGATTTGAAATTATCATCAACCTTATAACCGCACACACAGGGAAAGTAAATTGAATTTGAGCATAAATGAGCATAATTGAATATTTTGGTTATTTAACATACTTTTCTGCAATGTCTTGTGCACTAAAATTTCTCAGATTTAATACGTCCCACGTAACAATTTTATCGCTATAAGACTCTTGCGCACTCTTATAACACTATTATAAACACTCTTATAGCAGTATTTGTGTTAATTTGAGTGCTCCGCAATTGCTGCGAAAGGTTATAAATACGTTATAGCACTAAAATGGAGAATTCAATAAAGCACCGGAACAAGTGTTGTAATATTGTTATAGGATTAGTATACATGTATTAGTGTATATGTTTTTATTTTGAAATGATATTCATTTGAAATAATTTATGTTATGCGAAAGTGAGAAAGGTATTATTTTTTGTTTTCAAATAATAATTTTATGGAGTTTCTATTTATTTCCTGAGAAATAATTAATTAATCATAAAAAATGTCTTACTAATAAATAATATGTTTCGGTCAAAAATAATTGTATTAATATTTTTTTATAAATTACTGTGAACAAAATACAAAATTTGGCTGGGAATGAAATTTCATTGACATTTTATTATGAAAATACTTCGAAAAAATACATTGCCCTACAAAAATAATCAATTTTTAAATAAATAAAAGAAAATATATTTTTAAATTGCATCTTTAAAATATTTAATAATGTATGTTAATTAATGCATAACATCAAATTTGATATTTAAATAATTATTCTTTTAAGTAAAAATTATATTTTTGCGAAAAGAATGCAAAATAAAACTTTTTAAATTTTGTTTATTTAAAAAAAGTTTACCGTGTTTGTAGAAAATAATGGCCGTCGCAAAATATTTATTCAAAAGCTACAGTATGTTTATTAGTAACATTATTGGAATACATTAAAATAAAAACACCACTACTGCTGTTCTAGCAATTCTATTCTTATAACAACACTTTAACTCTTGATATAGGATTACGCACTTTTAGATTTATAAAAACATTGCTGTATCACTTGCGGAAAATCCCATTATAACAACTCCCGCAATTGCTATAAGAACATTCTTTTAGCAACATTAATCACATTATTCCCATATAAACATCATTATAACACCTTTAGTGCTTATCGGGAACCATATAGAAGTCTTGTAGCACTAATTTTGTTTTTATAGCAATAAAATGTTACATGGGGTATTATATATCTTATTATCATAATATATTAAACTAGTTGTAAAGTCTGTCTCAAGACGGTGTTCTAATTAGAAAAAAAATAACTTCTTGGGAAACTGCACAAAAAACTGAATTCTAAGAAATATAATCAAATGTTAGGTGTATTACGCTAGGGTACGCTTTTTGTGCTTTCCCAATAGGCCTACTCAATATAATAAACTTCTTGTTTTTCCAATGGTTGGCCTTGCGACTTATTTATAGTTATAGAAAATGCCAATTTAACAGGGAATTGTCAACGTCTAAAAATAAATGTCAGTTCTGTGATCGTTGTAGCTAAATCTATTCTAGGAATAAATACAGTTTAACCTATAGCTTATGCCAAGGAATTCCGCGATTGTTAAATTTAACCTTAGATCTTTTTCAGCTAATCGAGTCCCATTGCAGAGATAACGTTTGGTTTCTCAGTAGTATTATTATACCATACAAACTTTCAAATTAAGTTTATGTGGAGGCATTCCATTTTTTTTTATTTTGGTTTCTTGTAACAAACTAGCAACGGTTGTACGGATGGTAGCAGGATTGTTACGTTTTATTATATAAAATAACTTATTTTAATATACGAAATAGCTTTGCCAATTGGTAAAATAACGGGAAAAAAATGTTATCAAACGAAGTGATGAAGTTGAGTTCCAATTCCGTAGCTGATAAAATTTATCTTTTCTACTAAACGATGAATGTTACGGACGACACAAAGTAAAAACAGTATAGAATAATCACTGCTTTATGAAAATTTTAACGATTCAAAAGAAGGTCATATATAATATAATGCCCCAAGGGAAGTACAGACAACAAAATCTTCATAATGTAGTAGCATTCTTAAATGTGTATTAATTAATGAAAAAGACGCCATTATGACGCCATTAACTGACCAGGAGATCTGTGCAGAAACAATAATTTTGTAGCTATGCTATCATAGTGATTGGGCTTAAAAAGATCCGTGTAATACCCAGTATTATTTACTGTCATATTTGTTTTTATATATTTGACAGTTCTGTGTATTCAGTTCCAATTTAATGATTCTGTAATACTCAATGGTTTCACATTATCAAGGTGTGGCAGTTGCTAATGCATTTTAACTTTAGTTGATTATATACGAATATCTTTAAAACTCAGCACCATCGGTTATTTTAATTAAAGTCTGATTGAAAATTCATTTATATTCTTATGAATTAAATATAAGTGACGTACATCCGATCCTGTTTTCTTAAGTCAATCGTAGAGTATTGCTATGGATTCTGAATTTTAACTACTATTAGAAAACCATACTATATTTTAAGATTTCATTAAATATCTTTCTTGCTACGTTTTTTTTTTTTTTTTTTTTTTTTGTGAAATAATAATAAGAAAAACAACAAATATATGAAATTGAATATTTCAGTTCTTCAGTTTTGTACGTCTCAATTTCTTTTTGATGCAATTAGGAAAACATGAAAAGTCAATTTTACAAAAACTTTCCTCTTTGACGAAATCTTTATCATACATATTGATTTTATATGATTCGCTGTGCGAACAGCAATGTCTAACATTTTTCATATGGTGTAGTGTAGTTTACATTTTTTTACATTATGGTGTTGTGTCAGTGAATTAACAGTGATTTTGGGTTTTGAAATTGATTGGGGAAATTGTACTCTGATGTGTAATAATTAGTTAATTTAGTACCACAAATTATTCTTAACTTCCCTATTTACATAAATATTTTTCCGACCGATAGTGGTTATCGGACTATACCTAACTACTAATTGGGAGGTACAGAACTCAGATAGCGCTTATGGCAGGAATATTTAATTAATTGAATTTCCCCATTCTTTCATTATTTAATGAAATTTTATAAAATTTGTTAAGAGTATAATTTGCCAATACCTAACTCATATAAAGTGAAATTATATAAGATAACCTAGTTCCAAGTAGTAGTTATAGTTTTTTTTACATTTAACAACCACAAATATCAGAAAGTAATAAAAAAAAACAACTTCAGCTTATTGAATTCCAGTAACGCTTCTAATGTATAAAAAGTTGATTTTGTTTAAATTAAAAGATGGCAATAAAAATACCCTCATATAAGAAAAAGTACACAAAAAAAGAGCTTTTAAAGCAGTTTGAAGTATTGCCAACACTTAGATCAAAAACAGTAATTCGCTGAGAACCTCAAATTAAAATAAATTTTGAAATAAAAGAAAAATTAAAAATTAACTGATCCACGTACTTTAAGCTGACATTGGTTGTTGTTCTTCATTCATAAACAATTTGAGAAGTCCCACTCGGTTAGCTTGTAATATGCTTTTGCGAGAGTAAATTACGTTTAAATTTAGGGGCCACGCAGTGTTTAATTTCAAGTTATACTACGATCAGTATAGCTAATTCTTCTTTAGGTTTCATCAAACGTTGGCCCAAATAATTATCTGACTTTATGTTATCTATGTGAGGCTTACTTTTGTATGTACCAGTACCATGTCCAGTCAAATATAGTCCCCCCTAATTTTATTTGGGTAGAATTTGTTCATCGTAATTTTTTACATTTCAAACTTAGATTTTTATCTTCATATCTTATAGTCATTATCTGATTGTCGGATATTTGAAAACGTCTCTTTTATCCATCAGATAAATTTTAAAATTTTATGGTTAAAAGAACAAATTGGAATAATTTCAGAACTATTAAGATGTTTTGCATTTCATTTCATTACACAGAATATGTCAGATTTGACACAATTACGAGAATGCTTCGTGAAATCATTTAAATATTGTTTGACCGTCGTTTAAGCATTTGGACTATTAAAAGTAGACTCCCTCATAATGTAAGTTATACTAATTAGCTTAATGTGTTTTCTTATTATTTAGTCATTTCTTTTTTTTTGTTATATTTTAACTTTACAATTTAATTATTTTTACAATTAATCTACTGAGCCATTTTTTAAACACCAGACATGTAATTACTTACATGTACTCTACTAAACAGTATGGTATAACAACTCTATTAGCAACATATTTTTTTTTCTTTATTTTCTAACGATGTCAGGTTTCTCTAAACCCAATGATCACAAATATTGCACAGAAATGTAGTAAGCTTTCGTCTTTAAGACATGTCTAATGTGCTTGACGCAAGCATTAAATGAAATAGTATTATAAAAAAACTATATGTATAAATAAATAACTTCAAATAACATTTTTTTATTTTTGATATGCTTAAAAATAATTATGATGTTTAAGTTCTAGTTTGATATCTTCAGTTCTCCTGTATAATATCATCATTGCCACTACTGTATATTATTATCATCATTGCCGTCTAGCATACTATTAGGAATATCCTGAGTGGTATCACAAAATCAGGTAGGTATCCTTAATGACTTAGACATGGGTTATCACATGAAGCCCATTTGCGGCTGCGGTGATATAGGGAACAGATTCCCTCCCGAAATTCACAATCTATCTATCTATCATTGCGGTCTTATATGTAATAGAAACCACCTGTATTCTGCTATCGAGCATTATTGGTTTAAGATAACCAGATTTTTGCCAATATCAGTTTGTATTACTTTTAATATTTTAAAAACAAAAGCGCGGCACTCTATTATGTCACTATAATTGTGCTTCGCTTGCATACCCAGTGGTTTAATATTAAAAAAATCATAACAAAATACAGACTAGATATTAGGAAAAATTTTCAAGTTTAAAGGATAATCAAGCGATGCAAAAACAAAAATAAAAATAAAACAAAAATTAAGAAAATAAAATATGACAAAGTGGAAAATTATTGAGTTCCGTTCTGATACAAAATAAAGTATGAAAAAATATCATAGACAAAGAGAGAGAAACTGTTTAGTTATCGAATAAAAATGTTTTTCTTAAATTGAAACATTTTTGTGCTTTGTGCATTTTTTATAAGATCATTGGACTGTGACCAAAAAAAAAAGAAATAAAAATAAAACAAGTAGAAAATAATCCTAGAGAACATATCAGATCAGTATAGAATTATAGATATACATATAGTAAAAATCATATCGAATGAAAAAAAATTCTTAATAAAAACAATTTTCATAGAGAATACTTTTAGGCACCCCATAGATTAAATCAAATAGTTTTTCTTTATTATTGGTTTCCGCTTGAGAAAAGAAATATGGAATGGGAAAAACTACATCACAACAGGAAGTATACATTTTTTTATATTCATAATCTTTTCAATATGTATATACACATATAATAAAGGAATAAATTTCACAGTTTGAATTTTAGTTTAGGAAACAAATTATGATAAATTTTGAAATTGGATTAGTAATTTAATTTTTTGTTATAGCAATTTAATTTCGTAAAAGATACTCCAGAATACAGCCAGAAAAGATGTAAAATTAAATATAGCATTATTAGCTAAATCAAAATTATTCAGAAAAATTCCAAATTTTATTTCAAAATAATAATAGGGTGTGATTGTAGTGATGTGTGAAATGAAAGAGGTATGAAAATGAAATTACAGCTAGTTTACTAGAAACTAAGAAAAGTATTTATCAATAACATGTAATAACACCCACAGCTATATAGATTTCGAAGGGTCAGTAATTAATCTTTCAGATAGACAAAGCTTTCAGTAGAAGATAATATATGAAAGATCTGATTAATTGTAGGTTACATCTAAAAATAGTAATAATTTATTTATCTGCTCAAAATATTGTACAAGTATGACTTATTTCAACTGTAGAAGTATGTATTTATTTTATATGTATAAAGATAATTATAAAAAACGAAATGAAATTAATTGAAATCCAAAAAAATTGATTAAAAAATAATAATTTAAGTTATTCAAAAAATAATAAAAAATAATAATAATAACAATATAGATGTTGTCCTTGATAGATTACTCATTAGACCATACAATGATTTTAAAACTTAAGAAAAATTTCTAATAATATCTTGAATCATATCTAAGAAAAAGAGCGCAATTTATAAATATTGGTAATTGTTTCATCGATCGTGCAGTTTTACTGGTTAATCTACAGTATCTCAGGGAAATCATTTGCCTCCCACTTTTTTCATCCTTTTTATAAGTGATATATCATTAAACTTTGCTCATCATATTTGTCTTTTTTGCTAAGATTTTCAAAAATATCATAATTTACAATACATGATTGTACAGAAATGCAAGATTACTCAAATATATTCCATGCCTAATGGGGCTTAAAAAGTTGATGAAAAATTTAAAGATTATAATTATAATCACAAAAGAATTGTTTATTAACTGAATTTTATAAAGCAAAACTATATCAACTTTAGATATACGTTAAAAGCGTTATGTGGATATCTGTTAGTACCAGTTTTAGAATACGGTATAGGTATTTGAAAACCTTATTTATTATCTACAATGTTCACATACCATCGAATTTATTGCACTTCCAACGAATTTGATCAATTGGGATGGCAAGAATTGAAAATATTAAAAAAAATTTCACTCGTTTCGACTTAAGAAGATAAGAAAGTTATAATAGGAAAAACATCATATGATGCTAGATGTAAAGTGTTGGGTTAAACTAAGTTGTCTAACAGAAGATTTGTATTTTGTTTTCGACCTTTTAACATCTTATATTGATTTATTACAAAGTTTGGGCTTAGCCATATCTCCGAGGCTACTGACATCGGAAACCTTGTATCGTACTTAATATTATAGAGATAATTATGACAAAAATGAATCGATTTCAAGATGTTCCACTATAGTAAATGCTTTTGTAGATGAAGATAATAAAATTGATGTATTTTTTTTTAAGTATGAACTCAATTTTCAATTTTGTTAATTATAAATTTGAATTAGTTTAAAGTAATTTTTGTTTTTTTTCTTCTTATTTTTGTATACCTAGAGTTTTTGCTTATAATGTAAGTTTTTAAGAACTACTGTGTAGGCGAAATAAATAAATAATATTAATTGAAAATGTAGATTAATATATTATTAAAAAGTAAGTCCTCCTTGAATTATGGAATGCTAAATTTTCAAAAGATAATTTTTAGGACAACGAAGTTTAATTAATTTATAGTTAGTAAATCCAAAAATCAGAAGTTGAAAAAATTTTGAATATCGCAATTCAAGAATGAATGTAAATAAATGTTGTAAAAACTGTGAACTGGAAAAATATATTTTATCAGAGAATTAACAGCCATATTAATTTTCATAGTGGTATTTAGAAACCAACTGGGAGAAAATCTTGCACCGGTATGTCAGTATTGGTACTTTAACACTATTTTTTATATCTAATACTTGATAACATTCACTAGTACATTCTGAAAGCTATTTTAATAATTGTAGGTCAAATTATAAATAATACAGTATATTTATTTATTTATTTATTTATTTCAATCTACTGGGTAGTCCCTTACAGATTTTGCTTATAAAATATTTAAAACTAAAATAAAATAAAACTAGAAATAGAAAACAAAAATTGTAAATATAAAAATAATTTCAGATATAAAATAACATTAATAATAAGATGCATAACAATTTCAAGTTAAAAATAACATTAATTCAAGAAAAGAAGTTAAAAAAAAGAAAAATTCAGACTTAAGTAATAAATAAATATTAATAGTAATAGCAATAGTAATTATAAAGGTATGCAGTACATTCAAATGATAACAGAGAATAATTTTAATAAATTTGTAGAATAAAATTATAATTAATTAAAATTAGAAGAATTATTGTAATGTTTCAAAAAATGTGATGATTTTTCTCCTAAAAACGAATCTACTGTAGTTGAAGTCAATTACTGAAAAACTGTTATTAAATAAGCACTGAGAGTTTGCAATAGGTTCGGAAAAACCATAGTTCGTTCTATGATTTTGAAGATATAAAAATCTTTGGCTTCTGAAATCGCGCACTGGAGCATAGATATTATAAAAGCGAAGAATAGATGGACATTTTATTCTGCCAGATAAAATATCATAGGAAAACATCACGGATGCAGCATTTCGCCTAGCCTCAAGAGTAGAAAGCTTAATAAGTTGACATTTAGCTAAATATCCAGTAATATACGGTTGCCAGTTGAATTTACGAAGGCAAAACCTAATCATATTCTTTTGAACAGACTCTATTCTCTTAATATGTTTATCATAATAAGGCATCCAGATCGGACAAGCATATTCGAGGTGAGGACGAACAAGTGGAGTATATAAATTTTTGAGTATATATAAGAGGGCTATGCGTGTCATAACCCCAATTGTTGTAAGACTGCACAACTTCAAATATCAAATTTTAAATCTAAGAATATTGAAATTCAATCCGCAACATTGAAAAACTTTTGCGCTCATAAAGCCGGATTTCAATAAATAAAATGTGGAGATTTGAATGCGACAGCTGTCGACAAAACAAATGCATTTCTTTAAATGCTTTCCTAAAGTCATCACATCTACATCTTAACATTTTCAGGAAAAGTTGGCTTCCAAAAATTGGTTTTATTTTCAGTATTATCGTATAATGTAAGAAGTTCGGCACCTTCTTATGAAAAACAAGATTTCCAATAAAATGACTGAAGGCCTCTAAAAAAAAAATTATTTTAAAAAGTCTTATTTAATACTCTTTCTGTCAATGTTCTAGACTGCTATTTATTTGTAATTTGCTTTTGTCAAATTAAACAGAAAAGTGAATTTTAGAAAAATGAGAAATTGAAAAATGAGATTTTTATTATTATTAAAGGAGATTATGCTTTAGGTGATACTTTATCACTCACTGGATCAATCACATCTTGATTAGTTGCAAATATTGATATATCTGAAGCCATTATGTACTTCTTTTATTAGTACTAACCTTATATTAGTTGCAACTTATTAGTGCAATGGAATATGCTCTTTATGTCTATACATGAACGATGGGTGACGCAGTAAGTAGAGCGCCTGCCTTTCAACAGAAAAGTCCCAGGTTCGATTCGCAATGAAGCAAAAAAAAAATTGTTTTAGGGGTTGTTCAATCTGGTAAATTACCCTTTGTTATTGGGACAAAATAAATTACAGAAAAATAATTGTGAGTATAATCCGGTAACAATTTAAATGAAATAGAGCTATTCTATTTAAAAAGGCTTAGTTCCTGACTACTTGTCCACATTTAATTAGTTGAAGCCAGTAGTTTGATAAATAAATGCTAGAAATATTGTAGATATTGTAGTATAAGCTTGCAGTCCCGTACTCAATTAAGCTCGCAAAGGTTATCTACCAAGTTACTGTCAAGAGCATAAAAAAATTGACTTCTTTGCTTAATGTGGGTTGTACTGGGATATTGAGTTTTATTTAAATACAGATTAATACAGAATATAGATTTTCCCAAGTTTTGCCGAGTTATTTTATAATGTTTTGATTAAAATAATTCAAATTACACCAAAAGTTTGATATAATCGTATTTTAATTGTTGATTTCAAGTACAAAGTGTTTTACTTAATTATGGATAAAATAATCAGAAACATAGTTCACACTTCTTAGGGATATAAAATCAGAACATTAATATCATATGTTACGCAAATGACGTTGTACTATACTCACAGAGAATGAAAATGATATGCAAAAATTATTATTCAGATTTGTGTCTACAACAAAAACCAAATCCATTACTATTTCTGAGAATCCCATCAGATGTAAATTATCCATTAACAAGCAAATAACCGAACAAACGCTTAATTTTAAATATCTAGGTGTAAATATCACCAGCTCTCGCAACACAGTTGCAGAAACGGGAATTCAAGTAGGAGAAGCCGCAGCCATTTCAGGTTATCTCCGAGGTGTTATATGGAGAAACAAATAAATGCTGATAGAAAACAAAACACGAATATACAAAATCTGTATTCGGCCCATACTAACGTACGCTATTGAAACAACCGCAGACACATCTAAATTAAAACAGAAAAAGCGAACAACAGATTTTCGAGCTCTGTGACAAATATGTGGATACACATTGAAAGTAACAACGACATCAGAAACACATGCGATATACAAGATATTGTTGTCGTTGGAGTCGAAATAGACGAAGAAACTGAAGACATGGTCTAATGAAATAGAATGGCAGAAGATCGACTTGCAAAAGTAGTAAATAATTGTCAAATCAATGTCAAATGTCTACCAGGAAGATCTCCAAGATGGTATGAATGCTGGACGTCGTAATCACAAAATTGAAGAGATATTCATATATTCATTTGCCCTAAATGCCTATTTAAAGAAGAAGAAGAAGAAGTTCACAGTGTTATGAACCACAGGACTTTATTCAAAATTTATTCACTTTAATACCAAAATATTTTCAAAACCTGAAAATTTATCTTACATTGAAAACTCTATTTTGATACACCAAAAAAAAAAAACAATCTCTTATTTGATTCTATACACCAATCCATTGTATACGGATTAAATAGAATTTCGTTAAAAAAAATAAATCTAAGTTTATTTCCTTTACACTCTTTCAGAACAACTAACCTAAAACTTTACTATAAATATCCTGAAATGTCATTGACTTAATAATAATTGACTTATATATAGGATAGTTTAAGGTAATCATAAACTCAATTTAAATGATATATGACATATACCTATATATAATATAATCTTTTTGGATGTACTTAACAACCAATAATCAAAAAATAAATTCTAAGCACGTTCCGAAAAGTAAACTGACCAATCTTCTTCAATGTTGTGCTCTCTAAACTAACTTTATAAAATAAAAATTGTCATAAAAATCCTTAACCAATTCTAAAAAAATTTTCTATGAACCGGAACTAGGAATTTACAGGATTGAATGAAATATATATATGTATATACCAGTGAATAAAAAAACAAAATGGAATAAAATAAAAAAAAAACAAAAGAAGAACCTAAACAAAAGGAAATTTATGATGTTTTTTTTTTTGAAGAAATTCTGAAAGATGGTGGCAAAAATTTATGACTTTATTTTGTTTTTTTGTTTTTTTGTAAATTCGATGGACTCTAAATCAGAAATTTAACCTGCCTCAATAAACCTGAAAATTAAATTCAAAGAAAAAATGCTTGCTGTATCAAAAAAGGATTAACGAACTCAAATTTTTATTAAGGACACGTTTTTGTTTCACGTTTTCTTTTCGTTTTCATTGGAAGCTTTATAATCGAATGAAAACGGTAAAAGAAAATGAAAAGATATAATAAAAAGACATAGCATAGAATAAATGAAATTTGTAAAGGATACATTTTTTTGTATTATTGTTTTTTGTTGTTTTTTTTTTGTTTTTGTTTCTGAAACAATTTTTTTTTCGTTCACTCATCATGCTGACATCAGCTGGAATTAAAATTGGAAATAATTTTTTTTTAATTTTCTTTGCTCACCTGACTTTCTCATAATGCTACGTATCGTAAAACTATATTCTGAATTATAAATTCATTTGACTGGGTGAATGCTTTGACAATAAAAACAAAAAAAAAAAAAATAAATATTTTCATTACGGAACTAAAAGTGAAAAAAAAAGTTCACTGAAAAAACTTAGTTTTTCATAATTGGTACCAGATTGTTTTTCTTTTAAATTTGTAATCATTGTTATTTTATTTTGAATTTTATCTTACATAATGTCTCAATATTATCAAAGAATACTGTTATTGCAAACCAAATTGATAGTTCACATTTTGAGTTTTGATATTATTGTTAGAAAACCATTTTTATATAATACTAGCAAAGTTACCCGACGTTGCCCGGGTCGACCACAAAATGAATCGAATTTATTTCAATAAAGTTTGATTTATGAATCGAATTGAAAAAAATTGGTTTATCAAAAATATTCTAATATTTTTTTTCACTACGATAAAAAAATATCAACAATACTCCAACTTAAGCTATACTTATATTAAAATTATTTCTTTGTAAACAATATTTTGGTGATCTTTCTTTGATGAAGTATAAGCAAATACGTTCCTTGCTGTTGAGGTATTCTTGAAATAAAGAAATGTTCATTTTTTCCACAATCAATTGGAATTTGTACTTAAATGAAATTAGGATGCCAAGTTCTTATTCTTAATCTAGTACCGTAGTTTTAGCTTCTTCAAGTTTCGTAGAGGAACAACAACTTCATTTTCATCGATAACTGTATCTATCGATTTGTACACATGGACCCCCTGGAACACTCTGCAGTATTTTCTGATTAATAAAACGAATCGTCACATTTTTGTGGATAATTTACCTAGCCACTTCACATAGTCATTTAAAAATTTTATACTGATTCCTAAATTCGAAAATACTTTTTCAGGACAATACATGTTTTTTTATTTTTCATAGAATACCTATGAATAAATTTTCAAGTCTGTAACACAATTTTTTTTTTGAAACATTTCTGATAGAGTATGTAAGTGTAAATTTTCATGTCTGTAACACTATTGGTTTTTATTCCTGAGACATACATGCTAAGAGTTGTACGGCAGCAACCCGAACCAGTCCAAGTTTTTGAAATCGGTAACAGTCGAATTTCTGTATTTGTGCAAGAGTATCTAAGTGTAAGTTTTTATGCCTGTAACACAATTGGTTTTTAAAATATTCCTGAAACGTACGTGCTAGGAATTGTACGGCAGCAACCCGAACCAGTCCAAATTTTCGAAATCGGTAACAGTCGAATTTCTTTATTTGTGAAAGAGTATCTAAGGGTAAGTTTTTATGCCTGTAACACAATTGGTTTTTGAAATATTCCTGAGACGTACGTGCTGGGAGTTCTACGGTAACAGCCCGAACCAGTCCAAATTTTCGAAATCGGTAACAGTCGAATTTCTTTATTTGTGAAAGAAAATCTAAATGTAAATTTTCATATCTGTCACACACATGGTTTTTAAAATATTCCTGAGTCTTGGTAAGAGTTGTACGGCAGCAACCCGAACCTGTCCAAATTTTTGAAATCGGTAACAGTCGAATTTCTGTATTTGTGCAAGAGTATCTAAGTGTAAGTTTTCATGCCTGTAACACAATTGGTTTTTGAAATATTCCTGAAACGTACGTGCTAGGAGTTGTACGACAGCAACCCCAACCAGTCCAAATTTTCGAAATCGGTAACAGTCGAATTTCTTTATTTGTGAAAGAGTATCTAAATGTAAGTTTTTATGCCTGTAACACAATTGGTTTTTGAAATATTCCTGAAACGTACGTGCTAGGAGTTGTACGGCAGCAACCCGAACCAGTCCAAATTTTTGAAATCGGTAACAGTCGAATTTCTGTATTTGTGCAAGAGTATCTAAGTGTAAGTTTTCGTGCCTGTAACACAATTGGTTTTTGAAATATTCCTGAAACGTACGTGCTAGGAGTTGTACGGCAGCAACCCGAACCAGTCCAAATTTTCGAAATCGGTAACAGTCGAATTTCTTTATTTGTGAAAGAGTATCTAAGTGTAAGTTTTTATGCCTATAACACAATTGGTTTTTGAAATAGTCCTGGGACGTACGTGCTAGGAGTTATACGGCAGCAACCCGAACCAGTCCAAATTTTTTAATTCGGTAACAGTCGAATTTCTTTATTTGTGAAAGAGTATCTAAGTGTAAGTTTTTATGCCTATAACACAATTGGTTTTTGAAATAGTCCTGGGACGTACGTGCTAGGAGTTATACGGCAGCAACCCGAACCAGTCCAAATTTTCGAAATCGGTAACAGTCGAATTTCTTTATTTGTGAAAGAGTATCTAAGTGTAAGTTTTTATGCCTATAACACAATTGGTTTTTGAAATAGTCCTGGGACGTACGTGCTAGGAGTTGTACGGCAGCAACCCGAACCAGTCCAAATTTTTTAATTCGGTAACAGTCGAATTTCTTTATTTGTTAAAGAGTATCTAAGTGTAAGTTTTCATGCCTATAACACAATTGGTTTTTGTAATAGTCCCGGGACGTACGTGCTGGGAGTTGTACGGCAGCAACCCGAACCAGTCCAAATTTTCGAAATCGGTAACAGTCGAATTTCTTTATTTGTGAAAGAGAATCTAAATGTAAATTTTCATATCTGTCACACACATGGTTTTTAAAATATTCCTGAGTCTTGCTAGGTGTTGTACGACAGCAACCCGAACCTGTCATCTGATGGCTTTGTAAAGTACCGCGTCCGGTACCTTATTTCACCATGAATAACTTTACAAAATTTCAGAACTCTATCTTTAAAACTGTGGACGTGTATAGCGAACAAACAAACAAACAAACAAACAAACAAACTTTCCCTTTTATAAGTATAGATTATAAGGATTATAAAGTGGGGTTCTGTTGAATCTAAATTTAATTTTAGTAATATAATGCTATCAAGTCAATATTATGCCAACATTTCAGATTAAAATCGAGTACCACTTTTATTACACTGAATAAATTTTTACAAGATTTTTTTTTTCAAGTTCTGCAAAAAATATCAAATAGTTATTAACAAAAGTTATGAAAATGCTACACTTTACCCTTTTCAACTCTAAATTTATTACAATATGGAATTAGCTACTAGTGCTCTTACTTCAACAAGATTTGTCCCATTCTCATGGCTCAAAAATATTGTATTTGATTGAAAATTCATTCAATTCTCATCGATCAAAAGTATTGTACTCGATTGATCCAGTCCAGAGGAAAAAATATACTTACGCCTAGTTTTTAACTGTTTAGAAAGCTGGATATACTACCTACAGTTATATTTATTCAAAATGCTAAAAAGTGATTTTATTACATCAGGTTAACTTGGCCAGCGAATTACCTCTCGCTACAATTTTGAGGGCTAATAATCATTCTTAATAATTGTTTCTAGGTCATATAGATCACATTTTCGCCACTTTTATGACCACTTAGCTCCAGAAATTTTCACTATATTACCATTCTCGTTAAAATGGATGGATGGGATAGAACTTCTGTTACTTTCATCAAATTGAGTGTTGCTTAACTTAACTTGATTAATTTATACTTTTAAGTATTTTTTTATCTCAAGCTTCTATTATTTAATAGTAATAATATTTTTGTTATATTCTTTATCTCGCATATTAATTTTTTAACTTCGCTATTTTATTTTTTTCTTTTCTTTTTGAATTCATTAATTATTTCTACTCTATATTTGATATTAATTAGATTTCAGATTTTTGTTATTATCTATTGTTTTATATTATTTTCACTTACTAAATTTTAATTTTTTGCTTTACATTTTGTTTTACTTTTCTACTTTAATGATTTTTTTATTGATTTATTTTTATTTTTGTATATTTGTGACTATATAATTTTTCGCTTTGCAATATCAACCTACTACTGTTCTTCTACCTACTATTGTTCTTCTATTGTTGTATCAACCAACTATTGTTCTTCTACCACTTGTAGCGTTAGACTCTTACCATCCTTCATTAAGTTTCACCTATTATTTACCTAATTCCTCACATCATGAAGCTGCAGATTCCTACAATTTTAATTTCTGTAAAACCAATTTTCCCGGACTAATAGTCTCTGGTCATGGTTTACAAAAGAACTTAGATCTCTTAGAAAAAGGAAAAACAACGCTTGGCGTAATTATCTGAAAACAAAAGATATTAATGACCACAACAATTTTATGATATTTTTTCAGAGTTTTAAAATCTCATCTGAACTGCTATATAAAAACTACATTAACCGCATGGCGACAAAACTAAAATCTGATCCAAAAAAATTTTGGAACTTTATAAACTATAAACGTAAATGTGATGATTACCCAACATTTATCAAATTTAATTCCCTTTCAAGAAATGATCTTACAGTATATTTCTAAATATTTTCTCGAGTTTTTCAGCACTTCATATTGCAGTCCTAGCTTTACACCAAATGGGAATAATTCCTCCTACATGGACAATTATCAAAAAACTTCTTTTATTGATATAATTATAAATGAACAAATAGTCGCCAACTATCTAAATAAACTTAGTGACAATACTTTCCCCGGTCCCGATGGCATACCGGAAAGAATACTTAGTAAGTGTAACCTTTAACATTACTTTTAAAAATTTCATTAAATTCGGGAGCTTTTCCTCTTATTTGGAAAAGATCCTATATTAGACCAATTCATAAAAAGAATGCCGAAAATGAAATCACAAATTATCAGCCGATAGCAAAACTATCTTTTATTCCAAGACTTTTTGAATTCATTATAACTGATTCAATTTATAATCACTGTTCAAATCTTTAGTAGATAATCAACACGGTTTTGTAAAACAAAAATCTACGGTGATAAACCTAGTGGAAACAACATCACTACTTTTAAAAATATGGAAAAAGGATTCCAAACTGATGTTGTCTATACAGATTTTAGTAAAGCGTTCGATCTATTGCCTATGTATTGAACGCTCGTGCAATGTCATATTCAAAAATATTATTGCAGAACCTTTCAAAGCTGTCGAAGAATTCTGATGTTCCTCAAGGGAGTCACCTTGGTCCTTTACTTTTTATTTTATCGGTAAATGATGTTACTTTAGTAGTTTTTAACTGTAAGCTTCAAATTTATGCTGACGATATGAAAATCTTTAAAAAGATTACGTCTAACCATTCAATTTATTTCGCTCATTCAATTTATTTAATATCAGTAATCATAGGACTAATTATGGCAAATATGAACCTATTAATAGAATGCTTATTATAGGTAACAAACACAAATTTAACATTGACTTTACACTATCAAAAAATTCCTAATAGCAAAAATTGTACAATCGCTATTGTTAAGATATTGCTATTCTTTTTTTATGTTTTGTTGTTTTATTAGAGCGTATGTAGTTGTTTATTCAATTTTAATTTTAGCTATATCAATTGGTAAAATTTTATGTACCGTTCAGGTAGCCAGGTAAGTAAATTTTGTAATTTTTAGTAAAAGTGCAAAAAACACAAAAAATTAGTGTTTTTCTACAAAAAACTCATTTTTTACATTTCCTATATTTTGGTGTAAATATTAATAAATTTCTTCGGAATCAAGCAGAACTATTCAAAATATATGGGATTTAAAAAAAATGCCATTACAGGTATGTGACACTTTTTTTTTATGGAATTTTACTAAGAAACACAAAAATCAAAACAAAAAAAAAAAATTAAAAAAAAAAATGCATACAAAAGATACAAAAAAACTTATTTTTACAGGCTATCGTTTGAGGAAGAACAAGCTTATTTCTCTAGATTGGTGGAACATGTGCTAGATGATGAGCATGCTGATGTATGACCCCTGGAAGAAATAGTATTTGAACCAGTTGCCAGTTTTTCAAGAGTCGAAAGTGATGATAATGATGACAAAATGAAAATGAAGAATCAGATGCTTAAAAAATGCATCTTAGACGTAAGTAATGGTCATGATTGTGAGGATGAGTCACTAGATGATGAATCAAAAGTGCAATAAGAAAATGATCGCATTGTTGATTCAAATCAATATATAATTGGAAAGAATGGCACAACGTGGAATAAAATTCCATAAACATGTCAAAGGGCTAAACAACAAAATATTTTCCGACAAAAATCGATAGGTCCGCTATCCATTAACGAAAAGTATAACTGATTGTGAAACATTTGCCGCAATTTTCAATACATCAATGGTTGACACAAATTTTAATTTAACTTCGTAACAGAATTTTTCTTTTTTATAACATACCAAAAATAAAATTCAAAACAAAACTTTTTTTCAAAAAACCTTTGGTGCTTTATTTACCTTATGTTTTAAAATATATTAATTTTAGTATATTTCTATTTCAATTTAAAATATTTCAGAACTTTTTATCTTATTTTTCAACTTTTATCGAAATAATTACAAAAAATTTCATGGAATACCATACATTTTGTATGAATAAAAAAAATATTAACATATGTTAATCTTGCCCAACAACGAAGAAAAAAAATTAAGTTGCCGAAAAATTGGGCATAGACACGTTTTTCCGAACTTTTCTTCTTCCGAAAAAATTAGGCACTGATCTCTGATTTCATTAAGATCGGCCAAATAATGAAGTTTTTATGCAAAAGTAAAAAAGTAAATATTAACATACGTTAATCCTGCCCAAGTGAAGGTTAAGCATCCGAACAATAAAGGGAATAACATCACTTAGAAGTAAAATATATCACGACAGACACAATAAATGTTACGCAAATGCTTTCCTTACGATCGCAGTCAATATGAAGATGAAAACAATTCCTACAACTAGATCTCATAAGTAGATTCAAAAGTAGATTTTGTATTTCTTGAATGTATTCCCGAGCTGGGTTTTTAAAACTATACCTATATACCACAATGTCTCATATTAAAACACACTTTGAATGTGATACTATTTTTCAACATTTGTTGTTACGTAAATATGATTGTCCAACTTGATTGTTTCTATATTCATCATAGAAATTCGATTTAACATTATAAAAAATTTAAAACAAAAATTTTTTTTTATTTCAAACAAACATTTTTATTTTTCCTTTTTTTATTATTTTACCTGACCATAAACATCAAACTATCTATACAAACCTAAAAATTTTTTGCCTACATTAATTTCTGTAATTATTATTTTTTTTTACAAAATATCTAAATTATATGAAAACTGGAATGTCCTGAAAATTTTTCTAAAATAAATTTCCATGAAAATAAAATGTTTTTGAATCCTCTGTGAACTGCCCAAAGCTATTTTCCTCAAAAATAAAATCCTCCACAAATTTTTAAAAAAATTTAAAAGCAAAAGTTCACATGAATTTCCCGCAATGACAACTCTGAAATTAAATTTAAAATTAAAATAGAAATTAAAGAAAAACACAATTTATTTTAATTTTCCAAGAAATTTTCTAAACAATGACGTCATAAAATTAACATAATAAAATATTGTTATTTAAAGTCTTTTCCTCTATATTATTTTTTGTAAAATTAAAATCTAAATAATTCAAAAACAACAATGTTTTAACATTATTTTAAGAGTATTCAGGTGTTAAAAAGCCATGAATTCCTAGGAGACTTTCTTTATTTACTATTCATTAGAGTATCCTTGTTTTATTGCCTAATTTTATTTTAAGTTTATTATGGCCAATATTCATTTATTATCTCGAATATCATTAACATAATGAGAAAATAAGTAATGTACTTGTATTGTGTGTGCTCGTGGATTCCAAAATAACCCAGTGAGGAGAGTTAAGTGAAACAAAATGTAAATTTAATTGTTTAATTTTAAGATAAGGAAAAAATCTATTGAAATTAGTTTTGTTGTATAGTAGGTAGATGGAAAATTGATTGAATTTTTTATATTGTGTATCCAAAGTTGCATATTTAATTTATTTATTTACTGAAATATTTTGAGATGCGGTGAAGGGATTCGCTTTGAGTCTAGACGCGAGATGGGATTGTGATGGGAGAGAGGAATTGCTGTGGCTGATCGAATTTTGTTTATTTTTTTAATATTTTAGATACTAGATAATTTAAGCAAAATTCATTTATTACTTACATATAATTCTTCACATATAATTCTTCAAATTAGGATATATACACTTTTACCTGATGATGAATTTAAAGATTTATTAGAAAATCTATCTAAAATGGAATCAAATTATGCTAAGGTTAAAGTTTGTAGACATTTGGAATGTACTAAATGTGATTTATCATTGGAACCAGATGTTGAAAAAATTATGACAAAAAGTCATGATCCGGAAGAATTAAAATATATTTGGAAACAATGGTATGATAAAGCTGGTAAACCAGTACGAAAATATTTTGAAAAATATATCGATTTGAAAACAAAAGCTGCTAAATTGAATAACTATACTTCTGGTGCTGAGGAATGATTAGATGAATATGAAGATGAAACATTTTGAAAAACAAGTTGAAGATGTTCTGGTCGATTTAAAACCATTCTATGAACAATTACATGATTATGTACGTTGGCGTTTACGTCAAAAATATGTTGATTTAATTGTTTCTGAAAAAGGACCAATTCCAATGCATATTTTGGGTAATATGTGGGGTCAAACATGGGGTGAAATAGCTGACTTGGTAGCACCATTCCCAAATAAACCTAGCCATTCCCAACCCATTCCCAACCAAATAATTAGTTAATGTAGATGATGAAATGAATAAACAAGGCACCAATAAAAATGTTTCAAATGGGTGATGAATTTTTTCAATCATTAAATATGACAAAACTTACAAAAAGATTTTGGGAAAAAAGTATATTAGAAAAACCAACAGATGGTAGAGAATTGGTATGTCTTGCTAGCGCATGGGATTTCTATTTAATTGATGAAGTTCGTATTAAACAATGTACACAAGTTAATCAAGAACAATTATTTACTGTACATCATGAATTGGGTCACATACAATATTTTCTACAATATCAACATTTACCACATGTATATAGAAATGGTACAAATCCTGGTTTTCATGAAGCTCTTGGTGATGTTTTATCATTATCTGTAGCAAGACCAAAACATTTGGAGAAAATCGGTTTATTAAAAAATTATAAACCCTTGATCTGGTTTTACGCTTGTATAAATCAATTATTTTTAACAGCATTAGATAAAATTGCTTTTCTACCATTTGCATACACATTGGATAAATATCGTTGACAAATTTTACGTGGTGAATTAAAAATTTTTTGGAAATTACGTGAAAAATATTCTGGTATTGAACCGCCAGTAAAACGTTCTGAAACTGATTTTGATGCTGTAGCTAAATATCATATTTCAGCTGATGTTGAATATTTAAGATATTTTGTTTCATTTATAATTCAATTTCAATGTTATAAAGCTGCATGTATAAAATCTGGTCAATATGAGCATGATAATCCACTACTTCCAATAGATAATTGTGATTTTTATGGTAGTACTGAAGCTGGAAATGCTTTTAAGTCGAATGTTATCATTAGGAGCAACTCAGCCATGGCCAGATGCAATGGAAGTATTTACAGGAGAGAGAATAAGGTTTGGATCTGCTATTCGAGAGTATTTTGAGCCATTAATTGTTTGGCTTAAAGCTGAAAATGAGAAAAATAATGTTTATATTGGAGGGGAAAAATCAAATAAATGTGGGTGATTTTTATTAAATGATTGATATTTTTTATCAATTTATGTTTTATGTTAAATGTATTTAGTAACTAATATAATTTTCAAAAAAAATGTTTTTTAAATTAAATTTATTTGTTAGTTTGTCTTTAATAAAAAAAAAAATATTTCATCTGTAAGTTTTAAAATTTAAACAAAAATAAATATAACATAAAAACTAACAAATTCATCATCATCATCATCATCATTATTCTGTAACTCTAATAAATGAGTCTTAAAGTCAAATTGGTGTGCTGAAAATTAATCTTTTAAAGAAAATATTTTTAAAAATTAGGCCTTAAAATTTCATATCATTATAGATTATCCTGTTAAATGGTTCGTTCTCCTGCTAAGGTATATTCACTTTTATGTTTTTTTTTGTTTTCACGGTATTTTTCTGAATGATTTTCTTTAAAGACAATCTAAAAAAATGGATAATTATTAATAATTGAAGGAAGCTAAATTCAGTAAAATTCATGAATCATGTAAACATCTTATATAAACAAAATAGCAAATCGTATCTCATGTAATATAAATGATTTAACGATTCCATACCAGAATAAATCCAAATAAATTAGCATGATCTCGGATGCAAAGCTCAAATGACAAGAGTACGTTGAAATTAAAAACAATAACCGTCAGTTCAAATATAAAGATCGATATTGATTAATTGACGGAGCTGTACGCTCTCGATCTATCACAAAATTCTAATTGTAAGTTTGGACTTGCGAAATTCATGAGAATGTGCTAAACAAACTCATATTGAAACCATTCAAACGTTCCAAAATAACTTAACGCACAACTTATTTAATGCTGCATGGAATATGTACGAAACATTGATCAAAATTCGAAGATCTAATCTACAAAAGATGACATAACTAAATGGCAGAAAATTCATCTGATCCAGCATATGTCAAAAACGAACCTTCTATCCCGATTGGTAATCAAAACTTTGTTCAGCGACTAAAACTGATTTCATTTGAGTTAGTTTAAAAACTTTGTCCATCAACACCTTATTCGATGTCGGTAGATCAAAGGTAGTTCTTAGTTTGGTTGAGTCAAAAATAAATTAAAGTATAGTTTGTAAGAAGAGTTTGAATGTAGCTATAATTATACGAATTTTCAGTATGCTAAAGTCCCGCATCCTTCAAACTTCTGTCCCGCGTCAGAAGCAATCCCCTAAACCTTTTTCGACGATCTACTACTATCTGAAAACAAAAGAAAATAAAAATAAAATAATCTAGTATTTAATACATATAAATTTCTAGTCTCAAATGATTGAAACACACCCTTTTTTACAAATTTGAAGGTCAATATTTAATTTTTAATAATGAAATTTTTCATAATTTTCAAAATGTATAATTGTTAAAATCCTTCCTTAAAGATATTTAATTCAATACAGCTAACAATTTTATCGTAGAGTCTGTCAAATTAAAACCAAAATAAAGTTGAAGACGACATTTTGAAAAATTTTATATACTTATGGGTATGCCACCTGAACTTTTTTTTTATTTTTAATTTGACGGATTTTACATAACCATAAGAGCCATGAAAAATACTATTATTTCTCAAAAACTACACAAATTATATTTTAAGTTTAATTTATAATTAAATTTACCATTTCCACATGTCGCAGTACATCCGCAGTACAGCCAAAAGGTAAAATTTGAGTCACGTCTGTAACTTATCTTTTATCCCTTTATGTGCGCCTCCATCCCTCAAGGTAGCCGACCTTTTTGATAAAGGTCAATAGGTTTGAGGGTTTTAACCTGCAGAAGTTTTCTGAGGTTATGTAGTGCGTTTACAACAGCCTAAGTCTCAGCCTTGAAAAAGCTAATCACTCTCCTACAACATGTGTGGAGGTTTCTTCCTCTTCCAGTTATTGTTAACATGGGATCGTCACTTAGTGTTAGTCTACACGTCATATGCTTATATATGTGGTTATAACCAGTAAGAATTTCGATAGTTTAATATTACTAGGCATTTTTTTTTACCAATAAAAAACTGCCTGCCAACTAACTGATGGGTGGTTAATACAACTTTCTCATTATTTTTTGGTATAGAAGAAGTTTTATTTTAGTTGAGAGCACAGAATGTCCGCACCTACTAAACAGTATATTTTCTTGTTTTGTAACCTAAGTTTTTCTCGCTTTCTCCTTGCATAAGATTTCCACTTGAATTTTTCATCAAGTGTTATGCCTAGATATTTGGCTGTGATATTTACATATTTGACAACTAGATCATTATTTGATAACATATACTGGTCCATGTTTAATATGTTTGTTGGTGAAATCAATATGTACTCATGTTAGTTCATGCAATTGAATACCCCATCCAGTTTTGAACATTTTTAATGGCTGCTTCTAGCTTTCTTGTTATTTCAATTTTACTATCGCCAATAGTTAAAATTTCACTATCATCAGCAAATGAAGGAGTTATATTTTCTTCGAATGTAGGTCATTAGTCTATTGGACATAAAAGACTACTGATATTTCATTACTTTATGGTACACCTGCTAGGATTTGCTTTAATTCAAAATAGGTATTTTATTTTTTTTTCTGGTGTAACGTTCTGATAGATATGAATTCAACATTTTGGAGAATTGAGCAGGGAAAAGTCGTTCAATTTATAGTTTAGACCATTATGTCATACTTTATTAAAGGCCTGTGCCATATCTAGGACTATTGCTGAGCAAAATTTCGTTTCTTCTAATGTTTTGTCTATGGTATTATAGTTATTCGATACGAACCTCGGATGAATTGTTGAATGTTGATTTCGAAATCCAAATCGATGATCCGGTATCAGATATTTTTCTTCCATGATTAGTTTTATCCTTTACAGAAGTTTTTCACATATAATTTAGACCGAATTGGTAAAAGTAAATTCGGCCTATTTGATGTTACTTCAAATAATGGCTTTCCTAATTTATGCATCATTATTACCTCAGCTATACTTTACATAATCCTCTTTTCATTTTTTACTTTTTTGTTTGAAAAATCAACAAAAAATTGTAATTTTAATTTTCAATTTTCAATTTTTAAATCTTGTTAAATATTTTTCTGGTTGCAACTTCAGTTTTAAATCAAATTCCGTTACTAATACATACATACGTGCAATTTATAGTTTAGACCATTATGTCATACTTTATTAAAGGCCTGTGCCACATCTAGGACTATTGCTGAGCAAAATTTCGTTTCTTCTAATGTTTTGTCTATGGTATTATAGTTATTCGATACGAACCTCGGATGAATTGTTGAATGTTGATTTCGAAATCCAAATCGATGATCCGGTATGAGATATTTTTCTTCCATGATTAGTTTTATCCTTTACAGAAGTTTTTCACATATAATTTAGACCGAATTGGTAAAAGTAAATTCGGCCTATTTGATGTTACTTCAAATAATGGCTTTCCTAATTTATGCATCATTATTACCTCAGTTATACTTTACATAATTCTCTTTTCATTTTTTACTTTTTTGTTTGAAAAATCAACAAAAAATTGTAATTTTAATTTTCAATTTTCAATTTTTAAATCTTGTTAAATATTTTTCTGGTTGCAACTTCAGTTTTAAATCAAATTCCGTTACTAATACATACATACATAATTTTTCATATTTTTGTTAGTTTTAAAATTTATTTACTTGATATGACTTTATTTTTGTATTACAATTCCATCAAAATAAAACGCATCCAGTTCTCTTTCCATATACTACGTTCTATGCATTCTATTTGTAAATTTATTGAATTTTTTTTTTTATCAGGATGAAAATTTGTCATCGTTACTATTTTTGTTCATTTGTGTTTTTATAGCTTTTTTCTTTTTATTATTTTTTATTGTTCTGTATATACTATTTTGATATTTAAATATTAGGGAAAGAAAAATAATATTACTTTGTATAATTTTATTTTGATATGTGTTATAAATGTGAAATGGCGTTAATAGAATCGAAATGAAATTTTATGGTGCATAATTTTTGATTCACTCACGAATTAATAAGCGGTCATCGAAAAAATACGTTAAGAAATTTGATCTGATGTAAGGCCATTTAATAATATCCTTTATAAAACATCTAATATCTAATTTAGTTACCTTTGTTGATGTGTCTTATAGTTCTTTTCAATATATCTTATAATTGACCAGAACAATATTTGTGTAATTTTTCATTGATTCTATTTAAAATTCAAATTGAAATGAAAAATCATCATGAAACCAAAATAAATTTTGATTTGAAATTGATTTTCATGTATCCAATTTATTTCAAAATTTAATTTTTTGTTTTTTTTGTAATATGGATTTACTATTGATGATGGTGTTGGGTTTGATTAAATTTAGATTTAAATTGAATATTCTTAGGTGACTGGTTTAAATTGTAAAAGTAATATGACGAAAATTTAATTTGAAGCAAATTTCAAAAATCCAGCAAATTTAATCAATGCCAAAAAAAACGATTTATATAAAAAATTTATTTCAGATTTATAAAATTTGGACTCAGAAAACTTTAAATTCTTCTTAGTAAATACATATACGTATACATATGCGGTACTGTGTTACTTTTTTTTTAATATTTAGGTATTTCATTTATTTAAACTTCCCATAGGGAATTGAAAATACTTTGGCATTTTAACATATTAAAAGTATATTCAAAATCCTACAAACTACGTTATAAATTTAGTTCCATTATTGGATGGATTACAAATCCATTATAATGAGACATCAATTATTGATATTGTATCAATATTGTATCAATATTGAATAGCAATTTTCGTATCAAAATTTCTTCATGTAGACGCATACATAAAAATTCAATCAATTTCTGTCTTTAGCAATTCACTACATAATAACATAGATTATTTCTGCTCAACTAAATCAGATATGTTGCTGTAAATCTCATTGAATAAAAAATTGTTTATTATAAATTGTATTGTGTATATGCTTTCACAACAATATTGAATCAATATTGTATGAAAATTGTTTCATGTAAATGCTGTCGTGCAATATTGCAACAATATTGATTCAATCGAAATTGATACAATACCCCAAGGTAGTTGTGTGGTCGGGCCGCTTTTATATTTAATCTATACTGTTGATCTACCTTATAGTAGACAAATACTAACATCCACAATTGCAGATGATACGGCTATCTTGAACTCACACATAAACGCTCATATGTTGCTTCCAAAAACCTCCAGAACCATATTCAACTTATTGAAAATTGGCTTAATTAATTGAAAATAAAAAACAAATGAAAATAGAAATGTACATATCATCTTCACTCTAAATAAAGGCACAAAAGAAGTAAAGTATCTCGAAGTCCATTTCGATAGAAGGCTCACTTGGAAAAAGCATATAGGAACGAAACGAGAACGAATGAAGCTAAAAATAAATAGTATGTACTGGCTGATTGGCAAAAAAGTAAAAGTACTTTATATATATAACTCAATCTTAAAACCAACCTCTTTATACTATGGCTGTCAATTATGGAAAAGTACCTCTACCAAAGGTCCTTGGTACGTAAAAAATTGCAACATATACAATAATCTGAACATACCTATGGTCCAAAATTAACTCCAACGACTAACAAGGAACTATGATGGAAAATTGTCAAACAATCCAAACTATCTAGCGCGGAATCATTTATGCATACCTTTAGCGAGCAGATTAAAATGGAACACCTTAGCAGTGTAGATGTGATTAACCTGAATTGATGTTTAATCACTGGATTATACGTCCTCAACTTTAGTACGTAGAATTTGAATAAGCGTATTCATTTTTAAATAAGTCAAAATGTTAAATTATTGTCAATTTCTAATGGAAAAATTCAGCAAATCTTTTAAACTATTAACAAAAGAAAATAATTAATGACTCTTGGTTAACATAAAACAAAGTTGATTAAGTTCCATCAATATATTACAGAGGCAAAATGTTTGTTGTATTTTTAAAATTTTTAATTTTTTTTTAAATTACTATGAATAAATGTTTGAAGCATAAATATGATAGAGTTTCTGATTCTGCCATCTTGTTTTTTCATTGAAATTGCATTAAATTTTCTACAATTAAATTTGCAGTTTGCTATAACACGTGTTGTGGAAAAATTTCCTACCAAACTTAGGTTATTCTATAATAACTGTTTGAATTTAAGTTTCATAGTTTTCATTCTATTGAGTTTCATCAATATGGGTTTTCAGAGTCAGAAAAGATGATCCTTCGACAGAAACACTTACCATTCATGATCAGTACACAAATATATGTAGAATAATGTTTATAATGTGTGTTATATTTGGTATTACATATTATTATATCTCATTTACTCTTATAGTTATAAAGAATATAGATAGCTAAGGACTTGGATGATAAAACATTGTGTGTTGGTATTTCTTAGATGTGGCAAAAGGGGTCTGACATGAAGATATATTACATTAATTAAAAAATCTCTTGCCAAAGGAATATTACCTAATTACATACAAAGTTATTCAAATATATGAATATACAAATATGTGCAAAATAAAAGCAGGAGTACATGAAGGCAACGTTTAGGGTCCAGTTTTTTACCTACTGTATATGGTTGATTCCAATGCCAACAATGCAATATACATTGCTAGTAACATTCGGAAATTATACAGTTCTACTTGGTTTGCATGACTGCTTGAAAACAGCTACCAAACAAATAAAAAAACTATGAATAGCCCAATTTTTATCTACATCTCTGTTTTAATATAAGACACCTCTAGTAACTTTCCTTACATTTTAGGTAGACTATAACTATACAATCATTTTGCTATAGTAATTTTTTTCTAAATTCATTTACATTATATTTTTTTTTTTAATTTTTTTTTTTGTTTTCGTTTTCTAAACTTAAAATCTATTTATTAAATCATGTGGCCTGTATGTTTCCACAGGCGTCTATTTCTTATTCTTTCTTGTTCTGGTAAAATTCTAATTTCATTGTTAGAATAGGTTAATGGTTTTTATTGATATTTTAATATATGATAGTAAGTAGGGCGCTTGCCTTTCAATCAAAACGTCCCAGGTTCAATTCCCGATGAAGAAAAAAAAAAAATGCTTTATTGGGTTTTTGACCTGGATTCTTTGTCATTGGTATAAAATAAATGACAAAAAATAATTGAGAGAATAATCTGGAATAATCTAACAAATTAAATAAAATTGGCTATTCTATTTAGAGAAGGCTTAGTTCCTGACAATATCATTACTTTTCCACATTTAATGAGTAGATAAGCCAGTAATTTCCTAAATAAATACTCGAAATATCGTAGTATAAATTTGCAGTACCGTACTTAATTAAGTACGAAAAAGTGATGCTAACTAAGTTACTGCCAAGAGCATAAAAAAACTGTGGTTCTTTCATGCCAATTTATTGTCAATGTGCATCATTATTGGTTCAGGATCGTATCGAGTTTTTGTTGTATATATAACTTTTGTAGTTTTGTCTTAATTAATTTTGATATTCCAATTTTTGAATCAAGCCATTGTTTTATTCATAGTTTTTAGTACCTTCTTAGTAGATGTTATTAAACAGTCATGTGAAGCAATGTTAAAATTAATGAAAAAAACCCTACACAAGCTAAATATATAACCAAAACACGATACGACCCAGCATAATAATAATATATAAGAAATAAGTACAAATCCAAAAACAAATTAAGTAAGTACCTGGGGATGCACATTAACAACAAATTGATACAGAAGAATCACATAGTTCACAAAAGTAATCAAATAACATTAAAATAACATTAATAAAACAAAGATACGAGACAAGATGAAAAACGATAGCAAGAGCCAAATGGTATATAAGAAATGATGACCTACATCATGAATTAAAAATATTGAAAATTAATAAAGACATTAAAAAGACAACTTTAAAATATCAACAAAAAAATCTCAGTTCATGCTAACCATGAAATAAACAGTGGAACAAGAAATAAGAGGAGATAGACACCTGAATACATAATATAAAAATACATAAAAGAAAAATTATTTAAAAAAGAGAAAAAAGATTACTTCAAAATATTGACAGTATATAGTTATACCTAAAATATAAGGAAAGTTACTAGCACTAGGTGTCTTTTACATTAAGACAGATGTAAATGGTAAAATGGGGGAAAAATTTAGTGTTCTAGAGACTCACCATTTCATATATAATAATGTACTATATAAAATTAATAAATAAATGATTTCCCTCTTTTGTTAGCCGCTTTCCGACCGAGTATGGTGCTGTCAGTTTTTAATTATAAATGGCAGGTTACTAAAGTTAATAATATGCAAAATGTAAAGGCTAGAATAGAAAATTGGACAAAAGAAAGTGTGGTGTTAGCTGAAAAATCAATCATCCACATTCGCATCACTACCCTATTAGAAAACCAACACTATTTATCTTTCTAAATTTATTATTTTAATTCTTTTTATTTATTAAATTTTTATTTTAAATAAAATAAGATATACTTCCTCATATCCATGCAATTAAATTTTATCCATAAACAGGAACAATTATTTATTTACCTTAAAATACTACCTCTTTGTTTATAAGCAGTACAATTGTTATGTATATGCATATAAAAATATTATAGTGATATTATTATGTACGTATGGATATAATAAGCCTCATAGATTCATAAATCCAATTTATTGTTTTATTATTACCACCCATTTAAATTTAATCGACAGTTTCAGGATTAACAAAAGACTAGCAATAAATCGTATACAATATACATATACCTAACTATATACATAGATTAATGTTTATATTATATTATGGAATACACACAACAGGATAGCTATGGTAATAACAGAATAATAAGTGAATAGAAAAATAATTTCAAAAATCTAGGGAACCAACATGAATCAATAACATTATATAACAGTTGTATGAAATTGAAGTTTTTTTTTTTGTAATATTAATAATATGAACTATTTAACTTAGAAACGTTGGAATATAAATATTATGATTGTTAATAACCGTTTCCATTCATTAAGATTACGAGAATTTATATATGTGTGTATTTTTGTTTTCCCGGGAAAGATTGTATCTGAAGTGGTATAGCACTTTTCATTACATTCAACTCCATCATTATAATGTAAGCTTTCTTCCGAAAAATTCTACAATTAGAAATAAAAACCAAGTGTAATAAAATTGAATATTATAAGCATGCAAGGTTGAACTGAAGAATAAATCTCCATGAAAATTAAGGCCATGGTAATAGTATCATTTTCTATTAACAATGAATATAAAATTATAGATTTAGTACTAGAAATCTAATTTGATCTATCGATTTAATATGATAACTTAAATAAAGTATTGAAAATATGTAATTTGTGAAAAAAAAACAAACGAATGTTAAGAATTGAGAAAAAAATTATAAAGACTCATTAATCAACTTTTCTTTCTTAAAATATAATTCTTCGAACACGATGACGAGATAACCGGAAAATATATTATATGAATTTACTAGATATTAAGGTAATATTTTCGTAAAACATGTCAAAATCGAAAAAAGGTCAATGTAAAAAATGCGTGAGGTGCAGTATTTTCTTTAAACTACTATGATCAGATTTCACTTCAGAAAATAAAAAATTAATTATTGTAGATGATGACAACCTTACTATGGGAAACTTTATTCTATACCTCTAAAAATTTATTTTTTATACATAACAAAAACATTAGCTGGATATGTGTTTGTTCTTGTTGAATTTATGCAGTTCATTGAATTAAAATCCACATTTGCAATATTTTACTTATGAATAGGATTTCGGCGGTGTATAAGTGCGTACTGTACTTTACTAGAAAAGTGCTTGAGTGCAGGTGGTATAGATTAAAATGTCTGCTGAAATTTATTCACGCCTACGACGAGATATCTATCAAATAGATCGAGTTGGAACAACACGGCGATATTCAGGAGGAGCAAGATTAGTAGTAACATTTGGGTAAATGATGAGATGAATTGCCTGTTTTGGTATTAATACAAATCATTTAGATCATAGATCATAGATCATAGATCGAGTTGGAACAACACGGTGATATCCAGGAGGAGCAAGATTAGTAGTAACATTTGGGTAAATGATGAGATGAATTGCCTGTTTTTGGTATTAATACAAATCATTTAACGCATTACTAGCATTTCCAACCCATATAAGTTTTATTTAGGACTTATATCGACTAATAAAAATCAATAATATGTGTTAACGTTTTTTCAATACCGTATATATGTGATTATTCAACATGGTGCATATATGCTTTAACTTTAAAGTCGCTGGTAGCTTGACCTGGAATGAAATAACATAGATCTGAGTTTGGTCACATTTAACTCGACTCTGTCGTAATGGGGCTTAACGACCTAAATATTAATAAAGAGAACGTGTGGTGATATCTGTTTTGGTTGAATCAGCGATAGGACCGTAGTTGTCAATCGTTTACAAAGATTTTGAATTTGATTGAAAAAGACTTGGTGGAAATGGTTATTAAATATTAAATTAATTGAAATGAATATGTCGTATTGAATTAGGTATCTAAAAATTTCACATAAGAGATGTTAAAATTCAATGCACCCATTGTTAACACAACCAATTTTCCCATTAAATTATTCTCATTTTTTATTATTATGGTGAATAGGCCTCCAAAACCCAAAACAAATAGGTCATTGAATTCCGGGCCTTGTTAGAGAAACTGAAACAGGAAGAGTTCGAAAATATTAGAAAGCTCCAATTTTCACAATGGGTATAGTCGTTTCTTGCCCACAAGAAGAAAAAAATAATTTTTCAATGAAAAGAAATAGAGACCCAAATCTGAAGACTAAGAGAAGAGGCGACTAGCGGAAAATGTATCCAATTACGTGTCCAAATGCACTAATTAATATGAGTACTCGAGCTCTTGAACTATAAAGTAGTACTCTGGAGTTGTAATATGGGTTCAATAAATCTTAGTATCAACAAAATTACAATATCAAACCTCCAAAACTTAATTTGTTAGCTTATTTTAGATATTTTTTTCATTTAGTTTGTATATAAAACAGTTATTCGTGATTAAAACGAATTACTTACTCATGATAAAATCTAAGTGGGTGGTAATATTCTATTTCACTTGATTTATACCATTGTTATTAATTTAATGAATTTACGTACACATACATTGAAGGCATAGATTCATATGTAACTGGTGTCCTTATTTATTTCACTAAACAGTTTTTTTTTTTGTTTTTTGTTTTCATAAAATTGAATGTTTGATCAATCTAATACGAATAGATACTGAATGAACCAACTGAAGTAAGAAATTGATTGGAAGTTATACGAATAGATGTGTTAAACAATATGTTGAACAAACATGCGAGAAATAAATTCTAATTGAAATTAAATGTTATTGAATTGTTGTTCCAAATCGATAACGAACTAAGTCGATAAAACAAGAAATAAAAAATAAGTAAAATTTTTGTACATTAGAAAAAAAACTGAAACTAACTTTGTGGAAATATGTGTAATAATGTTTAAAAGTACGTAATTAATTAACCTATCATCATTATTTCCATCATCATTTCAATTTTGGAATTCGACTAAAATCCGTTTTAACCCATTCTATGCAATGGTACCATACGGTACCAGCTATATAGCCTTTTTTTTTAAAAATATGATTTCTCATGATTCTCAGGGCGAATTTAAAAGTATCGTTAAGAATTAATTTTCGGAATGCTTTTTCTTCAATTTAATGTGTGTAATTAGTCAGTACCATTTTATATGCTTTAGTGATATCATGTTAAAAAGTAATGTTTTTTTATGAGTTAAAAATATGCTAAATATGAGCACAAGGAAATTGTAAGTATTATTATTAGCATATCTCTTTTAAAAAATTCTAATTAAATAAGAAGTATATTAAAAGTACACATTTAATTCTATATTTTAATATACTCCGTTAATCAAATGATTGCAATTAATATTTTAAATTTTCATATTTAAAAAAAAGTGGTCCCATGTGGTACCATACCGTTGATACGATACAAACATATGAATGATGTATTATGTGCATTTTTATGTCAATCCATAAAATATTTTTTGTTTTTTTGTGAATACTTTTTGTTTGCATAAATTTGTAGTATGAAACTCCATGAAGTGACTGCTTATTTGGAATCATTAATCGATGAAGAAGATGAATTAAGAGAGCCAATTGGAATTTATTTACAACCACCAGCATATGCTTCAGCTGAAGACGATTGCGATGAGAACGGAGGCGGTAAAATCATAGACTTGCATCATAATCAACTACATCAAATAACTGAAATAGAATTTGCTGGAAGAGTTAACGATAGTGAAATAGATGAACTTGAAATTGAAAAATTCCCTGAAATCGGTCAAATCGTAGAAATAGAATCTTGCTCTTACAACGGACCTGATATTAATGTTCCATCATCTCTACCAAATTTGAAAGATAAATTTGAATGGTCAAGAGCTAAATATAGTGCAAAATCATTATTTCCATATCCAACTTATTTAGATTGTTCAGCAGAACCGCATGAACTATTTGAAAGATTCTTTGATGATGAATTATTACAAATGATTTGCAACGAAACCAATAATTATGGTGCTTTAACAACACAAAAAACCCTAATGTAACAAAAATGGTATTCTGATTATTTCCGGGTACAATAATATACCAAATAAATATTCATATGGGAGTTGTGATATAGATATACATAATGAAATGATTGCAAAAAGTATGTTGTCTCGAAATAGTTATCGTTATCAAAAATGTCGACAAAATGTGGAAATTGCGCCCGCCCCTAAAGTGACCAATTGAAGCAAGATTTCCAAAAAAATTTTCATTGTGGAGAACATTTGTCTTATGATGATAAAATATTTCGGCCGCTATGGCTGTAAACAATTCATAAAGGGCAAGCCTTCGCGTTTCGGCTATAATAATGTATGGTGTTTGAATTCACCAGAGGGCTACTTAATTAATTTTTAAATTTACTTTTAGTAACATAGCTTAAACTTTTGAATAAAACTTTTCCAAAACAGTACCTTATTGTTAATTTGTGTTTTTCATGTATTTCACATATTCTAAGAAATCATTACGATGGTACCATATGGTACCGGATGATTCCATCAAAAGTACACATCGTGGGAAAACACCAACGACAGATTCGGATTCATGAGATCAAAATTAAGAAGTATATGAAGTTTCATAATTAAAGTCGAAAAAAACTTGTCCCGCAACGATTGGGATGATTATAGGATCATAGCCTACAAGATAATTGGAATATACAGAAGATTATTTTATTGTATCTTGTATAACCTATTCTATCTGTAACATTTTTATCTAAAGACCGGAGAACCATACAGATAAGTACTTTGGAAGATGGATTTGAAAATTAGAATTTTGTTGATTTTAGTGAGAGACGATTTCCTATTAATTAGTCCGTATAACAATTTGATTAATATTTGATTTTATTTAATTTTGTCGTCGACTAGGGGTTTAAAAGTTGATTTGGGATCCAGGATGATCCCTAGGCATTTGGCAGTAGTGCTGCAGCCGACGGAATTACCATTTAGTTGGTTAAGATTGGAATTGCCATTGGTAAAAGTTCCTGTCAGGTAAGAAGCAAGGTATTCTTTTTTAGTGAAGAAGCACGCGGAGGTTTTCAAGGTATTTATTTTTATTTTCCATTTGTACTAACTGGTAATATTGGTGTAGAGAATTGAATCCGTTTTCTAGATTCACGATGATTGTGCTAGGATTAATATCAGAACTATACAATGTATTGTCATCAGCAAACAAGCCTATTTCACAATAAACCAGAGTGGGAATATCTGCAATATACAGGTTGTATAAATGGGTGCTTAAAACGAACCTTGAGGAACACCAGGTGGCAAATGGTATTTGGATGAACGAGTATCAATGATTTTTACGGAAAATAATCTATCTTCAAGGAAATTTTAAATAAGCTTGACCAGGTAGATTGGGAACTGCATTTGATATAATTTATGGATCAGACCGTTACGGAATCAAAAGCTTTTTCGATGTCACAGATAACAAGACCAACAGATTTTTTAATATTAAATTGTGTTTTGATAAAATTACGTAGTCGGACAAGTTGATGATTAGCCGAATGGTTGTTCCGGAAACCGAACTGTTCGTCTGGCAGTAGCTGGTTATTTTCGTAAAATTTCTGTAATCGTGTTTTAATACCTTTCTCAAACAGTTTGCCAAAGGAGCTCAAAAGACTAATTGGTTTATAGCTGCTAGCCAAGTTTTTCGGCTTGTTCATTTTGGGTACACATATTACCGTGGCATCTTTCCAAATTTTTGGAAAATTGGTGAATTTTACACATAAATTGAAGATGTCAGATAGTAATTTGAAAGATTTTTTAGGCATCATCTTAAGGTCGTTATTCTTAATACCATCAAAGCCTGGGGCTTTGTTGATTTTTAAGTTTTTATAAAGATTTTTAATTTCCTTGGCTGTGAATTGAATGAAATCACCTAAGTTTAATGTATCTAGTTCGTTGATGTTATTCCTTACTATTCGTTCTGTTAAATGTTCGTTCAGGAAATGGTCATCGAAAGCTTTGCATTTCTCAATATTTGTCAGAATAATGTCATTGTTATTTATTAGAAGGGGGGTTGAATGTAAATGAATTGAAAATTGTTTGTCGTAAAATTTGAAAAATGTTATAAACTAAACTTAGTTACTTTGCAAATTGCACAACTCATGTAAACGTTACTGAATAGTTGGTAACTGGTATAGAAGTTTTTTGTTTCTTTTTTATGAACGCTTTTGTAAATATTGAAAGAAAGAGAAAAATATACTTATGAGTAGAATAAAATTACAATTAAATGTTAATAAAATAGAAATAACCTTTAAAATTGCTTATTCTGAACAATATTTTTTATTAAAATATTTTGGAGTTGGAAAATATATTTTCCACTTAATTTGCACGTCTTCTTGAACATTATTTTACATTGTGTTAATTCAAAAAACAAATATTTTTAATTTAAAAGTTTGAAGGAATGAATATTTTAAAGGCTTATTTATTTTTATTATAATAAATTTATCGTATGGGTTTTACATGAAACGTCTATGAAATTGAGAAGGGTTGCACAGATATGTTCAATTGCTAGAGGATGATAAGACTGGTCACTTGAATGGTCACTGCCTAGATTTAGTTTCACCAAATAAGTTTGGAACCATATTTTCCTTGTATCGCCTTCTACTTAAGGAAAGCCTTCTACTTTCTCGTAGCATTGCATAGAAAAGAACTGCCGACCTATATGGTGTTTTAAAAAAACAAGTCAAAAAAGCTAGAACTGAAATACAAATAGCTATATTGGCTAATTGGGCGGACATCTTCGCTTTCAACATATAACAAAATTTTGATTTACAATCAAATATTAAAGCCAGTCTGGGCATACGGTATTCAAATATGCGGTTGTGTTAACAACTTCATATTCAAACTATCAAAACGTTCTAAAACAAATTTGACATTCATAGAGATCTTAAGATCCCTATCATAAAAGACGAAATCAAAAAACTGGCAATACGCAAATTTGTCTTTCTCAATATATTAATATTGAAGTTTTACGCTTAGCTGACAGACAAAACTTTGTTAGACGTCTTAAACAGGCGAAACTGTTCGAACTGTGTTAGGAAAACATCTTTTATGTCTCAATAATTCGTAATGAGATTTTGATTGATCAAAGATATCTGAAGTAATAGAGCCAAAATTGTATTAATGTTTAGTCTAAAAGACTAGTTTTAATATAAACAAACGGGTAGTAGCTTTTAATGCGTTAAAGTCGACACAGTCTTCCTATTTCATACAATAGAACTGCAGTATCTACTGGACATCCATAAATAAGGTATTCTAAGTTATTGACAGTAGAACAAAAAAAAACTTCTCTTAGCAAACACATAATCGCTTTTGCGATTTTAAATCACTTTGTTATTCTTTTGGTGAGTTATAATAGGTTGTAAGACTGGTGTTAGTTGTAACTCTTTTTCCTGTTCTTTAAGGCGTATTTCGACGATTTTGGTGTTTTCTTTTTGAAATCTCTTTATAGCCAATTCGCACATATTTTTATTCTTTTTATGTGTCATAATTGTTTGGAAGACTGATTTGATTTTTTATAATTCCCTCCCCTCAGGTTATTTTCAGGGCGTTTTTTCAATCTAAAAGTCTTAGAAGCTGAATGTAATACAGAACTGATAACCCAGTCGGTTATAGTAAACTCTGTTGTGGCAAAAGAACTTTTCTTAGTGGCTTGAAGTTGGGTTCAGTTCGGTAGACAGTAGAATAGACTAAAACGGGTACTGATGTACATAGTACACAGCCACGTTAATATCATTGTTCTACGTACGATTGTGTAGTGTCCCAGGTGGACTCACTAAGTTTATGAAATTTTTTGATTTAATTTTAGCTGCAGTGTTTCTTGAATATTGCCTATATGTGAAAAAAAACTTGTATTTTAATTGTCAGACGCTGGGTGGCACCGTAGGAAAAGCGCCTGCCTTTCAATCGAAAGGTCTCAGGTTAGATTGTCGACGAAGGCAAAAAATGCTTTCTAGATTTTTCGACCTGGTCCAGTACCCCTTGGAATAAAATAAATGATAAATAGTTGAGAGTTATGATTATCACTAAAATTTATGCTATGCTATTATGAAGGCGAAATACTCTACATTAGATATAGTTTTCACATTTAAATGAAATATGCCACAAACATTCTACAAAAAAAGCTATTGTATGTGATTGTGTATTCCAAATCTCTGTGTAAAAGCAGTTAGAATGTTCGTGGAATCTTATGGAATGTCCCATGGACTTGACTTGACTTGACTTGACAATAAATTTCCATCAATTTCTTCATTCATTACCTATTTAAATATATATATATATACGTATATATACATTAACTAGTTTTGTAACCCGCCACAAATGACGGAAGCAAAATAAATTCTAGCATTTCTTCCTTCATTAGAGTTTTATTTCAAGTTTAAGAAAAGTATGTATTTGCTTACTCATTTATCAATATCATAGCTTTATTAGAATTATTAGACTGCTTTTAATTACCATATAAACAGAATATTTGTAGTAATATGTAAAGTTTTCAATTCCCTAAGGGTTATTTACTCGATCATTTTAATCGAGCGCCATCTAAATTTAACACTTGAATGACATGACGATCATTATGAAATGATGGGCAAATGACACAAATAACAGATGACAGATGACAAATGACAGATGACAGATGACAAATGACAGATGGCATATATAAGCAATAACCAACAGATATTATGTTTATGACAATTACATGATGTTACTATTTGTATGTATATTGTAATTTGTATATGTGTTGGAGTATTCCGTCGAACTTACAAACATCCAGATGTTTGTTCGTCATTGTGAAATTAAGGTAAAAAAAAAAATTAAAAATAATCCAAAATTATATTTTGATTGCTTTATTACCCAAAAACTATATATATAATGCACATTAATTTCATATTTTTATACATAGCCAAAACACTAGGTGGGGAACGAACGAAGGTGTTAATGTTCGTCTTGAAGTATAAAAAACTCCCAATTTAAATTTTTGACGAAAAATCGTAATTGCTACAAGATTCTAAAGCCAAAATCTAAATTTTTAACAAAAAATTCCCATACTTACGGGATTTGTTTATTAAAATTCAACTTATCTAAAGGTTTCTACAGGCAAAATGATAGTTTTTGCCAAGATTTATATAGGGTAGGATTTATAGATATAGATAAGATTATATATATAGATATATTATATATATAGATATATTATATATATAGATATATTATATATAAGATTTATATATATAGGATTTATATAGGTAGAGATTTATATTATAAAATATTTTTTTAGGAATTGTAAATAAATCCAAAAATAATTTCTTGATTTTTTGATTCTTGAAAGAATCACAAACCACAGTCCCATTAGATTGATTTAAAAAATAGTAATGTCAGCAAAAAATTGTAATTATTTACAATATTCTGATAAAAATTACTATGTTAAGTTGTTAAGTATTCTCTTTGATAACATTATTTTATCGGGTTAGTCTCTAAATTCACAAAATCCATAGTGTTTTTTGCCACAAAAAAAAATCTACAAAAACGGTCCTTATTATTGTTTTTACGCATTTCACTTTATTATATGTACGGCACTTTTATGTGAAATTTTGACTTATGAGGGATTTTAGAGTTGGACTCAAAGTTCTACGCCTTTTACAGAATACTTATATAAATTATTTTTATACATAGCCGTTTTCGGATACAGCGTGGATATCTCCTTTTTTCAGGATAACTTTTGCACAATTTTATGTATTTTGAATTTATGGACTTTTTTCTGAATTTTTTTTTGTGGATTTTTTTTTTTTGGATTTTTTTTTGTGGATTTGCTATATACTGACTATACAATTTTGATTTTAGTTTTTCTCAAATTAAGGGCGAAAAGTTTTAAAAAATTGTTAGGTATGTAACAGTAATTATAAAATAACAAAAAAATAATGTTGAATTGTTAATTCTACTTCCCAATTGAAATATGAATTCCAATTAATTAATTACTTTCAAATTAATAAATTTTGCGAAATTTTTAAATTGAAAAATAACTTCAATAGCGATAAAAGTTTGGTATTTAAAAAACTAATATGAAAAGTTAATTAACTGCAAGTTAAAAATTCAGTTAATTTACAAAATTTTCTGTTAGGACTTCAAAACATACACAATAAAAAAAATGAAATTTTTTATTTTTTTTTGGAGATTTTATTTTTATCCTATCGTACTTTGTTTTTGTTTCATTCGATTTTTCATTGTGAAATTAAGGTAAAAAAAAAAATGAAAAATAATCCAAAATTATATTTTGATTGCTTTATCACCCAAAAGCTTGGGATGTTTCTCACTTTCCAAATGTTTAGGTAATCTTCATACAGCTACTTTCTTCTTCTTTTTCTATTTAGGTAGTAGGGGTAGTGACAATTGTACGAAGCTACTTACTTATACTTTTTGAACCCTACAGACCTTGAAGGTTCTGGGCCTGGCACAATAATGTACTACACTGTATGCTATTACCATTCAGTTGGACATAATTTTTCAGTTGGACATAATTTCGAAAATAATTCCGAAAATCAATAATAAATTCCCTTAATTCCAACTAAACCAAAATTTTGGCAATTCAAGGACTTTAACATAGATAAATCAAAAACATGAATATTAAAGAGATATTTTATAAAATTATGTAAAAATTGAAAAAAAAATAAATTGAATGTGATATTTATATGAAACAATATATGAAACAAAAATTAACAAAGTGAATTGGGTTATCTAAAAACTATTTAAAACTATATTTATTTGAAAAATTAATTTAATTTGAAAATTAGTGACAAATCTTGATGAAAATAAAATAATTATTTGAATTTAATCTTTTAATTAAATAATTAAATCTTTTAATTTTAAATTACAAAATCAAAAAAAAAAAAAAACATCGTTTCACTTAACTGAAAATTGCGTAACACATTACATATAGAATTGCTGATTTTACAAAATTGTTAATGCATACTCGTGTGCTCGTATATTTTATTGTAAACATGTTCTTACATGCATAGTTATATTATTTACACGTATTTTGTATAAAATATAATATAGATATACATAAATAAACTATATTATATAATATACATACATATTAAGTAATTCTAAATTTTCCATCGTTTAAAAACATTATTACATACATACCTACCTACCTACATTTATTTGTTCATTTTTTCTGCTTCATTTTTCTTTATTTCTTTGTTAACTGTTATTAGATATTATTTTTCGTTATGTTTTTAACAGTAAAATTTAATTTTTTTTTTTATTATTGTTTGTTTTTCTGTTTTATATTCATATCAACAATGTTAAAGTACACTGTTTATTTCCTGATGAAAATTTTAAGTTAATCAAGAAAAAAAGAACAACAAATAATGTTAAAAAAAATTATTAAAAAATAAAAACAGTTGGTTATGTTGCTTATAGGATACTCATTCGAATGAAAATTAATTTTAATATTAGTTAATGGTTAGAGCCGTCTTAAACCTTTCGTATGCCATAGGCATATTACAACATATAATCGTAGTATGAAACAAAACGTAGTACGACAGAATAATTTTCTGAACATTTTAGTTTGAAATTTCTGTATTATTTATTATTATTTATATATAATTTTTATAAAATTTATATAGAACTATATATAATTTCTGCTAATACGCGTAAATACAATGTTGAACAATAATAATCAAACCTAATTATTGGCTTTCGATTTTTTTACTATAATTATTGGTCATTAATACTCATAATCATTTTGTATATTTAATTCTGTATATTTTGGTTGTTGTTATTTTTGATATGAATAAAAATGTGAACATATGATCGTTTATGTAAAGGCGACTTGAAATGTCTATGTATAAAGATAAGAAATCTGTAGCAGATTTAATTAAATCACAAATTCTAGACAAATTATTGACAAGTTTTCCAAATATCAAGGAAGAGAACGATCATTTTACAAATTGAAACAAATTAAAAATTATATCTGTTCAACAATGAATCAAGATCGCTTATCATCGTTGGCTATTCTTTGCATTGAGAGTGATTTTACTCGTGATATGAATTTTTCTAAAGAAAAATGCCGAACAAAATTATTATTTAAAGTTTTTCGGTTCCTTTTTTATATTTGAATTTATTTAATTTGTTATTGAAATAAAATTATTTTATTTTTCTTTATATTTTATTTATTTATTTATTCAAATCTCAAAGAGCTTGTTAGCTCGTACAGAGTGTAATTCACTTAAATTTCTATATATAAACTTCGAAATAAGTGCAGTGCTAAAAATGATAATAAGAAAAGATAAAATATTAGGTGCGGGTGCTATGTAAAATCATGTAAAATGAAATGAGAAAAAAAAATGTATATATAGAATATATAAATGTATTTTATTTTATTAATTTTTCTTCGTAGTCCACCCAAACTTTTGTGTGTATTATTCTTCGTAGGTCATCTAAAATTTTAGAGGCCATAGGCACAGTGCCTATGGTGCCTATTTGAGAAGAAACCTCTGTTAATGGCTCCTTTGATTTGTGTTTTTGCAGGATGATTTTGAAGATGTGGTAATGTCTCTTGTGGACGTGTGAAAGACTAAATTTCGCAAGATAGTATTTACGTTTTAATCATGAGCTAAATCAAATATTTGGAATTTTTTACTGTTGAATTAAATTCTTACTTATAATTTCTCTCTATATATTATTGTTTTCATTAACTGTTTGTTATCGATAATTATTTTACTTATTCTAATTACACAAAGCTGTTTAATTGGTGTTATGATTAGATTAAGTCCTAGTAACGGACATTTTCATCTATATTGATAGTCAAGCGACAACAAAGGAACTAAAACTCTTTCACAACAAATCACTCGTGGGAGCAAATTTAGTATGAAAATTTGAATATTTCAGTTATGTTGGGTCCTTAAACTTTCTGAAAAATTAAATGCTGAAAAAAAACTAAATTGGTTGAAAAACTAATAAGGTTGAAATTAGATGCAGCTCAAACGAACTGCTTTAGCTACAATCGCCTAGATAAATTGCAAATTTTATACATAATTAGTTTTCTTTATTCGAATACTGATAAATTCACAATCTGTTGAACATAATTTTCATATAATATATTATGTACCTATTCCTATTACATAATATATTATATAGCAAAGCAACTATTAGAAATTTCATAGAAAAATATACACCTATTAAAATCTAGTTGACTATGAATAATTAAATGACTTACAAAATATAAAATATACAAAATTATTTTAGGGTTAAGATACAGAATTGAAATTGGATGATCGAGAAAATTTGGTTGGTAATTTGGAACCTGAAGTGGTTCTTTTTAAAAAGCTACGAATTGTATAATGGAGCACTTCTATCGGAGCGGAACAAATGAGATGGAAACATGTTCATATTCTAGCAGTTTTTAACTGTTGTAGATTTGGTACTTGAAATCACAGGGATGGGACGGGTTGTTCTCTTTTACAAGACATAAAACAAGTTTGAGTTTGTTTAATAATTTTGGGCTCAATTGTTTTTTCGTTACTCAATTGGGTATCTTGGTTAAGTGAGCTACTCTTCATTTTTCTGTACATGATGATTGTGGTAGATGTGGCTTTAGATTTCCTTAAAAAGTCATAGGATGCCACCACGGTTCTGTTATCAGTAAAACCATGGATTCGATTGCGGCCTTAAGAAAGTAAGTCGTTGATAAAAATCAACGAGTAGGTAATAAGCCAGAACCTTGTCGAGCGCCATCATATAATTGTCAGACATGAAACTGTTGAAAACAAACAAATACAACAAAAACGTTTTCCAACCGTTTTAAATCCTATGAAAAACTATTTTCGAAAATAACGTTTTTATTGCGTTTTCTGACATACCAAATTACAAACCTAAGCACTGTTTGGTTAACGTTAGTTCGTACGTTTGCCATTTCAATCAATATCGAAAATTTTACATCGAACAAATAAATTATATCAGAATATCTCTATTAAAGGACATAAAGCATATACGACAATTATTGGCAAGAACTAATTTTAGATAGATTCACTATAAAGAAATAATTTTCGACGTGTTGATGTTATATTTAGCTAATAAACAATTTTTTTTTTTTTTTTTAATAAACATTTATTTAGTATTAAATACTATTTAATTATAATTTACAAATTTTAAATTAAAGCTTATGTGTAAATTCGGTAAAAAATAAATGAAAATTTATTTGAAAATTTAATTAAAAAAAAATGAGCAAAAAAAAGTTTGTAATTACATCGGAAATTTTACGTTTGAGCTGACAAAATATATTGTGTAACTTTAAATTTGAATTTATTGTAGTTCCTTTCCAGTTTCAGATCTGTGGGTAATTCATTAAACATCTTTAAGCCACCATACATTGATTGATTTTTCGCAGTTACACTTCTAAAGAAATCTAGTCTGAATTTGAACATATTTCTTAATCTATAATGTTGAACATCTTGAACATATATGAGTTTGGAATTAATAGTTGCAATAAGATAATTCGGTAACAATTTATTTTTCATCTTAAATACAAAAAGTAGTACATGTAGACGAAGTCTTTGCCTTATGTTGTGAGCCATTTCAACGTTTTTAACATAAAATCAGTTGAGGTATACCTATTGCATTTAAGTATGGTTCTCATTCCACGGTTTTGTAATTTTTGTAATCTTTATATTATTTCATTATTTACAGATGCTGTAATAGTTGCCCAATACTCAAAATGAGGCTTGATCATGATGGTGTTGAAGATCTTTATAGTACTTATAATAGACAACTTATTTCTTATTCGACTTAAAAACCCAAGTTTTTTTTAAATTTTCTTGCACATAAATTCGCCGTGTTCTTTGAAATTTAATTTATTGTCTATTACTTAACCCAAATATTTTATATACTCAACTATTTCAATAATATTTTGATCAATTCGACCCATCCAAGGAATATGTTGATAACTCGAAATGTCAACTTATTACGGGATACTTATAAATGAACTACCCGTAAGTCAATCTATTGAATGAAAAAATAGATTTGCTGATTTCGTAAAATTTACGACTTTGAGAAGAAAAAACAACATATTCAGTTTGACACCTTATTTGAAATTTTCCCGATATTATATTTATAAATAGAGTTATCAACTTCTCACATCCAATTCAAATTTGCATTCAGTTGCTAATATGATTTATCAACATAACGCACAAAAATAATTAATTTTGTTACTAGTTGCAACTCGAGTTATCAACATACTACACAAAAAAGTACCAAAAATATTGGTTGCTAACTTAATTTATCAACATAATTTGCAAAAACAATATTGGTAATAAATGTGTTTAGCAACGTTAGACATGGAACTTTTTTTATTAAAATTGCATGTCAAAAACAAGCGCGAAACGATAATCATCTGTTTTGTAATTATATTATTTGAAAATAGTGTTTTATGAAGATTTTAATAACATAAATAATGTCATCGCGAGTACAAAAAATTTTAAAGTTTGCTAGAGCCAATTTAAATCTTAAAAAGCGTAAGTTTTACTTAAATTTTGTCAACTTAATTCAAAACATATTGTTACATGTTTCAAATTAAAAATAAAATTTAAATCAACAAACTTATTTCTTTGTATCAACCAGCATTTAAACCCAGCAGCAAGCAACTTATTAACCAAACAGCTGTTGTTTTTGATAAAGATGAAGAGACAATGAGAAAATTCGTAAATGTTCCTCATAAAACACAGCAAAGAGCCACCCTTCGCCAATATAGGGATATTTTCAATACTGAATTTAATATTGGATTTTTTGTTCCTAAATCTGCCCAGTGGAATGATTGTACTTCCTTTGAAAATATGAACGATGAAGAAAAAAAAAGAAAATGTTTTTAGACACCGGAAATTAAAAGTTGAAGATAAGCAACGTGTAAAAAGGAGGCATATTGCTACGTTTGGGATGAATGCATCGCGAAAATAGGAGCATGCAAAGTTTCAAGTTGCCTTATGAATTTTATTAAAAGAGAGTCAGAAGCTGGGTGCAAAGAATTAAGATTTTGGTCCGACAATTTCCCAGGTCAAAATAAAAATAAAATACTATTTGCTGCATATTCATACTTTTCTTACAAATTCAAAGTTTCCATTATACACAGATTTTTAGATAAAGGGCATATCCAAAATGAAGGGGATAGCGTTCATGCCAGAATAGAAAATGAGATTAGTGAAAGATTAGTGATTGGTACGCACTAATTAGAAATGCTAAAATTAAGGGAGCACCTTATCAAATTATAGAAGTGGTTTAGTTAGATTTTTATAATTTTAACATTTTCCAAGAACACATTAAAAAAATTAAAGCTATTTACGGTAAAATTAAGGAAGTTAGAGTCGACGCTGCAGATCCATTTATTGCATGAATCAAATATAAGTACGAAAATATTAAAAATTAATCTATTTGAAACCGAGTTGAATTTACTTTATAAATTGTCTTTGCCAATTTCTACAAAAAAAAAGAAGGATTTGATTACTTTATGCAAGGAAAATTACATTCTTAGGTTTTATCATAATTTTTACGAAAACCTACCTGTGGTTGAGGACAATTCTGATGATGAATCGGAATAATTTATAATTTATGTGATATGAATTTGTGTAATAAAAACTAATTTGATGAACTCTGAAATATTATGACTGAAGTTGTTGTTATTTTCTTAAAATTTTATTATGAATATGAAGAAATGTTTAGTTCCCATATTTAAAGTGATGAAATAAATTATAATAATATAAACTTATCGTATTTTATTTGTTCCATGAAATTCTGAAAAGGTTATATTTATAGGAAATTAAAAATTGCTAATTTTTATATGAATTCATTTTACATGTAATAGGTGTTTAACTACACTTAAAACCAAAACAATATCGTAAAAGTTTCTGCAATAAGTTAATAACTCTCTTTGTCAATCATATTAGCAAAGAAAAATCTAAGCATTATGTTGATAATTCAAGTTATCAAGTAACAATTAAAATGTCTTTCATGCAAAAAGTTGTTTTTGCCTAAATCTCCATAATTATATTATATTAACCACTATTAATGTATGATGATGTAAATTTGGCACAAAATTCTAACTTATGCTTAAATTTTATCGAATTTGGTAAAAAAATCATAATTTTAAATAACTTAAATTGCATTTTCTGCAAAACTATGGTTTTCGAGTTATCAGATTCCTTGGATGGGTCGAATTATAATATCATAATTACATTCACTATTTATAACCATGGCTTTAATTTTGGTAATATTAACGCTCAGTTTGTTGTTTTTGAACCATTCAGCTAATTTTTTAAGGTCCGAGTTGATTTTCCGAACGCATTCTTCTACAAAATTATCCATTTTAAAGATCAACGTATCATGTGTAAACAAGGATATTTGCAAAAAGTCTACAACTTTCTCAATATCATTTATGTACAAAAAAAAAGTAAAACACCCAGCACGGAACCCTTTGGTATCCCAATTAAAATATCTTTATAGTTTGAGAACTGATTGTTGACTTTAGTTCTTTAATATCTGTTGAGCAAATATGATTGAAACTAACTTTCCATTTTTTATAATAAAATTTGGTGATCGACTATTTCAAATGCTCGTCTTAGGTCAAGAAATGCTTTATATTTAAAAAAAAACATTATAATCGCTAAATTATTTCTATAATAATCAAAAAATTTTGATACAGGTGAAAAAAAACATTTAAAACCTGAATATGCACACTTATACGTATATTATTATACAACATAAATGATAACAAAAACATTACAATTTCAACAACGAAATTATCATGTCCCAATCATGAAATTTCATTGTGTCTCGTCGCGTAAAAATCTACCATATAAAAACCATTTTTGTTCATTTTTTGTTAATTTCAGGATAAAAAGAACACGTTCCGAATTTGTTTGTTTGTTTTTATTTCTTCTTTTTTGCTTCAGATTTTTCTTTTTTTTTTAAATTTCCTTTATTTTACATGAGCCTACTATGTAAATCTATACATATCATTTCTCAAAGATAATGAGTTTTTATTTTATTATATTATTCTTTGTTTATTATTTTTTATTTGTTTTGTTATGTTTTTTTGTTTGCAATTCCAAATTATTAAAGTAATAATATAACAGTAATGAAATTATGAATATAACGGAATTTTTCGAAATATAAAATATTTATTTTTATTTTTTAATTTTTTATGATTTTTGTTTTGGTTCTTCAGCGCTTTTTTTATTTTTTTTTTTTAATTTGTATGAAATAAAATGAAATTCACACATGAAAGAGAATCCTTGAAAATAAAGTAGAATTTTTAGATAAGATGAGGGAGGAACTGAAAAATGATTTAACATTTATTTAAACTGACTTTATTGCATTAACTTTACTTATTTTCTTAGCAAATTTATGTTTAAACTTAGTTAGGTATTTATTTTTCATGTTGAATAAAATATTAAATGAAGAACTGTTCTAAGTTAAAAATCATTTCAAAATAAAGTTTTCAAACTTCTAAATACTACGAATATAATTTTACATTATATTTTGTATTGTTAAAGTGACAGTTTTGTTATTTTAGTTTTTTTTTGTTTGTTTTTGTTTTGCGTTAAAATGAAAAACTATTGACCAATTATTCAAATATTAAACAACTTTAATGAAACCTTCTTGTTGATTATTCCACCACACTTGGGTTTTTTTATATTGAAATTTTTCGTAGAATTCACAATCTTGAATATATGCCGATGGGATCTGCAAAATAGAGATTAGAATACCGAACTATATAAGATATAGATATTCATTTTGTGTGTATTTTAAATTAAAGAGAAAATTAAATGTATTTGTTAATATCTAGCCTGTTATTACTGCTTAGCTACCTGTATGTATAATCCAAAGTAAATCATATTAATCGATTCTGATGTTCGTAATATGTTATGAAGTAATTTATCACTATACTTTGGATTTCACATATTTGCCGGATAGTTTAGTTAAAACTATCTTCTGACCATATTTCTATATATCCGTTTAAATTATACATATATAGGATGAAATTGAGTTTAATTACAAAATTAAAAATGAGTTTAATTACAAAATTAAAGCAAATTGGTTCAAACTAAACAATGAGTTCTAGAAATGTATAATTGCTTGCACTTCGATTCTGTATGTAAAATAAACAAGCTAAAAAGCTCATTAAGCTACAAAAACCAGAATAGAGAACAGTAGAAGAATCAAATACTTTCGAGTGCAGTAAAAAGCATAAATAACCGTATATTCCTCTTCTTCTTCCATTTACTCTATTCACGAGCTAGAGACAATACATTTATTTTGTTTTTAACGTCAGTCTTTTTATATGCTGATTCCAAGCTGGCCTACCTGGTGCCATATGTCTTAATTATGCAGTGGTGCCACCCGTTAGAAGCTGTAATTTCAAAACCACAATATGCGGTATTGCAAACACCTATGCTTCCAAGTGTAGTGAAAAGTATAAATAATGACATTTTCTCCCTTTTCCATTTGCTGTACTCTGGATGTAGTGACAAATAAACATTTTTTTCTATTTTATATGTTGATTTCAGGTGGACGTGCTACATGTATTGACTCTGCTGCGGTTCTTCCCGTTAACAGCTGTGGTATATCTGTCCTATAGACCAGCGATTTTCTTGCAAAAATAGGCGCAAAGAGTCAATTTATTAGGACCAGAGACACATATTACTCGTTCAAGCGTCTACTTACAAAAAATTGCTTCCAAGTGGGAATTTACAGAAATCCTAAATATATGGGATAGCTGCCAAGGACGAAATCTAAAACTTTTTCCAAACTCAGTATCCAAAGATTGAATCAGATAATGAGAGAGACTAGATCCAACGTCAGAATTCTGATATGGCTTATCACAGCTCATCGTCAATATTGGTAGGCCAAACTGAGACAGATGCAGACTCTGTTTAGAAAAAGAGGAATCCCCTATTATAGTTCAAGTTATGTAATACAAAGGCACTCTATATTTAACACTAACACCATTTGTGTGCTCATAAGAAAATTAGCAGTGGAACTGAATTATTTGTTTGCTAAGAAATTTCCAGAATAGTGTTTTCTGAAATTTTAATTGGCAAAATAACTAATTTTTTTAATAATCAAAAAAATATACATTTTGGAGAACAACCATCCGGCATTCTTTTGATTTCTGGACTTGAAACGAGAGAATAAAAAATTATAAAAAACCATAGCTCTCGCAAAAGACATAAATATTTCCAGGAATACACATCGCCAGATTCTGAAATTGACATGAAAGCAATAATACCATTCATCAAGGACATAAACCTATAAAAAAAAAATGTCTGACCTATATGTGGGACATCAGCAGCTTGCTCTCCTTATATTGTTTCTAGCTTCAGCCTTACAATTTTTTCGAGTTTGCCTAAAATAATAGGATTGACTAATTTGTTTTCTGCATTTGACACATCGTTATGCAGAGAATACAAACTACTTCTTCGTTAAAAACAAATGCAAAATATTTTTTGTTTATGGCATACTATTATATCAATTTATTTTATAGGAGAAGAACTAGCTAAAATATTTACTTATTCATTTACATCTGTGAACCGGTGTGTACGATGTCTAATAAACTTGAGGTCCTATCCGCTTTGCGAGATTTATTTTGACTATAGATTTATGAAAAATTTGTATAATTTCTTTAAACAGATATCAATTCACCTTTCACGGATTGATTTGTTTACAAATTTTTTTAAATATCTTTTTAGGTTAGGATTATTGGTAATAAAAAATCAAAAACAAACTGAAAAAAAAAATTTAAAAATTTAAAATAGAAAACTCTTTTATCATATTATTATTATTATTCACACATAAAATAATATTTTTTGTAAAATCAAGTCACGTTGTATTTTTAGCGTAAAATATTACATGTAAATAAATAACGCGCTCACGAGGTTATTGGACGTGTAAGTTAATCTTATTCGAATTTATTTTTATGATGTTCAATAACCTTTCTGAATAAGGTATAACCTCTGATTGAAAAAAGGATAATATATATATAAAATAGTATTATTATAAAATGGGAAGGTAGGTGATTTATTTTGAAATTGATTATTTGAATATTGACATAATGACATCTAAACTTATTGTTAGAATCACGTTTATAAAGAAAATTTCCTCAATTGAAAAGCAATTTTTTTTAAATCTGTTACTCACGGAAAAACTCCCTATACTCAAAGTTCAATGATTTATGTTTTTCCTACGTATTCTGTTATATTTTTTTTGGTATTTTTGAATTTCACATATTTTTTTTTTCACACAATATCCGGGAAATATTCTCAATTTTCCTAATTTATATCATTTTAAATTTTTTTTTCACTAAATTTTGATTTATTCAAAAATATTTTAATAGTTTTAATTGAATATCGACACTAAGATGCGTTTATTAAACCCTCTAATAAGTATTCATATTTATTCCAAGAAGAAGAAAAAAACTTAGAGCAAAAATTTGCAAACAGAAGAGCATAACTTCTTAATTAAATAAGAAGGTAATTGAATATTAAAACAGTACTGAAGCATAGGACTATAGGAAAGGAACACAATTGAATCAATATAAAACAAAATATAGATGTAACTACAATAGTATAGTTGTGCTCTGTTGCTGACAATATATATTATTATTTTTTTAACATATAATATTGATCTAACGTAGTAAGAACAATGTTGCTTTCCAAACATCGATTTTTGCAATTAAACGATATAAATATGAATGAAAGGAAATTTAACTTTTATTTAACAACATAATGTGTAATTTAATTTTGCTTTTAGATTTATTTTAAATGTAAAATAACTGCCTTATATTTGCCTCGGAAACAATATATTGTATTTAACCCTTTCACTGCCAAATTTCACTACGACAAAAAAAATATTTTCTTTCATTTCAAACAATAATTAATAAAATTTTACAGATTTCAGTTATACATTTTTTTTTATAATGGAGTAAAAGAGTTAATTTGAGTGTAAAATATTGGGTATGTTCGTGTTAAATAATTTTTTAACATTTTGATGATACCCAAATGAACGGAATAGTTTAATATTAAATAACAATAATAATTATGTTCAAATACTTGTCGTTTCAGGACAATATTTTATTTTTAATTCCTTTTTTACATTCTTTTTATGAAATTATATTTCATATTCAATATAAATTAAAACAATTAAAATTCAGTTCATGACACTTATATGTAAATTTTTAGTAATTAGAACATTTTTTCTATCATTTTAATATTCCAGTTTAAGTCAAAAACAGTAGCTTTATTCAAATAAAATTTTTACTAATAAAGTAAATAATAATAATAATTATTAAAAATAATATTATTTTTACAATACGAATAATAACAATAATAAGCTATTTTTTGAAAATTTATTCAAAATTGTAATACCTACGTACTTGTTTCCATATCAGTTTAGAAAATAAATACAGTAATAGCCCGTTTAACGTGACCCGTTTTCGCTTTAACTTGATTTTTTTATTTTTAAACAAAGAAAAACAGTTGAAAATACATTGAAATCGGTCTAAAAATGAAGATTTTAGAGTATTTTTTCAATTATTAATGCAAATTTTTATGTGCTGACTTTATTTCTGTTTTTATGTATTGATTATGTGCTGACGGATTATATTGCAGATGTTAAAGTGAAAATTGAACTTAATTTCAGAGAAAACAGTGGCTGAACAAATGTGTAATTTTTTAGAAAAAAATAATTTAATATGTGAAGAGCAATCAGGGTTTAGAAAGGGGCATTCTTGTGAAACGGCAATAAATTGGGTTATAAATGAATGGAAAAGAGATACTGATGATGGTTATGGTATTGTAGCTGTGTTTATAGATTTAGAACGTGCGTTTGAAACTATTGATAGAGACATAGTGATAAAAAAATTAAGAAAAATTGGGATAGATGGAGTGGAATTAAATTGGTTTCAACAACATTTAACAGGTAGACAACAAAGTACAAGAGTCGGTATTAGTTTTTCATCTTCGATAGATGTCAATATTGGAGTACCACAAGGTTCAGTGATGATAGTTCTATTATTTCTTGTTTACATAAATTCTATTAAAACGGCCATTACTAATGTTAAGATTGTACTTTTCGCAGATGATGCTTTGTTGTACATAAAGGGAAAAAGTATTGAAGAATGCAGAGAAGCAATGAATTTTGATTTAGAAACTAACTGCTGAAACTGAGTGGATAAAACGAAAAGTATGGTAATAAATGGCCGAGGACACACTGTAAGATTGAATTTGAATAATCAGGAAATTGAACGTGTAACAGAAATAAAATACTTAGGGGTGTATATTGATAATAAATTGAATTTTAATTTGCATGTGAATTATGTCTGTAAAAATATTTCAACGAAAATTGGATTTCTGTCACGTATTAGGGACAAGGTGTCGTATGATTGTGCAGTTAGCATGTACAACACGTTAATATTTCCACATTATGATTACTGCTCTTCTGTGCTTTTTATGTGTGATACTGGTAAGATACAAAGACTTCAGATTATGCAGAATAGAGTAATGAGAGTTATCTTGAAATGTGATCGCGCATAAAAAGTCCCAAAAGAATTCAATTTTAGCTGATAAAATTGTTTTTCAGAAATAACGAACTTTCTATATACAAAAATTTTATTCTCCATCAAGAATCTAAAATAAAATCGAATTGTAAAAGTTTTTAGAAATTTATAAATATTCGTAGGCGTTCTTGTAGTTTTCCATAAGGTATTTCATATATTGGTACGGATCTAGAATCGACATGTAATTTATTCATCCAGTACTTTGAATCAGTCTACGATAAATCACAATCACAATCGAAATCCTCGACCAATGCCATAAAGCCAATTATTGATCTACGTTTTATTGAGCTAACATTCAAAGATGTTTTCAATAAAATTAAAAATCTAGATTCGAATCTACCTGCAGAACCAGATGGCATCCCTAACTTAATCCTTAGAAACTGAATTCAAGCTTTAGCTCAACCTTTATGCTGAATTTTTATTAGATCATCAAGAGAAGGTGTTTTTTTTTTATGAGTGGAAATACTCATTAGTTGTGCCTATTTGCAAATCTGTCAGTGATCCCAAATAAAATTATCAGCGATCACAAAACCCTTTGAGGCCATTATTACAGATAAGATATATTTTCTGGTAAAAAAAACATTTCACCTAATCAACATGGCTTTATGGAAGAAGTACTACTACTACAAATCTCTCAGTATTTTTGCATACAGTTTTCAACTCGGCTAAAAATGATTATTAATTTGATACTATTTTTACTGATATATCTAAAGCATTTGATAAAGTTAATTACGTCAAGCTTTAAGAATCTGTGGTATATGCTTAAATGGATTGAATCCTATTTAATTGAACGGAAAATATATGTTAGTATTTCCAATACCAGATCTTCCATATTTACTGCTCCTTCAGGTTTTCTTTAAGGCACTCACCCACATGGCCCCTTTCCTTTTTTTACTCTTTATCAATAATGTAGATATTGGTATGCGAAATATGATTTTATCCCTTGTTGATGACACCAAATTGTTTTCCATTATTAAATCATTACATAGTTTTCAGAAGCGCATTTGAAGCCTCGGGTACGATCGAAATTATAGGAAACAGACCCGGCAAACGTTTAAAAGACTACAATTTAAGAATTTGCAGATGGAATGTAAAAACACTCTATCATCCAGCTGTATCTAACAAAATTGAAAATATTCTCTCGCAGTATAAGACAGACGTACTGCGATACAGGAAATCCGATAGAAAGGATCTGGCATGTTAAAAAAACGAACATGCGATATATATTACAGCTGGTCCGAAAAACATCACATATTTGGATGCGGATTCGTAGTGGAAAAACGGGCTTAGAGGAAACTTCATTGATTTTACATCTGTTACTGAACGTCTAGCCGTCATCCGTATCAAAGGTAAATTCTTCAACATCAGCCTAATATGTGTGCACGCACCAATCGACGAAGCGGAAGACTCCACGAAGGATGAATTCTATTCAATTCGTATTTATGGTCCTGTGTCTGACGAAGGGGTTTGGAGAACAAGATACAATGCCGAACTATACCAGCTATTCAACGACATGGACCTAGCTAAAAAAGTCAGAATAAGACGTCTTCATTGGCTAGGCCATGTAGTGCCTAGCCAATGAAGTTACTGCTTTTTCTGCATTGGAACAAATCTCATACATTTTCAAAATCCATTCAGCTTCTCATCGTTTTTCATTTCTAGACAAAATTTGCTTCTAGTTTCTCTAAACTAAATTCAAACTCAATATTTTTATTATTACATAATTTTATTACATTTACATGATCTTCTAATCACATTTCGTTTCGATATCCTATTTTAAATTTAATATATTAAATAATACTATTTATTTCTAATACTTTTTTGTTTTAGATTAAATCAAACCGGCGTCAATACCACACTAATTTTCTACATATATGTATATATGTACTTTATTACAAAAATAGTATTTTAATTAAATTAGAAATAAATAAAAAAATATTAAAAATAACCAAAACAAATTCAAGCATTATGACTATGAGTACATAAGTAATTTTCACGTATGGATAATTTTTCAAAATTAATATGACAAGAGCGTTTCAAAAATATATAGCTATATTTAATATATTGTATATATATTTATTCATACAATTTAAGTGATTTTAAAATAAAAAACGTAAATTTCAAATATAAATTTACAAAAACTAAAAAATTTGAAGCGCATGTAATATTTTTTCCCAAACTTTGCATAGAACAAATAAAAAATTTTTTTTGTTGATTTGTTTTGTTTTGTTTTTCTTTTTTTATAAACGGATTTTTGTACATTGTTGCATTTGTTATTTGCCTGTTTTTTTTTTGTGTTAATTTTTCCAGCATTATTTTTTTTTCGGGAAAATATGGTGGAAAATTTTTTTTAATAAAATTGATTTTTTTTTTGTTTTTTTTTCCATGTATACAATAGAAAGGACATGCTGGCGTACAATAAATATAACGGTAAACATCATATACTCAGACTATACACAAAAAAGAAAAGTTGAATAAAAAAAACTGTATGGTTAAATCCTTTTGATGTTATGTTTATTTTAATTATTTTAAAGGATCTGTCATTTTTTGCTTTCTTGTTATCATTTCCTATCTGTATTTATATTATATGAGAGGTGTAGATTTATGTTATAGATAAATTATGTTGATTCAAAATTGCTATGCGACATATTCGAAATTAAAATAATTTAATTTTAATATTAAATTTGGATGGGATGTAGGTATTTTGAAATAATTGAAAAGTTGGTATAATAGAATAGAGACAAATAATGATAAAAGAAGATAAAGATTTAAAAAAAAGCGAAGCAGAAAGTTAGATTTTTAAAATATAAAAAAGACATATTTAGAAATAAAATAATTTTCAATGATAATGCTAAAACTTATTTTTTAGATTGTAATAGTAAGGCTAATATTTTTAGTAGCAATTTGTATAATTTAGTAGAAGATTTTGTGATAGAAAAGTATGTTGAACAAAAAGAAATCTGTTGGTTTACAAATTAACTAAGACTATTAAAATTATAGAAAGCTAACCAGTATGATAAAGCAAACTAATAATGAGAGTGTGTGGATTAATTACAAGAATATTAGAAATTTATACAAATGTAAGCTAACTAAGGCAAAAAATGTATACATCAGTAAAAAGTTGTGTATTGCTGATTTTGTAAAAGCATTTGAGAGATTAGACCACTCACTTATGATTTCAAAACTGGAGAGCTTAGGATCTCCCTCTGATATTCTTTCTTGGTTTGAATCATATCTAAGAAACAGAGTGCAATATGTAAAGATCAGCAATTTTTCCTTATACAATTTTCCTGTAAAATCGGGTATACCCCAGGAATCTTATTTGGGACCCACGTTATTCGTTCTTTTTATAAGTGATATATTGCTAAAATTTGCTCATATCTCATTTTTTGCAGATGATGATCAAAAATATCATCTTTACATGATTGTACAGCAATTCAAGATGACTTAAATACATTTTATGACTGGTGTCTAATTAATGGTTTAAGCCTAAACTATAGCAAGTGTACTGTGAAGTCGTATTTTAGAAAATTATTACCCATAACATTTGACTATTCTATGAATTTCAACACTTTAAATAGAAAGATCTGGGGGTTTATTTCGATCAAAAATTTCCCTTCAAACATCATGTAGATTACATAATCGCGAAGGCTAATAAAATGCTGGGTTTTATTAAGCGAAACTCTATCGATTTTAGAGATCCATATACGCTTAAAGCGTTATATGTATCTCTGGTAAAACCAATTTTAGGATTTTAGATGTAATTATTTGGAATCTTTATCACAATATCCACGTATTAAGAATTGGAAAAATTCAAAAAAATTTTACTCGTTTCGCCCTGAGAAGATTTCAACACACAACAGGATGCAAGATGTAAGTTGTTAGGTTTAAAAAAGTTGTCTAATAGAAGATCTGTTTTCTTTCTGTTATTTTTGCTCGCGATATTTTGACATCGCATATTGATTCATCAAATTTATTACACAGTTTCGGTTTAGCTATACTACCGAGACTACTTAGATCGCAGAACTTGTTGAATACTCAATTTCATAGAACTAATTATAGTAGAAATGAACTGGTTTCAAGGTGTTCCGCAATGCTTAATGAGTTTTTAGTTGTAAATAATAAGATTGATATTTTTTTATTAAATATAACTCAATTTAAAGATCTTGCGTTATATAGTGTTAATTATATTTTTGAATAATTTTAAATACTTTTTTTTTTGTCTTATTTTTATATATAGTTTTTTTTTTTTTGTTTTGTTACACTGTATGATGAGCATATCAGTAAAATTAAAAGAAAAATCTTCGACTATTTTCACTATTATATTTCACTAATGATAAAATATTTGAGCCTAAAATAATTTCTAATAAAATTAATAAATTCTTTATTAAGAGTATAAATGACATAAATAATAATATAAAAGCAATACAATACATAAATTTAATTGAAAATAATAATAATAGTATATTTAAATTTTAAGATATTAACAATTAATAAGCTCAAAGATATTTATTAAAACCAATGAACAATAAAAATTACTGTTATTTCGTAAATAAAAATATGATAATTTGTTATTTATTTATTTCTTATTTATTTTTTTTTAGAAAAGAGATAGACAGTATAAAACTGGTACATATAAACCTCTCTTAAAACTAACTTACAATCTAATGAAATACAATATAATATTGTTTATTAAACGCATTATACATTATTAAATTCTTATCTTTACCTTTAAGGATAATTACCATTTATTTCTACCATACATATTTATATTCTTTTTTTTTAGTTAATTATTTAATTGTGGCAATGCTTTTTTTTTTTATGATCTTGACAATAACTTAGGTAGAATCATCTTTTCGTGCTTAATTAAGTACGGTACTGCAATTTTACACTACGTCAATCGTTTTTAAACACTCTTATATTTGGGGCATATTTAACATTGTTGGGAAGACCATTGAAAATTTTTTAGACAGCTGAACATAATGTTTCTTTTATCCTTTTCAGTTCTAGGAGCTCCTAGTCGAAAATGTTCTGCAGTCTTTGTGTTGTAGTTGTAAATTAAATCATTTGTTTGAAGTTTTAGATTGTTTTTCGTCAGGTTATTTGATAATTTATAAATCAGCTTACAGTTTTCCGAAAATATTGTTTGTTCTACAGAGTGTAAATTGTAGTCTGAGTATAATAACCTTGTTGAGTAATCATAAAGTAGTCTGTATAAGATTTTTGTGGCTCTATTAATAGTGTAGGGCGACTAAGTTTATAATGTTTTTGCAACCCTGACTCCAAATTGTGATTAAATACCTGGGACTGGATGTGAGAGTGAAATACTAACTTTACAAAGTGCTCATTTAGTCTATAACAACGTTTTGTCAATTATTAACAGTTCAATGCATAGTGGTCTATTTCCAGATAAATGGAAGGAATCAGTTATGGTACCTATTGAGAAAAAGAAGGGTACTATATCAAAATTTAGACCACACAATTATGATTGATTGAAGCATATGAGCATCTTGAATCGAGGTTTTTTAAATCTTCATATCATCAGCATATATTTTCAATTCGCTATTAGAAATTACGTAGGCCACGTTATTAATGACAATAATAAACAAAAATGGCCTTAAATGGCTTCCTTGTAGAACACCGGAATTAGCCATGAATATGGTGATGAAGATGAGGAGGAATAAAACAGTATAACTTCTAATAGTTAGATATGAGTTAAACCATTGTACGAAATTGACAGGAAAGCCTATAATATAATAACGACGTCCAATTAAATACAAAATAAAAAAATTACATCCGTTTGGAATCCCACCTCTATGTTGATAAGGAAGTTTGTTTTCGATTCTGTAATTTAAGTGGTTTTATATAGTTTTTATATAGTAATTAAAATTATTTTATAGTTATAATACATGTTACTGTGGTAAAATGTATTATAAATTTTGGTCGATTTTTATAACTCACAGATGTATTAATGACATGTTATGATAAGTTATAAAATCAATAAAAATAAAAATCAGGAGTTGTATAGATAGTCTAACACTATAAATACCTACTGATGAGTTCTAGTAGTGTTATGATGAACGAAACAATTCCTAAAAATACTTTGTTTATTATTACTCTTACTATAATATAAGTAAGTAATTTTTATAGATACAATTGTGGTATAAATTTATATCTATGTTTCAATGTTCAAATATTGAATATTAATATATCGAACTTGTTCTTTTTATTAAAATTAAGATGCTATGGAAATTTTAAAAATTTCTAATTAAATTTATAATAACATAAATTCATTTTACAGTTATATAGTTTACTTAATTTCAAAAATGATTGTAATCTTTTGGGTTGTCTCATTATGTTTATTTATAATTTTTTATTTGTACAATTTTTGTTTATATAACCATTGTGAAATTTAAAATAAAATGTAAGTTAGTTATTTAAGAAAACAGTGATCAATGATTATAATTTTAAAATGAGTAAAAAATATTCAAGAACATTTATTTTTATAGAAAAATACACTTTTTCTTTAAACAAATGCTAGAAATTAAATTAACTTTAAAAAATACGTCTTTTTTAGATAAAACTCTCAAAGTATTGATATTTATTACATCAACAATTTTCATAGGTAGCTAGATACAAACATTCAAAATTTGTATATGAAACTCAAAATTTCCGTTATTGGACAAAATTCACCCATAATTTGTTTTAACGTTATATAAATTGAAAAGCTTAGCCACTCACTGCCTCATGTTTAATTACTTTTTTCGAAAACCTAATTAATTTCAAAACTAATAGAACAGACAAAACTAATAGAAAAAATAGAACAGACGCAGAGGATATCGCACCTAATTATTTACATATAAAACTAGTTTTGGTTAACTGTATTTGGTTTTAACATTACAAATTTGGGTTAAATTGACCCAAATTTCCGAATAAGAGTTAAAAAATTGCAATGCATTATTGTATAATATACTCGTACAAGTACAAAAACGGGTTATCCCATGCAAAATTAGTTATTGTTAGCAACAAAAAATTGCTTTTAACCAATTTTAATCATTAAGACGAAAGATTTTTTGGATGCAGAAGCTTTGGGGGAGTTTATAGAAGTATCGACAACTTCATAAAAATTTTATTAATTAAATCTGTTCTGTTAAAATTACTTTAATTAATATTAACGTTCTGAAAATCTTATCATAGTTTTATGTATTTTTTTCAGATAGCAGTAAATCGAAAGAAAGAGGCTTTTTTTAATTACCCCACTCTTCCAGCACTAACTAAAAAATATTTTAACTAACATAAATTTAATATTATAAATTATCATTTTAATTTTCTAAAAATTACATCAAAAGTGTCGTCACAAGAGAGTTAACTGTAAAAATACCATTTATTGAAATATCCAAAATATTTTCATTGAAAAACCTGAACATAATATAAGTACAAAATAAACTCCTTCAAAGTAAATGGGTTAAATCTTACACAACATATATTGATTTTAATTGACTTTATCAATTAAATAATTAATCAAATAAATCCTATAAATGTTAATAACTTAAATTGTATAAATCTAACTACAACCTAAATATCTAAAAAACAAAAAATTAGAAAATTTTTATGTATAATTGAAATAAAAATTTTCATTTTCTTTTACATTTCGTAACAAAAACAAAACAAAATAATTTTCTATCATTTATTATGTTTGAAAAAAATATTTTCTGTCACGGAACTTCACTATTTTTTAACAACCGTTAACAATCGGTGCTCGTGTCTTACTGTCATTCCAATTAAACATTTTGACATTTCTTTTGATTATTTTTGTCTCTTTTTTGCAAAATCTCTTGGTTTTCCGTTTACACTTTTCCTCTCCTCCTAAACAAAAACGGAAAAAGAAAAACAACTTCATTTTCATTTTCTTATCGTAAATACTGTTAATATTTAATATGAAAGAGTATTAGATTATTTTTTTCTGACATTTTCTCTTTTTATAACAGATTTTTAACAGTTTTGAAGAAATTTAATTTGTGGAATTTTCTGTTGTATAAAACAAACAACTACTGAAGTCTATGGTGAATATAAAATTTAATTTTTTTTTTACGATATTATTACATTTTTCTCCTTTATCTCTATTTTTCTCTCTGAAATTTTTAAGTAATAATCAATGTTAAAACTTAAGAACAAAATAAATTTCAAAATTGAATTTTAACCTCTCTGTTATGTTATGTTATTTTATTTATACTCGTTTAGGTTATTTTATTTATTAAGGAGAAAATATTCCATGGTGAAATTTGTTAAAAAAGTAAAAATTAAAATGAGATGATATTAAATTGAAAATGAAATCAACAAGTCAAATTTTAGTAAAATATAAAAGGATGTTTAAGGATAAAAAAAAATCAGAAAAGTAGTGCATTATTTGCGATTTAAACCAAATTGATGTAATGAAGAAAATAATCTTAGAATCATTTTGTCTATACCATCAAGTGAAAGAGCTTAAATATTGACAAACGGGAAATATTTAAATAAATGGAATATAAGATACATATATAGCTCGTATATAATGCACAAAACTAATATTAATTAGATTAAATAATTTTATTAAAGAAATTAATAGAATTTGATTTAAAATACCTACAAATAGGTTAATATGACTATAGAAGGTATGGGTGCTAATAATTGAAGTTTTAATAATTAGTAACGGTTTATAAAATAAATTAGAAATTCTGATGATTTAAAATTTGGGAATACAAAAATTTTAATTGTAAATATAAATTTAATTGTGTTGTTATCATTCATTCTTTATTTAGTATAATTTTACTATTCTTAGCAACTAATTTATAAAATTTTATATTGTTTTTTTAAAAATTATTTTTAACATAATTAATAACAGCTTTTTTAAAGATGTTCAAATTGTTTTCAAATTTTAATTCATTTGGTAAATTATTATACAAATTTAATCCTTTATATAGTAACATATTCTTGGTTTTTTTATTTCTAAAGTAATTAAGTCTAAAATTAAATACGTTTCTTAAATTATAATAATGAATGTCCCCATTATACACCAATCTATTGCACAGGTATTCAGGATATAAGTTATTCTTCATTTTGAAAACAATAATCAGTACATTCATGCAAATTCTTTGGTACACCGACATCCAAACCAGGGTTTCATGCATAAAACTTATTGCATTATATCTGTTTAGCTTTAAAATTATTCTCATTGCACGATTTTGTAGTTTCTGTAATCTGCTTATATCTTCTTACGATGACATAAATATAATAGTTGAACAATATTCAAAATGTGGCTTTATCATGAAGTTAAAAATTTTTACAGCATACATATACGACATTCTACACCTGATTTTAGAAAAGATTTTTTTTTCTAAATAGTTTATGTGGCTTTTAAAAATTCATTTTATTATACAAGGTTATTCCTAAATACTTCATTTCATTCACTTCTTCAATCATTATATTATCCATTTTGATTTCAACACTTGCGTTGCAATTAATTTTCATAAATTTAGTTTTTCTGGTATTTAATTTAAGTTTCTTTTGCTTTAACCAACAACAAAGTTTATTCAGTTCATCATTTATTACATTGCTACATTCATTTATATTATTACCACATACATATAATAGAGCATCATCCGCAAACAAAACTAACTTAGACTTTTGAAAAATTTTAGACATATCATTTACAAAAATTAAGAACAATAGTACACCCAAAATAATGCCTTGCGGCACCCCTAACTTTACTTCAATTGGGGCCGAAATAGCATTACCAACTTTTGTTCGTTGTCTTCTATTGCTTAAATATGAATGAAACCATTTATGTTCAATGTCTCTGACACCATAGCATTTTAGTTTTTTTGGCAAAATATGGCGATCAACTGTCTCAAAAGCTCTCTAATAAAGATCTATAAAAACTGCTAATATAATTTTTCTCTCATGCACATCCATTTTCCAATTACTAACTACAAAATTTAATAGAGATTCACAACTATGATTTTTTTTAAAACCAGATTGATTTTCTGTGATTAAGTTGAATTTCTTTAAATAATCTTCTAATTGAACATTGACAACTCTTTCCATAATTTTTGATTCAGTACTTATGTTATTTATTGGTCTAAAATCTTCACATTTACAAAAACCTCTTACTTTTTCTGCTGGAATTATTATGCTTTCTTTCCAAATCTCTGGAAAGATTCCACTTTCTAAAGATTTGTTAATTATAGACAAAAAATTAGAGCCAATAAAATCAAATTAATCAATAAATATTTTTGTGTTCACCATATTATTGTCTCTTTTATTATTCATAGTTCTTAAGAAATTTTTTAATTCATCAAGTGTATTTATCTTGAATTTAAAAGTATTATTAGCTGGTTGAATTATAGTGTTATATTCAATTTTTGGAATCTCATTATTAATTTTATTAATACTATCTATAAAATAAGTATTTAATCTTTCTGCAATTGCTAATTTTTCTCCAATAATTTCTCCATCAAAATTAGTGTTAGTTATTTCAAAATTTTTCTTGTTCAATACATTTTTTTTTATATTGGACCACATAGATTTTTGATCGTAGGAATTGTCAATTTTACGTCTTATAAAACTATTTTTTGCATATTTTATTTTATTTTTAAATTTTTTTCTCACGATTTTATATTTGCATCATACTGCAGCATAATATTGTGTCCTTTTTTCTTGTTTTAATGCCGCAAGCTCATTAGAGAACCAATTACTTTCTATATTATTAACATTTTTTTTAACTACAAATTCATTAACTACGTTATGTAAGCTTTCACTAAACTTTTCAGCTTTAGAATTGCAATCTAAGTAATAAGTAGTTATTATGTCATTTCTACATATTTTAGTTCTAAATCTATCTTTATTATATTTAAATATACTTAATTGATCAAACGTGTTATTATTTTTAATACTTGTATCTGCAACAACATTTATGTATAGCGTTTCATGATCACTCACTTTAGCATCATTATCTATCCCAACTTTAATATTTTCATAACAGTTCGATACTGTATACGATAATAATCAAACCGTGATGTTTAAAAATTAAGAAGAGAAATATTTGAAATAAAATTATGGTATAATCGCAATTCCGGTATTCATTGTTTACAGACATCATTAATAAAAGACGAAATAATAAAATGCGGTCCAAAATGTGTCACATATTACATGTCAATTCCTAAACTTCAAGCTTAATTCACAATCAAAATTTTGTTAAGCGACTTGTTGAACGAACAAAACTACTTGAACTAGACTAAAGCCTTTTATCTATCAAAACCTTAGAAAGTTTGGTAAATGAAAAATGCATTAGTTTATTTGGTGCAAAACTAAATAAATTGTTAGTCTGTAAGACCATTGTTGCAAAAATGATAAAAGATTCAAGCAATTGGTCTTCCCGTTCAGAAGTATTTCCAAAAACCTCTTTCGTTGATTTACTGCAATCTGTAAAACAAAATTATGAATAATGTTAAAGATTTTCAGAACGATTACGTTTTAATTGTTATTTTAACAGAACAGATTTAATTTAATAAAACTTGTATATGATGTACTGATGTAGGTTATAACCTGCTTTCGAATTACAAAGTTAATATCGAAGGTGTTTAAAGAATACCTTATGTACCTATATACTCTAAAATATGCATAAACGGGTCTCCACCAGGACTCCAGAAATACCCACCTGGTATTTCAAGAGGAATGCTACATATACGTACCATCTGTAGAAATATATTATACAAAAAAAAAATCTTGTCTTTAGTAATTACAACACAAATTTTTGTTTAATTTATTTTAGTAATATGCATTTTAACATTTCATGTACTTTCTCAATGAGAAGTACTCATAAACTAAACAGAATTTGTATCGCCATACATTTTTGATAAAAATACACCAAAATGAACATGTTTTTCAAGAATTACAAGAACAACTTTAAAACGATTTGGTATAGATTCAAACGAATTTATATGTAATTTCTTAGCCTTTTCACCAATCTTTAAGGAAACCTTGCAAAAAAAAATATTTTTTTACAAAAGTAGAACTATTAGGGACTTACTAAACTCCTGGAAAAATTGTTTTGATCTAGGTCCAATTTTAGACCGGTTTTGAAAATGTTCGCTGGAACAAACAAAAGTACTCACACGAAACAAAAATTTGCTAAAACTTACAAAAATTAGGAACAAAGCAAAGATGTATTTTGCACTTCTTTTTGCAATATACCAAACGTTTTTTTATTACAAATTTTATTATTTGGTAAAGGCCTTTTAGATCTGGTTCCACCGCCTTCCATGTCACATTCTGGCCAATGACTAACATTATCTTTTACAATATCACTATTTGGTCGAGTTTCATTACCAGGCCTCCTTTTCTAGGGGTCTGGTAGTAATATTGATGGTCGTACCTTTTTTGGTATTGTAATTGGCTTACTAAACAGTATGAGTTGCTCTGCCAATTTAATTCGAAAATCCATGAGATCCATAGAAATCATGTTTGCAAGTTTGCAATTATTTTTATACTCGATGTACTTCTTTATTGTCATACCATTTGGTATGAACAATATTTTTTTCTAAATTTACAACTTCTTCACAAGTTCCTCGCCCCTTTTTTCCTGAATGTTTTTGAATCAGAAAACGGTGGATTATTGAACCTATTCAGTCTAGCAGTACCAATTTCACTAATTTTTTTCTGTGACAGAGTTTCCAACAACTGATAAGTTGTAAGATAGTGAGACTGATGCACCGAGTCCACATTCTTTTGATAAAGCGTCAGATATCTCAGTTGATTGGCCTTGATAATAATTGAAATTAGTATAGCCAAATTTTAAAATGAGCGTTAAATTGTTCGTTGTGGTGAACAAAAATGGAGGAAATTTTTACCACTGAAAACCTTTGTTCGTTGAGGTGAACATTACTTTTAAAACTAATTTTTAATCAATAACGAATACAAAATTTGTACAAAAGTTAATTAAAAATGGAAAAATAACACATTCTTTACACTTTTAAGCAATAATAATCTAGTTTTATACAAAATTATATTGGAAAAATATTAAAATAATCAACTCAACTTACCAGCCATCATGTTACATGTCTTCAACATCACCTGTCACTTTAATTAATTTCCCACACATTAAGTTCTTAAAATCATTTTTCTAAGACAAAAGCAAGTTGTAATATTTAAGAGAATCTTAAAATCTACTTTGAATAAAATAAAAACTCTGAAATAAGATTTTAGAGCATAAAACAGAATTTTTTCGCCCAGGCGAACAATGTTAGCTTTAGAAATGCTTAAACTTTTATTGTTACATACATTGTACCGACCAGGTCGAAAGGGTTAAATGATAAAATTAAAAATTCTCGGTGTGTTTTACACTAATTACACTTAAAGAAACTTACTTCTCTACACACTTCCCGATTAAAATTATTTTGGATGCCTATAAAACTTATTTCGAAAAACTAAATATTACCTGATCATACTAGATTGATCTCTGACCTGATCTCAAGTATAAGCTTTGATTTGAAATATGAATTGCATTTTTGTTAATATTATGATTAAAACTTCGGTTGCACACCTGACTTTAAAAATAAGTATTTAGTAATATCTTTACAGTAGAAAATGTTTTTCATGTTACCAAATCCTTATTTTTAAACAAAATAGAACAAAAAAAGCCTTGATACAAAAAAATGTATGCTTTATAAAAGGGGAATTTTAACTAAGACTTATATCAAAAATGCTTTAACAATATTTGACTTACAGTATTAGAATACTCTCCCATTTGATACTTGCACTTTATTCTTCGATTTTGTAAGATTTTATTACTATGATTAGGTAGAAAACTCTATACTTATCTCTCATTCGGGGTAAGCAGGCGACATGATGCTTATACCGTCACTGAATAAAACAAAAACGAAAGTTGTACCAACTTAACTGACAAAAGAGTACTACCAATGTAACCATAATATAATATTAAAATTAATTTTGAAACAATATAATATAATTTTTGTAGTTAGCTGTTTTGTGTACAGTAAATTAATTTTCATGCTAAGATATACTTACTTACAGATCCTAGAATTCTAAAGAAGGATGTGAGCTGTAGGAAGTATTTTAAACACTTAAGCGTACTCTGTGTTCATAGGAGCAAAATACTGAGAGTAATTTAATAATTTAATATTACTAGAAAGAGAAAGAGAGAGAGAGAGATAAAGAAAAAAATTTTATAAAATGGAATTCTATTATTCAACTTTCATACGTTTGTTATTAAAAAAAAATTAAAAAACTAAATTTATATAGGGTCAAAGTTTTTAAATATCTAATTAAGAACTACCTAACGCTATTAACTGTAAATATATTATAATGCAAGTATTTTTAATTTATATAAAAAATTCTTCATTTGTAACAGTATATATATATATATATATATATTATGCAAGCTCATCATTTCATTCAATATATGTAAAAAAATAATTATTAAAAAAAAAATACATTTACACAACATATCACAATTACAGGTACATTTACGTCGTATACGTATATATGGCTTTATTTTGTAAATATGATATGTATATATACAGAATAATTTCAATTTTCCATTTAAAAATTCAACTTACTTATTAAATAAGATAATATTATATTATACGATATACTACTGATGATATTTGGTGAGTGATTATGAATCATATTTTATTTAATTAAAAGAAATTTTTTCTACATCTCATATAATTAAAACCGAGGTCAAGAGAGTAATGAAACTTGAATCTACTGAATTTTATAGAAAAGGTATTCGTACACATTTGAAGTAAGAAAATATAATTTTAATTATAATATAATACTTTACACTTCTCAGGATTAATTTATTTATTTATTTTTATATATAAAAATAGAAAATAATGAGGATATGTTATCAATAATTAGTAGATATATAGATAAAAAAATTTTATATTTAGAGATATTTTTTAATTAATTTATAAATCTAATATTTTTCAACAATATTGATGTCCTTTTTTTGTTTTTATATAATTCATATAACACTCTAACTATTTTTACACCGAAAATTGGAATTGCTTTATTGATAGTCGAAAGTTGGTTTTGAAAATACAATTTAAGGAAGAAAAGTTTTGATTTCATGACACCACAATGAATCTCTATGGTATAAGTCTATCTGGTTAGCAACCCCAGTCAATTTTCATGGGCTAAGTGTATCTTGCTGACATCCACTACTGTATATCTGCCTACTAAGCCGAACTACCACTACTATTTAAATACTAAATATTACGAGTTGGAAAAAAATATATTACACTCCTCCCCTTCTCTATAAGAAATTGTTTCAAAATCATATTACTTTTTAAACAATGATCTTAAAAAAACTATTTGGCGTGGATTATTGCAGTAATAACTGCTAAGACTCAAAACACTCTAAAACTGTTTTCAAACTTAATATTAACTGATTACATCATCTAATCAGGAGTAGTAGATCCGATGTCATAACACCTTAAATGGATTATTGCAGGGCATGCTCCAATCAAAAAACATGTCATTCTGATTCTGCTTACAGAAATAATAATCCTCCACTGACCTTCCATTTGAATGAACAGATACACGTATGCATCTTCTAATTCTAAAATTGATATTAATGCAACATTTTATTTAATTGTAGCCAAAATAATAAGATAATCATTTTAACTTAAAACAGAAGTGATAACCTGAAATGAAATTTTTAAAAGGAAATTGCATGGGGACTCAAGTCTTAGTGCCCTCAGATGTTGACAATTATGCAACACTTTCATTTCTCATATTTTTGTTTGCGACAGCTGAACCGGGGCATGAACCATCAGTAGATTCAATTACTTAAAAACGAATTGATGGGCTGCTGACAACAAATGTAGCAACGCTAACAACAAATGTAGGATTCCACGGCCAAAATTATAGATGCTTTCAAAAGTAATTCGTTGTGCTTTAATGATATGACCAAAAACCATGATAGTTTTAATCAAGCATTATTCATTTTTTTTTTCGACAAGACAATTTGACAAATCTGTTTTATGATTTAAAATGGTCAACTTCTCCCAGCGACATCAATCGAACTGATTGGGTGATAGCACCAACAGTCGCAGAAAAGCCTATTTGCACTCTTTGCATCTCTTTGCATCTCAATTGTGAAACTATTGAAAAAATCTTTTTTTTTTTTTTTTCAAAAGTTAACTATAATACAATAATTCATTAGATAGTTTCTTCGCCTAAGTGGCATTGTAGAAACATACATACTGGGCCTTATTCTGAGAAGCGAATTTTTCGGTACGTACTGAAAAATATGATAAATTTAATTTTTGGTATTCTGCGAAGCGAAATAGCGATACTGATCGGTTTTTATCGCAACGTTTCGATTTTCATGGTATTATGAGAATCGATTTTTTTTGTTCGCTGTCAGAAAAAACGATAAGTATATCATTATAGAAAAAGGTAGTGAAAGATGGCGAATGAGAAAAAGTAAATATATAATTAACGTAAAATTCAAGTAAATTAATTTTATTTATAAATATATTTATATTTAAAAATAATTATTAAATATTATTTTACATTTGTAATTATAGAAAAGTTACAAATAGGAGGCAGTTTGAATGTTTGTTGGTGCAATGATTTTTACACGTGCTCCATCAACATACAATAATTGCTGGGAATCCAAATTTATTATAAAATCTCAATTTGATAACTTCCTTCACCAAAGCGCAATGTTCCAAACAATTTTATAATGAGTTTTACTGAATGTGGACCAATTGCAGGATTTAAATTATTGTTTAATTTATCTATAATCATTGCAAAGGTTTCTTTCGAGAGTCTGAAATACTTAATGAATTCAAAAAAAACAAATATAATTGACCACATTTTTTTTATTATATTTTGTTTCGTAATATAAAGAAAAAACATTTTTTAATAGCTATATAATTTTAATTTAGCTTCCCTTAATTTCACTTTTCAAACAAAAAATTAAAACAAAAAATGTCAAAACATAAAAAAAAATAAATTTGACAGTTTTAATGAGCAATGCTGCCAGTTTTGCAAAATATCGTATCATTCGCTTCTCAGAATACCAAATGTGATGCAATGTGATGCTCTATCGGTACGTAGCGAAAAAGTGATTCGCTTCGCAGAATAAGGCCCACTATAAAAGAAGGCAACAAGCGCTTTTAGAATAAACTACGTTAGACTTAATGAAGCTATATAAAAAAAATAAAAAAAAATAAAAAATAAGAATAAAATACAGGAATAATAAATTATAAGAACTTCTAATAAATCTTAAATAATATTTTAAATTTTAAATTTTTAGATTATATATTATTAAGATACATAAATTATATATTTTTATTAAATTTTATATTAAGCATTATATTAAGTTAAACAAATGATCCGACTCCAAAAGGAACTCCTTTAGTCGTTTTTTAAAAGAATCCACTGATGCTATATTTTTAATATTACTAGGTAACCGATTGTATAACCCAGATCCTGACACTGAAATTCTCTGAGATGTTAGCACATTATTAAGTCTTGGTATTCTAATATTATTCCGGTTTCTAGTATTAAAATTATGAGTATAATTTTGAATAGAATTTATGTTGTACTGCCCGATATTATTAAGTATTTTATATATCCCCAAAATTTGTTGAAATTGAAAAATTCCTTGATAGGCATTATTTTTAAGTTTAAATATAAGCGATGAGTATTATAGCGTAAAGGTAAATTTAGAATATTTTTCAAAATTTTATTTTATGAAATTTAGATTTGAGAAATTCTATTATTGGACGCCCAGATTGCTGTGCCGTATGCCAAAAGAATAGAACTTATATATGCATGATACATTTTTAGCTTAATACTATTAGGAATTTTGGATTTATATTTAAATAAAATACCATTAAGAGTATTGAGCTTTCTATCTAACATATCAATATGTGGCTGCCAACTTAAATATTTGTCAAATACGACTCCAAGAAATTTAATTTCATCAACATCTTTTAAAACTACATTGCCAATTTTAATTTCTATACAACCTATATTTCTTTGACGATGTCTAAAATGGATGATTTTAGTTTTTTCCGCGTTCATAACGATTTTGTTTAATCTGAAATACTCCGTTATTATCATTGTATCATGCTCTACATGAGATTATTACCAGACTAGAACAAGCTGCAGTCGTCTGCAAATAGATATAATTTACCTATTAATGGCAATTTGTGTATATCATTTATGTAGATTAGATAGAGCCTTGAGGAATACCAATGTTAACTGAATTGTAGGAGCTAAAGCAGTTATTATACGAAACAAACTGATTTATATTCTTTAAATAGCTTTCCATTAACTTCAGCGAAAAAATCTAATAAGATTCAAATCTAAAGCCTAAAAAAGATAACTTTGTTAGAAGCAAATTATGGTTAGCTGTATCAAAAGCTTTTTTCAAATCGATGAATAAACCTGTAACAATATTAAAGTTAAAAATTTTCTGACAGATCATATCAACAACGTCAATTAATTGAGAACCAATACCTTTTTGGAACCCATATTGATAAGGAAACAAAAAGTTGTTGGATATCAGATGATTATTTATATCAATATACATGGCATTTTCAATTATTTTAGAAAATACACAAGGTATGGCTATAGGTCTGTAATTTGAAACATCAGTTTTTAAACCCTCATTGTTGATGGGAACTACTTTTTGAATTTTAAGAATGTTTGGAAAGGAGCAATCGTCGATTTTTTTATTGTATAAATCAGAAACTAAAGAAGAATAAATTGTTTGAGAGTTTTTTATTATTTTTGTTGGAATTCCATCATGTCCCACAGACTTTTTACTTTATAAATTAGCTAAAACGTTTGAGATTAACGTTACATTTACTTTTTTGAACTGAAAATTGGCGAAATCATTATTTAAAGTAGAAAAGAAATTAATATTATCATTTGGTCTCACATTTACTGAATTAGTTATAATTAAACCAATGTTAGCAAAATAATTGTTAAATTCATCAGCAATAAGCTTAGTGTCTTCAATGTAAGTATTATCATTACTTATTAAAAATTTTCTGGTCACCCACACAAGACTCAATACGGTAAGCATAATAGTTCTTTTTACAATTTTTAATTAATTTAGATACAAGTTTATTTAAACTAACGAAAGCTGACCTTAAATTTAAATTATTTCGATTACGTTTATATTTATTTCTTAATTTGTTCTTCTCTCTAATTAGATTTTTTAAATTCTAATTAAATTATTATTCATCCATGGAACTAAGAAATCTCTACAGTCAATTTTTGAATCCCTTACTATTGAATTTGAATCAATAATTTGTTTGGTATCAGAAATTAACATTTCACACATGTTATTAGCATTTAGATTACTGTAATTATTTCTACTTGGTAAAAAATTGTTTATATCACCGATAATATTGCTATAACATACTTTAACTGCTTGATACGATTTAATATGGTTAATATTAATTTTTTTATTCAATAAAATTATTAACGCATTATGATCACTGATAACACTTTCTATTGAAGATATATCAGTGCAAATGTGTGTATCATTATAATACACATGATCAATACATGTTTTATTACTTGGTCTTGTTATTAAATTATGACGATGATTGTAGTTGAAGGAAATAAGAAAAAAATTAGGAAAAAAAAAATTTTTTTTAGAAATATTTGCCTTTAATTTAAGCGTACTAAAACTACAAAAATAAACTTTAGAATCGCAGCTATATATAATGTTTTCATAGCAAGTTATGATTGTAATTACGGAAAAACCAAATTAGCCGAAATTCTAGGAAGTCTTGAGATGAGATTAAGAGATTTGGTAAAAAGTTCGGCAAATTTGCTTTTTCCGTAATTATAATCATAACTTGATATGAAAACATTATATCAAGCTGCGATTCTAAAGTTTATTTTTGTAGTTTTAGTACGCTTAAATTAAAGGCAAATATTTCTAAAAAAAAATTTTTTTTCCCTAATTTTATTTTCGACTTTTTAGTGAAAATATTTAATGAAAAATAATATATTTTCAAAGAACAACACATATAATCAAATGGCACTAAAATTCACTCTAACGCAATTTGGTTATTATTGCTTATACTTCAAATGTGTAATTATAATTTATATTACTGTAACAAAGTTTATAAAAATATGTAGGTAGGTATATTTTAAAAAATTTTTTGGAGATTTTTGATTAGATACCTTTGAACTTTTTAATTTACGTATTAAAAACTTTTCACCAATAAAAAATTACGCGCTTTATAAAAAGAAACCCTGTTAAATACAAAAAATATTTGACGTAAAATCGTAGATTAAATCTGAGAAAAAGTCTGAAATGTAAACAGTCATCCGACTTTATCTACGATAAAATTCGATTTTGTCCGATGTGTAAACGCTGCCTAAGCATAAATTGGCATATAAATGTATAATATATACATGCATAAATCGAAATTGAACTTTTTTTACATGCGAGAAGAGTAATTTGTAACTGAGTGATAGATAACTGATACTTGATTGGTTCAAATTTTGTTTTCTTCCATAAATAATGTTTGCACATTATTTTCAATTAAACTAAGCCATATGATTATGTATGTAACAAATACAAGCCCTATATGACACATGTACGTTACGTACATATACTTAGTGAGAGAAAGAGAAATAATAAAAGAAAGAGATTAATAAAAGAAACCAAATTAAAAACACAAAAAAAAATATAATGAAAATGATGATTGAAAATAATTGAAATTGAATAATAATAGAAAATGATTGAAATATAATGATAATGATTTGTATTGCACACTATTTTGTACATATTCCTTTTTTGTTTTTCTTTTTTTGCTTCTTTACACCATAGAAATGTCAATAAATATAGTGAATTTAAAGAGAAACCAAATTTTAACTTTATCAAATATCCATATTCCATTATTAGTAGACACACATATGTAAATTTCACTTTAGTTGAATGCAAATAATATCTATAATCTATATTAACAAGAATATACACTCCCATTTTACGTAAACCTAATTTTTAAGAAATACCAAACCGAGCAAAATATCATTAGTTAAAAGAGGTAAACTTTACATTTACTTATCGTATACCAAATTTATGATGAGAGAGAAAAGGTACAAAACAGATGTTTATTTGCTTTATACTGTAAAATAATTTTGCGTTCTCATTATTCTCCTTTGGATTTGTTTACGCTTCCTCCCATTATTTATATCAGGCAGGGTGGCAAAAAATGTTAGTTCTAATTTAGTTTGTTCCCTTATGCGAGGATTAATTCTGATCTTTTATTATTTTAATATTTTCGTTTTAAACATTATTATTTTCGTATATACCTATTAAAAATATTAAATTATAATTACATTACAATAATATAAAATATTATTAATATTTTTGTCAGTAATAATTTGGAGTTACAAACATTATTATTTTTTATTAATTATATTAGTAAACCTAAATATTTATTATTTTGGTATACGATTATAAAATGAGGATTACTATTTACAAATCACAGAATTTAAAGAATGTGATAACGCTGTTTTAGTTAGGTCTCCTAAAAATCTTATGCATAGTTGATATAATTTAGAAAATAATATTGTTAAATATTTCAACGAAATTTTTGTCGAAAATTTTTTTCAAAATTATAAACTTTATTTATTTAATTTCAGCCAACTTCTTTTGTTACTCTCTTTTGTTTACTATATTTTTTCTTTTTCTTACACGTAAAATTCTTATTATCGTCTATTTCTGACAATGTTTATCAAATTTGTATATGAATTTGTGTGCAAACAAATGAATACATACATGAGTTCATACTCTTTTCATGGATATAATTTGGTTAAATGGTTATTGAAATGGGTATTTTGTTGAATTGAAGCAAATTGAAACAAGCATATAAAGTCCAAGGCAAGTTAATTAAGGCAAATATAATAAATCAAACTGGTTTTTAATAGAGTCATCATTGAATAAATTTATGTTAGTATCACCTGACATCAAGCACGGTTCTGTCGAAATTTTGGAAAATATAAGTTCAATATTATTAAAGAAAATCTCGTGTTTGCATTTCTGTGATCTAAAATGATTGATTAAGTTAACCTTTAGTACTAAAGACGAAGTATAATAGATCTTTACAGATTGGAGCCATATATAAAAAAACCCAAGAACAACAAAATAGTGCCAAATATCTAGGCATCCTTCCTAGGAAATATCATGTTAAAATAATTATACAGATTAGTAGTGTAGTTTTAAAAAATAGTATTTTTGAATTTTCGCCTTTAACGAATAATCAATTCAGTAATCCAAATTTTTGAATAAATTTCGGTTTTATAGTCTGGGTTATTTTTTTTTTTTTATATATACCAACAATATTTACAAAAATGTTAAATATTTGCTTATTTAAATCTACCAATTCTAATGTAAAAATAAATAAAATCAAAATGTGCAAATATGTAATATGATTCTGACAATTAAAATTCCGAATAGATTTCACTCTGTAGTCTGTGGTTTATTGTATTTTCATGTCAATTCATTAAAATATGTAAATTTTTTTACGAAGTAATCATTTCTGCATTATCTATATGTAAAAATATTTATAATGAAATTTTCATAGAAAATATTCTACTATATATAGGGTTGTCCCTTCTATGGTAAATACTATGTAACAATATAGAATGTTAAATTTTAATTTAAAACAATATTTACATAAATTTGTACGATTTTTTTTTTTTGATTTTTGACCTCTTTTAATTATTATACAACCGTCATTTTTCATTAAAATTCCATAATTTTAATGATAGCGAAATTTACATTGTCATCAGTCTGTTATACCAAATATGGTAAATAATTCTAAACTCACCTTTAACTATCAGATACAAATAGTTCGACACTGTCCAACATTTCGATATTATATTTCATATCATTAACTTTTAGAACAGTGTTTCACAAACTTTGACATAAAATATAGTAGTAGGTAAAAATATTGCTTTAAAGCAAAAATAAATATAGAGTAAAAATATAATTTTTATGTCAAAATGCTATAATATCTGATTACTCCTACCTCGTTATATAGACATTTTCTTTTTCAATTACTTGTCACACTTACTATACAACAATTTTCATAATAAAATTTTTCAAAAACAGTAAAGTATTGCTTTTTGATTGCTTATACTTATTTATTACTGTTTTTATCTGTCATAGACCACGCAATTGGTGATTCTATTAACTTAAAAGAATTGCAAAATTTCTGTTTTTTGTTTTATAGCCAGGGTTTCACTTTATTATCCGCGTATAGATTTTTTTTTTTAATTTCTATTTTTGTTAAACTATATACAAATTGCCTATCCCGAAACACCGAAATTGAAATACAGATCTGATACATCTCGATCTATTCTGCGGATCAGAATCACGACCACTGATCCGGGCAATATTGAGCATGGTGTTTGGTAAAAAAAAATTGTCGCTCAGTATATAGTCCTAAAATAAACGATGGGGGGTAGCAGATATGATGCCCCCCTCTATGAGCGTTATATTTTCAAGAGACTATACAATGACTAGCAGATTGATGAAAATTATTCAGCCAAGAGATTCTTCGAATCCAGATTCAAAAGTTATAGACGACGGAGCAGACCAAACCTTCGTCTGATACATGAAATATCGGTAAACTTGAAGCAATTGGGTATCTTCAACTGAATAAATATATATATGTAACATATATACAAAGAGAATGAGATCAAATTTAGTAGTTCAGTGGTTCAGTGGACTGCAAAAATGGAGAACGTAAATGAGTACAGTTATTTGATCATAATTAAATTAAATCTTTAAAAAAAAATTTTTTTCAAACTTTCAGGACTAGTTTAATTATCTGACTATCATTTTTTAATATTCCATTTATTAATATTAACAAAATTTTTAAATTAAAATTTCAATAACCGTATAGACACCTTCTTAAATCCCAAAATATTACAAAAAAAAAACTGAAAAGATTTGAAATATTCTCACCTCCGATTATCAAAAAATCTTGGAGTACAACCATTATTCGAATAAAACAAGAATGTCACCCTATAAGAATAATTAAATTTTTCTCAATATATTTCAAAGCTAATGAAATACTTACGAATAATTTTTAAAATAAATTGAGAACCACTGAACTACAAAATTACACAATACTTGTATAATGTAGGCGCCAAAAATTTTTATTCAGTATAGTTTGAAGTGTAAGTGGACTGACTATCAGGTTTGAACTACATTTTATGCTAATTTCTATTTTTGATCTCGTTCTCATTGTATATATATTTATATTATATATATATATGTATATTTATAAATATCCACAAACAGTATATTGTATTAAAATATGGAGTACAGAAAAAAAGTGTCAATAGGGCATGCTACCGAAAAGAAAATCTATTTAGATCCAATTATATTCGAGGTTAGAAAACAAATAAAAAAAAAAAACAAAACAAATCAAAATATACACCACCATAATAGTGTAAAATAAAAACGAGAATAAAAAAATTCATAAAAAAAAAGAAATATAAAAATGGAAAAAAAAATGCACAAAAGAAAATGTTTCAACGTGTGAGAGGTTAAAAAAAATTTTGCTTTTAAATTTTTCTTACAACTTCCAAAAATTTTATTGATTTTAAATCGGATATAGCAATACAAAAAAATAATTCAACAAGTTCAATCTTTAATTATGATTCTAGAAAGTATTTTTATACATCATGGGTAATTTAATGTAATTTTAGGTATACTGTCCACAGACTGTTACACACATTTCATTTTTACTTAAGCATAATCCTAAATTTTGCAAAAAAAAAATCTGTGTTTTAACTAAAATGTCTGAGCTAAATTTAATTAAATTATTTAAAAGGCTTATTTGTAACAAATTATTAACGTGTATCGTCTTTATGTTCTTTTTGGTTCAGTTTTATTGTCACACTTTCAGGTTCTAGCTATTTACAGATGGATTACAGATGGATATTTACAATTTTTTTTGCTTTATAGCCTGTTCTTATAGCCACACTATCATTGAAGTCGCATGCGTATTATAAAATCCCTATATATAGAACTAGTTAATGTTATCTCTGATTTTTCTATAAATCTGAAGATAATTTTATGTAAGTCTTCTGCTTGAATAAACCTCTATCCAAAGAGAAATAATATTTTGTTTTCACTAAACAATCCAATATTCGTACAAGTTGTGTTGGGTTGGGCTATTTACTGTCGCATAGTTTGATGGTCGTTTACTTACCCAGCCTGTGCTACTGACGATTCACTTGACAGTAAGAAATTTCGCTAAGAATCGAATTTCTTTCCTTGCCATTTTCATTACTTTTGCAAGTAATTTCTTTGAGTTTGTTGTAAATTAATTTTTTACATCTCTCAATTGTTTGCTAATGATATTTTGATTGACTTTCAAGATTGAGTCCTTTCAATATCATTTAAGTTATAGAAAATAGAATGTGACATAAAAATAGAGCCAGTTTTGATCTTATTGGCCTTAGTTTTACTATATTTTTACAAAATGATGTGTAACCCTCTTTGACCTCTAATTCTGTGATAATAGATAATAGTAAGCCAATTTCAAACTGGTTTAAATTTCAATTTAATTTTATTTAGGGTTAATATTGCTGTTTGACTTACTTCCATTTTTAAAATTTATTTCTCACAAGCATATTTCAAATGCATGTGCCTCTGTTTGCAACGCTGTTTAATAATAATTACATAAGCTTGCATAGAATGTTACCTCAGAAGGATACAATCTATATGCTTCAGTGTCTATTTTATTTTTAATTCTTAATTTATATAGCAATCAGATTCATAACCCATGTTCTAGTTTAGGTTTATAATGTACCCAGTTTTCCGATCTGAAAAAATTACCTTAAAAAACTGTGTTTGGAAAAATTATTCGATTTTGATGCAACGTTATATTTTTTTGGCTGCTGAACAGCATTTAATAACATACAAACTTTTTTTCTTAACCTAACGTTCTTACCACTTACCTAGTTAACGAACCTAATTTCATTTACTATTCAAAAGGTATAAGAAGTTAGACTGACGATTAGCAAATGATTAACAAAATTTGACCTAAAAAATTATAAAACTGAATTTTAAAAGTTGCAAAACAAAATTTTTTATAATACAAATAAAAAACGAAAAATTGTGAATTTAAAAAAGCCTCACTTTAAAAACATTCAGTCAATATTTTAAAAAAATTCAAATAAAATTTTCATAAAAAGAATGCTAAATTTTTCAAATATCAAAATAAAACTCATTATTATTTACATTTCATTAAATTTTTCTTTTTATATAAATACATAATATACAATTTTATAATGATATAATATATCTACATAGTTGAAAATAATATCACTAACCTGAAATATCTTTAATATAAATTTTCATCATTTAATAGAAACAAAAAACAAAAGGACATTAAAAATGATTAATTTTTCATATTTATTACCATTTTTAATTGAATATCAACAACTTTTATTTAACCACAAAAAAACAAAAACAACAAACATACATACATAAATAAAAATATAACTTTTATAATTTCCAAAAAATATAACATGATGAAAAATCTCTACAAAAACAAAAATAAAAAAAAATAAAAATAATAATAAGAAAAAAAACTCATTTCAATAATTCATAATCTAATAACATTAATGGTTTCTTACCAACATTTATTTACAGGTATTTTATGTTATATACATATATAATATATATACAGAATATATAAGGTCTCGAAATGATGTACGTATATAATGATATTCTAAACATGTCCTTTTGTCTACACGTACTTCTTAAAAATAAATTTTTATTTCTCTTTTGCTCTATTTTTATTTTATTTCTTTGTATTTTTGTTATTTTTACGGACATTTGTAGGGAATTTGTGCTGTATTCCACTAAAAATTAAAAAAAAAAAAATACAAAACCAAAAACCTACGAATAAAATAAAATGGGCACTAGTGTTTGAATCAGTGATTTCCAAATACTTCCTCAGTTTTGAAATATATTTTAGAGCTTAATTGGTAAGAGGAGTTACCATCAAATGCCTATTTTTCATTTGCCTGTACTTCATTTCCCGATAAGTATTTATATGAACATTTTATGGGTACGAAATCCAAAATCCGAAATCCGAAATACAAAATACCAATTACAGAACTCCACAGTACGTAAGTTCCAAATTCTGACTTCAATTCATTTAATGTTTTCGAATTTCAAACGTTTTGTTTCTATCCAACAGCGACTACGCATAAAAATTCTGTAAAGAACTTTGATTTTGAATACAATTCTAAAATCGCTCCTAACTCATAATCTGGCATAATAAAAGTGAAATGATAATAAAGGCAAACCACAAGATACTACAAGCAAATTGAAATAAATGTTGTATGTGGCATGCTCGCAGATAAGAGTAAGAGACATTTTAATTTTTTAAATGAATTATTTCCAGTCAAAAGTATCTTTTCGATAATTGAATTATCGACTTTGATCTTTGATGCCTCAAGAGAAGCTTAAGAACAAGTTTAATTCGAACGAGAGAAATTGAATCTACTTCATAGAATAGATACTTATAGGTAGGAATCTATTACATCTCTTATAAAATCATTGCTAATATTGTTGTGCCATTATACATATATATCACGAAATTAAAACGCTGTAGATTTATTTGACTGCGAAAATGAAAGACCATCCTTACCTGCAACAAATTATTCGATTCGAAGACGTATTGAGCGGATACTAAAATTATTTAAAAATAGTCCAATTTACTTCATGATAACTATAACCGTAATGACAGCATAACATTTGATAAGATATTGTTTGTTTTACACGCGATTTAAATTTCACCAACATATGATGCTTTTCGTATCAAAACCCGAAAATTATTTAATATTCACTAATTCTGGCTATACTGGCAATATTCAACCATATTTGATCATCAATGTCCAGTAACCCTATCCATGGGGCTTATGGCAGAAATAAAATCTTTCCAACGGCTCTTATCTTCGGCTAATCTCTTCAATTGTGGCATCTTCTTTCCTGGGTATTTGGTTCGGCTAAAGCAGTTGTTGTTCTCCATGTTTTTCTCAACCTTCCGTCGCAACGTGTATACTCTGAGGATTCCATTCGAAATATTGTTTCGCGATGTTGTTGTCAGTTTTCCTAAGAATATGACCGATCCAACGCCCTTTCCTCTGTCGTATTTCTACGTTTATTTATTTTTGCTTCGTTTATTGCCACGTTCTGTTAAAAACGGTTTGTGGTCAACGAATGTTTAAGGTACGCCGGAGACTTCTTTTGATGTAGACTGATGTAGATTGATAGTTTCCTGATGATGTTTAGTGAAACTTTCTATGTTTTGCAAGCGTACAAGAAACAGATTTTACATTTGCGTTGAATATTCTTATTTTTGTGCGCAAGTATATGTTGCTTGCCTGCAATATTTTTTAAATCATCCCAAAAGTAGTACGGGCTTTGCTGATTCGGTCGTCAATATCCAAATCAGCATCTTCATCTTATGACATGATGCTGCCCAGGTAGTTGAACAACTCACCTCTTCAATTCGCGTTTCTCTATGGAGGATCGGATGTTGCGATGTATGAGTTGTGCGCATGATTTTGGTTTTAGCTGAGTTGACTTTTAGGCTCGCACTATTTTTTTTGTCATACAGCCTTTGACACCATTTAAACCTCCATTCGTATGTGACAATAAACACAAATCGTCGGCGTAATCTAAGTAGCTGATACGTGCGAAAGGACGCCCTTGGATATCGTTACTCTCGTTTATACCCACAGTAGTAGTCATTATGTCATCCATTACTACTAAAAACAATATGAGAGATAAAATACAGCCCTGTTTCTTTAATTATGACTATAATTTTTTCTTGAATATCTTTCCTACTAAGCGATTCCCAAATATACTTGCGGCTCACTCTATCAAAGACTTTCTCAAAATCTACATACATGAGATTTAGCGGTCCTTTAAATTCAGTGGATTATTCAAGGATTATTCGTAATCTGTTGATGTGATCCAAAAACGAATGGCCACTGCGAAAACCTACTTGGTGTATTTTGAGTTTAGCTTGTACTCTGCCTTTAAGCCTTTCGAGTATTATTCTATTATTTTTTGACATTTTGAAAAAACTGCAATCATACGTCTTAGGAAAACCAATTGTTTTAAATCCATCCGAAAATAAGCACGGATAATGGGTTGTGCTGGTTCTTGTAGATGATTTGAAAGGTAACAATGTCACTATTGGACATTTTCTTCCTCTTATGATCGTATTATGATATTTTTTTCTTAAATACACGTCTTAGTTGGATCTTATATATATCAATATATTTTCCGGCTACAGATGTTAAGAAAAACACAAATAGTTGACCAATAGTTGTCTTTTAAAAATATGCTTGCTCGCTAAAAATTAATTTATTGTTTTCAAAAAATTGAAGGCTAACCGGCAAACAAAGCTAAAAAAACAATGGGTACAATCTTTTTACGTGAAATTAGATTTTCAATTAACAAGTGTTAAACTAAAACATCAGCATTATTTTTATTTTCAGCCTACCGAGAAATTGATTAATCTGTCTTCTGCAATTTCATTGAAAATTTCCCGAAGTTTTCCATCGAAAGTAAAAAGAATAGCTATGATGCTCTAAAACACAAAAAACGGTTTTACTTTATTCTGTTTTACGATATCACTAATTTATCACTTCAGAACCACTGCTTTAATTATAAAATCATTAAATTATTGCCTAGGACTAAAGGTAAATGTACTTAATAAAAATTGATATATGTATACATAGATACTCACATAATTTAACTATACATTGATACTTGTGGCGAAAATATAATAATATTAAATAATTCATTTTGGGTTATGACCCCAAAGGACATAATCTTTCTCTTTCTTTCTCATTCAACTCCATTTACTTCATAATTTATAAAATATTTAAATTTACAGAAATATTTTTTACATTAAAATAACCAAACGGTTACCTATATTTCAAACAATTTTTGATTTTATTTTATTATTTTTGATGTAATTATAGATGGTAAAAATTACCTTGCAGTTGTTTACTGTTGCCAAAGTAATTCAGGATATATGTATTGCCATTAGGTATATAGGTATACTATAATGTACATAAAAAAAAAAATTTTATGACACATAAGGCGAAATAATATCAAAAGAAAATTATATTGAATATCCTTTTTTTAAATATTAACTAGGATACTTTCAACATTAATTAATCACTCTCAATAGAATGAATAAAAATTTTGCGGAAACATTAAATATGAGAAATTTAGTTTTCATACTACATACATACATAGTAGTTTTTCTTTTTATGTTTGTATTTGTATTATTATAAAAGGTAGGAATAATATAATATATTAAATTAATTGCATCGTATTATGACATAAAAAAGGACATTAATTCTATATGAATTATTATTTCATACATATTATAATGATATATATATATGTATATATTTTATGTAATTATATTTTTATATTTCCTCAAAATGTACAAACTAATGTGAGAAATAATTTAGGATAAAGGAATATAAATATAAATTTATTAAAATTAGTTAAATTTATAAAGATTATAAGAAATATTAGTATTCATATTATCAAGAATTATTTTTAACCTTAACAATTCAATCGGGAGTGATATACTACCAAATTGTTATTATTGTACCGATGGGCTTTAAATGAAAGTTTAAATTAATTTATAATCTTATTTACCTTATTATGTATTTACTGCTATCTGGGAAGAAAAATGTTATTATAAGATTACTAGTGGATCCCCTGTGCAATTGCACAGAGGTAGTTCTTTCAAACACAATTTTATGTTAAAAGAAATATTTGTTTTGGTATAATTGTAGTTGTTTTCTTGATTATTCGCTTAATTATTGAATACATATATTATAATGAAATTGAAGTATAATACCAAATACTTTATGAGGAAATTAACAATAATTTCAATATATATAACTTAACACTAATATATACAACTAAATAAAATATTATTTTAATTCTTTTATAGTCAAAAACGTTTGTAGTCATAATTCTGTTATAACAATAGGTCAACAGTGAATTATTTTATTAAAACACTGATTTATATATAGTTTTTCCTGTTCGTTATTACAAATATGTATATTTTGTGATTACATAACAGATATGCTATTTATGAATAAAATAAAGTTTAAAATTGTTATACGAAAGGTGTTTTATTGAATTGGATTTTGTTTATAAAGATGCAATTTTTTTTTACTACGCCTATAGTCACAAAACGGTTATAGTCAGAAATATTACTGAAATTTAGCGAATGACTATAACCGTGTTTTACTGCATATATTTTTTTTAATGATAGCAGAAGCAAATGAGCTAACATTTATTGTATAATTTTTGAAGAGTATGATCTGATCTGATTTTTGTTTTTCTATTTTGTGTTCAATTTTTGTTTTTGTTTTTGTACTTTTTTCTATAAGTTTGTGTCTTTATTTAAAATGACAGAATTTTTACGAAGCATTTTTAAAAATTTCCCGTAATTGAAATTCCTTTTAGAGTATATATGGCGCTCAACTTAGAAATAACCGTCACTATTTGGTGTAAATATTTGAAATGTTTTAAGTATTCAGCAAAAAGAACTTGCTAAAATTTTAATATTTTTGTGGTGTACATAATTCACTATTCAATTATTTTTCCTTTTTTACTCACCACGTCGTTCATCTTGTGTATTATAATATAAACTATTCCCCACATGACCGTTCTTGTGTAATATACATATATAAGATATATTATAAAAATTAATATTATAATACATAATAATAAAAAAAATATTTTTTTAATAAAAATTTTAAAAAAATTAGAATTAATAGAGAATCGAGCTCACAAAAATTTGTGATATTATAACCTATATTAATAATATTATCCTAATAACTAATTTTTTTCCTACTAAAAGTCCAAAAAATCAAATGCGATAAATAAAAAAAAAAAAGAATTTGACTCATAAGAGAATCGACAAAGATTTCTGATATTAAATGATGCTTTAACCAACCCAGCTAATATCTTATAAAAATTGTTTACCCAAAATATACACATTAAATAAAAATTTATTTTGATCGCCTAGACCTGCATCATTATTGATTGATAGAATGAAAAAAAAAACGAAGCACACGAAAAACCACGAAAAGTGTGTCTTAAAAATCGTGTTCTTGTATATTATAACATAGATAAAATAAAAATTATTAAAAAATAAAATGTAATTACTCTCTGATGGCTTTAAGTAGTAAAATATTCCACAATAAATACATCAACAGGGTGAACAAGATTAAGATCTACAAAAGATACATGAAATCTATTATGACCATTATACTATATAGAGGAGAGTAGGGCCATTAATCACCACACAATTATTAAGAAAACCTGGACATAGGTTTGGCAAATATTTATTATTTCCTTCTTGTTATATTTATTGTTTGCTTACTGTTGACTACCATATCGTCGGTTTAGTGCTTATTTCGGACAAGCACCAAAGGCCAAAATGTTGGGAAAACGAGTTTAAAGTTTAATTATTCAAAAACTGCTCTATAGATTTTAATAAAATTTTCGGTATTAAATTAAAATATAGTTATTTATTAATTTTGAACATTTTAAGGACTGAATTTAAGTTTAATGTAAGTTATGTTGTCTATAATGTAAGATTTTTCACCATTGGCTAAATCTCATCACCTAGATATTTTTAATTATGCTTTTATAGAGTTGTCCGAATACATTTCGAATTATTCGAAACAAGAAATAAATTACGGTAAAACATTTTTAATATTTAATTAAAAAATAATATACATTTATTTATTATAATATAAGATAATTTTAAATTTAATAATATTTTTTATTAAAATTCAGATGTCCTGTATTTCAAAAAAAAATCTGAATTTTTTTAGCAAATATCGTAATTGGTTTAGCAAATACCTGAATATATTTAACAAAAACCTCAATTAGACTAGCAAATGCTATATACCAAAATTAGATTTATATATCTTAAAAATCAACCATCATTCTGTATTAATTCAGTTTGACACATTGAAAAATATTTGAATTTATCAATTTAAAATACCAAAAATTCATTAAGAAAAAAAACATCAAAAGAAAAACAAGTACAAAATTTATCAGAATTATTCCAATGAAAAAACATAGTGTTGGATTTTATTTTTCAATGCTATCGACCTTATAATATATAATTAAAACAATATAAATTTATTATAACAATTCATGATATACATCTTTTCTTTTAGCTGGGCTATCATAAAGAAATCACTTTAATTGCTCCCAATGGAATAATAATTTTCTACAACTTATCTTCAAACATTTTTTTTTTGTTTTTATATGATATATACGAATACATACAGAAGTATACTATGTATAGACAAACCAAAAACAATAAAAAATAACTACACATCTCCAAAATGTATATAACACCACCAATACCCACCTACAGTTATTTTTTCAGTTCATGAAAATTTACTATAAAATTTTCATTTTACTTATCTTTTCGGACATTTTATGCGATCATTCATTTTTAATAATTTATGAAAGGAAATCTAAAAAGAAAATGAACTGGACTGGATTGTATTGGAATGATGTAACATAATATTTTTAGAAAATATTTATTTATGATATATTTATTTTAGAAAATTAAGTATGAAAAGAAGGAATGTAGAATAAACAAATAAAAACAATAGAAAAGGGAACGTTTGTTGTTTTTTAATGATATTGTCAATGAAATTTGGTGCAAAGTTCATTGAAAAGTTTTGTTTTTTTAAATAATAAATAAATTTATAAAATTATTTATTGATATTACTATTGTTTTTTTTATTTTTGTCATTTTCAAATGAATAACAAAAATATTCGCCTTTATAAAATTAATTCTAATAAAAATATTTATGAAAATAAATCACGTACAAATTTTTTGCCTCTCAAAATATTTTATTGTTGACATTTTTTTCTTTTAATATTATGAATTTAATTATTGTAAGTGTTTTTAGTTCCAAGGTATGTGATGTAGAAAAATTTCACTGCGCTGAAAGGTTGTCAATAAACTATTTCGCCAGTTATTTGATATCAGATTGCCTAAATTCAGGCATTTTGAATGATTTAATTTATTTTTTACACTCTTGGTGTTCTTATAACAGTCTCGAACAAGACACTTCCACATGCTAAGTCATTTCGTTTTCCAGGAGAAGCTCAGCTCGGTCAGTTTATTTCAATAACTCAGGATGTGATAACTATGTGTCACATTTTGGCTAGGGTACATAATCGCTTATGTCAATATGACTTACAAATATTTTTGTCATAATTTTCAAATATATTTAGTGATAAAACGGCTTATTTTACCTAAGCAATTTTTACAATATTTTATTTATTAATATTGATATTTTGCAACAACGTAAAGGATTTTAAAATATTAGGTTTTTTTCATTTCAAAGGCTTACATAATTTAATCGACTTTAAAAACCAAAAACTGGTACAGTACCGATACTATATTTGTAAAATGTTATTTTAAACTTCAAACTTGTTAAAAAGGTTTATAAAATTGCTAAAAACATCAATTTCACACATGGGCCGTTATAATTTTTTCCAACAAAATAAGGACTTATGCACAAATCCTACTTCATATCAACTTAAATGTGTTAATTAAGGCTAAGTGTAGACATGCAATTTTGTAACTATTTTATTGCACATTTGTGTTCCATTAGTTTATTTTGAAAGTGATCAGCAATGGATCTTATATGTGCTCAGATTCATATAAACTAATGTAGCCCAAATGTGCAAACAAACAGTTGTATAATTTAAAAATTGCTTGTCTGCGTCTAGCCTAAGAGATCACTTTCATTCTAGGATTTACAATATAATTATTTCTTTTTATATGTTTGAAGGGAAATGCATAAGAAAAAGAAGAAAAAAAATCAAATATTATTAACTAATTTAAGGGATATGCCGGCGGGCGCGTTATGGGGCAATTTTAATGATTTTTAGTATTTTATGTATTTTAGAGCTAATTTTCTTTTTTTAATTTTGTGTGTGATATTCTATTATTATATTACATTTGACATGAAGAGGTACATCGCATTTTAAACAACGCGTTGTTGTTCGATCGTGGCAGTATCTACAGCGCAACTGCTTTGCTTTTCCATCTAATTGACGAAGAATTTCTGTGAGCAAATGGTCTAATCGATCAAATCGCGTATCATGTGGCATCGCTGCTCTTCCCGATGGTGTTGCAGGTGCTCCATAAATTGCTAACAAAGCAATGGCAATACGGCGACGAAAAGTTAAATGATCCATTTTCCCACCCATTTCTCGGTGTAATTGCCATGTATTGTGTTCACCCAAATCAATACAATGAGAAAATATAGGAAAGTACCCTTTTTTGCAATGAACAGATATGCGATAGTAGCGATACAGACTTATATTTTCATTAGCACGGCCAACGCCTCCCATATAAAGGTTATATTTATGAATTAATTTAGGTTGAATGTCAATCACATTATCTTTTTCTTTCTGGGATCTTCGTCCAATTAAACGTGCAGATTCCACCGAATGAATATTTGAGGTAACATTTACAGAACTGCTATCATTTCAAGCACATACAATTAAATTTTCATATTTAGTTTTACGGTAATCATACCAGCCTCTTTGCGTTTTTTTAGTTCTTTCTTTTTTGGCAAAGGACAGTTACACAATCGATTTTCACGTATTGTACCCGTGCCTTTCAATTGGTGCTGTTTCAGTTCAATTAATAAAGGTAATGTGGTAAATAAATTATCAAAATAAAGATGGTAATTAACGTTTGACTCTTGTTGACAAAGAATATCAGCGTAAGTTAATACTACGCTTGGCCCCAGACCCATTTCCTCATAAATGTTGTTGACAAATGTTCCTGCACCTTAGTATGGTTCCAACCAAATAATGTATCCTTTAAAAGTTGCTCCAATCCAAAATTTATAGCCATATCTTATAGGCTTTCCATGTCGACCGAAATATGGAACCATTTGCTCATCAATGCTATGTTGTAATACCTTGAGAGTATTCTTTTGGGAATTTTCATTTAGCTTTCTTAATAGTGGTCTAAATTTTGCAAACTTGTCTGTTTATCATTATCAATAAAATGTAGATATCTGAATATGAAATCAAATCTATCTCTTCTAATTGAATTTGATACCATATCGTTGTGGGAATCTTGTGATTTTTCCCAGTACATACGATATCGAGAAACAATATTATAGCCACAATAAGGAGTACGTTATATTTTCACTTGCATTGTTTTTCATGGCTTACTTGTTGGAATGATGAACAATATCATCAACAAATATATCATCAGTAAATTAAGAAAACAGTTCCATAGGAGTCGCTAAATCTTCAATGTAATCTGAAACTAATAGCTCGTTCTCAACAAGATGTTTTTTTGTCCATTTTAGAGTAGCCTTAACAAATTTTGTTTTTTTATATTCTGGAAAAAACACAACAAATTTTTTCATCTTCAGAAGAGTCTTTGCGTTGTACTATCTCAACTTCAGCATTTAACAATAATAAAAAGTTATCTAAATCTACTAGTTATAACCGGGAATAATATTTATGTTGTAAGATGTATTTTGTCATATGTCTTCATCTTGTTCTAAGATATCAATTATTTCATTTAGTGTAATGTTACTGAAAAAAATTAAAAAATTATAATATTATCACACCTTATTATCCTAATGTACTATATATAGTACACCTCTACATTACCATTACCATTACCTTTACATTTACCTTTATATTTTTTTTTTTTTTTTTTTTTATGCATAGCCAAAACACCGATTGGTACGTTTGGCTAGGGAGGGAAAGGAAAATTTGAAAAGGAGGATGGTAAAAGGGAAGGAGGACAATTACGAACGAAGGTGTTAATGTTCGTCTTGAATTTGTTTAGGTCATAAATATAAAATTTGTCATGTATTGTCATGTATTTTTCATGTATATATTAACACGTTAAAGTATATTTAGCACCTTAGTTTTGCTCTTTTTATATTTTGTTATTTATATATCAACTATAGCAACAATTTACTATAAAAAACACTAACTTATAAAAAAAATTTTTTTTTTAATTATATATCCTTACCTATAACTCGCCATCTTCACTGTTTTGCAAATTCTATTAAACTGATTAATTTGACTTACTCAAAATCACTCAAATAGTATTTTTGAACAAAACATTTCAATGCATGCTTTGTTTGCTATTAAATATTGTAACATAAACACTCAAACGTTTAAAAAAAGCATGTACCGTTATTCCGCTAGATTCAAAAATGTTACTGTACTATACATAGTACATTCGGATAATTTGGCCTAATTTAATAACAAAACAAAAACTAAATAAAAAAGAGTAAAAATAACGTACTAAATATACTTTAAGGTATTAGAATAAAGGTAAATAAGATTAGGTAAAGGTAAACATATAGATTTAAAATAAAATAAGTAAGTTACGAAAATCAATTATCAAATTTCTATACTTGATAAAACCTATATTTTTGTTAACGAATTATAGAATAAAAGAAATTAAAAATTATTACGAACGACAATCTTACGAACGACACAAGCATCAATTACATTTATAAAAAGCTGCTATATTTTTTTCGCATTATAATTTTTAAAAATATTAGGTTGCTCCACATATTGATATATTATGTGTTCGTTTCGATTGAATTCGAATCGCATATTGGTTTCTTTTTTATGTACATTTTACAACTGTACCTTGCAAAGTATGTTTCATGAATGGACACACTATTCATGAAAAACTCCAAATTGCAAAAATTTGCGATTCAATAGAATAATAATTATAAGAAGTGGACTTACTTTTGGATCACTAAATCAGGTTGATTGCTACAATAGTTATTTAGTATTGAGGAACAGTATGTGAGCCAGTAAATAAAACAAATCCAATGAATCTAGTTATTATATCATTATCACGTTTTCTGCAACATTGTGTATGTGAACATTTGTATTTGATACCAATAAATGGATTATTTTCTCGTCAACAAATAATTTGTATAATTCCACAATCGATTTTGTGAACACATTTTGACCAATTAAATGACTAAACACTTATATATTACTTATATTATATAATACTTTTGTTTTATTATTCACTATTTACGGTTATAACCACCTGTTATAAACACAATGTCGTTTTTCTATATAAATGTCAAAAGCTGCAACATGATTCGAAAGTATCGGTTACTTGCCGTTGGTATGAATTCTTACCACCAAATTTGATATTGTGTATCTAGCGTATTTTTACACAAATTAAATATATTTTATATATATTTTTATTTCCTTTAAATCTGATATCATACTTTTTTAAACAATAATAATATTTTGTATAAAAATTTGTGTCTTGTTTTTAAGCTCTCGCAAAAGGTCTATTTCCTTATTTTCTGTCAAAATCCAACTGGATAAAAAATCGGAAAATTATATAAAGATTTTTTTATTTTATTTTTAAAAACTTAAACAATTACAAAATCTATGAAAAAATATTTTGATTTTAATGACTTATTATGATAATTTTAAATAGCGGTAAGAATTTTGACCAGGCGAAGAAAATTGTCATTAACAAGTTTTTATCAATTGTCATTAACAAAGATTGTCAAATACCTACCTAGTTGAGAGTTTTCTTATCATTAAAAAAAATAAAATGAAACTATATGGTATTATGAAGCACAATAAGTACTAGGGTGTGACGAGTTATGAAGTACAATAGGTAAATGTACAATAGGTATAGTTTCCCACATTTAAATTGGTACACCATAACAATTCTAAAGAAAAGCTATGTCCTTGTATGCAAACACAGTTTTAAAATCAAAAACTGGACTACTATATCTGTGCCAAAGCAGTGCAAAGCATTTCATCTCATAACCTTGGAATTATATAAATAAAATATATAATGCACACGTGTGTAGGTACTGCATATTATTAACGTTATGTGCCACTAGTATTAAATGATAGGAACTAGCTATGTGCCACTAGATTCATTATAATTCATTAAATTGATTAAGATTCAAATGATTCATTATATTGATACTTTCCGTTTTCATTGATCAAAAAATAATTATTTGAATGGCATTATTTTAGAATTTAAGAATATTTAGAAATTATTAAACTATATTTCCTATAATAATGAATAGAACTATACTTCTTACATGTTTAATAATCCAAATGATAGGGTTCCACTTTTTTTTTTATATGATTTTGACAGTAACCTAGGTAGAATCACCTTTTCGTGCTGAATTAAGTACGGTACTGCAATTTTACACTACAATATCTACAATTATTTGGGTATTTTATTTTAACAAATTACTGGCTTATCAACTCATTAAATGTGGAAAACTACTACTATTGTCAGGAACTCAGCCTTCTTAAATAGAATAGTTTCATTTTATTAAATTTGTTACCAGATTAACTCTCAATTATCTTTTGTCATTTATTATATCCCAATGACAAAGGGTACTAGACCAGCTCGAAAAACCAATGAAGAATTTTTTTTTTTTGCTTCATCGGGAATCGAACCCGGGACCTTTCGGTTGAAAGGCAAGCGCTCTACCTACTGCGACACCCAGCATATGACCCAGCGTACTTTACTTTAATGAATTGAAAATATTTCTAAAAATTCTTAAATAAATTATATTAAATTGTAATTTTAGTTTTCTATTTTTTTTTTGTTACTATTTTTCAATTTTATCAATTTCTTAAAAATCACGTACACATATTTTATTTTTGAATTATTTTTAAATAAATTTCAATTTTAGAAAAGAGTATAAAATATTTCAATTTTAAATAGAATCGCTTTGGGTCATGATATAATTGAAATTTTATTATTAAATTTGTAGATGAATATAGTTGTATGCATTGAATATAGGACACACCATTACTTCATAAATAACTGGCAAAACAAATGAAAAACCCTCCCACTCTCAGATTAATATAATATGCGTATTTTTAACTCACAAATGTATTAATAAGATCGTGGAATAAGTTATAAAATCAACTAAAATAAAAAGTAAAAATTGTATTAGATAGTCTAACATTATAAATCTATAATAGTCTAAGTTATGCCATACTATAGATAGTCTAATACCTACTGATAAATTAAAGTAGTGTTATGATGAATGAAGCACTCCTAAATATAATTATTGTTATTATAAACAACTTATGATAAGTAAGTCATAATTATAGATACAAAATGTTGATATAACCCTACATCTATGTAGGTATCAGTGTAAATATAATGTAAATCGAAATTGCCCTTTATTTAGTAAAATCTGTAAAAAAATTTAATAATATTTTAAAGTAGATTTACAAGTAAATTTATTTTCATCTTATTACCAATAAGCTGTTAAATTATATTTAATTTTTGGTATTTACTGGTTTTTATTAGTTCAGTGGAAAAATAATTTATTTATGGTGCATACTGTTGTATATATTTACTAGTTATACTGATGGCTGGAATCAGTACTGTTCTGGTTAATGGAATTTTTTAAGTATTAGTAAGTTATTCTTACTGCACTTAAAATTGCTTCAGATTTCACATCAAATAGAATATCCTCATCAATATATACGCCACAACTATTACTAAAAAACATATAATAAATTATATGTTCTTTGCTATAAATTTGTTTTGTAGATATGCAAATGTAGTACAATTATATTTCTTTTCAACTCAACTTTTAGTCTTACATTTTATAACTTCCAAGCTTTTGTATTTAAAAATTCCAAATTTTTTCAAAAAATCATTGCTTATTTTTAAAAAAACCATCTGGAGCGTAGGTTTATTGTTTAATTTCGTAGTGTTTTGGTTAAATAATCCTATAAATCAGATCTGATCAGACCTTTAATTTAATTTTACATTTTTTTGTTCAATTTTTAATTCTTCGTAAAAAAGGATCGGTCAAATCATAAATTATTTTTGGTATTTACTTCAGTTTTCACTTGCTTAATTGGTTTTTTTTTTTAATTTTTGCAAGTAGAAAAATACTGGTGGTGATTTGATCAATAATGAATGTATTTTATTGGTACTAGCATAATTAAAAAAATTCCCACTAAAAAAAAAAATTGGTACAAAATTTAGATAAGTGGTGAAATATATTTTTTAAGTATTGTAGGGATCTTTCGAATTTGATATGAAGCCAAAAGTGGTACAAATATCAACAAATATGCACGTAATGCATTGTATGCACTCATATGTACTAAATATTTGACTATAATAAATACATACCGATTTTATTATAATAATATATTTTTTTATTACGGCGTAAATCTTACTATTTTAAACGAATTAATGGTATTTTGCATAGTATTAAACTGTCAAGTGTGCATAAGTCAGGTGTTCATAAAATTAAATTCCAATTTCGATTGAGAACTTGTAAATTGAATTTAAACATTCAAGTGAATCATAAATTCAGAAATAATGATGTTAGTAACTATCGGCCAATCGCTAAAATTGGCACTATTCCTTAATTATTCGAATTAATTCTCTTTGATCAACTATATCATCATTGCACTTGTTTTCTAATCCAAAACCAGCACGGGTTTGTCAAAAAGAAGTTCACAGTCACGAATCTGGTTGAGTGTACCTCTCAGTTTATTAATAATATGGAAAAAGGTTTTCAAACTGATGTCGTCTATACAAATTTTAGTAAAGCCTTCGATCTTCTTCCATATTGTGTCATTATCGTAAAATTAATTAAACTTGGATTTCAACCGTCATTTGTGAAATGGATTGAATCTTATTTGGTTAAACGAAAGTATACTGTACGATTCAGAGCAGCTACGTCAACATCATTCGGAGCAGATTCAGGAGTACCTCAAGGAAGCCATCTACGTCCCCATCTATTCATAATCACTACTAATGACGTTGTATCAGTAATAAAAAATAATGAAGTTCAAATTTATGCTGATGACATGAACATTTTTAAGAAAATCACATCACTTCGAGACTTAAGTTTGCTTCAAAATGATCTCGATAATTTCTTTACATGGTGCCGTAGCAATAACCTTGTACTTAATACGAATAAATGTGTTGTGATGAGTTATCATAGGCGTTCCAGTTTCTTTTCAAATATCTATTCACTTAATGGACATGTTTTTGAAATAGTTAGGTCAATCAAAGATTTAGGTGTCACTTTCGACGAAAAACTGTCTTTTAAATTCCACTATAACAATATTATTAGAAAGGCTAACTCAATGTTAGGTTTTATAAAGCGATGGTCTAAAGAATTTGATCACCCTTATATCTCAAAATCCTTATATACATGTCTTGTGAGGCCCTATTATGAAATTCATATGAAAAGAATAGAAGCTATTAAGCCACCTTCCTTGGTCCAACCCACTTGTCCTGACTCCACAGATTAAATTTGCTACATTTAGCTACATTAAAAACTAAGCGTAAAGTTGCTGATGTTCTTTTCATCATCCATGTAGTGCAGGGGAATATTACATCCCCATTTATATTGAATTCTGCCCGAATTTCCAATAACACTCGACTCCGATCACCTAATATTTTCGCACTTGTATTTCATAGAACAAACTATGGTATGAATGAGCCTATCCACAGAATGATGATAATAGGGAATAAATATAAGAACGTGATTGACTTATCACTCTCAAAAGATGTGTTAAGGAATCAACTATACCACTGTAATCAGAACCCTTCTAACTAACCTCTCTAACCATTAGGTAGTTAACTTTTGTAAATTTTTATTGTTTTTTAAAATCTTTTTATTGTTTGTTAAAATTTTGATTCTGTTAAATTAAATAATCTTATATTAAAAGAAAATGGAAAATAATTATATAAATAAGTAATTATATAATAAATAAATTAAATATATAAATAAATATTTCGCGCCTAGTCTTAAAAAATTTACTTATAATATATAAAAGTTTTAAATGTTTTATATTATAAAAATTAATTATAAGTACTTAAGCTTTCATAAATGAAAATATTAAATAAAATTTAATCAGTTCATGAAATATTATTCTATACGATCTTACGACCTTACCTTATGATACTTTCGAACTGTATTGAAATTATAAAGCTGTAATTCAATTTAAAATATTAGCAACTGATTGATTAACACAAATCTGAAACAAACTTTAACCGAAGAAATTTTAACTTTAACTAATCGTAATTAACGAGATTAGTCGCAAGCACTAATGAACAAAGTAAGCTGCTTCCAAAATATCGATATTTGCACAATAAAAATAAACGAATAGTGAAGGGAAATTCGACTTTTAATTCATGAATTAAATATATCTCTAAAAAAAAAATCTGATTATCAAAAATAATTAAATTTTAGCGTTTACTTAATATAAGCAAAGGTGTATTTAACTAGTGAATATGTTAGATTAGGCAGGAACTATTCAAGGTTTATGGCTTATATTGAATAATGCGACGATACACACAATTTAATACACAAAGTTGTGTATATGGTCGCATTATTGTGTGTATTGCATTGTAGCTGATACTCCTTATGAGGTACAATATCTATCGTATTATACTATGCGATGATCAACCCAATAGAACAATATCAATCACATCAATGTCCTGCAACCCCATCCGTGGGGCATAGGACGGAATAGATAGAACAATATAATTACAAAGTTAGATAGCAATATAATATAGATAGAACAATATAATAAAGATAAAACAATATATTAAAAATGTTCTTTAAGGCAATTTTAACCGATACAATAATTATTGTGTCAAGTATTTTATCAAATTAGATGGGGTAAGGAGTTTTAAAGATTATAAGAAAAGTCTGCAACGGATACAATATAGGCATATACTACAAAACAAGGCCGAAGATTTTTCAATTTTTTAATTAAATTTTTTAATTAAATATAAAATATCTGAACAATTTTTTTTTATTATTTTTATGGTGAGTTCCTTTTTTTTATCAAGTTTAAAATTTGAGTAATAAGTACCGACTAAAATAATATAAATATTTTTCCGAATTCTTAAAGAACCACTGAATCTTCGTAAATATATATTTTTTCTATATATACCAAACTTCTCACTAGACTGCTTGAGGTTAAAAAAGATTAATATTAAGATAATTGATAAAACACATTGTCAAACTTAAAAATATTTGTTAATCATAATCCAGAATTATGACACTGGGGTATTAAAAAATTTTCATAATTACCATAAATGGACGAAATCAATCTGTTACATTGTGTCTTGCCATACCTTTGTTATTTTAAAAAATTGATGTTTTAATTAATATTTTATAATAATATTATAATATATAGCCTCTTAATTAATATTCTAATAAATTCCCTATTATTATCAGATTATTTCAAGTATTAAGTTCTGTTGGGCATTCTGTCAGACCAGAACAGATCGTATATTTTCCATTTTGAACTCATTTTTCTACAAATATTACTGTATATTAAATAAAAGAATATTTGTTTGTTGATTTTGTTGTTATGATATTATTATGTACAACACAATAAAATAAAATAAATTTTTTCTTGAATATCCTTTTTTTTAATAATATTTTCTTATCCTTAATTAATTTTTGTTTTTTTTTTATTTTTATCAAAATTTAATTCAAAATTATAATTTTTGTTAAAATTATTTATTAAAATAATATATTTGAATATTTAGAATTTGTTGAATATTTAAGTAGTGGTTAACATAATGCAAAGAATAAATTGTAAATATTTTAATTTTAAATTTTATATTAAAAAATAAATATTTAATCCAACAGACCATGAAACCAAAAAGATATTTAGAAAATATAATATTTTAAGTAATATATTTTAAAAAAATTTATAAAATAAATAATAAGAAGGTTTTTAAGTTGATTTTGTATTAAAATTATTAAATTCATGAATTATTTTGATTTTAATAAGGAGGATATTATGTATTATGTGATATAGGAAAATATATACAAATGTATACAGTTAATACCATAAATATATCATAGGAAAAGTTTTTATTCAAATAATAATTAATAATATATATTATAAGTAATTATTAATAAGATAATACTTTTATTTAAATATGGTGAAAATGTTTGGATAAGAAAATATAACACCGAGCTATATATTTGAGGTCTAATGAGTTTGACTTACCCAAATAGTCCAATATAATACTTATTTTCACAATTTTTTCACATTACATTTGAACTCTATATTGGATTCAACTACCAAAAATGCTTTTTGATTGTCCTGTTTAGTTAATATTGACAAGGCTATATACTATAGAGCTCGTGGCTTCCTTGAATCAAGTATCCTTGATTGACTATATCAAAATTATTTATAAAACTATACTTACTTTTATACTTATTTATTCAATTAAATCTGTAGGTTAACTTATAGATCCTCTTCCCTTTCGAAATGTGGGAGTTTATTAATTATTTAGTATATATTTTTGTATATTATATAATTATATTATTTTTATTAGTTTTTAATTATTATAATATCTTTTTATTAATTATTTTATTGTATTAGAACCGATGTGGTTGTATTGAAAATTACATTTTTCAGTTCTCAACTCTCTTACATTACTATACTCAAGTGTTTCACCACTTGGCTACCTTGGCCACGTGATTGTATTTATTATTGTGATATAAAATGTAATCACGGAGCGTACTGCTAATTTTAATTGAGAGATAAAATTCCGTTGGATATGAAAAAATTTAAGAAACCCAGCTACAATTCTCTCCATAACCGCTGGCAATGTATGAGAATATTGAGTCAAATTCAACAAGCGTTCTGGGCCTGCAATAACCAGAACATAAGGAAGTAAAAATTAATATACAAAAAATATTTTAATATAAAATGTACATATAAGCCTAACTAGTTTATCTTTATTTGGCTCTTAGTGATAGACAATTTTGTTTGTTTGTTCCAAACTACACGTTCGCTTTCAATATTATGATACTGTGGTTCAGCATTCATATACTGTTTTCATTGATCAATATTATAATGATTCCACTAGATATTTTGAACTCAGTTGATCAATTATTGTAACTTTCGTCCGACGATATTCTCCTATTCTGTGCACATGGTCAAGCAGTTTCAAAATCAAAATTCTTTGTGGTATGGAAAAAATGTATCGAAACGTTTCAATGGCAATTCGTTGTAAAAATTCCAATAAACGATAAGCTTTTGAGGTCATGTTTTTACTTATTATTATTATTTTTTTTTTATTTTTTTTAATTAGGGAGTTAACGCGACCTTTTAAGATCTATTGTACTTCCTCGTTCATTTCAGAATTGCAGGTCTATGTCCTTGATAAACGCTATTATTGCTTTGATGTCAACTTCAGAATCAGGCGATTTGTATCTCCGGAAGTGTTGGTATCTTTTGCGAGCTATAGCGTCGCAATCAAATAGAATATGGGAGGAGGATTCATCCTCTTCTAAGCAGAATCTGCATTTGTTTGTGCTCGATCTACGAATCGTGAAGAGATATTTGCTGAATGGGCCATGACCTGTGATAAACCATGTTTAGCATTCTGACATTGAATCTAGTCTCCCTCATTATCTGATCTAGTCTATAATACTAATAGTCTATCTAGTCTAGAATACTTAGTTTGAAAAAGAATTTAGACTGCGTAAGTCCTTGGTAACTATCTAATATGTTTTAGGTTTCTGTGGATTCCCATTTGGCAACATTTCCTTGTAGGTAGGCATTTGAACGAGAAATACCTGGCTGTTTACAGCCTTGTTGCTGTCATTCCTGCCGTCTTCATCAAGTGTAGATGAATCGGCGGGGGTTCCAGAATTTTTTCCAGGGCTAAAGTAGGGAACATTCTGAATGCTCCAGTAACCCCAAGGCATGCTATTCTTTGTATTTTTGTAAGTTTAGCGCATGCTTTCGTCTGTTATATTTTTGGCCACCATACAAATGTCTCGTAAGATATTATAGGTCTTATTATAGACTTGTAGAGCCATACAGTAATCTGTGGAGATAATCCCCATGTTTTTCCAAACATATTTTGACATGCAAAAAACGCCCTTTTAGAAAATTGTGATTATTACATAAGCCTCAAATACAGTATAATATTTTTATAGTTACCACAGAAAGATATGAAATCTTTTCTAAAATTTAAGTTGGAACTTGGAGAGTTACTGACCAAAACGAACGAATAGCCAACTGAAAATGTAGATCTATTTCAATTGCTTAAATGATTTCATGGAACGAAATATCGTGTTCACAATGCTCCAGATGACATTAGGTACGATAGATACGATCATTGGTCTCAGTTCCTAGATGGAACAACAAAAAAATGTAGAAATATTGCATATAGAAGCAGCACAAGTGCAGTATGATAAAAATGTAAAGTTTATCTATGTATCGAAAAAGATAAGGACTGCTTTAAAGTGTGTCATACCAAAAAAGAATCGATACTCATATAAAAAAAAAAAATTGCACTTAGCAGACTGTATTTATAATTTAATTTTGTGATTGAATTATTTATGTTTACTGTTTTTTTAAATATTTTAATAGGAATAAATTTTAATATGAAAAAGCTATGAAATAACTTTTCTATGTGCATAAAATTTAACTCTAAAATATTGAAATAAGTACTATCGATTATTTATTTTATTATAAAAAACTTAATATGAACTGATTTAATTTAATTTTTATTAAAATATTAAAAAACTTAATAAAATTAAATTAAATTGGAATTTAGTTAGTAAAAAAAATCAGTGTCACAAACGTGTTAGGTCCTTCCCAGAAAAGCTACGTACAAATTTTTTTTTTTTGTAAATTTTTACATTATTGTAGTATAAAAATATACCTCTGTGCTGATTTTTATACATTTTGAACGACATTTTTTTCTTGGGTTTCAAAGGGTTAACTTGTTAATCTACAAATAAAAATTAAAAAAATTTTAATTATTTTCAAATTAAAATTTCTATGATTAATTTTCAGAATTTTTGTTTTTGTTGTATTTCATTTTCTATTTTTCCATTTATCTTCATTCAACAAAAATAAAATGAAAATTAGAACCAAATCCATTAGATTTATCATCTAATCAAAAACATTTACATTTTTAAATTAACCTTAAATATTAATTAGAAAATTCTTCAGAGAATTTCATATACCATATTATGTACTCGTATATAATATAACTCGCATGTACAAATCTTTCATATTTCTTTTGAAAAATAAAAATCCGTTCATTCATTTTGCAATTAATTGTGGATAAGCATAATCATCTCATCCATATACCTAACCTACCTACAACATCATATGTGATATCATTATTTTTTAATCATATTTTTCTTATTATATTTTTATATATAGATTTATATAGTATATATATAGCTATAATATATAATATCTAAGAAATGAAAAATCTCATCATCGAATAAATTAATGTGCCCACATACTACACACTGGCATTCTTTCAGTGTTTTTAACTTATCATCTCTTTTCTTCTATTGCTATTTTGTTCCTATACATTTTTTTTCTATTCGTTGTTTTAGAGCGCAAAATAGAAGAGATTTCGTTGAAAGAATATCAATGTTGGTATGTACATACAAACGTAATAGAAAATAAATCATATAAGATTTTTTGAGATATAACTTCCCCCATTGAAGTCATAATGTTTTTTTTTAATTTAAAAATAAAAAAAAATAAAATTAGAAAAATAAATACAAATAAGAAAATTAAAATTTCTTTTTAAAATTTCTTTTTTTTTTGTGATTTTCATAATCATTTTCTAATTCTATTATTTTATTTATTGTAATCTGAATTTAATTAGAATTGAAATTTCGTTAATTCTGAATTGAACTGCATTGCGAATCTTATTGGAGTGATTATTATGTGGCAATAAGTCATAAGCGCTTATGTTCGAAATTGATGTTTTGAATTAAATCAATTTTGAAGTTTAAATAAGAGATTAAAATATGTAACGGGATAGGCCTAGTTTTTGGTTTTTAAAGTCGCTTAAATTATGTAAGCATTTTTCATAATATAAACTTTATTTTGTAAAAAAAACATTTACATTGTTAATTTTAATAAATAAAATTTTACCAATTTATAAGTTTTGATGGTTAAATCTAGGAATATATTCAAAATATTTTAACCCATATAAACCCAGAGTGTCGAAAACGAAACATATTACGTTTTCCGGCTTACTGGTCACCTGGTGTGTATTTTAGATCAAACTAAAATTTATTGTTTAATTTAAAACAAACATCTATGTTACCTTTTTTTTTAAATGGGACAAAAAGCATGTTTGACGATGGCTTGAAAAGTCCGAATCTCGAGTTTTTTTTTCATTCTTGTTAAAATAAGAAAAAAATACAAAAATATAAAAAAAAACTTTTAAATAAACTAGTTCAAAGTAGTAGTAATAATTTAGTCACAATATAAAACTAATTCAACAAAATTTGTAGCTACAGGGTGACTTTTTCAAGCAGTGTATCGAAAAAGAAACATCAAGTTTAAACTCTAGATTCTTTTTTGTTGTTTTTTCCTCTTCCAAGCTAAAATTATCCAAATACTGCAATTTTTATTACGGACCACGTATTCTGCAAATGAATACTTGGAAATCAAATAACAAGTTATGCTAAATCGGCGTCAATAGCTTGATGATAAGAGGCAAAAACTCAATACCTCGTTTTGAATTCTTGGAAATGTAATACCAAGCCACTATAAAATATACGTCAGTAAGTTAGTATAAATATCACAACTGATGTTCAGTCCTCATCAGTCGCAATATAAAAGAAAGCTAAAATAAAGTGAATATAACATAAACTGCGCAAAAATGTTCAGAAAAAAGTATTTCAGTTTACGAGAAATAGAAGAATTAATAAATTTAAGTTCATTGACGAGACTCTGTTCGCATTTATAGCTTATGGTGGAGCTTCAGAGGAAAATGATAGCCTATATGGACTAGGAGGAAACGTAATTTTGCACTTAATTGCAAATGCCAATAGAAAACCAGCACACCGTTACGTTCGATAATTTCTTTACATCATACAAACTTATGTGCTACCTCTCATCACTTGGTTATTTTGCAACTGGTAAGGTTTTTGCTTTCATAAAATAGTTATAAATACTATGTTACATATAAAATTGATTCTTGTTATTTCTAAAAGGAAGTGTTCGAGATAACCGTACAAATAAAGCAAAACTTTTTGATGTAAAAAAAGTGAAGAGAAAAGAACTTGGAAGCAGTGACTTGTGTTTTGATTCTTAAAATCAGATTCTTTGCTTCGATGGAATGATAATTCTGTCGTAAATGTTTTGTCAAATTTTATAAAACATGAGACAATGCAAGCTGCTAAACGGTTCGACAGTAAAAGCAAAAAATTTATAAAGATAAACATGCCAAATCCGATTTTTGAATAAAACCGCACAATAGGTGGAGTCGATCTATTTGATAATGCTATAGATATTTATAGCATTATCATTTATTATAATATACTATAAATACGCATTCTAAATAAAAAATGGTATTGGGCTGTGTTTAATAATGCTTCAGATGTACAGCAACTTGAGTTCCTTGTTTTTCTTTTTGAGTGCTTGCTAAAATCCGCGAAAATACCTTAAAGAAAAGGATTAGCACTAAGATCAAGTTGTTTTCATGCATCAAATGTGGCTTTAATTTGAATCCGAAATGTTCTTTATTATATCATAGCTTCTCTAAGATCTGATAATTTCTTAAGATTAAAATTAGTTAAAACAATAAAATTCTTTTTTTTGTAAATAAATCGTTATTTTTTTATTTGTAAGGATATTTATTCATTTCAGGAAGTTCTTATTGTAGATTTTTGAAGAATTTTTTTTTGGGAAAATTATATCGTTTTATCCTGAAGTTTCATTTTCGAAACATGTAATAATATCCTTTCCAGGATATGATATCAAATACGTTATTTTTTTTTCTTAATTAAGCTAAAAGTAATTTATGTATAAATTTTTATGACTCTGGGTGAACTGGATCTAAGTCCGGGACTATATGGGTTAAGTTAATAATAAGCGATAATGACATAAACATTTTTAGGTCATATTGAAATGTACCCTATCAAAAATTTGACTTAAAGTTATCAGAATCAAGCCAAATTTTGAAATGAAATATTTTTGTATGTGGTGGTTATATTTTTATCTCGAATATTTCTTATGTTGACATAAGCTGTTTTTGTTGCCACAGATAGAATACGTTGTTGCACTTTTACGACGTAAACTGATGATATATAACAAAATTATTTTTAGGAATTGTTTAGCTCATCATAATACTATTAGAACTCATCAGTAGGTATTTATAGTGTTAGACTACCTATATAACTCCTATTTTCATTTTGATTGATTTTATAACTTATTAGAAGATGCATAGAAGTACATCTGTGAGTTATAAAATAAATCAAAATGAAAATAGGAGTTGATATAGGTAGTCTAACACTATAAGTACCTACTGATCAGTTCTAATAGGTTTATGATGAAAGAAACAATTCCTAAAAATAATTTTGTTTGTTAACACAAATAATAATAATAATATTTATAGATACAATGGTGATATAACTTGTTCTATATATGACATGAAAATTTTAATATTTCACACTTACAACAATTTATAATTACATAAATTTATTTTATGAATATGTATATCTATTTTTCGAAAAACTTTAAATTTCTTGCAATGATAGTTTAATCCTAGGTCAACCATTATTATAACTGTTAGATCAATGAAAATGTAGAAAATCACATGAATTGCCGCATGATAAAAGTAATTAAGCCAATCGATATCGTTTATGTCATCAATAATCAGAAAATCCCAGATTTGAATCCCGTTCTGGGGATGGTTTTATTTCCAATTAAATTTTTTTTCCAATTATTTTAAATTAACTTGGATTTCGCTTATAGAATTGGTTAAAACTTAATTATAGATTTTTTTTTTTTTTTTTATCTTCTTGACAGTAACTTAGGTAGAATCACCTTTTCGTGCTTAATTAAGTACGGTACTGCAATTTTATACTACAATATTTACAATGTTTTTCGAGTATTTATTTATGAAATTACTGGCTTATCAACTTATTAAATGTGGAAAGCTACTGCTAGTGTCAGGAACTAAGCCTTCTTAAATAGAGTAGTTCCATTTTATTTAATTTGTTACCAGATTATACTCTAAATTATTTTTGTCATTTATTATATCCCAAAGACAAAGGGTACTGGACCAGACCCATAAAGCATTTTTTTTTTTTACTTCATCGGGAATCGAACCTGGGACAACAAATTGGTTGTTCAAGCATCAAGTCTTCAAAAACTGCCTGTTAGTGCACATCAATCTGCCCCACATTTTTGCACTACAACTATTTCTTTATACATCAAAGAATTGCAATTGATCTAGCTAAATATTTAAATTATTTTTCTGTAAACTAATAACAATAATGCTAAAGCAATTTCCCTTATATTATATAAGTAACATTATACATTTAACATTAACACATAATATTACATTTGAATGACGTTTATTTAAATAAACAATTTTCTATCAGAGTTTAAATGTTGGTTAAAACAGTCAACAACTTTTAACCTTACTAGATTGAATGGAACAATTACGAAATTTTCCATTTAATATGCTTTTTTTTTTATTTCAAAATCAGAATTCAATTTGTTATTATGTTAAATTTTTCATAAATAGCTAAATTTAATTTTGATTAAAGTCTTCACTATTTTTATTATGCGGGTCTAATCTAAAACAAATGAAGTCATATTCTTCTGGTTTAGTAGTCATAATGATAATCATTCTAACATAATATCTACCAAAAAGCACAATTATTATTTAACAACTAGATAAACAATTTAGAGAACTAGAATAATATCAACAATTATTTGATTATAAGAAGTAGAACGTTCATATAATTAAAAAAAAAAAAAAATAAAACAAAAAAAAATCTATTTATAAAGAAACCAACATTATGATTTGCATTAAAAATTCCAATAACATTTCATTTGAAAAAAAAACAAATGCACAATAATTTTTAGTCTATGCACCAAATACAAAATAAAAAGTTTTTTTACCACAATATAATCTTTGTATTAAGCTGGGAGGGATGTATTATTATGATTATTGTATATATATATATATTATTTTATTATTTTTTAATTAAAAAAAAAACCCTCCATCGTATTGAAACTCCCTTTACGATATTTAAAATCAAAATATCGTGACAGCAATAACAAGGATATCATTTGAAAGCAGAACACATAGCACAATATCGTCCTGCTTTATTAATTATTACCAAAAGCATTCATTTTTATTTATATTTATTTATTTTATTTCTTAATAAATATTTTAAAAAGAAAAAAATTGTTTTTGTTTTTCAATTTTTGTTTTTATTTAAATCTTTTGTTAATTGGTTTTATTTTATTTGAAAAAATAAAATAAAATAAAATAAACAATTCTGACACAAAATACTGACTTCATAACTAACACACACACACAAATATCTATACAGTGAAATTAAAAATTATAGTAACACAATACATATACATTTTTATTTGTTTTTATTTTTTTTCATTACTACTTTTGCAAAATACGCTCATTGGTGGAATTTGTCAATCGAAATGTCCAAGGTTCGATTCCCGATTCAAGCAAAATACTTTATTCATGTTATACAAAATATACAATATAGCGAAAACCTATTGTGAAGAGCTTCACAAATTAATATTATTTGCTCAGCTCCATCTATTTATACCTCCAGACTACATTCTAGTTTTATACTCTATATTATAAATAGTTTATAGAAATAGTTCATAGAAAAAAAATCTTCTATTTTATATTTCTTACGAAAAAACTGACGTTTTCTCAGTAAATGGTATATTTTTTTATATTTATATATGTGTATATGTTACTACGCACGGCTAACGTAAATGATATACATAAAATATTTATTTATGAAATCAAAAATTGCTCATATTATATTCTTTATGTTCTCATAGCGTATACTCTGATTTACTTTATATGAAAACTTAACTCATAACAGTTAACTTTTTTGATGTTTTATAAACGTCTGTCACATTTTTTTTTAAATTAAAACCAACAACAACCTGTCACCAATGAAACAAACATATCGCCACCATGAAACATACTAATTCTGCTACAAATCCTGAATAAACTGTTTAAATATTATTAATTTCAGAAGCGCTGATGATTCAAAAGGTTTGTGTTAAATAACTTCTTTGTTTTTGTTATTTTAAGGTTAAGTAGTACAATATTTTTTGTATATTAGTAATAAATTATTAATACTTTTAAAATGTGCTTATAAAGCACATAATATTTGTTTGGGATTACAGATAATCTGTATTTTTGTTCCCTTATATTTTATTCTATTACACTAGATCGTGTAGTTTTAGCCTTTTCAGTCTTCTTATATCGTTAGATCGGTCGATTAGCTCAATTGCCTTAAGATTTCTGTGTTAAGTCAATAAATTTTCGTGTTTAATGGCACAAACAATAACTACGTCATCTATTTTTTTATTTTTAGAAAAAAAATTCATCGTTTCAATCATAGCGATATGGATTCGTGATAGTTCTAAGGAATTTATTTTGGCAGCGATGCAAGATTAATAAATTAGATATTGTTGTGCATTCCCACAGTTAACAGGATACAGCAAGTTTATATAGGAATAGGTTTGATTATTAATTTATATTCTTGCAACTTGGAGTATAATCTGAGCTTAAACTGTCTCCCAATTAGCCAGTTCATATCTCTTTCTTTCTGCTTTTTGTTGAAAGCGGTGCTTCTCGTTAAGACACGAGTCAAAGTATAGTCCAAGATATTTTACTATTTCTGTTTTTGTTACCTGAATATCATTTATATAATATATACGTACAATCTTGTTGTTTTCGTCTTAATGCGTAAGTAATTTGAACAGATTTTTGCACGTTGAGTTTAATTTTTCAGTTTTGGGTCCATTTGTTTACTTTATCTAGCACTTTCTGAATTTGCTCTGTTGCTTGTCCTTGCGAATCGCTTATAGCCATTAGAGCCGTAGCATATGCAAATACTGAAATTTCAACCTGTGCTATTATCGGGATGTCGGCAGTATATAACAAGTATAGGATGGGTCTTACAATATACTTTCTTGAGGAACCCCTGTTAGTATTGGGTATAAATTCGATCTTGCTTCTGTATGTGCTACTCTGAATTTCCTATTAGAAATGTAAAACTCCATGATCTTACATATATTTCCTGGTAAGATTTTGCGCAGTTTAAGTATGAGAACTTGATGCCATACTCTATATCGAGGGGTTGTGAAGTATCAACAAATACTAACGTGCAGTCTTTTTTTTATTTCAAAAGCCCATTTTATTAACGTAACAGAACGGTGAAGCTGGTCTACAGTTGAATGTTTGTCTATGAATCCAAATTGAATATCAGGTACGTTGATGAAGGGTTGCAAGCGTTTAAATAATTAGTTTTTCGAACGGCTTTGATCTTTCTGGCATTAGTGATATGGGCCGATAAGAGATTACTTCGTTTGCTAGCTTTTCTCGTTTTAGTAGCATAATTATCTGCGCCACTTTAAAGCACTTTGGTACTTATTTCAGTCTAATATAGGCATTAAGTAAGTACATTAGTAAAATGATGGTGAAGTCCAGGAGAGATTTCATCAATTCCAGGTCATTTTTTAAAAAGATATTAATTAACCCATAGTATAATGTAACCCATAATTAAGTGAATTTAACCAAAAAAAAAAAATTTATTTAATTCAGAAATTAAAATACAAAGCCATATTTAGCTTCGTATGCATTTAAGGTAAAGTTTTATACAAAAATACAAATGAATTTCAGTTAACATAATATTTTATTGAAAATCAAAATTTTATTCAACTCAATTTAATACAAAAACTTATTATTTTATATTACTTAGTTTTTTTATATACATAAATATATGTTTATATTATTGAATTTCATGAAATTCAGTAAAACAATTTCTTTTTTCAGTGTAGCAAAGATGTACCTTGCATTTTCCCCATATTGTGAAAGATCGAAATTTGCAATCATTTGACATAATTGAAAATTTTTCTTTCACTGTAGCAAGTGCCCAATACAGTCGGAACGTACAGAATCCAAAGGAAAGTCTTGATGTCTAGCGGGAAGTTTTCTTACTTGAACGGGAGTTTGGGGAAAACTAACTCCTTGGCTTGTGGGTGTACCACCTCTTGGAGAAGAAGCTGTACGCCCTTTTCTTCTTGCAACAGACACCTTACCTCCAAAAATTAAAATTTTTGCAATTTATGATTTTTAAATTGATAAATTTAGTAACAAAATAAGAACTTTTACTTACATAAATATTCAGCAATTGATAATTTCAAATCATACAGTGGCATATATAACTTGCTATTTTCATTTTTACGACGCCATAAAATCCATGCATTCACGACACATAAATCGATCATATGGTAAAAAAGTCTTTTGAACCATTTTTTTTATCTCAGTTGTCCAATATATGAGGTTAAAATCAAAAATAGTACATTTAATACAAAGAATTATAAGTATTTAATAAAATATATTTTATTAAATAAATTACTTGTACTTACCTATAAAATTACTTAAATTTAATTAAATTTCATAAAAATTTTGCTTTTTTTTAACACTTGACATGTATTGACAAACACGTGAATTTGGACAACTATGCATGTTCTCCAAACCCAAAAAGAAACAATTTTGTATGCAAACAATAATAAAAGAAAATTTGTAACGGTTTTATAAAAGATTCTCTCATTAGAACATAATAAAAGATTGATGATTATTTCAAAAAGCCATATATGGCTTCGTATGAAATAAAGGGTTAAAGTTCAAATTCAAAAACTTTTAAGATTTAAAAAGAATAAAACATTGGATATTTAAAAAAAAAAAATTATTTAAATTGAATGCTGTTCAAATAAATTTTCGCAACTGAATTTTTATTTTTAAACTCAAATAATTAATTCACGAATATTCCTTTCGTTCACCAACCCTACCTGAACTCATCAGTAGATTTAGTAGTGTTGAACTACAACATTGTCTACATCCAGAACTATGTCCTAGTTCAATAATATCATAAGCAGTTTAAAAAAATATTATATATTCATTTTATAACCAAACCCCCTAATGCAACTCATCGATTCGTCAAATGAGTCCATATGTGAGTTATAAAAACTAAACAAAATTCCTAAATTTTAATTAATTATTATTAGAATTTTTTTTTGTTTTGTTTTTATTATTTTGAACATCACTGTAACCAAGTCATCGTCATTATGTAGTCTTTTGCAATTTTGTTATAATTTAAATCTGCTTCAATTGCTTTAAAACGCAGTCATGTGATGATTATTTAAAAAAAAAAAATAAAAACAAACCTATAACCTTGGTATAAAGTTAAGAAAGCATAAAACTAGAACAAAAAAAATTCTCTTTTATCTTACGGTTACCTCTATACTCTATAATTACATACATACATATATTATACTTACCTATATCTTAATATAATAAAATAATATACAAAGAAAAAATTATTATATTAGTTGGTTTGGATATGAATAGAAGATAGAATATTGTCTAGTATAGTAAATTAAAATAGGCATAGAATTTAATATCTAAAAATATTGCATTTTTATGGATGCTTTTCTAAGTTTTCAAAACAGGTCGTTTTATTTATAAAACTTAAGAACTAAATACGAGTATATAAATATACACTACACACCCACATACACACATTTATTTATTATGAATGAAAGATGGAAAGAGATTGAAATATTATATTGTATATGCAAAATAATTTGAGATTTTAAATTTCAATAAAAATTTTAAAATTTTATTAAAGCTCTATAAAAATGTTCTAAGACATTCAATATTGATGCATCCAGACAAGTATAATTTAAATATTTTCATAATAAATTTTAAAATTAATTTTTAAAATAATTTTATTATGAGGTTTTTAATTTCTATAATCTTAAAATTTTTATTCAAGTTTAAGGTTTTCGACAAAGTAGATCACATAAAAAAATTAAATATCAAATTTATGTCAAGATATCATAATAATCTACATAGGTAAATTATAATATCTGCTTATAAATTCTTAATTGAAGGTTATATGATCCTTTGGAACAATGCCACAATGAGGTATAGTTACAAGCTTTTGTAATTTCTAGTTTTTAATAAGCACTGATCCAAATTTCATACACTAACGCATTTTTAAAACTATAATAAGGTTAATATTAAGCTGTGTGAATTAGAGAGTGAAAAATAATTAACGTCTGTGAACCGAAAATTTTAAAAACAAGTCCTTCAGGCAAGAAGGTGACACCTGATGAACCGTTACAATAATAAGTTGTATATTTTTCATATAAGTAAAATTAGTAGTAAAATTATAAGAAGTATATTGGGCCGGACATTAAAAATGGTCTAGCACAGAATTTTAATAATTAGGATAAATTTAACACTAAGACCATAAAGTAGACTTAACAACTTTTTCAATAAATTTTTAAATTTCACTATACTTTTGATTCACAGAGTTAGCAGATAACAGTATAATTTTTTTAATAATAGAAAATAATTTGAAAATTAATATTAAAAATAAAATTAAACTTTTACTTGTTGTCGACAAAGAAAGTCAAGATGGGTCGACGTCCAGCAAAATGTTATCGATATTGCAAAAATAAACCATACCTAAAATCTCCATTTTGTCGTGGTGTGCCAGATCCCAAAATTCATATTTTTGATTTGGGTAAGAAAAAGGCATCAGTTGAGGATTTCCCACTATACATTCATTTAGTGTCTGACGAATATGAGCAGATGAGTTCTGAAGCTTTAGAAGCAGGACGTATTTGCGCCAATAAATATTTAATTAAACATTGTGGCAAAGATCAGTTCCATAATCGAATGAGACTATATCCATTCCACGTTATCCGAATTCACAAGATGTTGTCATGTGCTGGAGCTGATAGGCTTAAAACAGGAATGAGAGGTGCTTTTGGCAAACTTCAAGGTACAGTGGCTCATGTTCATATTGGACAACCAATTATGTCAGTTCGTTATTGTAGCTTTACGTCGTGCCAAATTAAAGTTTCCAGGTAGACAAAAAATTTTCATTCCCAAATGTTGGGGTCTCACAAAATATGATCGTGAACGTTTTTAAGACTTACGTGATGGTGGACGTTTAGCTCCAGATGGTTGTAATGTTAAGCATAGACCAGAACATTTGCCAATGGCAGCATGAAATAAAATACAACGTGAAATTTACGCTGAATAGGTGCAGGAATTATAATTTTTTATTTAATGTGAAATAAAATATTCAATATATTAAATAATTTCAATTCATATACCATCATATCAAAACCAGAATGAGACTGTTTGGAAATACTCAAAACCATGGTGCAAATAAACAAAGTCACAATAATATGGGTACCAGAGAATTCTGGCATATTAGGAAACTATGATGCATTTTATCTTGTAAGAAAGAGATCAGATACACCTGTCATAAGACCAAGTCCATTCAGTGAAATGCCCCTGGGCACAGGTTAGATGCTTGAAAGCTTGGATGGATCAAAAACCTGAGCATTTCTGTGCCAAAGTTCCTGGAAGCAAAAATGCTCATGTCAAAACGATCGCGCAAGAAAACTAAAACTCTTCTAAATTTAAAAAGGATAAAAACAAATGCGTATCGTGGCAAGGATAATAACAGGCCACTCTGCCTAGTATAGAAGCATCTTTATAAAATGGGCCTAACCGAAAACAAGTTATTCAAAATATGTGTAATAGACGAAAAATCTATTGAACATCTGCTCTGTGAATACGAAGGGCTCACTCTTAGCTAACTTTGCCACCTAAAAACAGACTATTGCCCGAACAATCGCAGCTATCCATCATATAATTTCAGAATATCCTAAGTGTGATCACAAAATCAAATATCCTTATGGACTCAGATATTTAACTGCGGTGATACAGAAGCCAGATCCGCTCATGAAATAACCTATTTCCATATAATCTAAAAATAAATAAATAATAACAAATCATTTAAAAATATCACAGAAACTTTAGGTATAATTATCTTGGAAACGCACTTATGATTCATAAGCACTCATATTTTTCTATTTGCATAACATCTTTATTGAATCAAAATTCTGGACCTATAAAACTGTTTAAGACAGTAATGTTTAGAAAGATTTTAAAAAATGTGGTATAACTATGTAGTGTTAATAAGTCACAAAATACCATAGCATCACAATGTAATGGAAAGATTATCAATCGAATTCTTGTCATCATCATCATTATCTATTTTTTCTACAGCTCGGTGTGAGCCTCAACCTCGCTTACAATTTTCCTCCATGCTGCTCTATCTTGTGCAGCAGTCCGTTAACTCCAATTTTTCGACAGTTATTCTTTATTTCGTTCAGCTATCTTGATCTTGGTCTACCTCTTGCTCTAGTACTGTACGATACTGCCTCTAACATCCCTTTTGATATCTCAAATCTACAAATTCTTAATTTCAAAAAAAGGTATTCCTTTCAATCCCCACTGTCGCAGTTGCAAGGATGAGAAGGAGGCTAATTGGTTTTTCAGAAGTAGCTGGAATGGTCACTTTTACCTACCTGCCTACCTTAAAACAACGGATAAAGCAACATAAGCAAGAAAATATCGAAATACACTTATTACTAAGTTGAGTACATTAGCTTATGAAAATTATAATTGCTGAAGAGATGGTGTAGCGAACCGACGTTAACTACAAGCAATTCACAATAGATGGTTTACTTTTTTTACACAAAGTAATAAAGAATTCAATAGAATGCAACTGCCTAGTTTATTAATTTGTTGCTATAACTAAATAATTTTGCAAACAATGATGAAAAAGAAACACATCCATTTTCAAAATAATAAACAACATTCAGAAAACCAGGCAAAACCGGAAGTAATTAACTCTAAAATTAAATGCTCAAAGACCAGTAGTATTATATACTAGTAGTAGTATATAATACCGTCAGTTAAGAAAACGTTCGTATTGAGGATATAAGACAAACATATGATATCCAAGAATAGCTCCAGAAGTAGGAGCAACAGTGCCAGAAGTAGAGTAAATAATAGGCGTACTTATAGAAATAGAACGAATGCAGCTGGGATCACTAAAATAACTTTTAAATTTGCACGAAAGTGCCACAAACCATCACGGCTCGACAATCAAAAAAATTAATGCGATATTAAAAATCCCAGTCCAAGCAAAATCCGAAGCCCGGCAGTAAATATACATTCAATGCAAAATAATTAAAGTAAATTAATTTTACAACAACAACAAGAAGACAAATAGAAGAAGAAGCAAAGTTTTATTACACTATTTAGTACATACTTTTATTTTAACTAGCTATATAGGATATCATTATTTTATCTTTGAGCAGATGTTACAAGGATTTATTAAAAATATATATAAAAATCTACAAATATACCTTCATATTATTTCTAGTAAACAAACACTATTATCAATTTAATCAATCTACTGTAGTTACTACATAACTTATTTATGCTAAATGAAAGAAATGTAAATAAGTTTTGAAATAATTTAAATAAAGAAGATTGAGTCTTATATGAAATTATTAAAAAAAAATAATTCTACATCAGTGGCTTTCAACCTTTTATTTTATAGTTTCGGGTATATTGTACTTCACTGTTTGATTGTTTAAATTGCGAGCTACAATTTTATTATAAAAATGTTTTCTCATTATTTGGTTCACATAATTTTAACCAATACAATCAGATCTATTACGAGGAAGCAGATATCTATTTTGTTACATACTCAAAATTGCATGTTTTTTACTTGTTTTAACTAATTTATTGTTTATGTTGCCAAAATACTAATAGGATGCTTGCTAGCTGATTGTGTGTAATTGTTGTATAAATTAGTAGTGAGATAAAGACGAAACAATCTGAATCCTATTTCAAAATCACTACGAGTCAACAAGTTATTCAAAATAGCTGAATTCAAAAATAGCAACAATTGTCAGTAATTATGGAATTTTATAATTGTCTGTTTCACACTTTTGTAGAACACTGAAAGTATTCTATTAGACTAAAAAGTTATGTAGGTTACAGGTTTATTATTCCAGTAAAATAATGGGAATATTTATTTATTTATTTATTGATCAGTGGACCTGCTTCAGGTCGTTTTCTCCTTAGTGATGTGGGATAATGAGAGTAATATAGTTTTTTCTTTTAAGTCTAGCCATACATTAGGCTTCAAATAATGACTTTATAGACAAATGCACAGTTTAAGTTAGTTGAGAATTGTCGCAAAAAATCGTCCACTCGATCAGTTGGGCCATTTTGTCAATAATTGCTTTAAGCTTTGCTAGCTTGTATGTGGGTACATTTTAGATTGTGGAAAAACGTTTGTTATAGAATATGGTTTCACATTCAAGAAAATTGTACTTTAAGTGAATTTCAATAGCCAGTTTTGAGTCACAACGGTATTTTTTATTGTATAGAGATAAGCATTTAATGTCTCTCTTGTATCTCGTTGGAAATATTTTAGAGGAAAACCTACAAAATATCTGCAAATTAATAAATGTGTCGAGCAACACATTCGAAAATAACAATTCGACGATTTTCGAGTGGTACAAGAAAAAACATTACATTGGGGCTATCGATAAGATGAATAAGATGGATGGGGCTATCGATGACATGCCAAAGAAATTTAATTAGATTCGACACCGGCCCATATATACATGAATATATGACTATATAATATCAAAGTGATTGTCATTACGTATCACTTTCTTGTTTACCTGAATGCCCGGAATAATGAAGTGGTTGGCTGAATACGTATACCTCCGAATATTAAAGCAGGGTTTTACTGTAATAGTTTTATAATTTCGACTGCATTACTTTTTCCGGAGTTGAAAATATTCAAAAAGTCATGGTTGAGCGTATTGACCACATAAGTATCCAGGAAAGAAAATACCGAAAACCGAAGAAAATCAAAGGACGTTACTAGAGTGGTATCGTTTGCGAAACTATGAATAGGATTGAAATTTTATTAGTGAGATAATTAACCAATATCGGAAAGAGAATAGGCGAAAGAAATGATCCTTATGAAATACTATCGTATTAAATATGACATTTTCAGCCAGATTTCAGGTGAACACTTAAGTATCAAATCAAACTTAAGCTACACTTAAATCAAAAATTGTGTTTTTCAGTTGATACTTAAAACAATACTTAAGTAGCACTTAAGCTTGTTAAAATGATAGCTTAAGCTACACTTAAAATTTAAATATTTTGATATTCTTTCTTACATTTACACTTTATTTGTCACTTGTATTGCATTTTAACCAAAAATAACCGAAAATGACAGCTTAAGTTTTAACTAGAAAACTCAATTTTTTTTAAGTGGTTCTTAAGTGTCGAATGATACTTAAACTTAAGTATAACTTAAGTACTCACCTGAAAACTGACCCTTAGTGAATACAAATTTCATTTTTAAAAGTAAAATTCTAAAATTCACAAGTTTACAATAATGAAGCGTGGGATAGGGATATTTTCATTATGAAATTAATAATTTTTACAATTCTTGTAGTTACAATTGAATTTAACTAGTAATTACAACTTGTAGACTTGGAAAAGCTATATGAAATAGGCCTCAAGCTATCCTGGGGTTTTAGATTTAGATTTAGATTTATTTTATTAGTCTCTAAGAAACTTTATAATTTTTACAATTAATTTTAAAATTATCTACATATATGTTCTCGTATTAATTTTTTTAAATATACTAATTTTATTTTCATTTTTTATTTTATTTGATAATTCATTGAAAATTTGTACTCCTCTGCACATGAGTGAGTTTTGTGTGCTAGTTTTTTTGTATAACGGTATTCTAAAATCTCCCCTGTTTTGCAAATAATAATATCCACCAACATAGTCAATGTGTTTCTGCATATAATTAGGTAGTAAATTATAGTTAAGTTTAAACATTAGAATCGGTCTTCGGTACGTTGTATTTCAAATTACTTTTAACATCCATCCATTTAAATATACTTAGCATATCTTTGATACGGGTTCTAATACCGCATTTTAAAATAATTCGCATCGCTCGATTTTGTACAATTTGAAGTCTGTTCAATTGTGTTTCATTATTTTTGTGGAACACAATTGAAGAGCAGTTGTTAAAATGTGGTAGTATCAGCGTATTATATATATTAATTGCACAATCTTTGGAAATTTTTGATCTTATTCTACCTAAGCTATTTTCTTTGTTGTTTTTTTTACATATTTGGAGTTTTTCGTCTATAATTACTCCTAAGTATTTTATATCATCAGCATTTCCAATTAGTTTTTCACTTATTTCTATTTTTGGTTTTTGTATCGTACCTATTGTTAAACATTTTGTTTTCATTATATTAAGCTTAAGTTTATTCATATTAAGTCAAATATATAGATTTTTTAGATCTTCATTCATTTTTCTTTCACATTCACCTATCTCATCCTCAACCATGTATAGCAAAGTGTCATCAGCAAACAGTGAAACTTTACAAAACTTTAATGATCTGCTTATATCATTAATATATAAAAGAAACAATAATACACCCAGTATAGAGTCCTGTGGAACACCCAAATCTATTGATTTAGCGTTGGAGATAGTGTCATTGAATGTCATTTAATAATAATAATTTTAATATTTATATAATAGCTAGGCTTCGGGGATCTTTAACATAATTTATCGAAGTTACATTATTCTAAGATATTGATTAAAATCTATTATGGGATGAATTAAGGGGAATAGACAGAATTAAACTTGATAGAATTGGACAGAATTAAACTTGTCAACCACTGTAAAACTAATTTAAAACTTAATTAAAGCTTATTTCTCAAACTTTTTTTGAGAATTCTTCTGTTAAAAAAAAAAACAAAAATATTTTTCGATTGAGAAACTCTATTTTAAATAAAAAGGACTAAACAATTTCAATTCAGCAATAAATTTCTATTGATCCGTTTCCTTTCGTTTTTTTTTTTTTGCTTCTTTGATTTGGTTACTTAAATCCTTCAAGGATCTAATATACAAATTTCAATTGAGAATTATTTCACTCAAATCACAAAATTCTTTTCTTGTAATTCCCAATGGCAAATTCTTCGCGATTCAATTTGGTTTTTGATATTTTCATTTTTGTTGTAATCTTATATATACAAAACTCTCAATTGGTTTCTATTTTATTTTTGTATCATCAGGACAATATCAATAAATTAAAAAAAAAAAAAACGGAGCATAGAAATTCTTAAAAAGGAAAACATTTAATAATACGTAATAAGGATATTGTCTGGTATTTTTTCACTTGACTTATTTTTAGCTGATTTCATTGTTTTGTCCTTTTTGCTTTTTGTTAAAAGTCATTCAAAATTTCAACTTGATTACCAGGGACATTTCATTTTGTAACTTAGTATTTTGTTGTTATGTTATTAAATTTTTTTTTATGAAATTGCTGTGTTTTTGTAAAACATTCTTTTATCAACGGAGTACAAAATTTAATTTAGCTACATTCATTTTTATTTAACCCTTATGTGAAATGAACTGTTTTGTTTTTTGTTCAACATGAATGAGTGTGTACTTCGTTTATTTAAATAAATGTTAAATTACGAAATATGTATTTAAAATGCAAAATAGGAGTGAAACAATTGGGTGATATTATATTGATAATAAATTTGTTTAATTAAATTGGAATTTCACTGTAGAATAAAATAAAGAAAAAAAAATTTTTTTTTTTTAGAAATATTTGCCTTTAATTTAAGCGTACTAAAAGTAAAACTACAAAAAAAAAACTTTAGAATCGCAGTTTGATATAACGTTTTCAAAGCAAGTGATTAGAGCAAATTAGCCGAAATTTTTACCAAATCTCTTAATGAAATCATATCAAGGGTTCATAGAATTTCGGCTAATTTGCTTTTTCCGTAATTACAATCATCACTTACTTTGAAAACCTTATTATCAAACTGCGATACTAAAGTTTATTTTTGTAGTTTTAGTACGCTTAAATTGAAGGCAAATATTTCTAAAAAACAAAAAAAAATTTCTTTATTTTATTTTCGACTTCTTTATTTCTTTCGACAATTTGGTTATTATTGCTCATACTTCAAATTTATAATAATATTTTATATTACTGTAACAAATTTTTTAAAAACTTTTTGGAGATTTTTGATTACATACATTTTTACTAATAAATAATTACACACTTTATAAAAAGAAACGGTGTAAAATACAAAAAATATTTGACGTTAAATCGTAGATAAAATCTGAGAAAAAGTCTGAAATGTAAACACTCATCCGACTTAAGCATAAATTGGCATATAAAAGTATATAATATAAGTACATGCATAAATCGAAATTGAATTTTTCTACATGCGAGAAGAGTGATAGATAACTGATAGGTTCAAATTTTGTTGTCTTCCATAAATAAGGTTTGCATTTTATTTTCAATTAAACTAAGCCATATGATTATGTATGCAACAAATGCAAACCCTCCCTATATGACACATGCATAGATATATACTTAGTGAAAGAATAATAAAAGAAAGAGATTAATAAAAAAAACCAAATTAAAAACACAAAAAAAAATATAGTAATAATGACGATTGAAAATAATTGAAATTGAAATATAAATGAATAATAATTGAAAATGATTGAAATATAATGATAATGATTTGTATTGCTCACATTTTTTTTATATTTCATTTCATGGTTTTTTTTTCTTTTTTACACCATAGAAATGCCAATAAATATAGTAAATTTTTGTTGAAAATTTTTTTTCCAAACCAATATATTAATCAACAAATTTTTTTAAAAATTATTTTTTTTTTTATTTAATTTCAACCAACTTTTTTTTTACTCTCTTTTGTTTACTATATTTTTTCTTTTTCTTGCACGTTAAATTCTTATTATCATCTATTTCTTACAATTTTAGCAAATTTACATATGAATTTTTGTCCAAATAAATGAATCCATACATGAGTACATATTCTTGTTATAGATATTCTTTGGTTGAATGGTTATTGTAATGGTTATTTTGTTGAATTGAAGAAATTTGAAACAAACATATAAATAAAGTCCAAGGCGAGTTAATTAAGGCAAATATAATAACGGTTTTTTTCTTCGGAAAAATGAGTAAAAGAGTACCTGATAAAATAAAATTGTCAATATATTACAGCGGGTTCCATTGTTCAATAACATGTGATATTGGAATATGAGGGAATACTTTCCATAAAAACATGAATTAAAAACTACAGAATTTAACCATTAAAAGACCTGTTTGGGTTGTACTCAATACTACACGCTCATAGAATTCTTAAGAGTCATTTTGACATAAAAATTGTGAATTTCACCATATTATTTAAATCATATCTGGTGAAATACCCACATTAAACATATTAAAGTATAAAACATTAAAGTATTAGATTTACTTGTCAATTAAAATTTGTTAAACATTATTGGATGCAGTATTCCAATGAATGAAACCAATTGACCTGATTAAGAATAAAATCTCAAACCGTTTTAGTTGTTTTAGCATTAAAGATAATTTTAATATTAAATTTGAGTTATATAAAAAATAAGTATAGTTAAAGGTATTTGGATAGGTAGATGGATGTGGCCATTCGATTTGCTTCTGGAAAACTATTTGTTGTTGCAATCACTTTACTAAAGAACTCTTTACTATAGTCACCCTGTGCGATTTAAAAAATCGACAACCACACTATCAATTTTGAATCCCGCATAGTTATATTCGAATGGTTTTAATTGTGAATTGAAAGATATAGAGGAATTATTAATATGTTATAGTCTAATAGTATATAGATAGACTATATAGAATCTACTGCGGTATGGATAGGAAGAATTGGCTCTTTATAGTGTTGGGATAAAAAACTATCGCGAAACGGCTTTCGTCCTGGCAACTCAAACACCGACCTGGTGTTCGCATCAACGCCGATCCTGGAAAAGGCCCTCGAATTTCCAATGGATACGCATCATCTTTTTATCGATTTTCATTCTGGCATACAGCGATCTGTATTTTACGAAGCAATGTCGAAATTTTGTTTCCCAGCCAACCATATCCGTTTGTCAAAAATGACTCTGAAAATCACCCGGTATGCTGTGATGATTGGGAGACATATTTCTGATACATTTCGAACAATCTCCGAGTTTTGGAAAAGCGATGCAATGTCATGTAATTTCTTTAATCTGTTCTTGAAGCTTATAGTTCGACGTTCCGGTGTGAACAAATAGACCATAAGATGTTATAAATCGATGCAGCCCGTGGATTTCGCTGATGACGCCGATATTATCGGACAATCACGACGAGCACTCATCGAAGCCTTTACACAGATTCAAGAGGATGCAGGTAAATCGGGTCTTCCCATAAATGAAAATAAAATTAAATATATGCTGTCGACAAATAAAACGTCCTTACAAAATCATATAGGACACAAGATCACTATCGGCTCATATAATTTTGAGGTAGTTAAGGAGGTTTACCTACCTCGGAACCAACATGAACTCCACCAATAACATCGATGTTGAAGTACCAACCGTTGCTACTTCGGTTTGTGCAAACAACTGGGTTCAAAGCTCCTATTCCAAAATACTAAGGCCCAATTATACAAAACGCTCATCCTTCCGGTGCTTCTATAATGTTCTGAATCGTGGACATTACCAAAAACAAGCGAGCATGCACTTGATCTCTTTGAGAAACAAATTCATCGTTGCATTTATGGTCTTGTTCAACGACATAGACTTAACCAAAAAAGTCTGTAAATGCTCCAGGATAGATGTAAATACTCCAGGTAGGAAACTATTCGAATCCAAGCACCGGGGAACGCGTCATCGAAGGAGGTCACACATTCATGGGAGAGATAAAGTATCGGCAGATATGAAAGAACTGCAAAACACCAACTAGAAAGATTCGTTCGTGACCGAAGTCAGTGGAGGACAATATTGCGGCAGATTCAGGAGTTTCAAGGTTATATGAAAAAACTGCAAAACACTAACTGGAAAGATTCGTTCGTGACCGAAGTCAGTGGAGGACAATATTGCGGCAGATTCAGGAGTTTCAAGGTGTATAGCGCCCAACAAATAAAATTTGCATGCATAACTGACAAAAAAGTTATTTTTTTTTAATAATATATTTTAGTGTTAGTTGAATAAATGTAATATCAATTCTACTCTGATTGATAAATTATATTTTTCACGTATAGACTCATACTCCGAGATAAATACTTGCTTCTTTAGCCAAAATATCTGCATTTATTTATGTAAGCATTCCTAGTTTTTTCTGTGTGATTATTCCTATTTTTATTTTTATTAATTCAAAGTATTTGTCTTATTTTTTGACATATTTTTTTTCCTGATAACTGCATTATAGTCCAATAGTCTTTAATTAATTGTACTTAGATGAAATATTTTAATATTTAGAGAACAAAATTTTTATTTAATTGATTTGTGTTAAAAACTTTCCCATGCATTTTTAATCTACAAGTACCGTGCTTCAAAGGGTTAAAGGGTAGCTGCATTAATTCGTTTAAACTAATTTTTTTTTAGGAAAATAGAATATATTATTATGTCTGTGGTCATATATCTATATTGTAGCAATGAACCGAGTTCGTACTAAAAATCTGACAAATTCGAGGTATATTTCTGTAATAAATGATACAGAGTCCTGGATTAAAATCAATAAAATCAAATATTTTGTAATATATAAAAAAATTTGGTAATTTAAATTTTCGAGATTTAGAACTGTACGCTTCTACTATAGTGATTGAGTAAATTGAAAAATATAAATTTTTGTATTATGATTCCAAAGTACTAAAAATAAACATTAACATTACTTCTATTTATATTGTATATAATTATTGTATAGTTAAAACTTATATAGCTATATAAAAATAAAATAAATTAAATTATTCTAGAAATACCCAATATTTATTTCCTGTTCGTATATTCATTTTTGTTTACATGAGAAAATTTAATTTCTCAATGTTATGACCTTGTATCAAAAACAAAAAAAAAACCCCTCTAGGTTATAGTCATTCTTCAGTACAAATTTTATTCCTTAAATATAAATAAATAATATTAAAATGTTATTGGGATAGAATGTTAAATATTAGAAGAATATAATAATAATTATCGTGTTTACAGATTATCCCAACGATACAATAAATCTTAAAAAGAAAACAAAAACATTGTTTCGGGCTATTTGATTACTGTTATACTCTCGTAGATACAAAAATAAACTTTTCCATAAATACTTTTTTACTTTTTTGTAAATGTATCAGAAAAATAAGTTTTGAATTTAATTTAACAAAAAGGAAGTCGAATACAAAAAACAAGAGTACATTTTTTTTAAGTTCCATTAAATTATTGAGGGATTTTAAGGCAATATTAAGATGGAGAAAATGTGTACAAATTATGAAAACGATAGGAAATATTTAAAACAATAAATGTATTTCAGTTTAGCCAATTCAAACATTGATATACCCATTAGAAATATTACCAAGACGGAACAGTTTTTACGTGTTTCAGTTACAACAAATTCAAAGTGTACATTAACAGCTTAGTTCGCAACTTCCCGTCAAATTCTTTTTTTCCTATAACCATCCCTTCAACTTTTCTTATCCAACGAAACGAAAGTATAAAGCTTTCTGTAACCTTAGTTTTGGCTAATTTCAAAGCTGATCACTCTGACTGACATTAGGTCCTGTAAAACTTTTCGAAATTATGGTGGGAAGTTGATGAGGTACAACTAGCTTCAATATTTTTTACGGTTTTTTACTTTCATTTATTTAAATTTTAAAAAAGGACCAAAATCTCGTACAAAGTGTGTATTTTGTTTTCCAGTACATTATAAACTACATATGTATATTAAAGGATCAACAAGAAATAGTAGTCAGTGCAAAATTGAAGTATTGAAAACTAAATAATATAAAAATAAAGAGAAAAAAATAAATTTCAAGTAAAGTTATTGTTTTGCTGTGGTGAAGGGGATCACTGTATATCGGCGAATGGTTAGACCATAGGCAGAAGATACAAAAATTTTATAAGTGCGATAGAGAAACAATGATAAAATAGAGAGTCGCCATAAATATCGGAGAATATTTAAAACAACAAATCTTCGCAAAGATATGTTTCCTATAATTATCGCCCATATTTTTAATACTAACATACAAAATGTGTACCTACACAAAAAAAAATCGCACACTACCAACACATTTTATGGATACGAACACAATTTCAATTATTGAATTTGAGTAAAAACAATAACAAAAATTTTTGCATATAATAATTTTCAATATTTTTCCATATACATGTATATAATAATTTTAGAAATTATATTAATATTATTTAAAAATTATATAATATTATAATATTTAACTATCTAATTAACTAAAATTATACATATTCTATTTATCTTAAACATAAACTAACAATTTAACAAATTTAAAAAATTTACTTTTAATTACAATTTTAACTTTAATTTTTTTTATGTAAATGAATATTTTAAATTTTGTTAAATGAATTTTTGAATGTAAGAAAATAATAAATTAATTCTAATAAATAATTATATTAAAATGAAAAGCATAATAAATACAAATGACTTTAAAAAAACTGTTTGATATAATGCAATTCTCATATATCAATCATATCATATTTACCTCTTCTTCACTTTATTTACTTTATTTTATATACTTTCGCGAAATTGTAAACAATTCTAAGGAAGATATCTTAAATTAAACAACCTTTATTTTGTTTTGAATATTTTAAAGTTATATAGGTATAATTTATTTAAAAAATAATATAAAATGGATACTATTAAAAACCTTCAGATTCCATTTTTTTTCTAATTTTAAAATTATTATAAAACGATATAATTATTAGCATTTGTTTGTCATTGCATTTATAACATTAGCATAAGCGATACATGTCTAAAGTATTTTTTTCAAAATTATATCCTTTTATTTTACTTCAGTCTTTAGCCAAAAGTAAAAAAAAAAGTTTAATTAAGGTTTGGGGTAAAGAAAAATCTCGGGACAATTTATTTTGTGTATATATAATAAAAAAAAAATGTTGATCGGTTAAAAAAGTTGTCAGGACATTCGGACATAAAAAGAAAATCCGCCTTAAGAGAAAAAAAACAACAGTTATACTTCCGTATTGAAAGAGAGAGAGAAATTTTTCAATATAACTTCAAATCTAATTTGTTATCTCCAAATTTTCAGTATTTTATTCTTATGTTTATGAATGACATACACATCTATTAATTACTCATATTTAAGTGCAAATATCTCAAATTGAAAAATGATTTGGGACCATTTACATCATAAGTTATTTTATTCATATAAAAACCATATAAATATTATTTATTTTTCAAATGAATTTTCATAAATTCAATTTCTTCTCTCCATTACTTTCTAATAGATTATGAATATCCTTTAATATAATATTAACCTCAAATATTCATAACCATTTTTCAAGTATTTTTTCTCCGCACAAATCATTTAAAATAAATGTATAGGTATTTGTTTTTTTCTTTTCTTTCGGTTCAAATTGAACTGAACTTAAACACTAACTAAGCAAAACCACAAAAAAAACAAAAAATAAAAAAAAAAAAAAACAAAATATGAAATCCCAGAGAATCCTTTAATAAAATACTTAGTTCCAATTTTTGAATAGTCATAATAGGGATCTCATAAATGTGATGAAATGAATTGTGTCTGACCAGACCATAAAATAGGCAACACTCATATACATAATTATTATATAGATGAATCCCAAAGGAAATTTAAGAAATAAAAGAAAATATAAAAAAAAAAATAATATCTAAACAAAAAAAAAAACATAAAACAAAACCAGAGGGTTGAAATGTTGAAATCCCAAAAGGATATATTCCTATATAAGTACATAGTATAAGGGATAATGTGTGTTGACATGAGTTACGATTAATTCTATAAATAGTATAATTTAATATATTATAATCCCTCTTCTTATATACATTATGTATATACAATGTATTATGTATCTATATAATATATGTATATGTAGATATATGTAAAATATTTTATTTCCTATTCATAACCCTGAAAATTTTTTTTTGCCTAAAATATGCTGGAAATATTAAAGGGTCAAGATTAGAATTAAAGACTTAATAAAAGTTCAGTCATCATCATTTTTCTCTTTTTTTAATATCGTTTTTTTTTTTTTTGTTATTGGGATTACTGTGATTAGACTATGTTGGAGACAAAATAATTACTCAAACTTTTATAATTTAATTACGATAAATATAATATTAAAAAAAAAAAAAAACTCAAAATAAGGATCATCATCAGTGCGTATAAAATTTAAGAAAATATATTAAGGACTATAAAATGGTAGTTTTCATATTAAAAATTATGGTAAAAGGATTATAATGATATGTAACTGTATTATTTCAAATTTGAATTATGTTAAACCAAGTTGAATGAGTAAAATGCAACAGAGAGACCTTGCTTCATCACTAATATCAGAAAAAAACTATTTGGTTAGTTTTCAAATACAAGTTAGCTACAATTTCATAACTGAAATGCACAAACTAAAATTTACTCAAACCTACCTTAACTTAAGTATTAAAACCTTTTCTTCAAATCTATTTGGAAAATCTTAAAACTATTTCCGATTTATTTTCTTTTCAAAGAATATGAGACTCTGTTACGAATAAATAAGGATTGTTTTTATGAGCCCAAATTATTTGAAATTACTTTAATTCATCACGATAGGTCCGTATCCATCAACAAAAACTTTAATTGATGGTGAAACATTCGCCGCAATTTTCAGCGCATTAATGGTTGACATAGAGTTTTTAATTTAATCTAATAATATTTATATAAATTACTTTCAAAAAGCCTGCATGTATATTGGTTTACACAATACACAATAATAATATTAGAGTAGAATGCGTATTATCTGAGGATTCATCTTATATATATATATATATATATATATATTATATATATATATAATATATTATTGTGATTGTATGCGTCTGTATTGTAAAAATCCCATTTGGGTATAGTATACTCATTTTAATTTATTGCATTTTGTGTGGATCAAAATAAATTTCTATTTTATGTTTGCATTTTGATGAACTAAATTTAATCGGTTATTACCTCAATTGGTTAAAGCGTCATTTTAATATCGCAAATTTTGTGTAAGTTCAAATCTCTGTTGAGTCAATTTTTTTTCTTTATAAAAAAAATATTTATTTTTTCTTTATTAAAACAATATTTTTTTTTGTTATTATATTATAAAATTTATAATATTAATTTTTATAAACAAGAAAATAAATTTTTTTAATAAAAAAAAAAATAATTATTAATTATTATACTCTGCTCAATTATTTCAACAAAACACGAAATCGTTTAAAATAAATCCAAGCCCAGAAATTTTGTATACATGTTTGTATATTATATTATACACCAATACTATACCAACCAACTCATTCAATTATTTATATATATAATTTTCTGCAATTATCTGAATGTTTGTAAGTCCGACGGAACATTCCAACACATATACAAATTGCAATATGTATATAAATTGCTTTGGTACTCTTTTTTTAACCCCTGTCTGCCATGCTGAACCTTTGCAGGAAAAAATACAATTGCATGAAATATATTTTTTTAATTTAATGTTAGTCTTCTTCGCAAATCATAAGGAAAAATAAGAAATAATAATAATAATATAAATAAAACAAACAATTTTTTTGATTTATATTAAGAAGGACTAATAGAAATTTTATCAATAGTTTAATATGGTATAATAACCAAAAGGCAAACAGCATTTAACACAAAAAAAAACATAATGCACTTATAGGTTATTCTTATTACTTAAAATTATATACAATATGCATATGTGTCTACATATCTTTTTTTTTTCTTTTTTTGATTTTTTTTTGTTGTTATGATAATGATCATAGCATCATAGTTTTGCCACACCGTATACATAGCCTGTATAGTACTATAGGTATATATATATATATACTCTAGCCAGAAACGGGAGGCGATGATGAGTTAAAATTGTTATCTATTTTTATTTTTTTTGTTTATTGTTTTTCTTTAATATATTCTTTAATTTATGATCGTATATAATATTTAGTATGTATTATGGGGTTAGGTTTTGGTTCTGCTGATTTACACATAAAAACAATAACAACGCATTTTTAAAGAAATTAAATGAAATTTTGTACTATTATTTTTTATTTCTTATCTTTGTAAATTTATAATTTTTAGGTATATTTGTTTTCTTCAAGTGTGTAGAAATGTATGTTGTAGAGAGTGATGAGTTTTTTTTAATATAGTAGTTAGGTATATATAGGTATCGGTTAAACCATATTGATTGTTGTTCTTCTTTTAAATGTATGCTATAAATAATAATTATGTATGAATTATAACATGAAAAGTTTGATAATGAATTTTTTGAAATGAAATTTTAAATAACCGATCAATATTTCACAAGTTATGAACAGTTTTGTAAATACCTATTTATTTGCAGTAAATTTTTTTATTTTAATTTTTTCTCCAACACGAGTTTTTATTTTATTTATCAAAATAAATATTGTGTACCTACAATATTTTTGTTTTTTTAAATTTACAATTTTATTTATTTTTGTTTTTAAAATTGTTTTCGTTCAAAGTTGTGGCTCATTATAAAATATTGTTTGTTCGCTATGAAATTTGACGCTAAACTTCCACAGCGAATTTTATTGAATGTTAACAGGATTAACTTAATTCTGAATTATCGATAAATTTTGAATGTTTGCAAAAAGTAAAATGATCGAGTAAATGACCGTTAGGTAATAGAAAATTTTACTACAAATATTCTGTTTATATGGTAATTAAAAGCATTATAATACAAAAATAAAGGTATGATAAATTAGTAAGCAAATACGTAATTTTCTTAAACTTGAAATGAAAAGTCTAATCAAGGAAAGAAATGCTAGAATTTATTTTGCTTCCGTCATTCATGGCGGATTACAAAGCTAGTATCATATATTTACCTACTAATCGAGGATTTGAGGACGATGGCTCTCTCATTTTAAGTATGTATGACATTTATCTTACTTTTAAGCTCTCATCGAAATAAACACAAAAATTTTATAGAATACCATATACATTTGGTATGAATAAATATAATATTAACATTTATTATGTTAATCCTGTGCTATCCTATGTTCCAAGCTTTTCTTTATATATTCAGTATCTACTCAAAATATTAGGCACTTATCTCTGATTGCATTAAGATCGGTCAAATAATGAAGTTTTTATTCAAAATTTAAAATGTAAATATTAACACATGTTAATCCTCCGCGAGTGAAGGTTAATTATTATGATAAATAACTTTTCATTTTTTAACATTATTCGAAATCATTAATGTTGTACCTATTACACTAATTACAATAACCTGAAAAAATTCATAAACCGTAAAATTCATATTCAGTCGTACGAAGTTCAATGACGTTAGGCTCGTATAAAAATAAAACACCAAAAATCTTTCTTTATACTTTTGTGAATTAATTTAATTTGTAGTATAAAAAATCTTTTTATATTTAATTTCTATTCATTCTATAATTTTATATTAATATTCATTTCAATAGCAACTCTTACGAAAATTATTAATAAAAAATTTGTAAAAATTTCCAAAATGAAGGATGAATGATAAACAAAATAAATTCATAATTACACAAATCGACATCAGAAGTTCATCATTTTTATATATTTTTATACAAAAAAAAAAACACAGTTACATTTTAATATCTGCTATAGTATACACTTTTGCTAACTTTCAGTAGTAAAATTTTACTTTCATTAAAAAAAAAAAATAGAATATTTAATAAAAGTTACAAAAATAAAATTATTTATTAAAAAACGAACAAAAAACTAAATACAAAAATAAATTTATATAATACAAACTACTAGGCACTCAATTCAAAGGAAACCAGAAACAAAACACAAATTATTTTTTTATTTTTTTCAATAAACAAATTTTCTTTTTTAACCGACAAATGAAATAACCTCATTTCAACTCCCATTATAAACCTTTTTTTCGAGTACTACTCAAAAAAAAAAATAAAATTTTCTCATTTGAAACAATATTTCTAGATTTATTTATTTTTTATATATTTTTTTTTTTTGATATTCTACAGGATCTTGAAATCTAGGTGAATCCTTTTCCAACTATATTACTCCACACTATCTATCTGTCTGTTTCTCTTATTCAATTTTTTTCTTTCCATTTCAATTTATTTTATTCGCATCATGAAATTTGAAATTTTTTTGCAACATTTTTTTTTTCCACTTTTTTTTTATTTTTTCGTTAGTACAACACTAATGAAACAAAAAAGAAATAAATAAAATTTGATCAACCCAATTTTAGGATATTTTGTTAATAATTAAAATTTGATCAGTAATTAAAACTGACTTATTAAAGTAGCAAAATGATAATCCGATAGATACTCTATTATTCACAAAGCATTTATATAGCTTCTCGATAGCTAAACGTAGGTATATAGTAGTGACTGCTAGCAATAGACCGACACATTTAGACCAGTGAGATCCATTGTGATACCACAGGAACTTTTCTCGCATATAAACCTACTCGTTAAACCATTTTGAGCTTTTTACAAAGCAGTGGAGTTTTGGGTTTAGCCATCTTCAAGATTACCCAGTGAATTCAGAAAGAAGTTACTGGCTTAAGAAATTACTGGCTTCTCTACTCATTAAATGTGGAAAACTACTGCTATTGTCAGGAACTAAGCCTTCTTAAATAGAATAGTTTCATTTTATTTGATTTGTTAGCAGATTATATTATATACTCTCAATTATTTTTTGTCATTTATTATATCCCAATGACAAAGGGTACTAGACCAGCTCGAAAAGCCAATGAAGCATTTTTTTGTTTTGCTTCATCGGGAATCGAACAGGCAGACGCTCTACCTACTGCGCCACCCAGCGTGTATGTTCTGAAAAATTGATTTGAGAGGAGTCTAAGGGAAGAAGTCCGGCGTTCCAAGTGTCATGACCGAAGACCTTGGAATTAGTTTTTTTGCATCAGTACAAAAGCTCTTAAATGTGATAACGACAATAGGTTCGTATTTATAATAATTATTAATTAAAAATCTGGGGACCCTTTCAATGGCAACACCTGTGTAAAATAAGACTGTATTTTATTCCCCCCACTCTTTACTTTAACTTTTGATTGGGTGTTGAAAAAAACAAGTCATGGAGCAAAAAGTATTTAATGGACTCTTACAAGAGTTCATCACGATCTCAATTTTGCAGATAATATCTGCTTGTTCACTCACACCAACGGGCAAACAAACTCATTAATCAAATATGCGGCGAAAGTAGGATTGTTGATAAACGTAAGCAAAACAAAACTGACGCACAACAACACAGCAGTCCTTTGCAACTTACAGATTGGTGATGAAAATGTAGAAAAGGTGACGTCATTCTGCTCTCTTAGCAGTTTTATTACTGTGGCGCGGATGTTGAAAGCCGTATTCGAACGGCACGATCAGTCATCACCAAACCAAACATCTCCCAGAACTTGAAACATCAATTCTTCAAGTCTAACGTTCTATCAGTTCTTTTATATGGATGCGAAACATGGAAAACAACGGAAATAATTGTCTCGCGCATCCACATATATGTTAACAAATATCTAAGACGGATGCTCCGAATATACTGGCCAGAGAAAATTTCCAACAAGGAACTGAGGGAACTAAGAAGAATTAAAGGGATCAGAGAAATGATTAAACGTAGGAAATGGAATTGGTTTGGCCACACACTTCGCCGACCTACAGGAGAATTCAAAAGCAGAAGCAGCTCTTGAATGGAATCCGCAGTGTCAAAGAAAGCTTGGCAAAAAAAACGTGGCACCGAAAAGTAATGAACGAAGCAAGCACATGTGGAAAAATCTGGAGTGAAATCAAGGCTCTTGTCCAAAACGGAGTTCGATGGAGAAAACTTGTTGATGCATCCAAGAGGAGCTACAGGATCAATGATGATGAAATATAGCAAAATAATTATAAAAGTGTATGAGCAATAATTTCATTTTTTAGAAAATAAAATGGAATAATTTAGTTTTTGAATCTATTTTAAAACGTAATTCGAACAATATTTTAAATAAACTTCTACTATAAACTTCTACAATTAATTCAAACTGTATTACAAACGAAAAATTATTTTAATTAAAAACAACCAAAAACTAATCCAACCACCATGATTAATATAAAAATTATTTGATTTAACATTGGCAGTGAATTCTTGTTCTGTTTTTCATTTTCATCTCTTTTTTTGTTGTTTTTTTACTATTTTCATTAAAATTATCGTGAAAGAGCAATCCTGAATTGGTGAAATAATGAGGAAAAAAAAAATGTTGTAAATAAAAATTTTAATTTTAACAGTTTGTTCTTCTTTTTTTTAATTTATTATTTTTTTTTATGATTTCAGATACATCCGTTAGATTAGTTTAAATAAGGGTTGTCGTTGCTGTTATTTTTATTGCCTTTTTATTCTATTTTTATTTATTTTTTTTTGGTACTTTGATGGTGGTAGAAAAACATATATAATTTTTTTTTTATTCATTTTTCATCTTTTAATTAAAAATCGGTCAAGGTTATCAAAAAGTAATATTTCTAATTGAGTATAAATAAAAATAATTTAATAATTTTCAGATTTTTAATAGAGGGGTGATCTTTAGAAAGGTTGTAAAAAAAAAAATTAAAAACAGAAATGTAAGTACTTCAGATTTGATTGAGAAAAGAATTTGTTTGATTTAAAATGCAGTCTCATTTAGAATGGTATTGATTTCGCTTTCATCTGATGCGTTTGTTTCAAACACAACATGTTCTGTTGGGGAACACTGAATAGCATTTAAAATCTCTTTTAATAATAGTACAATTAGGATTTTCAATTATTCAACATTAACGAAAATCCAGTTATCGAATACAAAAAATTCAAAATATTCCGATATTTCCGGATAACAAATATGAAATTAAAAATATCATATTGAATCCAATATTCATGGTGTTTTATAACTCATATATTTATTTAATTTATTAATATATAAATTTCTACTGCCAAATGAATATGGCTACTGATTTTGAAGTATAATCAAAATATTTAGTGAAATGTATAGAATATTGTCTGTTTCTAAGAATATTATTAATGCCATAAGGGTTTTATCTTGACGTTCATCCATTCGGTTTTTTTATTTGTTTTGATAAATTTTTACTTAGATTCGCTTACAGCTGATATCTTAAAACAACTACCGCTAAAAGCTTTATCAGTTCTAACGAAAATAATGAATGCAGCGCTCAATCTAAAATATGTGAGAGATTATAATGATTCATAAGCCAGGAAAATCCTCGAATGAGGCCAAGTCGCACAGACCCATTTCACTGCTTCCAGAAATCTCCAAATTATTTGAGAAATTACTGCTTAAAGGATTACAACCAATAATAGAAAGTCGAAACATCATACCAAATCACCAATTTGGGTTTAAAAAACAACACTCAACTGTTGAACAAGTCCGTCGAATAACTGATGTCATCGAAAAGACACTAGAAGAAAAATGTATCTGCTCTTCAGTGTTCCTTGATGTTTCACAAGCCTTTGATAAAGTATGGCAAGAGGGACTTATTTTCAAGCTGCACCGTATTCTCCCCAAAGCCTATGTCGAGGTAATAGCATCTTACTTATCAAGTAGAGTATTTCATATTAAGCAAGGGGAAGATTACTTTACGCTAAGCAATATACATGCAGGAGTACCACAAGGGAGCATTCTGAATCCCATCCTATATTTACTCTACACCAGTGATATCCCAGAACTAGAAGATGCAACGATTGCAACTTTTGCAGATTATACTGCAGTATTAGCGGTTGGTAATAACATAAACGAAGCAACAAATAAATTGCAACAAGCAAACAACAAAATATCCTCATGGTGCAAAAGGTGGAGAATTAAATTGAACGAATCAAAATCCACACATGTTAATTTTACAAACAAAATAATAGAGTCGCCCGTAGTGGTCACAATAAAAAATGTCACCATACCATATCAAAATTCAGCAAAATATCTTTGTATGGCACTATTGATGCAAAGCTCAGATAGAAAGAACATGTTAAGAAAAAAAAACAAGAGTTAGAACTGAACTGAACTACAACCAGCTGTGTTGGCTAATTGGGCGGACATCTTCGTTTTCAACATATAACAAAGTTTTGATTTACAATCAAATATTAAAGCCAGTGAAAACTTTATTTTATTGCAGGCTCTAGCAGTGATATCAAATTTAATAGGTCTTTTAAATATTGATATATTCTGATGTAAATCTGATGAGCCTACAAATAGAGTGAGAAGTAGCATCGTAGATGATCTTTTACATTCTACAAGAGTTTATTGCAATACTTACAAAAAGCAATGTCTCTGTTTTTTTCATTTCTTTTAAAATGATTTCAAACTCCAGATCGTTTTGATATTACTACAACGTTGCATGCTTACATATTTTGATTTGTTTCCATATTTCGTCATGTGATTTAAAGGAAGTCTTGTAAAAGCGACAAGGTAAAAAACAGGACTAGGTAAATATAAAAAAATGTTGAAAAAAAGTTATTCATTAAAAATAGCCGATTAGTCTAGACTAGATAATCTAATAGCTTTAATTAAAATTAGTCGAATAATCCAGATATTTGGATATTCGGATATGCGGATTGGAAACCCTTAACCTTTATATAACTGTGGGATCTACAATAATACATCTGTAGTTCAACTACAGATCCTTTTCCCTTTTGAAATGTTGGCCTTTAATATATTAATTATTTGGTATATATTTTTTAAATATTGTATGTTTTATTATTTTTATTAGTTCTATTATCTTATATATATTTTATTAATTATTATATAATAGGAACCGATGGGTTGTATTGAAAATTATACTTTCAGTGATTTTCATCATTTGAAAAATTCTCGGTCCTCACGGACTTTGAACTCATACTCCTCGGTTGTTACATTACTACACTCGAGGGGTAACTCGACTACCGAAGTCACTAAAACCAAACATTTAAATTTTTTGCAAAAGATATTAGGTAATCTGCCAAGGATATCAACAACCCTAGCTACTCAATCCTCTTAATATTCTGGAAGTCGAAATAAATACATTGAATGGGTGGGATTTTTGTGCCGTTATAACAAATCTATGTTAGATCAACTAATAATTCTATTAGTAAATGTTTCTATCTCATGTTTAGAAAAATATTATTTTTTTTAATACTTAAAAGGATTGCTATCAGCATAATAATTTCCATGCAAGATTATCACTGTGATTTTTCTCGTGACGGAAATTGAAATAGTAACAGTTTCCGCATGGGAAAATTTTTCTCTAAGGAAAATCATTGATATAATAATTTCTATGAATCATTATCGTAGAATTTGCTATTAACGACCAGCTTCTTGTATTTAGTTCTCTTGAGTGGACATGAAGAACAGCTCCCGTTTTTGGCTCCGCATGGATTTGTACTCTAATCGCATGTTTTTGATTTCATCCATGAATGTTACAATATGCAAAAACGCTTTATAGTACAAACGGAATTGATGCAACTAGCGACAGATACAGCTACATATTCTGTTAAAAAAAAAAGCCCCATACATTTTATATGCACATAAACACAATTGCGGATACTATACCTGGGCGACGGATACAAATTAGAAAAATTTCTATTTTTGCATCCGTCGTACTTCCGTCGTCCGTCTACTTTTGGTAGCATATGATTGAACATATGATTAATCGTAAACAATTTCCAACAACATTAAAATATTAAAAATAAATCTATTTTCTTTTACATTCTTTGAAATGGCTTTTGAGGAAAAATTAATAAATTTAGTAAATTTAGTAGTTTTTGTAGCTCTACTTTGTATCCGCAATTAGATTTATGCCAGCGATGTATTTATCGCCAGTACCTGTATCTGTGGCAAGTAGCCCCAATTCTGTTTATACCACTAAGTTGATAATTTTTACATCTCTATACTATTTGCTACTAAGTTCTTTCAATTTTTCAATTCGAATAATAAGCAATACTTATATAAGGTTTGATCTAAGCGTCATTCCATTATAAAAAAGACATTGAAAGTAGTAAAAGGGTTTGTATATTCATTTCACAAATTCTACGATAAAAAAATCAGATAACTAACAAAACTTTATAATACTCCAATCATAAAACCCTTTCAGATTGAGTAAATGTAATGTCAACCATAAACATTTTAATTAAATGAAATTAAGTAAATTTCACTTCTATAATGGAAAATAATTAAAATACAACTTTGGCATATAGTGAATGACACCTTGAAATGTCAAGTTTACTGACCATTACACTTTTGTGTTTACTAAGCACAACTCAATTCTATTAACTCCAATGTATTTTCTTATTTAAAAATTTAAAATTTTCTTAAAATATTTTTCCACCATTTTCTTTAATTAAGTTTTGTTGTTTTAATTTTTTTTTTTTGTTTTGCTTACTATGAACAAACACAAGAGACAAGGGAGTATTATTCATCAAGATGGTGATAATTATAAGAACCAACTTAAGTTAAATAAAATTTAGAGTGATAAATGAAATTTTTTGGACAAGATTAAAAATTGGTAGCTAGGTTTATTTTTTTCCGTTATTTTTTTCCGGAAAATTAATGAAAAATTTAGTCTAATCACGGACTTAAAATAAGTTACGCTATTATTAACATACGTCTCTCAGACAGACATCACTGTGTTAAAAGCTAAAAAAAATGGGTTATAGTAAACTTTTTGGTTGTTTATATTTGATCATATTGTTAACTTTATTTTAACTTCAATTTAATAAAAAAAAAAGATATATATATATAACAAGAAAATTATTAGTAATATCAAAAAATTACAACCACTACCCTACCATGCTCTGCTTTAAAATAATTTTACATCGAATTATGGGAATTTAAATTAAATGGATTGGTAGCAAATGTAAATAAAAATTATTTGTTTTGGAAATTGTTTTTGAGAATAGGGTTTTTAGAGATGTGCACTGTGATTTACCACAAGGACAAGGACATTGGTACTTTGTGCATATTAAATGTATCCTAACTACATTTAACGTATCCTACGTATTATTTCTGCAGCATTAATGTCAACTGATTTGAAGTTTCTTTTTTGATTGAAATATAGATTAGTTCCAAAAAATACCCTTTCTCAAAATCTAAAGTCTAAATATGATAAAAATATGTCGAGAGTATTTAAATTTTCACCAAACATAAACTCAATATGTATGGCGAATCAGTTGATATTTTATTTGACATTCTAAAAAAAAGTTATTACCTAAGCATCCAATAGCAAAATAACATAAAGCCACTTCATATTTATGTTTCTATAGACCAATAAGTCTTCTGCCAGTAATATCAAAATCAATCGAAAAACTAATAGATTGATTAAAATAAATAATGAACGAGATATCGTACCAGCTGGGTTTATACACATGTAACAAACGATGTTTTTAATTACCTTATTGTGCTGGCTTATTGGAATGAGAAAGCCGGAATATTGACCAAGCAATTTTCCAATCTTGACATGCTCCTTGATTAGGATATTCACTCTCCAATGGGAGCCGTTAAGCAACGCATTCATTCATACTATCTGGTTAGAGCAAACGAAAGGTGGCATAGACTAAATACCTATGTTACCTCTAGTAAAATATGGTCATCGTGTAACATTAACAAAACCAAATAAAGCAACTTAAGCCAGGTCCTGTACTAATATATCAAGAGCAGTAGATATCAGTAATCAGGGTCACTAGCTTATAGAAAGCAACGCAGTCAAACTAGGTATTCCATTCAACGCCCATTGTCGCAGCTGCAAAAGAGAAAATGAGATAAATCTTAAACACTTCCTTGCAGCTGTTCAGCATTAGCTAAACCCAAGCTCCATAGTTTAGGTTAGACTTTTACTAACAATATAGATATTATTAGGGTAAATAAAATCGTTGATCTCGGTGAAATCGGTCAAGTACTCAGTTTCTTGAGTGATATTGGAGTGATATTGGGAGGAGATTGATCCCCTAAAACAACCTACGACAACAAATAAGTCATCAGTCAAATGTTATTTGGTTTTTCAGAAACCATTGCAATAGTCATTTCTACCTATATCTATACATTCCTTATCAGAAAACTTTTTGTTAGCAGTGTATTTACATGTTCATTACTATTTGAAGTAATATATACTTTTTTTCGTACTATGCTAGTATCGTTTATGAAATGAAAAATTGTCCTTTAAAAGTACAAGAAAAAAAAACAACACAAAATATGGTACTTTTATCCTTAAAAAAAATGATTAAGATTAATTAAAGACAAACAGTTTATATTTCCCTCTTTATAAACAATAGTGATGATGATTGTTGCAAAAATAATGATGCTGATGATATTTTGTTGTTTTTTTTTTTTATTATAAAGAAAATATTAATTTTCTTGGCATTTTCCATCGTGGTTTTGATAAAAATAAAAAATAACATGGCGGTTTTTTCTAACAAATTCAAAACAATAAGAAAAATTATAATGACGATCCTAAAATATTAACTTTATTTTAATTTTAGCTCATGGAAATTAATTGGAATTATTTAGTAGCACTAAAAATAAAAAGATTTATGATATAGCATTATGAATACTAAGAATTTTTCAATATTATAATAATGAACATTAAATTTAACACTTTTAAATATTTGCATTCAATCCTACTCAAATTGGGCTATTTATATCATTGTTGTCTTGGAATTTAAACATGGTGGAATTTACATTCAAATATTAATACTGTAATAAAATAAAAAGTAAAAATATTTTTCATTACTATCAATACAATATTATTTAACACGACTTAAATGTTTTTATTGCTTCGGCAATAAAAAAATAAAAACAAAATTTCACTTTTTAAAAAACAAAATTTATTTTTATTAACTGTACTCTTCAGAGTTCAAACTAATAGTAAAAATACAAAAAGCTTTTATTTAAAGTTGTTTTAAATTTGTGGAAACATAAATTGATGTGTTTGCAAGTTTTTCATGAGAATCACAATTTTATTATTTCTCATAAAAACTTGGTTTATGCAAAAATATGCTGATTTAGATTTTATTAGGAATTTCATAATTTTAATAAAATAAGAATAAATTATATTAATATTAGAATTGTATTTTAAAATTATTATGTGAAGGAAATGAAGTATCGTCTTTCGAACTCAAGGTTTTGGGTTCGTTAATCTTCATTGACGTAACTCCTCTTTCGCTTGATTTGAGACTCTCCTGAGTCGACATATTAAATTTTATTTTAAACAATTTATGCTTCCAGACTATTGTTACAATTAATATTATTATTATTACTATTATACAAATTACAATTGATTCATATATAAAATTAGTTTTTTTCTGATATTTGAGTTCGACAATTTCATTTAAATTTTCAAATTGTTTTAATACAATGTCGTCAAAAATCAATTCATTATTAGCATCTTTTATATTATCCATAAAATTGGGTATTGTAAAACCCTGTTTAAATTCTTTTTGATTATTTTGTATAGTATGATTATTTATTTTAATAGAACAATTATTGAAATTTATTAAATAATTTCCTTTCATTAAAAACTTTCTTTCATCACAATTACTAGAAAGTTGTACATTATTTTGATTTTTTGCTAAAACTAGTCCCTCTTGTATTTCAAAAATTTCAGATATATTATTAAAAGACTTAATACAATTAAGTTTAGTTATACAATTTCTTAATAATTTTAAATTCTTTAGATCAGTATTTTTAACATAACTATAAACTTTATTTTCATATTTAACAACATTTTGAGGGTTAAAAGTAAATTCTTTATTTGTTTTATTAGTTATAGGAACTAAAAGTGTATTTTGTAAAACAATTATTTCTTTTGGAATTTTTATTACAAATATTCAATTTTCTTTATTATCAATTAATGTTCCTAATTTAAGGTTTTGTAACTTATTAAAATCTATATTATATTCATTTATTTCTTCATTTGTGAGCAAATTACTATGTACAATTCCTAACCTTGCTGAGAGAATATTGTCTTGTAAATGTTCAATGTTATCTTGTAAAATTTTTAGTTTCAGTACATAGTCCGTATATATTACTTGTTGAAATAAATTTTTATCGTTACTTCGAATTATGTTCAAACTGTTTGTTACGGTGGATCTGTCCTTTTCTATTATTTGTTTAAGTTTTGTAAAAGTTTCGTTAAAGTTTTGATTGATTTTTATTTGGTTATTGAGATTATTAATGACATTATGGTTATTGGAATCGATTGTTTTGAGATGTTCTTCGATTTCCTGTCTGTCAATGTCGTCCATTGTTCCATAAAGCCATTTGTGAACAGTTCCGACAAAATTTAATAAACCTCGTTTTTGTCTGTGGGGTATCAGTGTTTTTATTTTATTGCGAATAGTTTTAATTTGAAATTGTAGAGTAGTTGCCTTGTCTTGTAAATCAGTTTTATTAATGTTAGCTTCTAAATTATCTAAAATATTTGAAATTTCATTAGGATTAATTAAATGTAGAATTGTATTATAATTTTTTATTATGTTGACTTCATTGAGCTTGATTTCTGCGTATCCTACTTCTGTATTAATTAGTTCGACTGTAAGATGTGCTTGGGCAACTGTCAGCATCGTTAGAAGTAACAGTGTTTTGAATGTAATTTTTACCTGCAAATTTTGATTTTCTTTTAATATTAGGAGGGTAAATGTTTTGAAGTTTCTGTTTTGTGTATTTTGGTTGCTCTTTATGCCTAACACTTTTATAGTTTTTGATATATCCCTCACTCCTATTTTCTATGTATTCCTCTCTATTTTTATTGAGTTTATTAATGTACTTGACTTTTTCGTTTAATAACCTATTGTAAATGATATTCTTATCACATTTTCCTTCTTGAATATTGAAGGGTTTTTCTTTAGTTACAGAATGGTGGCTGTTATTATACCACTCTATGGCCTTACTCATTTTTTACCAATAACACTACTCTGTTTGTTTTCGATTCCTAGCATTCTTATTTTTTCGCTTAAAGTATTGTGTAGACGTTCGATGTCTGCATTACCGGTGTGATTGTTGGGTTTTACTAAGTGTAACTCTATTTTTTCGTTTTTTAAGTAATCTTTTATGTTGACACTTTTAAATTCATTGTCTGTAATGAGTTTTTTGAAATTGCCCTTTTGAGATTTGAATTCCCTTAGTTTTTCAATTATTGTTTGATTATTTCTGTCAGAAAGATAAAAAGCTGTAGCAAATTTAGAAAATCTGTCAATAAATGTCAAAAAGTTTGCTTTGGAATTAGTGTATACATCCATATGAATTATTTCTTTAATATCTTTAGGGGTTTCAGTTATGTGAAATTTGGGTCTAATCGGATTTCTGTCATATTTGACTCTACTACAAGTATCACAGTTGTTTATAAATTTTTGAATGAGAATCTTTAGGTTAGGGAAATATATTTGTTTTTTCAATCCCTCATAATTTTCATTAATCCCAGTATGTCCGGTTTCGAATTTATGATAGTTTTCAATTTGTTTATAGGTGTCCTCTTCATTTTCCATGTCTTTAGCATGAAATGAACACTTTACAAATTTTAGGTTTTTAAAATCTTGAAAAAGGTCAATAATTTTTTGCTGTAAGATATTATACTCTCCGTCGCTTAATTCTGAGTATATACCTATTTTTCCTATTTTTACATATCTGCGTAAAATGTCAGTAAGATTGTTTTTAATGTCTTCTGAATTAATATAAATTTTTCGATTTTTGTGTTTTATTTCAAGTTCATTTAATTTGTTATTTGTTAATATTAGTTGGGTTTTGAAACGGTTAACTATGGAATCTAATATTGGTATATGATTATTTAAATTTTCGCTTTGCGAATGAACAGTTGAAAAGCTTCTGTTTTCATCTTCATCTACATTGTTGTTCATTGAGATGTCAGAGAGATTATCATCTTCAGATTGATTTACTCCGACTAAATTAATTTCATTGGTGTTGTTATCAATTCGACTTAAAAAATCGGCAACCTTGTTCTCTTTGCCCTTTATATAATCTATATTAATGTCATATTCTCCAAGTTTTAATAGCCATCTATATAGTCTTGGGTTGACATCTTTTCCTCTAGTTTTGGCGAATAACCACTTTAGTGGTTGGTGATCTGTCAGGAGATCAAATTTTACGCCGTATAGATAAGGTCTAAAATAATTGATTGACCAGACAATTGCGAGAAGTTCTTTCTCAGTGGTGGAATAGTTTCGTTCATGGTCATTAAGTGTTCTGCTAGCGTAACATATGGGACGATTGTCCTGTTGTAGTACAGCTCCTATAGAAAATGCACTAGCATCAGTGATTAGTTTAAATTTTTTTCTAAAGTCAGGATATTTTAAAATTGGGGCTTCAGTTACTATTTGTTTTAATTTTTCAAAAGAATTTATGTAGTTGAAATCATTTGTGTTTATTTTGGAATTTTTCTTTAAATACTTGGTCATTGGCTGAGCTACCTTTGCGTAATCTCGAATAAATTTTCGGTAGTAGCCGGTGATTCCAAGAAAAGATTTTATTTGTTTCTGAGTATGCGGTAGTTTGAGTTTTAAAATGTCAGAAATTTTCTTTGGGTTAGGCTTCACTCCTTCAGGGGTTAAAACATGACCAAGGTACTCGGTTTCCCTTGATAAAAAATTACATTTATCAAATTGTATTTTCAAGTTGTGTTCTTTTAATTTAGTAAATATTTTCTTTAGACTATCTATATGTTCTTCTAAAGAAGTACTGAACACTAAAATATCATCCAAGTAGACGACGCAATTTTTATAAATATACTCCTTCAGGACTGAGTTCATGAGACGTTGAAAAGTTGCCGGAGCATTTTTCAATCCGAATGGCATTCTTATGTATTCGTAGTGTCCCAATGGAGTGGAAAAAGCGGTCTTTTGCCTATCTTCTTCCTGTACTGAAATTTGGTGGAACCCTTTGGCTAAGTCCAGGGTTGTGAAATATTGGGCTCTCCCCAACTTATCTAAAATATTTTCGATATTTGGAATCGGGAATTTATTATCTACCGTTACCTCGTTCAGTTTGCGGTAGTCGATGACAATTCTCCATTTCTTTTGCCCTAATTGTCCATTTTCTTTGGAACAATCCAAAGTGGGCTGTTGTATGGAGAGTTACTTTCCCTAATTATTCCTTGTTTTAACATGTCCTTTATTTGCTTTGATATTTCTTGTTCATGGACTTGTGGGTACCTGTATATCTTACTATATATAGGTGTATTTGTTGTTGTGATTATTTGGTGTTTTATTTTTGTGGTGCTAGTTAATTGATCTCCTTCTTTAAAGAAGAGATCTTTATAACTTTTTAGTAGTTTGGTAAGAACTTTTTCTTCTTCAGAATTTAAATTCTTGAAAAGTTTATCAAATTCTATTTTGCTACATTCTAATTCGTTAACTTCATTTATATCGAAGGGACAACTGTTTACAAACTTTATTTTATTGTTATTTATTTCCATAGTATTATTTTGCATATTAATTATTGCTTGTAATGGTCTTAAAAGGTTTTGCCCTATTATGGCATCAAAGTTTTTATTTGTGAGGTTGGTCAATTTCCAAATTACAAAAGCGTCCTCATTAAATTCTATAGGTAAATTTGTTTTTATTTCTTTATTTATATAAATTGTTTTGTTGAGTGTATTAAAAGCAATAGGGTTTTTTATATTAATTCTTTTATATTGGGGAAGTTTCTTAGAATCTAAAAGACTAGTAGAAGACCCTGTGTCAATCAGGCATCTTATTTTCTCTTTCCCAATTGTAAGATCAACTAGCGGTAAGTTTGTTTTTGAGGTATTGATAGAAAATTTACCTCTTATTGGTCAACATGGTCAACTTCCATGGGTTCTGTTTGCCTATTGTTAGTACTTAACCTACTATTATTAGATAATCTAGATTGTCCAGATTGTTCAAATTGTCTAGAATTGTGGTATCTGTTGTTATTGTACTGTCTATAGTGAGGATTTTGGTTGTTGTAGTTATTATTTTGATAATTGGTGTTATTATAACTGTGATTGGAATTTCGGTTACCTAATTTTGTTTGGCTAGAATTTGTATTTTGGTCAGTATTGTTCTGGTAGTTTCTGTTATGTCGAAATTGATGTGTATTTTGTTTATTATTTATATTAAAACTATTTGAATTAAAATTATTTTTATTAAAATTTGTATTTTTATATTTTTGAAAATTATTTACACTTTTATTCTTATAAAAATTGTCTCTAATTAAACCTGATGTTTCAAGTAAACTATAAGCCGTTCTCAAACTTTGTACATTTCTACTTAAAATACATGACGATAAATGAGGGTCAATATTATTTATAAATGTTTGTAATATAATTGACTCATTTACCATTGGACTAAATTGTGTAGGTTTTCTTACATCATATTCGTATTTTTCGTTTATTTTATTTAATATATAGAGTAACTTATTATAATATTCACTTACTGTGTACATTTTAGTTGCGAATACTTCTGCATATAGTTGGTGGTAACTCTCCTTTACTCCAAATACATTAGTTAGTGCTGTTTTAATTTGGATCCAATTTGGGTTGTTTCCTAACGTTCTTATTACTTCGAGTGCTGAGCCTTGAATTTTATTTATTATTGTTCGTTGAAAAACGTACTCCTTGATGGCTGGATGTTGGTCGAGTAGAGGTACTAATGTATCGACCTCTCTCAGGAACGATGTAAGTGCATAGCTGCTATCACCGTTAAATTCATGGATTCTCTGACATTCTTTCATTATATCATTTACGGAAAGAAGGTCGGAGTTGTTTACCATGTTTTCACCACTATTTTCGTTGCTCATGTTGTTAGTTATTGTGTCACTTATTAACTTTTTTGGAATGTAATATAGTTCAAGTTTTTCACTTTTATTAGAGTTGTTTTTTATTTTTGGCATATAGTTGTTTTATATGTTTTTTTTTTTTTTTGTTAATTTTATATTTAATTTTATATAAGTTTTTTTTTTTTTTTTTTTTTTTATAAGTTCTAACTAATTAAAAAAAATTTTTGTTTAATTTAATTAATTTAAAAAATTTTTTTTTTTTTTTGTTTGTTTCTTTTCAGGTAAGAAATTTTCACTTTGTTTTAGGAATCACAATTTGTTAAGTATGTATTGATTTTTTTTTTTTTTTTTTTTTTTTTGTATTATTAAATTATTTTTTTTTTCTTATTTTATGTTCGATCACGAAATTGCTTATCTTCAAATAGCAATCCTACCGACTGCGCCACTTAAATGTTTTTATTGCTTCGGCAATAAAAAAAATAAAAACAAAATTTCACTTTTTAAAAAACAAAATTTATTTTTATTAACTGTACTCTTCAGAGTTCAAACTAATAGTAAAAATACAAAAAGCTTTTATTTAAAGTTGTTTTAAATTTGTGGAAACATAAATTGATGTGTTTGCAAGTTTTTCATGAGAATCACAATTTTATTATTTCTCATAAAAACTTGGTTTATGCAAAAATATGCTGATTTAGATTTTATTAGGAATTTCATAATTTTAATAAAAAAAGAATAAATTATATTAATATTAGAATTGTATTTTAAAATTATTATGTGAAGGAAATGAAGTATCGTCTTTCGAACTCAAGGTTTTGGGTTCGTTAATCTTCATTGACGTAACTCACGTGAACGTGTAAAATATTACATCGGGCATAGTGGACATAAGAGAATACAGGATACTGATACAATTTTCAATAATAAAACGGGGGAAATACATAATAGATTTGAATAGACAACGTTGTAGTGCAGACTAGTCCTAATTTGTCAAAGTAGTCAGCCTTTGAGTTTATCTTTTTATGCTCCCTTATAAATGTCTTAGTCAACTAGTTGCCCTGGCAATCGTATCGTAGTACCAAAAACTAGTTTTAACAGATCCTATATCTTCCTTAAGAGCTGAACGCAAACCAAGCATTACCAATGATAATCTACACAACCAATATCTTTATAAATACATACAAATGGTTGGTTTCAGCATAGAATGCCATCTTCCAATTAATCCGTTGGATTGCGAATAGTACAGCGTCATTTTTATGTTAAAAATTCGTAGTATTTTAAATAAATTTTTCAATAAATCATATTGAAATTGAGGCTCTTGGGTTGGGTCGTCGAAGAAATTCAAGGAATATTGAGAAATAACACGAAGTCTTTAATGCTAAGAAAAAATTTTATTACAGATTGTATCAAATTATATTGCGACACATCATTAAACCGTGTGTGTCCATTTCGAGATAGCACTTTCAGATTATTACACAATTTAACACATCTTGCAGTTCATGGAACAGTTAAAATACTATCAAAATGTCAACAAAACAAGAGACAAAATCATGTCTCAATTATACAAGTTCTAGTTAAAAATTTTTTTTTGCACATAAATATGAATATTGCAGGGGCATTTGCACTAAATGCTTGAATATAAGGCCATTCTTACCAAATAACGCTAAACGATAGTGTGAAGTTTCAAAATGTGTGGATTGTATCGAATACTGTACTACACCGGATAATCTCATCGCTTACTATTGTGGAACAATCAAATTTCAGTGAATTATTAATTATGAGCCATGATGTTCATCCACTTAAAAATTTTTACTTCTTTAAACAATGTAGACAGCGAATTCTTTTTTTTTTTGTATTTATTTTTTAACATCAAATATTAAAACAAAAAAGAAAAAAAATTGTTTACAAAAACGGTGGCCATTTCCTTATTTAACTAACTTAATTTTAAATGAATTTTTTATTAGTTTTCGTTCAGATTTGTACTTTTAATATTTTTCTTATAATTTATACCAAGTTACCACTTAACTTCTGTATTTTTAATCTTTACTAACTATTTATTTTTGGTACAATTTTACTAAAACTCAAATTAATTCACACTAAAATAAAACTTAACTTATCCTAAACTAAACTTCAAACTACTTCATATAGTCAAACTATCCTAATCTATTTAATGGAGCTTCCTCCAACCACCAATAATCAACTTTATATCTTTTTTCCGTAGCCGGGATGAATATATCAAATTTTAACTGATCCTGAATTAAATTTCGAGGATCAAAATCGATAATTTTACATGTAGAGCCCGTCCATTATAATGAAATAATATTGGGACATAGTTTTGGTTTTGTATATAACCATTCGTATCTAGATAAATGACTCTAGGGACACAAAACTTTTCTGTAGGCTAGTTTTGATGTATTCATCATTATGATAATCTATACGTGTGGTATTAAGCCATTTGCTGTATTTCTCATTGATCTATCGAAATGCATACAAATCAGATTGATAAAAAAATTATTGAATCTATAATTATAATTGACAAGCATTTAGGGTCTTAGGTAGGGCATTTAGGTATTTTCTTGCTCATATGATTTTATTTTTCAGCAAATACATTATACATATGTGAGATCTTATTAAAATAATAAACAAAAGCAAACAAATCAATTATTATTATTAGTTACAACTTACAATGAACCTACGTACATATGTCAAATAAAAACAAAAAAACAAAAAAAAAATCCCTTGAATTCTTCATTTTTAATTTTTTTGGGTAACTGTTTCCAAATTTCAGTAATTTGTAGCAATCATATAGTTTTGGTTAAAAATATTTATTGGTATAAGTGTACCTAGCTCTTTAATTACAAAAATATTTAATTTTATCCACTGAATGCCACTAACAAAATATATCAGAAACGAAACAGTAAATTAGAGAGGTGTATTTAAGTGTCCTAAATAAATTTTGTGCTGAGATTTCTATGTAAATTACTGTTCTTTTTAAGACTTTTTAGCTTTCTTTCTTTTAAAAACTATAATTTGGCTTCAACTTGAATTATAATTACTCAACAGGAGCCCCTAGTCTGTTTATATTAGCTAATTTATATATAAACTTGTCGGAATAATATTTTTTAAAGTCTGATTGCGGTGTTCTATTTTCTCCCCAGACAATCTCTAATGTATTTTCGTTCCACTTTGCTATTTTTTTCCATATTACTAGCACTTATATTATACCAAATGGATGCTCCATATGCCAGCACTGGCCTTATAAGTGTTTGATATGCTATTAATTATACTCATGGGCTGGATTGTTTTATTGAAAAACAACCCTTTCGTTGCCGTTAGAGCTTTGATGCTTCGAAATTGCGTTTCAACTTGATTATTGAAATTCAGGTTGTAACTTAGCAAAATTCCCAAGTACTTGACTTGTTTCCTGTTCACAATGTTTTCATTATTTTTGGAATTTTTATATTGAATTTTCTCCAATTCCTTTTTAAATTCTGATCTACTTTGCCTATAACATCTCGCAATAAAATTGTTTCACATTTATTAAAGTTTATTCTTAAACACCAGATCTTGCAGTTATAGACAGCGAATTGGTATGCGGTTGCAAAATGAGATGGGTATCCAAGCAAATAAACCTTTTAATTTTGAGAAATGGATTTTTGAAGAAAAAATAAAATTTAAATTCTGAAATATTGTATTGAAACAAAATATTTTCATAATTTAATTTTTACTTATAGTAGCTTCATTTTTTTCATTTTACTACAAACAAAAACAAAAAAAGACAATAAGTATTTCACAAAAGTTGAGTCTTAAAAATTTAATCGAAATATTAAAAATAAAAATTTGCATATTATTCCAACATATTAGGGATAATAATACCTCTACCATATTATAAATATGACAAATAACTAGAGTTTTAGTAGAAAATAAAAATCCCATTATTATTGTCAGTTACTAGATGGCTATGATACATCATCATCATCTTCATCATCATTTTAAGAAACGATTAAGGTAACAAATTAGAAAAGTTTACATCTTAAAAGAGAAAAGCAAAAATAATAAAAAAAAAAAATAAAAATTAAAAACCTGTTACCTATGTAACTTAGTACCATCAAAATCAATCTCTCTTCCTCTTTCTATTATTCTATTAACGTCATTATTCTTATGTTTATATACATTTTTTTTTGTTGCTGCTTGCCATTCATTCTTTTCATAAAAATCTCACTCATTGGGACCTAACTATACTTTACATGTAATTTGTTATAATTTTCTTAGAAAAAATATATTTATTAACATTTATGTACGTTCAAAAGGAATATATTCTTTACTGCTGCTTCCTCTACACTTTTCTACTTTCTTCTATGCTACTTACCTGAATTTTCTAATACCAAAACAAAGTTAAGAGCTCAATTCAAATTTGTATACGTGTAGAAGAAGAAGAAGAAGAAGAAATTTGTAACAATACCCACTTTTATACAAATTTTCTAGCACTTTGTATTGTGTAATGTTCGTGTTCTATAGAAAAGTGAGAAAATAAATTGAAAAATGGAAAATCTCTTGAGAATTTTTTTCTACTTTTTTTTTGTGAATTCTTTCTTTGCAAAACTTAAGATGGAAAATTTAGACTCTAGCGAAGAATATCAATAAAATTAAATTGTTATATATGTCTTCCTCTCTATCTTTCTCTGTCTCACTTCCTACCTTCCATTATTTTATTTCTTTTCTAATTTTATTGTTACAAAGTTTCTATTTTTATTTTTTTTTGTTGTTGTTTTTTTTTCTTTTTTGAAAATTTAAAACGAAAAGTCTTTTTTCTTTTGTTAAAATGATAAAAACAAAAATGAACAAAGCAATAAGGATTAATAAACACTTATGAGGATTTACAGTAAAGTCCTTAGATGATTAGGAATGATGAGAAATTAAATTTATTGATGATTTATGTACATTCAATTTGAATATATACTCGTTAAAGATACCTGAACCGGTATAGGTACATAGAGTAGATCTAGTTTTTCTCAAGAGAAATTTAAAATAAATAAATTAAATTTCTATTTGAAATTTTCTATTAACATCATTTTCAATTGAGAGTTAATTTTCAATTTCAATATAATATTTGTTATCTGACTTTGAAAAAAAAAAACATAGTAAAATTAGACAGATCGTGCTACAATAATTACATAGAAGGCATTGTATATTCAATTTCAGATTTACTCCTTCAATTTGCAATTTTGTAAATTTTTAATAAATTTAAAATTGATCAAATGACAATTTAGTTTTCCATACTTAATTAGCTATTGAGAAAAATTAATAAATAAAAGTATGAGACGAATAAGAACGTAGTTCAGACACGTAATTAAAAATTACAGTACGTAGTGCACTTAATGAACGAAATGGTATTTATAACTAAGTTACTGTCAAGAACATTAAAAAAATATTAACTGAAATCGATTAAGATTTTATTTTATTCACACCAAGAGTATTATCATTTCTGTGTCAATAAGGCAAAACATAAGATCTACATAAGATATTTTGCCCTAAGACTTTGAAAAATTGTTTGCTTCTATGGAGACTTAAGCTAATTTGCCATTTTTTTTCGAATTAATATTATATTAATTAATATAGTATACAGAAATGATAACGGGACTTTCCCGAATTTTAAGTTGTTTCAAGCGGTTCTTCTTGGTGAACGTTCAGTTTCTTGTTGATACTTAAGCAGTAAAGATCATTATTTTAATAAAATATAAAAAAACGTTTGAAAATAAAAATCACAAAATTTTGAGTAAAAACAGTGATAAATTAATAATTTTTTTTGTACTTCAATAATTAAAAATTTCCCAGTTGGACTTTATAATGGAGAGAAGTCGAAAAATTTTAAATTAAGCTTTGGAATACAACAAAACCAAAAGAATAGAAGAAGAAAAATGTGACAATACACAATATGGTAGAATAGTAATTTCTTATTTTTATATTTTATTTTTAACTATAGTTAAGTAATAGTATTTTCTTAGATTTTGAAATGAAAGAAAATGATCAAAAAAATGTTAATATAATGAAAATTATTGAAACTTCTGATTATGAATTTCTGGATCCAGATTACATTCCAAATGAAAAAGAAACTTATAGTGATAACATAAGCGAGGACACTGACGCCTATGTTATATAGTTTCTAAAAGGCCATTTTGGACTTTTAATTTTATTATTCACGATCTTGGTTCCGGTCAGCCATTTTGTTACATGTGGCACGAGGCTATCGCTCGTCGAGGAGGTAATTTGTTAATCTATTGTCTTTTCAACCATCTTAAAAATATGCCAAATAATATAAATCATGTTGTGTTTTATAGCAGTGGTTGTATTGGTCAGAATAAAAATAGTTCTTTCAACTATGATCAAAACATTACACTCTGATAACACTCCGCAAATTCAAATCATTGATGATAAATTTTTAACCACTGGCCCTAAACATATGGAGTACGATGTGGACCATGCACTTATTGAGAGGAGAAAAAAGAAAACGTCTGTACAAATTTATCATCCAAGAGATTGATATCAGTTCATTAGATCGGTTCAAGTAAAAAAAACTTTTGATGTTAAAGAAATGACGCAAAATAATTTTTTAGACCTTACATCATAGACTAAACAAAAATTCTTGACATGAATTCAAATGGTTAAGATATACTAGTGATTTTGGTTATACATATTTCAAAAGATCTTTGAATAAAAAGGAAGCATTTTCCAAACTAAAGATAACACGTCGTGGATAACAGTATTTCGACTCACGACGTGCAAAAAGCATATACACAAAATGTTCCAGTCCCCATAAAAAAAAAGAAAGATCTTCCTGATATGCTTCCGTTAGTTGATCAGTGTTATCGTACCAGAACTATCAACCGAATACATGATACACTATCATCCATATTTGACTGAAGCAGAAGAGGGATAACTGATTTTTAATTTATAGTTTTCTAATTATTTTATATTACATTAATAATATTTTCATATAATTTGAGCTAAAATTTGGTATTTTAATTTTACTTTTTGTTATGTTTTTTTTTTAATTCATAATAAATTATATTCATAACTACTTACTGTATTATTATTTTGTTAATAAAAAAATTCATAAAACTTATCTACCTACTTATGTATTTAATTATTTTTTTTCTTAAACAGCAAATAGTATTAAGTAAACATAAGAAGCATAGCACAAACATCCATAGTTTGCCAAAAAAAATTAAGTTAGATAAGTTGTGTAAATTACCATAAACTGAATTTGATAAAAGAACTTATGTTAAAAAATTAACTATTTTTCCATGGTATAGTCATTATATCCGTATAAAAATTTACATTGTACATTTTGAAGCGAATCTCCTTTTTATAGTCAAAATTTGATAGAAAAATATTAAGTAGTTTTTTTCACAGATTAAAACAAATTTTCAAATTGACGTATCTCAGAATGGTTAAATTTGACTTAAATGGTTTTGCCTTATTGACACAGATTTATGCGGCAACAACACATAACCTCTTATGTCTTAAATATTGATGTTTCAATTAAAACTAATTTTAAAGCTTAACTGTATCAATTTTTTACCCTAACAAAAATTTCACTTATATATTTGTCGGAATTAAACCAAATTTCGACAAAAAGTACATTCGACAAAAAGTACAAATTCTGAATATGGTAATTACTTTATCTCGATTTGTTCTTTTGTTGTAACACAAGCGGTTATAATTTTTTTACACAATACAACTTTTTAATTACTTGAAATTGTAAAAAATAACACAAAAACAAAATTAAATTTTAGAAGATAATGTGACTATCACATCTTTAAAGATGTTCCATTTTGGGTAACCTCTTTTGCTCACCATATGATACGACTACCACAAAAATATTGGCGTCCAATGTGCTAATTATTGCTGGTTTATCAGTAGCAACCAATGACTTTATGTAGCCCTAAGGAAACAATCGCGAGTTATCAAATTGCAAAAACTTCCATTACTGATCCATTAGGACAAGTCCTATTTCTCAAAATCAACTTATCGCCAAATATTGATTTGAATAAGTCGATCGTTGTGATCACCGTATGGCACGTAGCGCCATGCTGTTGAAATAATGTTTCTTTCGGATCTATGCCATTCATATTTTTAAAAAAAAATAACCGATCATGGTGTTGTAATAATCTTCAGTGACCATAAGCTGAGGGCTTTAGCCTCATTTTCGAATAAATATAAGGTTCGGTGATGGCACCAGCACGTAAAAGGCATCAACCGATGTATTTCCTGAATGTAATTTGTTGTGTAGAGACCCTTTTGTGAATTGATTCCCAATGCCTGCGACCGACGACGAATCTATATATTTATAGCTTCTTCCACACTGCATTTATAGAGTATGTGGTATGAAATCTATTCAGAGTACGACGGATCTCTTGCTCAGATGGACGATTATGTGTACCATAAAAATCATGAAATAAAAAAAAAATAATATCAAAAGTACACTTCAAATGAACATATTTACATTTATTTCAGCGAGTCGTCCATTACTTTTAAATTTTAAATCAATTGATTTTTATATTAATAATTTTTTTATAGTTATATTAATTTTTTTTCTTTCAATGCTTAATTTAAGTTTGCTTTTTTTCTATTCTGGTTGCATAATTTTTAGATATTATTTTATTTACCTTCATTTTTTCTTATAATAAATTTTTTATGAAAAAAAATTAGTTTACATTTTTTTGTTTTACATCAAGCTGTAAAAACAATAATTTTTTTTGTCGTATGGGGCAAGAGAAATAATTAGACAAATTACACAAACTATTTTGTGTTGGTTTGCCGTAAGTAGAAACTGGTTGAATATTCGTTACAAAATTTTTGTTAAACCAACTTAAAATTAAAACAAGGCTTTCAAAGTAAAAGATTACATCTAAATAATATCCAAAAATAAAAAAAATCTTTTTAACCGTTTTTTAGTAATATAACCTCAACTTTAATTGCGTTTTACTTAAAATCATGATTTGACTGGTACAACAAGCCAATCGCCGTGCGACGGTATACATAGTTTGATGAGCTTCCAAAATATATTTAAATAGAATCAATTGAATTGAATTCTTGTATTTATTCAAAAACCATACCCAACAAAAACTTAATAAATTAATATTTTATTTTCTATTTATTTAAAAAAAAAAATTACAAGAAGAAAAACTAAAGCAACCAGACAGCAAATACCTAATTCCAAAGAATTTAGATTTTTTTTTTTAAATCACAATCTAACTAAATTAAACAAAATTTTTCAACTTATTATCATAATCACCATTATAATCTTAAAAGTTTACTAGTTTAGTTTTTTTTTAACAATATTTAATGTGAATTTGAATTCTTCCCTAATACCTATTAGACATCTTTCACAAAATAAACCAATTTTTTGTTTTGTTTTAGTTGTTTTTCCTTTTTTTTCAAAAACTCTACTTTAAGTTACAGAGTCACTATAATAATCTGTAAAGCATAAAAACCCAAAAAGTAAAATAAAAATAAAAAAACCTCTAAAGACTTTTCTGAACTTTTTATAAAGAAATATTCCGAACCTCTTAAACGTACTCCACCTATTCTAGAATCCTTGAATACATATTTGTAAAATAACCATTTTAAAAGTTCACTTTTCTAACTTTAAAGTAAAAAAAAAAACAAAAATAAAACAAAAATATAAAACAGGAATAAAATCTTTTAAAATGTCTTGAAATAAAATGATTCCTTTTCATTTTCCTATATCTACTTTTACTCTTTACTATTATCCTTTTCATATCACAGAAACAAAAACAAAGCAAAAAAAAAAAAAAAGAAGAAGAAAAAAACTTAATAAATAGCTGATATCTAAAAACGGATGGATATCTTAGATAGAAACTACAAAAAGGACAATCATAACTACTTACGTATGTGAAAATTGTTAATTCCTTAAATTTGAAAATTCTAATATATATATAATGTATGCATATATATATATACAATATGTATTTAAACAGGTTGGTGAAAAAAATGAAATACACAACTTAAATTATTATAAATTCTATGAATATTAACTTTCAGATCTGGCTAAATATTGTCTATTAATAACAGCTAAATGTGTAACTAGTTAAGTTTGTAACAGTTACTTGCACTGTCAAATTTGTAACATTACTGTAAACGTAAAAGTAATTATCTACAGTAAAAATAATGGCTTATGGAAGTATGCTAAGAAAGTGTACAAATTTATAGTTGTAAACCGCAACAGAACAAAATTAAACATTCCTACGATCTAATTGAGGAAGAACCTGAATTCCAAAATTAAACAATGTTATAATCTAACTGAAAGAGGTGCTCAAAATCTACAGATTCAAAATACCAAATTATATTATTAGTGTACAGATATCTGAACCATTCACAACTGTGATGTTCACTATAATTCTTTTAAATGATATAATAAAAGGAGACGTAGCGAAATGGAATATTTTTTTTAATTAGAAATTTCAATTTAAAATTTCAACCCATGTACAATGTCATCTTAACATGCAAAAGTTTTAATTAGTCAAACTGCCACAACTCACCCATCGCCAGAATTAAATTTAAATTTATTTTTGTTTTAGTAAATATACTGGTTGTATTTTTATAGATTTGCAAAAAGCATTCGATGGTGTTGATCATGATGTTGTTTTACATAAACTATCCCGCTTAAAGTTTACAAACGATCAAATTAACTTTTTTAAAACATATTTAACAGAAAGATCACAATGTGTCCGCATTGCTAATTGCTTAAGTGAAACAGCAACAATAACGAAAGGTGTACCACAAGGCGCTATACTAGGTCCTGACCTCTTTAAAATATACATTGACGATCTTTTGCACCTTAATTTCAATGGCTCTGCTTCGCTTTTTGCAGATGATGTAGTCATAAAGTACTTTTTAAGCAGTGAATGTGATTTGAAGATTGCATGTTAGAAGACCTGGTATCAATCGAATACTTTTTTTCTAAAAATAGACTATACTATTAAACATCAATTAGACAAAAATCGTGTTATTTGAAAATAAATTATTTTCTGATTCAACATTTCTGCACAACAACTCACGTATTGATGTAGTGAAAAGTCATAACTATCTAGGTCTCGTAATAGATTCCAAAATTAAATGGGAAAATCATATTGATCTTGACTGCAAAAAAAATTCTCCTTATGTTTTTATTCTACGCACACTGAAAAAAGAAATAGGAATGATTGTCGCTTTTTTTATACAATTTTTCCTATTTTTATAACAACAAGCGGTATAGTGGACATTTTTAACAATTATTCCTATATTTTTTTGTAAATTACCGTTTTTAGAACAATCACTATATTTTTTTTTATAATAACTCCCAATTTTATAGTAGTTTTTCTTATTTTTTTAATAAAAAGTATACGATTTCATTGGAAAACGTATAAAAAATGTAGGAATTAGACCCAGAAAATTTAGAATAGTTCTGAAAAATTGTTAAAAAATATTGAAAATATACTTATAAAATAATAGTCATTGTTTTAGTTGTAGAATGTTTCTTACAAAATTACGAATATTAATTAAAAAAATGAGAAAAACTGATCACAAATATGAGAAACATTACTAAAATTATAGTAATGTTTGCTAAAAAATAGGAAAATTGAGTGAAAAAATCGAGAAAAACTGATCATAAACATGGGAAACGTTACTATAAGTATAGCCATGTTTCCTAAAAAATTGGAATATTGACTGAAAAAAATATGAAAAATTCTTATAATTTCAGGAAGTTTTACTATACTTTAAGACATTATTGCTCTCATATTTATAGGAACTTTTCAATAAGAACGTACTAAATAAAAACACCAAAAATATTATTTTCAAGAAAAAAAACTTATTTCATGATTTTTTTAGTTATTTAATTTTTATTTATTTAAATATACTAATGAACTAATAATATAAATGATTCAATATTTTTATAATTATTTATAATTTTTTCTTTAACATAATTCTTCTTTTCACTTCTAACATGTTGATGTAACTTTCAAATATTTGTATTTAATTTTTTTTACATCTAAGTTATTTATTATATTATATTAAAAACACCTACGAACATTTTGTGCGACAAATTCAGATGTGGATGGAGAGTTTTTTTTCATTAAATATCTTCTCAGTAAATTACTGTATGTGCTCTTCCACAAGATAGTTAAGCTATAATTATTCAAATTATAAGATTATATTTTTTAAGCAACTATAGTTTATTTATACTTACATTAATGAACATAAAAAATGATTGTTGGACTTCGGTTTTGCTTAATTTATAACGATTTCTCTTCGCACTTTCTGGCTTTTCTTGTACAGTTTTGTATACCGATGAAGCTAATAAAAATGGGAGAACAGCAAAACCCACAAGTGGTTCTTCTTATAATCTTATATACAAATACAGCAAGTATGGACAAAAAAACATTTCTTTGATCCGAATAAGTTGATTCAACCTACAGAATAATAAAGTGGATAAAATTTTAAATAAAATTTCTTATAAACTTGTGTTAATATTGCAGTTTCCCTGATTAAAATTTAGAAACCTATGAATATAATTTTTTTAAATTGCTTACCCTTGAAAATCATCCACAAGTTCGATCATGTTCCACTCAATTAATTTAAAAAAAAAATCACTTATACTTAATGACAAATCAATCACTATAAAATGTACTTTACAAATAAAACGACGCCCAGCCTATAAGGCTACATGAAACTAAATTTTCCGCAACAAATTTCTTATTTATTATATTTTTAACATTACTTGTCCAAAATATAAGACCTATTACAATATTTATTAGAAATTCTACTTTTGAGAGAAAAATTTTCCTTATTATGATAAATAACTTCTTTTAATATTTTGAGAAAAAATAGCAGTTAAGCTCAGATATTCTACAAATAGTTTGTAGTAAATTTTCTTATATAAAATATAATAGTTATTATAATTGTTTTTACATTTTCATAAAAAAGTATGAAATATTGCTATTTATTTTGTAAAAATTCCTATAATTTATTAGGAATTTATCTCACATATTTGCATTTTATGTTTTGAAAATATCTCAATAAAATAATAAGTTATCTAAATGAAATTTGAGATATCACAAAAAAAACGTAAAGAATCCTATATAAATAACCACTACTATTATTTTTATAACAAAATTATTGTAAATTTTCCTATTAACTTGGTATTATTTTTTTTGTAAAATTTATTATTTAAACTGGAATAAGTACAAGATACAATAACAAAATTTATTATTTTTTTAGTGAAATACCCAACAGATATAAGGAAAATTACCAAGCGATTAAATTGTTAATGGCTTTGTAAACCTTACTAAAAAAATAGATAATTATCTAAAAATAATAAGAACTTGACTCAAAAAAATTGTAAAATTTACAAAAAAATCGGTTCTTATAAAAATAGGAAAATTTATAAACCATTTTTTTTCAGTGCAGACTAAAAAAATTTCTCGATAAAAAAACGCACGTATTATACACTCGTCATATATTTTGTCAAATGTTGTTTATGTCAACTCTATATGGAGTAGAGCGCCAAAAATTAGTTAAAAAAAAGATCGAAATACTAATGAAAAAATCTATTAAAATAATTCATAATTACATGAGAATACCATTTTATTTACGGATAGCCTCAGCTCAATTATGTCAATCAAAAACCCTTTCAACAGTGAGTACATGTCTTCAGACATTAGAAACACCATAGCACATAACAATGGCAAGTTACGATTGGCATGGATTCCAGGCTACGTTACCATAGATGGCAACACCAGAGCTGTCCTTGAAGCAAAAATAGCGGCCAAAAGCCCTCTTACCAAAGGTTCAGTATTGCCCTATGCTCATGCTAAAAGGTTGATTGCAATACACGCGGAATTCTTCCAGTTGCTTTGCCAAAATACACAATCCCAATGCTAACATTCCAGGACCAATGTATTCACCATGTATATACATTGGACATCCATGCATTCACTGTTCAGAACCCCTAACCATAAAACACATCCTAACAGAATGCCCTTCAAATAACACAATTACATCTCAATTCACATTCACCCCACTACAAACTCTGCGATTACAAAACCTTCTGCTACATCACAACATCTGGGATGAAATATAATTTATCAATACCGTTTTCATTGTTATACTACTATCATAACAATATTACTAATGTTACTTGGTAGGAATAAGTCCTATCAATATCTTTATCTTTTCTTATAATTTTGTTTATGTATTATTTGCTAAAATCACTTTTTATTCTATCGAATAGTAAGTATATTTACAATTTTTTTATTTAAGATTTTACACTTAAATATTCTTTATTTTTTATAAATTTACACTTTGGTTACCTACCATTTACACCTGTATATACACCTCCTTTTTACATTACTTTACATTTTTCAATATTTAAGACTCTACACTTAAATACCTTTACTTTATTTTTTATAAGTGTACAATTATCTTTGTTTCTATTTTGCTAAAATTTTGAATTTTAAATTTTAATTTCTGAATTGTTAATTTACTAATAATTTTGTTTTAAATTTTAATTTCTATTTTGTTAATTTGTTGAGTCTTTTCTTTTATACCATTTATTGTATTTCTTAGATATTATATATTTTATTTTGTAAATTTACTTTTATATTTTAAAGGCCTTAAATGTAGTTGCCCTGCAGATTTATCTGCAGGTCCACTGTTTAATAAATAAATAAATAAATAAGTTCATAATTACCCAATATTGCACCCAACGAGTACGATTTATTCTGATAAGTACCTTAGTTTCGATAATTGTGTAAGCGTGAATTGTATATTCTGGGCTTTCAAATTATAAATAATCAAATTAAGCATTATTTCATTTTGAAAAGATATGTAGATGTGCATAAGTATAATACCCGAAACAAATGCAATTTTTATCTATCACTGGTCAAAACAAACCATCAAAAGACAAACTGTCTCTACAATTATTTAAATTTTTTTAATAATCTACCTGGTAATATTAAGTTAATTGATAATTTCTGTCAATACGAAAAAAAAATCGTCGAACTTCTTAATGTTTAAATGTGCAATTTTTAAATATATTTGAATTAATGTAAATTTTTAATGAATTTCTAACTGATTGTATTTTTTTTATATTAAAAGAAAAAAAAAACTATTGTCAGACAATTTCTCATAAACTCTTAAAACTCTTAAAGGTCATAAAACTCTTTTATACAATGTGTGTCAAAATTACAACTTTAAAATTGTTTTGCAATTATATTGAATTAATTTGTAACTATTTTTGAATTATTAAAATTGTAAGTGAACACAGATAAATAAAAAAAAATAAAAAATAATAATAATTATTACGAATGCGGTTGTTGTCTAAGTTAAATCAATAAAAAATAAAATACAGTACCAAGTATAAATTGAAGCAATGGAAAACAATAATACATGTTGAAGTTGAATACAATATTTAATCAAACTTCCTCCAATTTCGTAGAACTGGCAAATGCTAGTATTCACAAATGCTAGTATGCTCTTATTCTAGAAAAAAAATCCTGTTTGGACATTTTATATTTTACAGATTTTGAATTTATTGATTTTTTAATTGGGAATTTATAATTGAATATTTCAAGTGGTTTTTAATTTCAAATGGATTACCGTATAGCCCCTTATAACAAACACACTAAAATTAAAATTCTCCATTACAAAACTTTCAAATTCAAAAACCCCAATCTGCGCATACCCCTATCATAAACTTTTTGTATAATTTTTTTTTTCGTTTTCGTTTGTGGGGATTTCGAATTTAAGGATTCTTCAAAAGGAGTTTCAATTGTGAAAAAGAAGCACTGTGATATCTAGACTTTCGTTGGTCAAGCCGAAATTAGAATACAAACTTTATAAAAATTCTATAAATCTCAAGAAAAATATAGATTTTTAAAATTTTTGAGAATGATTATGTGATTAAAGTCCACAATATTTATTCCTTTCAATTTGGTTAAAAAATTTCAAAGTCGCTGTAAAGGCATTCATGTATGGGTGTTTGTATTTTATACATTTTCTCTATAAAAACAAAAATTTATATTATTACAAAAAATTTTGAAATATCCTTGCGCTTATCTTATATATCAAGGATCATAAATTACATCATATCAAAGATATTCGCTACCTATACATTGCCTACTTATGAAAAGGATAAAAACTACTTTTAGTTAGAATAGTCGGATAAGTGGTATATTGATAATTTCGTTGGTTTTTTTTTTTTTGTTGTTTTTCTCTCTATTTTTTATAAAGTACAAAAAAAAAAAGGATATGAAGAAAAGTTATAAGGATCCTCGTGACTTAAGTTGTTCAGAAATAGTTTTATTTATATGAAAATTTTCAAAAATATATTGAAAAAGGATATTATTATCCTTTTATAGGTCTATATTTGACAGGGCAATGGTATCTTGTCATTTATTGTTTTTTTTTTTTTTATTCATTGAATCATATATTACCGTTAAAATATTATAGTGACCTAAATATTGAATGAAAATTGAACCGGAAATAGATTTCAGTTTCGTTTTAAGTAAATATATTATGTGTATATTTTAAATGTATATATATGTATATTGTTTATTATGTATTAGTAAATGTATTTTGTGTCACAATTATATTTTTATTTGGTTTGTGGAGATTTTTTTTAATACATGTTTTTTTTGTTTATAATGTCATTTTTCGAATTTTAAGTTAAAAAAAACGAATATCTACCCGTATTGAGGTGAATTTGGAAAATTTTACTAATGTTAAAAATTAATTAAATTTTTGTTTTTGTGTTTGAAAGAATTATATTTCAGACGTAATCAAAATGAAGAGTTTTTTTTAAAAATATTAATGAAAATAAAGAAATAACAGCAGCCTCAGTCAAAAAATATTATTATATTTATATTAAAGTTTAATGCGGAACTGTTTATTAAAGTAAGAATACTAAATTATTAATTGTTAGTACAGTTTAAGAGAAATCATAAGTTTATCAATAAAAATAAATGATATGCACAAAATTTGGTTGTATTTGGAAGGTATTGATTTATTGATTTCTAAATATATATATATAATATACATAGTTATTTAAATCATAATTTTGGTTTTACAAATTGGGATTTTTATTTGGTTTTTATAACTCACATATCTATATTAAATCTATATTAATTCTAGGTAAATATTTAATTAAAATGAATGATTCTAGTTATTAATTAAAGTATTTCTAGATATTTTTGACATGGCTATCAGTGTTGAATGAACGAAACAATGCTTGAATAAACGAGACACTTCTTTAAAAAAAATGTTTGTATTTTGATCGCAACTTACCTTCAGCAAACAATATTTTTTTTTTGAAAATTATCCTCAAATTAACAATAAAATCTCTCAAATCATAATTACAACACAATAAATGTAGAATTTTATCGATTAGGAGTAACTAGAACTGAAAGGGGTAAAAGAGATGTAATTTGTGATGGTCTAAGACTTTTCAATACATTCAATATAAGACATGCCTTGAATATTGAGTGAATTCAACAAACGATTGAAAGCTCCATTGGCTTTGGAAATAATTACTAGAGGTGAGACTTGAATAAAAAATATACAAATAATATTTATTAGAATTACAAAAGCTATCAAATTGACTAGTAAAATATTGGACAAAATTTTATAGCTAGCACAACTTATAAGCGTATTCATAAAATAAAATGAGAAGTTTCCCTGTATAAAAAACAACAGTATTTATTTATTTAGTTTGTTTAGCTATTACAAAGCCTTATTGTCCTGTTGATAGAAATTCGATTGAAAAAGCCGAAAAGATTAATAGAAACTTGGCTGTTTAGCATTTACAAAGTTGGTACAAAAATGTAGATATGTATACAAAAATATATAAAAAATCAAAATATACAAAAACAACAAAAAAAAGAGCAATATTAGAAACTTATGACTAATTTGTTATTACGTTTGGGATTCGTAGCCACTAAACCACACCCTTCCTATATTGTAAACTAACCCTGCAGGACTACTGAGCAATTTTTTTCTTAGCTTTATTTTAATTTTGAATTTAGACTACATCCAGCGAATCTAACTTTTCCTTTATTTACATATTATTGCACCGATTATTACAAAAAACTGGCGGAAAAGCACTAAATTGATTATCTACAATCAACTAATGTTAGAGCATGTTGGATAAGTCAAGCATCATTTTTATTCTCAGCGGTATATTTTCCACCAAAGCATTCTATTGAAAGCAACAAATTGATCAACTTTTTCGACACGCTTGGAAATAGATTTATATGTGAAGGAAAATATTAGTTGCAAACATACGCACTGGGGATACAGATTGGTCACTTATAAATGGAAAGAACTTCTATCATTCGTACAAGAAAGGAATCTTCAATATGTATCAGCCGGATCTCCTACCTACTTGAATATAATCCCAGATTTACTTGATTTTTTCATAACGAAAGGTTTAGATCTGAAAAAGGTACAAATAGAATAACCTTTGGATTTATCTTTCCAGTAGTTTTTTTAATTTTTGATACAATCATGAAAAAAGACAAACCTCCAACATTGAGCATCAGTAAAACTAACCGGAATCTTTTTCACGATTAGTTAGATAGAAGGTTAGACCTACATATTCCTTTAAAAATAAAGACACTGAAAATGCATTTAACGAAATCACAATAGACATATGCAATAACCTTGCTGAACAGCAACGTCTGAAAGTTGTGATAGGATTACAATGCACCAAACGTCTGCCGCAATTAGAGAAATGAAAAGAAGGCTAACACATCAAACGCGGAATGCTAGATCATTTGATGAAAGAATTGTCGCCAAGAGAGAATTAAACAAGGTCAAAAATGCAACGATTCAAAAGCATTTGTCACAACTAACAGTAACTAAGGCTGCCGAATACAATTTATGGAAGGCTACAAAACAAAATAAGTAACCGCAGATAGCAAATCTCCCTATTCGTAAAACTGACGGCAAGTGGGTCAGAAATGATGAGGCAAATAATTTCGTCTTTGCTGAACATCTTGATTCAGTATTAAGAGACCATGGCTTATCCCCACAAGTTCAACGGATGAAACTGAAATAAATGAATTTATAGAAGACGCGTATAAAATGGATAAAGCAATTAAAAAAATTAAAAAAAAGGAAGTTGTGCAAGTAATTAAAGAAGATATTAATCATAAAAAAGCAACAGGGTATGTTTTGCTTACTGGTCATGTACTTCATCAAATCACACCTAAATGTATTCTATTCTTAACTCAAATTGTTAATGCCATTACAAGCCTCAAATACTTTCCGGTATAATGGAAAACAACACAAATTATAATGATTCTTAAATCAGGCAAAGCTCCAGAAGAAGTAAAATCTTATCGTCCTATTAGTATACTACCAGCACTATCAAAAGTCTTGGGGAAAAACTGATTGAACGCAGGCTCCTTCCTATCATTGAACTAAATAAGATTTTCCCTTGACATCAGTTTGGATTTAGGAACAAACATTCCACAATTTAACAAAGGCATAAGATTGTAAACAAAGTAAATGATGAAAAAAAATAAGATAAAAGAAGATTTTGTTCGGTGGTATTTCTGGATATAAGTCTGGCATTTGACAAAGTGTGGCACAAAGGTGTATTTTACAAGTTAATAATATGTCTATCACACCATTATTATATAAATTACTCAAAAGCTAAATTGAGGATCGTCATTACTTCGTTAAGCAACAAAGTGTAACCTCAAATATTCATAAAATCAACTTAAGTGTACCTCAGGGAAGTGTTCTCGAGCCAATTTTTTATTTGTTATACACTGCTAACTTGCCCCAAACTGAACTTTATATAGACAAATAGAACTTTAGCGACTTTTGCGGATGACACAGCTATTTTGGCATCTCACTGCGTCGAATTTAGTACAAAACCACTTAGATGAAATATCAGGATGACTAAATAAATGGACTATCAGAGCAAATGAAGCAAAGTCGCAACACATAACGTTCACTCTGAAACGTGGGACTTGTCCTCTTGTTTTTCTAAACAACAACATCATACCAGAATCCAATGATTTTAACTATCTTGGTATGTCTTAATTATATTAAAATATTAAGTATGTATTTAACTATCTTTAATCGACGCATTTCCTAACAAAAGCACATATTTACAAAAATAAAATATTTAAACATGCTGTTTATGTACTGGTTGTTTGGCAAGAAATTCATCCATCTGGAATCTAGAAAATAAAATATTAATATACATATAACGCCATACTTAAGCCTGTTTGGACATATGGAATCCAACTTTGCGAAACAGCGAAAAAGTACAATTTAAAATCATTCAGCGATTCAAGAATAAAGCAGTATGGTCAATAGATGCGCCTTGGTATGGGATAAATAATTGAATTCATAGATTCGAGATGGTTTAAGAGTAATTCAGCACTATCAATGTTGCAATTTTATATGTCAAAATTGTACAATTTGATCCGATGTCAAAACTTAAAAAAGTTTATCTCTAAATTGTTTTTGATTTTTTTTTTAAATAATTATAGTTTTAAGAAAGTAGTGTCTATAAAGAGAAAAATTGATATTTGTTATTCTTTATTTTATTTATGGAGATATTTTTGATCTTCTGTTAATTTAATTTTTTGTTAAATTTTTTGTATTATTTAATTTAGAAGTTAAATGTGATAATTTTAAAAAGAAAAAATTAAGTGCAATGACAATAAAAGTAAACAATAGAATAAAAAAAAATAATTAATTTTGCATAAACACTGTAAGACCTTTTAAATTTCGAATTTTAAAGTATAGGACGTCTCAGAGACGTACAACAATATTAATAAGTTTTTTTTTGCAACAACCATTAAGGGTTAATAAAATAAATCGTTTACAAATATTTGATAATATAATGAAAATAGTTGCAATGACTCCTCTCGTGGTTGTTGACCGAATGAATTTTTATTTATAGAATTTATTTTTTTTTTTTTGAAGTTGTAGGGCCAAAGTTCAAATATCAATAAAAACAACAAACTCTTATTAATTCTTTAAAGTTACACAAACTGCAAAGGACCCACATATTCTTAAACTTTGTTACCATATAACAATAAAAAAACAAAACTTATGAGACTATAAACAAAACCAAAAAAATAAAAAAAGAATTAAATTTACAAGAAAAAATTTTGTTTTTCCTTTTTCTAATTTCAGAAAACTTTTTTTTTTTGTTTTGAATTTAAGAAAGTTTTTCTAAAATTTTACAGACAGAATAACATTGCTTTTTTTTCTCAGAAAAATTGAACCTACAAATATTCAGTCTGATTGTAAAAAAGTTTTTTTACTTTATTGGCAATAATTGATAACAAAAAATTTAATTTTTGATATTATTGCCGTTCAAGCCCTTTTGGTTCCTACTTACAGAGTTTAAAAAGTCTTCCATAATACAAAATATCAAAATTTATAGTTTAAAATATCTTACAGGGGATTGATAGGTATACAAAAAAATGTTCTTTTGTATGTAACGTATGCAATTGATTTTGTTTATTATTTATTGATATTTTACTAATCGGTTCGATTAAAGTGGGTTTTAGAGAGATGTAATCGAAAATATAATTTTCAAGTCTTCTTTACAAAATAGGCCTTGCACATTTCTTTTCTGAGTTATATACTGTTCCAAGCAATGTACTCTGTACAACCAATTTCATCGTGCATAACGATTTTGTTTTTATATAAAAGTCGACCATGGTCGACTTAAATTGTATTTTGTTACCTAGGTAAGATTGTGTTTCTTCTTCTTTCGATTTATTTATAGCTATCAAGCAAAACAAGCTCATACCATGATTTTGAACACCTGGTAAATATACTATTCAGTTTCTTATATTGGCGAAATAATGATGTATAGCGGCTCTTCAGAGACAAAATAAAACTTAAAAAAATTTAGAAAAAGTTAATTTTGTATGAAAGAATCGTTGATCTACTAAGATCAATACTATCAACGAAGTTATGGACTTTCAAAATTATAGTGAAAAAAAAAAATTTTAAAAAGTAAATTTATATGCAAAAATCGGTTCTCCAGGATCGATTTTTTTCTAGGATCGAATTTTTATTTTTTTGATTATTTTAAACCATTATATCTTCGTAAATATTGAGTTGAGAGCTTAAATAAATATTTAAACTGAAATATTTTGTCACGTAAATGAAAACAGACCTTTAAGCCGTTATGTATAATTTATATGTGTATGTTTATACTCCGATCTATCTTTTCCATAGTATATCTTTGCTTGAAAAATATTAGTTTTTTAATTGTGGTAATGGCGCGGAGCTACTTTTTATTCTTTTAGTGTTAGTAGTAACAAGCTTTAGAGCATCAAAAATCATATCATTCAAAGCCATGGCTTTTCTACATTATTTTTTAGTACAGTACCTATATGTGAGAAACTGGTATAACAATATAAAAATTATAAAGAAGTGCTGAAAATTTAATATTAAATATTCACTACCATATCTTGTCTTATTTTATGGCATTTGTGATTGATTTTTACGAATTTCGATATTACGGATTTAATTTCTATGGATTTCTGTGTAGTCCCAATAATAACGCTCCCATTTATATAAAGTTTTCTAATAGTGTTAATGCAATTTAAAATATTTAAACTGCCAACACTGAGTGTTGTATTTTGATATTTATTATGTCATTTGTGTTCAGTATATTAAGCCATTTAATCATGGAAAGTATACGCTTGAAAAATGTTTAGAAATTATTAAATTGTTTTATCAATACTCATTTGTAAATACTGAAAGAAATTTAAGAAGAATTCATAGGTGACATTATTCAGTTAATAATTGACTCACTATTCATCGTATTGTAGATAAATTTGAAAGTGAATTTTCTTAATACGTTACAAAGGGTCTTGTAAGCAAATTCACAAACCAAAATCCGCAAAAAAAATTCAAAAAAAAAAATTTATAAAACTGTGGCAAACAGCGGCTGTAAGTTTTCATAATTTAATAAATTTAATTCGTCAATATTCTAAATAAAAATAATTGAATATTTTTAAGACTATTTACGAAAATATAGTTAATTAATTAAAATGTTAAATAAAATGATGAATGCAGTTATTAATAAAATGTATCATAAAAAATATTAATAAGGTAATCAACACTAATTCTTTAATACAGCGATAATACAGTAATTTATAGTTTACCGTTGTTTGCAGTTATTTACAGTTGTTTACTTGTATTTTATACCTCTTTACGTCAAATTTGTAAAGAATCATAAAAAAACGTTAATTTGCCCGTAAATGGTTGTATCCAACAGCGGCTATGCATAAAAATAATTTATATAAATACTAGAAGAAACCCCCGGGTACATACCAGGACGAGCAAAAGAAAGGAATTTTTCAGTGAAACGGCATATCTGACAACAATATATGGAATAGTTATATTAATAGCAAACCACAAAGAAATAAAAAATGTTCAAAATCTTAAGTTAATATTAATTTTAAAATAAAATAAAAAAATATCAGATAGCATTACACTTTTTTTGTAAGATTTAATTTGTTTTTACTTCTCCAGGGAAGATGAAAGTCTCGACAAATACTAAGCAGACCGCGCACGTAGGTATCTAGGTATGTGGAGCTCTAACCCACTAAAACCACCGAAACCCTTTACCAATTAACCGTTATTCTAAACTCTTCGAAACCCTTTACCAATTAACTTATATTATTAACCTATTAATTGATTGTCGCGTTAATTGGGAAAACGTGTGTCGGAATGTTATTAAAAAATAGTTTCCGATAATTTTATTAAATCATTAATCATAACTATGAGTTAGTACCGGTTTCCAATTATTATGAGTGTGTTTTAAAATTCATCATATAAAAAATAATTGGATAAAATGAAGTATTCTAGACCTGGTATGCAACATTGTTATATTGTCAACCTCCTGGTATGCAACATTGCCAGTTACAGTGTCGTCGTCAGTAGTTTTCCCTTGTCTTGGTTCTGCTAGAATTTTAATTTTTAGAGCAGTGGATTGTGTAGACCTGACCGTTGGTGAAGTTAGGTTGAGAGAGATAAAATCCGACTCTTGGAAATGTTTGACCTTGTGATTTATTGATTGATATTGCATATGCAAGACTTACTGGAAATTGATGTCTAATAAATTCTTATAGAATAATTTTCATCTATATCTGATATTTTTTTTTTATTTTATAAATAAAAGAGTTAATTTTATAAAGAGCAACTTAAAACTTTGCGCAATTTTTATTTTTTTATGGTTTGCTATTAATATTATTATTTTATACATTGTTTTCAGATACTTTAAACATGTCAAATGTTCAAAATTTTCTTGACTTGACTATTCAGGTGCTCAAATTAAAAAAAATATACCTACAAAATTTTTGTACAAAAGATTCGGACAAAACAGATCAATTTAGAACTATTTGAAACAATCTACTCAACAACGATCAGAGCAGTTTTGGGCAAAAAAGTTAAATTAACGGAAACTACTGAACACAACAATTTTTTTTAGATCATTCAATTTATAAATACTGAATAAACCGAATATTTTACTGAAGTATTAACAATTTAGCGAATGAATATATTTTATTTTTTTTATTGAGATACCTTAAATTTTAGTTTGGTATTTGGCGACAGATGGATTTTTATGTAATTTATATAATTTTTCTCTAAATGTATTATAATATAGATAAAATAAAAATTGATTTTGATCGTGACGGCCTGCATCATCGCCTATTGATTGAATGAAAAAAAAAACGAAGCACAAGAGAAACCACGAAAAGTGTTCCTTCACTAATCGTGCTCTTGTGTATTAGATTTTGTAAAAGGCGTAAAAATTTGATTTTGAATCCAACTCTAAAATCTATCCTCAGTCAGAATTTCGCATAAAGTTCCGTGCATAATAAACTAAAATGCGTAAAAGGAATAACAAGTATCGTTTTTTGGGAATCTTTTTTTTTGTGGCAAAAACCATTAAGGATTATGTTTTTTGTGAATTTAGAAACTAACCCGTTACAAGAGTACCAACACGACAAATTCACTCACACAAGATGACATTGATTTGATATCTAAATTTATCAGTACAACAACAACATGGAGAATTTTAAGAAAAGATTTGGATTTTCATCCTTATAAAATTCAACTAATTAAAGAACTTAAGCCATTAGACCACCACATACGTCGTTTATTTTATGATTTTGTGCTCTTGAATACGTCGTTTATTTATTTTATGCTCTTGAACCATTGCGAAAATGATGAACATTTTTATCGAAAAATTTTCATTTTTGCTTAAATGGCTATGTAAACAAACATAATTACGGAATTTAAGGAGCTGAAAATCTACACAAATTTATTCAGACACCATTACAGACAGATAAAGTCACTATCTAGTGTGAAATTCATACTGGTGTAGTAATTGATCCATATTTCTTTGAAGAAAATGGTCGAAGAGTAACTGTCACTGGAGAACTACACAGAACAATGTTAAATACATTTTTATTTTGCTGCCGTTATTGAAAATAATCTGTAGGATATTTGGTTTCAACAAGATGACGTCACACAATCACCTTAACAATCGATTTATTGAAAACAAAATTTGGTGATGACATTATCTCAAGAAATGGTCCAGTTAATGATTCTCCCAGGTCGTGAGATTTCTTTCTTTGAGGATATGTGGAGTCACAAGCTTATGCTGATAATCCAACAACAATTTAGCAATTAAACAACAACATTGAACGTGCTATTGATTAAATACAGTTAGATTCATGTGCTATGAGCTCACACTTGATCTGGTGTTTAACAGTAACAGACAGCTTTTGATTGATTTTCGTAAAGCTTAAGAAATGAACGATTAAAAAAATTATTTGCCCATTTAACACAGGGTTTCCAACAAGAAATACACTTGAATTTTTTATCTAGAAAAAGTACATACAAGGGCAGAAAAAAAATAAATAAAAAGTAAACATCTATATTTAACTTTAGAAGAATAAACCGTACAATAGGGGTCACTAACCTAAGTTAATAAAGCAAACAGCAGTCATATATTTAAAAAGTTATTGCAGGCAGAGTTTCAACTCATCTTCTTTTGAATATACTCACATAATAATAATATTTCATATATGCATCGGTAGGTACCTGGGTTATTTGTTATTTAAAATGAAAAAAATTACATTACATTTCCCGACAAAAATCAAAACAAAAACAAATGAAAAAATAGAGAAAATAAAGTTCACTGTTTGTTTTAAATGAATCTCCATTTTTTTTTGAAAATAAAACACAAACTAAATTAAACCACCATTTAGAAGTTTCCGGTACCAGAATAAACCGGAAAATCATATTTTGTAATGATAAATGTTATTTTCGCAGCTGCTCGTTTTTAAACTTGTTCTATGATGAAAATTCTTGTTTAAAAATTTTTTCCAAACTGACTATAAAGAACTAGACATCATGGAGTTTACAAATATTTATTTTATATATGTATGTTAGATTATTTATGTGTCTTTTTTTTAAAACTGATAAGGTTTTGTTTGTATCCTGGAAACTGTATATATACATATTTAAATGTGATGCTATGTGTAAAAACAATTGTAGAGATAATGAGCATTAACTTTGACCGCAAGGATATAAATTTCCTTAAAAAATTTTTTTGTTTTTTATTTTTACGACAGAATTGTTGAAAATTTGTTTTTAACTTTTGACGGTAGCATTTTTAGACTTTTTGAAATAATATAAAAGAAATGGTTTTAATTTTAAATTGTTAAATTGTTTTTTATGTTGATAGAAAAGACAATAATTTTTATATTGAAATTTTAAAATTATTTGAATAAACTTTGTATTAAGAAAAAAAATATTTCGTACCTATTCAAAAAATTTAATTCTAAAAACAACTTTTTTTGGTCTTTTTGTAGTCCGTTAATTGATGAGTTGTAGTGTTAATTCTATTTCTGAAATTATATTTTTTATTTAGAATTTATGAAGAGTGATTATATAATTTTTTCCAACAACATTTTACTAGTGTTGCCATAAAGATTCTGGGTGTTGTGACAACCATTTCACTTTTACATGAATCATCTTGAATCTGTTTCTTATACAATAATATAAATACACATTTATTGAATTTTTAATTAAGAAATAAACGCTGATGATCTCACAATATTTATGACGCACTCGGATCTTGAGATGTTACAAAACAATCTACAGAATACATTACGTAAAATAGATAAATGGTGTGAAAAAACCGGATTCAAAATCTCGGAGAAGAAAACAGTAGCAATGCTTTTTACTAGAAAAAGGAAAAATGCGTATCAAACCAGACTTACCTTGAAAAGCATCAGTATAAAATATGTTAACACATATAAATTCTTAGGCCTCACACTAGACTCTAAATTAAATTGAAAAGACCACATAAACACAAGTAAAAACAAAGCCAACAAAAGTTTAAATATACTAAAAATTTTAAGTAATACACGATATGGCTCAGATCGTAAGACGCTTATTAGAATTTTGAATACTGTTGTATTACCAATTTTAGATTATGCTAGCCCAATATATAGTTCAACTTGTAAAACGAATTTGAAAAGGCTTGATACTATTAATAACTTAGGCACGCGGATCTCAATAGGAGCTTATCGAACTAGCCCCATTCTAAGTATAATGATAGATGCTGGTCAATTAAATTTAATTAAAAGACGAGAAAAACAGATGTTGAATTACGCAATTAAGATTCCTTCATTTGAAAATCATCCTTTAACAAATTTTTTTAAAAATGATGAAATGCATAATAAAATTAAAAAGTTGAATACGCACCCCCAGCCACTTCTGACAAGAGCAATAAAAATTTTTGAAAAATATGATATACCTTTCCAAAATAATATGGAGACCCAAAAATTCTCAAATAGCCCTCCTTGGCTTGTTCCGGACCCAAATATAGATTTCGAAATGGCAAATTATAGAAAAGATAGTACAAACCAAATTCAGTTTCGAGAATTATTCATAGAAAAAACAAAGACAAGGTATTGTGACTCCTTGAGTTCCTTAAATGCTATTCTCCAACTATATCCAGTACATCCTTTAATACAAAAAATACAAGCAATGATAAATAAAAATCAAAAAAATATACAATTTATGTGGATTCCAAGTCATATCGGCATCCATGATAACGAAATAATTGACGGTCTAGCAAAAAGCTCTGTAAGCCAACCATACGATAACCATCACCTTTTATATTATAAAGATCTGAAAAATATAATAAAAAAGAAAATATATCAAAGTGTAGAACAAGAATGGATAGAAACGGACGATAGTAGCAAACTAAAAAATATCAAGCCAAATACGAGAGCTTGGAAAAATCTCAATTTACTTAACAGAAGAGAGTCGACCGTGATTACTAGAATAAGAATAGGGCAGACTAATTTAACACACAAATTTATATTTGTAATACACCACCACCAAATTGTGCTTGTGGAGCAAACCTTACTATTAGGCATCTGTTCGAAACTTGTATTAGATATTCAAGATATAGAGATAGATATTTAAAAAGTAATAGTCTAGATATTTTAAAGAGTGATGATGAAACCAATTATAGAAAAATAATAAATTTCTTAAAAGCTATTGAACTACACAAAACAATTTAAAACAAAAAATTAAACAAAATCAATAAAATATGTACGCTGGGTGGCGCAGTAGGTAGAGCGCCTGCCTTTTAACCAAAAGGTCCCAGGTTCGATTCCCGACGGAGACAAAAAATGCTTTTTGGATTTTTCGACCTGGTCCAGTACCCTTTATCATTGGGATAAAATAAATGATAAATAGTTGAGAGCTTTGGTTATCACTAAAAATAAAATGGAACTATTCTATTATGAAGGCGAAGTACTCTACTACAGATATAGTTTTCCACATTTAAATTAGTCTATACCACAAAAATTCTACAGAAAAAGCTATTGTATGTGATTGTGTATTCCAAATCTCTGTTTAAAAGCAGTTAGGGTGTTCATCCCATAGACTTGGAATTATATAAAAAAAAAAAAAAAAAAAAAAATTAAAAATATTAAATGTTAAATGTTAAAAAAAAAAACCAGAATAAAATAGAAAATATTTAGTTATAATAATAACTTCATATAATTAATATATGTATAAGAAAAACTTAACTATTGAATTATTTCATATAGAAACAAAAAAAAAAAAAATTAAAAATGTATTATATGAATAATAGAATATGTAATTAGAAAATAAAAAAAAAACAAAATTAAAAAAATTAAAAAATAATGGCCCGAAAAAATCTATATTGTGTTCAAAGGCCACTTAAATAAAGTTAAAAAAAAAAATTAAGAACACAAAAAATAACTAAGAAAATAAAATTTAATTAAATAAAATAAATTAATTTCTCATATAACTTGTTAATTCTTCATTATTCTTTGTGTACCGAGTTTATTTTTGTAAAAAATACTGTGAATGTGTGCCAAGTCTCACAGAAGTTTGATCAAGTAAAATTTCGACATGTAAAAACTAACGCGTCAAATCTGTTGTTGTTTTTATTTTTGTATTTTTTCAGGTTAGGATTTTGTTCACCTTTCTTATTGTTATATATGAATTTAATTTCAGCGGTTGGACAGCTAAAGGTTTCTATACCAGAAGCGTTGGTGTACTTTACTTACAAATGAGATTTTTCAACACATTTTTTTAAATTTATTTAAATTTTTTTTTCATTTACAAGTTTTTTGCAAGGGCAGTACGCAAATAAAACTAAGATAATTTTTATATTTCTTTTTCTATCTTGTATTTGTCAAAGGTCAATATAATGATTAAATATTTGCATATAGATGAACATTCAGTGCTGAAGGTTATGTTAAATTAAAACTTGATAGATATTTCGTTTGTATATTTCGAATAACCTTTTACATATCGTATACAGTAATCGATCATTTGATTTATTTCATTAAACTTTTTTTAAAAAATATTTTGTAAAGAATTTATAAACTTTAAATATTTTTAATTTTTGTTTTTAGATTTTTCGCAATTTTTAAAAATTTAATTATTTTATTATACTTAATTTAAAATTCAAACATATAAGATAAAATAAAGCTTAATATTTATAAAAAAAAATTTTATCGAAACAAAACTAACCCAAAAATTATAAAATAAAATTGGAGATATATTTTGAGTACTGGCAGTGCTGCTAAAATTTCATAAACTTGCGTAAACTGGTATTTACATTTTAGTATCAAAATACTTACAAATCGCTTACATGTACAATCAAGCTTACCCATAGAAAACTCAGCTATTTTATATAAAATTGTGAGGGTCGATAATAAAAACAAATATTAATTTACAACATAATTGTGTATTATGTGTTTTTATCACTTCTTTACAGAATATTTACGAATTCACACTAGTAGAATACGAACAGAAAAAGATAAAATGTTTGTATTGTGTGTTTAGTTTCAGTTTTACAAAAATCTAAATATATTAAAAATTTTATAAAATTTATTATATTTAAAGGGCATTAATTTTTTCGAGAAAATGACATTCGTTTCAAAATTTCTGATTAGAAAAAGCAAAAAATCGAAATATTCAAGAATTTAACATTTTTTTTTTTTTTTGCAAAATAAAAAATGGATAAATAATAAATACAAACACAACGTGCTTATTATTATATCATTAATACTATATTCATACACAAAAAAATCTATTAATTAATCCACGCATAAAAACATTATACATAATACATATATATAAAAAAAATGTTTTTTTTATTTACTTTTATTTGTGTATTTTACTTTTATTTTATCAGTCTATTATAATTGTGACTTTTTTGTAAATGATTTGTAAGTTATTTGTAAATGGTTTATTTATAAATATATCGTTTACTAAATATATTTACTATATGTTTACATTACGTTTACCATTGTAATTTTACGATTACAAAGTAAATTTACTGTTAACGTTCCGTAAACGAAAATTGCTCGTTTGGGTGTAAAGTTAATTTTAACAAAAAACAGATGCAACAATATTGAAATGCAGTTATATTTAAATTTAATCAAAAACTAAATATATTTAATTACTCGAATTAATAATGCGATAAGTTTTATGATCTTCTAGTTTTATAATTTGTCTTGAGTAGTATGGGAGTATCACAAAATCCAACATCTTAAAATCTTCCAACCAAAAATTATAAGCAATTAAAAAAACTTAATAAAATCTTTTAATTTTGCTGCATACCTTATGACAAACCCTACCGCATCCCACTAGTGGAATAATAAAGTTCTCGAAAATTCACAACTATGATGGAGGTATTAAAATTATTCACTTTTTGTTTAACTATCAGAAGTGAAAATACTAACAAAAACTAACATCTTCACTTTGATGGTTTTGAAAAATATTTGATAAATAAAAAAATAAAATGTAAGCTTCTACACAAAGTTCGGATTACGGTTAAGATGCTTCAAAATAATATGAACAACTCACTGATTTTTTTGTAAGTATTCTTATATAATATATTTTACAACAACTTCAAATTAAAGTATGGGCTGTTTTTTCTTGCAAAAATTCTTTAAATGCAAAAAATGAATAGAATTTTTGAAACTCCAAATCCTTTTTAAAACCTTAAACTAAAGTAAAATAAATATTTGAGTTACGATAAAAAAAATGTAAATACCTATATTCATTTAATTTTTAATATTTTAAAAATCATATTTCAATTGCTGGATTAGTTAATATTTGACTTACTAAAAAAAAATTATATCTCAGAGTACTCCGAAAAAAAAATTGAGCCATTTATGACATAAAAGTGTTTGAATTCCCTATGGTTTTTATTGAAATATTTTTTTCTTTTTCCTTATTAACATGCCACTTATAGTTAAAATATACCATAGGAAATTCTTCAATTCTTTAAAACCTATTTGCTTATTTTTTTTTATCCTTTTTAAAATTTTCTATGTGTATTTGTGCAAAAAAAGAAAGAAAAACCTGTTTTAAGTTTTCTTTTTTATTTCCTTTTTTTTTCATATGTGAAAATTTTTCATTTTTTTCATATTCATAGGAAGCAGTTTAAAAAGTTTTCGTATTGAATGAATCTTTTTGTTTTCTTTATTTTTTTTGTTTGATTTTTAGAAATGCAGTTACATAATTTAATTTTTCTTAAATATTTAATATAAAAATTTTAAATTTAAAAAAGTGAATTTATAAAATGTTAAAGTATGAAAAATTTATGTTTAATTTTTTTATTTAATTTAAATTGTAAATAAAAATATCATCTGAAAAATAAAGTTTTTATTTATTTAGATTCCCGCTGTTAATTTAATGTAATTTAAAAAAAAAGTAGCGTCATTTAGGTCAAATCCGTCATTCGGTTCAATTCCGTCAATTTCGTCAATTCCGCCATTTGCATCAATTGCATCATTAACGTCTTATACGTCATTTGCATCAATTGCACCAATTGCTTAAATTGCGTCATTTGCGTCATTTGTAACCAAAGACCAATACCAAAGTTAAATTTTAGAAATTTTAATTAAATTTATAGATAAGATTTACAAAATAAAATAAGGTAATTGAACGAAAATTTACCAAACCAAAATAAACAATTAAAAAAAATTATAAACTAAACTATATTAGAATGAAATTTAAATAAAATTTAAAAGAAGTGAAATGAAAGAAAGTAAAAATGAAGCAATATGAAATTCTCGTATGAAAAGAATAAACAAAATTGCATAGTTACAAAATTACAAATATCAAATAACAGTACATACTAATATATAGATATATATATATAGATATATATATATATATATATATATATATATATCAGTAACAATATTATCTAATTACTCTTATTAGCTCTTCAACTTCATGACTACTAATATTCCTAAGCCAATTCTTTAGTTAAACTCGGATAAAACTCTGATATTTCTGATATCAATAGGTAGCTTATTAAAAATTCTCGGGGCAATAATATTAAAGAAATGACAAATATGAAACTTATTAAAGCCGGTTACATCAACTAAATGTCTGCTATTAATTCTATGATTAAAGATAACGGTATGTCTTACATGAAAATATCCTGATTTAATAAAAAATACTTTAAGAGTTTTATAGAGGTATAAATTCCTGTTGGGAAGAATATCTTACCTACCAGGAGAAGAATACCTAAGCTATAATATATTAGGAAAACCGGACCAACGGTCTAAAAGCTCTAAGCTTTAAAACTACACGTACAATTTTAAATCATATTGGTCGAAATAATAAGTTCCGAATAAGAAAAACTAGGGAAAGAGGTATATTCTCAATGCTTCCTATAGTCAACATAACCTGCAAAATCCTTTCTGGGGTAGAATAGTATGCCTTTCTTTATCTATTTCTCTAATTTCACATTTTGTATTTCGTATTTGTTGCTCATTTCATTCGAATTCTTATAAGAAAAACATTACAATTATAGAATAGAATCCAATTTATATAATAAATAGAATAAATCAGAAACAAAAAAAGTTAATATCAATAGATAAAAAATAAATAATAAAGACAAATAAACAGCCAAAATCAGATAAAAATCCATAAATTGATGTTTCATTTAATTTTAACCTGAAACCTTATATAGTTTTCCATACAATAATGTACAATTAATTTATTTCAATTTTATTTTTACTTTGATCATTTTCCACCACACCATCAATTTCATATTTTCAACTCATAAATTTATTAATTTTATTATTTTTTTAATAGAAATTATTTGGTTCATTACATAATAATACAAATTTAATTCAAATAAATATAATAAAAATAAAATCCGAAAAATAAAATTTATTTAAAAGAAATACAAACATTTCAAAAATTTATGATAATCACGAACCTAAAGTAATAAATTTTTGGGACAGTTTATCATTTTAACGTTATCCTTTGCATAATTTTATTATTATTATTATTATTATATTTTGTTCTTTTTATTTTATTATATATTTTTAAAAGAATTTCCATTTTATTATGAGATATAGATCTCATTACTCATTGATTATAATACAAATACATACATAATAATATTATATCTGATAAATCTATTTAGAATGTTAAATTTATCAATAATGAACAAACCCAAAAAAAAAAAAAAAAATCTAGAATATTGATAGGATAATCAATCAATTCTGATTTGTATGTAAAATCGTCAGTGTTCATTACTGTCATCTTTGTGCCTATGCATAATAATATTTATTCGGATATCATTTGGATATATACCATTAACCATTATGGTATTCAATCATTCAATTGAAAAATCACGTTTCTATCTGCCTATAAATAATATATAGGTAAAGTTCTAAAAAAAAAAATAAGCAAAAGTATATACAGTGTTGTTAGATCAAAATATTTATTCTTACTATATAGAGCATACTATTTTGAATAGAAAAAAATATATCATCAATGTAAACTTGAAATGTTTAAAAAAATTTTAATTATTTAATGACTGGTGCTCAATTTCAAGCATAGTTCCATTTAATTTCATCATACAAATTTTTTTTAAAAAAACATAAAGTTAAATGTGATGTATTCAAAGTTGTGGCAATGGATTATATTTGAAATATCGATTAATGAAGTTAGGTTGTTATCATTGTGAAGATAAAAAAAAACTGTGGTTCATATCCAAACAAAATATGTATTGTGTTATTAACTGCAAATCAAATAAATAATAAATAAAAAAAATTATTTAAAACTCTTTCGCAGGATTCCGCTATTATTTGAAGTCAATCTTATTAAAATCTACTTAATCTACAATTTACTTTTTTTCAGATGAAAAAGTAGTTGTAGAAAAGTCGAGATAAGTTCATTTCTGTTGACGACTAACGTATATGATAGCCGAAAAATCAGCATTGTGTTTTTCGATAGATTTCTTATAATGTTTTCTTAAAATCGATTAAACCACTTATTTTTATCTACATCCAACTAGCACTTTTTTTTTAATTGGTTCATACAAAAGTACCTAAGCAGTAATAATAATCAATTTTATTTTTCAAAAACATTTTGTAACTAACCTATACATATTTTTTTTTTATGTTAATACAAAACATAACAACAAACATTAGATTTTAAACGATAGTTGAGTGTTTTGGGGAAAGAAAAATGTCTCTTGGATCAGTTAGGGACATTTTGAATAAATTTGTTAATATTACCCTTGAATTTTTGTTGATTTGAACTACGGTATATTTTTACATTGAGGAAATACATTTGTTGAAACATGGTACAACATTCAAGAAAATTTTACTACAATCGATTTTTTATAGTCAGTTTTGATTCAAATAGAAATTTGCACTTTGTAAGAGTGGACACTTTATACTTATCTTGTTCTTCGGCGGAAATGTTTTAGTAATGGAATTAAAGTTTTTATTTCGACTAAGAAGACTAAATATTGAAATAAAATAGCTCATAACTTCTGAAACACTGATCGCCGTATAGCCTTTCGAGTATTTTTTTTTTTTGTAGGAAATTAAATTTTCTTTAATTTGCATTAAGATATGATTTTTTGATATCTATGAATGTTTGTCTCAATTCAATACTCAATGTTACGTTGTATGTCATCATTAGATGTACTTCACAGAGCAGAATCTCTCCTTTCACATTAAGTAAACTTTCCTAATTTTACTGAAGATACTCGATATAAAATTTTAGTTTATTATAATGGAACGGTACAATACAATATGAAAATGTAAGTGGACCAATGGAGTCAAGTCTTTTTCCTCAAAAAAAAAAAACATTCAAACCGTTTCTATATACATTTTGTAACCTTAAATTATTCTTCAATTAAGTTTTTTAAATTAATTTTCTCAATATTTAAAAATCTCTAAATTTTTATTCTCTTTAAAATAATTCACTGAATTCGATTCCATTTTATGTAGCTATGTATGTACGTATGTACATAATTGGAAAGCATTAAATTTAATTTTGTTTAGAATTCAGAATTTTATTTTAAAATATCCTCAAAACTCAGATATTTCTGTACATATTTCATATTATTACACAGGTGTGATACATTTCACCTAAAGTTATTTTTGTAGGTCAACAGAATAATAAAAAAAAATAAAGTTTTGGAATAAAATAAATGTGAGAATAACTTTGCCATAAGTCAGTTTATCTTTTTCTTATTTTAGTTTTTCAGGATAGGATTTTCTAATCTTTAAAAATAACGAATAATTTGTTTTTTTATTATTATTTTTTAGGAAATTCAAAGACGATGACCAAAACATTCTCATAAATATTTTTACACACCTGTGCACGTGTTTCTAAGGATTAAGTAAATATTTTTGTTGTTTTAGGTTTAGTACTTTTATTTTTCTTTGTTGTTTTATACTTTAAGGATTAGCTAAAGAATAGGATCTTTATTTTTGAATAGAAAGAATGAAAATTAACTAAAGTGTAAAAAATTTAAAGAGTTAAATTTGAAAAGAAAATTTTTAATAAAATATTTTATCAAATTAAGTTTAAGATCTTTTTAAAAACCTGTCAGTTATTTCACAAATAATTTCGGTTACCATCTTCCTCCTATCAACAACATTTAAAATGATAACTAAAATTAAGTTTTTATTTTTTTCCAATTTAGATCCCATATAATAGTTTCCATCAGATAAATGTACCGGTATAATTTTCTTTGCACCAATCTTGATGTTCTGATATGAATTTGGATCATAACACATGGTTTTTTTTTCAATATAACTCAAATTAACTTAACGGTTAGGAATTGATTACATTTAGATTAGATTTAATATATCCCGAGAGGGATAAGTTAAAGTCCCTACATCACCGCAGCCACCAAATAGGCTTATTGTTATAACCCGGTTTTCAAGTCTCTGAGTCATTAAGGATACCTGATTTTGTGATTACTCTCAGGATATTCTGCAATGGTATACTGGACAGCTCCCATTGTTCGGGGAACGCTGTTCTCAAGTGGCAAAGTCTGCTACGGGTGAGCCCTTCGCATTCACAGAGCAGATGTTCAATAGATTCTCACTCTATTTCACAAATTCTGCATAGGTTATTTTCAATTAAACCCATTTTATAGAAGTGTTTCTTTGTTAGGCAGTGGCCTGTAATTATCCCTGCCAAGATACGTACCTGTTTCCTTTTGAAACTAAGAAACTGAGTGTTTTAGTTTTCTTCAGTGAGCGTTCAGGCATGAGCATTTTTGCTTGACGATTTCCAGGAACGTTGGCCCAGAAATCTTTAGCTTTTTGCTCTACCCAAACTCTTAGTATCTTACCTGTCGTCAGTGGAATTCCACTGAACGGACTTGGACCTATGAAAGGGGTGTCCAATGCTTTTCTAGCTAGATAATCTACAGCTTCATTTCCTGCAATGCCGACATGCCCTGGTACCCATATTACTAATTGATAAAAATTGTAGTTTTATAATAATAATTTTAATAAATTCCATCAAATTTAAGCGCGACATTAATATTATAAGTGAATGTGGAATTACACAACAACATCATTAATTTATCGTTCAAATGTCGGAGTAGCCATTTTTTTGACAAATATTTGCTGGGTCATTGGTCTTCCGAAATTAAGAATGTCATGCAAAAGCTGCAAATTTTACAGCTTAATACTAGAAAAGCAGCTTTAAGTAGCTATGTTTTATATACTTTAAGTTTTTTATTTATATATCATTTAACCTGAATATTAATATACAGCCAAACTCTCAGGCTCTTTTACCTTCGCAGATGTGGATCTCTTATTTTTTGGATTGTCATTTATTTTATCTCAATGACACAGGCATAAAGCTTTAAAAACTTTTAAAGCATTTTGCTTTCATCGAGAACCGAATCTGGGATATTTCGGTTGACAAACACACTACTACTCTACCTGCTGCGCCACACATCGTCACAACATTCACAACATCTTTCAATTAAGTTGTTTATTGTAAATTTTGTATTATTTTATTACTTTGGGAAATATTATATTTATCAATATTGTTTTATATAATATTTTATTAATTTTAACTTTTGTTTCGTTCATTTCGTTCATTTCGCTACATAGAAGCGTGCGTTTATAATTATATATTTTTATCGCTTGCGAGTAGATACAGTTCTTTTATTATTTCAGACCAAATATAATGAAAGAATTGTAGATCTAAAATGTAATGTTTTGTTTTAAATATTTATCCAATTAAATACATATGAGAAAGAGGGTTTTCTGGCCTCCTTTCAAAAACCTAATGATACTTAACAAAATTGTCAGCACTAAAATTAAAAAAAATTTTTTTGGAAATTTATTGTAATAAGCTAAATGCTCAACGTAAATAGATAATATAAAAATATGCAATAGAAAGTACAAAATACTTAAGCTAATACCCAATGCAAATGGATACTATATAAAAATATTTGAAATTGAAAAAATAAAAGACTTATAAAGTAACATTACAAGGCAATTTTAAAGCAAAATCTTTCTTTTAAAAATATATATTAATTCTCTAATTAATTAATACTGTAATAAACAACAATAGCTGCAATAATTATTAACGGTTCATTAAACACTACTCGAACTCATCGTTATGTATTGTAGTGTTGGACTTACAATTCCTGATTTTTAATTCTTATTGATTCTATATACATAATAATATATATATCAAGATTTTGTACGCAACGTCTGTGAGTTATAACGATCAATTAAAAAATTTAACATACAACCAATTGTAACTAAATGAAATAAAGAAATATAGTAGTTATAGAATCAATCAGAACCAAAAAATTGTAGAAGTTGTGTAAGCAGTCTAACACAACAATAAATACTACTGATAAGTTCTTAAGTAGTGTTGGATGAACGTAACATTAATATAAAAGTTGGTAGAATAAAACTTACATTCTCAATTGTATACAATGTTGATTATTATACTATCTATATGTATATAGAATATATCATTTTCAATAAATAAATCTGATAAGTTAATTTTATTTTAGTAAAATCGATAAAATCAGAAGAAATTTTAATTTTTTTTATTTTATTTAGTCATTAAGTAACTGCAATATTGACAAATGCATTAACACATTATTTTAGACAAAACTAACGTCACCATTGAAAGTCTTCGGCATTCTTTTTTTAGTAATTATTCATTTATTTGCGCATACATATTAAACGGTAAGTCTCTACAATTGTATATAATGAGTATGAATAGAAAGACTTTAAACTAAAAACTCTCATAAATGCAGCTTACAGAAATATTGATAATTCAGTACTGATTTATTAATGATAACAATTTCATAAAAGATATATCTTATTCAAGGTAAATATACAAAAAAAAAATCCAAAATATAAAATTAAAAATTCAATAATATATCGCTTCTTTTCAGCTTCTATCTTGTCCTTGGCTAAGCTTTGTGCTTGAAGAACCCCCAACCTTTGCTAACCTTTGTGCATGTCCACACTCGAAAGAGAATTTCACAAAGATTGCCGAATGAAAACTTAGTCGCCCATAATGATACAGAATAATTAAATTTAAATTTCATCAGCTGAATATTATTTCGATACCATTTACGCCATGCAGAAGTTGGAACGGAGCAAATCAAGTTTAAAATTTAAAATCATTTATTTCAAAAACTATGCTATAGAATTTTTTTAAATTTTCTTTATCTTTTGATATGTGTTTGGTGTTTCCAAGATCTCATATGTACATGAGTATTAAAGATGGAAATTATCATTTTGGTCCAAATAAAATAGGTAGATACACATACCCTAAGTATAATCTTAAGCTAAGTAAAAAAAACATAATTATCTTCATTTATATTTTCTTCATTAACAAAACAATTAAACTTTAACCTTCTGATATACCAAAAATACCTTTTGATAGACCAAAAACTTTTTTTAAACCATAATATTTTGCCTTGCTTGCTTGCCTTGATTCAATAATGTTAAGAAATTTTTATTTAAAATGATCCATGTCCATTTTATACTAACACTGCAGTGCATACGATAAATTGATGTGATCAAAATAATACTGATATACAGTTCAGTTTGGTTCAACTACCAACTAAATGGCTGTTTGCTTTCAAGAGCGAATTCTATTATACCTCGGGTCACAATATCTTGTATCATAAGCTACATTATGATAAAATAGTGAACAAAGCAAATTCATTAAACGATGGTCTAAAGAATTTTCTGATCTCTACCTTATGAAACATCTTTATATTACATATGTAAGGCCTACCCTTGAATATGCCAGCCAAGTGTGGCCTCCACATTACTTTACTGCCATTAATCGAATTGAATCGGTTCAACAAAAGTTTTCACGTTTCGCTTTGAGTAACTTTTCGTGGAATGATCCATCGCAATTTCCACCTTATTTCTACCGTCTTAAACTCATTGACTTACAGTCGTTGTCTGATCGTCAGGTAATTAAATATATATCTTTTATTCACCAGATCCTTTCGGGTAAGACGCCAACTCCTGAAATTTCCAATTATTTGGTTGAAAGATCCAATCGGAATAATCTCATAACCGTTGAGTTGTTCCACATTCCCTTGCACCCTACTGAATATGGTAGATTGGAACCAATCACTAGAATGCTCCGTGAAGTAATTTCTATATCTAGTTCTTTTGACCGACAACTAAGTGTGTTAACTGTTAAAAAACGAGTATGTTTTAATGTGAGTACAACTTAGACTAACACACTAAGTGGCGCAGTAGATAGAGCGCCTGCCTTTTAACCGAAAGGTCCGGGGATCGATTCCCGATGAAGCAAAAAAAAAAAAGGTGCATTAGTTTTTCGAGCTGGTCTAGTACCCTTTGTCATTGGGATATAATAAATGACAAAAAATAATTGAGATATAATCTGGTAACAAATTAAATAAAATGAAACTATTCTTTTTAAAAAGGCTTAGTTCCTGATAATAGTGAGTAACAGTAATTTGTTAAAATAAATACTTAAATTATTGTAGATATTGTAGTCTAAAATTGCATTACCGTACTTAATTAAGCACGAAAAGGTGATTCTACCTAAGTTACTGTCAAAATCATAAAAAAAAAAAAACAACCGTTATCCTTTTTAGCTTTGATACTTTCGGCCTAACTTTTGGAAGTATTTTTAATAAGTGTATATAGCTATTAACATAGGTGTTAACTTATGACTCTTACCCTTCTACGGTATTTGGTTTAGTTTATTTTTAGATTTTTCTAATCAAAAGTGGCGATATTTTGCTAACCCTACTGGATGATGACTTATTGCACAATTAAATGAATCAAGACTTTGTCTAGTAATTAGATCTAGCTCTAAGCATAAATCTGACAGTAATAACATCTCTATGCACTACTGAAATCTCATATGCACACGGAAAACTCCTGTATCAGTAGATTATTTCAAATAATTTTTTAATATTATGATCCATGTCGAATGAGAATGTTCTTGGATCAAACCAGTATGATTATTTTATTTTCGTAAAACTATATGGAATTTTGATCCATATGCCACCGGTTTTGGATATTTTTGTTTTTTTTATATAATTTCAAATCCGTGGGATGAACATCTTAACTGCTTTTATACAGAGATTTGGAATACACAATCACATACAATAGCTTTTCTATAGAATTTTTTATGGTTATATCAACTAATTTAAATGTGAAAAGCTATATCTATGTTATAGAGTACTCTGGCTTCATAATAGCATAGTTCCATTTTTTTTTTAGTGATAAAACTCTCAACTATTTATCATTTATTTTATCCCAATGATAAAAGGTACTGGACCAGGTCAAACATTCAGAAAGCATTATTTTGCCTTCGTCGTGAATCGAACCTGGGACCTTTCGGTTGAAATGCAGGCGCTCTACCTACTGCGCCACCCAGTGTTAAATGATATGGATCAAAATGAGTTCTAAACTGCTCAAAAAAGGATATAAATTAAACTGACATCTAAATTTCTATTAAACCTAGAAAGATTAGCATAAATTGAAACTTTTATTCAATTGATCATCCTCCAAAACTCAGGAATCGGTTTTGAAGTCGAAAAACGTAAAAGTGATATATGAATCAACATAGCACTGGAGCCGAAAATTTCTACATAATCTTCCAAAGACTAGTTTACTGATCAAATACTAAGGTGCACATGGTACATATTACCTTTTTGAAAAAACAGAAAAACTTATAATTCAGGTAGTTTTCAAATATACAGTCAAGTACAGATTTAGAAACATCAGTAACGATGTTAAACCTATGACGATTAGTTACAAAATGTTGGGTACAAACATTAAATATAACTTTAAACCTAGATAAACTCAATACACTCATTTCAGCATAGACTACATGAAATGTAGGAAGATTAAGGTTAAAACTTGTGTCTGTTTTACCAATTCCCTGATGTGAAAAAAGAATTTTCAAAGCTTTCTAAGTTTGAAGAAAACATTTTTGGCAATTACATTAATAAGATCATTCCATGTTAGAGTTTTATTGTGTGTAACATCCATATTTTTTGATTTGTTTTCAAAATGTACAACTCAATGAATTAGGTTCTCGTGGGACATTTGTTGTATCAATATTATGTACATAAACAATGAAAACAGCATTTTAGACGAATTTAATCTCAGTCTATTGTTCTGGACCATTTACACACACTAGAGAATACTACAAGCACTATTCATAAACAAATCTGAATCAAACATATTCAATTTAAATAGCCATAAAATCAATAACGATTTCGTTCAATAGCGACTTTTTTTTTATTTTGTAAAACGGAAGTCAATACGAATCATTTGAGAATTGACTGATCAATTATTTAAGAAGAAAAAATATACAAACACTTTAAAGTAATCGATTTCAAAATATTCACTTATCGAATATCAAACAAAAAATAAGTAGGATAAAAGTCTTCTATTTTAGAGCGTTCTAAATTTTTTCAAGATCATTACAATCTTCTTATATATATATATATATATATATATGTATACCCTTTCAATTTCATTTACATCTAATAAGTTCTAACAAAGTCTATATAGAAATTTGTTTTTTATAAAATAACTGCGTACTATACCTACAATATTTATATAGGTTCTCTGCCATTTTTTTTCCGTTCTATTTCTGAATGTTTTTGTTTTTTTTTTCTTCTTCACTTTTTCTTTTGCAAAGGTAGGTGTGAAAATAATGTTTTAAGAACAGGAAATAATTTTGCCACAAACAATAAAATGCTTTTAGAAAAAAGTTAAGAGAGAAAAAAAAATTTTTTTTTGAAAAACTATTCAAAATGGTCGGAAATAATTTAAAATCCTCTTTTTTCCAAGGTATATTTTTTCATTGAATATTTAATATAGTTTTTATTTTTTTTTTTTATTTTTAGAATAAAATTTTGACATTATGCTTTGTTTTAATTAAAAGGAAGAAGAAAAAAAAAAACGATCCTTTAAGTTAGTATTTAGTTATTCAAAGAAAATCTATTTGAAATTCACTAATTTTAATTTTAATTTAATGAATTTCAAAAAGTTCTTCAGAAACAGAAGTTATATTAAAAAAAAAAAAAAAACGAAAAGAAAAGAGATAAATATTTTTCGATTCAATTTAAAATTGTGAAATTTGAAAGGTGTTATTTTAACTTTGTATAATTAGACCAGAAGCAATATTAAAAACTTTGAAGAAATTGAGTAGATCACAAGTACTAGTACTTATCATTAGGAATTTTTATTACAGAACTAAATTTGAAATATGGTAATAATTCTTAAGGTCTATTTATCTTAAAGTAGTCACTGATTTGAATAACCAAAATTCCAACATTTGCTGAATCTTGAACAAATCTTGAAATTTATAGAAGTTACTATAACAAGCGGTTACAATATTTTGTTTTGACTGTATTTCATCCGCTTGTATTTTGCAGAATTATTTGACTTTCATTAACATTAGTCAAGGCTAAATTAATTTGATTGATAATTCAATATTATTACTCCGTTTTTATCTAATAAGCATTGCATAGATAAGTCAGTTCATAATTTTACTGGCAATGTTTACATGCCATCATCATTGCCGAACATTAATTATATGTACCATTTATGGGTTGGGCACGGAATCCCAAATACAATATCAAAATCCCAAATATAAAATCCCGAAATACTAAAATACCAAAACCCGAATTTAAATCATTTAGTGTTCTAGAAGTCATACATTTTGTTTGTATCCCACAGTGGCTACAGAATGAAATGCAGGCAAACGATCACTATTATAGACCTATTTGTTTTTTACAAATCGTCGACTATGTATTTAACAGACCATTTTTTCGGAAATTGACTTTTCAATGTACTATCTATACCATTTTCGGCTATGCTCTATCCGAATTTCCAATTTGCTTCTTTTTATTTCGAAATATTAAAAATATAAAACTTATTATATATTAGATGTTAAAAAATTGCTTAACTTTTTATAAAATGCTAAATTTGTTTGATTATTTTTAAATTTTTTTAGTCAAAATTTCCGTCAAACTTAAAAAATCAGTTTTTTCAATATTTTGCTTTTGGTAGATTAGCTATGTAGGAATGCAGTCGACGAAATATCTTTTACGAGTAGCAACATAATATTTATTGCTGTCATTATTGCCTGGTCTATATTCCAACTATAATTTTATTTACGATTTTGAAGATTGATGACCACAAACACATTAGCAAAACAGTAGTAGACAGACTAGGCAAACGACGACATTATTTTGAGATGTTGACTACCAATGAGTCACCGGTGATGCATATCAAATTTTCTCCCTCATAGCCCATTGTATCACCAGTGAACATTTTATTTTTCCACCCGCAGCGGGCGATGAATCACGGGTGGTATACCAAAGACGCTACATTGTCACACTTTGGCATTTTTTTTTATTTTAAATTGATATTTAGAGGTTGATCTCCAACATAAAAAACCCTTTTTTACCCTCTACCAAAATTCGGAATGTTCAAACATTGCCAGTTATATCTAGAAATTTTTTTTTTTTTTATATATTTATTTGTAATAGTCAACTTTTCCTATCTCAAATCATACAATAAATTAACAAAAAAAAATTATTCACATTTTGACTTATAAACTAACTTATTGAACCCATTACGATTACTCTAAGTTATTACATTACACTTAAAATTATCTTAGTATTTTTAACATACGTTTTACCTGACCATCACTTTCTTGACTTACAATTTTATTATTAATTTTAATAAGAGTCGTAAAAGACTAAAAAAACCCGACTTTAATTTTACATTATTTTTAATAAAACATTACAAACTATTTAAAAACTAACTTACAATTAATTAAACTACTATTACCAAACCAGAACTGTAATGTTTAGTTGAATTTAAAATTTGGTATACAAGTTAAAAAAAAATGTTTTTGTTGCCAATTTTCTTAGTAACATAACCACCAGAATTTATTAATTTTTATAATATGGCTTACGTCTTTTGGTGAGAGGCTCATGTTATATCTCCAAATTGCTAGTGGAGTATTGGGGTTAACATTTGGCTCGAAAGTGATCTGTTTTTGTGTGCTACGTCTAAAAGTAATAAATAATAGGGATATTGCTATAATTGGATTGAATATATCAATTGCGATCAAAAAAGAGAAATGCGTCTGGGGGAATGAAACCTGAGCTTAATTTAAGTTGAATTTTCAATGTATTATATTATATATATATTCATTTAAAATGAATCTTCAATGTATTTATTTTCTGGATATTCAGAATGTGAAACTAAGCTATTATCTATTATATTAGTTAATATAATAGTTTGCTATTATCTATTATATTTACAAAAACATCAATTCCAGAAATATTTGCCCGACTATACAGTGTTCTATCGGAAAAGAAATGTCTATATTCAGTAACTGGCTTACGATAAATACCTGTACACCTTCTCAGAAATTTACTTGCTAATTTTCTATATAATTCCATAAGTGAGGCACTAATATTATACCAAATTTGGGAACCGTAAGTCAAAATTGGTCTAATAAGCGCTTGATACTCTATTATTTAAACCCTGGCAGACAAGAATTTTGATTTAAACAATTTTTGGGTTATAGCGAATGCCTTTCTCACCGAATTAATTTTACTTTTAATATGCTCAGCAAAATTAAGATTGTATTGCAAAATTACCCCTAGATATTTTACATATTTTTTGTTTACTATAATTTAATATTTTCTGGAGCTTTGATATGGAAATTCGTCCAATTTTGTCGAACATCCTTATTACATTTATCAAATGATGTTCGGAATAAAATGACTTTGCATTTCCTAAAACTAACTCTCTTGTTCCAAAGAAAGAACTTGACTAAACATTTACTGTAGCCTATATTGAATATCTTTTTTTCCCGCCACGTAAACTATGAGGTCATCAGCAAATACTAAGTTAATCTTTGCGTCATTATTATTATTAGGGATCTGTAATCAGGCGCTCAAAAAGATATTAAACAAAGTTGGAGAGTTTGCCGTTCCCTGTTGCAAACCGTTTTTAATGTGGAATAGTTTTTCAGAATAAATGTTACCAATTTTAACTACAAACGTCTTATCAGTTATCATGTCATAAATAATTTTCGTTAGATGAATCGAGTAATTGTAGTTTATAAGATTAAATATTAAGCCTTCAGTCCATACTGAATTAAAAGCAGATTCAAAATCTATTAGACATGCACCCATGTAGTTTTTATCATTAAGATACCAACATACGTCTGATGTAAGCTTATTTATAGCATGTATGGCGGAATGATTTGCTCTGACACCAAATTGATTATTAGGTATGACACCTTTATCTGTGTAACTTTAGTCAAATATTTGTGAACTAGTCTTTCAAATATTTTACTTATGTTAGGTAACATACTAATTGGTCTGTAGCTTTTAGGGTCTGTAGAAACTTTTCCAGGTTTTTTGATTACAATAACGGTAGCCTTTTCCAAAGTTTTGGGAAATCGACATATTATTAAGTAAGGAACAATATTGAGAAATTATAATATCGGGTAAATTTTTTAAAACTATGTTAGGAATATTGTTCGGTCCCACAGATATTTTGTTATTTAGTTTTCGATAAAATTCGGGCATGTGTTTCTATTTTTGGCGCAAAATTAAAATTTTTTAACTTAAAACAAAAGTTTTTACTTCTAGTAAAAAAAACTATAGCTTGGTGAAAAAGTATTTTTCAACACTTGAACGACAAAATTGAAATAGCGATGATACAGTGCAATGATACCAATGCATATGAAGCTTTTAATACCTATTTGAGTTTCAAAATTTATTAATTGAACCCAGCCTTTCTTCAAATATCTGCTATGCAACTTCTAGAATATTTTTCAGAAATATTTTTTTTTTAATTTGATTCATAAAACTTTACTGAAAAAATGTAATCTCTCCATTTTAATACTCGTACAACAGGTCTTCCATTTGATCTTTTTGAAAAAAATTTTTTAAAAATTATTCCATAGAATTTATTTTGAAATACTTCTGAGTTAAATAATGTCCTCCACCGACAGAAATTGGTCAATTTATACTAAAATACTTCCATGATTTTTCTATAACAATGGTTAAGAAGTAAAAACTTAATTCCATGTCAAACATTTGATGAAAGAAATCATCAAAGATATTAAGTATGTCCCACAATTACAATGCAATGCAATGTAACAACATTAAATAAGAAAATGAAATAAAATGTAACTCAAATTATTAAATTTGAAGATGTAAATCAAGGACGAACGAAATCTTAATCACCATTTTATAATAATAAAAAAAATCTTTACAAAAACTTTAAGACCATTGTTTCAATTAAAGAAACTTGCAAAACAGGATCTAACCGAATTTTACAGTGAACAAAAGCAAAACAAAGTTACAATAAAACCTTATATGATTTCTGAATAAATAAAACAAATTTCATAAACCTTTATATTTGCTTACGTTTATTGAATTTTTCAACCCCACGGTGTCTGGTTTTATTAAAAAGAACTTCCAAGAGGATAAAAAAATATCTTTATTAAATTAAAGAAGAATGTCATTTTATAATTATGATGAAAGAAAATAAAATATAATAAAAGATGAAAAATATGAAAGAACTCATTGAAAAGTTGTAATTTTTCTTTTTTAGTAAAATTCAAGAGTTTGTTTAATCCTTGATTCTTGACACAGTAAGAAAAACTGTAATAATGTCAAAAGAAAATTTAAAACCAAAACATATAGTTGCAGCTGATATAAACAATACTCAAAGATCAGTGTTGTCAGTATGATTAGAAATAGTCCCATAAGTCGAAAAAAAAATAAAAATTAGTAGGTACCACAATTTAGTATCACAGAACTGCAATTTCGTTTCTCATGCGCCAAAAATTTCAATTTCAATGTTCTCATTGAAGACTTATGTTAATTTTGTTTTATTATTGATTTAAGCTATCACTTCACCGCTATTTTTTTATTTTTAGTAGTGTGTGTAACAAGCCGTGAACAACTTTTTCCATACGAGTTGGTTTAGTCCGACACTAATACATTCCCAACAATTAAAATTATTTTTGTTTATTTATAGTTCTTGTCAAATTTATATTTGGATGAAATTATTATTATTAATAATAATTCATTCTCTGATGGCATTGCGAAAATCTAGATTAATCCTATACCTGTTTCTAAACTGTTTTTTAGAATAAATTTATTACTTTTCTGTTTATACAAAATCAATTATAAAAGAAATTTTAAGATAAAAAATTTGCTTAAAAAATTAATTAAAAGGTTTTAATTTTAATTTATCTTATTTTCAGAATAAATTTATAAGTACTTTACAAATTACAAATTACAATTATCTTACAAATGTATTATTACAAATTACTTTTATATTACTATTACCATCTCTTTCAGAATCACAAAGATCTGTTAATTTATCTTTGATTTTTTTTATTAGTATTTTAGCTCTACGAATTCCATATGAATAGTTAACATTGCTCACAATTTCGTATTTCATATGAATATGTGGCATTATGCAAAAATATTCCCCTAGAATGGTCTGTTTTTAAAATCATCATCTTTAATCTGTAAATTGAAAAAAGTAGAATACAAAAATTTGAACCATTTCACTACCGATTCCCATTATTATTATTTTAAATGATACAAATTTAAAAGGAGACGTAGCGAAACTAAATATTTTTCGATTAGAAGTTTTAATTTAAAATTTCACCCAATGTAAGAATAAATGAACTTTAAATCTAAATCTAATCTAATACAAATCTATGTATATGTATAAACCAGGCACGAAGCGTCCATATATTGAATTGCATGAATGCTTCCCCAAATAAAATATTATTTATTGTTTTTTACAACTTAATATAAAAATTACTTAACTACAAAAATTCAAATCGAATTAATTACATTATGTATGTTTAGAAAATAATGCCTATATAAACTTCATTATTTTCTATTATTCTTTCAATCATACAAGATAACAAGAGATATTCAACAACCACAAATTTAAAATGTTTGAAAATAATACCAATTAAAAATCATTATTCTCTTACAATATAGAGCTATAACAATTATACATTGCATAATTATAATGACAAATTAAATATCATTCTCCTCATTTACAAAATATATACACTCAAACATTCATGTATGCATACACTCAAACAAACATGTATTTTCCAACATTAATATAGAAAATTCATATTCAGACTTTTTTACATTGCTTTCTCAAAATCAGAACTTAAATTAAAGTTATATTTTCAGATTAAAATTTTAATAACAAAAACAGATATTAACATTTTTAAATTGAAACAGAATTAAACAACTCTTTTAATGAACAGTCTAAACTTTGTAAATTGATAATAACACTTTCTCTATAACAACTACTTCAGCGATCGTTTTTCTGCCTACACAGAATTAAAACTACTTTTAGAAATATATGTGAACAATTTTAACCTTCGACTGTAGCAACAATTTCAATAGAAAAAGAAAGCCAAAGCAAACTGATGTTTCCCTTTATAGTGCTTCCCCAATTGAAAATTCCACGCCTCGTCACTGATAAACATACATTTTAACATAAAAATATTTTAAGTTATTAAATTTCCGAAACTCACGAACTATGTACACTATTTTTTTTCCTGCTAGAATTCAATTTAAACTTCATTTTTTTTCTAAATGCATTATTAAGTATGCGGTTCTTGTCTAAGATAAATCAATAAAAAAAAATGTAGTACCACGAATAAATTGAAATGATGAAACATAGTTCATAATAAAATTTTGTTCGATTTTTTACCAAACTTTTTACCATACTAATACTTGGTATTTATGCAAACCAGTTAAAATTGTGAGGATATCTTTTGTTTAAAATTTGATTTTCAGTGTACTTTTTTAGCCATAACTAGTTATGCAGATTTTGTACAGTTAATATGCAAAATCATATTATTAAATTTGTATTTATGTCTTCTTCAGATGTGATTATTATCATTAACAGAGGCCGTACTGTTGTAACCTGTACTAGTTGTAAAATATTAAACAAATTACAACTGCATACGAATTTTATAAATTTACATTATTCCTTTCGTAATGTTGCAAGTTACCTACTCAGTCTTAAAATCTAAGTGTTATTATTTATTTTTACAATATTTATAGATTGATATAATAATTTTCTAATATTGCTTTTATTTCTGTGCTAAATTATAAATTTATTTTTTTACGCTATACAATTACTAAAACATTCTATATTTAGTTTTTCCTGAGTAAAGAAATACCTTTCTGTTCTATATATCTACAAATACAATTCATGATATACAGTGAATAATGTTACATATTTTGATATATATGATAATATTTTCACGAAATAAACTAATTGACTCTTCATCAAACCCCATTTTTGATTTTAAAATAGTGGTTTTGAGCATTTAAACTATTCTACCTAAACAAAAAATTCCAAATTTGCAAATTGTTAATGTCCTTATTATAAGATTAAAACCTTCAACTTTCTCACGGTGAATTTGTTACGGCGTTGAGATTGTCTACTCTCATACAATTTCATATATTTCAACTTTTTTTACCACTCTAGCCGTTGAAAAACGTCTAGATTATTTCCAGCATTAAATCAATTACTTTGTCTACGAGCACTAAGTTGTCTCGTTCCCTTTTCTCAATCGCATGTTTACTGTTGACATAATGTGTACTGAATAAAAAATGTTAAAGACTAAATATTTGTATGGAGTAAGCGGAGAAAATGATACAAACCAAATTCTAATAAGAAATATAAGCTTCCAATTAATGAAAAATATAAGTCTGATATAAAAATATACAGTGACAACCTTTTTTATGTTTTATTTTTAAGGATTGTAAATAATATTATAGTATAAATAGAAATAAAAATTAATAAAAAAAAAAGGATGTGTAGCTCGGTTATGGTCACTTATGAAATTATTATCATTTTATGACATCAAGATTCTAATAACTCGAATATTATTCAAATGCAAAGAATAACACATTAAAACTTAAATAACCTTTAATTTTAATAGTTTCCATATTTAATTAGTTGATGTGGCAGAAAAATTAATAAACAAATTAATAACCGAATAATAGTTCCCACTTAATAATAAAATTTGCAGCACCATATTTTTAATATATGAAGAGATAATTCTACCAAAGTTGCTGTCACGAACATAAAAAAAAACCAACACTCACTTTTTACTATACTTATTATGTCATCATTGACGTGATAGTAAAAGTTTAACCCTGCACCATCTTTGCTTTCAATCAACTCAAAGAGTTATTTTGACAAAAAACTCTATCACTCTATTACAATAAGCCCATTTGCGGATGTGGTGATACAATGCACAGATTCCTTCCCGAATTTCATAATCTAATCTAATCTAATCTAATCTTAGGGTCATCGCTATCGCTTTCGTAATTTTTGCACCAATAATTGTCAACATTATCAGTTGGGTTACTGTTATCATAATGCCTGTATTTCATTTGCTTGTATGTCATTTGGCTGCATTTTATTTGTCTGTATTTGAATTTGCCTGTATTCATATATACAATTTATCAATAAATATTACGAAAAAAGCCATTATCCACTGTTTTGTGTCTAAAAATGGCCACACATAAAAATAAATTACATAAATATTCTGTAAAATGCTTTGGTTTTGAATCAAACGTTAAAATCTCTCCTAATTCAGAATATCTCGCATATTATATTCATTACATTTATTATATTCAGGCATAATATTATTAATTAAATAAAGGCAAATGAAATTCTGACAAATCAAATACAGGCAAATTGCAAGAAATTCAGGCAACTGATACTACATGCAAACAAAATAAAGCCATATGACACGCTCTCTCTCAGTTTTACACCTTAGTATACTTATTGGTATTGTGTATTCAGGCATTCGGTTCATTTCACATTCAGCATAATTTTTGTAACTTTATTATCGTCAAGACGTGCGGCTTGTCGTATAAATAGTTCAGGCTATTCTTGAACTCCCCACGTAACATTTTATTGTTATCAAAACAAAATTCGTGCTATAAGATTCATATATGACTCCCGATAAGCACTAAAGGTGTTATAAGGATGTTTTTATGGGAATAATGTGATTAATATTACTATAAGAATGTTGTTATAGCAATTTCGGGAGTTATTATAATGGGATTATCAGCAAGTGCAACAACAATGTTGCGTTAAGTGTGTAAGAGTTAAAGTGTTGTTATAAGAATAGAATTGCTGAAATAGCAGTAGTGTTAGTGTTATTATTTTACTGTTTTCCTAAAATGTTACTAATAAACTTACTGTAGCTTTTGAATAAATATTTCGAATAAATATTTTGTGATGGCCATTATTTTTTACAAACATTTTAAAAAAAAAATTTAAATAAACTGAAACACTTTATTTTGCATTCTTTTCGCAAAAGTGTAATTTATACTTAAGAGAATAAATTATTTAACTATCCAATTTGATGTTACGCATTAATTAACGTACATTATTTAACATTTGAAAGATAGAATTCAAAAATATATTTTTTTTATTTATTTAAAAATTGATTATATTTTAAGGGCAATGAATTTTTTCCAAGTATTATTATAATAAATGCCAATGAAATTTCTTTCCCAGCCAAATTTTACATTTTGGTCACAATAATTATAAATTTATTTATTTATTTATCATGCTATTTATGCTTAATACAAACATATTACAATATACATAAGTGTACAAAAGAAAACAAACAAAATATAAATTTAAAATTTAATCTTATTCTAGATCTTAATATAAAAATTGACAAATTATACAATTCAATAGTTAAACTACCAAAGAATGTTAGAAAATTATAAAGTTATACTAACTCTAAGATATATGTAAGTGTAGCATGTTTTTAGTTGGGCTGTGTTGAATGTAAAATCAATGTGGTGTTTATGTTTATTTATTAACATAAACATTCTATGAACAGGTTTACCATAATTGGTAAATATAAAAATATTCTCCGACCTAAACCGGTTTCAGTTGTTAATATGTAAGTGGATCAATCTCTATCATAAATCTCATCTTAATCAATTTAATTATTTAAAACTTTAATAATAAATATAATATCAGCTACTCTCAATCCCGTGGCAGATTAACTGGATTTGATCAGTGTAAATTACGCAGCGCTAAATTTTTGTATAGCTTCAATTCTTTGGATATGATGAAGAGAATGAGGCGCCCACACTTGACTGGCATATTCAAGATTTGGTCAAACAAGAGACGTGATTAGAAAGTGATTTAATAGGATCGTTGAATTCTTTAGAAAATCTTTTGACGAAGCCTAGCATGGAGTTTGATTTATTTATTATGACATTTAAATGTTGTTTGAAACACAATTTATTGTCTCAAGGTCTTTAAAGTGTGAGGATCGTTCAATAGATTTATTTTCAAAAGTGACCATTGTTGATTCATAACAGCGAGCACAAGTCATTCAAGCACATTTATTAAAATTTAAGGTTGTTAATTTTACTCTAATTTAAATATTATTACAATAAGATATTCTTAACCGCAAACTAATATTTATTAGTAAGACATTTTTTATATTAGCTATGAATCATTTACTTACAAATACAAAAATATGTAATTAATATCTATCTCCCTTTCTCATGAAATAAAATATATAAATTCCATAAAATTATTATTTTAAAATAAAAAATAATACATTTCTCACTCTCGTTCAACATAAATTACTCCAAATGAATTTCATTTCAAAATTAAAACATAATATACAGTAATACATATGTATACTAATCCTATAACAATATTACAGAAATTGCTCCGCTACCTTATAGGATTCTCCATTTTAGTGCTATAACGTATTTACAACGTCTCGCAACAATTTCGGAGCACACAAATTAACACTAATACTAATACTGCTATAAGAGTGTTTGGAATAGTGCTATAAGAGTGCGCAATAGTCGTATAGCAATAAAATTGTTACGCGGGACTCCATCTACCACCATTTTTACTATATACCTTAGAATTATTTTTTTTACTTAATATATTAAACAACACTAACATATCTGAAATTTGGTATTTTTAATATCGGACTCAAATTGTAATTAATGTCCCGGAGTCATATTGCACTAAATATCATTTTTTTTTTTTACTATTTTATACACAATAAAATATTATAAATAATAACGATAAAGTATAACTAACAAATTCAGTAGATTTTAAGAGTATTGGCATTGAACAAAAATTTCCGCTGTATAGAATAATTATTATTCTCCTACCTTCAGGGTAGGAAATGAAAATCCTATGCCATTTAAAAACAAACCCATTAACTAAAATAGTTTCTAAAACACCTTCAAGGAAATTTAATTCTTTATGAAAATTGCTTTGAAATTGAGTTTTTCATAGTGAAAATTAATGAGAAAGTATGAAAAAACAAAAATCCATATCTAATGGTCCAACAGATGTAGTTAATTTGTAATAAATTTTCATAATAATGGCAATTACCTTGGATCGTTAACTTTTTGTTTTTTTTTTTATTTTTGTTTTTGTTTTAAGATTTTCCTCTGTAAAAATGAAAAAAAAAAAAAGAAAAACTTTTTAAGGTTAAGTACACGTAAACACCGAAAAAAAAGAGAACAGGAAAAAATTTATGAAAGAATTTATAAAGGTAAAACAACTATATACAATAGTAATATTTCTCTTCCTCTTCCATTATATCTCTATATATACCAAATAAACCAACATATAATATTCATGTTACCATGAACACTGTAAACACAAAAACCATTCTTAAATGAAACAATTGTGTTGTCCTATCAAAGAGAATTTCATGAAAAAGGATTCTTTATTAGATAAAAGAACAGGACAATATTTTTATTGTATTGTTATAAATTATTTACATAAAATTCAGACAGTTAAAACAATAGACAAGATAAATTAGAGAAACAACTTAGTAATACAAGATAGGTTGATATATAGAGGGTAGTGGTAGTGACTATATTCTTTAATTAAAATCTACACTGACTTTAATTGTTGAAGTCTATAAATAAAATGAAATGAGGTTAAATAACAAAAATAAAAATCAACCTAATTTCTGCAAAAATTAATAAACAGGTTTATTCGATGGGCAAATACAGACATTTTGTAAGAAAACTAAATAAAAATATCTTTATCTTAATTATATTGGATGTCAATATTTGAAGTATTGAAATGTTCGGTTGATTTTATTGACAAGTCCAATAACTTATATAGTATTTAATTTCTGAGTGACTGAAGACATTTTAATTAATAAAATACTAATAACAAAAATGTTTTGTAAAGCATATTTTCATTATTTACAAAGTTTGAAAATCTAATGAAAATAAGAATAATAAATCAATATAGAAAAAATAATAGAAGAATGCTATAGAATAATTAAAGATACTCAGTTAGTCAATACTGAAACCTATTAGATAAGTCATAATTTTTATTATTGAATGCACTACAACTTCTACCAGTAATAAGCTTCTTACTTGATTATTTCATAGTTTTTGGATTGAGCTCCACTAGTATATGCTGATTACGTTTATATCATATTCACATTGAACAGAGAAATATAGTCTACCTCCTTTGAAAATATATTTATCTCGATAGAAGAGTACCTTTGAGCTAGTACACAGAAACGAAAAAAGCAAAAACTAAAATTGAAGTAGCTCATTTAGCAACACTAAGTTTGGGATTGAAATCCCTATAAAAAGCTATGATAATACTTATATTGTTTCACGTCAAGCAAATAAGTAAATTTAAAAGTAAATAAGTTTAAAAGTAAATTTTAAAAAATAAGTTTAAATGTAGCATGAATTTAATTCAAAGATCCCACACTAGATTGAAAACAAAAGCGTTATGGTATATTAAAAATTTTATAACTAAATTGATAAGTTTGATTAGTCAATTTGATAAGTCAAGTCAAGTATAAGTCAATCGAGTTACAATTTGATAAGTCTATTGATAAAAATTTAATCAACCAAAGTAAGCTTACTATGTACTTAATTTAGTTGGACCAATTTACTTAATTTAGGTAGACCACCCACCACTGGGGCAGACTTAATTTTAAGAGAACTAGTTATAAAACCTAATCATTAATATTGCAAAAATAAACCCATGTAAAATTTTTGTTATAAATTTTGATAAAATCTGATTAACTATAATTTTAAGATAATTGGGGACCCGGAACAAGGATTATAGAAGATAAAACAACAATTGATGAACAATAATTCGTACTACAAAATTAAACAAATAATCGAATAAAATTAATATAATATTATATTATATAATAATCCCGTCGTCTAGAAAGGGGTTCGATACAGTTCAAATACATAGCAATTTCTAAGTTGTATGTTAAAATTTCAATATATATTTATTTTTTTTCAATATATAATTAATTAGTTTACTATTGCTATTCTAACAAGTTTCGTTTCTGTCATTTATCTATAGCCCAGCAGAAAAATTTTCTATTAAACGAAATTAATTTTATCTCACACCAATGCCTCTATATCTTCTAGCCAAGCTACACGATGATTTTTCCGGAATATATCGAATTACGATTTTGTTTAAATTTCGTTTTTGTTTTGTGTATAAATTTTTTTAAATAAAAATAAAATTTGAGAAAAATACAACTAACACAAACAAGAATATTCTGAAAAATTTAATACCAAAAATTAAATACAAACTCCATCAAAGATTTTGCTCAGATAAAAAGAATAAACAACAATAATTTACATGCTATTTTAATTTCGTCTCAAAAATTTTACTGTATCCACTATCCAGTTTTATTTTCAGTGTTCATTAGAACTTGATAGAAGTAAGTAGATGTCAGATAATAATTTTTTTTTTTTTTTTTTAAATTGAAAATCATGAATGAAAATGTTTTTGTATTTTTTGTAAACTTTACCAATTTAGATACAAAATATTGAATATTTTTTCAAAAATAACACTATACCTTAATTCCAGGTTATTCATATAGTAAAATAAGATCCCTATACAAAAGACAAAATTTGTATGAAAATAAGATCCCATTTTTAAAGTTGCTCTCCCTGAGGCCAGGCTAGAAGATTTAGAGGCATTGTTCACACACTGTTTGATAACGTAACAATGTTGGATTTGGATTATAATATAGTTTCCATATTTTTCATCTCATGTGTAGTCAGTCATACTGTTCTTATATATAATTCATAGCATTTTTGTCCTTTTCTATAATCCATAGAATTAACTTTTGTGAATTTTTCATCTAACGGAATATTTCTCTACATTCAAAATTCTATTCTGCAAGACAAACTTGGTTTGTGTAATTTCTTTATATAATAAAAGCTCAATTCGATCTGTATACATTTTCAAATCTCTACAATTAAATAATAGCGATCGCGATTTTAGCGGATTGATTAGCATCTTAGATTTTGCAATGTGCGATAGCCTAGGAAAGAAATCCATAATAAATATCCATAAATAACAATTTGTGGGAACCAATGAGCAATATATATTTCTTAAATTCTAACGTAATAACATAGTTCAAGAAGTTAATTTCTTGTATTCACTGTATATAGTATTTGTATAAGTATACGAAATATTGTTTACAAAGAAATAATTTGAATATAAGTATAGTTTAAGTTATAGTATTGTTGATTTTGTTATCGTAGTGAAAAAAAAAAGAATATTTTTTAAAAACAAATTTTTTTCAATTCGATTCATAAATCAAACTTCATTGAAATAAATTCTACACATTTTGTGGACGACCATTTGTGAACACCATTTTCAAGATAGAAAGAAAGGAAAATTGACTTTTTTCTACCTCCCGTCAAATTTACGTTAGAACTTATTTATACGTATCGCTATCGAACCGGTTAGTGAATTTTGGAAAAAAATGTTATTTTGGTAATTATTGAAAAATCATCATTGGATAAAGCTTATAGAAAAACTTATTCAGTTAGTGTTAGAGTAAAATTTGAAACAGTTAAATATCACTGATCCGCCTCTTCATGGAAGCAAATTATTTAATTTTTAGGCGGGATTTCTACAAGCATTTGAAAGAAGCTTCTATTTGAAATCCCTTCTTTCCATTTATCAAAATTACTGTCACATATTTGGCAGCAGAAAGGCATTTACCAAGATTTTGAAAAATATAAGTGGATGGTATTTTTGCTATAATGAAGGGACTTCGAACCAACACAGGCTATACTTTTAACGTACTTGACAGGAATACACAGTTTATCGTCGCGATTGAAAGGTCAACTATCGTTCTTGATTTATTATTAACCAACTCAAGAATGTTCCTAGAACTAAACATCTAAGCAAAACTAAATGGAAAATATTTGACTATTTTCAACAATCATTATGGGATGTTTCATCCACATATTTTTGTAATTAATTCTATTTCTGTACTATCTTCTAAATTGGGAGATTTAGAATAAAATAAAGAAATACATAATAATTTAAAACCGTCGTATTTATCTTGAACTATACCACATACTTTTAAAGGTTTTTGTATAGTTTAGTTTAAAGAAAAATAAAAAAATAATTTTTTAGACAAGTTTAAATCGAGTTTACATGGCATTACCTAACAGATGTGTATTTAATGACCAAATAAATACTAACATCTTATAGAGAAAAAAATAAAATACAAACAAAATCCATGTTTGAAATTGTTCTTAGCCACATACTCAAGATTTAATTAATATCAGTATGATTTGCTATGCATGCAATCTTCTTGCATATCTAATTTTTGATATCATTTTATTTTCTGCAGTCCGAATATTTTTAATAATTAATATCAAATACCTACTTGCTTTCAGATCCTGTTCCATTTCTTTAAGATCCTACAAAAAAACTATTTTGAATTTGATGCAAATTCTGAAATAATTTTAATAAATTGATGTGCACTCTAGAATATTTTCTTGAATTGATGTAAATTTTAATTTAAAAATAGATCTACTTTAATTTACTAATCTTATAGGTTATAATTATAGACAAGGCAACGCAAAAACAAAAAAAAAAAACAAAATAATATGCCCCAAATGTTCCAAATAGTTCTTAAAATTTGTTCTTTTCATTATGTTTTTGTTGTTTTATTTTTGCACAAAGAATAATATGAAAAATTTTATAACTTAACTATAAACTTTGTTAGCGATAAAAGAAAAACAAAAATTAAAAAAAATAATAATAATAAGAAAAGAAAGTAAAAAATATAATCGCAATACCATGATTTCAGAATCTCAGAAGAAGCTTTCTATAAAAGAAAAGAAAGAATTTTTTTTTTTGTTTTTGGTTTTTTTTTTTGCACACTCAAGGGAAATTTATTTCCCTTTTTTTCAAAGTTTCTCACAGTTTTTCATCAAGTTTACCATTCAAAAAACAAAATAACAAAGTCGGTATAAGCATAATACAGTGGCAGCAATTTAAATGGTAGCCGTAAAAATTTTTTTAAATCTAATGAATTTGTAATTCATTAATAAGGTCTCGGGCCATCGTACCTTACACAAAAATTTATTCCAAACATTTTTAATGTGTCCGGAAACATCACACAAAATTAACTGAATGCATTAACTCAGTGCAAAATACTGGTGCTAGTTAGTGTTATAGGTTCGGATACGGGTTTAGAAGATAATAATTTCAATCCTCTTATTTTAATTTTCATTAGAGTAAGTGTACAGATTACAACGAAAAGCCATTTTTGATCATGTTAAAGTCACTAAAAATATTTTATTACGACCCGGATATTAAGTAGTATCTAATAAGTATTCAAAAAATTCGAACGTATCAGACTTACAGACGTCATATCAATACAAACAACATTGGCCATGACGCAAGATATACTATTTGAAGAAATAATGATTTTCCATACTCCGAGTATGAACGTTGCCCGCTATTATTCATCCTGATTATATAACAGGTATTATTTGCTGATATTTAAGCAGCAAGTCACAGTCTTAGAACAAATAAAGTATAAAATTTTTATTAAAACCGCTTTTGTAATTTCAGACAGTGAAAACAGAGACCATTGCATAAGTATTATCTTTATAACAGAAAACTAGAAGAGCCTTATTTGAAACAACAAATTTATGAACCTAAGGCTATGATAGGAATATAATAACACATGTTTTTTTTATCATCAAACAAAGCATTAGAATATCTTTAGCACTTATATACCATTTGATTCGGATAATACAGGATAAAATTAGGTATTAGGGAGAAAGATATGAGAGAGATTAGTAGGAAATTGTAGAATAAAAGTATTAATATTAATTTTGATTTAGAAATATGTAAAAGTCTATACGAGCTTGTTAGCTCTTTTGAGTACTGAATAAATGAATAAATAAATAAAAATAATAAAATATTTTCATTCATATCAGAGAGAATATGATTCGACATTACTAAAGAACTGTAAATGAATTTACGTAAAATATTTTAAGCAATCTTGGAACGGCTACAATGTACGAGTTCACGTTGGAATTGTTTAAGGAAAGGAAGCAATGTTTTTTTTCCTGTTGAGTATTATGTTCACACCCACGAAATTTCAATATACGTCACGTATTTTTCGACTGTACGTCGATGTCCGAAAGCATTATGCTGAAAACACAATCACGACGAATGACGAGTGACGAATAACCAAATTTCTGTCTTAGAGACACAATCACGACGATCTATTCACTATTGTGCTTTACTGAACACACTTATCACTATATTGCTTTATTGAACACACTTCAAAACTAATAAAACAACAACAGAATAAATAAATTGTCGTTATTATTTAAATTGACATTACTTCAAAAAATATTATTAAACCAAATTATTTCTTTGAAAAATGGATATCTTTCATATGGAAGTTGGAGAAATGTAAGTGATTTAAGTTCAATAAATCAATTTGGACCAATTCCTAGATCAAATCGATTTTCTAAGATGCAATCCAAAATGTTCAAAATATCAGTAGTCAATCAAAATCCGGTTCAAAAAATATCATTTTCAATCACTTACAATCCATTTTTCTTATTGAACAAATTTTTGTGTTATGAAAAAAATGGAGAAAAAATTTTAAAATACTTAATTTAAAAAAAATTTAATTTGAATTTAAATTTTAAAAGTGTTTTATTAAAACAATTTTGTAACCTAATTTATTTATATTTTGAACTGACACCAAGCAAAACAAACAAATGACATCAAATAAAACCAATTTATGTTGATATCACTGAATGGCATTCGCTTTCGCATTCGTCGACGAAATAGATATACTTTTTAATAGAAATAGCATTATATTTGGAACAACAATTAGACGCACGATGACACCACTGTGAATTAGGTCTAGGTATCCGAAGGATGTAAGAAAAGCACTAGCACAAATATGTGAATTCTATCTGGGGACATATAACTGATTTGTAGATATTAATCAATTATATTTTGATCAACTCAATATTATACAAACAAGCTTGAAGAACTCTTCCAAGTAAAATTAAAAACATTCTGAAGATATGCCATTACAGATCCAATGTCTAAAACAAAGACAAACTAAAATGTGACATCTTCGTAGAGATAATATGCAAGAAGAAAGGTGTGGAGAGTGTTTTGGATAGATTCATTTAACCCCATCAGAGAGAAATATTTGAGAATCATTTGAGTGTAAATGGCATCAGAAATTTATTATGAAAATAAGCAAACTCCAGCTCTACTCAATAAGAAGAAGAAAACGAAACCGAAAATAAATTACAAACAACTTTATTTATGCAGTCGTCACTGTATACAATATACTATACGAATTGATATTTTATATTATGTATATATATATATTTTAATAAACATACACAAAGAAAATCTAATTCTAACACTTCTAAAAAAAAGTTTCTTCTTCTTTTGTTTTTATGCTTTAAGCATTAAAAACGGCTCGAAAAATTTTCCTAAAACAATTTTTTTTTTCTTTCTTTCGTTATCCTTTTTATTAAATACAATTTTATTTTAACTTTATGTATAGTTATCCCTTATAATCCTGTATGTAGTTATAGTATGTAAGCATTTTTAGACATTTTCATAATAATAATTATAATAACATAAATATTCATAAATTATTTTAACTACTTTGGGTTAACTTTGATGAAAAATTCTTAGAATCATTTATTAAAAAAAAAAATATGAATTTAGGAATAAGTTGAGTTCATTTTCAGGATATATTGAAATTTGTTGATATTGAATGCACTTTTTATATGCAAAAAGTCCTTTGGCTCAACTAATAATTATGAGTATCGTTATTCATTTTTAAAATTTGGTTTTTGCATCAGCAAATTTTATTTAGTAAAATTGGACCTAGGGAATTAAATGACTATCATAGATAAGATTATTTTATTTAAATTGACCAAACACTTTTTAATTAAAACTTCTTGAGAATAAATATAGCATCCAGATTTTTAATTATATCCAACTAAAACATCTTAATACAATCATTCATCATCGTCATCACTGTCCTGCAACCCCATCCGTGGGGCATAGGGCGGAAGTAAATTCTTTCCAACGGCTCCTATCTGCGGCTAATCTCTGCAACTGTGGCCACTTTCTTTGCTGGGTATTTGCTTCAGCTAAGACAATTGTTCTCCACGTTTTTCTCGGCCTTCTGACGCGTACCCTGAGGATTCCATTCGAAACATTGTTTCGTGATGTTGTTGTCAGGTTTCCTCAGAATATGCCCGATCCAACGCCATTTCCTCTGTCAGATTTCCACGTCTATTTGTGTTTGTTTCGTTTTTTGCCACATCGTTCTGTTGGAAATAGTTTGTGGCCAATGAATATTTAGGATGAGCCGGAGCCATCTATTGATGTATGCTTGGAATTCCTGGTGATGTTTACTGAAACTTTCCATGTTTCGCAAGCGTACAAGCGAACAGACTTTACACTTACGTTGAAAAGTCTTATTTTTGTGCGCAGAGATATGTTGCTTGTCTGCCATATTTTTTAAAGCATTCCGAAAGCAGTATGGGTTTTACTGATTCGGGCTTCAATACCCAATTTAGCCCCTCCATCTGGCGTACTCACCTCTTCGATTCGCATTTCTTCATGGAGGATCGGATGTTGTGATGTATGAGTTGTGCACATGATTTTGGTTTTAGCTGAGTTGACTTTCAGGCTCGTACTATTTTTGTGTCATACACCCTTTGGTCCATACCATTTAAACCTCCATCCGTACGTATCAATAAACACACACCGTCGGCGTAATCTAAGTGGCTGATACGTTCGAAAAGACGCCCCTGGATATTTTTGCTCTCGTTTACACCCACAGTAGTAGTTATTATGTCATCCAACTACATTGTCCAACTACTAAAAACAATATGGGTGATAAAATACAACCCTACCTTACTCCCTGACACACCTCGAAGCAATTTGTCGGCTGTCCTCGATGTAAAACTCGACATTTTGCATCTTTGTAGGATTCTCTAATTATGGCTATAATTTTTTCTGGAATGTCTCTCCTACTAAGCGATTCCCAAATATACTCTCGGTTTACTCTATCAAAGGCTTTCTTAAAGCTTACAAATATGAGATTTAGTGGTGCTTTAAATTCAGTGGATTGTTCAAGAATTATTCGTAATGTGTTGATGTGATCCACACACGAATGACCACTGCGAAAACCTGCTTGGTGTCTTTTGTGTATAGCTTCTGCTCTGCCTTTAATCCTTTCGAGTGTTATTCTAGCCATTAATTTCGAGAAAACTGCGAGTGCAGCGATACCTCGCCAGTTATTGCAATGATTAAGGTTACCTTTCTTTGGTATTTTGACAATAACATACAAATGCAATCATTGACAATCTGAATAAGTATACCAAATGGGGCCACATCTTTTCTTAACATCTCGCTTTATTTTGAATCTGATGTAAATATAAATTTAGTAAATATTTGGGTTTCCTTGTAGAAAACTAGCGGTTAGGAACCAACTACCTGAAAATAACGAGTTATCTGCTTTTTGATTTGAACATAATTTCTCCTGTTTTTTTAAAATACATAGGTAAAACATCAAGAGAGGACCTTTTATACCGGTTGGTACGTTTGGCTAGGGGGAGAAAGGAGTTAGGAAAGAAGGACTATTACAAACGTAGGTGTTAATGTTCGTCTTGAATTTATGTAGGTCATAAATATAGAATTGATTATGTTTGGGGAACACATAAGATAAGATTTGGTTCCATATTCAGGATTTTCTAGTTATAAACGAATTTCCATAACTTGCTTTCTGCTTATTGAGGATTTCTATGGTGTAGGGATGAGCACCTGCTTATTGATATACATCGTGCCTACGAAATATATACAAGCTTATATACAATAGCTTGGAGCAAATCATTTATAAATGTAAATAACAGGGAGTTGAGAGAACTTCCTTCCTTGAGGACTCAGTTTTACGATGCGAAAGGAAACTTTCAGTTCATTTGAGAGAAACGGAATTCAGACCTATGGCTGGGTATTTTGCTAATGTTATGTATTTCCATAACCAGTCTTGAATCTTTACTAGAATCTAACTAGTCTTTATCTACGTGGGGGGGGGGGGGGGGATGTACCACCAACAATCCATTGCATTCATAGTTGAAATTTCTTAAAATATGGTTTGTAAGTAATGATTTTAGTTATTTGCGATCCAATGTACGAACGTCTACAATATATCTATAAAACAAAGTGCTCCAACAACGGAGTTTCAATAAGACATATGCATCATCTATGAGACGAAGTGGCACTTCTGAAGTCTGTCAATCAAACCTAAAGCAGCTCTTATATGCCCGTCTATAAATGTCTATTATACTACATCTTGGGTCGCATATAGGCTTTGTAGATATTAAGGAGAAAAACCTAAACATTTCGCTAAACTTTTTAACGTTTCGAAAATATTCTCATTCGAGAGGATATTTTGTATTTGCTCGCATTCCGAATATGCTTTGATTCACTAATAGTCGCAATTTCTTGCGGTGTCAGCCTAACAAATAATAACAGTGTAATTCAACATGTTTCAAATTTAATCAATATTATATGCAATTCGATTTACGATATAAATTCATAGTTGAGATTATTTTTTAATCATTTTACATAAATCTATATTTTTTTCTTTGTGGTTATAACTTCATCCATTCAGAGATGCAAGTACACAACCAGGTGCAAATGTGTTCTAATTATAAAATAGCAGCAATATTTTTTTATTTATTTTAATATGAGTAGTATACTTGATTTATAATTCAAAAAACTTAAACATTAAGAATCACTTTTAAACTTCATCAATGTGTAATAGAGAAGAGGAGGCGGATATTATTATTAGAAAAGGAAATTATTTTTTTTAATTGAAGAAAACTTATAAAAACGTGTAAGGCGTTTATAAATTAAAATTAATATTTTACAAAATCAACACTTTAAAATGTTTTAAAAACAGTTTTGAAATATTTTAATTTTGTAATATGATAACCTAGTATTGCATCTAGTACCTACAAAATTTAATTTTGTTATATACAATGCTTTAAACAAGTTGTAAAAATACGAAAAGTTTTGTACGTCTATTAAAAATTTTATCAAATGATGACACATTTGTGAGAAAGAAATATTTCTGAAGTTAGTACAGCTTAGCTTATTTTTACAACAAGTTCAAGTTATCGAGCCGCACCGCAATTTCAGTATCAGTAGAGCCTAACACCTCAAATATTCTATATAATAAAAACTTATTTGAATATACTATTTTACGACTTACGCAAAATAGATTCATATCTGCAACTGAACAGACATCAAGCGATTATTTCAAAAAACTTCACTCATGTTTTAAGAAATTTAAAATAAAAATTAAATGTTTTTATGTTGTAAATAAGATTGCAAATCTAAGATTGAATGTAGTGCTGAATAACAATGGGGTAGAAGTAGCTGCCAATAGATTGCTTACATTTAAACAAAACCTAAAACCTTGCCGCAATGTAACTCAAAAACTGACCCACCCCACCATGGATTGCCAATGCAAGTATATTTCGTTCTGCTGGTCTTCGAATATTACACTAAAAGAGATTCGGTACAACTGAAAAGTACAATACGTACTTTTCGATCAACAAGAAAATCTGGCTAATTTTGCTATGTATTTAATATGTCTTACCATATCTAAGCGGAGTTGGAATTAAATATTATAAAATGAGATCCAACAAAATGTTAACCCAAGTTTGAGAATTATATTTTTGCTACAATCCTAAATATCCTAAGGTTGTAGAAGAGCTAAGTCATATGCTAAGCTGAACTCAGACTCAACTCAAAATCTCGATTAAGCAACAGTTCCAACGTGAAATAAAAGGAGTGGCAAATGCCCACCCCTACACAGTGGAAATCCCAAGATGGCAAAAAAATTGTTAGGGGAATTCATATATAGTCCGAGCGTTGCAAATGTTGAATCACATCTTCCCCGACGTGTTTCCGCAATCAAACAATAATACAATAACTAGTTATGTCCAGAGGTTCAAGTCAAACATTAACCGTTTTTTGTTAACTGTTAATTTGTACCCAGCTTTCCTTCTTCCTCTTACTTCTCTATCCTTGCCAAGCGGTACGTAAGTATTAAAGGTCCTATCCTAGCGCATGTTTATAAACAAAAAAAGCTTATAGTGTTTAGCTTAATTGTGAGCTAGCTCAAAATTTTTGCATTGAAATTTGACTCTTTTTACAATCCTGCGCTAAATATTGCTTTGCTTTCACAGGCAATGCTAGAAAAAAATAATAATCTTAATATTTTATCAATTCGCATAAAGTTCAAATAAGTTAGCCGTCGACTTAAAAGTTTTTGAAATCGTTTGCGAAACATTGAAGATTATCTTTATTCTGTACAACTTCCTTAACCATAAACAAAGATATTGAGTACAATATTTGAGAGTCCTCTTTGCCTAAATTAAATTTTGTTATACATGGAGACTCAATTGAGTCTCGTTTTTAAATCCAGTGGTCTGAAACGTTTTTATCTACGTTCGCTTGATGCTTCGTTATTCATTAGTTGACTCGCAAATGAATTTGGATGAATCTCTAGGCGATATGAATATTTTACAACTTTCTTTTTTATTGTGTTATAAACAGATGAGATATTTAAATCCAACCATATTCTGTTATTGCGCACATACCAGTCTCTTGTACTGTAACCGCTCAATTATTTCGATGTTGGATTTTATAAAGGTTCCCCCAAAGCTCCACCCATAGCTCCAGATTGGCCTAATGATACCTTTGTATACTGCTAATTTACACTCTAAATACATCTTAGTCCTATCAGGCAGTAAACTTAATTGAACTTAATTCTTAACTGTTTGTTTTTGCTGATAAGGTGACTTCTCTAAGTGATTATTCAAAGTGCATACCTAAGTACTTTACCGACTCTTTCTACACCAATTCTTTGTTGTTGAATAGGATGGTAAAGTTGGTAAAAGTAATATGGAGTGATTTGGATTCATTGGCTTGAATTCTTCAAGTTTTTAGCTAGTTTTCAGTATCAAGTAGGTTATTCTGAAGCCTAACGTGGATCAGAGTGCGACACCAGAACACCTGCGTCATCGGCAAAAGTAGCAGTGAGAACACTCGATGATGTTGGAAGGTCTGATATGAAAATGAGGAAGCTATTAAAAAAATTTACATTGAAGCTATTTTGAAGCTATTGAAATATTAAATCCGAAACTGGTACATAATTATATTATATAACTATATAAATTGCATGGTTAGATCTTTCGGATTAACTTGACAATTGAAAAGCAATCATTCGTATTTTTAGACTTATTAGAAAGAAGTAATTTGTAATAGGAAGCTAGACAATTTTGCAAAAAAAACTAAATAATTCTGAACTTCAATGACGTGACAAGTGACAATACAACAAATTTTTTTTTGCAAAAAATAATTTTTAATAATTTTTTTTCTGTTTTTTTTTTTGGTTTCATCTATAAAATGTCTGTCTGTAACCTCAATCTTAACATATACTATCACTTGAATTTTTATTTACAATAATCTAAAACCATGACAAATGCTTGTTAACTGTATATAGAGTAGGTAGTACTAAAGATGACATCTTTTGAATGACAATAGAATTTGCATTTAAATCTTTCTTATCAGCACATACAGGTGTGCATTCGTTCTATGAATATTAAATAAGGTAAAAATGTTTGTACTTATTTTTTTGTTTTTTCACATTTTTAATTTTTCTTTTATTTTTTCTGTTATAAATGCTAGGAATCAAAAAAAAAAAAAATAGAAATCAAATGAAATATAAATTTTTGAATTTTAATGTCTAGTATGAATATAAAAATAGTCAATTGTTTAAAGAAGAGTTTTTGAATATATATACATATATATAGTATATACCTACTTGTATAAGTTGTGAAGTTATACAAGAAATTCAAAAGTCAGCAGTAAATTATCATAAAAGTATGAAGAAAGTTATATTTGAATAAACCACAGATTAGAATTTTTATACTAGAGTGATGTAGTGAAAACTATGAATATTGTCTTTAGTTGTTATGAGAAGAGTAGAAGGTGCAAGAATAAAAGAAACAACGAATAATTTTCATTCTAGATATATATACATATATTATATATATATATATATATATGCATAATCATAATAACTTTTTTTTTTGTTTGCTCCTTTTTGTTGACCTATGAAATGATTTCATCATCCTACCATTTTCATCTTGGGATATATTTTTGTTTTAAGCAAAGTTAGGTTTATGTGTTATCATATATTTTCCATTGAAATTAACAATAAGTTATCATACATACTTTCAACCATAACAAAATTTGGTTTACCCACAAACTTGTCAGAAGAAAAATATTTTCAGGAATTTTTTTTTTATATTCTGCTAATTTTTTTTTGAAAGAAATTTTCAATGCAATGAATAAGTTTTTCATTTTAACAGCATATTAACATTGTTAACATTGTTTAAAATGCGGTATATAGAGTTAATTTTCGAATAAAATTTACGATCATCGCCATTATTGTAACTATTTTTTTAATTAAAACCTCTGTGCGAGTGTAAGTCTTAACTTTTTGGTCATTTAAAAATTTAAGCCGTTGAGTTAGGAAATGACAAGCCTAAGCAGGACCTGTTGATACTGACATCCAGTCCAGTTCATACAAACATTAAAAACATATTTCAAAAGGTGAACAAATTATATTATTGGCACAGTTGCTAAAAATTGGCACCACACTCGGCACCACAACGAGTCTAAGAATTATTAACAGGAATTCATTGAGGCGAACTCAAGAAAGAAAAAAATTAAAAAAGAATTTCAATCACATATTAATGCTGTCAGTGCTTAGTGCAAGCACATCAGACATCTATTACTAGGCGAAAGCTTGCTAGTTTTGCTACATTTGATTGTGCCATATATCGTCATCTTTTAAATAGAAAAATATTAAAATAAACTAAACCAGATACATGCTGTTAGTAGAAAAGTAAAAATCATAACTTAACACATAATATAGGGTTTTCCAATAAGAGTGATATGAAAACAAAAACACACTGATTGTTAAGGAAATTCAAATGTTTTTTATTTAATGTGAAGTAACAAAAAAAAAAATATTACAACAATATAATTGAAAATAAAATAATTAGGTCAGGTTGTGGTTTGAGGCAGTCCCGATTCTTGAGAACGTCTTGGAATCGACAAATTGTCTTCAGTAACAACTCAACAGCAAAAAGAAAATGTACGCTCAAAATTTTCAACAATTCTTGGACGATTATTACGACTACTATAAAATGACAAAAGCGCACGAAAAGTTGGAATTGGAGAACGATTATTTTGATAATAAAACTGAATAATTTGCAAACGTTGTTCTTGCGTATATCTCTCCATGATGAAATTGTAAACATTACTGAATTTAATGTAAAAAAAAGACAGATCATGACATATTACAAATTACCGAAACGTCACTTCAAAGTCATATCATCCCTATTGGAAAATGATATATCAATAGCTATGCATTAATTAAAAATACTTTAAAAAGTTAAGTCGAACTAGAAAATATCAAAGCAACAAAAAACAAAAGTTGTTAGTTCTAATGATGATAAAATAATGTCAAGTAAAAGTATATAAATATGATGATAAAGCAACGAAGTCAACAGACCGGTATATAAAGGAAAAACACAGAATAGCGGAATCTACAAAATAGCCTGCAAAAAACGTGAGAAGATATACATCGGAAAGACAAAGAGATTAGCAAAAGGTAATATTTCAAGAACATTTAAACGGAACTAAAATTGCTAAGACTGGAAAAAAATATTCAATTTTAGATCAACAGCAGCTGAACACATTGATATCGAAAAAATGACACTAACAAAGATGACCTCGGAAAATTAGACGTTTACAAAAGTCTCGAAATCATAACCGGTAGATGCCTTTCTAAATAATGATCACAGAAATGGGTACACGTGGCCATTTAAATTCATAAAAAAATAAAAATTTAAATTATTTTTTAACCATATAGAAAATAAGTAAAAATTTAATTTTAATATTTTATTGCCACTAAAATAGATGTGATAAAGTAATAATTAGTCCTCAACTGCAAATTTAATTATGCACATACACTTGAAGAAGGCAACATATTATTGCCCAAAAATTCGGTATTTGTATATAAAAAAGACAAATAAGCAATTTAGTAAAATAAAAGGATATTATGGAAATTATGGGTTTTCCTTTTTTTTAATCAAAAATTGTTTAAATAGATTTCTATATCGTAACCATAAAATAAAATGGTAAATGTAAAATAGAAACCGGTAAACTTCGATTGGCATAAGAAAAGAAAAATTTTATTTTTAAATTTGGAAGCTATCATCCATCAGTCCCCGCTACTGCATTATTGACATCCTTTTTGGAGAAATCAGCCATAAATAAGAACTTTTTTTTATTAAAAATTAAATAAAATTTTTTCAAAAATAATGTCCTGGATAATTTTATTTAATTTATTTTTTATTTTTCTATTTTTTTTTGTTTTTTGTTATTGTTATCCTTTTAATTTGCTCTAATGTGTTAAAATGTTTTCTAAATAGTGTTCTACCAATTGCATTTTCTTTGTTTTTTAACCACATAAGAGTAAATTTTTCTTTTTCATTTTATATCATACGAGCACTAGACTTTGATAGTAAAAAGACCTAAAAAATTTCGAAAAACTTTGAAACAACTTAGAAAAAACAATCATAACCAAATATATTTATAGATATACTATAATACTGACAAGCATATAAGGAAGTCAAAATCAAAATCATAACGGCTTCTAAGTGAAATAATTTTCTTTTTTCAAATATGTAGTTAATATCACCTATACAATATGTATGTATGTTTTAAAGGACATTTGAGTATGTGAAAAGAATGCATTAAATTGAATAAATTTTCTTGGATGGTCATGTTTAAAAACTAAACATTGAGAAAAAATCAAGAATAATTCTTTAAATATAATGTCGGTTCGGTTGCACACAAAATAAATTTTATAAAACAAAAAATATGTGTAGAATAATTTTAAAATGACTCGTTGTTAACAAACACAAAAATTGTCTGTGTTTAACAACTAACAAAATTATAATAAATGTCAATTTTTTTTTTTAAATTTTGATTTAATTTCTTTATTTTTTTTCGTTTTATTAATTTGATAATTTTTCTTGAATAAATTAACAATTTAAAATGACAAATGGAGTATTTTTAGATCTAAAAAAAGGCTTTATAATCTTAAAATTAAATTGCTAAGGATTCACAGAGTCGTCATTAAACTTAACGGAGAGACACTTACAAAATATACAACAGTTCATACTTTACCTACATTTTGTAAGTAAAAAACGGTGTGATGGTAATCCAGCCGGATCAATTGAGTTTAAGAACTCTGGTGTAAAACTGGTGATGTAATGGTAGTATGTCAAGTATTTTATCATTTATTTGATCAGTGCCAGTGTTGATTAATGTTTAAAAAGCGTAAAGCGTTAATTTGCCTACCTTCCTTTAGTCTTCTTAGAACTTAGCAAGTTCAATTAGTTCTTTTTTTACTATAAAATTTTTAATTACCCTTCTTTCTTGTTGCTTTAGTTCATATGTTATGACCATCATATAGAAGTTTCGAATGGAACTTGAATTTAGCTTATTTATTTTCACATTTTTAGTGCAGTTAATATTATTACTAAAAATTTGTGATAGCCGTTCAAAAACAGTTTTTTTTATTTTTGTAATATGTACATACATACAAATATTTTTAACCTTCAAATTAGACCCACTTGCTGTTTAGCTATAGACTTGAAATTTTCAACAAACCATGGATCCCGCTATCAGGACTTTCTGCGAAATTGGTTGAATCTGCTTCTCGCCGGAGGCATTTTGTGAACGGAAATTCATATATCTGGGTAATCTTATCTCATCGGTAATTTTTGGATGTGCATTCCGTCGGAGCTCTTCTTTCGACCAAATTCTTTATCTCAGAAATTACTTTTTGCCAATATTTAGAGGGCCTTATCCTCGCCAGAACCCTAATTTGAATTAAGACCTGTGTCTCATAAACTACCTGACCAATTTGGTTCAAATTGAATACGCGCATCTTGGACTGCGACAAAAAAAGCTGTTGGGCCTCAGAGAATTTGAACCACCACATCCTGCCGAAGCTTTTATTTTGCCTTTCATTTTCTTATATTGTCAAGTGCCGAAACGCAATTAACAGAATTCAACAAAAATTGTCTTCAAGTGGTGTAGTGGTGTCTACTTCAAAGTGGTGTAGCTTGACTTATAGCACCCCTCCTTTGAAAGGGCAAACAAATAACCTACAACAAAGTTTTTGAAAAAATGGATGTGCCCGAACGGGTTTTTTAGTGACTACTCTTGTAGAAAAATATTTCTACCATGTTTGAAAACGATCGTTTAAGATACTCTTAAAAATGAAAAAAAAACTTATTAAACCGGCATGCCGAAAAGGTTAACGAAATTAAATAAAACTTTGTGTTTCGTCTTTTTTAAGACCATAGAACATCCGCTTAAAATTGAACAAAATTATCTTGCAACGAATTTTTTTACAGATCGACATGTCGGAAGGGGTTAATAGAGTGCAACCCAAACAAACCAGTTATCTGCTATGCCCGAGGCAGTTATTTGTTCGTTTTTGTGAGAGTAACTGAGTACAAACTTTCAGCTCTGTAACACTTTTTGTTTTTGAAATAATCTTGATGGATGCAACGAGTTGTATGACAGCTATCCGAACCAGTAAAAATTTTGGAATTTAACATAATCTGTGCTCTATTCTAGGTGACACAGTTCTTTCTGTAAAATTTGGTTGGAATAGTTTAAATCGTTTCGGAGGAGTTCTGGAACAAACATACAATTATTCTTCTTTATATACTAAAATAATAGCCTCTATTCAATAAACAAAATAATTACAGTACAAGAATGTTTGAATATCAACAAAAAGAACTATTTCAGATACTAAATGCTAGATAATGAAGGAAATTAAATGGTGCTTAAGTTGAAAACAAATATTTCTAAAACAAAATTTTTGCATCTCCTTATTTTATTCGAATTCATAATTTACAATTTACTAAAATAAATTCATAGTAACTAGATTAATGAACTTAAAAAATATAGACTCATTGTTATAAAATATACAAAAAGCATATTATATATATTCTAAGAGATATCGAATCCCGTAACTATCTAAAATTATAACGGAAAAGATTTTAAATCATGGTATCTATTTAAAAAGAACATTATTAGTTCTTAAACAAACGAATTTTAAATGAATACCACTTAAAAATCTGTTTATCTAATTTTGAATTTAATTAAAAAATTAACCTTTAATTTATTGTAAGAACTTTTTAGTTCTTAAATATTCATTTTCAACATCATATCTACTTTACAAAACCAAATTGAAGTATATCCATAATGTATAATATAAAATACTTACACTTCCTACAAAATCTATATTTGTATTTGTATCTATTTTTACAATAGATTTTGACCTTTCACTTGAAATTCATCAAAAGAACAAATACATATATTCGATCACATAGCCATTTAAAAGTCCTTTAAAAGCTATTCTAAAAGATATTTTTTTATCATTCTTTCATTATTCTAGGCTCTGATCTTCAATTAGATATCAAAATTTTATCATATAAAATATTCATGTATGTACATTGACAATACAACATGGTTCGAAAATCATATTCTGTTTTAGAATGTACATAATAAAATTATTTTTAAAAAATAAATATGTATTCATTTTAGTGATAGCGACCCGAGTGCACGGGTGATAATTAAAACATTTTATCTATTAAACTCTTATAGCTTTTTATTTAAATCAAAGGTATCTTAGTGTCTTTGAGTTAAAGTAGTGGCTTGTCAGACTAGTTTTAATGCAACAATAAAAGCGATCCCTTAACCTACTAGCTATGAAAAAGTGTGACATTAGCACTATGGTAGAGGTCATTATGGATCATTGTCTCATTGGTAGGCATGCTAGAAGACTGGGACTCCCCTCAAACGACTTCTGCAGAACGTGTAGAGAGGAGGAGGACTGTCCAACACCTACTCTGTTCCTGCCCTGGTCTCTACCATAAAAGGAAAACCCATTTAGGAGTATTCTTTCTGAACTCGTTGAGTGATGTTGAAAACATTAGTATCAAAAATTTTCTCCGCTTCGTTAAAAGTACATGAGCAAAAGCTAGATACCATACTTGAGCAAAAGTTAGATCAAGATCAAGATGATTGGACGAAATCGAGGACAACAACTGTCAAAAGATTAGAGTTAGCGGATGAAGGACAATAATAGTATGCAAAAGATAGAGCAGAATTGAGGAAAGTTGTAAGCGAACCAGGTTAAGGCCTGAACCCTGTAGAAACAAAAGATGATGATGATAAATAATTTTTAAAAAAAATCTGAATTTTTATGTAACATTTTCGAGCTACCCTTATATTTTGTATACTATATTTTTGTCCTTAAAGATTTTCTTTTTTTGCTTTTTTGCAAACTCATATAAATTATCATATGCACATGAAAGAGTAATTGTGTATACCATTAATAAGGATATTCTTTACTTATAATTTTTATTTGATTTCTACTATACTCTTTAGAACTAGTTCAAATAATTCTCAATTGTTCATACATTTAATGGTCAGAAAAACAAAAGAAAAAATAACAAAAATAAAACAATAAAACAATAAAAATCAAGAAAGAAATAAAAATAACAATAATAATAATTATACTAAACTTTAAGTGGTATTCAATAATTCTGAATCATTCTTAGTGACCAGTAACCACATAATACCATATTCAACAATTCGTATCAAAAGTCAATGAACAGAAATTATTATTATTTTAAGGATAATAGAAAAATATTTCTTTTATTTTTCAATTATTTTCTAAGTAGCTTTTTTGCTGTTGATGAATGTCGCTTTAATATGAGTAATTCTAATATATGGTCCTGTGTCTGATGAAGGCGTTTGAAGGGGAAGACTTAGCGTCGTATTATATCAGTTGTTTAACGAGATTAAACTTGCCAAAAAAGTAAAACTAAAACACCTTCACTACATGGCTATACGGAAGAGCGAATGGAATAAAATGATCCAGGTACAAAATCTAAACCCTGGGAAATGAAAGTATCGGTGGATGAAGAACTTATAAAATACTTTATAAAAAATATTTTCAACTGAAAACAATCTGCTCGTAACCGCAATCAGTAGAGGGCCATATTACGTCAGACCCATCCGGACCTTCGAAATGATCAACAAAGTCTTCATCTATCGTTCTATTTGCCGAAGAAGAATCCTACAGCAGTTTAAATATTTTGTCAAATGTCAATGGGAGAAATCTATAAGTCACGGACAATGTGACCAGTAAAAAGATTTTCCTTGTTCCAAGTACTATGTGTAATACGTTTATCAAGTAGTTGAATTGTTTCATAATCAGTTTCTGAAATATTCTCCATTATAATTTTTTTTTTTTTTTTTACTTCCTTTAATATTTACAATCTGCATTTTCATTTCTATATAATAAGCAAATATTTATGATGAAAATGTGACTTGAAGTAGCCTATCCAGTGATAAGCTACACTAATTTGCAAAATCTAATCTCTAGTTTTTTTTACAGTTAATTTAGTTAATTATTTATTTTATATTAAGACGCTTGGTATTCTACTTTTTAGTCTCCTTGTGTTTCGTGTAACAAATATCAGTCGACCTAGGTTGTTTCGATGGTCTGCCATTTTTTTTTAGTAGTTATTTATGACTTTTTTTATTTCGTCTTGCACTGAAGAAATTTCCAAGTCTTTTGTGATTAAGTTATTTGGAACGTCGTACCAGGATGCGTTTACGATTTTCTTCAAAAATTTGTTCTGGAATCTCTGACGTACTTGAATATCAGTTTTTGCAACTGTACCCCACATCTGTATTCCAACGAATTATGTACCAATATCTTTTAGAGATAATTGTGATTTATTTCCTAGTAGCCAATACATATTTCTTAATTTTATTCCAAGCTGCTTTCGTTTGCTTTCAATATGCTTTCTCCAGTTCAATATTCTATCTAAATGTATTCATAGATATTTTACTTCTTCTTTTTGAACTTAATATCATATATATATATATATATATATATATAAGACTATATTTGTCTTTTTATATTTTCCAAATAGCTTTTAAAAATTTCGTAATACTCAGATGGCAAAATTTTTTTAAGTTTGTACAGCAATCCTTCATGCCAGACTTTATCAAATGCTTGGCTAATGTCTATAAAGGCAGTTGATACGTATTTCTTCTTTTCGAAAGCATTATTTATGGCATTGACAATTCGATGTACTTGCTCTATTGTGTTGTGCTGGGCCCTAAATCCGAATTGAAATTCTGATATCAACTTACGACGTTCTATATCTATTCAATTATCATTGTATTTTTTGTATGCTATTGTCAATAACTCATTACCTTTGCGTAAATTAAAGTGCAATAGTGCATTAAGTGCATTACATAAGTATAAAGTGGAACGAACAATGTCTTAGGTGTATTTATATATCAATTTACAATGGTACATACACTTAATTAAATGTATAAACCTTTAACTATTATCAGAAGCTAGAAGTTTTTTTTAACAGCATATAGTTTAAATTAATTACGTTATATAAATTGAGATTTAAGCGTTAAATCACTGAACAATTTTATATATCTTAGTCAACAAGCTAACAAGGCTCAGATTAGGATGTACATAAAAATTCTTGTATATGGCCACTTATTCAACAGCAATACCAACATGTCCAAAATGTGATCTTACACCGACACTGCACATCACTATTTCGTCACCTACAGATAAATAACCATACCCAGAGCAGCTAGGAGCGAGTAGAAGAACTAATGGAACAGCTCAGCCTCCAGGGAAGTATCTAGCTTAAATATGTACATTATGTTTAAACATGTATTATTTATTTATGAATGTTTTCTAATTTATTTTAAAAAAAAAGTTTTATCTGTCAAAAACTGCCACTACTAAAAAAGTGTAGAGCAACAGCTACAATTAAATTTTTAGTTGTAATGCAACTAATGAAAATATCAACCTTAAATATACTATTTTTTTTTAGCAGAACGTTAAATTCTTATCAACGACTTAGTAAAAGATCATTGGTACGGCCCATTATGTTCCCTTCTCTAATTAAATTTTTTTTTGCTTTTTCAAATTTGGATAAAGTTTTTTTTTCGGTTTCGTTTGTAAGCGCTTATGTTAAAAAAATAAGGCTAGATTAAACTACTTAGTATAAGATTATTAATAATATGACCCATCAAATTGGCCTAATTGCACATGGCAGAGGCCCTAGCATAAAATTTAAAATTAAATCAAATTAAGTATCTGCTAGTATAATTTGGTTTATTTTCCAATGTGTTACTTAATTCCAATTGCTTCTCTAAATTGAATTTAAAATTTTTATTTTATTAGTACATTATGAATTAATTTTTTTTATTTAGACTGTAAATTTATTATCGACCCACAAAATACATTAGATAAATTTGCTAATCTACCATTTTGAATTTTTTATCATAATTTACTAAACTGTATTAGATATGTTCGTACATTTCGACATATACTCGTATATCGTACTCAATTTATATGTTTATTTATTTTCAAAATAATATTATATTGTCCTGATTTCGAACCAAATATTTTTATTTAAGTCTCCTACAACCCCAACACTGTTTACATTTGCATGTAAACAAAAAACGACTTTTATTTGTATAGGTGTGTAAAAACAATAAGTTTATATTTAAGTATATCCTTCAACCTTTATAGTTAGTTTATTTTACAGTTAGTTGTTGTTATTACAATCCTTAATAGAAGTTTTATGGATGACTTGAAAATGAATTAATAGGTTAAAGATGTTTTCTTATTATATTGAATTTGGATTATAAGAGAAGTAAGTATAAAAGAAAAAAATAACAATAGGAAAAAAAAAAAAATAAAATCAAAAAATAGAAAGTGAATTAAACGTTTATGGAGCAAATTCAAAATTTCAAGGATACAAAATTTAAGATATACATATTTGAATTAATATAATTATTTGAAATTTAAGTTTTAATTAAAGTGTATATAAAATAAATTTGCATAAAATTGAAATTTATAATTAATAGGTTGATTTAATTTTACAATTATTATTTATATAATATGTAGATTATAATGATAATATTGTAGATTTATGTACAATATTTCTTGTTTTAATATTTGGTATAATAAAATCAAAAATTTTTCATGTCAAATTTTCTATTTATGGTCATATCTTCTAGTGTCAAAATATATGTCCTACCCGAAGCATAAATCACCAAATGTCCTTCCAAAATAAAATTTTTTATTAGAAATATAGTACATTATAATATTGATATACACGTTATCAAATAGAACAAAATGAATGTTTAAGATATTTATTAATAACTAGAGTCACCCTGCTCGCGTTGCTGGACAATCCAATAATATACGTTTACGTCTATGTATTAAAAATGAAATCTTCTAGAAAGAATTGACATATTCCGAAAAAAGAAGCGCAAAAAGTGAGAACATTCAAAGAAGAAAAAAATTTATAATTTTTGGTAACCATTGATTTACATTTTAATTATTTCACAATTTTTGCAATATTGTTGATTTTAAAATTTGTTTAAATTCATATAAATGTAATACATGTAACTCGCTTGAATTAAGCCTGTAAATGAAATAAATAAAAAAATAAATATATCCAAATGTATGCGTATTTTATCTTAGAAGGCTCTAATGATTTTTTATATCATTCAAGACGGTAGCCGTAGCAGCTTGTGCTTGTAAAACACAAATTGAATATAATCTATAATTGTAATTGACAAGCATTTAAGGACCTTCGCAGTAGACACTATTTCATTTTATTTCGCTTTTCTTTAATGAACTCCTAATATAATAAATAAGTTGTATATAAACAATAATGCGCACACAGTTAAAAAATTTTTACTCATATGATTTTATTATTCATCATATACATTATGCATAAGCATATGCGAGATCTTATTAAAATAATAAATAAAAGTAAACAAATCAGTTATTATAATTACATACTTGCAAATGAATCGATGTCCATATGCCAAATAAAAACAAAAAAACAAAATAATCTCAAATAAAAAATATAAAAACAACAAAAAAAATCAGTTGAATTGTTCATATGACTGGCAAATTCATCTCTTTATAGTAGAGTTATAGTATCTATAATTATAATAGAAAATCTATCTGAGTTCTTATTAAAAAAAAAACAAAATCTAACTAATCAGTTATTATTATTAGTGATTATGAAACTTTAAATTTGGCTTCAACTTGAATTATAATTACTCAACAGGGGCCCCTAGTTTAAATTATATTCTAAATAAACTAATAATAATATCTATCATTCGATGTCTTTATATATCATGTTTATTTTATTGTAGAAATTTAGTCCTTATACTTGATAAATTTATTCTTTATACTTGGTTCTTTGAAATTAATGTGTACTTGCTTAACAGTATCTGAAAATATTTTTGTTAAAGAAGCTTTGATAATCACTGATATCTGAAATATTTAATTTAGCTATTATTTTTCTAGCCTTATTTTATTTAATTCTATATTCCATATGCTATCTAATTATGGATAAAAATACAAAGTCCTTAATCGTTCTTATGAAATATATTTAAAAAATTTATTATTTGATAAAATTCGATAAAAATAAATTATCATGAGTGGACATGCTTAGTAAACTTCAAAAATAGCATAAATAAGAGAATTATGATATAATGTATAATTTAACCCACATCATGTCATCACTTTTTTCATTTCAATCAACTGCTTTTAAACCACTACCTTTTTTTTTATTATTAACTTTAATTTATTATTGATCCAAAATACTAATCCTGTTTACATATTTTTCTTTACTCCTGGCATTTTATATAAATAATATGTATATACATATCCAAATACAATAGAACAAAAATAAATTCATATCAAGAATACATTATCAAGTAGGTATACAGAACAAAAAAAGAAAGTAAGCACAAGTTATAAAATTTATTCAGAGAAAATGTTAACAAGATATTCTTTAATTTTTTTATTTTTTGGCAACACAAAAAACTAAATTGTGTTTTTTTTTTGTTCCAAGTTGCATTGCAATAATATAAAAACATGAAAAATAAAATGACGTTGGAAAACCATCCAAAAATCATCAAAACATATGTATGATAACATAGATATATGAAATGAAAAGCAAAAAAAAAACTAACATTAGTTTCTATCATAACCAAGGTTAAAGTAAACAAGAAAATTTAAACATTTTTACAAATGAAAAAAAAAAATACATCATAAATATGTATAGGGTGGTACAGAATGAATTGGCTAAAAAATAGTACGTAATGGATTTGTACATTTTGGAATTAAACTCTATAAAGTTAAGATTAAGGTAAATTATGTACATTATTTCTACAAATTGCTCGAACAAAAACGTAGGCATCACCAAGTTAAAAAAAAGTAACATTCATTCTACTGGTCTCTATAACTCTTGATTTCGCAATGAAAACCTGTTTTGTATATACATATTAGTTTTTAATTCTTGTTCTACTTCCACTTCTGGAAGCTAAGCTATTACTTTTATTCACACATTATAAATTGGCGACTATTCTAGATAACTGTTCTAGATACAGCATTTGATGGTTGTATTGATCAATTCTTCAGTTATTGTTCTTAGTCCAACTAAGATTCTTTCGTTTTCCAGCTAGGTTATCTTCTGCTTTCTGCGTTTTTTCCGCTCGTCTTCAATTCTTTTTCCAATAATTAATTGGAGCAATTTATATTTGACATTCCTCATCCAGGAGCCATAGCGACGTGAGGTAATCATTTGCTAAGCTAGTTAAATTTTTCAACCAGATATTGCAGAACATTTATATTTTCGGGTAAGAGTGTTGTATCGTCGGCCTAATGAATATTATTGATGTAAGTTCCATTCATTTTAATTTCTTTATTCACAAAAGTAAAAGTTTGTTGAAAAATATGTTCTGAATACAAATTAAACAACAATTAGTTTACTGCTCAATTAATATATTTATTTTATCATACCATTTAATTTAACCCAACAGAAATGCTGTCTTGTTGATCACAACCATATTCTTCGATTCTCGGTTATAAATCTCGGTCGGCTACTTTCATATATTGAAAATACATAATTGTTTGATGATTTCATTTTTACTCTGTAAATTATGCGTTGTAGTACATTTTGTCTTTGCTATCGAGAACACCATGTTAAGTTTAATTGATGTTAAGTAAAACCGGTGCAATAATTTTGCGGTGCACCACCAATTATTTTCTTATAATAGCACAGCCTAATCAGTGGAATATAGAATTTTTATTTCTTCTTCATTGGTTATAAGTCCTGGTCCTGATTTTTTTTTTACTACTGATATAGCTTGATTCATAATAAGATTTTTTTTTACACTCTTTCGTGCTTAATTAAGTACGGTACTGCAATTTTACACTACATCTAATATTTCGTGTATGTATTTAACAAATTACTGGGTAATCATTACATGTGAAAAACTACTGCTATTGTCAGGAACTAACCCTTCAGAAAACAAATATAGACTCCTAATATAAATCTAGCATATACCTAAAATATTACAAGCATATACCTAAAATTTATCATTCATTATAGTACGGTGTTAATAAAAATTCAATTTTTAAATCAATAACTAACATTTAATCTTAAATGCGAACTATAACTTAAATTAAAAATAAAAAAAAATTATATATATCTTTTGTGACACCCTGTATTTATTTAATAATACATATTGAAGAACATAATATATTATTCACTTTAAAGCATAATAAATTAAATAAAATTTCTGGACTAACTGTATTATTTTTTATTACATGAGTATCTGTAAATCCATGTACCACACGAAATTTTTGGAATGAGCAACTCATCATATATAATATGAGTTCTTCACTTCACTAAATTGCTATTATTTTATACGATAATATTTTTTAGTTTATTATAAGACGAGTATGTTGTACAATATTATTGAAAAATTTATTGGACAGAGTCAATCAGGGGAACACAACTACAAGAAAATATATTACTACAAATTCAAAACGAATTTAAAATTATTAATAATAAAATTTTCAAGCTTTTCGAACCCAGAATAAAACTATTTTGAAGTTTGAGTAAATTTAGTTTTACAATTAGGTCGAATTAATGGTTTGTTTTTTTATTGACAGTTATGAGACACATTCTCTCTCCTAAGAACTCTATACTTTTTATTTTCATATTTTATTGAGAACGTTCGATTTTGTTGCGGATATCTGAAGACAAATCTCAGAAAAAGAAGAAGTTTATAACAAAATAATTTTATTACCTCGTTCTTCTAATGAGCTAAACGATACTTTCTGTACGTACTAAAATATATTTATAGCAAAATGAAATAGCTCCCGGGTATGGTAAAGTACAATGGCACGCTGGGTGGCGCATTAGGTATATAACGTCTGCCTTTCAAGTAAAAAGTCGAAGTTTTGATTCCCCATATGTGACAAAAATGAAATGCTTTATGAATTTTTCAACCTGGCCCAGTACCCTTCGTCACTGGTATAAAATAAACGGCATAAAATAATTGAGAGGAACTCGTTGTTTAAGAAGGCTTAGTTCCTGACAATTGTAGTAGTTTTCTACATTTAATGAGTTGACAAATTAGAAATTTAATAAACAAATAATAGAAAAAAGGTTTTTGTAAAGTTAGTTTATTTAAAAAAGGGTAAAAATACATGACCATATGTCGGGCCATTTATGCGTCATCCACCACATCACATCACAAGTAGGAATTGAACAATTACCTATTCTCCGAGAATACGACCATGACAAATCTATAGATATCTTGAAAAGGAAACTCTAAAATCCCGTCCCGTAGTCATAAGTATACCTCCAACCACTTGAGTCTAGTATTCACTAGAAATGAGCTCTACGCGACTTCACATATATATCTCATACCTTCTGAATGACAAGAACCTAGCAAACTCGACAGTTATCGTGGTTGACAAGTTCAAGTCGCATTTTGTACTTATTAAGAAAGCAATGACATGTTAATATTTTTTTTTTTTTATATATTTCCAAGTCTATGGGATGAACACCCTAACTGCTTTTTACACAGAGATTTGGAATACACAATCACATACAATAGCTTTTTTCTGTAAAATTTTTTGTGGTATATCTACTAATTTAAATGTGGAAAACTATATCTATTGTAGAGTACTTCGCCTTCATAATAGCATAGTTCCATTTTATTTTTAGTGATAACCAAAACTCTCAACTATTTATCATTTATTTTATCCCAATGACAAAGGGTACTGGACCAGGTCGAAAAATTCAGAAAGCATTTTTTTGCCTTCGTCGGGAATCGAACCTGGGACCTTTCGGTTGAAAGGCAGGCGCTCTACCTACTGTGCCACCCAGCGTTAATATATTGATTATTGTCTTAGTCTTCCTACTACTAACCTTAAGCAATATTTCAGCTTTTCTTTTATCAACTTCCGGTTATAAATAAGTGGAACTTTTGCGGATGGGATAAGACCCAGACAGAGTTCACTTATCTTTATCACAAATTATTTTTTTTTTATGTACTTGACAGTTACTTTAGTAGTATTACCTTAATAACAGTACTGCAAGTTTATACTACAATATTTTACTTAAATACTTTTGGAGCTTCGGAAATCGAACCTAAAACCTTTTGGTTGAAACGCAGGCGCTCTACTTACTGCGCCACCCATCGTGTCATATTTGGCATTAAGCTCCTTTATTATATGCTGTAAGTACACTGAACTCTGAGATTGATTTTTAAAGCATAGTTTCATTTTTTAATTTAGTTATTTGCCCATCTGTGGGCGCTACAGATCTGGTTTGGCTAATATTGTCCTTTACTCACTACGGTTAGAAGCAGATTCTCTCCAGTTAGAAATGTGAATAAAAAACATTGGAGTACAGTTAGTTTGTTTAAAAGAAGCTGTGAAGTTTTTCACAACACACAACCGTAGCGACATTTTTTCAGCCTATCTAGTGAAGACAGTAATTACTAAATTTTATTATAAATTATTTTCAATCACTTTTTTTTTTTGTTTTTTTATTGATTTTCTAACATTAAATATAACACCGAAAAAAAAAATGTATTTGTATTTTTAATATTTTTCTTATACTCTCTATACCAAATTCAACTTACTTTTAATCTTCACTAACTATTTATTTTATAAAATTTTAATTTTAAAACCCAAATTAATTCTCAAAAAGAAAGAAAAAAATCTTATAAACTAAATAAAACTTAACTTATCCTAACCTAAACTTAATACATTTTATAGTTAAACTTTCCTATAAATGAAGCTTCCTCTAACCACCAGTAATCAACTGTATATCTTTTGTCCCTATCCGGGATGAATATATCAAATTTTAATTGATCCTGAATTAAATTTTGAGGATCAAAATCGATAGTTTTACATGTAGCCCGTCCATTTACATGAAATAATATTGGGACATAGTTTTGGTTTTGTATATAACCATTTTTATCTGGATAAATAAAGGACTCTGGGGACACACAACCTTTCTGTAGGCTAATTTTTATGTATTCATCATTATGATAATATACATGTGATATTAAGCCATTTGCTGTATTTCTCATTGATTTATCGAAATGCCTACGAATCAGATTGATAAAAAATTATCGAATCTCTTTATATTAGCTAATCTATATATAAACTTGTTGGAATGATATTTTTTAAAGTCTTTTTGTGGTGTTCTTCTTTTCACCATACAAAATCTAATGCACTTCAGTTTCATTTTCCTAATTTTTTCCTATTATTAGCACATATATTATACCAAATGGGTGCTCCATATGACAGCACTGGCCTTATAAGTGTTTGATAGGCTATCAGTTTTACTCTGGGCTGGATTGTTTTATTGTAAAACAACCCTTTCGCTGCAATATCAAACACACATGTTATTAGGTAACATCCTTTTTTCCCTTACATGCTTTTTAACTTCTTAATATATATTATTCTGAACTTTACATAAACCGGTGTAAAGATACATATATATGTATGTCTGTGCAAATAAATCATAAACACTTATATCAACAGAAGGAAAAATTGAGATAAACTAACCACAGTATTCAGAATTATCGAATTTCAGTAGTATCATTATTTTTGTAAAAAAATTTTACAATTTCTATAAATTTAAAATTATACAAAAATTAGTCATTACAAAAATTTAATAAAAAAATCTATATAATTTGATAACATTATAATTTCATGTATATCTACTCATTTATTTCGTAAAACCAAAATTTTTATATTTATCTTTTAATTTGGATTATTGAGGTTTGATTCTGCTAATGAAACTTCAATAACCCAAATAATGTTTTTTAATTAAACTACTAGGTCTCAATGTTTATTCTAATTTAAAGTTACTGATTATTCCTATATTTTTCATAAATACCTATATTTATCTACTTTAAGCTTTTACCTTAAAATTTCTAAATCAATATGAATTCTGAAATTATGATTTACATTTATGTAATCTTCATATTATTAAATAATGAATAGAACAAAAATCATTCTATACATTTGCATATTTTTTAAATGCCCATACCCTTATTATATCTTTAAATCATATTTTACCTCTCCAATTCTATAAAGAACTACATAAATCTTTTAATTTTAAAGTTAATTTTGTTTGTTGGTTTAATTTAGGCTTAATCAACCAGTAAGAATAATTCATTCCTTAAATTAGTTCAATGAATCACATATGATTTATTGTGAGTACCATGTGAGAGTGTTGACATTTATGTAATTTGAAAATGAAATTTTGTAAATTGAAAGAAAAATTTTGTATGAGATATACCATAATTTTTAATTTTAAGATCATCATCAATAGTCGAGTATATAAATTGTGCAAGACCTAAATTAATTAAAATTTTTAAAATAGGTAATTATATGAACTTAATTCTAAGGACATTTTGAAATATTTTATTTTAATAAGCAAATCAAATGTTATACAGAAAAAACTAGCCAACCCGGCCCACTTCGTCCTGCCAAAATACTGACTCGAAAATTCTCATTTAGTGTAAAACTTAAAAAACAAATAAATAGAAAAAAAATAGATTATTATATTTTAAAATATTTCTTTTCCTCATCTTAATCATGAGCAATATTGTTGGTGACACACCAATATTGTTGGTTCATATACCTGAACGAAAAGATGCGATGGTTTTCCAGCTCGTGAACACACTACATATAATTGACCGTGAAAAAAACTGATTTTCTAGATCCAAACCGCATATGTTCATTGTTTGTCCTTGCGATTTATTGATGGTTATCCCAAACGTATGGGGAACTGTAATCGCTTAATTGAAAAGACACATCATTGTTTATCATTAGAATGTTTAGCAATAAAACATTTTTTCCTTTAAATTTACCATATTCAATATTGTAGTTTCAATGAGATTTCCCATAAATTTTTTAATAACTAATCTCCTTCCATTTCAAAGTCTTGGCGCATTTAGACCCCGAGGCAAAATAATTGGTGAACCAATTTTCAGTCGTAAATTATGTGGTGGAAATTCAGATAAATCTAGTGAATTCAAGAAATCAGTGAAATAATTTTCGACTTGATATTTTCTATCACTGTGTCAATTGATTTAAATGAAATTTAATTTAAACGCTAAATTTAGGTGTTTCCTGTATTTTAAAATTGATCTCATTAACATCACCATTTTTAACAACCAAAATCGTTCATTCGCTGAGCCATTGATGGTTACAATAATTAGCGTTTATATTGGGAAGTAGGCTTTCTATCATTATGTATATTTCTATCTCTGTATTTTTCGAATCAACAATATTGGAAAAATTTGCTGGCAATTTTATCAATTGTGTATTTCCTTGGCAAGTTGTCCATTCCCAATATCCAGCAATTATTTCGAAAATCCTTCAGCAGATAAATCGTTTCAGTTCTACAATTTATAAATGTTTCGTCACAACAAAGATGATTTTAAACATGTTTTGATTTCATCCGCATACGTTGAACGCGGAATAACTGAACAAGCTGGGTGGCGCAGTAGGTAGAGCGCTTGCGTCAACCGAAAGGTCCCAGGTTCGATTCCCGATGAAGTAAAAAAAAAATGCTTTATGGGTTTTCCAACCTGGTCCAGTACCCTTTGTCATTGGAATAAAATAATGACAAAAAATAATTGAGAGTATAATCTGGTAACAAATTAAATAAAATAAAACTATTCTATTTAAGAAGGCTTAGTTCCTGACAATAGTAGCAGTTTTCCACATTTAATGAGTTGATAAGCCAATAATTTCTTAAATAAATACTCGAAATATTTGTAGATATTGTAGTGTAAACTTGCAGTACCATACTTAATTAAGCACGAAAAGGTAATTCTACCTAAGTTACTGTCAAGAAGATAAAAAAAAAAATAAAAAAAAAAAGGTTTGCTTGAAATCACCCGACAATAAAATTAGAGCACCATTAAAATATCTTCCGTTGTCATTTAAATCTTTTAAGCTTCGAATGAATGCTTCTAATGCTTCTAGTGAATATTTATGGGTCATTGTGCATTCATCCCAGGTAATAATTTGACATTTTTGCAGTACATTGGCCATTATCGAGTGTTTTTTGATATTACATATTGCATTTTCATTTGTCTGTATGTTTGATAGGAGATTGAGAACCAAATGGGATCTTCTTCCACCATTTAACAAAGTTGTAGCCATGCCAGATGAAGCAAAGTGCTATAGCGATGTTCCATTGAGACCAAACTTTTGCGATGATAAGCGATATTAAAAATTTAAAATTTTACCAGTTCCACCTGAAGCATCCAAAAAGAAAAAAACCGATGCAATATCGCGAACAAAATTCTATTGTAAATGATCTCTGATATCGTGTTAACAATTGTTCATTTAAGGAAAATAAGCTATTGTAATCAAATCATGGTTAATATTTGGCTGGTACAGCGATAGATGTAGGATAGAACATAGGATGTCACTAGTGTTATCACCTGCGAAACTATTGATTTGGCGGTGGTTTGGGTGCAAGTCATTTTGGAATAAGGTATGGTATGGTAGGGTAGATAATGCGTAGACGTGAGAGAACTTATCATTGAAGATCACCAATGTTAATTTGGAGTTATTACGACTTAACTATAACTTAAATTGTATGAATCGTAAATTTTCATTCATTTGAAAGAAGAAGGACCCATACCTATGACGTGATATTTTGCTAACAACACACCATACCATACTCCGATCGAAAGCTTTAGAAATATCCATTTGCTTCACTTGAATTGTGCAAACATACATATACTTAACGTCTATATTAAGAAATGAAATTAAATCAACGGACAATCGGTGGGATCTTTATCGTAAGCCTATTGTAAGCGATACGTTGACTGTCTAAAAATTTGGTCAGCTTCTTGTTTATTAAGATCACTTTAGAGAGGATCGATATTATAGCTATAATATTAGTTGCTCAAATTATGTTGATCAAAGTGGGTGAAACTGGTGTTGAAATTTTATTATAATTAAATTTGTATTACATAAATAAGACTTAGTTGCACTGATGTTATTCTTAAAAACGTAATGCATTGTTATATTAATTATTATTTTTAATTGATATTGAAGTGACCAATATTTTGTATATCATATCATGTATTTGATCTATAAATGAAAAAAATACGGATCAATTTCCAAAGCCATTTCTCAACCGATTTTCTTTATTTTTTTAAACGATAAATATTTAACAAGAATCGTAGCGGAATTTTTTTAAAAATTTTTTAATTTTCAAATAGAAATTTCGATCTAAAATTTTATCCATATAAAAGTATATACACACATCTTCACTAATGCAAAACAAAAGTAAAGTAAAAGCAGACATTTTAATTTACATTTTCATAATCCAAATAAGTCCACTGATAGATGTCGCATGTCATTTAACAAAGGTTTAATCGCAATTAATAGGAAATAATAGTAATAATTTTTATACATTTCCGATAAATTCTGAAAAAAATTTTTAGTTTTAAATATTATTCTGAACAAATGTTCAGTAAAACAAATGAAGCTCATTCTAGCCCAAAATTAAGAAGTAGCCATTTTCAGAATTTTGTTAACGAAATCAAGAAAAAATGTAGCCTAATCCGTCAGCCCTGGTTATATTTAATCTGCAAATAATTGAAAAAATTACAGTACAAATATATAAACCATTTCACAACCGACTTTCATTACTATTCTTTTAAATGATAGATTTTTAAAAGGAGATGTAGCGAATTTAAATATTTTTTCAAATTCATTAATTTTAAATTAGAATTTTCAATTTAAATTTCACCTTATGTATAAGTATACATGCATCTTCACACACAAAAATTTTAATTTATTAAATTGTAACAACTCACCCATGTATATAGTTTCTGTTTTTTGTTCCCAGAATTAAATTGAAATTTGAATTTTTTTTTAAATAAAATATCACAAAAGTGGTTGTTGTCTAAGATAAATCAATGAAAACTAATTATAGTACATTAAATTATAATATTACTAGGGGCCCCTGTTGAGTAATTATATTTCAAGTTGAAGTCAAATTTAAAGTTTTAAAAAAAAAACAGTAATTTACGTACTGAAATAGACTTCGCACGATATAGCAATAATCACTCGTGTTTAATAAAAAGTTTTGTGGTTAGTAAGTTTTATTTTTTATTTAGGACACATAAATACACGTCTCTCATATACTGCTTCGTTTCCGATATATTCCCTATAGTAAGTGGCATTTAGTGTATAAAATTACTAAAAATAAAAAATTTTGTCATTAAAGAGGCATGTATATATATACCTACATAATACATAATTTTAATAAAAACTATATTATTACTACAAATATCCAAAATTTAGAGACAGTTACTTAAAAAGATAAGAAGGAAGAATTCAAGTGATTTGTTTTTTTGTTGTTTTTATATTTGTTATTTTAGATGAATTTGTTTTTTTGTTTTTTTTTTTTTGGCATATGTACATAGATTCATTTGCAAGTAAATATATAAATTATAATAACTGATTTGTTTGCTTTTGTTTATTATTTTAACAAGATTTCACATATGCATAATGTATTTGCTGAATAATAAAATCTTATGAGTACAAAATTTTCAACTGTGTACGCATTTTTGTTTTATATACAATCTTATATATTGGAGAATCGAAATAAAATAAAAAGGTGTCTACTGCGCAGGTCCTTAAATGCTTGTCAATTATAATTATAGACTAGGGGCCCCTGTTGACTAATTATATTTCAAGTTGAAGTCAAATTTAAAGTTTTTAAAAAAACAGTAATTTACGTACTGACATAGACTTCGCACGATATAGCAGAAGCCACTCGTGTTTAATAAAAAGTTTTGTGGTTAGTAAGTTTAATTTAGGAGCCATAAATACACGTCCCTCATATACTGCTTCGTTTCCTATAAAAACTATATTATTACTACAAATAACAAAATTTTAGAAACAATTACTTAAAAATATAAAAATGAAGAATTCAAGTGACCTACTATATCAAAATAAAGTACTCTAACTCTACTATATAAAAATGAATTTGCTAGTCATATGAACAATTCAACTGATTTTTTTTGTTTTTGCTTTTTTATATTTTTTATTTGAAATGAATTTATTTCTTTGTTTTTATTTGCCATATGTACATAGATTCATTCGCAAGTACATAATATAAAATATAATAACTGATTTGTTTGCTTTTGTTTATTATTTTAATAAATTCTCACTTATGCATAATGTATTTGCTGAATAATTAGATCGTATGTGTACAAAATGTTCAACTGTGTGCGCATTTTTGTTTTATATACAATCTTATATATTATATATATTAGAAGTTCAATAAGGAGTAGGAGAATCGAAATAAAATAAAAAGGTGTCTACTGCGCAAGACCTTAAATGCTTGTCAATTATAATTATAGATTATTTCATAATGAAATTGGGTACCATTTTTTATGAAACTTCCTCAAAATTCCAGTTTATTTGCTAATGCTAGTTTATTTATTTCATTTTTTTTTTAATTACTAGCTTTGTAACCCGCCATAAATAACGGAAGCAAAACCAACTCTAGCATTTCTTTCCTTCATTAGAGTTTTCATTTCAAGTTTAAGAAAAATACGTATTTGCTTATTAATTTATCATACCTTTATTTTTGTATTATAACGCTTTTAATTACCATATAAACAGAATATTTGTAGTAAGGTGCAAAATTTTCCACTCCCTAAGGGTCATTTACTCGATCATTTTAGCGACATCCTTTTTACCAACATTGAAAATTTATCGTATAATTCAATTAAGTTAATCCTGTTAATATTCAATAACATTCATAACATTAGCGAACAAATAATATTTTATAATGAGTCACAATTTTGAACGAAAACAATTTTAAAAACAAAAATAAATAAAATTGTAAACATAAAAAAATAATAATATTGTAGGTACACATAATAGCTATTTATTTTGATGAATAAAATAAAAACTCGTGTTGGAGAAAAAATTAAAATAAAAAAATTTACTGCAAATAAATAGGTATTTACAAAACTGTTCATAACTTGTGAACCATTGATCGGTTATTTAAAATTTCATTTCATTTCAAAAAATTCATTATCGAACTGTTCATGTTAAAATTCATACATAATTATTATTTATAATATATATTAAAAAGAAAAATAACAATTAATATGGTTTAACCGATACCTATATATACCTACCTACTATATTAAAAAAAATTCATCACTCTCTACAACATACATTTCTACACACTTGAAGAAAACAAATATACCTAAAAATTATAAATTTACAAAGATAAGAAATAAAAAATAATAGTACAAAATTTCATTTAATTTCTTTAAAAATGCGAATAGGTTGTTATTGTTTTTATGTGTAAATCAGCAGAACCAAAACCTAACCCCATAATACTATTTAGTATGTATATACGATCATAAATTTATATATCATATAGATATATATAATAAATCACAAAAATTGTTTGTTTTATTTATATTATTATTATTATTTTTTATTTTTCCTTATTATTTGCGAAGAAGACTAACATTAAATTAAAAAAATGTATTTCATGCAATGGTATTTTTCTCTGCAAAGGTTCAGCATGGTAGACACGGGTTAAAAAAAAGTACCAAAGCAATTTGTATATGTGTTGGAGTATTCCGTCGTACTTACAAACATCCAGATTAATGCAGAGTAATATATATAAATAATGATCAATATTAAGCTCTAGATG